>JAGSMP010000022.1:360000-1760000 GCA_029286625.1 Parnassius orleans | reverse complement strand
CATATAACTCGAAGAAGTGACGACCGAGGGGAAAAAAAGGTTCTCGAGTTGCGGCCTCGTACCGGCGGACGAAGTGTAGGGCATCCCCACTAGATGGAGTGATGACCTGGTAAGACATGCAGTAAATCGATGGATGCAGGTGGCACAGGACCGTGCCTTGTGGCATTCTTTGGGGGAGGCCTATGTTCAGCAGTGGACTTGTGAAGGGCTGTAATGATGATGATGATGATGAATCGTGGCAAGCGAGCAAACAGTCCACCCGTTGGAAAGTGTATCCTGTCACGTTTGTGGCATGTAGGTCTCTACATACTAGTACCTACCTACATCTATTCACAATCAACTATCAACATGAGGACTAAGATTATTATATAAGTATTCTGTGACTAAGACAGAATGTCTCGATACCACTCGATACTAGTAAAAGGGTCTTATTTTTTATTATTTTTTATTTGTTATATGCTGGTATTCTGTGAGAGCGTGGTCCTTCCCCGGTCGAGCCGAACCACTTGTGCTGCAACTATAATATAGCTGCAACGTGGCTCTACCACGTTAGTAAATTTAAAAATAATTTTTTTTTTTTTGCTTTAAACACGACATTGACAAAATCAAACGTGCGTTTCGAAATGTGCATTAATGCACCGGCTCTAAAAATATAGAACATCAAGAGTTAACAGCTGTAAAAGGGAGACTGTTATTTTCCGGTGCATCCGTGAGAACAAAACCTCTAGGTCGGCATCCGACTGTTTATCTAGGCTTTGCGCTATTTTTGATACACGTATTCCTGTTGTCGCAATTATAGCTAAAGGCCTGGTTGACAATCTGGGCCGCATTGCGCAGTCTCCTTGACAAGTCGTGCTCTACTTCCAACGGGATGCAGGACTAAGAATCGCAATCGAAGACTGCCAATATTTTTTATTGGCAGCTTCCCGTTAACACACATTCGTATTGCGGAGGCCGGCTATTGTTCACAGCATCATTGTAAAGTAGGTCCATGTGGCTTTGCATTTATTTGCAAAAAGTTTTATTCCAAATAACATTTTATATGCTCCTTTTTATGTTAGAAAAATTCCTAAGTCTTTTGCAAATAGAATATCTAGAAATTTTAAGCTAGGAAATTAAATGTCACGTTTTTCTTTATCACCGTCTTTATTATTACAGCCTATCAAAGTTCACTGCTGAACATAGGCCTCCGCCATAAATTGCCTCAAAGGAGGGATATTTGCCATAGTTGCCACGCTTGGCAGGTGGATTGGCAGCCGCAGTTTTTTTAATATTTTGAGTTCTTATCAGGAATATGCCCTATTTCATTTCCCTCTGTTGTCTCTAACGATTCCCACGAGATGATATTGGGTAGTGGATTCCCTTACGCCGCCACTATGATTCTTACAAATGAGATAAATAAAAATTAATATAGCGAAGACAGAATGGTTTAGGATACTATGTGTTAATTAAAAACTTTTCCAGATTAGAGTATTGTTGATGTTTTTTTTGGCAATAACTGACTAAATTAATTGTATTGTTTGTACAAGCCAAAGTAACAAACAAGTAAGCAGTCTACATGATCGTTGGTGGTTGCTGTGACCCAAAGAAATTAATATCTATCCCCGATTAAGACAGAGTCTAAATCGGTCAGGATGGCGAACCGACCACTACAAAACATTGCGGGCGTCGTATGACGCGGTCGGTATAGGAGTAGAGCATGCATGGACTCGCGTGCAATTGTTTAGTTTTTTATGTAACTGTAATATTTTAAGAAAAATTTAAGTTATGTAAATTAATTATTCAAGTTAACTGGGTAAGATAAAATATTAAATGTAAAGTTTATGAAACTGAATCAATTTTTCGCCAAAGAAAGTTCGAATATAAACGAAATATTACTTAATTTAATTTGTAATGGATATTATAAAAACACCGGTTGACCCATTACGATTAAACCTTGGTGGGTGATTGTGTGTGTGTGTGTATTTTTTAAAGGATAGGGTGACAAACGAGCACACAGTCCACCTGATGTTAAGTGGTTGCTGTGACCCATAGACATCTACATCTATCTTCAATAAAGAATCAAAATGCAGATGCGTTGTCACCCGTGAGGACTAAGATGGAATGCCTCTTTTCCAGTAAAAAGGGTCTCTGGTTCTCTACACTCACCATACGAAACACAGCAGTGTTAAGCTGCTATTTTACGCTGGTATTCTGTGAGAGCGTGGTCCTTCCCGGTCGAGCCGACCCATTCGTACTACAACTATACTACTAATATAGCTGCAGCATGGCTCTACCACGTAAAAACGTGTAGGATTAGAAAAATCGGTATACTGAATTTATAATTCGAGATAATTTCAATTCATCGTCACCGACTCACATATCGACTTTAGCATTGTGTAATTTAAGTTGATTTTGAAGTGATAATTTGTATTAAATATATATAATTATAATAAAATAGGATATAAGAGGTTTCTTCTGGAATTTATTCAGAAAAAATATTACAGATATAAAAAAAACGAACCTCGATTTAAATGGAACCACAGTCTCATATAAATGTGATTATAAATGTTACCCACTCCTAAAGTTGGGAAAATAGGATATTTTTTAATGTAACCATATTATAATTAATAGAATTACCAGCAGCTGTCGACGTTAGCATCAAAACAATATTGGTCCATTTGCGTCAAATTGGCAAGGTTGAAAAATGGGTGTCCTACGAACTCAATGATCGCCAGCGCAAAGTACGCGTCGAGACGTGCCTTGCACTGCTCAACAGACACACAAACAAAGGAATTTTGAACCGCATTGTTACCTGCGAAGAAAAATGGATTCTGTTTGACAATCGCAAGCACTCAACAAGTTGGTTGGATCATGGTTCAGCACCTAAACAATGCCCTAAACGAAAACTTACACACAGAAAAGTGATGGTCACTGTTTGGTGGTCTAGCGCCAATGTGATTATACATCACAACTTCTTACCAAATGGGATGAGCATTACTGCAGATGTGTACTGTGAAGAACTGAACACAATGATGGAGAAGCTCGCACGTCTCCTACCAGCTTTGGTCAATCGCTCGTCCCCACTGCTCCTGCACGACAACGCGCGACCTCATACTGCACAATAGACGGTCTCCAAGTTACAAGAGCTGGCGTTGGAAGTTCTCCGTCATCCGCCGTACTCACCAGACCTTGCGCCTACAGACTTCAACTTTTTCCAGAATTTGGATAAATTTATTGCGGGAAAAAATTCAATACCCAAGAGGCAGTACAAAATGCCTTTGAAGAATTTGTTGCCTTCCGTCCAGCTGATTTCTTCAAGATGGGCATCAAATAAACTACCACTGCGTTGGCAAAGATGCATCGATTGCATGGGTGATTACTTTGACTAATAGAAAAAAAATATAGAAAAAAAAATTACGTTAACTTATTTCATAAAAAACGGCAATTTCATGGGTAAACACCTAATATATTATAATTTTCAATATATGGGTAATTTGTATTAAATGCCATAAAAAGTGTGGGTTGCTTTTGAATTTGAACTTTGTCACGTATTACGTAGAGTTTATTGTTCCAAAGTTTAATAATTATCTCGAATTCTAAACACAAATGTAGTCAAATAGCATAGTGGATACTACGTAAGTATTACCATGTGTGGGGATCGAACTCACTACAACATGCCGCGCAGTGGTGAATGACGAGTGGCCATTAAAACCACTGTACCAAACGTGCAGGTAAAGTAGAGGCAGGTCAAGTATGAGCGTGCTTTTCCACCAGAGATGTACGTATATACCTAGCTCCGCTAGCCTTTTTCCACTAAAACTGCGCTAAGCCAGGCAAAGATATTTTAAAATCTTTATTTTATATTCGACCACTCAAAGGTAATATAGAAATATAATTACATAAATTCGAGTATCGATTGATTAAGTAATTTTTCGGCTCTAAAGCTCTCAATAGAATTAATCTACTCCCTGCAGTTTCGCCTTTTTCCCTCTCTCCACATAGTGACGAACAATTGCTTCACCAACCGGAAGTAAGCCTCGTAAACTACATAAATAAATCATATTTTTTTATTAATATCTATAATCACTTAATTTTGATGAAATTATGTTCACGGAAATAATTTCTTTGAAATCATGTATGTACATGATTATATTATTGAATTAATTCATAAGTACAGTGTTGCTAACTGTAATAAATATTTTTTTAAACTTAAACACCCGAAATCATGACAGAAAGTTAAGTGATCCCATTGATAGATTTTTCCTCCCGCACCGCTTGTCTACCTCGCACATCTCTGGTGGAAAAGCACCCTTAGGTAAGGTAAGTTGAAAATAAAATATTAAATCGTGGGAATGTTACCGTTTTTATTAAAAGAGGAAATCTAAAGAAGACACACGGTTTGCGTCTCTAAGCTGTCTTACTTTATTTTCTTGTTCCAGTCTTTTTTCTACCGACTTCAAAAAGGAGACGGTACTCAATTCAACTGTATGTTTTTTTTATGTGTTACCTCATAACTTTTTTCTGGGTGAACCGGTTTCGATGATTATTTTTTTATTTGAAAGCTGATGCTTCTTATGTGGTCCCATATAAATTTGATCAAGGTCTGACCAATAGTTTTTGAGTTATTCTTAATAATTTATATTGAAGTCGGTTGTATAACATTTTTAATTTTAAATTATTCTCTTTCGTTTTTGGATTCCACGTAAGTTGACTCTCGGATTGGTCTACCTCTTGTAAATCGTGGGTAAACTGGTTCTGGTAAAACGTAGTCGAAATAGAAGAACGATAATTAGGGCTCCATTTGTTCCCACCATAATTGATTAACTTTATCAATTGTTTCAATTTTTATTATATGATCACCATGACAGGCTGCGAGTCTATACTTTGGTATTTTGCATGTATGCATTTGCCCTAGCACTTGTATATACCAATCAGAATTTTTGTTAATGTAAGTTTGTCTGTTTTTTTATCTAATTTCGAGAAATGCTTTTTTCCTTCCACAAGACGCCAGTTTCAACTCAGTTATCCCTATGCCTCCTGATCTTTCCCGTAATGACGCATTGTTTTGGTGAGATTTTGACTGATTTTTGTTCTACAAAAATACGTTCTTAGATAGAAAAAAGAATTTTCCAAACAAGATTTAATTGTTTCATATAAAGCATCCGGGTAAATTATAAGATCAGCTTCATAGTACTATATCATTAAAAAAATCAATACAACTGACCGATAATCTCAGAAATAGGATTTTGTATAAATATATGTTATTATTAATAATAATAATATTATAAATGTGATAGTTTGTATGTTTGTTACTCAATCAAGAAAAGCGACTGCACTATTTTTTTAATTTTGGTATAGAAATAGATTAGACCATGCAGAAGGAAGTATACTTTTTATCCCGGGAGTACGTTCTATTCTTTCTACTTACAACACACGGGCGAAGCCGCTGGCAGTAGCTAGTCGTAATATAAGTTCATAACCAAAACGTTTTGTTCTTGATTTATATGAACATATTCGTACTATATATATAGTGAAGTTACTATATATTGTTTAAGTATCATTACTAGTTATAAATAAATTGTTCAAGTTATTGTTTTTTTTTAATTAGGATATTTGTTTTGGTATAAAGTAATCTACTCGTAGAGAAGCAGTGTATTGCTTACACATACCTATCACAAGCAACTTGTATCAAAGGCGACTCCAACAATATTTTGTTCTGTTCTCATTTGTAAACAAATAGATGAATGATAAATATAATTTATTTTCAGTCAGAGAATGTTGCGGCCGACTGATCGGTGACCGCCGAGAAATGCAATTCAGTGATAGCAATATTACTTAATTGAATGCGGATAGAGCAAAGCATTAGATCAACGCGACATCGAAATAGTTAACACAAGCGACAAATAATTAAATATTGTATTTTTTTAAACTAACAAACTTAGAGAAATTTAATTTTTAATTTATTTAGGTATGATACCTGTCTACCGTTTTCTATAAAAATTTCATCTTGATATGTTCTAGATTCGGATATAAAACGTTATTAGTGGATTACAAGGGCTAACTTTGAAAAATAAATCTATCGAGAAAAGTGTCACCAATCGTGTTTTTTTGGTTTAATTTAGTTAGATTTTATCCTCAAGTAATCATTACTGGAATATTAAGTCTTTACCTTTTGCCATTACTGATAAAAGTATGGTCATACGAAACTAAAAAAAATCGCATATCCTCTTAAGAATCATGCTTGTAGTCTAAAATGGAATATATTATAATCGTCGTTATCAGTAATAGGGGCCATCCAGTTCATTTTACGAAACAAATCAGCATTAGGATACATTTTTTTGCTGGTGTTCTTAGCGAGGGTGCTTATATAACATGTAACAATAACCCTGTGGTTCCCGTTAAGTGCGTTACCAGAATCAGTATCCAAACGTATAGAATTTTTTTTTTCAAAAAAAACTCGACTATTATAAAAAATTATTTTAATAAAATTTTTTTTGCAAATTGTATGTGGTTTTATCATCTCTAACTGACACGAGCACCGGTAAAGCGGAGTCTTTGACAATCCTCTTACTCCGCGGACAATGTAGAAGTAATAAAACGAAATACATTTTTTTTTAATTTTTTTTTATTAATATAAATTTTTTAATGGTCCAGTTTTTTGAAAAAAGAAACTATTTCTATACATTTGAATACTGATTCTGATGATACATTAAGTACCTGTATTGAAATCATTAATAATTATACTATTGTAATATGTGTACTTAATACTATTGTATATATGTATATATTTGTATATATGTATTAAGATACAACGTTAAATCCACCCGTTTATAGAAAGTATTGAAAACCGATAAGCGCACTGTCCATTGGTATAAATAAAGTGTCATATGTCTTATTTCATGACATATTATTCCTCTGTGTCTAAATAAACTTTAACATTTTTATATTATCGACAGCTTCGTAAAAGTTAAGACTAAAATACTTTAATTCTTACCTAATGTTGGCATATAACGAACAGTTTCTATATACGTTTTCTTGCTGCCTCTGGTGGTAGTGTGCGTACGAAGTCATGTTCTGGGAGTGAGCGTGACAGACTTCGGTGTGCTGTTGGTGCATTGTATTACTGCTGCACTGGCGTGACGACACGTAGTCTGAAGACTTAGTCCTAATGGTAACATAAGACAGCCTAGTGATAATATCGAATCTACAATAAAGAAGCTAAGCCAGCACCTTAAATATTTGTTGAGTATCAAAAGCGAAGCTTCTTTAAAAATGCAACTGATACCGAATTAGTTATCTCATAAAATTACTCACACGCACTCACGCACATACGCACGCGCGCACTCTCTACGCAGTAGGTAGTTACTCATTTTTAGATCAAAATGTCAATTGCCCGTTCCTAAACCCTGAACCGAACATTCTCAAACTGGCGATGCGAACTGCCCTCATCAACTCGCCTCCCTAGAGTGGTGAAATCAAGAGCAAATAATCCTCCAAGTGTCGCAAACCAAAGGATGCATTCTTAAAATGGCCTATGTACCGCAGTAGAATTGAAAAGTCTATTGATGTGAAGATGAAGCTTGTTTATTATTATAAAGAATGTTTAAAAGATCATTATTATTTGACATAAAACATTAAAGAATGTACTAGATATTTAAATGGCACCTAAGTTATGTTAAATCTTATTAGTTTACCTTGGTTGCCCGAGGTCTTAGTTAATATCTTTAACGTGTTAGTATAACTTGTTTAAGTTAACCTTATACTAAAAGCGCCCGTTAACGTCGGACATGAACAGAAATTTACAAAATGCTTTAACTTATATAATAAGGATACTGTTTCGGGATGCCTGTTATATTATCTTCAAATATAAACTCAGCTTAGTATTTAGAACAGTGGAAGGCGTATAATGATTGTTAGGAGATATATGAGCAAATTATACTTAGGTACCTTGTTTTTAAAGTTCGAGCCCATAATGTAAATTGGAAATGCATGTATTGTTACTTAAAACGCTATAAGTTCATAAACAAGTAAAAAAAGAAATATATCGTATGTACGAAAGGATTTAATTAAAATAAAAGTACATTTTAGTCAAAAACTTACCAATTGGAATTAGAGCTCGTTCGACTTTGCGGTCTGGAATTGAGATTTGCTTCAGAGTAATATGGCCAGGAATAGTTGAAATTGGTTCGCTGGCACGCGTGAGCAGCCATATGTGACGAATTCGAACTAGAGGACGGTTGCAGCTCGTTTTGCATTTGTTGTAGAATATCGTCGGATGCCGCCAATTGCTGTTTCACTGCTATTCCTCGGACCGCGGGTCGACGGTGGAAACCTGACAGAAAGATAAATGATAAAAAATATTAGATAAAAGGGTTGACCCTAGAACTCTGGGGTAAAAACAAACAAACCTTGTTTGTTTTTTAAATAACTCTGTTTATGTTATACTTACATATTTGAGCTTTCGTGTAAAATAAATTAGTGTCGTCCACTACTAATTAATCGAGCTTGCATCGACAGTCACGCTGTGGGCATGTCAACGAATGCCGTGGTGTACCTCAGCACCCCAGTGTAAGAGTACTGTAAGTATTCTTATTTTCTTAGATCTTACAGTATTTCCAATTTATTTGATGATAAACTTGATGGTCCTTTTAGCATTGTCGATGAGGACATGCACGACAATAATGTTTTAGACACCACTTCGGTAACAATTACAGATACGGCGTTAGACGGATAAATTTATAGATAAATTCAATTATATATTCAAATATATATCAATTCATCCAGTTCTCCACTCCATAACAATTGAAAATATGAATTCAATTATAAAGATATAAAGATAAATTCAGTGGTGATGAGACTTTCCAAAAATTATAATATATGATCTGGTTTCATAGCTCACATGAGTGTTTGCAAACGAACAGGATCTTGAGAAAAATTACATAAAAGTTATTTTTATTTTTACTTTAATTAGAACTGTTTCCTGTCTTGTTAGAACAGGAAATTGGACCGATCCAAATGATATATAACCAGAATTTGATCCTTGCCGGCACCAATTAAATTTTTAATTGCATTTGTAGGTAAGTGTTTTCCACGTGTTCGGTGGTGCAGGAAAATATCGCTAGGAAATCTGAGAAATACATAATTGTCTGAGATGTAAAAAAAATATTTCTAGGACTTAGCATTTTAGCATTAGCACGCTGATTTTATAAAAAAAATCAACGTGGCGAACTCCTTTTTGCCACAAACCGCAACAGCCTGTGCAGATGTAGGAAGCAACGTATATGGTATTACTTTAATTTTTTCATTGCTAAAGAGAATATGAAAACGAACAGGCTTTGAAAGAAGAATGCCGTAAATATATTATTATGATTAGCGAAAATAGGTGGAACTACATTAATGGAATTTTGAAACGTGATTGAACTGAAAAAATAACAGTGTTAATTCATGGTGCTAATTAATAGGGTCAATGTTACAGATCAAATATCGACAATGTTTCCAACACATTAACCCTCTCTAAGTATACATTGGAAGATGTGCCCGTTACCAAAAAGTTACAAGCATTGTTGCCATACGTATGATTCAGACACTTATGATAAATTCTACTCACGTATAACGCAAATCTATACAATGAATACAATGAAACTGTCAATCCTGAAAAAATCATTTCTTTATATATGGAAACTGCATATTTTAACTATGCCAAATTTTAGTCATCTTAATTCAAGATGGAAAAATCTCTGGAGAAACGTCTGTGACAGATAGAAAGAGAGACAAAGACACTGAGGTGGCTCTAGAAGTGTTTCTATTTGCTAATTTTAGCACGATCCACTAATGATGTTGTTAAACTGAATGCGGCTTCGCTAGCGTGTGCTTATAAGGCTGGTAGAAATTCCATGTTACAAGTGTTGATGGGATACAGTAGTCATTTAACATCAGGGAAATTTATATATTCTTACTATGGATGTTCATGTGTCATTTTTGGTAGGTATGTGAAACACCTCTACGATACAGAAGAAAATCCTAATGTAGGTACCGTTTTAAAGAACAAACTGAGTACCTATACTACAAACTATAGATATCTCTTTTTAACAATGTAAATGGAATCAGTCTGCCTCAGAATGGGCTTGCATGTTGAGGCTTACTACGCTTGTTGGTAATAACACTTTGTAGTTAACATGAGTAATTAACTTAAATGTTAAAAGAAAAACAAATATGGTAAATGCATCTAGTATTAAAAGTATCTACTATTGAAATCAACACACTCACTAATCACTTTTTCTAAAACATTATACCGAATTTGTACCCGTATAAAAGCTAGCTTCGCCTTCTAATAATAGAATTTACAGAGGAAAGAATAGTATATTAAGTTTCAGGAAGTGCAACTTTATATAAAGCTGAATATCGAGGTGAAAGATTGTTATTTAAAAGATGCCTGATAAAGCACTTATCCTAGTTTCCACTCATTTTGCACCACCCTTTTTATCTAATATATAAAAATTAATTTTTGTTTGTTCGTATTTTATGCGTAGCCATACCGTTCATCAGATTGCGCAAAAATTTTATCAACTTATTGCTTGCACTTCAGCGAAGGTTATAGGCATAGTACAATTATCTTACAGTAGGTGCCGCGTTTGTCGTACCGACAAATTTATTTGAACGTTATAATAAATCATTCAATTTAAATCGTATTATCATTCGCAATTAAACAATATTAAAACGATATTTCCGTAATTATATCATGTGCGGCAGCACCGGGTAGCAACTAGTGTAATTTTTAAGTATTTACTATTTATCACTGTTAAGCGAACAGTACATACGAATATTATTCTTGTGTTAAATAAATGTCTAACTTGAAACAATAATGCCATTAACAATAATTTCAGTGATCAATTAAAGATACTGGTGGAAAAAAATTGTATTATTTAAATTATAAAAATTTTCGAGTGATAAAAAAATATATTTAAAATGCATTATTGTTTTAATATTTCCTCTATTGAGAGATATCAGAATAAATAGTTACCATAGTCATCATGCTCGTCGTCGCTGCTGACTGGCTGCGACTCCTGACTGTAGCGCTGCTTAAGACGCTCTGTCCTAGGAGCAGATGCTCGAGCAAACGCCGCGAGGCCGTCGTCTCCGTCGTTAGCTCCTAGAGAAAGTAAAAAATTGACAAGCAAATTCATCCCCTCCCCCCAATAACCATAGGCACTGCCAAGCACTCAATACGTCTAGAATTTAAAGTAAATTAGAAAATAAAAGTTTATATTGTCTTCAGGATCTCATGTAGCCTTAACAAATTTTGAGGAGCAGTACATCCATGGGCCTCCCCTTAGATTGTCAGGCGGATTGGCAGTTGCCAACAGTTTGTTGTTGCAGTTTTTTTCTAGTTGTTATTAGGAAGACCACATGAGTAAAGAAACCGTACAGTCGCAAAGCTTCTAAGGAGCTGTCAAATTTTTCCCTATTTTAGTAGGGTTTTATAATATGGCACTTAAGATAGAATATTGTTATTTTATTTTTATAATTTTTGTTCTTCAACAATTTGTTGTGCCTTTTAATTAAATGGTAAATTCTAAATCTAATATACAGTTTTTTTTAAATAATCTATTGGAAAGCACTCACATGGCATAAAAATATACAACCTTGCACACGTTTTAATATTTCATTACAAATATTGACAATGTTTCTTTCGAGATCAAAATATTCGCGAAATTTTTGCTCAAGCAATTCAACAAACGCGATTAAATTGTCAGGAGGTATTATTAAATTACCCGATTGTACACTATCTTCATTAAAATCTTGTAATGGCTGAAAAATAATCTTTTGCCATATTTATAAGTTGTTCAGATCCATTAAAGTACAATTTTATTTTCTCACATTTGTGGTGATCGAGACATTTTCTATTTGTATAGAAATTGTAAATTGCACTTTAATGGATCGAAACAACCTATAAATATGGAAAAAGATTCTTTTCAGCCATTTTTCAGCCATACAAGGATTTTTCCAGAAAAACTATTTCTTTTCTGGTAAATCGGCAGCAACACCTTCAGGTTGCGAAATTTGTGATGGTGTATTAAAAATACGACAGTCGTCTGGTTTCATAAGTAACATATGGAAATCGTTATCACATAAGTTCCTTAAAAATGTTAGCATTTCTTAAACTCTTTTATATATATTAGGAGATCGCAGTGTACTTGAGTTAAATAAAACAAAAAAAATATATTTAGAAAACCAGCGGTATCTCTTGCTGCAACCTCGATTTAAACGTAGGTACTTAGTACGTAGGTATTAATAACTGATGCCACAGTACGACTCAAGACCTGTGTGACTACTTTCACACACACTTTCTGAAAATTATTAGGATTTATGTGAATATCAGTTATTTTTGGTAGTAATCTAATTTGTGGCTTTCTATCTTTATTATATAGACTAAAAATTTAAAAGGCTGGCTAAACTGGTTTCCGCGATAACCTGCCTTCATAACTATTTAAAAAAGTAAGGTTACAGTCCTTATACGTCTCAGAAATGAGAGGTCATTTCTGAGAGGGTTTTAAGGCAAGGAAAAATCCGCCGCGCTGCCCCAATGCGTGTTGGCGAACTTCACATGTCTTTGAAATATTTTTTTTATTATTTCTCAGGCATGCAGGTTTCCTCATTATGTTTTCCTTCACCACCGATCACGTGGTAAATCAGCACTTAAAATTGCAATTAACAATTTTATTGGTGCCGGCGGGGATCGAACCCCGGGTTGCTCGCGTACTGTGAAATCATATCGATCTGCCATTTAATAATTTGAGACATACCATTAGTCAAAAACTTATCACACAATTTTAAAACGTCTTCGTTAATTACACTATCTTATTCTTATTTTTTGTTTTTTTGCATCTCGAAGTTTAAGTGATAGTTTCATCTTTCTTGGAGTGTCCGCTGAAAGCTGAAGTATCGTTTGCGCCGATCTACTTTCACAAGTTTGCTTGGTCTGAATGCTGTGAGAAGTTTGATCTTCCAAGATATTTATTTTATTAAAAGGATTCTTTGAACTTGAAGATATCTCAGTAGTCACTAGAAGTTTTAATTGAATGTTGTGATTTTCTTGTACATTCCTTTTAGATACATTCTCACATTGGCTGGAACTCGAACAAGCACCGTCATTTGTCGGCAAGTTGAGTGTTGTAAAAGCATTTCCAAATAAATATTTTACAGTTATTTTTTAGAAAACAGGATTTTTCGAAGTGATCCTCACAGATTCTATATTGCCTTTTTTATAATTAGAAAGTTATGAAAGGAGATCTTCTCACCCGAAAGCTTTTAACCACTCTTGTCGTCTGAAATAATATTAAAAAAAAAACATGAACCTACGTATTTAATTTATAAAAGAATAATTAAAAAATGATATATTTTTATTTGTTCTATTATTGTTCATACACACATAAGTTCAGTAAACCACATTTATACTTCTTTATGTTTCATTTGACACGAATTATTCTTTAAAAAACAAAACTTGACACTTATTAATCTTTACATCACCCTAAGTTTGTGCACTGGCCGAGCCGGCTTAAAGCAGTGTCTCTACGTGAAGAGCCGCCAGTGCTCCTACCTGTACCTATCATAGCGCGGTTGTATGAAACTTTGCCTCTGCACGGTTTCTTTACTCATGTGGGAAGACGCTGCTCCCTTCTCAAAATTTCCCGAAATATACGACACCCACAGGTCGATATGGGGCAGTAGAAATTCTTACACCGCCATTTCGCTTACCACGCACCACTTACCGGTACGTGGCTGCTACTCGAGAACCTTTCCCCCATCGGTTATTGGTTCTTCAAGCTATATGGCCGGCCCATTGCCACTTCAGCTTAAAGGTCCGTTGGGCTATGTGAGTTACTTTAGTTCTACTGCAGATATCCTCATTACGAAGTTTATGACGCAGAAAAACTCCCAGCATAGACCAGCAGTGAAGGACGACATCTCAGATCCATATGTCATAACTGGCAGCACTCACTAATTGTACACTGTAGTTTTCAAGTTTTTAGTTATACCTGACGAAATGTGTCGCATTTCTTGCTATTTTAATAATAAGGTATTCGAATGATGTAAAAAGATTTCCTACATAATCGTCCTAGTTTGGGGTAAAAAATAAATGCACAATGGTTTCGAAATTATTCGAGAGTAAGAAAGATATTCTAGACATCTCTTTAGTGCGGTCACTTTAGTACATGAATTTAGGGCGTATAACTTTACAACAAATGCGTACATACTTAAGTAATTATTAAGGAGTAACTGCATTTATTCAGCTCCATTTACGTTTCGCTGGATGGTTTTGGTTACTCTTTTACAGTTCCACTTCTATCAGCCGCGTGAAGCATCGTTAGATTGTAAAAAGGCGTCATAGCGTGCTATCTCCGCTGAACCCTTCTATTACCGCGTACAGCGCCGGATAACGGAGAAGCGATTACATGCTCACGATAAACTACTTTCATTTAGTATTTTACACACAACATAAACAGACCCATGTGCGATATTATTATAGTTATGCTTCTTTCAGAAGAAACAGAAAAACTGGAATGTAATATACGCAAACGCAAACGACATTGGCTTTGGAGAAACAAAAATTTGGTTAGAGAATACGTGACATTGATACCCGAATGAAAAGAAAACAATTATTAAATTTAAAGAAAATTTTCAGAATAATATTCAAAAATTGAACCTAATTGCAGAGCTATTGCACCCTGGTCGCAAAAGCAAAATACAAAATATTAATTTCTGTTTACACATTCTCTCGATGATTGCATGCGAAATAATTCGTCTGAAATCACAATTTTCGAACGCGGCAGAACAGCGCTGAATGCGTCTGAACAGCGCTGAAATATGATAGAAACACAGTTGTCCTGAATTTATGCCTGTATGCCGCGAAAGCTGAATAGACGTGGAAAGCTGAACGGATGCGTACGCATCTCCATACAAAACTGGTATTTTAACAAAGGCTGAATTGAGCTGAATAAGTATAGTTAGTCCCTTACGCGACGTTACATTGTATTTATTATAGAAAACAAAACGTCAATAAAAGTAAACTCAATGCCCAAGAGTTAGTCTGGGTAGGTACCACCTTTTTACCTATTACTGCCCCCAAATAGAAGTGCTTGCACTTTTATGTTCCAATCTGAAGAGCATAGAGCCAAAGAGGCCCAGTTCAATACTGTACAGGCTGTGAGACATTCCATCTTAGTCCTCAAAGGTGGCAACGCAACTGCAGCTTTCTTTGTGTTAAGTGTGCATGTGTCCATGGACTGCAGTCACCAATTATCATCAGGTGAACTGTAGGTTCGTTTATCACTTTTGTTTTATAAAACAGTCAATAAAGTTCAATTTAGAATTTGTTATGCTGAATTTTTGTTAAAATTTCTGTTATAAATAGTTATATAAAAATAAATACTTTCATTAGTTATAAATTTAGAATAAACCTGGTGTTCCAGCAACAACATCAGGAGCTGGCGCTTCATTATGCTCTTGTAGATCAAGAGTCGTGGCTGCTGAAGCAGAGGTTCTGTCTCCTGGAGGCACGTAGTAGAAGCCTTCGTGATGAGCGGCACTGCCTACGCAGGCTGTGAGCGGGGCCAGGGTGGATAAAAACTGCCTTCTTGGTTCCGATCTTGGCTGTAGAGATATAACGTGTGTAATTCTAAAGAGTAAATTAATACTAAAGTAGAATGGAGAGGGCTTTATCAATTGATGACGATAAAGTTCTCCCATTCTTCACCAGTTCGTAACAGCATATTAGACATTATTCGTTCCGAATAAAGGTGACCTTGGTAAGCGAATTTTTACGTTGTAACGTAAAAATTCGTGACGTCACAAGTCCATTATCTAGCAGTGGGTTGTTAACTGAATGAAGAGGATATGTTTAGTGGAAGCTAATTAACGCAAAATTAAAGCTGTTAAAATATAACATGATCAAAATAGCTAGCTAGCTAACTACTTAGTACAGATTAAGTGAGATTATGCCATATTTGCGGGGAATGAATTGTGGCGAGCGTAACTGCGAATTTCGTTCTCACAAAATTAATTCATCCATCACAATGACGGCATTGAAATAGCAACCGCCGGACGTTCCACTCATAAATCATGTACCGAACGCCGTATCTTACAATGTGTTTTTTTCCAATCTCCCGCGGCCTTTGAAGTTACTGTTTTATTTTCAACTTTGAAGTAATCTTTTCTCACGTAGGAATTTTCATAAACTACAACATGATAGATAAAATTTCACGTGCTAGAGCCACGCTGTATTTGTTGTATTGTGGCTGCTAGACATTGTTTTGTATTAATGTTATACTCTAGAACCTGATAAATATTTATTTAAAACTTACTTCTTAATTAAATGACATTGTGTAACAAATAAGTTCACCTCAGACCCAACTAGCGACATTTGGCGAGCGAAAGATTATTAACCCTCATTGAACTATTTTATTTATACAAGTGTTATTTTGTTTTTTGTTCATGTTTTATTTTATATTATAAGTAATTTTTACTTGATGATTGAAAAATTAGCCCTTTTAAATTTATTTCGAATTATTTGAAAAAATTCGATTAAGTTTATTTGAAAAAAAAAACCTCTTTTATACACTCATTGGCGTTTATACACTCATTGGCGGCTGCAGTCTGAGTGGCTGCTCAAACGCGTAAAGACCACGCTCGTATAAAATACCAGAGTAAAATAGCAGCATAATAAATGCTTTTTTATAGAATAAGGGTGACAAGCGAGCACACAGCCCCCCTGATGGTAAGTGGACGCTGTGGTCCATAGACATCTACATCTGTCTTCATTTAAGAATCAAAATGGAGATGCGTTGTCATCCCTGAGGACTAAGATGGAATGCCTCGTATCCAGTAAAAAGGGTGTCCGGTTCTCTACACTCACTATAGGAAACACAACAGCATTCAGCTGCAATTTTACGCTGGTATTCTGTGAGAGCGTGGTCGTTCCCCGGTCGAGCCGACCCATTCGAGCTGCAACCATAATATAGCTGCAACACTGCAGAACTGGAGACCCTTATTACTGTTAAAGTAGCATCCCATCTTAGTTTTTAGAGGTAACAACTTATTTGCATTTACATTCTTTATTAAAGGTGTGATTAGATACAAACGTCTATAGGCTTTAAATCTTAGACAAATTATAAACTAATTTTTGTAATAAGACAGTATCTTGTTGACCTTGGTATACTGAGATTTCTTATGAGTATTTTAATAATAATAATAATTTTATTTCAGACCACGGTCCATATATTATTAGTAATGTTATTAGTAACAATATCGACATAAAACTATGTTAGTATTGTAAGTAGTTACACATTATTTTATTCTATTTTATTTTACACATTATTTTAATCCTATGACTACCACCCAGTGAATTTGTATGGGACAGTCATATCTTACAGATATTGCTCCCATATATAAATAATGTATTTAATATTATTTGATCATTCTTTATATATCACAAATATAAGGTATCAAATTAAAACAAATGCCTCATTTTTGTGTTTTTAAGAAATGTTTGTAAAGTTTGTAAAAACTAAGTGAAAGGCATAAATTAAAAAAAAAAACGCTTTGGAAGACTCTATATATATGGAAATTGCTAATGTAGGTACTATACCTACCGGCAATTCAGAACAAAAACTGTGTCACAAGTCACAAGAGGATCGCGCGGACGCCGGCTAGTCGGGTATCTGGCACGGTAAACATGACACGCTGTTGTATTTTCATTTACGACAGTGACTGTTTTTAGGAAAATACGAAATAAAGTTACACACTTATCTGAAATAAACTTCAAATTACGTTGATAAAGTGCGCACCTAAATAATGACTGCGTTTGCTTATTCACATTAAAACTAAATCAGTGTTAGATTGTCGAAAACAACGTTCGCGGTTTACAAAACGAAGAACTAGTTTTCTCGCCCGCTAACAGTCGACTAATGAACTTACGGAGAATTAACCGTAACTTAGAGCGCAATGTATTAGTACCGTAATGCCTGTCTAGTAGCATACATTCTTTGGTCTAGATTATGACTTTAATGAATGAGATCTTCTTTAAAAGATAATCAGGTCTCGTGAATCTTGGTTCGACAACTTTTGTTATCCTAAAAAGTATAATTACAAGTTTGACAGCTATGTAAGTAGATCTTAGTATGAATCACATGAAATACAAAAATATTTTATTTCCAAGACTTGATTCATTAGGAACACTTAAACTGATACAATACAAGTATTACATTTGAATGTAGCTTTTGTTTCATAATCGTTGGCGAGAGTTCTATTAGCAAACTCAACTCATACCGTCCTATTACAAAACAGTACTTTTTAATCTCAGATTTAAATTAGAGCCTGTTTCAATAAACAAGTCTCATAGAAAATATGAGAACTAAATAAAGTATGGAAATTGCCAGAAAATGTCAAATTTCGCGAAGACTATTGAGCCGCGATTAAGGGACTTCATTCGTGAAAAAGGTCTTAAACTCGAGACTATCAATAAACCAATTGTAAAAAGACACATATTATTTAGATTTGTGCATTCTAAAGAACGTAGTAAGCTGACCTTATTTTGGCACCCCACTAATTATTGGCACTTCTGTGTAATAACCTCTTTATTAAGAAAAAAAAACTAACTCTCTCACGGTCTTGCAACTTATCTACATAGAGGAGTACAATCCTGAGCTACTAAAGCGGCAATACATTAAAATAAAACATCTCAATGGCATCCGTAGGGTAACAACAGCTGAACTTCCTGTCTCCCGACTTCACTTTTGAAAACTATTTTATTTTGCTAAGCTTACCTTAGCTATTAAAAAAATCGTCGAATTTAATTCATTATGTGTTTTTTTTATACTTTTGGTTTAAAGCGAATTAAATAATACTGTTCGAGCTTCGTAAGTAATTATTTTCAAAAAATGCATTTTTTTATTATTTTATTACTTTTTATTATTTTTTTCGATAAAATTACCATATTCCATTTTATTGGTTATTGTTTTTAGAGATTTATTTCGTGCGTTATATATGTACTGGAATAACTAATTATGTGTAATCAATATATAAAAGCCAAAAACATAATGTTTCCAAATCCTGGCCGCGGTACCAACCGTGAACCGTGAACTATTGACACTAGGGCCAATAATTAGGCATAAGTATGCTAATAATTGGTCTAAAGTAACGAATTTATTTTCAGTCTACCTGTCCTATTTTGAACATTAAACTAAAAACTAGGACAAAGAGCTCTGGAAAAAAAGAAAGAAATACGCCGGCGAAAGGCATACAAATCAGAAAATTTAGACAAGGCCTTGCAAGTCGTGAAAGAAGAAATGAGCAAAAAATTGGCGACAAAGACTAGAGAAAGACTAGAGAACCCCAAGCATCAGTCACGTCCAGGCCCTCCCACTATTTTGTCGGAAGGAAGAAAATACCTAAAAGATTTGCTTTTACTTAATTGTAGATAAGATTTCCCAAAATGCAAAGATGACTCAATCAGTAGCGTAGTAAGTGTTCAGAAAAATAGTAACAGGACTAATGTTTTCAAGAACGGAGAGAAATGGTACAAGCTATTTCTTCAGCGACATCCAAACGTATCTGTCCGCATACCTGAAGCAGTCACAGCAGCCAGTGCTGCCGTATCGGAAAATGATGACAGGAGTTGGTACAAATAAATTGAAGCTTACCTTGAAGAAAACAATTTTTTGGAGCTAACTTCTGAGCCATCCCGAGTGTTCAATGGCAATGAGACGAATTTTCTCCTTTGCCCCAAAACGAGGGTTTTATTGGCCCCAAAAGGCAAAAAAAAATATATACGAGGTGGATAATGCGCTAGCCAAAACTTCTTTGACTGTAATGTTCTCATTTTGGAGGAGACCTCACATCTCCGAGGGTAATCTTTTCGAATAAGCGACTATCAGCTGGCGTTACGTGCAAAGTTCCATGAGATTGAAGTATAGGCCTTAGTGATAATGGCTGGATAAAAGCCGAAGTCTTTCACTATTACATAGAGAGTGTACTACACCCTCACTTGATCAAAAAAGGAGTTCAATTCCCCATATTACTCTTTGTCGATGGGCACAAGACTCAATTAAGCTATGCCGTTAGTGAGCTATGTAAAAAGTTATAAATTTAAATGAAATTTAATTCTAATTGCACTGTACCCCAATTGTATTAGGTTACTGCAGCCAGCAGATGTGCCAGCACTCAAGCCATGGAAATCTAAGTGGAGGCGAAACAATCCATCAGTAGCTCTCACTAAAACCAGTTTCGTACCATTTCTAAATAAAACGATCAAAAACACGATTACGTCATCAACAGTTATTAATGGATTTAGAGCTACAGGTCTCTGCCCATGGAATGTGAACGCCGTGGACTTTACAAAATGTCTAGGCAAACCAAATACACCACGGGAACTATTTCACAAAGATGAACAAGGGTACAAATTTAAATAATATAGACAAT
Organism: Parnassius orleans; assembly: GCA_029286625.1. Classification (NCBI taxonomy): domain Eukaryota; kingdom Metazoa; phylum Arthropoda; class Insecta; order Lepidoptera; family Papilionidae; genus Parnassius; species Parnassius orleans. The sequence continues at coordinate 1,739,543 of JAGSMP010000022.1, read as the reverse complement.
AGTTCCAGCCAGGACAATGTGGGCATAACATTGGATACAATAGATATTGAAAATATGCCAGTTATTATAAGCGGAGACTTGAGAGATGAGCTTTCCGATTGCGTACCTGCTTCTGCATCGGATATAATTGTAACAGCAGAAGACTTCGATGATGGCAATGACGATGGTTTATTTTACAATTCACCAGAAGTTGTACACAGCCTAACTCATAAAGAAGAAATGTATATTGCTAAGACTGAAAATAAGAGAATTGCTGTACTGACTTCTGATGAGTTTAGATATTTAGAAAACGAAAAAAATCGAGTGAAACAAGGAAAAGATTAAGAAAATAAAAAGAAGAAGAGAAGAAAGAGATAAAAAGAAATTGGAAGCAAGAAATAGATAGGCCAAAAAAGACGTACCAGCTAAATTGAAAGTTAAGAAGGAACACGAAAGAGTAAAGGTAGGTGTGAAGAAACTTGTGTTACCTGAAAAGTTAGATACTGTAACAATACCGTTAACACAACGCCAAACTGCAAAAGAAGGCAGTAAACCGGTTGAAAAACAACACGAGAAGGAAAATGATATTGACTGATTTAATACCCGACAATAATGACAGAAAACAAAACAATGTATTACACACTTCAGCGGAAATAGATAAATTTTTGACTGAATTTGAAGACTAATGAAAATAATAAAAAAAAAAAACTAAAGTTATCGTTGATCTCTTACATTTAGGTTTTTGTTTATTAATATTAAGCGATATATTTTCGTACCTAGTTATATAGTTTTTAAAAGAGTTTAACTTTAACTGTGTTGATTTTAATACGATATGACCAACAAATGTTTGCTAAGTAGAGTTATACTCCCTAAAACTAAATTATTTTCATTTCTACATGTGTAGGCAATTAAAGAGATGTGATTTTTTACTATCTCGTTTTACTTTAATCTAGCTATGCAAGAATGAAAGAATGAAAGGAAAAATAATACAATATGGTGGGATGATGATGTACAGATGGAAGTTGAAGCAAAGAAAAGAGCATGACTAGATTTACTACGAGGGTGACACTGAAATTTCTTAGAAAATCAAAAACTGAACAAACTAGCAAGTTATTAGTTTTATTATATCTTTTCTTGGAAAGTCAGAATGTGTCCAAAAAGGCACGTATGGCAATTCACAATGCTGTGTTAGTCCCTACTTTAATGTATGGTAGGGAAAGTTGGGTGTAGCAGAAGAATCACGAGAGTAGAATAAATACTGTAGAAATGCGGTCATTAAGGAGTATGTTAGGGCTGAATCTGAATGACAGGGTGAGAAATTGTGTGAAAAAAGAAGAGTGTGGTTTGCAAGATCATGTTGTGACCAGGATTAAAAAAGGAATGCTTCGGTGGTTTGGTCATGTAGAAATAATGAAGGAGGAAAGAGTGACAACGCAAATTTATGTTGCAGAAGTGAACGGCAGAGTCGGGAAGGGATGCCCTGGGCGTAAGTTTATCGACCAAATTGGCGATATATTGAAAATGGGCCAAATTAAGAGTACCCTTAACGGACGAACATGTATACATAGGTATATGGATGTGGAGGAGGCGAGAGAGGTGCAGAGGTGTGAAACCCCTCTCTTCCTACCCCTCTGGGTGACAGGCGTGAGTGTTTATGTATGTATGTAAGTAAGTGCACAGTGATCCTTAAAGTGGCAATAATTGGGCTAGACTACCATACTAATATTTGATATACATCATTCTCTATCAACTAATTACGAATCACAGAACACTTTTTTTTAATGATTACAATTACATTGTTTCAGTTGTTTTTGTTCCGAATTAAGAATGTGCCTTTAACCTTTCTATTTTTCAAAAGACGTAGAAGGTTGAAGCACTATTACATCAAACAAAGCTACGTTATTTGCAACGTCGCTCCAAGGACATCTTTGTGTAATTTTGAAATTCAGCATTGTTCTCACTTCCTTTATAATTGTTTAAAAAAGAATTTTTACCATATAATGTAACAATTTTTTAACCTGTCGGGAATAATAACACAAGGAAAAGAAAATATGTAATTTTTAAATAAAACTACCCTTACAAGTTTAAAGGCACATAAGCATTGTGTGCTTTATTAATTAAACTGTTTTATTATTAATAAAAATTATATAATTAAAATTAATTAAACTGGTTCTTAGTGTGTCCAAGTAATTAAATATAAATTAAAAAATTTAACCGTTAAGCTTTAAATTTATAGAAATCGATACGATTAAAAAAAACTCTATTTAGCGATAACTAAAAAATGATACACTTCACTCGGAACCAAGAGCAATGTGGGCTTGGCTTTAATTGTATTGCACTTTAGTGAGTGATTTCACATTAAACAATACAAATTATTCTTTTACAGCTTTTTTAAATCAAAGCCTACTCGTACGTGTCTCAAATGTATGTAAAACGTGATAATATTATCACATATAATGTGGAGAATACAATAAATAAACTTTAGGTTTATTTATTTATTGTAATAAATCGAGATTCTAAGGACCAAAATAATAGGAATTGTTTCCGGGCCGATGATCTTTACTAGACTTACAAAGATCTAAAATAATACCATAATATAAGATTTTTTTGATAAATCTAATTTTTAAAATTTAATTTTATAAATATCAATATGAGCCTCGTTGTCTTGAGATTTTCAACAACTACAAAAGAAAACTAGCTAACCAACATTGAAATTTTGAATTAGTGGTCAGTTTTAAAAATAATTGGAAAGGAATTGATTAAAAAAGCATTCCAAATCACAATTACGTACGTTAACAGTTTATTTATTAATTTCCATCTATATATATAAATAAAATTGAAGTGTCCGTGTATAATATTGAAATAATTTCCTTATAATATAGCTGAGGGGGTTATTTGCATGCCATTGAAACTAAAATGAATAAACATTCTTAAATTTTTTGTCTATCTGTCTATCTGTCTGTCCGAGCTAAACTTCGGAATGGCTACACCGATTGTAATAAAACTTGTTGAACCGATAGAGCTCAAAGACAGGAGAGATTAGAAGATTTTTTTGAAAAAAACTACAAATTGATACAATGAATAGTCTTTGATTATCTTAAATCTCAATAATGCTAGATTAATAGCTCCTATTTAGGCGAAGCCAGGGCGGGTTGCTAGTCGTTAAATACAAATGCTATGAGTACTGTATATGAGTATACACATACATAATACATACATGTGTATGGTCTGCAGGTGGCTCATGACAGGATGTTTTGTGGCCATCTTTGGGAGATGCTGTTCTGTAGTGGACATTTAATGGGGTTTGTGGTTTGATATTGAAATAAACAAAAACGAATGCTAATTAAAAACCTGATTTGGCTTGGCTTTCTAAATCTCAGTAAAGACTGTTAGCTTAGTAGCAAATGAAAATTATGATTTATATCTCATACAATGTTAGTATGCCGTGCATCGGCAGGGATATATGGGGATATATTGGGAACGAGTAAATCACAAATCCATTTGACAAATCGGTATCCATTTGAAGCAGATTTTAATGATCTGTCAATTGATCCAATTGAGTTAAATACGATTAGTGATAGCATTTACGCTGCAGTGCATTTGACAAAAATTTCGGATAGAAAACAGAATATAAAGAGGTATTTAAAGCTTGGGACGGTAAACAGGATGCACCTACGTGTTTTTTTATTGTTATCAAGGAAACTTGATTACATAAATCATGATACACTATTAAACAAACTAAGGAATTCATCACCAAAACTTAATTAATTTTATAAAATCATACCTGCTTGACGGGAAGAGAAGTAGGAAGTTATTAATGGAACGACGTATTGGAGCACCCTAATTTAAGGGCGTACCTTAAGGATTAATATTCAGGTTACTGTTTTTTTCAATATACGAAAAACTGGGCAAGAGCGCGTCGGGCCACGTACAATGTAGGGTTCCGTAGTTGCCCGTCACAAAAAAAATGCAAGTGAGTTATAATGAATAATTATTTTATGAAAATTTCAGTATTTAGCTTTTATAAATTTTGAGGTTTGTTTCTGTCGCTGCGTAATTGATATTTTAAATTTTGATTAAAAACCAAATAGCTTTTTTCAGGATATAATGTTAATGTTGCTTATTATAAGGTGAGATGTCAAATGTACACATCATATGCGACTACTGTAAGGCTCGCCCGTTTTTTTTTTCGTTACAAATATCTGTAAACAACCTTTTTTAATAATATTTCTTAGACATAGTATATCAAACTGATCAATAAAGATGATAGCGCTGTTTAGAAAAACGGTGTGCCAAAACCGTGAAAGGAAAATTTGAAATTCCAATTCTTAATTAAGTTGGGTGAACAAGTCGATGAAAACAAATAAAGAGAAGATTACCATGAAATTAAGGCGGTTTTATTGAATAAAGTTGTAAATCTCTGGGCCTTTTTAGAACCCCTTTGTTGTTTTGAATGTCAGAACAACTAAAATACTTTTAGTGGAATAGTTAACCAAACATTTGGTGTTTTATGCACCTTTTGAAGCATTCTAATTGTTAGTAATGAAGTCAGGGATTTATTATTTCAATATTGTTAACAAGGATTATAAAAGCTAATATATATAATATATATAAAAGAAGACATGTATCAACGCACAACCCAAACCAACAAACTTAGAAATTTGGACAGTAGATGCAATGGGGTTAAATAGGCTGTTATAGTTTGTATAAAACTTTTTATTTTACTGGTCGATTAATTTGAAACTTACTGAAAGTACTCTGTGATAAAATAAATGATTACATATTTTGTGATTTTTCAAAACAGTGTGTTCGAATTTGAATGGAGAAAAATTTTTTTCTTAATTTTATAAACTGGTGCAAATACTCTTGAATCAGAATAATAAGTTATCCATTTTATTTTCAAAACTTTACCTTTAAGGTTTTAAAACGAGGATGCAAAGTTTGCATGAAACATATTGTATTAAGACACAGCCGAAACTAACAACAGTTTATTGTAACAGTTTTTTGATTTCACAAAAATATCCCACACGTTTTCAATTAAAATAAGACCTACATCAATCCTGGCATTGTTCTCTACATGCTTGTAATGTCTCATCACACTTCGGTTCAGCCATTCAGAAGATTGAACCGGACAGACAGTCTAGGATATTTTAACGAAAAATCTTGGATATTTTTTTGTGTAAACCAAAAACTAATAAAATAAATGGTCATTGAAGATTATTTAAAAAAAATGTAAATAATTAAATAAATGAAATTAAACACACAGGCGAAGCCGGGACGGGTTACTAGTAGTATAATATTTAAATTGAAAATTCATGAAGAATGTAGTTAAAGTAGGTAGAGATACATACTTAAACATTTTAATGGTCTAATTTTAATTTAATGTAAAAAAAAACATAATGTCGAATACCGATAGAAATACACTACATTTACACGTTACCATAGAATTAATTTACAAACGGTATAAATGACGGAATATCGAATTTAATTCTAGCAAACACAGCAGGGGAGATATTTGCATATTTGCGGAACATGTATTTCAATAATCGTGTAGCGTAAGGTTCAATCATATTTGCATCAATTTCAGCCACATCAAAGCGACGAGACACGGTGCGTTGCGACGGTGCGGTGCGGCGGCGCGGCGGCGCGGCGCCTCATCCATGTCGTGTTGGTGTTCTCTACATATAAAAATGTGTGAGATGACACACGATGTGGCACCGCATATAGACGCGAATGCAATTTAGCACTTCTTTTGAAATTACTAGAACCTTTATCACTACTCAAGTTGTGTACAAGCGATAAGGCAGTGACAAAAATTAAGGCACTATTTGGTTCCAACCTAATATCGAATACAGCTCAACAGAACGAATTCGAACAAAGGCAAGCGATTAAAATTCACCGATGATCACCGCACGCTCAATCGTCTTCGATTTTATATAGCGCGATGCACAGTATAAAAGAGAACTACGGTTCGGTATTGCACTAAACTTTATTAAATAGCTCACGGCCTTTCAGCCCGCGAGGCCTGTGTCAGATAAAGCTGTAAGAGCCGCATAGGCTAACAGCGCCATCAACTCGAAAATAGACGGTAGTGCACTAAAATACTCATTGACTGCTACACTGCTGTTGCTATTGCTGCTACGAGGGTAAACACTGAAAGTTCTTAGAAAATCAAAAACTGAACAAACTAGCAAGTTATTAGTTTTATTATATCTTTTCAAAATAGTGTCCATTTACATCAATACATCGCTGCATCCGATGGAACCACTGAGAAAGCACTTTGCCCACTCGTCCTGAGTGGTCTCTTCGACGGCATTTTGAAACGCAGCCACTGCTTCGTCGGCGTCCATAAAACGTTTTTCTCGAAGTTTTTATTTTATTTTCGGAAATAAATAAAAATCGCAAGGTGCGACTACTATACTGGCCTAAAAAACTATAGTGGCCTAAAAATAATAGTTCCGAGTGTGAGTATTTGTTGATGATGATGTGAGTACATATCGATATAAAATGACTTTATGATACAGGAGAAATTCTTTTCATAAAAATAAAAGCTACAGTAAGGCGCTTCAATGACGGAGACTTTTTTTAAATTGCTAGAGCTACATTCATCATTGTGAATGAAATAATTATATAAAAGCGGTGTAGGTAATAAATATAGTGAATGGCAACTAACGATGGACTTACAAAAAATAAAAATAAAAATATTTCAATTTTACAATGATGTCTCGTCCTAACTTTTTATGGTTAATAAATGAACTTGAGTCATTCCATGTTATAAAACACGAGAGATTAGCAATAAATCTTAACCAGTTTCGACGAAAATGGAAATTTTCGTTAAAAATACCATATTTTTAAAACCTTTTATTTAACTTGCAATGTTTGTATGTTTGTTAGGGTCAAATCTTGCAACTGAATTTTAAAGCAGTTATCCTCAACCGATTGAGCTGAAATTTTGCATACACATTTAGTTGTAATAACAATGCATGGTTAGCTAAGTGACTTCACTCTAAATCCAATATGGCGGACCGCCCAAGATTCCGGACTAGTTATTTTATGCACCCCCATATGGATATCAAATGAAAGGGTTCGCTGAGAAGAATACGAGTAAAATGACTTCCGCGTTCAGCTTTTCGAGGAGATGGTGTACTACTGCCCGACTAAACAGTAAGACTTAGCGGGGTCTTGTCATAACTAATATGTACCTACACTCTGGGCAAATTCTAGCGGTGGTGAAAAAAAATATCAAAATGGCGGAAAACAAGATGGCCGCCATACCAACTTTAAAGAGTTATAGCTCGGCAAAGGTAAGAGATATTTTGGCGGTGCTCGAACAATGTTGTAGAGACCGACAACGGTCAACTGCTGACGATAAAAAAAATCAAAATGCGTATCTATGATGGCGATTAAAAAACCAACAATGACGCATTACTTAAATGAAATGAACAGACTAAGAAAAATGTCCAGCGATAATTAAAAAATAAAATGTAAATTAACAGTAAAAAAAAGATTTTTAAAAACAAACTTTGATTTAAATGCTCTAAAAAGAAGAAAATAAACTTTAAATTAAATTAAACCCATCAATAAAACTACTTTAGGTCACCTCAGTCCCCCTTGACCATGGGTGCTGTAAAGCACCCGAAACGTCGGGAATTAATAAAAATAAGTTGATTAAACGCGATATAATCCGTAAAAGTAGTTTTATTCAATGTGTAGTGTTCGCGTAAATATAAGAAATCATTATGTAAACCCATCAATTTATTACATTACACAATTTATATGATATAAAAGCTTGTCGCGAGATTGACCTGTGTAAATAAACTTGAATACAATATGTAACTTGATATTGACATAAGTAGGTACGAGTTTCGTAATCCTGAGAAAAAAATTATGCATATATTATAAAATAGGTAACTATCGCGACAAGCTTTAAATTTAATATCATACTAACTGGTATCCGGCGCGTTGCTGCCGCAGAAGAAATAATTGCGGAAATATCGTATTAAATTTGGAAGAGTTATATTGTTTAATTAGGAATGATAATACATTCACTGAAATAGAATGATAATATATAACTTTCAAATAAATGTGTCGGTACGATACGCATGCCATCTACTATAAGTTAATTCTACTATGCCTATAACCTTCGCGCAAGTGCAAGCTATAAGTTGTCAAAGTTTTACTGCAATCTGATGAACGGTATGGCAGGGCATAAAATACGAACAAACAAAAATAGATTTTTATATATTCGATAAATTGTGTAATGTAATAAATTGATGGGTTTGATTTAATTTAAAGTTATTTTTTCTTTAGAGCATTTAAATAAAAGCTTGTTTTTAAAAATTGTATTTTACTATTAAATTTTATATTGTATTCACAGCGTTTGGGGTCCCGAATGAGGTTTTTGTATATAGATTGATAAATAATAGCAATTTGCCGTGTGACCATAACTGTGTTGCATGTACATTTCTAGTATCGCCACCGCTAAATGAGCATTCGCCTGAGCGTCCACACGCTTGTGCCCTTCGCTCAATTTTCTTTTGATGAACCGATTTGATTTCTTACCGATACGTGGAAGGCAAAATCGACAGACGAAAGCAAGCAACTTCGTACACATTCGATCGCTTTCGATGAATTGCGTACGTCAACTCGTTTGTATTCATTTATTAGCCTTCGATTGCTCCCGTTCGGTGGGTATAATAAAATGCCCGGCGCAATAGGTTCAGTAACTGCCAATTAGTCATTCATAAATCATTCAGCTAACAACCCTTCAGTTCCAATTTAAATACGCCAGTATTTGAATTTTTGTAGTTTGTATTACTAGACTATATTATTTTTGTATACTTATAATGCTTAGGTTTAAATGATCATGCTTACCTTTTGGTATTCTTGATGAACGTCTCCCAAGTCTGGCGGTTGTTGGCGTATAGGTACTGGCGCTGATAACGTTGATGAAGACGAACTTGACGATGCACTTCCGAAAGCCTTCTCACAATGGATGTTGAATGACTTGTCGCTCGACTTATCACTGCTACTGGAGAACTTGTCGACGCTGATGCTAGCAGGCGAGGCGCGGTCTTCAGGCTCATCTACATCGCATGTGAGGAGCCGGATACGTTCAGCCAGTGACGTTGTTTCTTGCTGCAAATAATTATTTATAAGTTTTGTTTTAGGGATACACAATATTTTGTGTAAAATGATTCAACAATCAGCTCAAATCAATTTTCTTAAATCATTCGGGTTTGTTTAAATTTTTAGCTAACTTCTTATATCTCTTTTTTTTTAAAGTAAGAGTGACAAATGTACACACATTGCACAATTGTTGCTTACATATTCTCTGTCCTCGATTAAGAATCAAAATGCAGACCAGTACGTAAGCGGCTACGGTTCTCAAAACTATTTTACGCTATAGTAGAGGATCCGGCTTAAGAAAATACCCCCTCATTCTTTTCCTTGATGAAATATTTTTTTTTATAATAAAATATATAAATAAATACAAATCGGGGTGATTGACAGCATATGTTTTGGCAAGGCTATTTTTAATTAAAAATTATTTACCGATTTTTTTTACCGGGTACGGTCAATCTTTTCCTTGATAAAATTGGTCTCAATCGAAAAAAAAATATATATAGAAAATGGCACAGCATGATTGACTACCTTTTTCCATGCAACAATACCTGTCCACCAGGTGTAAACAGGTAAACTGATATAGTAATTTACCCTCATTCTTTTTCCTAAAAAATTAAATGTGTAAATATAGATATTTTTATTGCGAATCCAATGGTATACGGTTGACTTTTCAAATCGTGGCAAGACTAGTGATTGACACGATTTAACGTTTCAATAATTTTATTTTGAAGTAGAGCGTGACAATATTGTTGGGAATGAGGGTAAAAAAAAATAAAAGGAAATACGAACAAATGAAGGTAATCTCCCACTTGTTTTAGCAGTATAAAGTACCGCACAGGCGACTAAGAGGCATCAGTCTGTAATTCTAAGAGTCGTTGTCGTTACTATGCCCGTTGGGGTATTCTACTAGTGTAGGCAAGGAAGGTCGTGTTGCTGGGAGGCTGCCCTGTGTTACATTGAGATGGGTAATGATGCTGTTGGTTTGAATACTTTGGTGTTATCATGTAATTGGGGTCCTGATAGTAAGCAGGGTTTGTTAACGAGTAGTGTTCTTTTATTTAAATACTTTTGGAATAATTTCTTACAATATATTATTATGTGCGGTAGGGAAGGATGCACGATAGCAGCTGCGCGTTAGACGCTTGCCGGAAAAGAGAAAGTTATTTTTTTTTCGAATCGAAAAATATAATTACTATTTGACATATTCAAATATTTTGAGAACATTGGTATAAATAAAAATATAAATGAAATAAGCATTATGATATAATCAGTAAAAAGTTATGTTGAGTCATAACAAGTGTTAGTGGATTGTTATATGCTCAAGATGGTTTTTGGTCATCACCATCATTTCATTCATTTCTAAGTCCAGTGCTGAACATAGGCCTCCCCTAAGAAATGCCACAAAGCATGTCTCATTTGCATCTATCGACTTCCAGCATATCACTGGTCGTCATTTTACCTAATAGGCGTCCGTCGTACATTCCCCACGAGGCTGCCACTCTAGAAAAAAAAATCCCTATCGTTACAGATTCTATAACGCAGAGAATAATTTAATTGATAATTTAAGCTTACACTTACATTTTTCATATTTTTTATTTAATTTATTGATTACGACCGTTAAAAATATAAAAGCAAACAAACGCTAGTAGATAAGTAAGTGTGTGTCTCTCACTAGTTTATGTACCAGCGTACATAAAACATATTTTGGTATAATAAGCTGGCAGCAAGAATGGGTCGGTTCGGTGGGGAAGGACTACGCTCTCATGAAATAACTGTGTCAAATAGCAGCAAAATTTTGTTGGGTGGTGGGTGTAGAGAACCGGAGACCCTTTACTGGTAATGAGGGTTTCTATCTTGTTATCACGGATGACCACGAGTCTGCATTTTCATACTTAATCAATAATAGATATTAGTGTCTGTGGACCATAGCATTCACTTAACATCACGCAGACTGTGTGCTCAATGGTCACCCTTATAATTTTTTTATTTTTTTTTTATATGTAAAGTGTGACAAACGAGCACACAGTCCACCTGATGCTAAGTGGTTGCTGTGGCCCATAGACAGCTACATCTATCTCCGATTACGAATCAAAATGCAGATGCGTTGTCACCCGTGAGGACTAAGATGGAATGCCTCGTTTCCAGTAAAAAGGATCTCCGGTTCTCTACACTCACCACACGAAACACAGCGGCATCAAGCCGTTATTTCACGCTGGTATTCTGTGAGAGCGTGGTCCTTCCCCGGTCGAGCCGACCCATTCGTGCTACAACTATACAATTAATATAGCTGCAGCATGGCTCTACCACGTACAAATTGTGTTTTGCACAACTACTCTTGCTGACTATATTTCGAACTCAGGTTTAGACACTCGCAATTTCTCTAATGGATTTCATCACCCAATGTAGGAATTTCTCTCGAGTCATCTTTCAGACATAATAAACAAATATATTAACACCCATTACCAAAACTATCACTAGTACGTCGTACAATATTAGCCCAATATTGAATTGAGCCGCAGACCTCCCGAGCTACCAAAGTATTTGACAATAAACTCTGTGGATACTCATGTAACATAATAAATTGATTGAAGTTTACTTTGTAAGAGACAAAGTAAACTTCAATCAATTTATTGTCAATCTAAAGATATAGTTTAAACCTTAGAGTAATTACATACATATGACTCTAAGGTTTAAACAATAGCTAAAAAGTGAGGATACGTACTTTGAAGCATAGACTTAGAATATACTGGCGTACAGTATATTCTAAGTCTATGATATATTCTAAGTCTAAGCTTTGAAGTAATAATTCATAGAGCAACACGAACCGCCGCCACCGGTGGCCCGTGTTGCTCTATGGAAGTAATTACATTTGCTGATTCGGCATTGTGTACGTCACCCTAAATTCAATAACGAATTTCTAAGAGAATATTTTTATGAAGACACAACGTTCCGTGCATGAAATGCTTTGCTTATTGTTACAGCCAATTTTATTTGACAACGGTTGAAGCTATATTAAACTAGAATCTGTTGACCTAGATTTTCTGTCGTTATGCTTAAATGTAAAAATAATCTCGGTAGATTCAGTGTATATTTTATGTGATAAAATTTAAATAGTGTATGCTTAGAGAATTTTAATATTATCTTACCGTTTCTCTATTAGTATAACATTTTCGTTTTACATTTATATACATATGTGTAAAACTTATGTTTATTTTAACGTATATTTTAACGGCGGGTTATCCCAATATTGCCTCTTGTAAAATTAACTTTAAATATGTAGTCAAATTACTATATTCAAGCCCAGAAAAAATATATCTCATAGATCCTTTATAGAGTGATATAATAGGTTCAAAGTTCAAACCACGATACATTGTACTTTGCTCGATCAAAAAAAAATCCGAAGCAGTGTCGATTTTAAAACCTTTTTTCATTTTACATCGTAATTACGGCACAAAATTATATTAAAATTGCATCTACTTAAAGTTAATCGCATTATAAAGTGATTTAATGGATATTTTTTTGAAAAGCAATAGTTATGTTAACAATAAAAAATTAAAATACTAAAACGGCTCACGCGGAGACGGGCGAGCCGGACATCGTTAAGCTTGGACCTGTGTCAAGTTTTTTAAATACGTTAATGTTTCCGAAAATGTATTTCTATGAAGATTTTGTAACAATTTAAGCATCCAGTACGACCTTTATTGTTGCCGAAAATGTGTCTAAGTTATTTAAGTCAGTCTATGTAAACAAATAAAACAGACTTTATTGATGTGCATCAATACCCCACTCTAAGAAAGGTACCTTGGCTCGTACAAATTGCACAGAAGAACAGTAAGTACCCAACGGGCATTGATTGAGCATAGGCATACAGTGTTTGTTTTGCTAATATCGATTATTTTGTCAGTTGACAAAGGTGTAAAATATCAGTTTGACTTTGTGATTTCTTTTTCAGAGAGATGGAACAAATTCAACAAAACTTTGAAGCTGATGTACCTGAACACTCCTTTCTAACACTAGATCCTCTAGCATTGAAAGCCGATCTATCGATAATGGTTGATAGTCATTTTCTAAGTCTCGATATGATGTGATCTTCATGGCTGAGAGCTATAATATGTATAATTTACTAGGTTGATCAAAAAGTTTTCGGAATAGGACACTTAAATTCGTTATCTTGAATCGAATCTTGAATTCGAATCTTGATCGAATCTTGAATTCGTTAGTGGCCAAGGTCAGAAATAATTAAATTAAAAACAATACCCATTTTTTTTTCAAAACTTACATTTGGTGGGAACTTGATTCGTATGCAAAATGGAGAAACTCGAATTGGTGCACTGAATTTAAACGTGGTAGAACTGCCAGCAATGATGTCACTCGCTCCAGGTGGCCAACAAAGGCCGCCACGTAAGAAAAGGTTAAAAATCGAAGAAATTGTTAAGGTAGATCAACGTGTGTTATTTAGCTGAGATTCTAAAGCTTTCGTTTGAGAAAATACAGTTTATTTTAACTCATACCTTAAAATTTAACAAGGTGGCCGCGTGCTGGGTTTCTCGAATGTTAACAGACGCCCAAAAGAAAGCAGGAGTTGACATTTCAAAGCTAAAGTAAGCAATAATTGAAGAAGATCCAGATTATTTTTGCGCTCGTTTCGTAACCGTGGAAAATACCGGCTTCCCCGCCAGCCAAGATATTCAAGGTGTCTGAGTCCGCTGGAAATCTAATTGCCTCTGTCTTCTGGGATGCGGAAAGTATATAATGATCGATTATTTAAGAAATGGAGAGACAATAACCGGAGATTATTAAGTATCATATATCAAAAAACTATGCAAAGGACTAAAGAACAAACGTCGAGGAAAGTTGCGTGCTGGAGTGCTATTTAATCATGATAATGCCCCTGCCCATCGATCTGGTGTTGCAGGAGCTGCCATGCAAAATGCTTGGTATCAGTTGATGCAGAACCTACCATATTCTCCACCAGATTAAAAAAAAACAATTTGAATTTGTAGATGAAAATGTATCTCACGTGGTATCAATTTCCCATGGTATTGAGCAGGCCCTGCAGCAGATACAGAAGCAAAAGAACCATAGTATAGAGTCTTGTGGATTGTTCATTGATAAAACCTATCCTTTTATTGGAGCTACGTCTGACGGACTAATTGGTGATGACATGCTATTAGAGGTGAAGTGTTCTATTACAGAATCCAAAAAAGGCCTAATGAATGCAATTGAGGCAAATAAAATAAAAATATTGAAATATGATAAAAAGATCTAACACCTAAACAATTAACAAAAAAAGTGACTTTTACTACCAGGTACAAGGGCAACTACATGTGACCGAATGGCAAATATGTCTCCTTGGAATTTGGGCGAATGAAAATGAACCTATACGTATTGAGCGCATTTGAAAAGATGACAATTTTTGGAAGACGATAATGAAACGAATAATGGTACAATTTTATTTCGGATGTTTAGTTGCCAGAAATAGTAAACCCTAGGCATTCACGCGGTATGCCGATTAGACATGTGAAGCTTTCATCACTCGACTCGCAGCAAAATCGAACAATGATTATCAACCGGGCCTTAGCACACGTACACTTGACTTCGGGGCATTTTGATTTGTTGGTTTGATATGCAATACCCATATTCTGTTGATGTCACATGGATCCTCGAGAAACCAAGCGTAGTTTTTATTTATTTTAATTTGTCAAATGTAATTTTTTTATGTTCAAATATTTTACTTTTATTCTGAATGTTCTAAATATTTTGTTTTATTATATTACTGTGTGTGTTGTAAATTTATAAATACATTTCTGTTAAAAACCTACCGGGTCGTGTAATAGCGGTGTAAGAATAATCATTACCCTATGTCCCGTGGGTATCGTAAGAGGCGACAGAGGGAAAAGAATGGGCATGGGCATGGGCAACAGCTTCTTCCTAATAACGACTGAAAATAAAAATAAAACTGCGGTTGCCAACCCGCTTGCCAAGCGTGGCAACTATGGCAAATATCGCCCCTATGAGGCAAACTATGGGGAAGGCCTATGTTCAGCAGTGGACTTTAATAGGCTGAAACGGTAACGGAACCTATCTTTGTTTCATTAATAAAATTTGTTGAATGTTAAAACTTTTATAAAGTGATATTATACAGGGTATTTTTGAAACGCTCCCGAAAACGAAGACAGACGACAGTACTGACTATATCTTTGATGATGGGTGAAATATAAAATCGATCCTGATGAAAAAAAAAATCATCTTTTCACAACGTTTTATTAGCTTTATTCACGCTCCATCGTGTTAGTATAGTTAAACAAAACGTTAATTTTATTAAAAAAAATCATGAAAATACTTAAACATAAAACCAGCAGTGGAATTACTGAATTACAATCAGCTGACTAGGGGTCAATGTACGCGCGAACGCCGAATTCGCGCGACTCGCAACTAGCGATGATACCACAATACCTAATAATTTACAACACTTGTCTAAATACCTAACTTATCTACTTAACCTACTATTTTACCACTGTGCTTGTCTCCACGTAGCCACTTTAATTCGAATTCACAGGTTAAATAAACCAAATAACTGGTTCGATTCCCCGCTAATGAAAAAAATACTTAAATAAAATGTTAAAAAGGTTAGAGTCATGCTTTTTTATCCATTGTGTAGGTATGTTTATTATTCTGATGTATTCAGTTATGTACCTTTTCAGATCAGTTCAGTACTAAGTAATTTAAAAAAATTAGTTATGAAACAGCTTACCGATCCTCCGTGGCCTTATGAGATTCTCCAAGGCACATTAACATGTTGCCATATTCACGAGCACTATAAACGTACCTACGCGTTAGGCATTATTAAAACAAAACAAAAAACACAAAACGTAACAACAAGAACAATATCATTAAGTAATAAATAACAAGTAATAACGACAATAATTTAATAAACAAAACAATTGAACTGTCGCTCGTGATAGTGGCATGGAACTGTCTCAAAAACTAAAATTATTAATCAATCCCGCCAAAACAAATGCGCTCGACGTAACGTCCTTGAAGCATGTGTAAATTCCATGCTTCAAGGACTATATTGACCCTATTGTCAGCTGATTTTATTTTTTAAGTTTCACTGCTGGTTTTATATTTAAGTATTTTCATGATTATTCGGGATCGAATTTTTTTGTGACCCATCATCATAAGTATCCTTAGTACTATCATCTGTCTTCGTTTTCGGGAGCGTTTCAGAAACACCCGGTATGTACATTTTATGCAATAATAAAAGTAAACTACTAAATAATAAAATGTAAATCTGACGAAATAAAGTCCTACCAAAGATGAAAGTATAGATTCAATTGTTATAGTATTCTATTCAGTTGATCTACTGCAAATATTTATACTGTGGCCTTTATTTACCGCACGGAGTCTGCATAGAATACCTATGGTTCTCGCCGCATCGTAAATAAATACGTCGTGCGTCGCGCTAAGTGGCGTGAGCTAGGAAGCGTTATAATTGCCTACAGGTCTGGGATACCTCCCCTCAAGCGGTTTTCCTTTTACAGTACACTTTTCCGTTACGCTCGTTATAAATAAAATTTTTTATTTTTATATACTTATTTTTTCAAATATAGTTCAACCAAAAATGAAGAAGATGTAGGAAAGAAGTCTATTTTCACCGCCTGTCGAAACTAATGGCCAAGGCCTCTCCCTTGGACTCTACTGCCTCCTATGAGTCAGGTAAACTAGAACATCACCAGATGATTAAACCTGACGGGAACCCTAATGGTGGTCACTAATCAGCTGGTGGTCTTCAAGGCACCTCATAAGCTGGCAGTTTATAATTATAATTAATTCCCTTATTTTGGAAAACAAGGATATAGCGATAGGCCTGTGTTGGACAATTCTAAAAAGTCTCCTTTTTTAGGGATCGGATGTACTATAGCTGTCTTCTATGAAATCGGGACTACGCTTAGGGAGTAGGAGTACAGGAAAAGACGTGCGTTAGAACCGGTGCCAACTCTGGAACATAATATACGTCTCTGGGCCAGTGAGTCATTTACAGAAGTTCCATGGGATAGCCTTGGCGAGAGACCAGAATGCACGGGTTCTCGAAGGAAGGTGAATTAGTTACTCGCCAATTCTGTCGATGTGCTCTGACTTTGCCTTGGCGACGACTCTTTTGAAGGACATATAGGCGGAATTATACTTTTTTTAAAAGCGCTGGTGTTCGCATTCCGGGACGTCGAAGCGTCAGTCCAGGCCCGGTAGCACTCCTGCATATAGCGCGATGCAATTTCAGAGGAGCGACCAAATCATGGCTGGGACCTGCCTCCGATGAGCACCACAGATGATGAAATAAGATGTTTCATTTTCTGAAGTACCACATCAGCGATAGAATCAGCAACAACGTTGGGATTATTCAGCGGGAAACTAACCCGCCTCCAAGGGTAAGGGATGCAAAAAGACCGCATCCTGCCCCAATCTGCTGACCTTTAGTGCCATACATGGCGGCAGCCTGCAGCACGCAATAGGAGCGGGAGTGGGAAGACAATCTGGATCAGACAATGGTCCAAAGAGCCAAAAGGGACGGAGGACCTGATATCCCTCTGGATGAGACGTCAGCAGAAGGTCCAACAAGGTGGTGCAATGGTGCAAGGTGCATGATCCTCCAGATCTGGAATTCGTGTAGGCGAAGTAACCAGTTGTGTCAGACACAGGCAAAGTCATAAATAGATCTCCCCACGTGATCGGTTAAACGTGAACAAGCTATTCAGCGTGGTGGGTGTTAAAACATCAGCTGTCTACGCCAGCCAAAGAATGTAGAGGTCCTCTCTGACGTATACACAAACTCCAGCCCGAGGCACAAAGAAGTATTCCAATTTACCAAGAGTAGGGAGAGAATGCTTAGTGAGTGATTCTCTATTAACAAGGGTGCTAGTACACTCCTGAGGTAGGCTTTGATTTAATAAACCAGTACCATGGTATGAGAGAGGGGGAAGTTAACTGAATTACACGGGTCATTTTACAACAAAACAAGCAAAGGTATAATATATGATGGCAAAGGTATAATATATGTTATATACAATGAAAGAAAATAATGGCATTAAATATATCCTACAAGAAAACGGGAAAGCAAAATAATATGAAAACGACTCTTAGGATTCGTGCAAACTGCGTGTATAAGCAACAAATCAACATGACTTCGCGTAGTGTATATTTTCTTTGACATGACGTCAGTTTGCGTCACCGGTTATAATTTATGAAAATTAAACTTCTATTAAAATGTTAAGATCTCTAAGTAAAGACTTCAATTTAGTGATATTACGCAGTATATTAAAGAGTTAAAGCCGTATGGGCTTCAGAAGCTATTATGTGCAAATTATTTTATTCATTTTATTTTAGAAGTTGTTTTTTAGTTTTTAGTCAATGTTTATTTTATTGCACTTTTGAAAGAACTAAGGGAATATATCAAAAGATCAAGGTAACAACTAGAATGTCGTCTAAATAGTTAACATTATAAACGTTAGTAGATAGACAATCAGTGAAATATATATCATAAAAAATGTCCTTACCGAATGAGCGCCCACTCGAGCATTTGGGTACGCTTTTAATTTGTACGTAGCTTTATGAATACAACTTTAGGCAATGCATTAAGGTTGAATTTACATTAATGTATATTTATTTCAACTAAAATTACGTCAAAACAATTGGCGACAGTTTTTAGAGGACTTTTGCATGGGATTGTGTATCTAGTTATCTATTTATTAGTGATCGATGCGTTATTCCTAATTTTTCCACCCTTATAATTTCGTGATTAGAGGCAGTGTACTATGGTGGAATTTAGCAGTTGGATTTAATGCGAGACATGCTTCTGGGCATTTCTCGTGGTATATGCGATGGAAGAGGTACAGATACGTCTCTGCGCACGGACAGTGGATCAATCCGGTCAAAAATAACTTGGTTTGGTAGTCAACGATTCGAGCCACTCTCCGTTGAATGCGATTAAGTGGAAGGGATGGTACTGGAGTGACCTAGCAAGGGGTTGAGATCAGAATTCCATATCAATCGTATTAACAAATTGTGTTCATAAATGTAATACATTTACGGTTTCCTGAGTATTCTTTCTTCAGCGTCTATTTAGCAAGGTGTAGCGCGGCTCTACAACATATAAAATCTGGACTGTATCTTAAATTAGTAGGGTTCATTCATTCATTGTTTATTACACTATAAAAGTTCACTGCTGAACATAAGCGTCCCCATAAATTGCCTCATAAAGGGGATATTTGATATAGTTGCCACGCTTTGCAGGTTTTTAATTTCTAGTTATTACGAAAACTGCTGTCCATCTTTTGGTTTGTTTCCCTCTGTCGCCTCTTACGATGTCCACGAGACGATAATATGAGGTAGTGCATCACTATACGATCAAAATTATTAGGATTATTTCTTGTCATGTAAAAGCGGCAAACTTGATTACAGCTCATCTATGGTTAGTGGCGACTGCACCACATTGACCTGCATCTAATTTCAAATAAAAAAAGCCAGAGGTGCGTTGTAGCTCCTGAAGATTGAGATGAAAAGTCTCACAGCCTGTTATTACTGGCTTTATTACACTTTGCACAAGTACACTAGCTGTGTTTACCAACTTTTCTTAATAAAAGATAGTTTGTCGAGATTTTTATTTGTAAAAATATAATAGATGGCTAAAAAATAGCATATTATTAGATGGTTTGACAACCTGGTAATACATGCAAGCAGTCGATGACTGCAGGTAATATAGGACCGATTTTTGTGCCTTTCCTTGGGGGAGGCCAATGTTTAGCAGTTTAATTGTGAAGGGGTGTAATGGTGATGATTTAAATTAATTATTTATACATTATAGGAATATTTTTGCTGCTCTCAATTTTTATTAAAATCATCGCACTATATTAAAATATAGTAGTTGTACCTATTATACTTTTTTTATAGAAATAAGGCATTTGGACCCCTTACATTAATAAGAAGACTTGGCAATCCTAAACAGCAGTGGATCTGCTTAGTGTCTAAGATAGGTAAGAATACATTATAACCCAGTCAATCTCTTAGGCAAAATAAGACCCCATCAACTAAATACAGATTTGACAGATAAAGAAAACAAACTGACAGACAAATTGTAGCCTTCCTAGTCTCTGGTCACAATATTTTATGTTTAGCTTAGCTAAGTTTTAAATGAAAAAAGTGTTTATCCCGTTTTATTGCGCGTGAATTTTATTCCGTAATTTCATAAGCTGTTCGCGAGATAAGATTGTGTCGCTATATGTATCGTATGAATACAATGAAATAAATTTATAAATAAAATATACCTTGGCTTGTTGCTTTTTCCTTGCTTCGCTGCGAAGAAGTGAACATCTGAGAGCATTTCTCTCTGCTACCCGGCGAACGGCGACGTCTTCAGCTTTAGGTCTTACACCAGCGTCCCAAGCTCTATCATGAAAGAAATTTACAATTCAAGAAATTGACATTGGACGAGAGTTATGAGTAAGTGATATATATCGTCAGAGTTACTTAGCGGAAGTCAATCCCATAAATTGTAATCACCATTTAGTTCAACACTAAGTCCCCTGCAAAGTTCCTTCACTCTTAGAAGTAAAAAAAACGGTGCTGAGCCACTTGCATTTATAATTTTTCCTTAAACAGCTACCTAGCTTTGGAAATTTGTTTTATTTCGGTTATTTTATTCGATTCATTTTACGCAATACAATTTGACTGTCTCATTGCTCTAGTGTTCGTAAGTGCGACTGCTTATCATATGGTCCCGGGTTCGAACTTCGGCTAAGCCCAAAAACCGGTTATTGAGTTTTTTTCTGTCAATAAAATCTCAGCAGCAGCCTAACTCCATCAGGAAGTTAGCGGTGTTTCACCCACATGCCTCGGAAATCACATAAACCCGTTGGGCCTGCGCCTGATCTTCCTCCGCTGTCGGATTGTCGTACCATCGGACTATGAGAATGAGGGAAAAGAGAGTGCATCTGGGCTTGCGCACACACTTGTGCACTGTAGTCCTGTCCTGAGGTGGTTGGTTAGCCTCCGTTGAGACTGGCCACCGTGATCGAAATTCTGTCTCGATCATTAATTTTACAATTCCAGGTCTTTGTGCACGTGTGATATGTGAAAACTTGCCACTACCCCCCACAAATCAAACACTGTCTATTTAGTAGTAGTAGTTGTCTTTTATGGTTTTTTTAGTCTATAGTCTCATATTCGCCAATAACTTTTGCAAAATTGCGTGAGTAAGACCAGTATATACAGACGTGGAACAGTCAAGATCCCAAGTCTTTTGAAATGTTCGCGACATGATTCTTGTTGTTTTATCCGGACCGTGGTTCTGATTGCTCTCTTTAGCAGAATTACCTTCTTATCAAAAGAAAGATAATTATTCCGGTGTTAATAGCAGGTTCGAGGATATGGTTTTAATATATAACATTTAAAATACATTAAATATTTTGGCCTTGACTTAGACTTATTATTTTTGTAAAAATTAAATTGAGGCAAGTTTTTTTATTATCGTTTAAAAGTGTATTTATATACCTTAAGGTTTCCGACGTGACCAGTTGCGGTTCGATGGCAGGAGGTGGAGGCCTATTACTATTGAAAAGTTGCTGGACAGCCGAGTTGGTTTTTGGTGTTTGTATAGTCAGAATTAATGGTGTTTCCAACCTAAAATAAAATGCGCCATTAAATATAAATTTTTATAAATTGGGTAGTAATTTTAACACTTCTTTAGTTAATATATATACTGGAACGTCACGATTCGGTATGTAAAAAAGAGATTGTTCATTTATAAACCTTATTTTGCTAGTTAGAGGTCTTTATAATAAGGAATGGTATTAAAATTTTACTAAATTAATTGACCCTTATTCCATACCCAAATGATGTCATAAAGGAGACTCAATGAACTCAATGAATAATTAAGATCAACTGACCGTTCTACGATTATATCTTGATTTACAATTTAATTGATTCACTATAACCATTCATTGCCTTAACCATTGCTTTGTTTTTTTTTATTGAAGTGACAAACGAATTTACAGCCCACCTGATGGTAAGTGGCTATTGCAGCCCATGAACACCTGCAGTCAACTCCCAAACAAAGATGGCTACAGATGCGTTGTCACCTATGAGGACTAAGTCGGAATGTATCACAGCCTCTAATAATACTAGCTCTATATCCTTCAAGCCGGAACACAGCAGCGCAAGCAATGCTATTTGGCGGTGCCTATCCAGACGAACTCCTAGGCATAAAAGCTACGAGGTACTAAATGTTTGAATCGATTTTAGTTATCAAGCAGTTTATACGAAGTAACTCCGTCAATGTATACAAAGTACAGTTATCTATGTTACGGTACAAAGATTTGCTATTCGATCGTGTTTTCATAATCAAATCACAATAAAATACGCGTATAAATTTTTTGAAGTGTATCTGGTATTTGGTTATTGTAAACAAGAAACCACAGATAGCTAAATAATAGTCAGAGACAAAAAACATGTAATCTATGCAAAATGTCAACTAATGAGGTATTATTACCTTGGAAAAAGTATCGTACATTTGTCCAAGATAATTACTTTTTGATTTTCGACGCAGGTAGTGAATTTTACAATCTATTTTATGACGTCATTGTAAGTAAAAGCTTAGAATTCTATTAAAAATTAGTCTCTACGTGGAAAGTTAAATTTGTCTATAAACACAAATTTAAATTATTATCATAATAACGTTATGAAAGGAAAAATATAAAATCTACTCATTAAAAAGTCTATATACCGAACTTGTATCAGTGGTAAATTAAAAAAAAATCTCAAAAACTGGTAGTGTATTTATCCTAGTTTAAAATATGTATTTATGAATTATGTCACAACAGATTTTTTAATCTAAAAATTACCTGTGTATAGTACTTGTAGAAGTTTCTTTCTGCGTGTTTGTTTCATCGTCTGACGTCTGTGTTGCTTCCGTTTCATTCTTTGTAATTGTTTCTTCATGATTCGATTCCTGTGGTCGCTCAACGAAGCGTACTGTCCTAGTAACAGAACCGTCTTCATCGCTGACAGTCGTCGTTGATCGCTGGTCCTCATTCTATTAAGTTTTTGAATTGATTAAAATGTAACGTAATATTCGAGTACGTGTAAAACTTTAGTAGATAAAGTAATAATATAATATAATATTCTATTACAAACAGTAAATTATAACTTATCATCTTAACTATTATATATTGATTTTAAATAATATCGTACCCAAACAGTTTGAAAGAAAAACATAGACTTTTATATTAATAAACATTAAGAAATGTCTGTCAAAGTTGCAAATAAAGTTATGCTTTTACGCGACAAATTCATTGTAATTTTATATTTACATAAGTTTTTCTTTCGCAAAGCTCACAGCTAGATATGGACCTCTTTAGTAGTATGTAAGATTTGCCGTTATCGCTACGCTTGGCACCCTGACGGTAGTATAAGTAGTACCAGAAGTTGCTTTCCGTCGCTAATCTGAGATTTAATAAATCAGAGATAAATCTGCTCATCACATTAACTGCCTCGTTGGCGTGTTTGTAAGCGCGACTGCTGATAATGTGGTCCCGGTTTCGAATCCCATAGTAGCAGCCTGGACTCAGAAGGTTGGCGGTTTTTTTAACCCCGTACTTCAGAATGTATCGAATTTCTTCGTTAGATTCACTCATTTTGGCGGACAGAAAAACAATTGAAAAATGGCGGGAAAGTGCTTTTTATTTTTTACTTTTTATTTTTCTTTTTCTTAATGTACTATATGTATTGATATTAAAACCAGTCAGATACAAACAGGATGGAAATGGATGAAGAAATGCCACGATATTATGGATATTAGGAGATAACCATTGCATTGCTAAGTTTTTCTTTAGAATGACTTTTTTTCGTACAAAGATTAAGTTTTGAATGAAAATTTTACTATTTTTAATTTATATTATGAAATTAATAAAATTTTGGGATAGTACGGTCGGAGAAAGCTTAGAACTCTCCCGGATCTATGATACCGTGGAATAATCTTACACGTAATATAAAACAAGCAATTATTAGAAATTTATTCTTTTTTTACTTATTAAATGCCAGTTCTTGACTACAATACCTGGTAGTAAGCGGTAAATAAGTCCTAGGTAGTAAATCGCATTGTCTTAGTGTAGAAAAAGCCTATTCACTCTTACCTTGAAGACACCAAGATTGTAATCGGATGGAAAAATAGTCGCCGGCAAATTATTCCATTCTTGCTGTACGAATTACGAAAGATGTAGAAAACCGTTTTATAAGCATGCGTGTAATATCGATAACCAAGGGGTGGAGACTCGCCGACCGTATGGTTGTCCGATCGTGGAAAGGGGAGGAACTAAATCAAGTAATTAGTATCCTATCCTCCTGCCTACATGATCCACTTTTTTTAAAGAAACGGGTTCAAAATTAAAAAGAAAAATAATTAGGAAAATTCCTATGCCGGAAAATTCAGTCTTTCACTTAGTTTATGTACTTTGTGTACGAATTTGTTGGGTAATTAAAATGTTTTTTTTTGGGATAAATTAAGATTACTTCTAACGATATGAAATAGGGTATTACACTCATTTTCAAAAAGTGTTTTAAATGAATCATAGAGTGACAATGAACCACTATCATTTTAATTTTTTTTTAAAACCGAATAGTATCATAAAAATTACTTTTAATCTATCGTTTTAAATTTTCGCGTGTAAACGATAGCCGCCATGCTGTTCAACTCGTTCTATATCATTGTTGTGTTCTGCCTGAATGCAAAATTACGAGCATATGAACGCCGGGAAGTTATGGATTCAAGTGCCAACTGATTTAAATATGAGAAATACTTGGTTAAAACTGGCAATAAGAGACCCGAAGGCATTGTCTACAAAATCTAAACTATACTTCAGTGAAGATCACTTTGATGTAAGTATGACTTATATTTAACTATCGTTTATACAAAACAAAACATCATGACATGATAGGTGCATGACCTATTGCAAGTCAAATTTTGTAATAGATTAGGTTAATCGCTCGTCTGTCCCGCCTTTGTGGGCCATTTTGACAGCCCTTGCAAGTGCAGTGCAGTGTTTTACTTAATTCGTTTTTCTTCTATTATATGGGAATAATGACATGGTTTGTACAAAAAATATAACAAAAGTTTTTCTCACCTAAACATATTATAATATCTATAACATTAGTGCTAAAAGCGAAGTAATAAACTCGCTTTGATTTCAAATGTCATAAAGATTATTGCATGTTTTAGCTGGAAAATGACATGGAAAATTACACACAATATAAGATTATGAGTTTTGTTAAACGAATTCGAATTAATAGAATAAAGATTAGTACTTTCTGCTTTTACGAATCCGTCTTCCATGATGCCTTTTCAATAAAATTCGGAATAAAACTCAACAATCGTAATGGTAACTTGAAAAATTTCGAAATAACACAGCACATTATCTAGTTCTCTTCACCAGTGACGTCACGACAGTATCTAATATGGCGGACAGCGTTCTGCAGATTTGAGGCACATATAAAAAAATATTCTTAAAATTGAAATATAAAATTTATAATGCATTTTTATAAATAGAAATCAATATTTCTCGTTTACTTTTTACAAAATTTATCATAAATACATATTTTTTATTTTTTTAGATGGTGTAAAATACCCTATTTAAAAAGTTTTTTTTTGAAAATACTGCAAAAATTTACCATTGCCTTAAATAAGTCAACCATAGTTGTAAGTATTATCTTATTATTAAAATTATTTAATTAAAGTGACTTCTTTGACTTTATCACCATCATCAGCCCGTAGAAGTTCACTTGTAGGAAGAGCCTTAATAGTCACGCTCACAGTACCAGATACACCTTGGCGGTTCCGTGGCGCAGTGGCTTAGCAATGACTTGCAGGCGCTGAGGGTTGCGGGATCGATCCCGCACGGAACGATTATTTATATGATATACAAATATTTGTTCCGGGTCTGGATATTTGTCCTTGTGAAATTTATGTTTGTAAACTGTCTCCACGATACAGGAGAACGTTATAGTGTGGGAGTAACGTTAAAAAAAAATTAAACGTTTGACTTCGCTCCTCACCGTAAGTCTGTTTTAGGTTTGGCGTAAACAAGATTTTTGTACCGCCATTTTTCGTTCGGCTTTCGTACGACGCTATTTTGTGGAAGGTGAAGTGCGTATTTGGGGATTTTATAATTACTACCAATACAAATTAGTGGACTAGAATTTTGGAAAGTCTTGGCGGGAGCCCCGAGAGACCGGCTACAATGCGTCTGCGCTTGAGGCTGACAAGATGCTTTAAGTTTGGCGTAAACAAGATTGTTGTACCGCCATTTTTCGTTCGGCTTTAGTACGACGCTATTTTGTGGAAGGTGAGGTGTGTATTTGGGGATTTTATAATTACTACCAATACAAATTAGTGGACTAGAATTTTGGAAAGTCTTGGCGGGAGCCCCGAGAGACCGGCTACAATGCGTCTGCGCTTGAGGCTGACAAGATGCTTTAAGTTTGGCGTAAACAAGATTGTTGTACCGCCATTTTTCGTTCGGCTTTAGTACGACGCTATTTTGTGGAAGGTGAGGTATGTATTTCAGGATATTATAATTACTACCAATACAAATTAGTGGACTAGAATTTTGGAAAGTATTGGTGGGAGCCTCGAGGGACCGGCTACACTGCGTCTGCGCTCGAGGCTGACCAGATTAGTTTCAACCAAATCAAGGTCACCAATAAGCCACGCCTCTCAACTGAGCCCTGCTGGGTGACATTGCTTCAGTAGCCCATATGTGACAGTAGTACTAGTACTCTATGCAGGGCCGGACTTGTGCTTTATATAGGTTAAGAAGCCGTCCCGACGAGAAGTACCGTTATTTCATATTGGTTTATATATTATTTCACATATACTTGTTATTTATATATTTTGTATGTGTATATGTATCTGTTACTCATCTTCGACTAAATAATTGTCTCCCTTACTAATAATATAACCAAAGTTTAGCTGGCAGGGAACGCATTTATGGCATCAAATTCGCCATTGCATCAAAATATTTTTGTGTAATAGAGAATTATTTTGATTTTTTCTGTACATGTATCTCTCTCTACATGAGCGGTGATATATGCATCCTTGGGGCTGCCAACAGCATCTATACATTGATCCCTTTTACAGACAAATAAGTTAATCAACTTATTAGGGTACATGTTTGCTACTGGTATAAAAATAAAATTACCTGTTCGTTCATATCCCTGTCCATATCTAGAGACTTCCATAGCCTTCCTCCTTTTAGAATGCCTCCTCTGCGTCGCCTCTGAGGTGAACTCTCAGTGGACAATCTGCCCTCGCTATCAGCGACGTCGCTCTCTTCACCTAGCAAAAAATGTACTTTATTAATTTTGCTAAAGATCGCAGAATCAGGATATGCGGTATGCAATATGCGTAAAACACTTTTTTTTATCCTTATTTGTTTTTATTGGATTACTAGGTGGGTCCGGTAAGCGTTGCAAAGCCTCTATTGTCAGAACCTTTACTCTACAAAGTTTTATCTTTTTGCTAAAGAAGCGCATAGAAGATGAAAAAACAAGAAATATTTATTTGTTTTGTCAGATTCATTCGCGGGCGCGCACTCAACAACTCAATAAAGTTTTGTGGTAATCGGATGAGTGGTATAGAAACATTTAGAAGCCGAAGAAATAAAGAAATATTTTAAATGTATTTTGTATTTTTATGTAAGTATATGATAAAATATTGTATAGATAAGCGAATAATAATCACATTAACAGGAAAGATAAAATTCAAAAACAAGAGTGCAGAAAAATGAAAACAGTTTAATTGTGCATACTATAGCTGTTAAACATTTAAAATGAATCATCTTTTTCGTAAATAAGTGACAAAATATGTTACGTTAATACAACCGCGTGTGCGCCTGTTAGTAGTTATTAACCAACTGAATTCACATAATATAGGTACATATTTGTTTTGTCGAGACGATGGTTCATAGTACATAGCTATGTCACGCGAAGATCCGAGAGTTGGTGCTATACTCACATTCACAATGCCTTTATTCACTATGTATTATGTTGGTTTAGTGCTAAAAATAGAATTCGGATTCGGTGGCGCAGTTTTTTTTTTTTGATAAACGAAAATCCACCTGAAAGTAAGTGAATGCAGTGGCCCATAGACATCTACATTTTTTCTCGATTAAGAATCAAAATGCAATGCCTCGTTTCCAGTAAAAAGGGTCTTCGGTTCTCTACACTCACCATACGAAACACAGCAGCATTAAGCTATTATTTTACGCTGGTATTTTGTGAGAGCGTGGTCCTACCCCGGTCGAGCCGACCCATTCGTGCTACAACTAATACAGCTGCAGCGTGGCTCTGCCACATATAATACGCTGTGTTCGAGTTATTAATAAATTTTCTATTTACACAGTAAAAAGTCCGAAGTAACTTCGGAGTGGAACTCATCGCTCACCTCCCGGTTAGAGCAAAACAACATTTGCCGGGTGACCTAGTAGTTTATAAAACATCCAACAGCAGTACCGAGTAAGGCACCCAACTATCTCAGACGCACCAGCAATTCCCCTGGTGATGCAGTTGTGCATGAGCGGCGGTCGACACTTATCTGACACGATCAGGTGAGCCGTATGCTCGTTTGCCGCCTCTTCTATAAAACAAATATTCTATAGGAGAGTCCTGCATTAGCAACTGGACAATTCTGAATTCTCAATTGGTATAAATAGTCTCGTATATCTAACATTCTTTAATGCGAAGTTATATTTTCTACTACTACAATAATGTAATTAATTTCATTTTCATAAGGCATTTCGAATGAAAGTAGAATGAACATTTAAAATATTTATTCGTCCATCATTTATCGGCATTAAGTCTGCCCGATAAAAGTATTTTAGCTCCGATCAATATTGAACGACAAACGAATACCTACATATAAAATGATCAACAAATTGAAATAGAATTGAAAACATTGCTCGAGATTGCTTTCTTTGCTTTTGCTTTTAATTCGTTCTTACAACAACAAGGAAAGTACAAGGATATTAATTTAATTTACTGAGTTTAATGTTGTACAGTTTTAACTTCTTATTTATATGAAGTTAATTAATTATTGAGGCAAGGGTTTATAATCATTATACGCGCAATAATTACATAATCTGGTGTGTGCCTCGAGCGGAGTTACACGTGTAAACTTTCTCAAGTACACTCAAGTACTAAATTAATACAGCTTACAGTTACTGTTATTATGTTAATGGATAAATGAGGATGTATTATATTTCTAAGGGTTGATTTTTCAATTATTAGATAAAAGTAAATTATAACCTGACTGAATATAAAAGTAAAGCTATTCAACTCTTTATTCATACAACTGAGATTTTTAATTTGCTTAAGTAGGGTAGCAGCCGTTGAATAACATTTATCTGATGATTGAAACATCAGCAAAAGGATAATTTAATAAAGAGTAGAGATAATTTAATGAAAGTAAGAACAAATCGTTGTATGGATTTGTAAATGGATAAATGAGAATACATCATAATATATCTAATATTTTAATTAGACAGAGATAATATAGTAAAATAAAGATGAAATAAATACTTTTAGTGAAACAAAAATTCATTTTGAAAGCTCTATAGCGCAGTGCCTAGCATTTGGATGCGGTGTTTCTGACCGCGGATAAAAAATTATCTATCAGAATCTGAATCTAAGATTCGTCTGACTGCTTAAAACGCAACGGCTGGCGGACTTGAAATTTAGCAGAAATATTCCTTTCGGGGGCGTTAATTAAAAAATCACTTTTTCTAACTATAGCTCTTATAGGTATAAAACTTGGCCAGAATATTCTTTTTGGCATGTTAAATATTATCAAGAACGGATTTTATGAAATTCCCCCCACAAAGGGCAGTGCGGGGGCGTAAAAATAAAAAAATAAAACTTTAAATCTATAGCTTCTTCAGGCTTGAAATTTGGCGAAATTATTATTTTTGTCATCTTGAGTTCAACTGAGAACAAATTTTACGAAATTCCACTCACGAAGGGGAGCTCGCGAGCGTTATAATGAAAGTAAAAAAAAAAAAAATATTTATTGTCTCTCTAAAACTCGAAACTGGCTCGATCGATTCTGATGAAATTTTTTGGGTGTGTTTGAGTGAGTCCCAAGATGGTTTAGATTTACAATTGGACCCGGTAGGTGGTACTGTTGTCGAGATCCAGAATTCACCCGTGCGAAGCCGGGGCGGACCGCTAGTTAAATTTAAAACTATACCGAATATGGCAGCCATTTGTAACTGTTGTGAGTTTATTGCAGCTTCGTCTTACAATTTTTCGATGAAAGCGATGGTTTAGAGTAATAAATATACTTTGTCTTTTACTTTGACATTAGGTATCCGTCCTGATCTTGGACGAAATATCATATTTGTCCAAGTTCCTGATTATTGTAAATCAATTGGCGTGAAAATTGATGATATTTTAAACTTAAAATAGAATTAATAAAAAGGCGAAGAAGTTTTAAACTGTATTTAAACTATATCTTTAACGCAATTATAAGCAAGTAGGTAAACAATGCCCATTTCGACAATTCAATTAGATTTGAATTGAATCGACTAAGACATCTTCTTTCCCCTTGGTAATAAAGTTTTCTTGTCAATTAACGTGAAGAAGTCTGAAGGAGACTAGGGTAATGTCCATTACCATGTAATTTTTTAATTTGAAACGTTATGTTTATTAAAATACTAGCTTTTAAGTTGTAACTTCCACACAATCAAGGCCCACGCTTATTATGAGATCGAATAATACGGACATTTTTATAAGTAAACAAAGCCCTTTTGAATAGTAAAAACCGCTCTAACAATCTTTTTTTTTCGTACAAAACACAAAGCTGAAATACCAATTAATATCGATCCACTTTTTTAGGGTTAGATGGGGCAGCTTTTGCAAAGTTACTGCAAAAGCTGCCCCGTTGTGCTGTCCATATTTATCATAATTTAGTTTCAAGGGTTTCCTCACCTCCTTGTTATTTAAAACACCATAACATTTTATGGTTAGATATTCAGAAAATTTAAAAATGCGTATTTAATTATTCTAATCTAAAAGTAAGTACCAATAATAAACTTACTATAATTGTTAGATAATATTTCACCATCAAATATGAAATCGTCCCGTAAAATAAAAAGTAATACTTATAAACTCCACCCTTTAAGGGTTTGCATTTTCCAAAATCCTTTATAAGTGGATGCCTACGTAAAAAAAGGAAGCTATTGTCCAATCGGTATTTATCCATACAAATTCGAACATCTGATTTTAATTACAGAGTACTTGCAGAAAGTTTCAATCTCCCCGTAGAAATTACATTCAATAACCCTATTTTACCCTCTCGAATTTTTATTTCCAAAATATTTTCTTAGTG
This sequence comes from Parnassius orleans, assembly GCA_029286625.1. Classification (NCBI taxonomy): domain Eukaryota; kingdom Metazoa; phylum Arthropoda; class Insecta; order Lepidoptera; family Papilionidae; genus Parnassius; species Parnassius orleans. The sequence continues at coordinate 1,708,009 of JAGSMP010000022.1, read as the reverse complement.
AATACCTATGTAATAAAAGGAAATCTACGTCCAGCGGTGTGGTTTGTGTGTTAAAAAACTTTGCAGCTCCTTTTTAAACCCCAAAAGGGTAATTTTTTAAAATATAAAAATGGATATTTTATTATTTTCATTCAAAAGTATTTGCACTATTTTTTTATTTAAAATAAACCATTAATTTTCTCCATTCGAATTCGAACACCCTCTGGCCACACAGTAAAAGTTGTTTTGAAAGTTTTTCGTGTCCTGCGTCTCGGCGGTAATTGCCTAGCTTCAGGTCTTGATTAATAATTTGCGAAGGGATATTTTCATTTCATGCGAATTTCTTTATAGAGTTTGATCGAATTCTGCCTTTGATAGCGTTCATTGCCTGTCTGGACCAGAAGCAACAGGAAGTGATCGTCCCGATATTTTATGGTCTTCGACATAGGAATTGTATGTTTACCTATCGATAGTGCGATGCACAAAGCGTCTTAAAATTGACTGATGCCTTCATAACCGCTTTGTGCAAAGCAAATAAAAATTTCAAATTCATATTAGGTAATTTATTTCGTACAATCACTGCAGTCAATTTTAGAATCACGGTAAAAATAAATGGCAGTAATTCTTTGCCTTGCAAAGGCGAAAGAATATAAAAGAATATCCATATTAATATTATAAATGCGAAAGTGTGTTTGTTTGTTTGTTTGTTTGTTTGTCCTTCTTTCACGTCGCAACAGAGCGTCGGCATGGCATGATTTTTTGTATGGGGATAGTTCGGTGGCTGTAGAGTGACATAGGCTACTTTTTTCCGCGGAAAAACATCTCATTCCCGTGGGAATATCGAATATGTTGCACAAGTTTGTCCTTTTTTCACGTCGCAACAGAGCGTCGGCATGGCATGATTATTTGTATGGGGATAGTTCGGTGGCTGTAGAGTGAGTGACATAGGCTACTTTTTTAAGCGGAAAAACATATAATTCCCGTGGGAAAATCGAATATGTTGCAAAATTAAATTCAGCTAGGTGGCGCCACCGTGATTCTACAAGACGGACGACGGTACGATGGACGAACACAGAAGGTCAGAATATCTGGATTATTATGTCTTTTTACCAAAATTAAGATAAAAAATGTATGGATCTGTATTTTTCCACGCAGGACCGGGAAGAGAGCGATAAAAAACATAAAATTCACCAGCTGATTTTCTTCAAACGTTTTGGTGCATCGTAATTCACAGAATAGGCGATAACCTCGCAGACGATATTAGGTAATCCGTTGATGCTCTGCCTACCCCGCAAGGGTTACAGGCGTGATTATAAGTATGGATCAGAAATACTATCACCACCTGTCACGCTTTCACCCTTAACTATTACTTAACAATGGTAGAAACAGTTCTTAGTAAGCCTTATTAATAAGCCTTAGTAATATTTATTGAACGGAAATGAATACAGTTCTTATATGTGGTTATGAATGAATCGGTATTACAATAAGAAAAATTGTGCAAAATTATAAGAAAAATATTTTTTGAGAGTTCTTATTAACTAACGTATACATAGTTTAAATTGATTCCGCCAGATGTCGTTACTAGGTTTTTAAAACGCGGTAACGAAATGTTTCCTGACATGTACTTAACTCCCGCCGTTGAGCCGCGCGTCAACTTATAGTGCATACGGTACCTATACGCTTAAATTGTTTCTATTTCGTAGCTTATTCGACTACCTGCTTTCGATTTCGGTTGTTTGTTATTTGCTTTGTGATTTGGTTAAGGTTGAATGGATTTATATTGGCTTTCATTTTCGAATTTGTTTATTTTCTTGGATCGGTTTTGTTGATTTGGTTGGTATTCCTTTATACATATTTAGACTCTGGCTTTGATTTTGGATTTTGTTTATTTAGAATCGTGAATTGGTTTTCGTTGTTTTAGGTTGTTTAACAATATTTCAAAGGAATATTAATAGTATAGATAGTGTATACGGTACCTATACACTTACTTCTTTTTTCGTTGGTTATATTTATATTGACTACTGCTTTCGATTTCGGTTTTCTGCGATTTGTTTTGTGATTTGGTTTAAGTTGATTCGATTTTTTTGGCTATCGTTTTCGGATTCATGTTGTGTCTTGAATTGGTTTTGTTGTTTTGATTTTAAAAAATATTTAAAAGGAATATTTATTCCTTTTAGATATTTTGGATTTGCTTTTAAAAAAAATATTTAAAAGGAAATTTAATTCCTTTTAGGTATTTTAACGTTTTTTTATAAATAGGTTTTTTCTTACTTCATAATGCCTCGCAAACGTAAGTCCAGCCTTTCAAGAGTATCTTCTCAAAGACAAGCGAAAAGATTAGCTCGATCGCTAGAATCTTTAGAAGATGCTGAACTGAGAAGGCAAGAACAAGCAGAGCGTCAGGCTGCTTTTAGAGCATCTGAGACACCTTCTCAACGTCAGCAAAGGCGTCTTGAACAGACAGAGCGTCAGGCTGCTTTACGAGCTTCCGAAACACCTTCTCAAAGTCAGGAAAGGCGTCTTGAACAGGCAGAGCGTCAAGCTACTTTAAGAGCTTCTGAAACATCTTCTCAAAGTCAGCGAAGGCGTCTTGAACAGGCAGAGCGTCAAGCTACTTTAAGAGCTACTGAAACACCTGCTCAAAGTCAGCAAAGGCGTCTTGAACAGGTAGAGAGTCAAGCTACTTTAAGAGCTACTGAAACACCTGCTCAAAGTCAGCAAAGGCTATTCGAACAAGCGGAACGTCAGGCCGCCTTAAGAGCCGCGGAAACACCTGATGAAACTCAACACAGACTCATTGAGCAAGCTGAACGTCAATCTACTATAAGGGCATCTGAAACACCAGAACAGACACAGGCGCGAAGAGATGCAAATGCACAGCTCCAAGCTGAACGTCGACAAAATTTTCAAAGAAACAATTGGTCGGTTTTTAATGACGCAGCATTCAATTATGATCCATTGATTGATTATAAAAATCACAGGTTAGTTGTTATCGGACTGATGGACAAGGCGTGTCGATTTTGCAGCGCTTTAAAATGGAAAGATGAGACCGCAGGCATGTGCTGTTCCAATGGCAAAGTGTCTCTTCCGTTACTTGGGAACCAGAAGAACCTTTGAAAACTTTCTTTTATATGATACTAATGAGTCACGGCGCTTTTAAACAGGTTCCGGAAATATAACTCATGCTTTCAAATGACGTCCTTCGGAGTTGACCGGGAAATAATAATGCCGGATTTTCGCCTACATTTACGGTGCAAGGCAAATTTATCATAGAATAGGTTCACTTTTTCCAGCTGAAAACGAACAGCATAAATTTTACAAGTATATTTTATGGGTGACGAAGAAATTGAGGTAGTGTTCAAAATTCAAAGATTCTTGCATGAACGTAACATTTTAGTCAAAACATTTAAAACTGCTTTAGAAAACCTACCTGAAGAGGATTATAAAGTCGTCATTCACGCAGATCGGACCCCTCGAGGAGAGCATGAAAGGCGCTACAATGCACCTTTGATAAACGAAATAGCAGCCGTAATTAGTGGTGATCAATTTTCCTCACGAGACATTGTCTTGCGAGCACGTGATGATACGTTGCAACGGGTAGCCGATACACACAAATTTTATGACGCTCTGCAATACCCATTGATTTATTGCAAAGGACAAGAGGGTTATCATTTTCAAATTCCACTCATTAACCCGGTCACAAAGGAGCCTACTCCGAACAAAAAAGTATCATGTATGGATTTTTATGCGTATCATATGATGTTGCGAGAAAATGATTTTAACCTCTTAGCCCGGTGTAGACAATTATTTCATCAATTTTTGGTAGACAATTTTTGTATGTGAAGGTAGAAAGTGAACGTCTCCGTTATATATCTTTAAATAAAAAAAAAGCTGCGCGTTGAGAATTATATACATTTACAAGATGCAGTTTCTAGCGACGCCAATGTAAACCCCAGAGATTTAGGTAAAATGGTAATTCTGCCCTCATCATTCGTTAACAGTCCCCGCTACCTACATGAGTACACACAAGACGCATTCGCCTATGTAGGAACTTACGGAAGACCTGATCTTTTTGTTACTTTTACTTGCAATCCCACATGGAAAGAAATAACCGAGGAGCAATGCCGGGCCAAAAAAGTACTGACAGACACGATTTAGTTACTAGAGTATTTAGATTAAAAGTACAAAAATTAATGTATGTAATTAACAAAATGAAAATTTTCGGAGAGGTGCAGTGCTTCATGTATTCAATTGAATGGCAAAAAAGAGGATTACCGCATGCCCACATTCTAATATGGCTTAAAGAGAAGTTGCGGCCCAGCCAAATAGACGACATAATAAGCGCCGAGATTCCGGATCCTGAGCAAGATAAAGAATTGTATGATACCATCGTCCGAAATATGATTCACGGTCCATGTGGAGCACGAAATTCAATATCGCCATGTATGAAAGAAGGAAAATGTACAAAGAAATTCCCTAAACAGCTATTAAAAGAAACAGTGCACAATGACAATGGCTACCCTTTATACAGACGCAGAGCTCCCGAAGATGGTGGCAGGAAAGTTACAATCAAATCTCGCTCTGGAGCGTTCGAAACCTTAGATAACAGCTGGATTGTCCCGTATTCGCCCATTCTATGTAAAATGTTTAATGCCCACATTAATGTAGAAGCATGTAGCTCTGTCCGCGCAATCAAGTATATCTGTAAGTACATAAATAAAGGAAGCGACCAAGCAATATTTAATCTCAGGAGTGAAGGTGAGGCAAATCCGTTAATGAAATACAGACCTTTCAAGCAGGGCGTTATGTCAGTAGTAACGAGGCAGCGTGGCGTCTCCTTGGCTTCCTTTACACGAAAGGCACCCAACAGTTACTCACCTTGCTGTGCACTTAGAAAATGGAAGCGTGTATATTTCACCGAAAGAAATTTCAAGAAAGAATTGCATCACCGCCAAAAACTACACTAACAGCCTTCTTTCAACTTTGTCAAACCGACCCCTTTGCAAAAACGTTGTTATATTCTGAAGTCCCCCGCTATTATAATTGGAACACATCTAGGAAGGAGTGGAACGCCGTATTCAAGGCGCGCCTGTTGCAAATTGGCCCGGTGTAAAGTCATCAGATGCCCTTGGTCGTGTGTATACCGTCCATGTAACTAATTTTGAATGTTTCTGTTTACGATTGCTGCTGCACCATGTTCGGGGTCCTACAGGACATAAAGACCTTAAAACTGTCTACGGTCAGGAATGCGCAACTTATAGAGAAGCATGTGAAGCTCTGCATCTTTTAGAAAACGATAATCACTGGGATGAAACCATGGAGGAAGCTGTGCAGTGCCAGTCACCAGCCAAAATTAGGGATCTTTATGCAACACTCCTATCATCTTGCGGGCTATCTAATGCACATAAATTGTGGGACAAATATAAAGAGTACATGGCGGAAGATATTTTGCGAAGGTTACAGCAGACACACGCGAACATGACATACAATGAACACATTTATAATGAAGCACTTGGAAAAATTGAAGATAAAGTAATGGCAATGGTAGGCAAAAAATTAAGCGACTTTGGAATGATAAGCCCTCAGCGAACAACCGAAAATGAACTAAGTGATGAAATTATACGTGAAACAAACTACGATATACCAGCTTTGCAGCAGCAAGTAGCCGAATTTGTTACCCGCTTGCTTCCCGAACAAAAACGAGTTTTGACAAAGTATTAGGACAAATTGAATCTGGAAATGGTGCACTTTTCTTTTTAGATGCCCCTGGAGGAACTGGGAAGACATTTTTGTTAAATTTATTATTAGCGCAAGTACGGAAAGATAAAAACATTGCTGTGGCCGTAGCTTTCTCCGGTATAGCCGCCACGCTGCTAAGCGGGGGCCGCACTGCACATTCTGTTTTAAAACTCCCTCTAAATCTAGCCCAGGAAGAATCGCCGATCTGCAACTTTAGCAAAAATAGTGCACGAAGTATAATGCTACGACAATGCAAACTTTTAGTGTGGGACGAAAGTACAATGTCGCATAAAAAAGCTGTAGAAGCACTAAATCGAACGCTCCAGGATTTGCGCAGCAATACCGATGTAATGGGAGGAATGGTGGTTTTACTCGCTGGTGACTTTCGCCAAACTTTACCTGTCATTCAAAAGGGCACACCTGCAGATGAAATTAAAGCATGCCTCAAGTCGTCTATTTTATGGAACAAGGTGACAAAATTCAGTTTAACTACGAATATGAGAGTGCATTTGTATAATGATATTAATGCTGGAAACTATGCTGACACACTATTAAAAATTGACGATGGGCGGTTGGAAACGGATGCTGAGGGCTGCGTTAAATTGACGAGAGATTTTGTAATTTAGTACAGAGTCATTCCGAATTAATTGCGAGCGTTTATTCAGATTTAACGAACAACATGCATTAAGACAAATGGTTATGTGAAGGGCGATTCTTGCACCAAAAATGAGAGCGTTAACAAAATAAATTCAGATATATTAAGCGAAGTAGCAGGAGAAATAACAGAGTATTTGTCAGTATACACAGTTATGGACACAGAACAGAGCACTTCATATCCGTAGAGTTTCTAAATTCTCTAGAGTTGTCAGGTGTGCCCTCACATAAGCTTCAATTAAAATTAGGCGTCCCAGTCATGCTAATGCGAAATTTAGATGCTCCTCGGTTATGTAACGGGACAAGGCTGCGTGTGACACATCTTGGACGGAACATAATCGGTGCTACAATTTTGACAGGCGTAGGAAAAGGTGAAAATGTTATTATACCACGGATCCCTATAATTCCCACAGATCTTCCTTTTCAATTCAAAAGTTTGCAGTTCCCTATTAAGCTCAGTTTTGCAATGACAATTAATAAAGCGCAAGGGCAAACGTTACAGGTAGCGGGGGTCAACTTAGAAAAACCGTGCTTCTCTCATGGTCAGTTGTATGTAGCATGTTCGCGTGTCAAATTCCCAGAATCTCCATTCTTTCCCCGAATGGAAAAACATATAACATTGTGTACAGTAGCGTCTTAAAATAGTGTTCAGTTAGTTTTTTTTCCAAAATTCCCACAATCAATTAATCAGAATTCCCACAGATCTTCCCTTTCAATTCAAAATTTCCTATTTAGCTCAGTTTCTCTTCAATTCCAAATGCTGCACCTCTGACGGACCTATTAAGCTCAGTTTCCTTTCAACTCAAAGGCTGCATCTAAGACGGATCTTTTATTTGGCTCAGTTTCCTTTCAATTCAGAAAACTGCATCTCTGACGAATCAATTTAGCTCAGTTTCTTTTCAAAAGTCTGCATCCCTGACGGATAATTATGCTCAGTTTCCTTTAATTAAAAAAATATACCATTTCCATTGGGAATAAACAGGCTATTTTCATGCTTTCCTATACGCTGCGTTTCAAAACATTTAAATAGGCTGACGAATCAATTTTGCTCAGTTTCCTTTTAATGGCTGCATCTCTGACAAATCTATAAAACTCAGTTTTCTTTCAATTCAAAAAGCAATGGATAGTTCATTTCCCAGTAACCATGCGGGCGAAGCCGCGGGTAATAGCTAGTTTATTTTAAATAAATATAGAATACAAATATTTCTTGTTGAAAGTCATTTTTTACTTATACTACTGGACAAAACGCTGAACAAAACTGTGTGAACCACCAAGAAAAACGGTCAGCTTTTATTTTCTAAGTTAAAATTATACAATAAAAACAAAGAGAAAAAGGAAAAAAGAACTTTTAAATTGAATTAATTATTTATGTTCCAAGTAGTTACATAAAAATAAATGTTATTTACTTGTAAGAGGAGGCGGCAGATCTGTTTGGGTCTCTTCTATGCGCGTTTCTGGAGGGCATTCTGTAACAAACGAAATATATTTAGGTAAGTTTAAAAAAGTAACATAACATCGCAATGAATTGTCTCTTTAATAAGATTTGTATTATATAGGTTTTATAACGTTTAGTATTCCTAAATGCTTTAAAATAATACTTGAAGAAAAAGATTATAAACGAACGTGATTGCGGGCACAGCAAGTTATTGAAAAAGTTACAGAAGCGATAATGACATGTGGTTTCAAGAAGACCAGCGCATTATCGCTAGGGTTTGGGAATTCCCGACAATTTGAAAGTCCCGCGACACGAGACAGCCTACAAACAAAGTCCCGGGAATTCCCGCGACTTCGAGACTTTTAAGAAAAAAATTTTTTTTTGTTTTTTTTAAGAGTGGTAAACCTTTTTTGAAGAATTTTAATTGAGTTAATTTCTGGTGAAACTTATTAAAAAAGGCAATTTTTTGTAAAAATGAACATTTACTAAACAGAAAATTAAATCTTAATAACTTTAACGTTGATTTCAGACTTAATAATTGCTTTGTTTATTTCTTTTGATCACACACAGATTCACTTTTAAGCAGTTAAATCTTATAGTTATAAAACGAAATTAGTTAAAATCATACTAATTCTTAATAACTTTAATATTATCTAGTAATTCTAGTATCTAATCATTTTTTATTTTTTTTATTAAAAAACGTTACCTCCACACTACGATTTTCTCCTGTATCGCGGGGGCAGTTTACATACATAGATTTCATAAAGACAAACACCCAGACTCAGAACAATTATTTGTAGGCCATACAAATACTTGTTCCGTGCGGGATTCGAACCCGCGGCCCTTAGCGCTGCAACTCATTGCTAAGCCATTGCGCCACGGAGCCGTCAAAAATCATTGGTCATAATCACAACATTGTGGATTCTCATAATTACAGATTTGTTTCATAATTAAATAATCTAAATAATAAAACAGACTTATAAATCAGTCTTTTAAATAATCCAATAACACATTAATTAGACTTCTTTGCTGATTTAATAAAATAGGCTTTTTTTTAAATATAATATTTTATTATATACAACATTAAAAACTATAATTAAAAAAAAAACTTAAACTAGTAATTTAATTATCAAACAGTCCTACTCCACGCGGTATCGTGCCAAGAACGCTGGCTGCGTTTCCCCGCTGAATGGCTATACTTAGCCTTTGAGCGAAAAAAGAGCCAGCCCTCTTATCACCAGCAGCAACGACCAGCTGATGGAGTTCCTTTAATAACTTCACCGCACGTGGACCCCACGGACCGATAGTCTCTACAGCAAATGTCACAAATATGTAGTCATCTCTCAGAGACTCATATTTGCGCCAATTACTCAGTTCAGCTGCCTCTGATGCCGCTCCGGCTCTAAACGAGGTACCCCTGAGATGAGAGGCTGCCAAAGTGTCTACGCAAGTAGCATCCCACACTAGGGCTTTACCTCTCATCCAAGAACCAATGTCATACCGTCGGGTCTCCAGTCATCGTCTCTAAATATTCCACAAGGCTCTAAAACCGAGGGAATATTTATAGAGACAAGAGCCCTTCGGATGACATCGTTCAAAGAACCGTGCCTTGAAAACCTACCAGCACTTTTCTTACAAGAAAGTCCGTGGAGCTCAAACTTGTCGACGCTGCTACCACAGGGGCACTGATGGGGTTCTCCATCAAGTAATGTGCCGAGATTACTTGATGGTAAAGCGTGTAACCAGTGACTAGATTCCTTAGTCGACACAGCTAGAAAGCGTGCCTTATCTTGGTCACTATGAAAATTATGAAACAAATCTTTCTGCACCCTCTGTACCAACGGAATATCCCACTGTTTTTGTTGGTTAACTTCCAGTGGAACGTTTTCGCCGGGACAGAGCGTTTGCCATGTCTGCCCTGCCTCAGTAGCAAAGCACAGGTCTACTTTATTATTTAAAATTATGTTACATAAATTACTGACACTATACACGGAAGCAAGGAAAGCAGGCAATGCAACGCTATAAAGATTTCTCACACCAATACAACCAAATTTTATAGGTAAAGTAGCTTGAGTCCAGGCTGTTGTAATTAAAGTTAAATTTTGAATTTTTTCTATAGCTATTTTAAGATTATTATCAATATCTTTTAAAATAACCGATCATTTCCAGACTGGACTTTAGCGGAGTAAGTATGTAAATCTAGGTACAAGGAGACAATATTTTAAAATAGTAAGCGCACTGTGAGGGCTTAATTTATACAATTTATCAACGTGGTTTAAAAACTGATCAAATTTTGTTTTTAAAACAGGTTTAATACTATCGAAAAACAACGGGGCACCTAGCAGGTATAGTGATTCCGTACTGACAGTTTTTATTCCTGGAGAAATATGATTGAAATTTTGAATTAAAGTGCCTCTGTGAGAAGTAGATAAATTATTGAAAAAAAAATTCATATTTATTGCTATTTGGTTCAAGACCAATATTTTTAAAATTTCGAAAAATATGAGTAAGATCACTGAGGACGTCATTTGCTCTACCTCCCAGTGTACCGTCGTCCAGGTACCAGACATTCAGCTTGGATTTCAAATTTGAAATAATGGGTTGAATTCCCAAACTGAAAAGTGCTGGACCTAGTGGGTCACCCAGCTTTTAAAAAAATCAGAGCGTCAACAGCTTTGTCCGATAATCTGTTTCTGATTTTTGTAATAAAGCCACCGGACAAGGAGAACACTCTCTCGTTTTGAACAGATGTCGGTTTAATTGTGTTTAAGGCTTTATACAGTAGTTCCAAACTTTCTGTACGTTTTCCGGTTGCTTCAAACAACTGAAACTACTTTTTTAATGTTGCTCTTGTTTTTTTTTCCAGAATCTCGGGTACATTTTCTTGGATATTTTTTATTGCTTACATAAACTAAAAAATGATTATATAACAATTTCGACAATATTGTCTCGTTTCGAGTCTCGTCTCGGGACTTCGAGACACGAGACGTCCCGGGACCCAAACCCTATAATTATCGCCCAGTAATAGATTTCCTAGATCAAGAACACCCAGACACCTATGTGGGATCGGGCGGTCTGCTACAATTTAGTGCCTAGCCCGTTCACCTTACTAAAATCCTCTAGATTTCTTTTACATTAAGCGGTGAAAGAAAAAGTGTACTCCAAAAGTGTGTGTGTTTAATACGTATACTGATTTTTCCTATTTTCCCACATGTTTTTATACAGCTAAGCAGTCTAAGGTATTTCAAAAATTCAAAACCTTTAATTTTTACTTATTTATTTTTACTTTTTATTTTATACTTTTTAATTTTTTAATTTAAATGTGTGTACCAAACAAATGGTTCTTTTTTTTCTTCTTTCAAATCAATCCGAAACTTAATATAGCTGCGATAAAAAATGCAGAAGCCGTTGAAGACATCATCTCTGGAAAATAGGAGTACGCCTTGTCTAATAAATCTTTTTAACTCAATATAGGGCTAAAGGCAAACAATTTGAACATTTGTTAGCAGTTGAATAAAATTTTGTTTCTAATAATTGAATTTTTGTTGAAACTTAAACCGAAAATCTTGGTCTGTTTTTTTTATTAATTAGTATCCTTCTCATTCAAACCTGTATTTTAAACTTAAGGACTTAGATAATGGCTAGCGTACCAAGAAGCATTTCAACAAAGTAAAAAAAAAAACAACTTGAAATCGGGTTTCTTGATAAAAAAATTATTTTCGTTATTTATTGAAGTGTCTGTTTGGAATTTCAAAATAACAGCTTTTTACTAGATGCATATGAAAGTATATACGATACTTATAACAAAAAATCATTTTTTTAAATATTTGTCTGTCATCCCATCTGTCTGTCTGTCTCTTTGTTCCGGCTAATCTCAGAAACGGCTGAACCGATTTTGACGGGACTTTCACTGGCAGATAGTTGATGAAACAGAAACAGAAACTTTTTTTATTCAATATAGATTATAAATAATACTTATTGAAAGTCACTCTTTTGTTTAATTACCACTGGTTCGAAAAAAAAATCTCTGTCCTGGGAAGAACCAGTAAGAAACCCAGCGGGACTTTTTTTTTTAAATAACAGCTTACAATCATGTATGTTACACAATTAACAACACAACAAATTAGAAATAGCTTGGTAGCGAACACCTCATTCCCAGGGGTTATTATCATCCATAAATTCCTTAATATTATAATAACCCTTTTTATACAAACTATGTTTAATAAAGTTTTTGAATTTTGAGCAGGTCGAATTTTGTATATTTTCTGGGATTTTGTTGTATAAGCGTATACATCGCCCCAAGAATGAATTACTGACTCGGTGGAGTCAAGTAACTGGTACTACTAGCTTGTGTTTGTTCCTAGTATTTACAGAATGAATATCACTTATTTTTGTATAACTACTTTTATTTTTGTGTACGTACATTACATTTTCATAAATGTATTGAGAGGCCAAAGTTAATATATTAATTTCCTTAAATTTTTGTCTGAGCGACTCTTTAGGTTTTAAATCATACATTGCTCTTATGGCCCTCTTCTGTAAAACAAATATAATTTCAGTGTCAGTCGCGTGTCCCTATAGCAAAATACCATACAATACTATGCTATGGAAATAGCTAAAGTAAACAAGTCTTGCTGTTTCCACACTGGTAAGATTTCTAATCTTTTTTACAGCATATGCTGCAGAACTAAGTCTGCTTGCTAACTTTGATATATGGGGGCTCCATTGAATTGAATGAATTGAATTTTAGATTCACGTTTTCTAACTTTAAATATAAGTAGACCACACTTTAACTACAGCACATCACAAGTACACAGCTGCCCATAGGCCTACTTGCACCTGCATTCTTTACCACACCACAGTGAGAAGTAATTTTTAAGTACGTTTATTATCATTCTCTTAAAGTAATTATAATAGTAATTTAGACGATTGTTCAGACCTATGTTCAGCAGTGGACTTATGAAGGGCTGCAATGATGATGATCATAATGATGAAAGGTTTGTTCTGATATATACCTACTAAAACAAAACTAATTGTGAAGGATAGATCTGATTTGGTACAAACTACTAGGATCAAACAATCTATTAACACACGGTATAGCGGAGTGCTCTTCTTCGCTCCTCACCGCTGCATTGGAAGACGTTTTCAAGCTACTGAACTGGAAATGATACGCATCGCCCCAAGAATGAATTACTGACTTGTGTCTGTTCTTAGTATTTACAGAATGAATATCACTTATTTTTGTGTACGTAACATTACATTTTCATAAATTTATTGAGAGGCCAAAGTTAATATATTAATTTCCTTAAATTTTTTTCGCAGCGACTCTTTAGGCTTTAAATTATAAATTGCTCTTATGACTCTCTTCTGTAAAACAAATATAATTTCAGTGTCAGCCGCGTGTCCCCATAGCAAAATACCATACGACATTATGCTTTGGAAATAGCTAAAGTAAACAAGTCTAGCTGTTCCAACACTGGTAAGATTTCTAATCTTTTTTACAGCATATGCTGCAGAACTAAGTCTGTTTGCTAGTTTTGATATATGGCGGCTCCATTGAAGCTTCGCGTCTAGTGTGATTCCAAGAAAAATGGTGGTATCGACAAGATTCAGTTCTTCCCCATTTAAAATTACATTAGTTTTTATTGTTTGACATTTGGAGTCATGAATTTCATACATTTCGTTTTAGTGCCATTTAAATGTAAATTATTAACATTGAACCAATTTACTAATTTAGATATAGCATTATTTTTATAAGGAGTATCTACTTTTATTTTATTTTTATTTTGGAAAAATAATTAGGGGTCCGCGCAAAAAAATTCAAATCCATGTAATTGTGAACAAAATCTGATTCAAATAGGGAACTATGGTAATGAATTACTAAAAACTATACGTACGAAGTTGCAGGCACAGCTAGTTCTTTTAATATATAAATGCATACGAACTACACCTTAAAAATACTCGCTTTTTGGAGCTAATAGATAGATGTTGTTGTCAAAACGATAAATAATTAAAAACGTAGAATGTACAGAGTAACCTTCGAAGATTTAAATTTTAAAACTATGTAGAGTTTTTAAACGGTCTACTAAAACGTCAACTGTTTCCAGTTTTCGAGTTATTTAGCGTAATATGCAATAAACAGCGCTTACTATTCACAAAAAGCTTAAAACTGGAGACGACTGTTGAATAGTTTACCAATATAGTTAAAGTTTATAGGATACAATACCGCACAATCTAACAGTTTCCCTGTCCGCGAAATAGACACAATAGTTAAACAATTGAAATGATCATATATGATTCATAGGTCAGTGAAAGAGCTCTTTGACCTATTTATGTTATATTATGTTTCATCTCGTCACTTTTAAATACACTATGTGAAATGCCAGGAAGATCTACGTTAGATGGCGGTATATGAGTCAATAATAGGGTATTTTACACCATGTAAAAAAAAATCAAAAAAATATATATTTATGATAGATTTTGTAAAAAGTAAACGAAAAATATTGATTTCTATTTATAAAAAGCATTATAAATTTTATATTTAAATTTTAAGAATATTTTCTTATATGTGCCTCAAATCTGCAAAAACGCAGTCCGCCATATTAGATACCGTCGTGACGTCACTGGTGAAGAGAACTAGCTAATGTGCTGTGTTATTTCGAAAAGCTGTTGCCAGTTTTAACCAAGCATTTTTCATATTTAAATCAGTTGGCACTTGAATCCATAACTTCCCCGGCGTTCATATGCTCGTATTTTTGCACTCAGGCACAAAACAACAATGATATAGATGATAACTCATTATTAAACTTCCAAAAGTATCTTATTCCTTTGCAAAATAGGCAAAATTCTAGGACAGTGACGTCACGAGTTGAACAGCATGGCGGCTATCGTTTTCACGCAAAATTTTAAAACGATAGATTAAAAGTAATTTTTATGACACTATTCGGTTTTAAAAAATTTATTTAAAAATTATAGTGGTTCATTATCACTCTAGGATTCATTTAAAACACTTTTTGAAAATGGGTGTAATACCCTATTAAGATGTGTTAAAATTAAAAAATAAGAATGTCTATAATAACGTTTACACAAAAAATTAACTATCTCGACAGTACCGGCCAAGGTCTGATGCTATACAAAAATTGTGTAAATGTGTGCGTGCGTTATTCGAGGTCACTTAGCTCTTGTAGTCTTCTTAACAGTTGGTTTTTCACTCTTAAATTATAAAAAAGTACTACAAATGTTACTTTAATATAATGTCACTGTTTGTAGATTAATAAAAGCAGTTTGATAAAAGGCACACTTTATATGAGTTATATGAGTATTGTATAGTGAAATTATATTACGTCCATAATTAGATTTGGGATTCTTTGAAGTTATAATATTAGTCTCTACTTAAGGCCGCACACAAAGCAAAGTCACGCAAAGTAGAATTAAATGGTATTATTATAAACCAAGTTCTAGCCCGTAGACAAAGATAATTAAATTTTAAGATACTTAGTCCATTATGATTCTAAATGCTGTAATATTTTAAATACTTAAGGGAATAACATTTTATTGACTGTTTATTGGCTATTTTCTGTTCTCAATGTGGTGCGGATTTTAGGGACAAAAGTTAGATATAATATGCAAACACTAACAACTGAATTGTGTGCTGTTACTAAAGATTTTTTTAAATTGCTATAATTTACGAGTGTCCATAATTTTGGCGCATATAACGTTTTTATTCCGCGAAAGGTACGGTCGTCCAACTCAACCTGACTCGAAGTCGAACTACATGCATGCATTTGATTCATCCTGTTTCGCGGATCACTGAATGATGTTTGGCAATCAGCCCAAATTGCTCCGTAGAGACGGGGGCTTTGTGATCTTATTTATCATTTTGATTTAATATTTTTTGATGTAATAAATAAAACAGTTCTTTATTAAAAAAATCAATAATTATAAATATTATGAGTAGTATATAAAGAGTATATAAAGAGAGCCGTACGAGCGATTTATAACCTAAATTGTAAAGAGTCCCTTAGAGAAAAATTTAAAGAAATAAACATATTAACTTTGGCATCGCAATATATTTATGAAAATGTAATTTATGTACATAAAAACATAAATAGCTTTAATAAGAATAAGGATGTTCATACTATAAACACTAGGAACAAACATAAGCTTGTAATGCCAGTTACTAAACTCCACAGAATCAGTAATTCATTTATGGGGCAATGTATACGCTTTTACAACAAAATCCCAGAACATGTTCAAAGTTTGTCAGTAAACAAGTTTAAAAGTTTTATTAAACAAAACTGTACAAAAGGGTTATTATAATATCAAGGAATACATGCATGAAAATAACCCCTGGGAATAGGGTGATCGCCACCATGCTGGTTCTATGAAAATTCATTTAAAAATTGTATAAACAAAATTATTGTTAAGTGAAATATGTTTTAAAAAAATCCCGCTGGGTTTCTTGCTGGTTCTTCCCAGGACAGAGGTATTTTTCGAACCAGTGGTAAATAAAAAATGACTTTCAATAAGTATTATTATGTGATCAATATTGAATAAAAATTCATTCATTCATTCATTCATTCATTATGTGAACTTAAAAATAGTAAGTTTAGGTCTAAGTTTTGTTTACAATATATTCAATCCTTTTAGGATATTTTATAATCTATAAATCAATATATTTGTAGTAAGAAGTCTGGGTTCAGCAATCTGTAGCAAACTATATTACTTAAAGAAATTAACCCCTTTATAAAAGCGCGAGTAAAAGTATAATGTCCAAACAAGGGAAAAGCAATTGTCCGTCCAAACGATATTAAAACAGAAATTATTTGAATAGTATAGTATAGTATAGAATAGAATGGAATATAATAAAATATTGAATGATAAATATTAAATGTCAGTCGTATTACCCCATAGCAACATTTGATACGACATAATAGTATGGAAATAATTAAAATAAACTATTCTAGCTGTTTCAACACAAGTAAGGCTTCTAATCTTTAGATATAATATTCTGCGAAACTAAGTTTACTGCTAAGGCTTATTTTTAAGTATATAAAGAAAAGCCGTCAAAGAAAAAATCATTCACTCTCCTTGACATTAAAAGTTATAATAATCATAAGTCCCTTTGGGTTATTATTAGAACACGAAATTAAAAAGTGAGAGCAACTACAAATAATTGTGGAGTGTATTCTCATAATACACAGTTCCACACATAAAGACCGCAAAATCCACAAGGTAATTGCCCTAATATTGTAGATTTTACGTGGTAGACCCATGCTGCAGCTATATTATGGTTGTAGCACGAATGAGTCGGCTCGACCGGAGAAGGACCACACTCTCACAGAATACCAGCGTAAAATAGCAGCTCAATACTGCTGTGTTTCGTATGGTGAGTGTAGAGAACCGGAGACGCTTTTACTGGAAACGAGGCATTGCATCTTAGTCCGCAGGGGTGGCAACGCATCTGCGTTTTGATTCTTAATCGAGGATAGATGTAGATGTCTATGGGCCACAGCATCCACTTACCATCAGGTGGACCGTGTGCAAGTTTGTCACTCTTATGCAATAAAAATAGAGCAATAAAACCGTAGCATTCAATCAAATTTATGGACGAAGATGGACGGTGCGCCGTCCGCGAGTGGTTCAAATGAGGTCCATGCTGTTTTTACTTATAATCGAAGATTCAGACATTGCGACCAGCCTGCATGAGAACGAGTAGTAGTAGTAGGGTCCCTCATATTATACTCAAATAATAGTAACTATAATTCATCAATTTAACACACTGTTAATTGTCGTCCACATGGTACTAACATATGTGTAATAAATACTAATAGTGAGTCAACTCAGCGACTAGACGGAGCAACGATAGGGAGCGGTATGAAGAGAAACGGAGTTCCCTCCATGCCCGCGACGTCTGCGGTAGTACCGGTCGGCTACACTTGCGTACCGGTACGCCCGCTGAGGAGTGTTACGTACACGGAATCAGTTGCACGCGTTTGGTGTTCACCCAATTATTTTGAAATATTGGGAAAAGATTGTATGACGCCTTAAGTAACATTGAATTCTAATGACCATGTGATTGCTTTCCGTCACGATTTTTAATTGAATTATATGTAAGAATGAGAATTCATTATATCATATATCATAAATTCAACAAAAAACATCTGTAACGAGGTGGTTGAATAAACAGAACCAACTTATAATTTTAACCTGTTTTATTTATTCTGTTCAACCCCCTATCCAATATTTTAAGCAGAATACCTGAGATACTGCTATATACGTAAAATGTAGTAAAATTAGGTAGGTACCTACCAGTACAAGCCTTTGTTTCCATCACGACGAATCAGGTGAAGCTTCATAACTCAACTAGTTTTGTAAAGTAGTAATTAGTTTGTATCTTTGTAAAATTAATTATTACGAGGAATACCGATAAAATATAATGGTATGATATTATTATCGAAGGAAATATTTTTGTGACAACTCTTGTATTTTTTTAACGACTAAATGTCGAGGCAGCCTTGTAGGTATTTTGCGGCATAACAAAGGAGTTGACCCACTATTAGTATAAATTTATTACACATATGGTACTAATTAACACAATAGTGACTATTGGAAATGCCAAAAAAATGTTATGGCTTCCGATAGATGGCGGCCATATCGTTTAGGTGCGATACCCAGACCGGCTACTGGCAGCTGCGTTAAACCGTCTGATATTGAAAGAAAGAAAGAAATTTTTGGATAAATATCGATAATTTCTTTAATTGCATATTGGATAGTTAAATTTATGTAGTACCACTTACTACGATATGTGATGCTCTATAGTCACTTTCTAAAGATATAGGTAGTCTGTCATACCGTTGCGATTTAATTTGCAATGCATGAGACCGTTGACTTGTTAAGCACACACGAACCGATGAGAACTGCAGCATGAATATGAATGCCTTCCGTTTGTCCCTTCGTTATATCATGTTTATCTACACTCTGGATGTTGCATCGGGATTAGATTGCGTGACAAAATATGCCGTTTTAACACTATGGCTGGTATTCAGAGGAAATCTCGAGTTGATGTTTTTTTAATTGATCGATTTAGTTTTGATTTTAAGCTTGTGTGGTCTTATATACATTTTAAATTACAAATTACGCGAATACCTTTAAATAGCGATGTAGATTTAAAATTTTGTAATAAGTGAAATGTAACAAAGCTTTAATGTTTCGAATAATATAAAATAAAAAATTACACTCACCATACCATGAAACACATCAGCTTAACGCTACCTAATGGGCGGACCACGCCCTCACGGAATACCAGCGTAAAATAGCAGATTAATGCTGCTGGGTTTCGTATGGGGAGTTTAGAGATCCGTAAACACTTTTTAATGAAAACGAGGCATTCCATCTTAGACCTCAGAGATGAAAACGCATCCGCATTTTGATTCTTATTCTAGGATATAAGGCCACAGCATCCACTTACCATCAAGTGGACTGTATGCTCGTTTGTCACTCTTATTCTACAAAAAAATGTCAAAATTTGATTTTATATTATTTTATATTACACCAAATTGTGTTATTTTAACATTGAAGAGGTTGAGTTTATATTCGAGATTGTCTCTCAATGACTGCCTGAGGGCCTTAGTTAAGAGCGTTTGCGTGCGGGGTGGCGTCATGAGGAACACGACTCTTAATATTTTTTAAATATTTATTATTATGTACGATCATGAGAAGATATTTACGTGGTAGAGCCATGCTGCAGCTATATTAATAGTATAGTTGTAGCACGAATGGGTCGGCTCGACCGGGGAAGGACCACGCTCTCACAGAATACCAGCGTAAAATAGCAGCTTAATGCTGCTGTGTTTCGTATGGTGAGTGTAGAGAACCGGAGACCCTTTTTACTGGAAAAGAGGCATTCCATCTTAGTCCTCACGGCTTACAACGCATCTGCATTTAAATTCGCAAACGAAGATAGATGTAGATATCTATGGGCCACAGCAACCACTTACCATCAGGTGGACTGTGTGCTCGTTTGTCACCCTTATTCTATAAAAAAAGACAATATGCAGAATATGGTAAAACAAGGAGTATAAATAAGGAGAAAGTAAAATAAGGAGAAACGAGTCTTTGAAGATCGATTAAAGTCGGCGTGGTTGAAATCGCACAGGTTAACATCGTACGTATTTTTGTAACGATGTTGTTCTCTCGATGTCTGATCACAAGCAGTTTAAGTTTGTGATTAGAGCATCACCAACTTATGAAACTTTTGCTTTCAGGGAAAAGTGACCTCCTGGAATGTCTATAGAGACAGGCTAAGGAGGAATTTGAAAACGTTTCCTAAACACATCAAAACGATGCAAGGTCTAGAGTTAGTGACGAAGACTGTAACCGTAGGAATCCGTGAAGCCTTCGAGGGCAGTTGTCCCGTCAAAACACTAGCTGAGGGAAAAGAGCAGGTAACTCTTCAATAGGGCTAAGAAAACTTAAGAGTGGTATATTTATAGTGCAGCCCTAACCGGATATAATAAAGAGTTTAGGAAAGCTAAGAGAGCAAAGTTGAGGAAGCTATGGGAGGAAGTAGAGTCTCTGCCTCGCCGTGCAAGTCTGCACAAAATGCTATCGAAAGATAAACCTAGTCAAATCGGGCTTCTTAAAAGGCCGATGATTGTAGACCCTTAATGCGCAAACATAACACTCATCTGGGAAACTATGTACTTAGCCCAGAAGAAGTGAAATTACTCACAGTTAAGCAACTCCTTCAATTCATTGAAGGCATAGGGCTTAACAGTGAACTGTAGCCATAGCAGCGATCACAATAGATTTTGCAGGTCGCAGTCATTCTGGACTTTCTGGACTTGCGTAGCTGCTTGCACGAAATAAAAATAAACGCGAAAGTATGCGAAGTCTTAGAATACTTGTTGGATCAGCACTTGAACTGTTGAACTGGATATTGCTACTATTACAGGCGAAGTGCGCGCTGCTTGGATTTCTGTTAGTTGCTTTTTGTGTAACTAAATATTTATTACATTTAATAGCGTTTTACATGTTTTCAATAGATAGTGAAATAGTACTCTATGGAGTATTATTAAACAGCATTACGTTTACATTTACGAAATCATTTTCCTTCGGTCGTGGTTTCATCGATAATCGGAAGTTACGACTTGAACACGTCTAAGCAAAATCACTACTAAGCACAGGCCTCCTCTCATATCTGAGTGGGTTTCTACTACTCATCTAAATTCTAAACTAATCCACCACGTTAGTTAGCCACTAGCCAGTGCGTTCTCACGGGCATATTATGTCACTAAAATATTAGATTTTTTAGATACTTATAGTTTCCTTACGATGTTTTCTTTCGCGGGCAAGCGCAACTTTATTGTTACCTCCGGTAAGAGATCATGGGTTGCTATGCAATTTACTGCGAGCGCTTAGCCTCTGGTAGTTTAGTAAAGTCTTACAAAATTAACTAGTTGTATTATTTTTGCCTGTAACATAAATAAATGATATCATGATATATATTATAATCACCGAATTGAAAGGTAAATAAATATATTATGCCTTTGCCTTGAAATGCTCATATTATGTAGAACCATACCCATAATATGTCAATACCGGCAATATGCATTGGTTGTACATTCCTGTTCTCAAGTTTTGAGATAATACGCTCGTACGTGACGAAAATGTGTGTTGAATCTATCGATTTTTCTTTTATAGAATAAGGGTAATAAACGAGCACACAGTCCACCTGATGATAAGTGGATACTGTGGCCCATAGACATCCACATTTATCTTCGATTAAGAATCGAAATGCAGACGCGTTGTCACCCCTGAGGACTGAGATCGAATGCCTCGTTTCCAGTAAAAAGGGTATCCGGTTCTCTACACTCACCATACGAAACACAGCAGTATTGAGCTGCTATTTTAAGCTAGTATTCTGTGAGACCGTGGCCCTTCCCCGGTCGAGCCGACCCATTCGTGCTACAAATGTTATTTAGCTGTAGCTTGGCTCTACTACGTAGATTATCCTCTTGGTCGAACTTGGACTTACTAAGTAGAACAACTTGACCTAAAGGCGCGGGGTCGCGCCTTGTACTAATATAGGCGATACACAAATATACGGCTGAAGCCAAGCTTTTAAAGTGTCTTAAAAATGACTTACAGCTCCATAACCACTTCATGTAAAGCAATCATTAAAACTCTCTTTTCTTTGACGCCCGTCTCCATAACGTAATTTAACAAAAATAATATATATGTGGTCATAATTAATATATTTGAAAAGGCGGCAAATCATTCGAAGTTCCTTACATAATAGACACATTCCATATTCAAATTAAGAATAAGGGAAAAATAACTTTTCATATTGTACATATACAACAGTACATAAGACCATAGCTTACTTTATATAAATAAAAATAAACTATTGGTAAATCCAATTGTGCATGCCTTAAGCGCATTAAAAATTACAAATAACATAATTATACCAATTTTTTTTAAAGTAGTTTAAATACACACAAGTTTTCACTAATAACCTTAAATACTATACTTCTAATTTTCCGATAATTTTATGTCAAACTTCAATTTAAAAAAAGCTTGGAAAATCCAAAAGAACACGACTCATAATGCTCATATGATAGTGAAAAATTAAAAAAAAATGTAAATTGTGGTTCTATTCGTCAAAGAGTTCCAGTAGCAGTCACCGAAGTATACCTTCAAGTCACTCCGTCAAGTCCGGAGGTAAGGTCTATTCATAACTAACAAAACGAGCCCAAACTCGGCACATCTTTTACTACTCGTCTAGGAATTCCAGTAGCAGTCATCGAAGTACACCTTCAGATCACTCTTTCAAGTCCGGAGGTAAGGACACATCATAACTAACAAAACGAGGTCAAGCTCGGCACACCTCGTTCTACTCTTCGAGGAGTTCCAGTAGCATTCATCGAAGTACACTTTCAGGTCACTCTATCAAGTCCGGAGGCAGAGGCGGATTCCAACATGATAGATGAACAGTTTAAAAAATAGATTGAGTTGAACAATTGATATTTTCAAAAGTTATCGTGTTTACGCCTAAATGCGGACTTGATAAATCTACACCTTATGCCACTAAAACTGCTTTTTTATGTAAAAATAGCAATTGATCGATTTAAAAAAATAATAATACTATTTCTACATATTTAAATAAAACTAGTTTTACGGATTTTATCCGGATTTCTTTGTGTAGATCGGAACTTAGAACTTAGAACTCGACGCAGACTTCTAAGTTCATTCTGCGTAGATCGGACCAAAACTAATAATTAAAAAAGCTGAAGGTACTCCGGGTTAACTCCGGGTTAACTCCGTGACTATGGGTGCTGTAAAGCACCCGAAACGTCGGGAATATAAAATAAGTAAATATACGCGATAAAATCCGTAAAACTAGTTTTACTTAAATAATAACAAGTTCAACAATAATTTATCTTTCTGACAATGTGCTTTTTATATGATTTATATGTTCAATATGATTGTTAGATACGATTTCAAGCGACAAAACGTTGGAATCTTGATTATTAGGCGCTAGTAGAACATACCTACGCGCTTTGCGCATAAGGAATGCAATTAACCTTTCCTCATTAGCCATTCACTTCATAGAAAAATGCTGCTCCCCGTTTGTAGGGTTAGTATTGGTTTGGTTGCTACTTTCTTGTTTTTTCATACCGACTTGTATTTATATTTCTATTCATATCTGTATTATTTGTAAGCAATCCGCAGCTGGACACGAGCCTTTACGTGCTGCAGTTTTGACAAAGCATTCCATTGTCGGCTATGGCTATACAGGTTAATTTATACAGGTTATACAGGTTTAGTAAAAATTAATATGAGCGGCTCACGGTCTTAGGTACAATACAATACAAAAATGAGTGGATTCTATTTAAGTCGGTTTTAATTAACTACACTGAACTACCGGAAATTTCATTGTGTGGGAATACTTTGAAGCGAGTTGCGAGTTTTAAGTACCTGGGCCACTGCGTTCGTTTAAAAGACAATATGGACATCTAGAGGGAGCGTAGATCGTTGGCGGTTTGTTGTAATATGCTGGCTCGCAGGTTTGCACGTTGTTTCGACAGGTTAAAGTAACGATTTTTAAAGATTTTTGTCAGTAGTTCTACAGTTGTAGCCTGTGGGTTAGCTATACCCAGCGAGCAGGCAGCGATCTACGTCTCCAGTACAATAATGCCTTGAGGGTACTGTTGGGGCTGCCATGGCGATACAGCGCCTCAGGCATGTTTGCTGAGAGTTATTGACGGCTTCGCCACTATAGTAAGAAGACGGTGTGCCTCCACGCTGACCCGTTTGCGGAACAGCACTAACAGTATCCTTGGGGTATTCTTTGATCGGTGGGACTTGTCACTTCTACAAGCGTGGGTGCAGGTCCACACAGCAGCATAAGAGTGTATATGTTGTAATGTGGATCTTTCCCACGATTGTTTGAAGTTTTCTTTTGTTGTTGTAGTGTTTTAATGTAATTTTTTACTAACCCTAGCTATAAGTTAACTTGTTACCTAACACTTATGGGCTCTGCCTGAAATAAATAAATAAAAATATAAATTAATAATATTGAAATCATTGATATTCTTATAAACTAAGAATATTATAATAATATTATGGTTATGGTTGATCATTGAGGTTTGAAAAGTGATATTTTTATTATTTACTGACTGATTCAGTGATTAAACTCACTCCTCAAAAACCAAGGTTACTTCCAGATGACTTAGAAACTTAAAATTTAGCATCAAGGCGTATAAAAAGGAGAGAGACAGAAACTACAAGTTATCGTGATTTGAAGTCGACAGTATAAGTTTCAAGTACTATAGGTACTCGAAACTTACCGCACCAATAACTTCGTCGACATTTAAGATAGAAAACAGTAAAGCGTAAACGCAAGAAAAAAATATTGACATGAATATATTTAGATTACTTAAATCAAGGATAATAATAAAAGATTGGTATATAAAACATTTTTTTTTCTAAAATAAATTATAATGTAAAAAAGGGCGCAAGTTTGGTTAGAGCGAACGACTTGCGTGATTGTCGACTTTGTCGATAAAAGAGCAGTTCTACGAACGTTATACATAACATTCTTATAGAACTTATGAATTAAGTAACTGCTATGGAGTTTGGCACCCGATCAGATCTAATTTCTTCGATAATATCGGTGAAGCCGACAATCCCCAACGTCGTTTGTACTGATTGAACTTGCCTTTTCACATTTATGTTTTTGATGGGATATACTTTATTCTAATTAAAATATTTTATCCGTTTAAAGTTTCCATAAATAATATCTTAACTAGTACTAATTCCTTTGATGTTGGCGAGATTTAACTCGGTTTGCCTGCTTACTATGAACTATACTGTAACTGTATTTTTGAAGTTTGGGGCGTTTGGGAAAAATGATTAGAGTGAATTTTTACGATGCGCGCGCACCCTGACACCTAAAAAAGACACCATGAAGTTGTTACGATGAGCGCGCACACTGACACCTAAAAGCGACAACTTCAGTGGGTAATTGTCTCTCAAGTTTTCAATTTCGTGGAAACAGATAACTATATTTAAGGTAGTTATTGAAATATATATGAATCTACAACATTTGTTTTATTTATATTATTGTAAAGTATGTAAGCCAAATTGTAGGCTTATGGAAAAACTAAGATCTGACAGTTTTGTCATTCAATGAAAAGTATAAATTTCATTTGTATTTTAGTGGTGAAATCCCCATAAATACACAATATTTGGCGACGACGACCTTATTCACGCATCATTGAGTACGATAAAGTTAAATAGTTACAAATAAATAATGTCAAATAAAGGAAATTTGTTGTTCGGCAACAACCTCACATTTGATCACCACATGCAAGAGTGGGATATTTTTAAGAGTCGATTTGTCCAGTTCTGTATAGCAAATGATTATCATGACGACACTGACATAGCAGGAGTTATGAGAAGAGCTTTTTTGTTCACATCATTAGCGAATATACATATCGCGTAGTAGGCGATTTAGTTTTTCCGTTAAAACTAGAAGACTTAGCTTATAAGACTCTTATTGAAAAGATTGACAACCAGTTTTCCTCAAAGAAATGTATTTTTGCGGAAAGATATGTTTTTTCTAAAGCGAAGACTTAACTGAATGGGCGGCCCGGATTCGTCATCTCGCACAGTTTTGTGGTTTTAAAATAGAACTCGAGACGGCATTAAGAGACAAGTTTATGCTAGGATTGGCGAATGCCGAGGAAAAAGAAAAGTTTTTTAGTGAAAACATCGATAGCTTGACATTCAACAAAGCGTTGGAATTAGCACAAAGCGTACGATGTGCTCGAGTTGCAGTTCAAAGGTCATAGCAAGATGAGAGACTGTCCATATCATCAGCGGCAGCGCAACCAGATTTCGTTTTTAGAGCCCAAGAAAATTCTGTTCGTCAAACTACAGAAAAAAACATATCTTACTTGGTTTGTGGATATAAGAACCATACTAAAGATAAATATCGATATGCGAATTATTTTTGTCACAAGTGTAATAAAAAAGGGCATTTAAAATGTGTTTGTAAGAGTGGTTATAAGAGCAACAATTATTTGGAGGTGGATGACAACGATTTAGTAAAAGGTATATCATACGATTTTTATAATATAGGGTGTTTAAATGGTATACCGATGAGAGCGGTCGATCTAAGACAGTATGATAATTCAAATCATCTGACATTCCTTTCTGAAAGAAAGTGAAATAAATAATGAAACCTGTAACCTATTCTGCTGAAAATGGGTATTTCAAAATATATAGTTCATAAATTTTGTATTAAATTCATAACCATAAAATTATCTTCTTAATATCTTACTGCATACATTAAGAATTGTGCAGACAAAATAATTGTATAGAAGTTGAATTATTTTTTTATATATTATTCTTAAACTAGATTATATGTTAGATTGGCCTTGCATTACATAAGTTTTGTGAAATAAGTCGGCCTTATCTATCTAATTTGTTTGAATTCCAGGTTGATCTTCATCTTCCACGTAGATCATCTACATATCAGTACAGAGATATTGAACCTGCACCTAGCTTATCTGCTTATACTATCAAGCAGTGGTATTGAAGTAACACCAAGAAAGAGGGAAAGGTTAAAAACAATTTCTAAATTAAAGAGAAGAATAATAGACAAAGAACAAAGTTAAAAACGGACATGCTCAAAAGAAAGTATAGGATCTAATATGTATATTATATTTATATAATACAAATTCTCTGCCACTTCAAAGTATATTAGCATTAAGTGATTTTCTTTCCATGCACATAAGAAAAAAAATTTTTTGCAATATATTAAAGGTGGATAGAGAGGAAGAGTTTTGTAAAATAATCTTAAGTGTGGAGATTGTATCGCAGTTTTGCATTCTCAGCATAATGATGTAAAATCGTTAATATATTTATTTATATCTTTATAAAGGTAAAAGAGCTTAAATTTAACCATCAAAAGATGTGATGGATGTATGTTTATTTTGTGAGTTTAACTTAACAATATTAAGAGTAAATATAAAGTTTAAAAATCTTAATAAAAACAATTATTTTTAAAACGTTACCTGCACACTAGGATTTTCTTCTGTATCGCGGGGGCAGTTTACATACATAGATTTCACAAGTACAAACATCCAGACCCAGAACAATTATTTGTAGGCCATAAAAATACTTGTTCCATGCGGGAATCGAACCCGCTGCGCTTAGCGCTGCTACTCATTGCTAAGCCACTGCGTCACGGAGCAGTCAACTAATTGTCACCAGGATCTTAAATAATTTTTAGTTATTTTTGTTTTGTTACGCTAAAGAAGTATAACTTCCTTACGTGCGTACATAAGTATACACACGTTTTTTTTAAAAATAAAATTGAAATGGCAAATGAACTTACAGTCCACCTGTTAGTAAGTGGCTACTGCAGCCCAAAAACATCTGCAGCCAACTTCAAATAAAGAAGGCTACAGATGTTTCATCACTTCGCAGCACTAAGATGGAATGTCTCACAGCTTGTCAATTGTAAAAGGTCTCTACACACTTTAGACAGAACATATCAGCGCACGTACAACTGTTTGGCGGTGAAACAGGAAAGACGATGATAGCTTCCCAGACGGACTTCTAGGCTTAAAAGACCTAGTAAAACAATAACGTTTAGTAGCAAGATAGACGTAAAACTACTCACGTACGTTGTTTTTATTCACAAACTAATTACGTCTGCTAAAAATTCAAACTACTCACTTGTAACAATTACAGTCATTGCGGCTTACTTTCAAAACATTGAAACCTCTCTAATTCTGTAGAATTCCAACAAAAATGGTTTGATCAGCAGTAGAACCGTTGAACCGGATATTGCGACTGGCATGGGCAGAGTACTCAATATCGTTTTCTGTTTTCCATTTGCCGTTTTAAATCGAGTACCTACAGCTCATATAATGACATTCTGTTCAGAGTTGGATGATCCGGATGATGGCATGGAATTATTATGAACTCACACATAGGTTATGCATCTAAAATCAACTGCAACCAACAACATAGTTTAAGGTGTATATGTGTGCAACCAAAAGCAAACTTATACTGCCTTAAATAAAGAAACAAGAAAGATTTATGCGTAAATGCGTATCAAGAAGTTGAGCCTGATTTCATCATCACTTGAGATGTACGCAGCGCTTCGTCTTTCTTTTTTTTTGGTCTGAGTTTCGAGAGTATTCGGATGGCGTTTAGACTGTATCCAGAGTATGTACTGACGTACGTGAGTAGTTTTATGTTTATCTTGCTAGCTAACGTTATTGTATTAATAGGAGGTAGGGCTTCTTTTAAGCCTGGAAGACCGTCTGGAAGCTATCATCGTCTTTCCCGTTTCAACCGCGAAACAGTTGTACGTGCGCTGCTATGTTCAACCGCGAAACAGTTGTACGTGCGCTGCTATGTTCCGTCTAAAGGGTGTAGAGACCCTGTACAATTGACAGGTTGTGAGACGAGACATTCCATCTTAGTCCTGGAAAGTGATGAAACATCTATAGGATGACTTCGTCCATTTTTCATAGTAATAATCAGTTCAAGCTGCGGTTGGTCAGACGTTCTGACACAGTGAGACAGCATTAGATGTCTTGCCGCCCGTATTTTCTTTTAATAGTTTATAATGCGTGCAGCAAAGGCGTGGAATAACTCAACAGTATCTTTCCATCCAAGTCCAAGTAAGAGTGATGCTTAAAACAGGCTAAGCCAGTGTGCTTTACCGTCTAAAGCTGCATCACCATTTACCCTTACACTTATCAGGTAAGAGAGTACTGGCTTTTAATATATATGTACATCTTCATTTTTTTTATTTTAAGATTAAAGTATAAATAAATACTTCAACAATATAAAATAATTTTTTGAATAAAAGAAATTAGAAAAATTATTAAATATATATATATATATATATATATATATATATATATATATATATATACCGAACTGTAGTGACAAGGTCGTTGGCTGCACTTCTTTGCTGGAAGGCTAATGACGATTTTATGATTATAGGTATTTTCAGGATTTTGTAATTTTGTAACTAATTCTTATACTTGATAGGTGTAGGTAAATTACAATTTTGTCTATATGTCAAGTAGTCAAAACAAGGAGTGTTTTGAAAAGATAATTTTTCGGCGATACGAAATTTAAATAAAGTGAAAATAAATATTCCAACACAAACATGCAGCTCTAAATAAATTCACGTCAAACGTGGTACGTTTGCTTGTTAGGAATTGTAGGCAAACATAACTAGCAATCATGTTTAATATTTGTTTGTGTTTTGGTTAATTGAATTCATTCAACCTAGCACTCTGCAGTGTATATTAGTTTTAAACCAAATACTCTCAAAACTGTTCTCAATTAAGATAATTACATATTACATTTACAATATTGCAAAAAAAGTAAGGATAACTACGGGAGTAGCCATATGGTGGCAATGTAAAAGAATATTTTTTTTTATTTTTAGAATAAGGGTGACAAACGAGCACACAGTCCACCTGATGGTAAGTGGTTGCTGTGGCCCATAGACATCTACATCTATCTTCGTTTGCGAATTTAAATGCAGATGCGTTGTCAGCCGTGAGGACTAAGATAGAATGCCTCTTTTCCAGTAAAAAGGGTCTCCGGTTCTCTACACTCACCATACGAAACACAGGAGCATTAAGCTGGTATTTTACGCTGGTATTCTGTGAATCTTTTAATATATTACATCTCGTGGTGGTTCTATACTATATTACATAATATACTCTTTTAATAATAATAATAAATAATAAATACTTTTATTTCTCAAAAAATAATTATACATGTTTTTGAGACGCCCCAGAGAGTAATTTCCATACTAGTATTGGGGATGCCTCGCTCTTCAACCTATTTTACAGTTTTTAAGATTTAAAAATATGTACTTACATAATTAATAAAGAAAAAATTTACTACTAAATAAACTTTACAAACATAACTTGTGTGTGTGTGTGTGAGAGAGAGAGAGAAAGAGAGTGTGAGTGAGTATGTGTGTGTGTGTGAGAGAGAGAGAATGTGAGAGTGTGTATGTGTATATAAGTGCATGTGTGTATGTGTGTGTCCCTCTGCCAGCCCTTCAACTTCAGTCTTGGGATCGGGGTTAGCCATTGTGCAGAGAGGTTGTGTAAGTGTGGGTATGTGTATGAGCCTGATTAGGTGTATGTAACTTACACAATTGTATCTATGAGTTTCTCTGTTTCATCATAACTTAAATCTGATAAGAAATTAGTTAATATCCTTTTACATTCATATAACTTTTCAGGGTATATATTTAGTTTTCGATTTAAAATATTATATAAGTAAGCGGACCGTGATGTCAGTTGACGACGAGCAACGGCAGTACGTACTGCGCGAGATGGTGCAACTTTTTCCATACGTCTTTTATTGACGTTAACTTTACTGGGGTCGAAAGGTAGTTTTTGGTGAAGGTAAAGAAGAAGTTTCAAAATATATAATTTCCTAACCGATAAAAGCCTACAGATTTTATAAAGTTCATGTGTTGAATATCTATACGATTTAAAGTACATAATCTTCAAGAGTGACCTCTGACTTCTTTCTAATTGAAGAAATGGTTTTTGTTGCACCACCCCACACAGGAATACAGTATGTAAGTATGGACTGTGCAAGGGCTACGTAAATTTTGTTTAATAAAGTACTGGACATAACATACCTTAGATTTTTAAAGATCCAGATAAGCTTACGAATCCTGCCAATAATCGTTTCAAGTTGAGTATGCCAGGAGAGCCTTTCATCGACCATAATACCTAGATATTTAATACAGCTAACTTTTACAATACTTGGGCATAAACAACTAGTGTTATTGAGACTCGCACAGGTATGAACCTTGAGCCGAAACTTAGCAACTGGTTGAGTTCTCTGATCGAGAGAAAAGCACACGTATTTAGTTTTTATGGCGTTCAAGATTTGTAGATTAGTGTTCAGCCAGTTAGCAATAACTGCTAAGCCCTTTTCAGCGACATTTTGGGCCGTTTCCCAAGAACTACCAGAGAAAACAACCGCAGTGTCGTCCGCGTATGGGAAGATCTGTCCTCCACAGTTTTTTAAGTTACACAATTGATTAATATATTATATTAAGAATAGAGTTGGGCCGAGGACAGATCTTTTATAACCATTTGTTTTCTCTCAAGCAGATAGTCTTTAAAGAGAGCAAGAGCCGTACTCCTTATTCCTATGCTCTCTAGCTTAAGAACAAGTCTGGGGACAGAAACGGTGTCAAAAGCTTTTTTTAAGTCGAGAAAGACGGCGAGACATTTTTCTCCACGATCGACCTTTTCTATAATCATATTTGTTAAATCAGATATTGCGTCTTGTGTAGATAAACCTTGTCTAAAGCCATATTGTGAATTTGATAGAATTTTATTATGGTGCAAGTAACTGAGAAGTCTTTTATTCAAAAGTTTTTCTAAAATTTTGGAGATACATGGCAAGACAGATACGATGGGGACGATCTTGAACATGTTCACAGACTGCAGACTTCCCAGAGACACCGACGCTCCTATAATTAACAAAATTAAATCCAAACCCAAGCATACCACTGCAAGACTTCAAGATACTGTAAGCTAATTCTGCGTAGATCGAACCAAAAATTAATATTAAAAAAACTGAAGGTAGCCGGGCTAACTATGACATCGGGACGTCAAACATATCAGTCCCCCCCGTGACCATGGGTTGCTGTAAAGCACCCGAAACGTCGGGAATCAAAATAGTAAAATTAAACGCGATAAAATTCGTAAAAATAGTTTTATTCAATGTGTAGTGTTCGCGTAAATATAAGAAATCATTAGTATAGTAAAATTGGAATTACGTATAGGCTGCATTACTTTAGATAAGTCCTCTATATTACTACAGATTTAGCGATTTTAGTTTCGTCCAAATCTTCAAGGGTTTTCATAAAGCTATTCGTGATTGTTTTGCAATAATAACTGAATCATTGTAGCTACAGAGGGTAGTTTAGACATTATCTATATGGCATTTTGACTTAATTTTTGATTCGTTTGTTTTTGTAAGAGATCTGTAATTAATACCCAAAAATCAGAAAATTCCTAGGCAGGTTCTATATAGGTAGTTAAATGTGTAATGGTTTTTAAGATGATGCCTAAGTGAGTGTGTGTAAGATTTTGTATTGTGTATGAGTTTAATGTGTAATTTGGTTTTTATAAATAAAAAAGGGAGTGAAAATGTGTAGATTTGTGGTTTAGTATAGTTATGTATGTATTTGACAATCATAAAAGAATCATAATTACATGAGGATAATTCTACATGTGTAAATTTTAGCACTAGAAGAGATAATATAATTTTTAAAGTAATTATAGAGAGTAGTCATCCATCTTGCATTAACTGATGTAGCTGAGATTCGCTAATGATTTTAATAACTCGGATGTTATCACCTTGTCGCACAAATACCCTGCCAAAAGACGTCCAGTAATATTTAAATTTCTTGGATCTCACTAGATCACGGGCTAGAAAGAATAGACGAGCCCCTTTAAGAGTCAACTGTTCAGAGATAAAAATAGGGGTGTCTTCATTAGTTTTGAGTCCGAGATGCTTCGCCTGCAGTTTGTTTTTATTTTTAATATTGAAATTTTTTTTCTTTTGTAGCAAATCATTTTTTTTAAGAGTGGATCCAAGTTCAACGATGATGGGAGTATTTATAACATTTCTGTCTTTACCCTGCAGCCTAAAAACGTCTTTTATATCATCGGATTTCATATCCAAATTGATGGTATTTGATAAGTTGAGAACCATTTTTATGAGATCTTCTCTTTTTTCTTCCTTAACTTTAGGTACGTTTTTAATCTCTATACTTGTTTTTCGTAATGTTCTCTGTAGATCTTCCACCTGTTGCTCAAGGATCTTGACATATTCTCAATCGGCTTTAGCTTTCGTTTCCAGGGTTTCTACTTTCTTGCAGAGTTCCTTGTTCTGAGCGGTAAGTAATAATATTGACGAGTCAATATTAGCATTTGTATCCTTGATCGATTGCAATTCCCTTTAATTTCTGTTAATTGAGCAGTCTGAAGAGCCATTAAGGTTGTAATTAAATCCCTCATCTCTTCCTTAAATTTGACGAATTCCGTCGGTAGGTCCTCCTCTCTCAGTCTCTTATTACGCTGCGTAACTAATTTCGATAGTGTATCCTCGTGACCCAATCCTTCCACATCCATAGTAGAGAAAGATCTATTCATGGCCATGTTTAAATTTTAAAATCGAGTTAAAAATTAATTCTGTACTATATAATTTCAAGGTTAGTTCGTTCCAGAATAAGGATGCAATTAGTATCAGAATAAGGATCTTACAGAATAAGAATCCAGTCCATCCACAAGTCCACAGCTGAACATAGGCCTCCCCCAACAAAAGCCACAAAGCACGGTCTTGAGCCTTTCCAGATCATCACTCCATCTAGTAGTGGGCCGCCCTTTTCTTCGCTTACCAGTACGAGGCTGCCTCTCGATAACCTTTCTTTGCCATCGATTGTCGGTTGCCTGACTAAGGCAACTAGACTAATTAGGACATTAGGACTGATGAAGGAAAAAGAATGGACGATTCAAGTTAAAAGATACGATTTTCTTTTACTACTACTTTTACACTTGCCTTTTGCTATGTCTTGGTGCCCGATAAATAAAAAAAAATATCTTAAAGGCATTTGAAGTCCCCAAACACACATTGAGGCAGCACTGAGACAGCAAGATGGACATTTCCTTACACTAAAACCCTTCCAGAAATGAGAGGACCTGTGCCCAGGAGTGGGACGTATGTAGATTTTAACTTTATTTTACTTGCCATGTATTGCTTACTTCCTTAGTAGGCGCGACAATATTTTGTTTGTTTCTCTAATTTTTTGTAGGTTTTAACCGAGTAAATCTAAAATACAGATGCTTTCTTGTTTATGGAGAGGCTTACTTTGGACAGTGGATCTTGTAATTTATAATAATTAATACTATGATAACCAAGATTTAGTTTGCCAGCTTTTAGTGGTGTTTTAAAATTTGCTATAAGTGGTTTTTTTACTCCTAAGATATGCCACTATGATG
This sequence comes from Parnassius orleans, assembly GCA_029286625.1. Taxonomy (NCBI): domain Eukaryota; kingdom Metazoa; phylum Arthropoda; class Insecta; order Lepidoptera; family Papilionidae; genus Parnassius; species Parnassius orleans. The sequence goes on along the minus strand of JAGSMP010000022.1, from coordinate 1,673,608 downwards.
TATCACATTTTTTAAACATGAAATGTTTGCGATATTTCGATTAACAAATTAAGCAGCCGGATTTTACAAACTGAAAGCAACTTTAACTTGTATATTACATGATAAATGTAATAAAAGTTGCAATATTAACTACATGTTGCGCATCTGCGTGGCTGTTTTCCAACAATACGAAATCGCAAAGCTATTTCGTAATAGTTCAAGCATGCAAAGCATTAAATTTGAGCAGTAACATCATAAAGCAAAAGTTTTTCGGTTTGGGAATTCCCTTGAAGCTTTGCTCCATAAAATGGGGTAAAATATTTAAAATCAAAACATTAGGGGAAATATTTTAGTTTGATTTATAAAAAAATATGAAAACGGAATTTCTGACAAAGCGCAAGAGATCGTTTGGAATGAAAAGAATACTATTATTCTTTCTCGTTCTTCTTCGAGGTAAAGGTAACCTAATAGGTATGCCAGATATAGAATTTTTAAAGCGGCAGCAGCTACTTACCAAGTTGAGCTGGCGGGTTGGTGAGTGCAGATCCAATACTATCGCGCTAGTAACTGCTCTTCTTTACCATTATGATACTTGTGACATTTACGGACATATATACTGCTAATTGATGGTCGCAAGAGTTTCGTTCGTCAATTACTTATTAGGTCATAATTTGAAGAAAAAATATTTTTCCCCTACACCCAAAAATGCTCTTAAATTATCGTCATTAAAGGGAGTTTCATCCACCTTCTAATTTACATTTGCCATGTGATTGCTACGTGAGAAAATCGATGAGAGGTGACGATGGGAAATGCTGCAAAAACTCATTTCTTCTAAAAGGTCGCGGTTTTAAATTATTACCATCTTGTTCAATAATAATATTGTCATTCAACTTTGGGACCACATACCTAATTAGCAGTCGCGCTTACGACTATTAGTCCAACGAAGCAGTCAAACCAACTCTCACGTTTGCGTCACAAGTAATAAACCCAGGCTGACGACGTGGAGCAGCATCAAAAGTACGAGACGTCTAATACCGCTATCACTAATTCATCTGCCAAGCAGAAGTCCTTGTTCAGCAGTGGCCTTATAGGTTTTGTTACAGGAGAAGAAAAAGAGAAAAGTTTACGAGTTATATTTTAATAGGTGAATGAATACATCGTTAACGGTGTCTGAATAAATATCGTTACAAATTTCAGACAGAATTCATCAAACACATAACGATTTGTTTTTGCCTTTTATTTGCTCCAATAAAACATTGATAACTGTCGCGGTCTGAAAAGCCAATTTAAACGAATACTTTTTGTTACATACAACGGTATCACGAAAATATTTTTTATATTCGTCGTGAAACTTTGCTTTGAATATGTGTAGGGGGAATCTATATTCAATATTGTAAAACAACAAAAATGTAGTATCACTAGCTGTTCCTCGCGACTTCGCCCGCGTGGAATTTATTGAAATTGGATTTCATAGGTTTAAATTTTTTGCGCGGAACCCTAATTCTTTTCCTAAAATAAAAGTAGCTTACGTTACTCCTTATAACATTAGCTATCTGCTAGTGAAAGTCCCATCCAAATCGTTTCACAGGTTTTTGCGTGATGCGTGTTCAGACAGACGTCGAGTTTTATTATAGTATAGATATGGATAGATACGAGATAGATTTAGCATAGAAATAATATAACAATTAATAATCTATACATACTTAAAATATAAATAAAATTGAAGCGTCTGTCTGGAACTATCGAAATAACTGTGGTTATTGAAGCCTTTACGACATGAATAACCATTTTTACAATGGTTGTCTATCTGTCTGTCTGTCTGTCTGACCGGGCTACCCGGCCCCCGTAAATTTGTATCAATATATATTTATAAAGATACAAATTTAAAGTTTCATGGCAGATGCCTTGTGTCGTTGTCTCATCGATAAATTTTTAAAAATATGTTATTTAATATGCGCATAATTAATCATATTTAGACAACTTTTGCTTTATAAAAATATTGCATAAATTCGAATCACTTAGAAAATTATACTTAGCATCACTGTATGAGTACAATAGTGTTGTTTTTAACAAAAAAAAAATAACGAGTGATTTTGTTAAATACAAAACTAATTACAATTTAGTCCTCTATTACTAGATGGTTCAACAAATTTAATTGTGAATCGTGTCAGCTCAATGACTAGGCAGCTATTTAAAGTAGTGCGAAATCACTTAAATTCTTAATTACAATTTTACTTTGCTAATTTAATAAATTTTAATAGCAAATGAAATAAATATCGTTTATTAAACCTACTACGTTGAATTTTGTGCAGTAACGGATCCAGGGAAGGCTAAGGTGCTAAAGCCACCCCCAAAAGCCAGATCCAGCTCTGACAAATCTCAAATTCTTTCTTAAACCTACACCTACAGCAGAATTTACTTTTTTTCTAATTTTAGATTTCTTTAAGGTGTTTACACGTACTTGCTTGAGATACGAGTGTGTCGAATTTGTAACTTTTTATAAGATTGCAGTTAGTTCATTATTCGGTTAGCGTGTAGTGGGTGGCAGTGAACTGGACCACTGGATTCTGGGCACTCGTTCCTCTCTGCCTGTCCTAAATAGACAGTGTGAGGTAATATTTAATTTACCTAATTTACCTAAATAATGCAATATAATATGACATGTGCTTTGCTTCTGAGGCAAGGCAGACATGGCAAACGCTCTGTCCCAGCGAAAATGTTCCACTGGAAGTTAAACAACAGTAACAGTGGGATATTTCGTTGGTATGGGGTGTGCAGAAAGGTTTGTTTCATAATTTCCTTAGGGGTCAAGATTAGGCCTGCCTTATAGCTGTTTCGACAAAGGAATCTAGTCACTGGTTACATACACACCTTGCCATTATTTCATAATTTCCATAGTGACCTAGATCAGGCCTGCCTTGTCAACCTCATCAGTGCCCTTGTGGTAGCAGCGTCACGAGTTTGGGCTCCACGTAATGCGCTCCACGCTCGACTTTCATGTAAGAAACGTGCTGGTAGATTGTCCCGTGACGGTTCTTTGAACGATATTATCCAAAGAAATTTCGTCTCTATAAATGTTCCCACGGTTTTAAAGACTTATGGAATTTTTACAGACGTTGGCAAGAGACACGACGGTACGACTTTGGTCTCTTGGGACAGAAGTAAAGCCCTGGTGTGGGATGCTACTTGCGTAGACACTTTGGCAGCCTCTCGTAGACAAGTTAAGAAAGTTTAACATTATCATAAGTGTCAAAATTATCAAAACAGATCACTTTTTTAACGTGGTAGAATCATCCTGCAGCTATATTATGGTTATAGCACGAATGAATCGGCTTAACCGGGGAAGAACTACACTCGCCCAGAATATCAGCATGATATATCAGCATAATGCTGATGTGTTTCGTATGGTGAGGGATGAGAACCGGAGATCCTTTCACAGGTAACAAGGTATTCTATCTAAGTCTTCAGGGGTAACAACACATCTAAATTTTATTGATTCGATTTCGGTAGTTCGTTCGATTATATTTATGTAGTAGTCGGCAATTTTAAATTAAACGAGTAAATTGTTTAATATAGGTAACAACTGGTGCAGTATAACATTAGGTATTGCTTGTCCCACTGGTTGTGCTAGGTTTAATTAGTGTTCAATAAAAAAAAACTGATTATAAAAGTCACAGTAAATTCACAATCGTGTAAATAAATCTGTGTAAAACATGCAAATAAAAAAAATTACTGAAAATCATCAAAACATTACATCTGAAAACTAGAGTGAATATTTATTTAAAACACACGTAGTAGTAATTAATACTCAATGACCGTAGGTTCTTGTTACAAATACATAGAGTAGGAAATGAGACCGATATCAATGCACTGATAATTATTGTCATTTTTTTATACGTGGTAGAGCCATGCTGCAGCTATATTAGTAGTATATATAGTTGTAGCACGAATGGGTCGGCTCGACTAGGGAAGGACCACGCTCTCGCAGAATACCAGCGTAAAATAGCAGCTTAATGCTGCTGTGTTTCGTTTGGTGAGTGTAGAGAACCGGAGACCCTTTTTACTAGAAAAGAGGCATTCCATCTTAGTCCTCACGGGTGACAACGCATCTGAATTTTGATTCTTTATTGAGGATAGATGTAGATGTCTATGGGTCACAGCAACCACTTACCATCAGGTGACTGTGTGCTCGTTTGTCACCCTATCCTATAAAAAAAATTGATAGTGATGTGTTGTATGATTTTTCCTTTTACGTGATTTTTATGTCAGATTTTATGTAGAACCACATTATACACCTGAACTTGTATATATATAGAGGTCAGTGACCTGAAATGAATTGACAAAATAACAAAATAATCTATTTTGTCATTTCCTCTTTGGAATGACGAATTTCATTATAAAACCTGGTAATAGTTCTAAAAATAATAGCGCCCGTGTTATTGAACATAAATATTTTTATAGGGATATAGGTGTGGATCTCTCAACTTTATTTTACAACTGAAAGAATTAGCGAAGTCAATTAATAGCCAATTTTGATTTCTCCAAATCGTCACGAAAGCCAAATTTTAGGAGATTAAGAAGTTTTTTTATATGTATATGTAGCTGGATAACTGTTCGTGTGCAGCTGATTCTAAGATCAAGAAGTCTAAGTAAGACAAAGAAGGATACAGATTAATCAAACATGTTTAACAGAGCTAGGATTATTTCAATGGGATGTTTTTGATTTATCTTAGAGGAAAGGAAGAGGAAGGGCAAGTATTAAATAAATTGCACATGAACAATCATCCAGACATGCAGCAACTTTCTGTATCCTACACTAGCACTTGTTCCGTTAGGGGTTCAAACCCGCGGTCCCGTAGTGCGGCAACCAAAATATTAGCCATCGTCACTACGTTTTCTTCATCACCGAGCACTTGCTAAATCAGCACCTTTTGCTCGCGTACAGTAAGAACATCATCTATACATCTATACATATAAACAAAACTGAAGTGTCTGTAATGTCAAAATAATAGTTTTAACCAAATGCATGTGCAAGTATATATGATACTTATAACAAAAAAATAATTTATAAATTTTTTGTCTGTCTGTCTGCTTGTTCCGGCTAATCTTCGAAACGGCTGGACCGATTTTGACGGAACTCTCACTGGCACATAGCTGATGTTATAAGCTTATGAGGAATAACTTAGGCTACTTTTATTTTGGATAAAAATTAGGGTTCCGCGCAAAAAAACTAAAACCCATGAAATTGTGGATAAAATCAGATTCAAATAGGAAACTATAATAATAAATTACTAAAAATTATTCTATGCGAGTATTATATAAAAATAGACATTTTGGCCTAAAGGTCTAGATACCAGGCCATAAACTCCAAAAAAAAATAGACATTTACGCCATAAAATTACCGTCAAGTTCACTTCATGTGGCAAATTATGCGTTTCTTATTTAGAACAAATGAAGCGGGTTTTGTTTAATACGCAGATTTGATTGATCAAGCTTCCGCATTTTAACCAGCTGTGTGCTAGGCAATCAAGATTGATCTGAGATACTAGCGATAATAGGTTGTTCAAGGAATCGGTCAACGATGAGACGCGCGAGACTAAACGGCCGGTTCGTGCCACGTGTTCATAGGTATTACGATTTTAACAACAACGTAAACGCTCCAAGTTTTATTCTATATGAATAAAATGATAATTAAAATAATTAAAACATCATATCTTAATTTTTTGAAGTGAAACTCAAAAATTCAAAAACGTCACGTTTTATTGTCACGTTTCACCACACGTTCACGTTTTTTTTTGTTTTTTCTTCCGATGAGATAGCGATAGCGTAGTTTGTTTGATTTTCAAAAAGCGTAAAAATTTAACTTTACTAAAGGTTAATTTTAGATAAAACTTTTTGATTTTCATTTTGAGAATTTGCAAGTGCATAATACCTCTGCACCCTCCTCCCGACGCCCATGGCAAGTACCAAGAAGTTTATCGTTTACAAAAATAAGGTAAAATCGGAAATTATAATAATTATTATAATTGTAACTACACAGAATTTGTTGACTGTCAAGGAACACTACAGTAGCTATGTTAAAACTGACTTCATTACGAGCGCTTTTGTTCTAGATGCATTATCAAGTCTGCTAGGTGCACGTCGTAGTTCCACTTTGAAAAGCACTTTGTAACCGTTGCTATGAATTGAAACTAATTGTATTATTTCGCGTAGGGTGTCCGAGTTGTTTGAACTAAGTTGAATAATTAATTGTTATGCACAGTTTGCAGTTGTTACGTTAGTCACTCTGTATTACGTAATCATGAATATTTGTAGTCGTCCAGTGGTCGAAATTCGAGTGTAATTAAAGTTTTAGCTCTCAGTATATATATATATATATATATACGTATTATCTATGCTTTCAACTGCACATTAATATATAAAAAAGAGATATCTGTTATCCAAAATCTATACACATAAATAAAATTGAAGTGTCTGTTATAATGTAAAAAATATTTTATTATATACAATATTTAAGACTATAATAAAAACAAAAAAACTAAAACTAGTAACTTAATTATCATACAGTCCTACTCCCCCCGGTATCGTGCCAAGAACGCTGGCTGCGTTTCCTCGCTGAATGGCTATACTTAGCCTTTGAGCGAGAAAAGAACCAGCCCTCTTATCACCAGCAGCAACGACCAGTCGCGGATAGAGTTTCTTTAGGAACTTCACTGCACGTGGACCCCACAGACCGATAGTCTCTACAGCAAATGGCACAAATATGTAGTCATCTCTCAGAGACTCATATTTGCGCCACTTACTCAGTTCAGCTGCCTCTGATGCCGCCCCGGCTCTAAACGTGGTAACAAAATAACAGCTTTTTATTTATGCATATGAAACTTTCGAGCCGACCCATTCGTGCCGCAACCATCATATACTATATTTTTTTTACATAATCATGTGAAGGGTTGACTTTAAAACACCAATTCAAAAATATATAAATCAATAATTTGTGTTAAATTTGATATTACATTTTTCAAAAAAAAAAACTTAAAATGCTTAATCCCAACGAATGTCCAAAAAAAAATCAATAAAGTCTGAAAAAGTATATAAGATTTATGATGGCATTTAGTTTATTTGACATTTTACAAACGAGTTCCTCTATTTTCTCCCCGGATAATGACTGTAGAGCAAATTTTTTTACGATATAATCTGTATGTACCACTGCGATATTTCTATATTATTTCCATAAATCGATTATTTCAAAAACTAGGAACCTAATTAAATGCTGTGAGGCAGTCCGTCTTAGTCCTCTGAGGTGACAAAGCATCTGTAGTATCCTTCTTTGTTTGAAGTTCGCTGCAGGTGTCCATGGACTGTGGTAACCACTTACCATCTGGTGTACTGTTAGTTGTTTTGCCACTTGAGTTTTATAAAAATAAAAAAATAAAAAATTACTAAAACTGCCCAGTTATGCCACCGTTATTGGACATTTAGCAAACAAACTTAACAAACATAAAAAAAAGTCATAGCCGCATAAACATAAACACTCACGCCTGTCACCCAGAGGGGTAGGCAGAGACTACGGACTTCCATTTGGCACGATCCTGACACACCTCTCTCGCCTCCTCCACATCCATATACCTACGCATACAGGCTCGTCGGTTAAGGGTACTCTTAATTTGGCACATTTTCACTATATCGCCAATTTGGTCGATAAACTTTCGCCTAGGGCGTCCCTTCCCGACTCTGTCGTTCACCTCTGCAACTGTCACAGACACACCCCGTACACGAGGTTCAACACCCGTGATACGGAGCGTTTCTAACTATTGCGACCCGTAAACAAAATTGCGATAGTGATTCAAGCCGAGGTTCGTACCTCCTTCTGAGGGGCCCTTGAATCACATCGAACCTAGCCTGAGGAGCCTCACTCCGAAAGCAGGGGTCGGGGTGCCACGGGAATCGTTGCACTCAATAGCTCGTAGGTCCTCGCTTACGAGCCTAAATTCGATGAAGCTGTAAAGGCCGCAGGGCCAACAGCGTACAATTTCAGAAAAACCTCTGCAACATAAATTTGCTTTGTCACTCTTTCCTAATTCATTCATTCAATCATAGCCGCAATCCTTGTTAAATTGTTTTTGTTAAATAATTTAAGCCGCTCCAGTTTTGGAGAGGAAACAGGGAATTACAGGACGAAGATTTTGTATATTTTTCTTAGGTATAATCAATCCGTGTTGCAGTTGTCTCTCTTTGATGCCTAGTTCGGGCCTTAGGGCACAGCGCGACAACAAGAGATCGTTAAAAATCTTTTCTTTAAGTTTCTGATATCACAAAAACCCTCTTAAGGTACTTATAGAAAAAAAGTAACAGCATAGCATAATTTGCTTTCTTTGTTATTACTCTTACTTATAGGTATATTTTGACAAAATAATTAAAGCCTTTCACTGAATTTCACGGCCTTCCTTTAATTTACGGCATTATGTGTCCTGACGATATTTGATCCATGCTTTTAGGTTTAGTAGGTCCTATTGATTGGTCAAGAAAATAAAAGGCTTTTTTGTTGTTGTGACAGTTCGACTTCCTGTTAATACGAGTGACTTTTCAAAATTTCATGAATCCAATGAATCTCATCTTTATAATAAAATACTTTTTCTTTGTTCTTTTTTTTTCTTTTAGCGATTTTCAATATATTTTATATTAACGGTGTTTTACTCCAAAAGATATTAATTTTTGCTTTGCGTTCGAATCGTCCTTTGGGTTTCATGAACCCTTACAAAATAACGAGGAATTTTACAATTTGCCTTCGGCGTTTTATAAACCAGCAAGCGTTTGCATACAGGCGTAGCCGTGTGTATATTGACGAAAATGATAATAAAATGATATTGATTTGAATTCAGACCCTCAATTTTTTATTATGTATCATAAAAAAATAGATCTTTTAGTTTCGTTACCCTGTTGAGATATTGATACTATATATATATATATATATATATATATATATATATATATATATATATATATATATATATATATATATTAGGTCCTTACGTATGAAATTAGCGTTTTGTAAGGGAGGAATATAAAGCCAAATTCCGGAAAGAATGGTAATCTGTTGGAGCAAGATCCGGGGAGTACGGTGGATGTCGCAGACATTCCAATTTTAGCTCATCTAACTTAGTGGTTGTTTGTTGTGCAGTGTGTGGTCTTGCGTTGTCGTGAAACAGCAGTGACCTAGAGCGATTGACCAATCTCGGTTGTTTAGCAGCTAGTTCTTTCTTCATGGTTGGCAGTTGCTGACAATAGATATCTGCCGTAATCGTTTGGCCAGATTTTAGAAAGCTGTAGTGAACGACACCGGCGCTAGTCCACCAAACACTCACAAGTGACTTTTTCTGAGTCAATTTTCGTTTAGGGCAGGATTTGGCTGGGTCTCCAGGGTTCAGCCATTGCGACGAGCGCTTCCGATTATCGTACAGTATCCACTTTTCATCACAAGTAATGATTCGATTTCAAATCCCTTCATTATTGTGTCGGTTGAGCAAAGTAACACAGCAGTCGACGCAAGTTCGATTCACTAAATTTATGAGGTACCCATCGTTCAAGTTTTTTACTTTCCCGATTTGCTTCAAGTGGATTAATACAGTTTTATTACTTAACCCGAAGCCTGCAGCTATCTCTGAACTGCTTTGCCATGGATCCGCTTCCACAATAGCCTTTAATTCTTCATTTTCCACTTTGGTCTCCGGCCGTCCACGGGGTTGGTTCTGAAGGTCGAAATTTCCAGAACGAAAACGTTGAAACCAAAAAACGTACCGTGCTTTCTTTTGCGACACCAGCGCCGTACACATCATTAATCCTTCAAGCTGTTTCTGCAGCACTGGTGCCACGGTAGAACTCGTACTCGTAAAGATACCGATGTTTCATGTTTTCCATTGTGCGGTAATAAGCGACGCCAAAGAAAAAAATAATGAGTAAAAAACAAATAAATCACTGTTTTCAAAACTCAAATGTACCAGCTAAATGAATTTATAAATTTAAATTTGGAATTCCTAACCAAAGAGGAGATATTTCAGATCAAAGTGGTCAGTACGACAAAACGCTAATTTCATATATAGTAGATACATTTTATATATAGTAGATTCACCGTGTATACCATGTCCTAGATTTTCATTAAACTTATAATTTTCATTTCATTCATTTTTTCATTAATACTTATATGGGTATACTATTTAAAATTAAGCAAATTTTATAATCGTTACACGGGAGCATTTGCGAATTTGTGGGAAATTGTCTACCGATAATCTTAGCAAGGATATGGGAATTTATTATAGAACCGAAATGTTGCATAATAAATTAACTTAAATACTAGTTCATACTTGTAAATGTTGTCAAAGTGGACTTGCAAATAATTGGTGTACGCACGTAACGTAACTGGAGGATCCTCAAGATACTTGATCGGAATCCCCGGTAAATCATAAACTTTTTTTGAACTAGGAACTTAATTTGTTTCTGTAATTTAGTCTATGATATGGCCACTGCAATATTAACTTTTTTATAATTTAAGAGTCAAAACGAGCTAACAGTTCACCTGATAGTAAGTACATATTGCAGCCCCTGGACACCTCCAAGCCACTTCAAAGAAACAAACCTGGAAGTATTTTATCTTATATTAATACTGATTTTTATAATCGAATTGTGGTCACGGCGGCAAGTCTTAACGGAGACTATCCATATGCGTAGGACAGGATTATAGTGCCCGAGTGTATGCGCAAGCACAGGTGCACTCTCTATTCCCTCACTCTCATAGTCCAATGAGACAGCTAACCGACACGACCGGACAGAAATCAGGCATAGACCAACGGCTTTACGTGCTTTCCGAGGCACGGGGGTGAAACATCGCCAATTTCCTGACTCCGGGCAGCTACTGAAAACTTCTTGACAGAAAATCCCAATAACTGATTTTGGCCCGACCCGGCTATCGAATCCGGGACCACATGATCAGCAACCGCGTTTAAGACCACTAAGGCAGTCATGACACACTTACCCTTCAAACCTAACAATGGATGCAGTGCTAATTATATACATATAATCTAGAAAATTCAGTCCTTTGAATTGTTTATTTGTAAAAAATCACTCACTTCGTTGTCCGTCTATATAACTGATTGATTGAGCATTAGTGCGGGGAGAATTTTAAGACACTGTCGGTCGTCAAAACTGCGTTCGACAAACAGCGGAGAACACATTGAAAAAGTTCACATATGGGGGTATATGTTTAGTTAATGTGACAGAAATTTAAAATGTTAGTACGTAAATAGCTTGAAGAATCTACAACCGATGGGGGAGAAAAGGTTATTTAAAGGTTAAAAAAATACTTTGTAGAGAACTTCAGTAGTTTAAAATAAACTTTAAAACTTAAACGTGATGAGAAATATGAAAATTGTAATGCTAAAATAAAAATATGCTATTAGAGTAATAAAATAAATATAAATAAAATAAAATATGCTTTAAATTTATCATTAAAATTTAATAATAAAATAGTACGTACCATTAAAATGTGTTTTATTTGTAAGCTTCTTATTCATATTATACCAATTTTTCATTAATAATTTAATTTTTGTGCGCTATTAAAAAAATTGTCTGTTTCCGAATACTCAAAAGCTACCTTATAAGCTATTAATTAAAGGGATCGATTCTTTTAAAAGTTCGTTATCTTAAATAATTACGTAACTTATAAAAAAATATTGAAATATTTGAAGGCAATCAAATGGGGCAAAATATGTAAAAAGAATTTTAACTTATGTATCTTTTCTTTAAAAAAAAAACAAAACGTGACAAGAGCGTGCCAAGCGCTCGGAGCAAACTCTTGACTTCTATACAATTTTTTCCGCAATCTTACGATGGAAAAGCTATATTTACTTTGGTGGTGTAAGTTGAAACAGAAGCGGATTGTTGTCATTTTGCCTATCAAAGTATAAATAAGAAATAGGTATATTCGCAAAGTAAAAATATTTTATAAAGGGATTTTATTTATTCTTAGGTCTTTAATTTAGCATCTTGCTAATAACAACTCTAAGTAAAAAGTAAAGATTAAAAAAGTAAAGCTAAAAGCTGCGGTGGCCAACCCGCTTGCCAAGCGTGCAAACAATAACAAATCCCCTCTACCTCCCACCGATAAGGCAATCCAAATCAAATGAGGGAGGCCTGTATTTAGTACATAGTGGTTTCGATAGGCTGTGCCTGTAATGAGCTGTATTAAATGAATCAATGAAAATAACTTAATCTTAAGTAGCCTTAAATAAAATAATAAATATTTAAAACACCTACGTATTTTAGTAAATATATAACTACTAAATATACTTTATTATGACTTTAGTTTTGATAATAGTTATTTGGAAATTTAATGTAATATGAATTTTAGTAAGAGGGGCAAACTAGCATGCGGCTCATCTGGTGGTAAGTAACTAACGCCACTATTTCCAATATTCCCATTAGTTGTCAAAGACTTCTGTATACACTACAGAAGTATTTGTTAGTTGTCATAAATAGTAATAAGAATAATTGAATTGAAAAACTATAAGTGTTAAAGTTGTATCGAATAGTTTTATTAAGTCACACTATTTACTAAGCCCAGTTTTGAACATAGTTTGAGAGGTGTGGATGTATTTATTTACTGTAATTCACTATCCGGTCTCGCTTTCTGATTTTAATTAAAAGTTTAAGTGATAAAATTTAGTTTATAATATGGTTTTTAACTCAATTCAAAAAACCGACCGCGTTTTTTGCCAGTAGCTATCTAGCTAGCTCTAATTTTTAACTAAACTTTAATGTTTTAAGCGTATATGTACAATATTTCAAATTAACCACGACTTCTATAAATTGAATTAAGTATATCTACGTAAGAGCAAACGCATGTCTTAGAATAATAATATTATGCAAAGGTATGTAAATTCGGCCAGCTTGCTCTAGAGCTTCGCTCAAAGCATTTTATTGTTACATATTTATTACTAAGATGTATATTATTAAGTAGTATTAATGTCATAAATGTAATGTCATAAAAAGCCGTGTAGTGGCGGTGTAAGAATATCCACTACCCTATATCATCCCATGGGTGTCGTAAGGCGACAGAAGGAAACAAATCAGGAGATGAGCAGCAGCGTCTTTCTAATAACGACTAAAAATAAAAAAAACTGCGATTGCCAACCCGCTTGCCAGGCGTGGCAACTATGTTAAATAACTTCCCTATGAGGCAATCTATGGGGGAGGCCTATGTTAAGTAGTGGACTTCAATAGGCTGTAAGGGTAATGTCATAAATTATTATTTTGGGAATATTTTTATAGTATTCGCGCCTGGTTACACATAATTACATATAAATACAAAAAATTACACGATCAATAGGATATAATAAAATATTATAGGTAATATGCTTCAAATTTTGTTGGAGTATACGTTTGTATATTGAATTACCTGCATCCTAGTAATTTAGAAATTTCGGAGTAAAACGCCACTTGATAACGTTTTTATTTTAATTTAAACATTTATTTATCTAACATACGAGTAGATATACAAATGTTACTAATAACAGTAAACATACTCATGAAATTATTTTTGAAGTAAATTAATGTTAATATTACTGACAAGGTGAGCTGTCGTAGCTCATAAGCGTACATCTTAAAATAGTAAAATAAAATAAAAAAAGTAAAAACTGACTTCAAAGAACTTAAAATAATTTAATAATCAAATCAGTATGCGTGGTAAAGAAATATTCGCCCGTATGACATTTATATGCCTTTGCAAATCGAAGTATTTGATGATTTTTACAAATTTACACCACAGATCACCTATGAGGTAACCCCTTTCTAATAAATAAGAATAATTGAAATTGGACAACAAGGCAAAGAATTATCTCTGCACACATTATATCGCTACATACATTAAAAAATAATCCGACGAACTCCTTGTTTTTGAGGTGTTTAAAAATTCATAAATAAGCAAATCGCTGATGATGCTATTTAAAATGATATCGTTGATAATAATTTTAATTACTGACGTACCTCGAGTTCAGCGGTGAGGGAAAATATCGTGAGAAAACGTGATGGCGAATTTTATATACTATCACGAAATTCCCTTCACCGCCGACCACGTGATAAATAAGCACTTAAAAGCATTCAATTTACAAATTAATTTAGTGCCGTGGGGTGGCGGTGTAAAAAGACAAACCTTCACCTCCATTTTGTGAGGTTATCGTAAGTGGCAACTGGCTTCCGACAGATGGCGATATGAGCACCTTGTTTACGGCAGACCCACCGAAGAAGGCTCCCTACTTCGTCCCACGGGTGTCATAAGAAGTGGTAATATCAAATGCCAGAGAGATGTCATAACTTCCAAAAGATAGCGTCATAATCAGACGTCAAAAAAGCAGAGTCAAAGGTAAAATACGTCTTTTTCCGCGACCTCAACTCAACGTGCCAAGCGAGACGATTAAAGCAAATCCTCCCCAGAACATAAGAAGACCATAATCAGCAGTAAACTTTAACGTGCTGATGATGACGATGACGAATTTCATTGATGCCAGTGATGATCAAACCTGGGTTGCTCGTGTATTTTGAAATTTACTACGAATATTTAGCCCTTAGCCATTACGACTCATTGGCCTGTATAGAATATAGAATAATTTTATTCAATATGATTTAGCTATGTTCATAATTCTCATGGTTTTAACTTTTACTATGGGTTCGGAAAAAACTCTGTCCTGGGAAGAACCACAAAGTAAACCCAGCGGTCCTTTTTTTAGACTAAAATTATACAATAAAAAACACAGATTGCACAAATCTATAGGTTTTTTATTTTATTATATTGGATTACTAATGTATAAGTACATATAATAAGTCTTTACCTAGGAAATTGCCGTTCTGCAGTACTGGCCATTTCAAATCAAAATAACTTTTGTTTGGCTAAGAATTCTAATTTCAAATTAATTTTATTTAAAAATTTGTCATATGTTTAAATTTTTTTTTTGATTAGAGTTATATTTTCGTTCCATTTGAATATTTTCGTCATCATGGATACGTTAAGGCCATGTCCGCACTGCGATATTTCACCGCGAGACTTTTATTCTGGCGTATTATATTCCGTGATAGGAATTACACCTAGTACGCACTGAGAATAAAATTTCGTACGATTTTTGTCAGTTCGATGCAGTTCCCCGATGAAACGCACGTCTAGAAATGAACAACAGATTTTTTTTAATTTACCTGATACTACGGCGGCGGCGTGATAGACGTATCAAAAGATGTCATGAACATTGGATTCACTAATTAAAGGCCTTGAGACCTATGAAAGTATTTTTCTACATAAAACATCAAAGGCTGCGAAAATACAGTAAAATTTTTTCGGATATTACTGAATGACTATAAAATCATTCGATAATTTACTACGACTTGTTGGTTGGGCTATTACCTATCAAGATACGAACTGGAGAAAAATAATTTTAGCTGGAGAGAGACGCGAAATGCGCGAATTTTATTCCGCTGTGCGGACATAGCCATACTTACTTTATACTGCACAAAATATTCGTGCGGAAATAAATCGCACCGCTTCGCGTTCAATTTGCATCAAATCACAGATTTTTTTACCGCGCGATATTTTTACCGCCAGTGCGGCTACTTCTATAAGATTCTATGTGTTACAGAATTGCGAGAAAACTATCGCGCGGTGAAATATCGCAGGGCCTTAAAATTTAAGTAATTATGGAATATGAGTACCGTCGTGTACTGTCGTGGCAGCAATGCGGCACAAGCGGCACGGAACATTAACGACGTTTTCGGAGCGAACACTACAAACGAACGCACCACCTGTTAATGGTTTGGCCGCTTCCGTTCTGGGAATTTCGACCTGAAAAATGAACCCCGTGGTCGTCCGAAAACTTTGGACGACAATGACGAATTAAAGGCGATTGTGGAAGTTGATTATACTCAATCTACGACTGAATTAGAAGCAGCTGTCGACGTTAGCATCAAAACAATATTGGTCCATTTGCGTCAAATTGGCAAGGTAAAAAAGCTTGAAAAATGGGTGCGTCACGAACTCAATAATCGCCAGCGCGAAGTACTCGTCGAGACGTGCCTTGCACTGCTCAACATGCACACAAACGAAGGAATTTTGAACCGCATTGTTACCAGCGATGAAAAATGGATTCTGTTTGACAATCGCAAGTGCTTAGCAAGTTGGTTGGATCCTGGTTCAGCACCTAAACAATGCCCTAAACGAAAACTTACCTCTAGAAAAGTGATGGTCACTGTTTGGTGGTCTAACGCGGGTGTGATCCATCACAGCTTCTTACCAAACATGATGAGAATTACTGCAGATGTGTACTGTAAAGAACTGAACACAATAATGGAGAAGCTCGCACGTCTTCAACCAGCTTTGGTCAATCGCTCGTCCCCGCTGCTCCTGCACGACAACGCGCGACTTCATTCTGCACAAAAGACGGTCTCCAAGTTACAAGAGCTGGGGTTGGAAGCTCTCCGTCATCCGCCGTACTCACCAGACCTTGCGCCTACAGACTTTAACTTTTTCCAGAATTTGGATAACTTTTTGGCGGGATAAAAACTCAATACCCGAGAGGTAGTACAAAATGCCTTTGATGAATGTGTTGCCTCCCGTCCAGCTGATTTCTTCAAGAAGGGCATCAATAAACTGCCACTGCGTTGGCAAAGATGCATCGATTGCATGGGTGATTATTTTGATTAAAAGAAATAAAAAATATAGAAAAAAAATCCGTTAACTTATTTCATAAAACACAGCAAGTTCATAGGTAAACACCTAATATTTCATCTAATTCCATGCAGTCCGGAAGCCACTCAATTATAGACCCCTGACAACATTTCAGAATTTCCGTTCCTGTAATTCCGTTAGATGGTTATTGGTCCTAAACTGCGTAATTGCATCGTTTCAGCGTTCTATCACATTTGCTATCTATTTTCAAATATTTGTGAGTCAATACCTGAACCTAATTCAATTATTGTGGTTAACCTAAGATATTATAACATGGTAGACGATTAAGTTAGGTGAAGTATTAAACGGGAACATAATTAATGTTATGAAAGATTACTAGTTTTTTCTTGGTACCTAACATACGCTTCGTTGTTCGGTATTTATATCGAACCTTCATTCGAATGCAATTAGAAATATATTTTTATCAAAATTAGTAAATTCTGTTGCGTTTATATCAGAAACTGAGAAACACAGTTAAAATGTTGAAATTATAGTTAAAATATGACGCGTTTAAATTAACTTATAATAGTTGTTACTTACTACAATAAATTAAACATCGCAGCAATTTTCATTTGAAATATTTCTAGGAAATTTATTCCACAGAGTATATATAACTTAGGTGCTACAAAGTATAAACTTTTCGTTAAAAGCATATTGAAATACTTGACAACATAGTGACAATATAGTGAGATACGTATTTTGTGTATGATAAATACTTTGTACTTTTTTAAACAGTTATTTTCAACGTTACATTGACTTATTATGCAACTTACGTATTTAAAAGTGAGACCGTGCCATTATGTTGTAGCACTTCAGCAATATCAAAGACAAAATTCCGTTTGAATTAAGAGTAGGAGCTTGCAAATACAAAATAAAATAAAATATTTTGTAATGTGCAAATATTAGTAAATCACAAAAAAGAATGAATTGAAGTTTGTAAAATTAATAACAGAAACAACCTAGCAGCAGCCTCATGGATGGTATTTTTTTTATAGGATAAGGGTGACAAGCGAGCACACAGTCCACCTGATGGTAAGTGGTTGCTGTGGCCCATAGACATCTACATCTATCCTCGTTTGCGAATCAAAATGCAGATGAGTTGTCAGCCGTGAGGACTAAGATGAAATGCCTCTTTTACAGTAAAAAGGGTCTCCGGTTCTCTACACTCACCTTACGAAACACAGCAGCATTAAGCTGCTATTATTACGCTGGTATTCTGTGAGAGCGTGGTCCTTTCCCCACCATTCACGCCACAATTATACAATTAATATAGCTGCAGCATGGCTCTACCACGTAAATAAAATTACTTTTAATAGTTAGGTAGGACTACTTTTCCGCCTAGGCTTCCACCTGGGTAGGTTACCTATATCTTCCGTCAATGAGGGCTAATCATTTTCTGCTACCAGATACAGATACCGCTAGTTGACACTGAGGTAACGTTTTTTTGTTAGACAATGTAATTTAATTGAGAAGTTGTTTTTAATAAAAGTTTATCAGTTTCTAGAGTATTATATTAATACACAAAACAATGCGTCAGTGGTTTGGTCTTTAATTTTTTGCACATTTTTAACTTTTTTTTTAATTTTTCTACTTTTATGAATATCTTTGGTTTGGTTTATTAATTTTTTATGTTATTAATATAAAATATAGCTAATAGTACAGAAAGAAACAATAACATTTTCATTTTTCGAACAAATTAGCTTCCCCGCTATGAAATCTGTCAAATATTATACCTCTTTCTAGTCGCGCCGCCCTGGTGGCAGAAAAAGCGCCGTCGTGGATGCCCTCATTGACAGTGCTTGCACTGCTTTGTCCGGGTTTATATTTACAGGCTGTAAGGCATTTCATCTTGGTCCTCGGAGGTAACAATGCATAATATGTAAACTTCTTCGTTAGAAGTTGGCTGCAGGTGTCAATGAACTGCCTCTTACCATCAGAACGACTAGTTTGTCATTTCAGTTTTAAAAAAATATCCTTTTGATTCAATATAAATTATAATCGGAGACCAAGTTTCCGGAGTACATGCATAATGATAGGCTAGAAAGACATTTTTTAATTTCGTTTCACAAGAATAATAAACGTGGGATTTGGGAGTGTTCTAGATTTGAAGTTATATGGCCATAGATTGTAGTGGACTAGCGTCATTTGGAACGCGATCATGTTGAATCATGTAAAAACTATTAAAAATTAATATAAACATTGACGTTTAAAAGAGTTTTTAGTAATTTAAATAAACGCTATTATAGCTGTAAATTTATTTTTATTCCATTAATCGAAAATTATACTAAGTATATTAGATAAAAAATATCAAAACTATGATTGGCACCGCATTGCAGTGGTTTTTTTTTAGCTCACTGCACTACATCTGATTTAATTAAGAGAGAGACAGTTATTGTGGTATACATGACACAATATAAAATGTCTTCGCTACCGTATTTTATATACTGCTTTAAATATTTTTCGATTTTGCGACCAGATGTACAGCATTTTGAATAAGAGGGAATTTCTGCATAAAGCATCAAAGCAACTACACTGCAATCTAGCAAATGTAATGACATCTGAGATTTCACATAGCAGACATTTACGACACTCGCGGGATGAACTTGCGTGATAAATTTCTGTTACGTTACCACCACTCTGAGCAACCGAACTGATGAGCGTAGAATCGATATCCTTGCATTGGTGATACTGCTTTATAATCAATATGTGGCATTTGGGTTCAGCATTTGCGAATGAGTTGCCATTAGTTGATTTACATATATAGCGATTATTATTAAATATATATTAATTCACCCATTGTTCCAATATCTTGACGACTTTAACTTACACTACTAAGTTAAATATTTATTTCGTGTCTTTACAAAGTTATATTTGAAGTATGATTTGTAAAACTACTTTTATATTTATTAACAATTACAAACGTTTAAGTATTACACAATTTATAAAATAAAATATATACTAGAACAATGAACCTAAAACTAAAAACCTTAAAAAAATATTATAATAACTAAAATATATTATTAAAAAGGAGGCCCTTTAGGCAAGGTTCCGAAGATACTGGCAGCGTTCCCCCTTTGAATAGCTAGAATAATTCTTTGTCCGAGGTAGCTGCCAGCTCTTCGGTCTCCTGTGACGTCGACTAACCTTTTGATATTTCCTTAAAAAGCCTTATAGCGCTAGGACCCCACGGACCAAGGGTCTCGACACCGAATGGGACAAAAACATATTCGGAGCCTAGACCCCTGTATTTGCATGCTTTAGCTTTTTCAGCCGCTTCACAAGTCGCACCAGCTCTGTTGTTGGTTCCATGTAGATGGGAAGGGGCCAGCGTGTCTGAACAGGTTGCATCCCATACCAGCACACGGCCCATCTTCCATGGATTCAAACTCATACCGTCCGGTCTCTTGCCATCGTCTCTTGCAATACCAGACGGCTCAAGTAGACTTGGCACGTTGACGGTGGCAAGGGACCGGCGTATGATATCGTTAAGTGCTGCATGTCTCGAGAAGCGGCCTGCACTTTTTTGGCATGATAGTCCGTGATGTCTTAGCTTGTCGACGTCACTGCCACACGGACATTTATGAGGAGTGCAGACCGGAACCCCAAGCGGTAGACAGGTTGCGATTCGGAGCGTGTCAGGCTCAAAAAATGTTCCTGTATTTAACGAAGGGTACGCGTGAAGCCAGTAGCCGGCCTCAAGCTCGGCCAAAAGCCTAGCACGCGCCGAACCTGTACTAAAGCTCAAAAGATTGTCATAAGTCAATTTGCAGTTTATGTCGTCCCATGCAATTAACAAAGCGTTTCTAGCTTCTTCCAGGCCAGCCATCTCAAAGTTTCAAGGGGATGCCCTTAAAATTTTACTTATGAGATTTGCTGAACTATGGACAGAAGATAGGAAGGCTGGTAAAGAGGCACTGGAAATTTTGCGAATCCCTAAACCACCATAACGGATAGGTAGGGATGCTTGGGTCCAAGATTGCTCGTTCAGGTGCATATTAACAATCGATTCTAAACTAATTTTGATTAAGTTGTCTACTTGTGTCAAGAGATCTGGGTGATTCCAATAGGAGCAGCAACAGAGCACATACGTAAATTTTGGTACGAAAAGACAGAATATTAAGATGCAAAGTGCATAATGTGGACTAATTTCAAGGAGACGGTCAGCGGAATTTTGAAATTTAGTAATTTAATTATTAATATATTCAGAAATAGATTCATTAAAAATTGGAGAACCTGAAAGGTAAAGGAAATTACTGTTAACTATTTTAATATTTGGAGCCAAAATATAAAATTTTTGTTTTACGTCATTTAAATTTAAGTTGCAGTTATTTATAAAAAGTTCGCATTTGCTAAAATTAAGCTCCAAACAAATAGCTTCAAATTTATTTTTGATTAAAAAAAGGTCCAAAAACACAGTATCCATATCACCTCCTAGGGTTCCGTCGTCCAAATACCAAACATTGAATTTAGAATTTAAATTTTTGATTATCGGATTTATAGCCAAACTAAAAATTGCTGGTCCAAGGGGATCACCTTGTTGACAACCTACTTCCGAGGACAGTTCATTAGAACGTTATAACAATTTTGTAGGGTCAGCGTAACTGAGAAAAAGATAATTGTATATTTCCGGTATATGTTGTTTTATTTCCGTCGGCAGGGTATCCCTATTTACCGAATTGAAAGCATTTTTGACATCAATTTTGAGCAACACGTCAGGATGTCCGTAAGTTAGGAAAGAGCGTAGGGCATGGACGGCTGCCTCACACCCTCCTTTTACACCGAAGCCGAACTGGACGGGTTCAAATTCCGAATTTAATTTTGGTAAAATATGTCGAACAGCAATTTTGGAGGCCAGGCGTCGTAGTGTTGATCCAACAGCAATTGGTCTCACCCCTCCGTCCTTTTTGGTGAGGGCAATGAGGTTCGCGCCGAAAAGAATGGGAACAATTTCTGGATTGACATTACCGGAATACATAAAGTTGATTAATTTAGTGATCGAATTTACAAGTTGCTCACCTGCATCACCCACAGAATGCGATGTTAAGTCTTTCAAATGTTGTGGTGAGATTCCATCCAAACCTGCAGCCGAACCTGGTTTAAAAGATAAAATGGCATCCGTAACATCTTTGTTTTGAATTTGAAGGCATGCTTGCCCTGCTGTTGGTTGGTCGAGAAAATATGGGTTTACTGGAGCTGGTGGATGATTTTTCCGTAAGGTCTGAAGGGTGTCAGGGGTATCTGGTGATAGCACGTCGTTGGAGAACAAAAGGCGAGCGGCACCTTTGAGATCTCCGTCACAGATTTTGTTTTCGATGAGTTTGTTGCGATTACGAGGGGCATCATGTTTGATTAGATGTGCGGGAGAAGGTGAGGAGCTGCCAGCACAGTTATTTTTAATCTTTTGTGTCAAGGATAAATTTGGTTTATCAGTTTTTATTATATGTAGTGTGCTGTATGAAAATAAAAATAGGTTCTGCCAGTCTTGAGTACAATTGCTTATGTAACATTTCTGGATAAATTGTGACAAATGTGTAGCAACGGTTATTCGAGCTCCTCGAGGGATTCTTAACTATCGGTATACTATTTTTCAAATGGCTAAGATATGTGTGGAAAGGAGTTGGATCCTTGGCTACAAAAGTAGGCGCACTCGGAATAATGGGGTGGATGTCTAAAGGTGAACTGTTTTGGCTAATACATTTCCTGTGTATTTTTGTAGTGTGTATGTTGAGGCCTTTTAAAGATTTGAATGACTTGTTGCACTGTGTACATGTATGGGCCGCGTTCGACGTGTCATCACAAGATTGGGTCACGTACTGCATTCACAACAGTTAAATACAATCACAAAAAAGAATAACTTAAAACAAATTTAAAAACACAAAGTAACTTAAAAATTACACTGAAAATATAAAAAAAGTCAAAGTCAAAATATGACGGCTGCTTGTTTTGGTAACAAGACGCATGCATCGTTACGTAGGTGCGTCACAGGACGGTCCCGCAATTGGACGCTGTAGTGGAAGAGATCCAGCGACGCATGTCGGACTATGGACTAGACAAACGATGGCGGCCTTAGCAACCGTGTCTTGAAATTATCACACGCGGACTAGAAGTTTTCAAAGACTGAACAGGCGTTGTGGTGGTAGCAACAACAAAATCCCCATGCGCACTTATGAAAAATATCCCGACAAACTCTTATATGCAGGTCTGAGCAGTCAGGAAATTAAACTGGCTTAAAAATAAATATTTTAAGAGACCCGAGCCTGCTTGTCACTTTTGTTTTTATATAAACTAACTATACTATTTATATCTATGTTAAAAATAAATGTTTCATTTGTACACTAAAATTTTACAATTAAAATGTATAGTTATTTTTATTAAAATATTTAGTTTAGACAAAATAAACACAGTTGTCATCTGTCACCTTTATTTCTTTCTTTTTTATATTTTTGTATCCATCCTGTACACAAAAATACTTCAAAAATTATTTAATAACACTAATTATTTTGCTGCTCTAAAAATTGTTGTAGTAAAACACTTTCAATTGGTATTATTAAGTTCTCACTTCCATCAAAAGTTCTTTTTATTTTCACTAGTTTGTGGTCTAAGAATTCCGTAAGTTGAGCTCGCAAAGCCAAGTCGGAGCTCACCAAAAACTGTTCACGTGATTTTGAATATAATTCCTTGAGGGTTAAACCTTAATAATGTGCTTGTTTATTGTTCTCTAACTGGTACTTTATGATAATGTTAAATATTCCTTTAGCGTTGCTGGTGAGGGATTGGTACACGCTCTTCAATGAGGACAACTGCAGCGCGCCACTTCAGTGAGTCATTAGTGAATTCTCAAACGAGGTCTCCTCTATGTATGGCAAGAACGTGGTCACGTCCCACCATGTGAAATTAAATTTGCTCAGTTTTGAATGGTCCCATAAAAGTGGCGTGTTAATGTGGTCGATAGTCGCAATAGTATGGATATTTTTCAATCGAGATAAGCTCGCCAAAACCGACTGAGCTTTAGCGTTCCGTAACATTGCACCGTCGATATTGTGTATTATAAGAAATAAATTGACCCCATTCTCCGATAATTGAGTATCGATTAAATTCACCGTATCGACTACGTTTGAAGGCACACGTGTATTCTCTGACAAGTCAATGACGATTGCTTCCAAAATACTTTTGACTGTTAGACTTGGAAAGAAACCATTTACAACAATTCAGGGTAAATCTTTCAGTTTTTGTACTTGACATTCGTGTAGAACTGAACGCTTTGAGCCAATACCGTAGAGGATTATATTGAAGTTTTCACTCAAAACGTACAACCACCTGTTGAATAACTGTTCATAAGATTGTAGCAAAGCGACTATTTTGTTTTTGTGTTCGTCTGAGACGTAAGTTTCTGCATCTTTTTCATCATTCAGGTTCATGTTCTTCAATCTTGCGAGAGTGTGATCGGATGTGGTTATCTTTTATTTTTTATTTTAGTTAGAACTTTTGCAAAATATGGTATGAAAACACTATATGAATAGCTGGGCCAATCTTACCTAAATACAATATTCAAGAGCATGTAAGATATTCAGTTATCATTATATACAATGTACTTTGTGGCGTTCAGTGTTTAAATATTAAAACAAATTTGAGTTGATTCTATTTATTAGCGTAAAATGCGCGATATGTGTGGTATCCATCGAATGTTATTTGGAGGTTATAAAAAATAACAGAATACTGTCGGTATAAAATGTAAGGCTTAAGATTAAATTAAAAAAAATGTATAAACACTATGAACAGAGCGGCCATACATTATTATAGGAATATTTTTGCAAGTACATTATGTATTTACTACGATTTACAACTTGGGACCCATAGGCATAAATTCCCTTTCATAACATAACATGACTTAGATATTTTATAAAAAAAGGTGTCTAAATGTAAATTCAGTTAACAACGTTTATTTATGTGACACAGGCTTCCGCTGCAGTGTGGCTCTACCACGTATAATAAGTATAATGGTGCAATAATTGCTCTTATTACTTCAATGGTCGTCAAATCCAGATTGTTTGACTTTAAATCTAAAAAGAAAAAAAAACTATAATGATGCAATATTTGCTCTTATTACCTACTTCAAGTTTAATTTCATTATCATTTTTATAATGAATTCTATATGTATTATCGTAAAATTCAAATCGTGTTACTTTTAATCTAAAATTAAAAGTATAATGGTGCAATAATAATAATTTCATTATGGCCTCCATAATTATTTTTAATGTAATAACGTCAAATCTAGATTGTATTACTTGTAATCAACAAGTGATAAAATTAAAAAATTTGTAGAACCGACTTCAATATAAATTATTAAGAATAATACTCAAAAACTACTGGTCAGACCGTGATGAAATTTATAAGGAACCACATCAGAACCACCAGCTTTCAAATTAAAAAAGAATATTCAAAATTGGTTCACCTAGAAAAAAGTTATGAGTTAACACACATAAAAAAAATAAAAAATACGGTTGAATTGAGTACCTCCTCATTTTTAAAGTTGGTTAAAAAGAGCCTACTACGTACTAAGCGTTCCAATGTACGCGTAGTCGGTTAGGCTCAATTTATATTGCGGCGGAATGGAATGGAAACGAATTTTTGTAACGAAATTGTACATAGTAAAATGAATTTTATGTTAATTGCGTAACGTGCAAACTAGATATGATAAAAGAAGTCGAGAATTCTCGAGAATTCCACGGAAGACGCGCGACTTTTTTTGCCTCATATCTAGTTCGAACTTTACACAATTAACATAAAACTCATTTAACTATGTACAATTTCGTTACAAAAATTCGCTTCCATTCCGTTCCGCGGCAATGTAAATTGGGCCTTACGGGTACACAGGAAAGCTAGTCCGTAGCGTGTCGACTCGGGGCGAGTCGTCGCCAGTCTGCTTTTGATTGCGCGTCAAAGCGGATGTGAGCGGAGATCAACTTGGACTTAACCCCGCAATGTATAGAAGTGCCATGTACGCGTATCCACTATCCACCTGTATGCGTATTCAACATACCTAGATTACGCGTAGATTGGAACGCTCAGTCCGTACAAGGCATTAATTATTTCAAAATAGCCGTGAGCAACAATCGATGCTACTGCAATACTTTGTCAAAAATATGCCCATAAAGCAACATTTATTATGATTGATACCTATTTTACATTTTGTCGAATATAATATTAAAAAATTATGATAATAAAACCTAAAACTAGTAATTATCATACAATCCTACTCTCCGTGTTATCGTGCCAAGAACGCTGGCTGTGTTTCCTCGCTGAATGGCCTATTACTTAGCCTTTGAGCGAGAAAAGAACCAGCCCTCTTATCACCAGCAGCAATGACTAGTCGCGGATAGAATTCCTTTTGGAACATCACCGCACGTAGACCCCACGAACCGATAGACTCATATCTGCGCCACTTACTCATTTGCCTCTGATGCCGCCCCGGCTCTAAACGAGGTACCCCTGTGATGAAAGGCCGCCAAAGTGTCTACGCAAGTAGCATCCCGCACTAGGGCTTCACCTCTCTCCCAAGGGACGAATGTCATACCGTTGGGTATCCTGCCATCGTCTCTAAATATTCCACAAGGCTCTAAAACCCAGGGAATATTTATAGAGACATGAGCCCTTCGGATGACATTGTTCAAAGAACCGTGCCCTGAAAACCTACCGGCACTTTTCTTACATGAAAGTCCGTGGAGCCCAAACTCGTCGATGCTGCTACCACAGGGGCACTGATGGGGTTGACAAATCGCCTCTCCTATTCGGATTCCTACAGCGATGCGCAAGCTTTCCCCATCAAGTAATGTGCCGAGATTACTTGATGGTAACGCGTGTAACCAGATTCCTTAGTCGAAACAGCTAGAAGGCGTGCCTGATCTTGGTCACTATGGAAATTATAAAACAAATATTTCTGCACACTCTGTACCAACGGAATATCCCACTGTTTTTATTGGTTAACTTCCAGTGGAACGAACGAATTTTGTCGAAGATATAAAATTTATAATTATTAGTGAAGAAAAAGCACAATCTTTTCTTTCATGTACACTCTTAGGCCTCTGTAGAAAGCGTTTTAAGGCGCGTTTAGAAAATATTTTGAGTGACTTTCACGCAGTACACTGTAATACAAGAATGTGTCACTTCCATTTCGGATATGGTGGCAAAAGCCATATAATTATATCGTATTATTTTATTGTTTAGTTAATTAATCATAATTTAATTATCATTTAGAATAAAAATGGTAGAGAAATATCGGAATGATTCTAATAGAAAATAATAATAAAGTTATAGTGCACGAGTGTGCGCGCAAGCACGGGTCCAATCTCTATTCCCTCATTCTCATAGTCCGATGGCCAGCAATCCGACATGAACGGATCGTACGGGGTTGAAACACCGCCAACTTCCTGAATCTGGGCTGTTCTAAAATATCTTTACAGAAAAACACAATAACTGATTTTGACCTGACCCTGGATTCGAATCGGGGCCTATAATCAGCAATCGCGCTTACGAACACTAGACAACACACAACGAGGCAGTCATTCCAATAGAAAACCAGTTTATATTTTATTCCTATAGAAAACTCCTTTTAAGAGAGAACAGCATTAAATCGAAAATACTTAAGTCTACTAGACGTAGTTTCCGCTATCTACTTCCGAGTTAAATTTAAAATGCCACCGCAGCTTATTTTAAAACACTTTGTATCCGTATAAATCTGTTCAAGTTTATTTTAATAAATAAGCTTGAACACATTTATACGGGTACAAAGTTAACTTATTGCTCTTCTCAGTTTTATGTAAGAAAATATTTTCATCAGGCAATCAATACTCCATTGCTAGACAAGGGACGCTCATAGTCCGAAATGTGAATTATTGTAGATAGGTACTAGTATTTTAAATATAATATGTATCTGAAATACTTTTTCTAATTGTCATTTCGTATCTTGTATTTAGATACATTCTTTTGGTATCTTAGTATTTTGTAAATACTAAGTTTGATGGAATACTTTTACCTTTGCATTTTTACATAACGGCATTCTATACGTGATAGAGCCACGCTGCAGGTATATTGTGGTTGTAGTACAAATGGGTCGGCTCGACCGGGGAAGAACCACGCTCTCACAGAATACACAGCGTAAAATGGTAGCTTAATGCAGCTGTGTTTAGTATTGTGAGTGTAGAGAATCGAAGACCCTTTTTACTGGAAACGAGGAATTCCATGTCAATCCTCATGGGTGACACCGCATCTGCATTTGGATTCTTAATTGAGGATAAATGTAGAAGTTTATAGACCACAGCATCCACTTACCATCAGGTGGACTGTGTGCTCGTTTGTCACCTTTATTCTATGAAAAAAAAATGTATTGACATTTTTTTTAAAAATATACATAAGATAATAAAAACGAGCTTATCCCGACTGAAAGACGTAAAATAATTTATCTGAAAAACACGAATCGGAGCCATTAAACAAGACATACCAAAAAGAAAAGACGAATCTTATTACATGTTTTTAGAGTACTCTGATTCCTCTATTGCAAATAGCGACAACACAGGGTCTACTGGCTGCACCGCTGACTTAGAAACACTTCAATACCTTAATAATAAAGACATTAGCAAGCCTAAAGGGTTTAAATGTGTATCCTACAATTGGGGATGATAATAAGATCTCATCGAAGAAGATGTGTGATAAAATATTTGAAGAACTAGTTTTACTTAAGTCTCAATTAAATCTCATATTTACGCGTTCACTGTAATTAGCAAAATAAACCATATAAGTTACGAAAATAAAATATTATGTTTTCTAAAAGTATTTTATTTTCAAAAAGTTTTTAGAAAATACATTTTTGTATCTAGTGTTTTCAAATAACATTTCCAAAAGTATCTTGTATCTGATATCTCAAATACTTTACTTAAAATTATTTCGAAATTTGTATTCCAGATACTTTTTGTTAGGTATCTTGAACATCTCTGCTCAT
This sequence comes from Parnassius orleans, assembly GCA_029286625.1. Classification (NCBI taxonomy): domain Eukaryota; kingdom Metazoa; phylum Arthropoda; class Insecta; order Lepidoptera; family Papilionidae; genus Parnassius; species Parnassius orleans. The sequence goes on along the minus strand of JAGSMP010000022.1, from coordinate 1,644,878 downwards.
AGTAATAAGGATTTGACTTAATAGCTACACTTGACTCGTAAATTAGCGATCGCAATGGTCTCGTCCCTGTGACAAAGGTACCAGATGACTGACGTCTGGTACCTTTGTCTTCGGTGTTTGAATTGATAAGACCTCTGGCCTATTAAGACTCCCACGAGATGAGATGGGGTGATAATTTTATAAAAATAAGACAATTATATCGGCAGTCACCTCTTGCCTCTTAAGACTCCCACGAGATGAGATGGGGTGATAATTTCTCTTATGGCGTCACTACGAGGCTTATTTTTGTTTCGGAATATAACAAAGACATGTTTTACGAGGACATAGCAATGAAAAACATTTTTTTTAAAAGAAAGCAATTACTTGCGAGACAATTTTTGAATACACCTATAAGTATGTCGTTTATTTCATACTCGCGTTAAAAAGACTTCATGGCATTCAAAAATTGCTACGAAATAGTTGCCTACACTCTTTATTATTTTTGTTACGTGCGGTTGTTTTCGTAAATTAAATATTTAAAAGTAAATAAAGTTAGCATCGTTGACAAATACAGATTTTTTTTATTTACTTCTAATGTTAGCTCGGGGTCTAAGCTTTCGCCGTATATTTATAATATTAGAGTGACCAACAACCCACAACTCCATTGATAATTGATACCTGTCATCGTTTTCAAAGTTAGAACGTTAAAAATGTTTTGTCAGCCCTGAGGAATGGTGGAGTAACACACACCTTGATTTGGCTCCTGTCGAACAAATAAACATTTTTGACTACCAGAGCTTTCGATTTCGAAAACCAATCTCATCCAAATAAATGCCATTTGCTGTAGAGGCTATCGGTCTGTGGGTCCACGTGCTAAAGGAACTATATCCCCGACTGGTCGTCGCTGCTGGTGATAAGAGGGCTGGTTCTTTTCTCACTCAAATGGTACGTATAGCCTTTCAGCGAGGAAATGCACCCAGCGTTAATAAATATTGTATATATATAACATCCTTTATTCGATACGAAGTGAAAGTAACAGTCTAAAAAAGTCCCACTGGTTTTAGGGCAAGGATGCGGGGCAGACTTCATATAAGCATTTAAAATTACAAGTAATAATCTCAATGGTTCCAATCGAGCTCCATTTGCTCGCGTACTGTAAAATTTTAAGCCTACCTCATAAGCTAGCACGCCTCTCATTTCCATTCAATAGAATAAATTTATTAATTTTTAATTAACGTATTTCGGCGTAAGAGACATCTCACTACAGCGTGTCTCTCTGTGAGTGTCGCAAGAGGCGACAAAGGGAGCTGAGACAGAAGATGGACAGCAAGGTCTTTCTGATAACAAATCAAAATTACCAAAAAAACTGCTGTTGTGAAAACGCTTGCCAAGACTGGCAGCTATGGCAAATACCACTAGGAGTCTGTCTATGGGGTTCAACAGTGGACTTTTATAGTTCAAAATTTATGTTCACCATTGGACGTTTATAGTTTAAAATTATTTTAATAAAAGTAAAGCCATAAAATAATTGTAAAAAGTGATGATGCATTGAGTTAGTATAGTACAGTTAATTAGACGCTACCACAGCCATATGCGTTTAGTGGGAAGTTGGTCGAACTTTCTCTTGCGACTTAAAGGACTTGGCTCTTGTGCACATCGACAGGCTATTTGTGCAATTAATGACTACTGCAACAATAATTCGCCATTTGCCAAAAATATTCCGATATGTATTTCAACATAGGGAAGACATAAGTAAAATATAGTAAGTGAATTTCAATAATAAAAACAGCGGGTAGTCTTAATTAAAATTTCTCATATATTGTTATCGGCGCCAGCCCACTCTGGCGGCCTTATTTTTTTGAAATAACAATAATAATTGATTTCAATAAACATGTTTTTAGTATGGCTTCGCGAACATGTCCGTTTTCGGTGTTATGACATATCATGTCGTCTGCATAAATAAAAAAATCTACATGAAATCTTTTATTTGTTGTATTATATTTATTCCTATCACCCCAAATAACTTTATTATATGAAATAGGGGTATGAATAAACACTTTGTGTTTTAATAAAATCAATATTAAACTCAATTTACATTTGAATATGGTGCTATAAATAAACATCGTTCAATATGAAGGCATTTAGTACTAAATATCTGGCCGCACTGGTAATCAGACAATGATCCAACTATTGTAGAGACAATTCGCTGAACTGGTGAATATGACCACAATTGTTCAGTATATTGCAACTCAAATGAAAACCGCATCCCCGGGTCCGTATTGAAATCGACCAGTACTACAAACAAAGTTTCCCACTGCTCTCAAAGATAGCTATTATTTCACTTAAACTGTCCGTGAATTCAATTACATTATAATTTTCCCCAGATCGGATTTCGACGAAGGCCAGTCTCAATAGAGACTGACGGAGTCATCTGCGCTGGACAGGATTATAGTACACGAATGTGTGCACGGCAGAGTTACACTGTCTACCCCCTCACTCTCATAGTCCGATGGGACGGCAATCTGCCACGAGAAGAGAGAGATCAGGCACTGGACCAATCGCGTACTTCAATTAAAATTTGCAATTATTTGCTTTTTTTTATACAAAATTTAAAAGTAACGTTTTAAAAGCATAAGGGATAATTGGCCTCCTGGCCCCCTCTAAGGGGTTGTTTTGAAAAACCGCTATATTTGAACTTATTTATTTTATTTACAGAAATACTTTTACTAAGTTTCCAGCCAATTGCCCAGCAAAATTAAAAGTTTCATGCAAACTGTAACAGCCTTTTTCACCACCTTAAGGATTGAATTTTCCAAACTCCTTTCTTAATGGATGGCTTCGTTATAAAAGGCAGCCACAGTATAAATTTCAGATATTTACGTCTAGCGGTTTGGGCTGTGCGTTGATAGATGAGTCAGTCACTCAGAAAATCCTCTTTTATATATATAGAAGATAAATATATTACATTTAGTGATAAGATAACATTGTACAATTGTTTGCTATTCCGAAAAACGAGAAAAAAAAGTGATTATTACCACAATTTACTACTGATACCGATAAAAAAAAGTGTCGTCTTACTATCAAAGGTACTCCTCCATATTCTGACCAGGACTACCACCAACGTCGACTGTTGATTTACTGGTATTTTTGAAGTTCCCATTTAGACTTCTTTCAACATCTCGCAGAGCTTTTATAGTGAATCCGGTACACATTTTACGCATGGTTACGTTCGCAAAGCTGACCGTGTTGTGAATGTTACTTACATGTAGGAAATGTTACATTCGTTTTACTCAAATCCATTAAGTTAAATTTCAGTCACATATTAAATTTAAAATTTATGTAAAAGTACTTTTTTAACAAATAATAATGCTACTCGGGAAATTATATCTTCAAATCGTAATAACTACTACCACTAAGATACGTTGGGGTAATATGGTCATCTTAACCTTGCCGCCCTATAAAATAAAAACTAGGAGGAGGACAGAGACAAAAACACAAAATCGCTTACTATAACTAATATATCAAAAAAAAAAATAGCATACAAGCTTTGGCAATATTTAGGAACACTTCGAAAAATCAAATTAAAAAAACTAAGTACACTACACAATAATAAAATTGACTAAAATATTTACCATAATGTCAACTGTCATAATGGCGTCGATAAAGCAGCGCCCTTTTGACCTTTTATTATTTAATTGACTGATGAAGAGCTATCGTATCACAGAACCATTTATGCAAGCAAGGCTGTAGTTTTTGAGTTATAAGAAAGTGACCATATTAACCGGATGACCCACCCACCTCACCCTCACGTACTATATAATAAAGAAAACCGCGTTTTTAGAGTTCTTATAGAAGAAAGAAATTGCAATCGGTGCAAGCCAGCAAGCCAGTGCTTGACTATAATTCCTCCTGGAAAGTGGTAAGTGGTGATGAAGCCCTAGATGGTAAGTCAGACTGTCTTAACTTGACAAAAACCTATTCACTCTTGCCTTGAAGACGTTTGTAATGGGACAGAAAGACAGACGCCGGTAGATTATTCCACTCCTTTGCTTTACGCATTACGAGTTACCTTACCTTTTCAAAATTTGCCGGCCTAGAGTCTACGTCGGCAGAATTAAGGGCACACTATGAATAAATTCCGCTGCAGAGTGTAGAAAAAATCAAAAAAGCTCTACGGATAAACTTATTACAATCATTATTTTACGAAATAATGAAACAATTTTTAACAAAAATGAATAATTACTTTATAACCGAAATTAATGAAAAATAATAATAAATTTTTTATGAATTTTCTGTAAGTGCTAACCCATTATAAGTTCAAAAAAGTTACAGCCTGTGTACGTACTACAGCTGGGTATCGTCTAAGCCTGCCCTCATTTTTAATGGTCAATTTACGTGTCCTCGAAATTTTTATTTTTTAGACATTCAGGATTTATCAAGAAGTTTTCTTTCGCGAACGATCACGTAAAAAATCAGCACTAAAAATTGCAAACCGGCATTGCAATGATGATGATTCTCCACGTGCTTTTTTATTGTGCCAGCAGGGATTAAGCCTGGCTTGCTTGTATACTGTGAAACTGCAAGGCCGGTATAGACTCAAATTTTTACATTGTGAAGTTTCAGTTTGATCTTGAATTTTTCTCTAAATACAGGCGTTAGACCTTTGATTGTGCTCTGCTTTGTCGGTCTGCATGTTTTGATTATTACATGCTTGTTTATGCACAGCACCACCTATAGGAGGTTAAGGTCTGGATGTATTGTGATTTTCCAATTTCTCTGATATTGTATTTAGGCAGGTTATATCTTATTCTATCGATATTCAATTTTATACGTCTTAGAGCCATGTTGCAGCTATATTATAGATGTAGCACGAATGGTTCGACCAGGGAAAGGCCACACTCACACCGAATACTAAAAATAGTAGCTTATTGCTGTATTTCGTACGGTATTCTAAAAATAAGGTGTTTTATCTCACGAAGACGGGTGAGCCTTACTCTACTGCGTAGCGTAGTATAATAAATGGGACATTTATTATTTTCTTACATCACTGCGAACAACTTTTCTCGTTTAATTTCCGTTCTGACGGTACTCGGTAAAAATTTGACTCTCGAGCTCTAAAGCTTACGCACACTAAAACAATATGTATGTGCACCTACATTACAAGTTAGGCCAACCCACTGTCTTAGGATAAAAATAAGCTAAGCTACTTCTGATCACATTCCAAAATGCACGAGTAGGTTAGGACGAGACACTCGTGGTACTATATGTTCTGCGAAGTTGAAAGATTGTAATAAGTAATAAAAAACATTGTAGTTGAAGTGTAAATGTGTTAGAAAATGTGTTAAAATTATTTGCAGAAAACAATATATTACATATATTGTATTCTGCAAATAATTGATAAGTATTATATTATATATATTCATACATACAGAGCCGTGGTAGCTGTATGTTGTACATAATATTTCACAGTACATGCGAACAATCCGGGATTGATTACCGCCGGTACCAACGATATTGTTAATTGCGATTTGAAGCGCTGAGATACCACGTGCTCAGCGGCAAAGGAAAACACCGGGAGAAGACCTACATGCCTGAGAAATAAAAAAAAATATTTCGCAGTCATCTGAAGTCTGCCAACAAATCAATTAGAACAAAATTAAAGTGTTATTTATTTTAAACGTGTCAATTACAACTAAAAAGCTGCAGTTGCCACTCTCCAATATTATCAATAATGTATTATTTTTATTGTCTCACATATACAATGAGTCAATCTGAGCGGGAGGCTTTTGTCTGCATTGGACTTGTGGTGCCCTCATGAAATGAATAAATTTGTTTTCAAGGTTCTCGATCTATTTATCTTATAATCTCCTATTTCCTATTGATGGTAGAATCATGCCACAGCTATACTATTAGACTACTGCTCGTAAAAGCGATCGCTGATCATGAGGTCCCGGGATCGAATCCCGGGTCGGGCCAAAATCAATTAGGTGGCAACCGAACCTCCACTGGAGATTCTTATCATCCCCTGCCCCGCCGTTACCATGGTTACCACCGTAGCCAGGAATAGTGGGGCCGCCAGGGACTGGGGGCCGTTTCTTCGTAACTCTCATCATGGGGGGTATATTGCCATAGTTGCCACGCTTGGCGAGCGGGTTGGAAACCGCAGTTTTTTATTGTTACTTTGCTGTTATCAGAAAGATGCTGCTGCCCATCTTCTGCCTCAGTTTCCCTCTGTCGTCTCTAACGACATTCACGGGAAGATATGGGGTAGTAGGTATTCGTGCCCGCCATTGCACGGGAATCCATCCACTTACCACTTACTTATTCTATACAAAAAATACGGAAATATTTTTTATATAAAATTGTTAAACAAAAGTTGCTGTTGACAAATCAAAGGTTTATAAAGTCGGGAATAAATACTGAAATCGAAACGGGAATTAATCGGATTTGTTTGGTTGGCTTGTTACACTCAATTTATCTTTTGTGCTCCATCCAACCAGGATTAACCTGTATTCCCGTGCAACTGGATACAAGGTTTGCAATCAATGCAACGTTTAACGATATTTACGGTTCAGTGCGACGTGATTTTATAAAAATGTTTGCAAAATGCAAACATCTTTATAAAATCACGTCGCTTCTTCACGTCTTCTGTTTTTAAATCTTAATGAACAATAACAAAGCTGGGAATTGAGTGAGTTCCAGTCATTACATTAAAAAAATGTTCGTGTAACCGTTATGGCTTCTATACCCTTCATTTAAATAAATTAAAATTAAAGATTAAAAGACCTCTGCCGTTATGTAGTGACGGTGTTATAGGATCCAAAAAAATTATTTCACGCCGTTTTAAAAAAAAATCTAGTTGAAATGCCAAGAAGATCTCGTGCCTTCCAAAAGACTGCAGTACAACTATCTCGATTACACCAGCTGTAGAATTCCTAGATCTACGATGGGGAGGAGAGTTATCTTCAATCGCCACTTATTTTTTTTACGGATTGACAAAAAAGTAGAAGACCATTTAAATATAATCTAAACATTAAAAAGTCTAGTTTGAAAATAGCTCGTCATGTGGTCTCATCCGCCAGATGAGAATCCATCAAGCAAATTAGTCCCGGGGGTGTCGAAAGTGGCGACTATGGGAAATGTTCGAAAAATCTAAGGGCTTCCTATTAATGCGGATTAACCAACTCGTTTACCATTACAGCCTATTAAAGGTCCACTGCTGACCATAAACATCTCCATAGATTGGCTCATAGTGTATGTATTTGCCATAGTTGCTACGCTTGGCAGTTTGTTCATCTCGTTGACGATTGATGGAAAATACGTAGATAGGGTGACGGGCAGCAGCGCCGAAAGTAAGAGACGCTTCGTACTGCGATAGTCAATCCGCCTGTGAAACATGTCGATTAAGTGAAAACCTCGTTACAACTTATATAGAGGCCCAGCAGTGGACTTTTATGCTCACGAAGAAGAAGAAAAAGAAATATATACGATTTATATTTTTAAAATATAATCGCCTAGATAGACATTTACAACGCAGGCATTGACTATTTGACAAATTAGAGTAAACATTTATTTATAAAGGCAAATTAGCGGAAATAAATTTTCCGTTGATTAAATCAATGAGTTAACTAATAAAATAATTTAGTTTTCACTCAGCAAACACCTCGTTACATAACATTTCGCAATTTAATAATATTTCGCCGTGCTATAATTAAACGAAGCGCGTAAATAATACTGCGAAGCATATTAATTACTATGATATTCATTAATTATAAATGCCACGTTTAACAAACTGGTGGACAACCGCAAGTATTTTTATTATTTTGAGTTATTAGCGGGAATATGTTGCTGCCGATCACCTGTTCAGTTTTCCTATGTCGACTCTTACGACATCCACGAGATAACATGGGGTAGTGGATTCTTTTTAGCTCCCTCTACACGACAATTGCGAGTATAGTATAAAGGCCCTCTTGTAATACAATGTGTTATGAAAACGTTATCTCACTCCCCACAATTGTCGAGCGAATTAGTACTAAAGCGAGGAAATTTTAAAAAAAGAACGTGCTTCCAACCTCAAAGTTATCTCGCGCGTATCAAGAGCGCTTGAACTGTTCGATTTTATTTATTTTTTGATACGATAAAAATAAAACGAATTTTGTTAAATGTGTTCTTAACATTCTAAAATAATAAGCCATTTCATTTAATGGAAGTTTTTTTACGGTTTCATTATGATCTTGATGATTATGTTTTATCGAGACAATTATTATATTTAATTTTTTGTCTTCACACAACTCTTGTTTGTATTTTTAATTATATTTCTTTTTGCGCGATAATTACATTAAAATAGATTACACAGGTTCAAAATGGTTAAAAAGTCATCAACATTGCCTTATCTCAATCTTATTAAGAGAAAAATTCGTTGGAAATATTGTAGACAAAAATAGATTGTTAAAGTTCGATAACAACTGTTTTATCATAAAAATAAAAACTAAACTAGTATTTCATAAAAAAGCTAAGTTACAAGACTGGAAAGCAAAGTTTGTTATTAGATAACGAATCTTGTTATAACTAGTATCTATCACCTTCTCTTTTTTGCTGTGAGAGGATTTATAATTAAATACCAAAGCTATGTTCTAAATTAAAAAGAAAAACAGACAAGACCGAGTAGGACTCGCGCCCTGTGGATTTCGAATGTAGTTAATTATGTATATTCATCTAACCCGGTAATTATTGGTAAGCACCAAACATTTTTCTAACGAAAAGGTAAGTCGGATTAAAGGACAAACTTAAAATTGCAGTGGACAAAATGTAGTGGTAATGTCATTTGTCTACATCATGGTCGATGCTCCAACTGCAAATGTAAGTTTACTTTCGCAAAAAAAAACATTTTTATTTAATATAAATTCAAATTAACGATTTTTTTTCTTTACTTGGGCTCTGAGACCTTGTTTCTTACCAAATTTCACAATTCTAGGTTAGAAGGAAGTTTCCTATAGGTTTTGATGAATGAATTTGCGAGTATCAAAATATGTGATTTAACTGTCTCGTATCCTTTGAATTCGTACACTTTTAAGGGAATGTAGACTTTTGTATTTGATATCAAACTCATCCTTGTCTGAGAAAAAGGGTCTTGATAGACGAAGAAACGGACGCAAAGACAACAAAGTGATCAACAAGAACAATTATCACGTCTTTCATTTAAAACTGAACCGAACTACAACAAATACGAATAGAACATGATGATGTAGCAAATAATAAAAAGGACGTAGGTTGTCAAAAAAAATTGCAAGAATTTATGCGATAAGTAAACAGTATCGCAAAAAACGTATGCAAGATTTTCGCGAGTGTTCTTGCAAGTGGAAACGCGGCCGTGTAACTAGTGATTCAAAAGTTTTGAAAGTATCGGTACCTACTCGATACCAAGTATGGTTGAATGAATTTTTTATTTTCCAATTTATGTAGGTATTTAAAGTGTCTCCACTAGGTTAACTTAGCATGTGGGGGTCCAGCAGGTGGAGGTGGAGTTCATCTGCTAAATGTAGCAATTAAGGCAAAATCTTTTGTACAATGGGAGAGGCCGATGTTCAGCAGTGAACAGTATGGGGCTGATAAAAAGAAGGACAAAAGATATTTAATACTACTTTATTTTCAAATCGTATACTTTAAATTACATGATTTATTTAATGTTGAAAATATTATAATAGAACGTGGAAATAGTTCCGTTCATAATCCGACAACACTTCGTCGTTAGCGTCTCTTTATATAATTTGCAGATGGTGGTCCTCGTTACCAATTTCGCCAAACAAAGGAAAATTATTTGACGAAATTAACGCGAGCCGAGAGAGAAGGCGGGAAATGTTATTACAAGCCATTGTTATTATTACTTATTTCATTTCTTTACTAACTGAACTAAAACATATAAACCAAACATATTTTTGTATTTTCATAAATTAAAATAATCTGTTTAATATCTAGTGTCAGTATTATTATATCTTACTAGCTGGTAGGTACCTGACGCGTTACTGCCGCAGACGCAATAATTGTGGAAATATCGTTTTAAATTTTAAAGAGTTATATTTTTCCTATTTCCTAATAAAAGGAGTAATAATACATTTATTGAAGTTTAATATATAACTTACAAATAAATGTGTCGGTACTATACGCGCGCCACCCACTGTAAGTTATTTATACTATGCCTATAACCTTCGCGCAAATGCAAGTAACAAGTTCACAAAGTTTTACCGCAATCTGATGAACGGTATGGCAGCGCATAAAATACGAACAAACAAACATTATTTTTATATATTATCTTATTTAGATATATTTTATAAGATAAAATTTTGACAATTAAAAAAAATTGTTTAAATATTAAATATTTTTAACGGTACCATAAAAATATATGCTCTTTGGCTCCTCGTCTGCACCTAGTTTTCCAATTTAGTGACTAACTTCTAAAATAACTACTTAAGAGTACATATGTTTGTATAACAGAACCTCATTAATCAAATTAATAATGTGATAACAAAATAGAAATAAAATAGCTAATAAACAAAGTAGGTAAGTACTAAAACGTAGTGATTATATTATTCTCTTTGGTAGGTACAGGTTTGGTGCACATAACATACGTTATGTTGACATTTCAAATGATATCATTTACTATACACCTCTCGGTAGAGAGTAATTGTGTTCTGTTCTATGCATGCTTGCATCATACGCATCGGACGGATAACAAACGGGCTAGTTTGTGGCCGAGTGTGTGTTGTGAGAGTTAGAATATATATATTGAGGCACTGAGTCTACTTTACTTTACTACTTTTGCAGCAATTGGATTAATGATGCGGCGGCTATTTTTTAATTGGATTTTTTTTAAAACTTTTTAACTTTACGGATATCGTCGACGTTACTGGAATTAGTCCGAACAATTCCTCTGAGCACTCCCCGTGGTAGATGCGATGGAATGTGCAAAGAGATGCAACATCTCTACGCAGTGCCAGTGAAAAAAGCCCATCATAAAGAACTCGGTCGACGAAGATTCGAGCTGTTCTGCGCTGGAAGACATGGCACTGGGGTGCTTCGGCCCAGAGATGAGAACAGTATTCCATGTGAGGCCGAACTAGCGCCTTATAAAGTTGCAAGAAGTGTGGCGGCAAAGAAAAAAGAAAAAACAAGTTTATTCCTACGCTCGACGACGTTTTTCCCGAGAAATATTAGCACGGCCGTTGTATAGGGCATCGCCAGTGCTCCTCCCCCCCCCCCCCCACTCTATTGTATATAAAATGGCCGTCTGTTAAAATATAAAAAATATATGTGACCAGGTAACCAAATATATTGAGCCTTCTCAAGGATCTTTCTAAAGGCTTAGTTATAGGCCGCTTGTTATATTTATGGCGTGATCGTCTTATTTAGGACCCTTAACTTAGTTTTTTTAGGTGTCTTTTGGATTACATCAACACCCTCCAGCAATACAAGAGCACGCTGCAGCATTACTAGAACACGCTCAATAACTTAGAAAGTTTTTGAATTCAACATTAAGGCTGGGTGTTCCAAGCGCATTAATTACTTATAATAATTTACAAGTGGTCGTCGCAAAGATCGAGTCGGGCCGCGCATATGATCTTGATTTTTACAAAATAATGAGAAAAATATTGTTTTAAAGTTATAAACAAATATTTACACAATGAAAAATAAACACACAAACAAAAACTTAACTATACTCTACATAAGTTCCATATAACTATGGATATTTACAATTTATTTTATTTCCTAAATATTATTTACGTAGCAGAAGAGAAGAGCGCGCGCAAAAATTTGGCACAGGTATACCTCGGCAAAGTCCAGCGGGACACTGGCAAGCGACGTGCGGATCGAAAATCACTTGAATAATCGATATTTTTTCTGATAAATGTAATGAAAAAAAAAAACATATTCGGGTTGGAATTGATTCCAAAATGAATTACCTGTAAATTGATATTTTTATATCATATATAATCCGAGTGTTGCTCTATGTTCGAGTATAATTACGGTTTTTAAATATAAAATAAAAATGTTCTATTATAAACTTTATGTTGCACATGCACAGTGCCTGATCTTTTGTAACGCCTTATAAAAAAAAGAGAAACAGCTTCCACAAGCACATGATCAAAGAGTATATAATCACTACGGTTTACACATGATAAATACTTAATTCATTCTTGACTAAAGCCATGGATAACAACCATCAAGATGACGTTGTATACAGATTATAGTAAAGCCTATGACCGGATTGAACATAATCTGCTTTTAAAATAGCTTCAATATGTTGAATTCTGTGGAGATTTAGTGCGGTAGTTCTCCTCTTATTTCGACAATCACAGGTTGGGTGTCAATACCGAGTTGCGTACCACGAGGCTCCTTGCTGGCACCGTCGCTGCTTTAAATTATCACGCCTAATGTGTTTTGCTGATGATATGAAAATATTTTCCACAATCTCTGGGCTGCTGATGATATGAAAATATTTTCCACAAAGGCTGATTCTGAATTACTGTAGGAAGACCTATTAAGATTGGAGGAATACTGTGCAGTCAACAAGCTTGATCTAAGCCCTTCATAAGAGTACATTTACTCTTATTACTTATTCACGCAAGCGAAACGTAGTTCATTTTGGCTATCACCTGAAAGGCCAGAAGTTGCAAAAATAATGTTTTGTACGTGATCTAGAGATTTTCCACGACTCTAAGTTATTATTCAATACCCATCAATACATGTTGACTATATCATAGCTAGGGCATCCAAGGCGTTAGGTTTTGTCATACGTACTGCAAAGGAGTTTAGTAACATTAAAATGATTATAATCTTGTACTGTACTCACGTTCGCATTACGCTTGAATATGCTTCGCAGATCTGAAATCCGATGTATAACACATACATTTCACGGATTGAAAGCATGCAACGTAAGTTTATACGATGTCTTTGTTATCGTACTCATACAAACTACCGATCGGAAGACTACATATCCTTATGCAATATTAATTAAAATGTATTTTTATTAAAAATCTGTTCTGGCAGTATTGACTGCTCTGATTTGCTATCACAAATATCACTGAGAACGTTTACAGTGAAACTTAGAACGAATGCATTATTCTACTTACCAGCTTCATCTACTAATTATGGAAGAAATACTTTCATATGGCGGTCTAGTAATAATTTTAATAATATATGCATAAAGCACGATTTTGATTTGTTCAATATATATATTCGCCTTGCCGTTACATACGAGTAGCGGTACTATGTGACGGCAAGGCGAGCATTGAGATTTTTTTGTGTCGTAATTAATTTAAAAAAATATATTATGTAGTGCGTATAGTCCTGCTTTTATTTTCTTTTTGGTTATTATTGTCTGATGCATGTTGTGCATTTTAATTAGACTCTATTTTTGATGCTCTTATTTGTGCTATGTCCTTTAATCGACGAAAGATTGTATTACTGTATATCTATTAGTGAGAACCTGTTATTGGCTTCTTGTAATTAAACATGTTATTTACTTAAGATTTGTAAGCTCTTCGTTTTCCATAACATAAAAAAAAAAAATTATAATATATAAAGCTATATTGAAGGAATAAACCGTCTAGAAGTCAACAAATCGACAAGAGAAATAGTAGTGTGAAAATAAGTGCCGCGAAGTTTTCACTTGAAACACATATTATTTGCATGGAATGCATTTGGAACAAAATGATACATGTAACGAAAGTTTGTCGAGTACTTGCGGACAGTTTTTAGTTACTTCAAATAACAATCTCAAAGTTCCGAAATATAAGGTACATTATGAAATTTAACCCCTATTAACAGTCAAACGTTGCTATTAATAACACAATTTATTATTTTAAGTGGCTTTCTTATTTTAAATTTTGTACAAAAATTGTTTTTAATTTATAATTTGGTTCATGTAATGTTATGTAATATTAGGTAGCTCAAAATTGGGCAGCGGATAATGCTCGGAGTTTCTCGGAGTGGAAGAATTTGAATGAAGATATCCGCTGTAGAACCAAAGTAACCGACAAAGCTTAACGGATTATTAAGCTAACGTTACCACGACATATAGCTCGAAGAACAGACAACAGATGGAAAAGAAAGGTTCTCGAGTGGCAGCCTCGTACTAGTAAGCGAAGTGTAGAGCGGCCCCCCACTATAAAAGACTTCACGCACCGTGTTTTGTAGAAGGCCCAAGGCCTTCTACAAAACACGGTACGGACCTTTATTCAGCAGTAAACTCTATAATGATCATGATCATGATGATCAATCTGTGAATCTGTGGATGTTGTAAGTGGCGACTATAGAAAACGCTAGAAGGATCTCATGGCTTCGCAGATATATCCGTCTCCTTTTTGTTATATGCAAAACACCCAGAATGGAAACAGCATCCGTTTTGTGTGATATGCCTGGAGCTACTAATATCAATCCGCCGAATGTGACGATTATGGCAAAACTTTGATACACCGGGAAAGTCCTATGTTTAGCAGCGAACTTCTACGGGTTGATGACGATATAATGTAGTAAATACAAAGGATGCATGTTTAGATTAATTATGCGCCGAATTATAAACATACCTACTATATTATTAATATAATATATTATGTTATTCAATTATTGCATTTAGTACATGAAACTACCCGCCTTTAATTCGCACCTTACAATGCGATAAGCGTCTTATTCAAAGTTCTAGACCAGAATAATTAATGTTAGGATAATGGATTATTTAAGCGGGTTGGCGAACTTTAAAATACTTAAAATATATTTTAACCCAACACCTAAGCTATAATGACTTCAAGGATTTGGCTCAATTTACATTGCGGCGGAATGGAATAGAAGCGAATTTTTGTAACGAAATTGTACATAGTAAAATGAATTTTATGTTAATTGCGTGACGTGCAAACTAGATATATTAAAAAAGTCACGCGTGTTCCGTGGAATTCTCGAGAATTTTTTTTAGCTCATATCTAGTTTGAACTTTACACAATTGACATAAAACTCATTTTACCATGTACAATTTCGTTACAAAAATTCGCTTCCATTCCGTTCCGCGGCAGTGTAAATTGGGCCTTAGACTGCGTATGAATGAAATATGAATTATTTACAGAGTATAAGCCTAAAGACCACATGAATTAACGGTCAACATTTTAGTGGAAGATTGCTTTGCTACGACCAGAAAACCTATTGCCTTGTTATTGCTATTGGCTACTGTTAAAAGATAGAGTGTGTTAACACAATATACACCTACTCTTAACTGAAGTATGATTTCTATCAGTGTAGCAATTACTGATTAAATTATATACTAAATCTTAAGTGTGTCTCTCAGCCCAGCTCTCAATCAGCACTTTAAAATTACAACCTTTCGAACATTAAAGAAGTTCGATTGTAAGATATTGGCTGCTGTTTTTAATCTTATAGTGACGGTATTTAATTTATCTTTATGGTTGGCATTTGCTTTAATTTATATTATTACAAAATATTTGCAAACGGATGTTGAGGATACATGCATGCATTTCTTCTTCATCATTATAGCCTATTAAATGTTCGCTGCAAAAAATAGGCCGGTAGGTATACTTTCCATCTTTGCTATGCTTGACAGGCGGTTGGGCTTCCTATGTTTGTCAGGCGCTTGACTTTACTAAGCTTGGCAGGAAGATAGGAAGATTTGAACATTGAAAGACTTATGGATGCAGCATTGTTATGTTCTTCGCTGACTCACATTTGTTGCCGTTTAGCAAGCTGGACGGAAAGACTAAAAACTTTTTAATTCCCCGCCATTACATTAGATTTGATAGACTACAAAATCCTCCTTATTTAAAACTGCATCCAATAAAATTAAAATGACGTGGAGAACAATAAATAGAGAAAAAACTTTTTTCTTCATAAAAATCAATTTGGTTTTACAAGGGGTCGCTCGACAACTGACGCCGGAGATGAGCTTATTAAACATATTTCTTGTGCATGGGAGAATTCGGAGGATGGTTTGGGTATATTTTGTGACGTTTCCAAGGCCTTCGACTATGTTCAAGGTAAGGAGCTTTTTTGATCTATGTAACCTTTGTCCATGTTTGTTCCTTTTTCCCCGCCTCTGACTACTCAGCTGGTGTCGGTCGATGTTCTGGGCGGTGAGAACCGCCCAGGTACGCGGGTGTACGGTGTGTACGCGGTGTGTGCTGGAACGCGTCGTGCCCGCCTACGTGTGCGACGCGCCCCATCTATTACGTGTGGGCGTAGTGTCAATGTTTGATGTGCCTGCGACATTTGGGTCGACGGGATCGAGCGAGCATGGTTGTTCTATGAGTTTACACGGTCTACGGTGAGTCGGCGCGACGTTTGGTATTGGCTGCGTTTGCCACTAGCGGGTTTGGATGGGTTTCGTCACTGTCAAAGTAGCGCTGAGACATCTCCTTGAAGTATTCGGAGATAGAGGGAAGTTGACAATCACTGTGCAGATCTGACTTCCGTTGATACCACCGTGTTCGGGTGGCTTTACGGATGAAAACGTTTTGGACTTTCTGTAGTTCCTATAGGTGGGCCCTATACGTGTGGGCGAAGGCTACACTTGCGAATTACAACAGAGTAGATAGATGGGTGCTACCATCTGCTTGGGATCCTATCTATACTAATCTATACTTAATATAATAAAGCGGAAGAGGTTTTTTTTGTTTGTTTAAACACGCTAATCTCTGGAACTACCAGTCCGATTTGAAAAATTCTTTTTGTATGTTATAGCCAGATTCATGAAAAATAGTATAGGTTATCTAGCATTAGGATACATCTCTCAGCTAGCCTTAAATATTGATTTTTGTTAAGCAAGTAAGAAGAAAAAGTGCTCCCGAAATGATTTATCCGTGTGCGCTGGCGTAATAGTTAGTGATACGTGCAATGTTCTACAAAAATATAGATCTCTACTCTACCTAAAAAAGTCCGCGATACCATATGTCTATTTCTTATACAAAAGCCACAATAATGTATTTTGCGATAAAAATTATTGAAAATTAAAAAGTGATTTATGAGCGTTATTATTAGGCATATTAATCCTTACGAACGAAAGTTTTATGTTATTTGGACGCATAGTTTAAGAGGTAATGAAAAATTAAAATAATTGAACACTCGGCTCGGCGCGCGAACGATGCATAAACCCTAACCGCCCGATGACAACCGAGAGAAACCAGCAGTGAACTCTTCTATATGTGAGGTTAGTTCAATAATTTTAGCTAAAAAATTGGCAAAATTAATGGAGTACTTTTATCTATCAGCATATGTACGTCATAGAATGAAATTAAATTTAATCCACTCTCCATCCCCCTCCCGGGTGAGCGTCCCCCCACCGCGCTCCAGAAAGTGTTCCGAAGCGCGGTTTTTGTCAGTTTCAAAGAAAACCATACACGGTACATAAAAAGTGTGTCGGTACGAAATGATCCTTGATAAATTTGCTATCAAACTCTTATAAATATAAAGCGATATCACTTGTAGTTTCCGCGAAATCTACCACGAAATATGAACTTTTTTATCGTTTATCCGTTTTTTTTCTCTCAAAATTTAGTTTTCTCACAAATTCCCCAATTTACCACCAAGATATATATGACTAAAGTAAAAAATAAAATATGTTCTTTAAAGAGAGGTACAATCTATTTCTAAACTCTTTCATTTCACGTTGCTATGCTATTTTGAAAATTTAATTGATTCGGCCATATAGCGAAATATAAATATTTGTATTTTAGCTAAAAAGTTGGCAAAATTAATGGAGTACTTTTATCTATCGGCATATGTGCGATATACTCCCGGGTGGGTGTCACAAAAAGTGTCCCGAATTGCGGTTCTTTCCAGTTTTAAAGAAAAGTGAGTGGGGGGAGTGTATAAAATGTAACTTTACTCTATAACGTACATTTGCCGATAGATAAAAGAACCCTATTAATTTTGTCAAATTTTCCCTATATTGCTAATCTAAAATGCTTGAACTAGGTGTCATGTCATGTCGCGCGGCTCAGACGCGTGATATACGCGGTTGAAACCGCGGGGAGTAATAAATAAAATTAAATCCAAACTCAAGCATACCACTGCAAGACTTCAAGATAGATGCTCGTTCTGCGTAAATCGGACCAAAAATTAATATTCAAAAAGTGAAGGTAGTCGGGCTTATTATGACATCGGAACATAAAACACCCCAGTCCTCCTGCGACCATGGGTGCTGTAAAGCACCCGAAACTAAGGAAATTAAAAAGTTAAAATTTAATGCGATAAAAGTTAGTTTCATTTAATGTGTAGTGTTCGCGTAAATATAAGAAATCACCAAAGGAAGACCTTAAACCATTAGCACCCTTCTATTTTCTGCATGCCACAGTTTCTCACGACATAAACAGTGGTCACAGTGAGTGTAGCCAAGGTACGCAACAGCCATTTGATAATCTTTTGTCACAGCTTTTTGCGTTATATGACTGAACAGTCTTTCAGCTTTATTATTTATTGGATTATATCATATATTTTATAATATTAGTATTGCAGTTGTTTATGGGCGACGGTAGTCACTTACCATAAAAAATACACCATCTGTTTTCGTATAAATGGGTTGGCATTCAGCAAAGATTCAACCCTCTGTACTCTCACCAGTAGACCGGGCGGTCGTTGATACAACGGTCATTCACCCTGATAACAAAATCTTCGGAATTATTTATACAGTGACGGGATATTAAAGATGGCTTCAGATATAAAATTTACCGTCTTAATTTTGTTCTTAGAAAGAAAGAAAGAAAATGTATTTATTAAAACAAACACCAACAAACATGTTACCGAAAACATAACAGGCTAATTAACTTCATCATAAATACACACGCCTGTCATCCAGAGGGGTTGGCAGAGACTACGGACTTCCACTTGGCACGATCCTGAAACACCTCTCTCGCTTCCTTTACATCCAAATACCTACGCATACATGCTCGTCGGTTAAGAGTGCTCTTTATCTAGCCCAACTTCAACTTATAACTACGAAACTAAATTCTAAACGTAATTAAGCTTCAGGTGTGAAGGGTTGGTTATTTCGCTTTAAAGTTAGCGTTGTAGAAATCAAAGTTTGCTAAACTGTCATATATAATAACTTTGAAAGGTTTTAGAATAATAAAATGTGCACAAAGGCAAATATCGACTAGCATACATAAATAATTTTTGTCTGTAAATAAATTTATCGTTGTTATCACAGAGTGAAATATAATGGTTGATATAGGGGAGTTTATGAACGAAAAATAACAACACGATGCTTAATCTGATAATGATATTTATGATTTATAGGGTGGGATCGCATATATTGTAAAAAATAAATTAAAATTATTGATAAACACTTAACGTAGCCGGGTAGAGAGTATCCCACTATTGGGTTGAACCTAAACCTTTGGTGTCAATGAGGGCTAATAATTTTCTGCTCACCAGATGTCGCTAGTTGACACTAAGGTAAAGTTTTTTGTTACACAATGTGATTTAATTGAGAAGTTGTTTTTTAATAAAAGTTTATCAGTTTCTAGAGTATTATATTAATACACAAAACAATGCGTCAGTGGTTTTCTCTTTAATTTTTTCCACATTTTTAACTTTTTTTTAAAACTTTTATGAATATCTGTGGTTTGGTTTATTTATTTTTAATGTTATTAATATAAAATATAGCTAATGGTACAGAAAGAAACAATAACTTTTATATTTTCCGAACAAATTAACTTCCCCGCTATGAAATCTGTCAAATATTATACCTCACTTTCTAGTGGCGCCGCCCTGGTGGCAGAAAAAGTCGTGGATGACCTCATTATTACTACTTTGGTAAGATTATTACCGATACAGCTCATCGAAGTTCCGCTGCCAAGCATAGCCTTCCCCAACAAATTACCTCATAGGGAGATTATTTGACATAGTTGCCACGCTTGGCAGGCGGGCTAGCAATCGCTGTTGTTATTTTTATCTTAACTTGTTATAAGGAAGACGCTGCTACCCATCTCCTGGTTTATTTCCTGTTTTTTTTTAATATTCTGTCGCCTCTTAAGACGGCTCAATACGGTCATTAGGTAAGATTAATATGAATCACTTATTACTTATAAACAAGAAGAGTAAAACTATTAATAGTTTAATAAAACTATTAATAACTAAATATATAATTGCAGCGAACTTTCAAAATAATATGTTACAAAGTACTAAGGCGGGCGGTTATGTTCCACTGAGGTACTACAACTTTGTTACTTTACTAACAAGCATTTCGCATTCTGATAAACTGATGTAATTGAACTCATTAAAAATATTTCTCAGTTTTTTTACTTGCCTTTATGACAAAAATAAACGTGAAAGTGAACTACAGTTGTTTCCCAAACTTTTGTCCCACTATTTGGACCTATTTAGCCTCTAAAGATCCTTTGGTAGCAGTCCTTCAAAATTTCATGGTACTGTTATCAATTTTCATATTTATCGTTTGGATATCGCCGACAACGACTTTAGAGCCTCAATATTGCCCAATTTTATCCCTATGCCACCGAATATAGCCAGATACCTCTGTGTTCTGTTGCTTTCACACTGATGTATCTAATTACGACTCCCTAGTGCATATATTGATTAGAGTTGATTTTATATTCACGGTATTCCATAAAGATCTTATAGCTTCATATAGAGGGTGTTATAGGCATTCCGTTTACGTCAAACATAAAATCATCATAGACCGGCCACGTCGAGCCGCTGCTCGAATGTGTGGACCGTATTATACTGCGATGGCCAATCCTAATGCAAGCTTGGTGATTAAGCCAAACCTCCTACAACAGGGAAGGCCCACGCCCAGCTGCGGACTTTAGTGGGCCTTTCGGGGGCTTATATAAACGAAGAAGAATAAACAAATATTATAATATGTATTTAGTTTTCATGAAACGTATAAAGGGAAAGAAAATCGTATTAAATTAATATAAAAATGAAAAGTATTTTTAATCCTATCGAATATAGTCGAGCAAAATAAAACCACAGCTTAATATAAAACTATTAGAAGGAATAACCCAAAATTGAGCGTTGACCCCGCTTGCCATTCATATAAAGCAAGTTGAACTCAGACACGTCAAGTGACAGATTTCATTTTTAAGAAACATTTTTTGGGTTTCCCTGATGTGGATATTCATTGAATTGTACTAATTTTATCATAAGAAAATGTCTCCTTTGAAAATGTCCTGAAAGAAGACCTCCTTATAGTAATATGAAAATACCACTTGAATAATCAATTCAGTAAAATTATGATTTAAGTTAAGCCAATACGCTTTAAAATCCAGGGTACAACACCTTTTTACATCACGTGAGATTAGGCACTAATATGTAACAAAAAAAAGTTAAAACGGCTTCAGAAGTCGGTGCTAAGACACGGTTTATAGAAGAATTAAAGAAACGACTTCAGAAGCAATTATGTGTAATTTATTTTATTCTTTTGATTTTTTGAAGTTGGCATTTACTTATAATTGATAATTGTTTATTTTTATTTTTTGAACTATAATGCCGTCTAAATAGATACTTCAACTCGTATTTTTCGTATGAGTGGCGAAGAGGTTCGTTTAACAAACAATTTGAGAGGTCGTTACTAAGAACACTAATACAAGAACGTGCATATGTCGCAGCTAACTAGCTTAATAAGCCTTGCAGTTAACAGCCTAGCCTTTTCACTAAGCGGCGTCGTTCCTGTCGCAGGCAACTAGCTTGTACACCTGTCACGTTAGAATTCTGTGAGAGGGTGATTATTACTCGATCGAACCGACCCGTTCGTGCTGCAATCATTATATAGTATGGCTCTACCAAGTTAATTACATGCCATATATCATGTATGTCTAATTTATTATATTTAAGTATTCTAACAAAAACCTCGTTAAAGAAAATAGTGAAACGAAGGCAGCGTGCTGAGTGTCACAACTTCTACGAAGAAAACAAAAGCTGGAATATCTAACCAGAACAACAAGAGCCTGGGATACACAATAACCTGACCCACATTCACCTCAACCCAGGACACTTATGAAAAGCGCGAATGTCTTTATATGCTGGTTAGTTGGTATTTGTAATAGAGGAGTTGGCCCAATGCCAACCTCCCTTTGCGTCTATCTTTACGGGCTAAGAAGTACGCCTGATATTACTGACACATAATTAAAAAAAATTAAGCCGATTGGCGTAGTGAGTTAGTATTATAATAGGTCGCTAAAACTTATTTGCTGATTAAGTGCTTAATAATTTAATTATTAATAATTACCAGAAACAGGGTAGTTGCAAAAATCTTCGTACCAAAGCTAAGCAGGGCATCGTCACTTCGGTCAAAGTGCGAATGAGTGTGGCGAGTTGTTTGTTGACAAATTAGCTGTTTCATTGCGTTAAAAATAATTTATTGTGTTAGCTGTTATTGTTTGTGTGTTTATCTTTTAAAATTATTACTATATGTTTTATGATAATATTATTAAGTAGTGTTTATTTATTTAGTATATTATTTATTTAGCCATTAATTTGTTTGTAATATTTTCTAGTAATTAATTTATTTGTGATAATATAAGTAGTGTTTAATTAGTTAGTATATTTAATATTTATACATGTCTATATTTAGGTATTAATCCGTTTATAATATTTTGTGGTGTGAAGTAAATTAATTTGTTAGAATAATTTGTGTTGCATGTACATACATATATACAAACATATAATTACTAATATTTGTTTAAAAAATTAGCTAAAACCAAAATGGTGTCGCCGTCATGATCGGTAGGCATCTGTGAAATCCGAAATAATTTTACGCTCGATTTAGAAGTTCATTGTAGTGTCGGTCTGGCCGGGGACTCGCAAGGGTGCGTATGTCCTTGACCCCATTTTCTCTAGGGCACGAGAATCACGTATCAAGCAGATACTTGCTAAGATATACGTTCCTGAAAACATTAGTGTGCTGGTCTCTCTTTATTTACGCCTATCACGCCATCGGATATTACAGTAAATTCACACTACTACCGTTAACATTGTATATTTTTCTGTCTCTGTAAATGATTTGTAAATCTTTTGAGAAAATAAATGTCTCAAACCATAATTATATAACATAAAACAATATCCATTATTATGACCTACTTAAAAGTCATTAATACCTATATGTTTGATTATAGCTTAAAACTATTCCTCAGTAAATTCATTACATTCACTGTCATCCCATCCTATCAAAGTCCACTGCTGAAACGCCTCCCGTAGATTGCCTTGTAGGGGTTAAGGCACAGACAAACTGGTCCCACGTACGCAACGTATGCAATGCATTATGATACTGAACGCTTGATTTTACATGAAATATATATATATATATATATATATATATATATATATATATATATATATATATATATATATATATATATATATATATATATATATATATATATATATATATGTATATATATATACATATATATATATATATATATATACATATATATATATATATATCATTACTAATATTCCCTTTAACCACTCTCACCTTTTACACTCCTGGTTACCTACATTATAAGTATTACACCAAAATTAACAAAACGTTACACTTATGGAATACTCTCGGTGTCTGTCAGTCTGTCATGACTAATTTACGTAGATGGTTGAAATTTGGGATACTTGTAATATGTGTGGAGTCGTAAGCTTTGAATTATTTATATTTTTACGCTGGAGTCGATTCGACTCCCGGCGTAGGTAAATCATTTGGACTTTCAAAATTAAACTAACCATGAATAAAACTTTGACCGTGTAGTAGCGGTTTTAGAATAATCTACTAAGTATCCCATTTCATGCTGAATGAAAAAAACTGGAAGATGGGCAGATGCGCCTTCCTAATAACTACTAGAAAATATAAAACTGCGGTTGCCAACCCGCCTGCTAAGCGTGGCAACTATGGCAAATATCGCTCTTATGAGCTAGTCACCTACGTTCAACAGCGGGCTTTGATAGGCTGTAAAGATGATGATGACTATATAAAATTCGGTATCGTTAATGTTCACGATGTTTTTCTTCCAAATCTGACTGCTATATTACTAGTAAGCAATTAAAATTGATCTGTCTCAATAATTTTAACGACTAGCGTGGATGAACTGTCGTACAGTAACGCTCTAAGCAGGCGTCGTTGCTGGTTACGCGATCAAATTGGTTAGACAACCAAGCGGACGATAGATATGAGAATATTCAAGATAAATATTCCCTAGAGCTGTTCACAAACTGTCGCGTCTCAGTGCAATAGGGGCCGCAAAATATAAAGTTTAAAGGCCGAATACTATATATGTATGTTAGATATTTTATTGAATTAACTATTACGTCCTTTAAAAGTAATGATGAAACGTTGATTCTGGGATCACCTAGCAAATAGAGATAGATAAAAATCAATATCAATCGATTTAATTACATTGTTTCAATTATGTATAATCCGTTCATGATATAATTAATTAATCTCGTTATTTATGACACGGTGCGCTTCGCTTTGATGAGATAAATTATTAATTAGTGAATCCACATTTGTTATGAATTGAATCCCAGCTTTTCGTAATTAACTTGATTCACTTAGATATCGAATTTTGACTGCAATTACGAGGAGGAGGCCATATTATGTATTTCAAAAATAATTTGCAGGCAAAATTTAAATATTTTGCCTGCAAATTATTTTTGAAATACATTGTTTGATATAATTTTTATTTAAGTGTTACGCAACATTTTTCGTGTGACATAATTTGAAAGGAAGATATGCGGAGTAGAATAAGAGATATCTAAGGAATCAGAAAGAGGAAGAAGGAGTGAGCATCCAGGCCAATATTTCGAAGAAATGACAACCGATGAGTTCTAGAGTTTAAATATGAAAGGTCATCGTATTAATCAGCGCAGTGTAGAGCGATAGGTAGATATTTAAAAGAACACTCTAGTACACATATCATGCATCTAAAATAATTTGCAAGCAACAATATGGTTCTAGGTGCTTAAGCGTGCGTCCAGTTGTGAATTTTTAGAAAGATGTGTGCGTGAGTGCATGTCAAAAAGCTTTTGTATTTTATTTATATATAATTTTAAAGTTAATACACACACAAAGGTATAAGTTAAAGAGCATCTATAAACCACAAAGGTTTGTAAATAATGCTATCATCTACATCGATATTTCCATAAGGTTTGATAAAGAGAAATAGAATATACGTAATATTAGATAGTATTGCAAATAGTTTAAAAATCGGGCTAATTTTATAATTTTGATAGTAGAGTAATTAATTAACTAGATGCTTGGTACGTTAATTTCTAAGTGTCAATATCAGTGAGTTGAGTGCGGTTCCGGCGTTTACCTCCCCTTGTTGGTCTGAGGCCGGGAGTCGATGAATGCAGTTGACATACTATGGGGCGGTTTTTGGGGGATGCCTATGTTCAGCAGTGGAACTTTGATAGGTACATAAACGATGGTAATAATGAATTATTAAAAAATGAAAGAAATCAATAGAATATAGAACATTTAGTGTATGGGTCTGTTTGTCTTTCTGTTGGTACCCATAATTGATTTACTTAAGTCACCGACGGTGCAAGACCACGGAATACTGCAATAAATCCTCTTATCAAATGCATTAAGATAGACAAAGACTATACTACTAGATGGAGCAGGATTACATGATTTCACGTTCATTTCTATCTTTTAAAAGCGACACTAGACATTGCCCCAACTTTATCATTGTTTACCAAATTTTACCTAGTTTAATATAGCGACGTGAGACGGAGACCCTATTGACGTGAATTCAATGAGTGTCTCACGTTTCGTTCGGGGATCATTTGCCAGAGCTTAGTATGCTTAGAGTTTAAATGTGAGGAAAGAAATAATCATGACATTGAAAATATTTAATCGACAACCATATGTTCGACTCCTTTCCAATTATTTTTTAGCTCTGGTGACGTCACAGTCACAGCCAAATGAATTGTCGCGCGCTCAGCTCAAATCCCTCGTACTTGGCCAAATTATGCTAGAGACGGAATCGCTCGATGGATTTTAATAAAATAAAAAGAACAAACGAGAAGAATTACCAACAAGAAATACACAAGCTATTATCACTTACCAAACAACTACTTAATTTGTAAATATTTTATGAAAATGTAAGTTAGATTGCAATGTTATTAATATCAAAACTTTTGGCTAGCGTATGCCAATATAGCAATTAATTAGCTTATTTTTCTCAGACTTAATTTATTCAAATATACAGATTTCACACTGAAAACTGATATTGTTCACTGTAGAACTTAGACTACGTCACTAGGGAGTACTAACGTTGTTTATGAGAGTCAGTGGAAGTATATTTCCAGAATCGGATCAGTAGTTTCAAAAAATTACCTTCCTACAAACAAACTAACGTTAAAATACCTTTACTTTTTATAATATTAGTGCAGTTTATTAAAATAAATTATTAGAAAAGGCAGGAATTGTACATCAAGAGCATCGTAAGACTCGATCTATAGCTACACGTAGTTTGCGATAAAATCTCAGGCAGCCATGATATTATTGAAGAAAACTGAGCATTTTTAAACATGTGCCCGGAAATATCTATTTCAGGGATGTTTCTAATTTAAAGTAGATTCAGTCGGCACAACAGAAAGCTTTTAACGAATTTAATAAATTTTATTTAAATTAGTTCATTTCTGGCTACGAGACATCCAAAGCTCGAATCACTTAGGCTGCTTAGGTTTTCACTAATATATATGTATTTATATTTAATAAAGATCATAAAGGTGAAAAATAAGTGCCTCTTGAGTCTAATTTAGCCTCTTATAATTATCTATTTTCTCTTATGCCCGTATTCACAAAAAATTACTTTCATAAGTATAGGAGTAACGCTATGGTAAGCAAGATGTTTCTTAGTGCGTTCGGTATGGCTAGCTATTAATTTCATGAGCAATACTCAAATAATTATTTTTTGTGCGCATAGCATTGAAGGGGTCCACGGGATTAGTTAAGGTTCTGATGCGACGTCACTCAAGTTGAATAACAGATAAACAAACGTCAAAAATAATTAAAACGGAGATGGTCATCATAGATTATTTTATAGTATTAATTGGATTCAATCTTCTTAACCTGTGTTTAAACTTAGTGATTTACAATATTATTTTAAATCTATAAACCTACAACCAGCACAATAAATGACTTATTCTATTGTATTATATTCTATTCTTTGCCCGTGTTTATAACAATGTCTTTTTAAAATCTATGGCGACTCTCAAATTCATTGGCACTGTAATATTCGAAAGGATTTTGAAAGTCACGTATTACTTTCCTGGTATCCATCGTTCTGTGTAGGTATTTTTTTCTCAAAAAATTAATTATTATCATAATCTTTTTTCGTCTTTTTTGTAATTTATATCAATTTTAAAACAAATTAAACTAAAAGAAAATATATAACAAGTATTCAATTCAAATCAATGAAAAAATCAACAAAAAAATTCGATATTAGTTTGACTTTTGTGTTGATTTGTCGTACTATGCGTAACGCTTTACATTCATAGTTCAAATTCATAAATTAGAATAGAATAGAATAGACGTGTACTGATGTTATACTAACTTAATTCAAAAGCGATGTTCCTTCTTTCAATGATAAAACTATGTGAACTTAAGTCGTCCATACGGATAATTTAAATCATTCGCGATTACCAATAAACAATTATAGCTCCCGAAATGGATCGGTCCCGTTTGTTGCCATTAATATTCTATTTAATTTGGCGTATTAAGGGATATCATGTTTTGCTCATTTATCAGGTTACAGAGTAGTGCATAATAACAAAATACGTTGCTCATTATTCGTTATGTTGCTATTTTACCTAACGCGCAATGAGGTACGTATTTGTTAGAAATACAGTTATATAACCCTAACTAGTTGTTTTAAAAAAAGTCTCTTTTGACTACACTATTTAAATGATATTGTACATTTATCTAATATTAATATAATGTAAATAATAATACAATAATATAAACCTAAATTACAATAAAATTAAGATTTTTTTATTCCAAATATTAATTTGAAATCTAGGAGACCTATAGGTGTCTATAGCCCAGTATATTCAAGTACCATCGATCAAAATTCGGTTAATGTATCGAGTATACTCGTTTGTAATGAATACTCGTATGATTACGAAACATAAATCGACACCACAACACCCTACTCTACTCTACCCTCTACACTAAAAAAATACATACCACTATGGATAATAGGACAAATATTCCAACTCGAAACGGGACAAATTCAAGAGAAATAGATATGATAGTTAACCTTAGGGAAAAGCCAACAATAAATTTATTTTCTTAACTATATCACAAATAGCAAAAGATTTATTGACACACACTCAATGGCAACCATCACACTTTATACGATGTTATACCATAGTATAAGCAAGTCTTATTATTTCATTTACTTGTTACTTTTTTATTTTTACTAAGAAATTTTAACTAAAGCTGATTACAAGTTATTCGATTTATTCTAGAAGTTTGGGTTCATTACAGAGTTTTTTCACCGAGTACTCGAAACAACACGAGCACATGAATGAAATTTATTTATAAACTAGCGGTGCCCACACTTTGTTCGCATATATTATAGACTTACTATTACTACTGCTATAAAGTGTAATGTTATCGTTAAAAATTGATCAAGTGGGGATGACATCAACAACAAGGGTTAATAGTTGAGGGTTTTAGTTGAAGGAGAACATTATATTAAAAAACTTTGTATCCAAAATATGCTCTAAGAAAATACGAAAAAGGAGTTAGGGCCTTCAAAGATAGGGGAATGAATGGGAAGGAGGGGATTACAAACTTTAATGACAAGGATGAAACGAAATTAATTTGTAATTTAGGGTCACAAAGTAATTAAACCAAAAAATATAAAATATAAATGTATTTTGAATCTTTAAATCAAGCCATTTTATATTATATATGTAATATAATAAAAAATCCTACATTCCTTCACGAGAAATACCGGCCGACAGTAAGTAAATAAATCTACAATCATACCAAATTTCAAGTCAGAAGCAATAGTCATAAATTACTAGAAAAAACGACCAAGCGTATATCTAAACCTACAAACGGACAAACTAGTCAAAAGGGTTCCATTTCGACTTTTTAAGTACGAAATCCTAAAAAATATACGCATGTTGTTGTAACAAAGGGCCCCTTCATAATTAACGTTAGACATTTTGTTTCGTTGCAAACAAAATGGCAGTATCGCTGGTGTGTGATAGCATCATGGAGTTTTGAACAAGTGAGAAGCAGCAGCCGTGGGGTGAGCATTATTTATTTTCATTGTAAGGCTCACCAGCATGGATCACCAAGTTTTCTTTCAACTGGTAATTATTAGGAGTTAATGGTTTTTCTGCTACAAAAACCTCTTTCACTCACATCACAACCGGTGGCAATATCTTCTTCCATCACGTTCTTTCGAGAAGTGAGAAGCAAGTAATTCGAGTCGAATATCATGGTATAGACCATTATTGTAAAAATGACCTGTGAACCACTGTTAAAATTAGATAGGTTTCATTAAGCCCATCGGTAAAACTTTAAATTAAATCTACGGGTAAATATTATATATCATTGTGAATATCGCGATATATATTCGACAATATCTGTGTAGTAAACATTATTTTTTATTTATACAGGATTAAATATTTCCGATATAAATTAATGTCCATGGACGATATTTTGAAGGAAATTTAAAACCACTGCTAACAATGTGTTTTAATTTATTTTGAGAATTTCATTGTGGAAATAATAATATACGTCAACATCATTTTTAATCAACGACATTCGGAAAGTAATACAAAAACATATTATAACGTATTGGGTTATATAGTGAAAATCAAAAATTTAAATTAATTTTGCATAATAGCATTATTTAAATTAACATAACTATGATGACGATTTTTAATAATCGAACATTTTATTAGTCCATAACAATTTATTCCTGCCCAGCGGTGGACCGTGTGGACTATAAAAATAAAAAACTACAAGTAAAAACTTAGAAATGAGCTCACATTGTTATATTCAAACTCGCGCACTCCGACGTGGTAGACCACGCTCTAGCCATTGCGGTTTTTAGAAGACGATAATTATATTTCGCGAGCAAGTCAAGTTTATTTTGCTTTGTGCGTGAAAATACGAAGAATCCGAATTCTTCCAGAAATGAAACTTACCTAAATCATTCATCCCCGTAAACCCCTAAATTGTAAATTTCATCGAAATTGTAGACCTTTTTTCGAGAACACGATTACAAAAATAATCTGTGTCCACCTGTGGGATATATATAAGCTATTACTGTCTTTTTAGTTGAAGGGAGATCTCACTTTTGGCACATTTAATAGGAGCTATTTACAAAAATCCTAGCTCTACTCATAATGAAAATTTACATCATGACCTCTTAGTTTAAGGTAGTCACCCGAGGCAAGTGTGACAGTGGGGCAAGTGTAACAAATGCAAATTATGCGGCATAAACACGTTTTTTTGGTTAAATTCCATTTTTGTTGAACAACGCAGGAACTTTTACGCTATTGACTATACCGACAGTTAAGTACATAGCTTCAACTATTTTATCGACGGACGTCATTTTTTTTAAACTTCTCAGAAAACTTGCCCCATGTGGGGAAAAACTCATTGTTACACAAAAATGGACGTTGTAATCGTTTATAGATCTTAAAATATTTTGACATTAGTATATAAAGCACGAGTAACTATAAAAAGAAGCGTACTGTCACACTTGCCTCATTGATGAGGTAATGTCACACTTAATAGTCTTCCACCTTAATTAGTTTTAATTACCTTAAATTACAAAATGCTACTTGTAGATACTAAAATGTTTGATCAAACAAACAAGCACTTAATAATTGATGTTTAGAAACTGAATTCACTATGTTAAATTCTTACAGAGTAGAAGTATTTAAATGTTCATTATAGTTTTATTTAGTTTACGTCACGCTTGCCTCAGGTGACTATATTTTATTTACGAGTTAGGTATATAAGATCAGCAGCGATTATAAAAAGACACATAATATTCGGAAAAACACCACCCGCCTTTTGCATAGCAGTAAACGGATAAAATGTAGGTATAATATAATTTAAAACTAAAAATGTTGTACAACCGACTCCAATATAAATTATTTATTCTTACCCGACTTGCCCACATACTGTGAAATTTTCAGCGGACGCTTAAACCCTGATTTTCATCAGCTCTTATTGTGATTCCGTAATTTATATAGAGTTTCGTACATTATTCGTATCCAGAAATTTACTGTACACGTCATTTCATGCACAAATTACAAAGTGTATAATAAAATAAAATGATTGGAAATACTCGCATCGTGCACAAAAGGCCGCCAGTTAATTTAAGCTTTTTGAATTCTCTTGACTGAGAAACTTAATTAACATCGCTAATTTGTGTTCGGCAGAAATAAATTGTAATTAATTAGTGTCAGTTGCCTATAATATGCGTTTATTTAACCTCTAAAAATTGTATAAAGAGAATTTTGAGAGAAGGAGTCCGTCTCCTTAGGTACCACCCCCTATCTATTTCTGTCACCAAATAGCAGTGTTAGTATCACTGTATTCGGTGTAAATGATAAAGAGGGCCAGTATTTTACAGCCTGTGAAGCATTCCGACTTAGTCTTCAGTGGTGACAACGCCTCTGTAGCCTTCTTTGTTTGATGTTGCCACTTCAGTTTTATAAAATATTCTCCTTTTTATCCGATTACCCCAGAAGTAGCGTAATGTTTTTCGAGTGTATGTATATATGTACGTATGAAAGGTATGTTTGCATGTATGTGTGTGCATTTCTTTAGCACGCAGTCTAAACTGTTTGATGAATTTTAGCATATGGGGTGTCGTTGGATTCCTATTAGTTGTGGAAATCATAGGGTATAGAATTTTAATTTTTCTTTTTCTGCAGTCAGCTTATTTAAATTACTGTATTAACCATTACGCTTGATATTTCAGACCCTTTATATGTAAATGTCTATAATCAGAATTATTCTAAAAAACCATGTAAAATATTAAATATAATTAAATATAATTACTTAATCAACATCAAAATCGTTAATATTAGCTTAAGTGATATGACACAAGAACCGTTAAAAGAGACTTTCATGAGCCCACTCACTCTGTACTGTTATATCTGAAAATTAGTTAAAAGACGACGACGAATCAATAAATGACTAAAAATTAAGAGAAATCCCAGAATTGTTTGTTTGTTTCCATGATTGAACCTACTAAAACGCGCTGTTAGAATAAATTTTTTTGTAATAAATTACTATCTTTAATAAAACTAAATATACGGATTTTATCGCGTTTAATAAGTAAAAAATAAATTCAATTAAACGAGAGAAATTAGTTTTATTAAATGTCTAGTATTTTTTGTGTTAATATAAGAAATCATTGTATTACCTTTTTATCATAGTTATTCCTTTGAAAAATTGACAACAAGAAACAGCGACGCATTTTAAATACCGGCCATTTAAGCTCTTCTATCGTACTCAAGTTAAATCACAAATCTGACTGAATGAGGCGTCGTTTTTCCATGAATTAATTTTTAATAACGCACAAGTGCATTTGTGTGGAAAAACAGATATTTGCCGTTAGTGGATCATTCAAGTGTAAGCACGGAGAAAGCTGATTAGAGAAAGAAGTGTGATGTAGCTAAGCTACACTTTAACCACTCAAACACTCTGAAACATTTATTATCTCAAGTGATTTTTTACGGTAAATTTTTAAATTTTCTTTTATATTCCTGCAGGAATATAAAAGTAAATTTTATTATGAACGAACTTTTATTTTGGTCGTTACGTAATATTAATTAAATAAGTGTGAATCAAGATTTATTTTCATCGTTTAAAAATAATAATACTATTTATTATTTTATTACAATCCTTTTATTTATTTTTTATAATTAAAATCTTTAGTCACACTAGCATTTTTTCGCGTATCGTGAAGACGTAAAATGCAAACATAAAATGCACATTTTTTTATATTTTTATTTTTTTACTTTTAAAATAAACAGTAAAAATATTACAGAGTTACTTAAAACTTAAATTTAACACACTTTGTACTGAATCGGTGTCCTGAACACTGTAAACAGTGTCAGTCAATGTTCTTGTGGTCGCTGCGATACAAGCCTCGAGCTTAGTGTATGTAGAAACTGATGTATTGTTTAGTAATGTAATGTGTTTGTGGTTAAATAAATATATTTCACATGAAATAATTATTTTTAAAGTTAACATTTTCAATATCAGTTAATAATGTTCAATAGTTTTAATATTAATTAATTATACTTCTAGTATATTCCTCAAAAACTTCTATTGTTTACTGGAATGAATCAAAATGATAAAACATGGCAAATATCCAGAGCTTTTTTAATTATTTTTAGACCATAGAAACACTTGTTCTGTTCGGGGTTCAAACTCGGAGCCCGCTTCGCCAAAAATAAACGCTGAGCCACTGCACCACCGAGGCATCAAAGACACATGACACATGTTATATAATATTAGGTACATAAGAAACTTCAAATGAATTTAAATTTCTAATGAAGCGAGCGTTTTTGTGATAACGCACATGATTTATTTCCTGTTTCAAGCGTTTTGGAATCGTCTCATCTTTGAAATTGTGTTCAAGCACTTCCAGTGAGCAGTGACCCCAGTCCTGCGAGTTGGGAGTTAATAGCAAATATAGGCAATTTTCATAATAGTTTCATATTAATGTAGTGATGACCTTAGTGGTCAGATGTACTGCGCAGTGAACGCTAGGTTCAAATTACAGCCAGAGTCAACATAATTTGTAAAAAGGGAAGATCAGGGAAGCGTACGCCAGTGTGTGGTGGCGGGCTTTACAAGACCTTCAAATGTTTTGAACGAACGATTTGAATGTCTATTATGTGTTTATTGATAAAAACAAGATAGATCTTTCCTAAGATAAGAATCAAAATGTAGAAACATTATCAAGCGCAGGACAGAATAATAATACTCGAGTACACAAATACAGGTGCACCCTTTATTCCCTCACTCTCTTAGTTCGATGGTACCCCAACCGTACACGACCAAGTGTAGGACTAAAAGCACAGGTCCTCATGATCAGCGATCGCGTATACGACCAGTAGACCAAGAAGGCAGCCAATCAGAATATTTATTACTGAGCATATGAAAGACACGCCGTGTTCAAGATTGACAATAGTAATTATTTACTGTTTGATTGAAAATTTACAACAATGCCCGACAATACCAGCAATAGTCATGAAAACAATTGTCTTTGTCGATGTTGAAGGAATACACTATGACCGAGTCGGGAGCTCGTCGATTTTAATGAAAAATAATTAAAAAAATTGATATTTCTCAGCTAGAGTATTAAGAAAAGTATTACAAATAGCGAAACAATCATGATTTATCGAAATATTATGATACTTCTGAAACAGGAATTATTTAAAGTTATTTTATTGATAACTACCTACTGTTTATGATGTATAAGTAAAAAAGGGCACATTACCCTTTATTTTAGTTGGGGTTTTGTTAAGAATC
Source organism: Parnassius orleans (assembly GCA_029286625.1). Taxonomy (NCBI): domain Eukaryota; kingdom Metazoa; phylum Arthropoda; class Insecta; order Lepidoptera; family Papilionidae; genus Parnassius; species Parnassius orleans. Next base: position 1,610,353 of record JAGSMP010000022.1, on the reverse strand, counting down.
AATTTTAAACACAGACTAGTTTTAATGTAAGAAATAATAAATAAATTAAACAAGTGTTAAACTAAAGTATAGAAAAATTAAATAAAGAACCATACGAAAGTCAATTATTCAAAACTTCTCAACCCATCGGCTCGACAACGGTCATTAATAGATGCGGCCACTTTAGTTATAGGGTTGCTATGTGTAGGCAATATCTGACGTCTCACACACGGTCTGGGTAATATATTACGCTAGTTTAATAACAAGATGATAATACCGCAAACATAATAAAGTTATATAAAGATTTAACTTTATACCACAAACTATTAAAGACTAAAAAGTGGTGAAAGTTGATAGAATTCCTTTTCTGCCTAGGAACCAGTCAAGTAGTTATCACAATCTTCTTAATTCTGCTGTCATACACCACTGCTGAGTCCCCGTAAAAAGTATATGGAGGGCTAATGTGCCTGTGAGGTATTTCAATATTAGTCTTCAGAGGTAGGAAGTCTGAAGCCTTCATTGTTAGGACTTAGTTGCAGGTTTTCCTGAGCTGTATTAAGCTCTTACTAGACCCACTTAGTTAGTAGTTGTCTGTGTTAGCTTGCTGTTCACATTTTAATTTTATAAGTTAAAATGTTCGAAACATTTACATGACTTCACAATTTTCACCAAGTGGTGATCTTTTAAATATCTTCTGACGAGTGTCTTTAATATACTCGTATTTACGGCGTTGATAAAAACACTTGTAAGTTATCATAACAAAAAAAATTTCCATTCTGCAACATAAAGTAAATTACGCGAAAAAGTTGTAACACGATTACAATTATTAAGCTCTTAAAACGTGACGTTGCTATGAAAATAAATTGTTCATTTCATTTTATAAGACAACGAAGACACGATAAACACAATTTTCACTTTATTCCGAAGAATGTTAACTAATGCTTGTTATCATTCTTTGGAATAATGTCAAAATTCTTTTTACTTATCCTTTATAAGCTTTGTTTTTTTATAACGGATTTTATCGCGTATTATTTTAAATTGAGTTCCGATGTACGATGTATGTACGCGTATGCTTAGTTAAAGTCAGTGAAATACTCGTATAATAGTGAAATATAGCGCTTAGTCCCTGAGCTAACACGGCTCCAGTGATCGTTTTCATCGATGAAAAAATCGTTCGCCAACATAAATTGGGACAGCGCGGCGGACACGTTCTTGCCCTAAAAACTCTCCCGGAAACGAGAGGAGGCCTTTGCCTAGCACTGAGCCGTGCAGTGACAGACAGATTTTGGATTTGATTTTATTATTCTCTAGATACTAAGCCGATGGTAGCACCTAGCCATATTCCCTATTGAAGTTAATATATTATGTTATATTAATTTCAATAGGAAATATGGCTAGTTAATTTCAATAGGCATTACGTCCCGTCGTTGTTGTAAGAGGCGACTATAGAAAATCCATTTATGGTAGAATAATAGTAATAACAAGATGTTCTAAAGAACACTGGGGGTTATCAAAGGGTATTTACTGTTTAGGTAATTGAGATATTTTGTACAAAGGCATTAAAAAGTAAAAACATTATTAATATTATTTTTAATTCTACCTGGTAGATATGATATTTATAGTCATATGACATAATGTACTCTAAAATATTTAATAGCGGTAAATCTGAAAACAAAAATAAAATAAAATGTATATTAAAACATTTTTCTTTACTATATTTTACACATAAAAATATACGAAAAATTATGACCCGCATCGAAAGAAAAGTTTGAGAAAGGGGCAACCGCATTTTATTTTGTAAAGAAGAACTTTATTGTTTTTGATACCCAGTCCCAGTTTACAAACTCTTTGGCATAAACCACAAACTAATTAACGCTATTTTTAAGCATTTTAATAATTATTAAAGCCTCATACGTGTCTTTGTTAGGCAAACATCAAATAATCTATATAAATTTATAACAATCTATGGATATGATATGGTGTTACGGAAACGTGAACAATAACAGCACAACCAGATTCAGAATTAAATATTTCTATTTCCCTATAAGTTCAGGCTTATGGTGGTATTTAAAACCCTGAGCCCACGGTCACGCGATCGTCAAATTAACATTTACTTGCAGCCCAGCTCTTTCATAAAATCTCGTAAAATCGGGCATATCAAGCACTGCCTTATGTCCGATGACGCAATACGTATGAAATCCAGCTCAACGGATTGGCGAGCTGAAGTGGCAATGGGCCGGCCATATAGCTCAAAGAACCGACAACCGGTGGGGAAAAAAGGTTCTCGAGTGGCAGCCTCCTACTGGTAGGCGAAGTGTAGGGCGTCCCCCCACTAGATGGAGTGACGAACTGGTAAGACATGCAGGAAGTCAGTGGATGCAGGTGGTTCGGGACCGTGCTTTGTAGCATTCCTTGGGGGAGGCCTATGTGCAGCAGTGGACTTGTGAAGGGCTGTAATGATGATGATGATGATGATGATGATGATGATGATGAAGACATGAATGTGTCTGCCTGTCTGACTACCTGTTAGTCTGTGTGACTGTTCTGAACCGGAACCGAAATGGCTGAACCGATTGCGATGAAACTTCACGAACACATAGAGAGTAATAATACCAGGAGTGATCATGGCTAGATTTTATTCGAAAACCTTGGAAATTAAAAAAATGATGTTATAATATGTTATCTTTTAATATAATCTTTTTTTAATAAGCATTTAATAATTTGCATAAGGTAGGGGCGTCTTTTCAGTTAGCCAATTTATAATCAAAAACTTGCAGTCGTTGGTATTTCTAAAGTAAATATTGAACTTTTGTTGACGACATTGCACAGATGGATAGATTGATAACACAAAATGTTAAATACAATGTATTTTCTTCTTTTGTGTAAAATATTTGGGTCAAAAAACAAATCTTTATGCTTTTTTAAATATTGTGTGTAAAATATATAATATCTATAATATACTTATTACACAAGATTTTAAATATAGAGTCTCTATTGGAAAATTATAAGGCATAAAGTACATTGTCTTTACCAAGACACGCTGAGCTCTTTTAATATTATAAATGGTCTTTGCTTATTTTAAATCTAAATAACACCACATTAATACATCTTACCCAGTAAGCAAAGACGGGGCGTGTCGCTAGTCTTCAGTATATTCCTCCTTTCTAATTTATTCAACATACTAAATTATAAACGACATTGTGGTCTTAAATCGATCATCTTCAGAAGTTTTAAAACTATAAAAGTAAATAACTTTTAAAACTTTTCGTTTCCTTCAAATGTAGCAAACTAACTTTTTGAATAAACTAGTTGGAGTGTTGGAATTTAAAGATACAATTCCTCTTGTTTAATTTCGATACCTACTTGAGAAACCTTACGTTAAGTTTGTTTATATCGAATTGTTCTTCAATTGACAAATATTGTATTTAGACTATTTCAGTTTTTGTAAAGAAATATTTATTTAAACACAGGCATTATTGTGACAAAAGTAAAATATATTTTATTGATTAAATAATAAATTTATTAAAATGTTATTCATTAAAAAAAAGCACCAAAGTATTTCTCTTATGAAATAAGTTGCATATTTTGGACTTGGAAAGATTTCAAGTTAAATTGATTTAATAATATACATATTCACTGCCGCACTCAAGATCATGATCATTAAATTGTTTTTATGTAAAGGTTTTAAAGAAATAATAGTTCGTTAATTGTCATGAATCAGTAGTTAGTCGCGGATAGCAATTTCTTAAATAAATAAATAAAGATACTTGCGTCAATTTCAGACTAACTTTAATAAAAGTACCACAAAAGCTATTCCAGATTGATAAATATTACGTGTAAAGTCTAATATCTCACTAATCTATTTCTATAGTGTCGGTCAATAGGTGTCTTTATTGGTGACTGTCAATTACCGGTAAGTGAAAATCTAGTGTCGATTACATTGAAGTAATATGTACTGTACGTAGTACATAATAGCTCAATGGTCGATTACTAAGAATTTCAGTTTGTCTTTACTGTCTAGTACAGTATTCTTCTAAATTGACATAGAGCTCTGCAAAGTTTCTTGATGATATACTAGAGATGTATTAATTACCGTTGTTTTGAGTTAATAAAAAAGTTCTACTTGAAATCAAACAATTCCCTTTAATTAGAGATGATGATCGACACAACCATGCTATGAGTCGTTTTACTACCATATAGCCGAAACTAAGGCCCGTATTAATAAACGTTATTCTACAACGAACTCAAGTGCGTAATCATTTGATACGTCCTCATTACGAAATCAGCATCTCAAGATCGTTGCTAATTAATAAACACATAAAAACAGTATCTCAAAACGCTGTACTTAGGAATACTGTTCAGTGACTTGCACTCAAGTATACACACTTGAGAGTCCAGTTTCGTTTATTAATCAGTGTGGCACTCAGCTGATATCGTAAACCTAAACCGCATCTTGAGATATGTTTATTAATAAGATCATAACCTCAAGATTGTACTCAAGTGCGTGTACTTGAGCTGAGTAACGTTTATTAATACGGGCCTTAGAGATCTGTCTACGATTTCTATAGTTACCTAAATACGACATCTCTGGGAATAAATAAATCCTATATATAAATTTTGTTACGTAACAGAAATGTTTATTGAAGATTCGCTACAATAAACACTTCAAGTACAAAATACCTTACCGTTATTTACTTAATAGCGTGAAACACTTCAGTTCGAGAGTTCTTACCACTAAGGATATTAGAAGTTTTATCGAAGCCATTTGTATTCAAGAAAATACAACATTATATATATCATAATATAGTAGTAGTGGCAGGTGGATTAGCAAGCGCAGTTTTTTATTTCCTCAGGTTGTTATCAGGAAGATGCTGCTGCTCTACTCCTGTTTCCATCTGTCGGCTATTACGACGGTAATGAAAATTGCAATAATTATTATATAAGGTATAAAGGAAATGATAAAAAGAATAGTAAGGTAACTTTTTAAGCACAGTACATTTTATTACCTCATTTTGATTATATACGCTTTTAATGGGTTTTTTTTTCTACACGCGTCACTCAGGTATTTTTTTATTTAAATCAGTTTACCAATACTATCAGTAAATAAACTGTTAAGTGTAGCTTTCTATACATGTATATCATCGTCATCATTATCAACATTGTTATAACAGCTCCTCACAAGTCCACTGCTGAACGTAGGCCTCTCTTAAGGGATGGGGGCTTAAGTCGTGGTTTCGAATGGGTCGGCTCGACCGGGGAAGGACCACGCTCTCACAGAATACTAGCGTCAAATAGCTCAATGCTGCTGTGTTTCGTATGTTGATATGTGACCCTTTTTACTGGAAACGAGGCATTCCATCTTAGTCCTCACGGGTGACAATGCATTTGCATTTTAATTCGTAATCGAGGATAGATGTAGATGTCTATGGGCCACAGCAACCACTTACCATCAGGTGGACTGTGTACTCGTTTGTCACCCTTATCCTATAAAATACAAAAAAAGGGTGGCTCCTGAGCCACCTGTATCATCATCATCATCATTACAGCCCTTCACAAGTCCACTGCTGAACATAGGCCTTCCCCAAGGAATGCCACAAGGCACGGTCCTGAGCCATCTGCATCCATCGACTTCCTGCATGTCTTACCAGGTCGTCACTCCATCTAGTGGGGGGACGCCCTACACTTCGCCTACCAGTAGGAGGCTGCCACTCGAGAACCTTTTTTCCCCACCGGTTGTCGGTTCTTTGAGCTATATGGCCGGCCCATTGCCACTTCAGCTCGCCAATCCGTTGAGCTATGTCGGTTATTCTAGTTCTACTGCGGATATCCTCATTTCTAAGTTTATCACGCAGAGAAACCCCGAGCATTGCCCTCTCCATAGCTCGCTGAGCGACTTTGAGCGTCCTCATACGCCCAGCATTGAAGGACCACGTCTCAGATCCATAAGTCATCACTGGCAACACGCACTGGTTGCACAATCTCGTTTTCAGGGTTTGAGGTATACCTGACGAGAAGATGTGTCGTAATTTCTCGAACGCTGCCCAGCCGAGTTGAATCCGTCGATTGACCTCTCGGTCGAAATTGGACTTACCTAGTCAGACTATTTTGTCCCAGGTATATATACTCGTCAACAACTTCGAGCTTAGTGCACCCAACAACTACCAGCATAGGTGTGACATGGACATTAAACATGATCTTTGTTTTGTCCATGTTCATCTTAAGACCTATCCGTTGTGAGACACTGTTGAGGTCATTGAGTATAGCTTAAGTCCTCCAGCGATTCTGCCATAAGTACTATATCGTCGGCAAATCGAAGGTGAGTGATGTACTCGCCATTGATGTTGATGCCGTATCCTTTCCAGTCCAGTAGCTTGAAAATGTCTTCCAATGCAGCGGTGAAGAGTTTCGGGGTATTACGTCACCCTGTGTTACACCTCTCTGCAGTTGGATAAGTTTCGAACTCTGATTCTGTACTCAGATAGCCATCGTAGCCCTACTGCACAAACACTTCAGCACTTCGATATACCGACAATCAACTTGGCACCGCTGAAGGTACTGTATCACTGCCCAAATTTCGACGGAATCAAAGGCTTTCTCATAGTCCACATACGCAAGGCAAAGTGGAAAATTGTACTCTTCGGTGTTTTGTACAATTGTAGGGTATGTATGTGATCTATGGTACTAAAGCTTTGCGGAAACCGGCTTGTTCGGGAGGCTGGAAATCGTAAAGTCTGCGTGCCACCTGTATATGTAAATATTAAATGTCAATATGTAAAATAAAATATAATAAGTTCATTTGCCTACAATACTAACACAGTCTTGGCATTTTATGGGCAGAGATGTCATTGCACTATTCGTACATCGACTCCCGTGCAATAGAATTATGTATTAATTCTGCTGCACGGGAGTCGATGAACTTCGAAATTGAAATATTAGCCTATTAAAGCGTTATCTAAACTTCTAAAAAAATGGAAGTCTTTTGGAGTAAGATCTGGATGATACGGTGGATGAAGAAAAATCCTTTAGCAATAACAATTTTGCCAAAGTCTATGTTGACAACTGTGAAGCTGCGTGGGTCAAGCTTTTTTGTTTTACCGATTTGCTGCAAATGATCTAATGTTGTTTTGACATCTTACATCGTGGTACAGCCACGCTGCAGATATAATTATTATGGTTGTAGCACAAATCGGTCGGCTCGACCGGGGAAGGACCACGTTCTCACAGAATACTAGCGTGAAATAGCAGCTTAATGCTGTTTTGTTTCGTATGGTGAGTGTAGAGAACCGAAGACCCTTTTTACTGAAAACGTGGTCGTGGCATTCCATCTTAGTCCTCAGGGGTGACAACGCATCTGGATTTTGATTCTTAATCGAGGATATATGTAGATGTCTATGGGGCACAACATCCACTTACCATCAGGTGGACTGTGGCTCGATTGTCACCTTTATTCTATAAAAAAAGTATCACTTTTAAGAGACACTAAAATTCCATTTTAAAAATAAAAGATACATTAAAATAATAAAATAAGGAGATAAAATAAAATAAGAAAATAATATGAGCAGTGTCGGTCTATAAATAAGTTCACTGTCGCCATCGCTGCAACTAAAGTATTTGCTGGACATCAACTTCTTTTATGGCTTAATTGTTGTTCTTTTATGGCTTATCAAAACTATGTGAGCTGTGTCGGTGTTATAAATAAGTTTACAGTCGCCATCGCTACCACTAAAATAAGTGCTGGACATCAACTACTTTTATGGTTTAAAGTTCAGGCGTTAGCAAACATTTTTGTTGCCGAAAACTATTTTATGCAATTTTTTAGCAAACGTAACCGAAACGCAAAGTTCACTCTCATGTTTAACCGGAAAAGCAAAAAAATCAGGCAGCCCACTGTACATGTTAGTAAAAAGCAAGGCAAATATCGACATATTGGCATAAGCTTTGAAGTGAGCCGCTGCCTTTTTTATTTTTTACAAGTGAAAATCGACGCTTTACCACAATTCACACATTTTTATTATCACGCTAGCGATCCGCCCCGGCTTCGCACGGGTGATTTCTGGATCTCAACAACAGCGCCACCTACCGAATCCAAATGTGAATCTAAACCACTTAGGGACCTTGAATGGGTCACACACACAAAAAATTTCATCAAAATCGGTCAATCTGTTTTTGAGTTTTATCGAGACCAAGAGACAATAATTGATTTTTATATAATATAGAGATAAGACTATGCGCTTGGAGGCTAAAGTAACCGGCCAGCTAAACTGACGGTCAGCTTTAATATAGATAATTTATGTATGAGCGCGTGTTACGAGTAGATTATTATAGATAGTGGGCTGGGTAGACAACTTAATAACTACTACTTACCCACAAAACGAGATTGTTAGTACTTACGATTTAAATTAAGTTTGTATCATGTTACCTACTTCCGGTTCTCGTAAGCTGAAAGCTGACAAGCTTACGGCTTAAGCTTAAGCTTAAGGAGCCGTAAGCTTGTCAGCTTTCGGCGGACCTAACATTGATGTGCATAAAGGTCGGCTGTGAGGAATAGTTCAGTCGCCTCTCAGCGGCTACTCGCCGCCTGCGCCCCCTTTCCCTAAGGGGGGTTTCCGTTACGGCAGAAAGGCCATACGGGCCAAAGCCAGTCCCACAGGTGGTGTTTAGTGGGTAGGCACTTCATAGTGAGTACCACATAACCACGCAGCCGGCTGCGTGGTATGCTACGAGCATTCACCACCTCCGTCCCCCGCTTCCCGGTGGGTAGCCCCTTGCTTTGGGCGCAAAAAAAATAGATCAGTGAGTTGTTTCATAACCGCCAACAAGTGAACAAGTGAAAGAGATAATTCTGCCAGTCTGCTGTAAGGAGCCGAAAGACTCTTAAGCTAAGTAACCTATTTTATTGGACAGGACCTATTTTACGTGGTAGAGCCATGCTGGAGCTATATTACTGGTATAGTTGTAGCACGAATGGGTCGGCTCGACCGTGGAAGGACCACACTCTCACAGAATACCAGTGTAAAATAGCAGCTTAACGCTGCTGTGTTTCGTATGGTGAGTGTAGAGAACCGGAGACCCTTTTTACTGGAAACGAGGCATTCCATCTTAGTCCTCACGGGTGACAACGCATTTGCATTTTGATTCGTAATCGAGGATAGATGTAGATGTCTATGGGCCACAGCCACCACTTACCATCAGGAGGACTGTGTGCTCGTTTGTCACCCTTATCTTATAAAAAATGAATACTAAAGCTAAGTAACTTATGTATTTTACTATTATAATATATATCTTTTAAATGTTGATGCCATTTTGTGACCTGTATATTTGAGAGTTATGTATTGTTGGTTTATTCATACCAATTGTATAAAACAACATATTGTAAATAAGTTTTATTTAAAAGAAATGTTCCGCTTGGTTTCTTGCTGGTTCTTCCCAGGACAGAGTGTTTTCTTCGAAGCAGTGGTAAAGTACTATATTGAATAAAAATGATTCCATTCTATTTTGAAAGCTTTTCTTGTAACTCTACATTCAATATGAAGACAGTAAATTATAAACTATATATTTTAAAGCTTTTTCTTTGTGACTCATTATAAATCTAACACGCGCATGAATTCTAATCAATTTGGCTGATTTTAAAATCTGTGACGAGACGCAAAAACCGCGATCGATCACAAAGATCGCGAATATATAGTTTTGTACGAAGTGCCGTGCCGCGCAGAAAGTCGCATGCTCTTAATTTCTCGCCAAAATATATGAAATCGACATCGATTCAGAAAAATAATGCCTTTGGTGTATAAGCACGTTTATGAGGATATGATCTTTAGAACTTTGAGAACACATTGCCTCACTAGTTTTGCACATAATAATACAGTATTTTTTCACTCATTTTTAAAAGAGGAGCACAAACACATGCTACTTTTATGAAATCCAAGTTTTCTGAACCAACTGGTCGGTAAGTAACAGTTCAATGCGCGCTTAAGTTGATAGCCGGACGAAACAAATATTTTAATTTCACAACTGGCCGAGGACATCATCTTCTGTGCGCGTAACTTAACTGTAAGGTCACGTAGTGGATCGTCCACTTCCTTTTAGTCCGTCCATACCTCGTCTACATACCTCTTTATCCACTTTCTACTTTGTCCATTTCACATTTCTTCCATTTCTAAACTTGATCAAATGTGATAAATTACTAAACTTTAATTTTGATATCTAACTTTCCTAATTAAATAAGGCTTTAATAACGACAATTACTTCTTCTATAACTTCCAAGCTAATTTTATTTTGTTTCAATAATAAATAGACTGAGTTGCCATTTAACAATGAACACTCATATTTAACTCGTCTTTGAAATAATATCCTAATGGCTACAAAACCAAGGTTATTTCCATAATTATTTCTTTATTATTTCTAGGAGTTGTTAAAGTTTGTTTGACTTATCAAAATATGTTATATTAATTAAGATAGACTTATTACATTTATAATTAAGAAAATTCTGAAAGTTTCTCCTATTAACAATTTAAAGTTAATATTTTTCAATTCCTAATTGATTTCTGAGATATTTGTTTCGATGAATTTAGATATATTCAGGAATAAATAGATTTTCTTAATGAAAAATAGGTAGCTCATATGCCTAATTATTTTAATAAAGTTAGTGAGACGGGGTAAGTGAAACATACTTTTTTTAAATAAAAATCGATTGGCTTGACTAACCTGTTAATCTTGTAACGGTGCTAATGTAACGCATATCTCGCCAAAATTATTAAGATTTATAAATTTTATCAGAATCGATGAGAGCACATAAAAGACAAGCTGTTTCAATTTCCACCAGGTCTAGTGAAATAGTAGGGATTTTCCATTCAAAACTGAAACTAACTCCTTTAGACCTTAAAAGGGACTGTCCGATAGTGTTTCAAGTATTTGCATCGTTTTCATATTGAAATGAGATTTATTTTTTTCATCTCAATATAAATATAAATTCGGGGCAAGTGAAGCGGACATCCAAAACCCGAGATACTCAACAACGGCTTAATACTCGTAGTTGAAAGTGAATTAAATTCTTATATGAAATATATAAAAGGTTTGTTCTGATATATACCTACTAAAACAAAACTAATTGTGAAGGATAGATCTGATTTGGTACAAACTACTAGGATCAAACAATCTATTAACTCACGGTATAGCGGAGTGCTCTTCTTCGCTCCTCACCACTGCATTGGAAGACGTTTTCAAGCTACTGGACTGGAAATGATACGGTATTAACGTCAATGGCGAGTACATCACTCACCTTTGATTTACCGACGATATAGTCCTTATGGCAGAATCACTGGAGAACCTAAGCACTATGCTCAATGACCTCAATAGTGTCTCCCAACGGATAGGTCTTAAGATGAACATGGACAAAACAAAAGTCATGTGTACAGTCAATGTCACACCTATGCCGGTAGTTATTGGGAGCACTAAGCTCGAAGTTGTTGACGAGTATGTTTACCTGGGACAAATAGTCCGACTAGGTAAGTCCAACTTCGACCGAGAGTTCAATCGACGGACTCAACGTCGGCTGGGCAGCATTTGGGAGATTACGACACATCTTCTCGTCAGGCATACCTCAAAACCTCAAAACAAGATTGTACAACTAGTGCGTGTTGCCAGTGATGACCTATGGATCTGAGACGTGGTCCTTCACTGCTGGCCGTATGAGGAAACTCAAGGTCGCTCAGCGAGCTATTGCTCTCCATAGCCCCGAGCATAGCCTTCTGGCTATGCTCGGGGTTTCTCTGCGTGATAGACTTAAAAACAAGTATGTTCGCAGTAGAACCAGAGTAACCGACATAGCCCAACGGGTTAGTAAGCTGAAGTGGCAATGGGCCGGCCATATAGCTCGAAGAACCGACAACCGATGGGAAGAAAGTTTCTTGAGTGACAGCCTCGTACCGGCAGGCGAAGTGTAGGGCGTCCCCCACTAGATGGAGTCACGACTTGGTAAGACCTGCAGGAAGTCAATGGATGCAGGTGGCTCGGGACCGTGCGTTGTGGCATTCCTTGGGGAAGCCTATGTTCAGCAGTGGACTTGTGAAGGGCTGTAATGATAATAATGATAATGATAGCGGAGTGCAGGTAAACATTTCAGGTTTCTCAGACTTGATGTTCACTTCACATGATGTAGACTATAGACTGTAAATATCATACAAAGAAACTGATCTATTGCGAAGTTCCGTTTGAATTTTTCTAAGAATTCTTTCTATATAACCATTCTAATAAATATTATTCGTAGGAAAAAATTAAACAGGAAAAAAAAACATTTTACTCGATCCACCTTTTACTGGCAAACATTTCAAACCGTTTTCCTTTAAATAAAAAATTCGGTTTACAAATTTTTTGTTCAACGCTACACTACTTCTGGATGTGTAAAAAGCTCTTCCTGTCAGCTCTTTTTCAAATATTGAAACAGTCGACAGTGTTCTTGTTTCGTCGCTATTTTTTGTTTCTACAATCAATGGGTAGATTTTCAAATATACTTCTTACTAATTTTGCCGTGTTGTAGCCTTCCTTATTGAGGTTAAAAGTATTCAGCATGAAATAAATATTGAGAAATATATTCATTTTAGGTGTAGGTGCAACGTACTATTTAACCTAAAATTCCACTCTTCGAGTAAATTGGTTCAACGGCGCTTCTGATGAGCACAACTAACAATAATCGAGAATCTTTCGTCACCCATTGCTCGAAATAATATTTTCAAACTGTACGAGTTTGTTTGTAATAAGTATAAACATTTTCCCAAATATTTTCATGGGCACTTCCGTGAGGTACGGTCCGCGGGCAAAAGAAGCACAAGAGCATTCTTGTCACTTTCTTTCATAAGTTTAATAAAATTTATCTGCATTATTTGTGCTTCTGTAAAAACCTTGCCAACGACATTCATCGGTCCAACTTAATAGTTGCATTAATAAAAAAAAATGCACACAGTTCGCTTCGATCTTATCTGGCAGAAGACCGCACACACAGAAAATATGTTAGTGGTCCTTTTATTAGATTTATAATCTAAATAAAAAGGATATAGCTCCCTCATAAAAAGGTAGGAGGCATGTTTTAAATGATTATAACCATAACTGTTTATAATTTTTTAATGATGCCGAGTAAAACTTGATATATTGCCTGTTAAACCCCTTGTGCCGCGCCATTTTATTTTTTTTCGCTTGCAAGTGTCAGGGGCCGTTCGGGAGGTCGCCCGATACCGGCAGACAATAATGTAAAAAATTATATCTTATCACAGACAAGAAAAATTTGGCTAGAGATGAATACATTACAGGTGTATCCGTAGATTTTTATTCATTTTTGATAAAATAACTTTTTATTATATTTGACACTTCCTGCCTCTCTTACCAGGTCGTCACTCTATCTAGTGGGGAGTCTCCCTATACTTCGCTTATCAGTACGAGACTGCCACTCGAGAACCTTTCTTCCTCATCAGTTGTCGATGCTGATGTTGATGATGGCTCAGGTCTGTGCTTTGTGCATTTCATGGGGGACGTCTATGTTCTGCTGTGGACTTGTGAAGGATTGTAATGATGATGATTATAGTATTTGGTACTCGGTACTTATATATATGGCAAACGAATATATGTAACTCGTACTCGAGTGCGCATTACATTGCATTCTATGGCACGTGTTATAAAAAGCTTAATTTCCAGTAATATTGGCAATCATCGCAAACAATCGCGTTCCAAGCAATGGCGGTCCCATTGCTTACGATATAATAGCAATAATTTGCGGTGGTTATCGCTGCAGAGAACTACAAGTTATGTAACTACCCAGTTTTAATATAATTTGTAATAAAGAGTTAGTTATTCAATATAAAACATTTGAAATAAGCGTGGTTTTAGGTAGAATATTCGCACGGTGCTACGTGATTTAATTGCTCACATAAACCAGTTACATAATAAAGATAGTCATGCTTCTTCGAAAGTTCACGTGCGATGACGCGAGACTACGACATACGTACTGACTACGCGTATCCCGTGCGTAGCCGTACGATCGTCTAAACTTAAAGTAATAATGTAGACGACGACGACGTTTAACATGTTACTAAGACATGTCCTTAAATATTGTTATGTAGAGTCTATATTATCTTATAACATAGTTGTATAATATAGTATATATGTATGTTGTACGATTGGTCGATGTTGTGAACAGGATTAAAAAATGAATGCATCAGTGGTTTGGACACGCAGAAAGAATGAATAAGGAAATAGCGAAAAAGTTAATTAACGCTACAGGACTAGCAGAGTCGGCAAATGACGCCCTAGAAAAAAAAATCTTTCGATCCAACTGTCGATAGGTAAAATGTTAATTAATTAACTGTACTTAATCATAAGCGTAGAGCATACATGTGCTTTCACATGGATGTGAAAAAGAAACGAATTGTGTCAGGATCGTGCCAAATGAAAGTCCGTAGTCTCTATTTCTGACAGGTGGTAAAGTTTATATATGTATATTACGTATATTTAGAAGAACTTATCAGTGCACCATGTTGATTGATGGATAATCTCGTATATGCAAAAACACACAAGGAAGCCTATCACATTAGCCTTGTTCCCGCTGGTCTGGGTGTAACGTTTGGCTAAAGCAAGATGGTTCTGATGCCTTCGATCAAAAGCCCTAGGATCTTTCAGGCATTTCCGATAGCCCCCTATTACTCCTAAGACGAATACTAGCGATTAATGATCTTATACTATCATTATATGTCGAATCCATTCATCATTTAAAGCTCATTTAGGTAAACGAATACTTCTGTACAAAAGCCTGTCGGCCAAGAAACGAATACACTATGTCCGCTACGCCACCACCACATCTGTGCTCGTAACCTTGACTTCAGAATATATTTTAATTTGCAAAATGGAATGATATAATCCACGAATAAATTTATTCAAATAGATTCATTCAAAATATATTCAAAAAAATTATATTGTACTTTTAAGAGCAGTACGCAAAACGAATCTATGTAAGCTTGTCTTTTATCTGCAATCTATCTAAGCCTATAGTCGGGTCTGGATAAAGTATGTAGTATCATTTTGCCACCGTTTAAGTCAACACAGAGGCGACATCATTGCACTAGCAATATGTAAGTTTTCAGTATTTTAGAATGAATACGTTATATTGACATTCGTCGGTCACAGCCAAATTTTGCTAGTAAGCAGGATGAACTGCCGTATTTTCATTTTGTATGGATATCTTCATACATCCAACAGTACGGCAAGGCCTAATTCATTTTTATCTTTGGAGAGAATGATGAAGATGAAAAATAAATTTTTTGAACTAACGTTTATCTAACATGATTTGTTTTGTAAAATAGTAAAATAAAAAATTGAATTTGTTTTGTAAAATTTGACCAAGGTGATAAGCGATTAACATTTCCTATCTCGGAAAATTCAGGCTGAAAATCCCATCAGTACATCAAATGTACAACCTGAGGATTAAAGTCTAGAGTCTGTGTCCTTTTTATATGAACTTTGCTGTAGTTATGCTACAATAGCCTACTTACAATTAGGTATACACCTAAACATGCTTTCAAATAAAATAATTTAACAATGTCATATTTCTATTATAGTTGCCCAAAGATCCGTAAAATAGCAAGAATCATCTGTATGATAAGAAATTGCTTACTTATTAGAAAGTAAAAAAAAAAGGAAAACAGTTTTAATGAAATCAAAAAGTAGCCATTATTAAACAACCCTTCCAATATTTGAATAGTTTACGTTTATTTACATCACATGAAATAACCTTCGATATTATTATACTAAATATCCTAACACAATATACAATTATCTATTGGTATGCCCAGTAGGCCAGACAAAGTAGTTAACTATCGCCGGTCCGTGTCAAGTACAAATATCGAGAAGACTTCCGATAAAAACAAGAGCGCTGTAGGCAGCTCTCGTTTTTATTAACCTTGGAAGTTCTTTAGCTCATATCTTATATTTGCTTTGTAAGGGAATTATATTATTACGACGCTCACCTTGGGAACAGAAATCATTAGATTTTTCTTTACGCAATATGTGTTTTACGGCATATCGTGACAATCCTAAATAAGCTTGCAGTTGGCTGGCTGCTGTGATCACGATGATGGCTTGCGAATATTTCTGTAAATTTTGTACTACTTATATTGATCAAATCAAAACCAGTAACCAATTTTTTTATTATTGATCAATATTCTATACTTTGATAAATACAAAAAACGCATAATAAAATGATAACTATTTTATACTCATTTTTCAAAACATATTTCAACAACAATAAAAACTTGTGGATTTTATATTTTACAACTAGCAACCCGCTAAGGTTTCACCTGGGTTAGATTCATTGATGTGGCGTTAAGATAATAATGATCAGAGACCATTTTGTTTATAAATTTTTCGATTTCACAAAAAATCTATATACGTTTTTCGGATTAGGGACGGCGGGAGTTGCTCTTCAAACTAGGTAAGACAAATAATTTTATATCATTACGCGGATATAAGCAAATTAAATTTCAACAACTTTAAAGCGAGAAACACACTGGTCCCACGTACGCAACGTATGCGATGCAACGCTCATACGTTGATCTACACTTGATCCACGTATACAACGTGCGTTTGGAGTCAGACATTCTTGTCACTTCTTAACGGACATTTGTTTCTTAACATTTGTACTCGTGCACAAATGTTTTTTGATTCTGAGAGTGAATTTGATAATGATATAATACTTTGTCTGATGTTCATAAACGAATATATCCACGCCACAAAGAAAGAGATTTATCTTTTACGAACTTAAACTGTTTAACTTTTTAGTTAAGTAGCGAAGATATTGGGTTTGGAGAGTACCATATATTAGTAGAAGAACTGGAAAATGATTACGATCGACTTTTTCTGTACCTACTTTCTTTGTCTTCTGAGTTTTTCTATGTCAAACTTTCGATGTTTTGCGGGAGTAACACATTATATTTTACATATTCATGGATTCGTTTAGCTTTTAAATAATTATAACGTTTAACAGTATTACTAACAAATTTTCTTAAGTCGGATTTTTGGGCGTTTAGGTAATAATTCTGTTGAAATGTATATTGCAAACAAATACATGAATATTTAGAATAAATACAATTGTTTATTTCTACAATTTATAAAATCATGTCTTATATCTAATCGTAACTGAGCTCGCTGGGATGAAAATACAAAAAAAACACTATTTACTTTTAACGATATTCAACACATTTAATATTATAAAAAACATTCGTATCGCCTTTCTAAATCGATGAGCTGTTCATCTCAAAATTAAACAAAAATACGCACCGTGCACGCATTTTGTCTATTGCAAAGGTTTATTGTTTTATCGACGTGCTATCATCGATCACTAATAAAAAACTAGATACACAATCAGTGATAAAAAATGGCCTCACCGAATGAGCGCCCTCTCGAACATTTGGGTGCGCTTTTAATCTAGTAGCATTCGAATGCTCCGACGGTAAACATGCCTTGGTGTTCGTTTAAAAAGTGTAAAAATCACACATCCAGTACGCTAAAAAAGGATGGAATTTCATATTTTCGGTAAGCATTAATATTAACATTATTGAATTGTTATCACGGTATTGTAAATACTGATATTTTGTCAAGAAATCATCGTAAAAGCTTTTTTTTTAAATAAGTCGTAATTGTTCGAGTTACATGCGTTGATTCTGTTCCATTTGTGGAGACGCTATTGTTTTTTTATTTTTTTATTATTAAAGTATTATTGTTTTTTTTTTTTGTTTATTGAGACTTTTTTACTGTTTCCCTAAATATTATGGTAACATTTTGTAGATTTAATTTTGAATAAGTTTGTATTTCGATACTTCTCAAATTTGCAGCAAGGTATTTTCATCATTTTAAGGTGTCGACATATTTTCATCCAAGTGTCACGATAATAATCATACATTTATTACAATAAAATCTATTACCGAACGGTACCTTAAAGTAAGATTGCATTACATAGCAAAAAAAGATACGGAAAAAATAAAAATCTATCGAAAAGACGATTATTTAATAAACTCATTTTATTTCAAGGAAATTAATAACATAATTATTCAGTCCTATCCGTTTTTTTTTGTAACATCTGTAATATGAACATTACGTCAAAAATTTGGACAATAATATTCTTAGATTTTACAAGAACTTTCTGTACTTACTTTTTATATTTAGTAACTATTGAATTTAGATTTAAGTTGTTTGTCAAGCAATATCTTTAAATTTTTGACACAAGATAAAGAATAAATAAATAATTATGACTGTTACAATTACTTTCATTACTAAATGAATATGGTGCCGTATTCATAAGCATATTTACATTCAGGTAATAATATAACCATTACATATAAACACCATATAATAGAATAGAATATACTTTATTAAGTAGACCAATTTTTTAAAACAAGTTTAAAAAATAACAAAATTAAAGTTACAGTAACAAAAAATATTGTGCAGTTCGACTCCACTCATTCCTTGTCCAATCGACGAGCCTCGGTCGTAAAATTTTATTGCTTTTTATTGGCACTTTGTAATTCTGACTTTAAACCATGCGTGTAAGGTTGAATTTGTTTTATAATAGGTTGACCAGCGAGCATCGGTCATAAAAATTTATTGCTTTTTATACGTAGCTTTGTGAATACAACTTTAGGCAATGCTTTTAAGGTTGAATTTACATTAATGTATATTTATTTCAACTAGAATTACCTCAAAACATTTGGCGACAGTTTTTAGAGAATTTTTGTATGGGATTGTGCATCTAGTTTTTTATTAGTGATCGATGCGTGCTATGCGTAAGTTCTAGAAACACACTAGTCGTACGTGTGGTAAGTGGGAACGAACGAACATCTCCTTCACCTCCCACGCCAATCGCAGATCAACGTTGCGTCGGAAGCGTGTGATTGCGTTGCATACGATAACCGTGTTTCTATATTTATTATATAGTTTTTCACACAAAATCAAGAGTCCATAATGCGTTACATACGTTGCGTACATGGGACCAGTCTGTCCCTACCTTAATAAAATATAGTCTAAATCACTCCTGGCATACCTCTCTATTTTTTCGCGAAGTTTCATCACAATCGGTTCCATACCGAAAATTAGCCTGGACAGACAGACAAACATAAATTTTGGAAATGATTATTCATGTTTCAAATGCATCCAAATAACCCCCTGGGCTCAATAAAAGACAGACTCCAATTTTTATTATATGTATAGAGTATAGATATAGAATATTTATAAATGGACTCTATGTTTTAAAACGCATATTATGTCATACATGGAACGCTTAAAATTCCCTTTTATTTGTCAGTATAGAAGGACATTATAACAGTTCTTGGTAAATATAAATAGAAAATAGGAACAATGCAGTGTCAAGCAGACCAGTAGTGTCCTTTATCCGTGAAAAATTATAGGCTAGCATTTACTGGTAGGAGAGCTAGCCCTAATTGATGACGTGACGACGCTGATTATGGTGGGTCAATGCTCAATTAAATACACTTGAAATATAATTGCAAAGTTATGTTTATTTTTTATTTATCTTCTCCATCATGATAGTCTTTGAGAAGTCCACTGCTTAACATAGGCCTCCCCGAAGGAATGCCTCAAAACACGGTCCTCAGCCGCCTCCTTCCGTCGATATGCTGTATATCTTACCAGTTCTCCTTCTCTCTGTCTATTGGGGGGCCGCCCTTCACTTCGCTTACCAGTACGAGGCTGCCACTCGAGAACTTTATATTTTATTATTAAAAGTAAATATTGAGTGATCAGCGAAGGAAATTTGATACGTAATGAGTAGTTAAACAAACTAACCTGTAAGTCAAATTCGATCATCTATACATACATACACACATAGATACATAAACACTCAAGCCTGTCACCCATAGGGGTAGGCAGAGACCACAAACTTCCATTTGGCATGATCCTGACACACCTCTCTCGCTTCCTTTACATCCATATATCTACGCATACACACTCGTCGGTTAAGGGTATCTATACAAATAAATAAAATAAGATTTTCTGTTTGTAATGTCAAAATAACAGCTTTATACTTAATGCATATGAAAGTATATACGGTACTTATAACAAAAAAATCAAATTTTTAAAATATGTCTGTCTGTCTGTTTGTTGCGGCTAATGTCCAAAATGGCTGGACCGATTTTGACGGGACTTCCACTGGCAGATAGCTAATGTTATGAAGAGTATCTTAAGCTACTTTTATTTTAGAAAAATAATTAGGATTCCACGCAAAAAATTAAAAACAATAAAATTCAATCGTAATAAATTCGACGCGGACGAAGTCACGGGGAACAGCTAATTTCGATAGAGCATTTACATTGTCAAAATTTACTGACTGTCGTTTGAGTTTGAAAATTAAAGAGGTTTCATCAGCAAATAATACTATAATCGTGATTGCCCCCTACAATATAAGGTAAGTCATTAATATAGACTAAGAACAGGACTGGGACAAGAATCGAGCCCTGAGGAACGCCCATTGACACTACTGATTCGGAGAAACCTTTACTATTGATAACGACTTTTTGACTTCTGTTATTTAAATATGAAATAATAAGTCTATGCGCAATATTTTTGACACCGTAATGTTGTAGTTTCCTGATTAATATCTCATGATGAACACAATCGAAAGCCTTGGAAAGATCACAAAAAATACCTAAGGCATCTTGTGAACTCTCTCAAGCATTAAAAATATATATTACATACGCTCAACACCTCCGTCAGTAGTCGAGCGACCCCTTGTGAAACCAAATTGGTTTTTATGGAGTACAGAATACATATAAATAAAATTAATATGTAATATAATAATATGATAATATTAAGCTCAGGAGATTATTTGCATGCATTTGAGACATATGTAACCATTTTTTTATTTTTGTCTGTCTTAGGAATGGCTGAACCGATTGTGATGAAGCCTTACTAACAGATAAAAATTAATACCAAGCGGGATCAAAGCTATATTTAACCGAAAATCTATAAGATATTTTGATGGAAGAATTTATAAAAAAATGGTCTTTGATTATTTTAAATCTAAATAACGCACATTAATATATTCTGTCCAGGCGAAGCTGGGGCGGGGCGCTAGTTATTAAATTAAGACTCATATCATTTAATGAACATTCCAGCTCTTCGAAGATTCCATGAAAACTTGTTAACTTGACATTGTTTCTCTTTAAGGCATGCAATATTAAAAATATTTGTTTAGTTTAAACAAAATATGACAGGTAGATAGCATTAAGCAACAAAACGGTGAATATATCCCGATTTTGAGCATTATTTTATCCGAATTCGTCATAGTAGGGTAATAATTACTAAAATTCACAAACGTAGTCTGATCATCGAAAATCATCTAATAAATATGTAATATTGTAGTGACTTTCTGAAACTATCAATACTTTATGACTATAAATGTCTTCAGCCTCTCGATTGTGAAGTCGACATGAGATCTTCATATAAACTAGCTCCACAGAATTTCAATACTGCGAAACTTTCCAGTCCCGTATAGCAAATACAAACAAAATAACGGACAACACATTGGATTTGAAGTTGAACGTGACAGCGATTGGTACACTTCTGAATTTTACTTTGTTGCACAATATTTCATAAAGCTGTTTTTAAATACAGTCTAAATAGTATTAAGGATTCAAATATTTTACGCAATGCCTTTGAAATCGCAAAATGGCACTGACATGCAGTGAACATTATTCATTGGAACGGTGTTTTGGAACGAAGTTCCTTATCGGACGGTACGAATTTGGCGGATGGGGGCTAGGCGAGAAAAAGTGTAAGATTTTTCCGTCACGACCCCTTCTGACGTAGTTTAGACGGCCTTGGCGGCTATAAGGAAGCGAGATGGAATAATATCCATCTCCCTCCCTCGCACTTTTTTTTATATTGCCATGAAAGAAATATTATTTTATTTTAAACGCGTACTTGTATATATAGAGGTCAGTGATTTTAAATGACGTTTCATTTTAATAGACGCTAGTAATTCATTTATTTGTATTCGTTAATCAATAATATAATACGAGCCTTTATCAATAATAATATACTACGAAAGGAACTTCGTTCCAACCGAGTGTTTCACGCATGTTTTTGAACAACAAACTGTATTCAAAAATGAAAATGAAAATTACGTCATCACCATCATAATTACAGCCCATTCCAAGAACATTGCTGTAATATAGACTTCCTCATAGATTACCACAAAGCACGGTCCACGGCTACTTGCATCCATTTTGTCACTCTAAATCACTTTATACAGAATAAACAACATGTAACATTATTCGACAATTTTTTTAAATAATATATCACAATACTATGTGCTGTGAAGTGGCGGCGTAAGTGACTCCACTACCCCATATTATCATCCCGCGGGCGTAGTAAGAGGCAGCAGAGGGAAACTGAAACAGGAGATGGGCGGCAGCATCTTCCTGATAACAACTCAATAATTATAAAAATCTGCGCTTGCCAACACCCATAGATTGCCTTATAGGGGGATATATGCCATAGTTGCCACGCTTGGCAAGCGGGTTAGCAACTGCAGTTTTTATTTTTAATCGTTATTAGGAAAGCGGTACGAATTTAGCGGATGGGGGCTAGGCGAGAAAAAGTGTAAGATTTTTCCGTCACGACCCCTTCTGACGTAGTGTAGACGGCCTTGGCGGCTATAAGGAAGCGAGATGGAATAATATCCATCTGCATCGCACTTTTTCTTATCTTGCCATGAAAGAAATATTATTTTATTTTAAATGACGCTTCATTTTAATAATATTATTTGTATTTGTTAATCAATAATATAATACGTTTATCAATAATAATATACTACGAAAGGAACTTCATTCCAACCGAGTGTTCCACGACACTCTCGCTTGCTTTTTTTAATTAACATCAGCTATTGATACACGGGAAAAGCCTACCCGAATACAGAATCATCGGTCGGGAGTTAGAATTCCAGCCAAATTCATATCCGTTTTAAGGCAGGCGAGAAACGGACACTGACCTTCGAGCGTACTGTAGGGATACCACCCTGCCTTTTGTCATTTTCCCCACTTCAATTTTGATTTATATTTCATCCTCTGTCTTATCTATATTATTAATAATAAGAACCGTTGTTTCTTTGTAAGAAAATATTAATTAAGTATCAGACTGGTCATATCAGTTAATAAATTTTATACTTAGTCCTTGAATTTGTATTAAAATGATTATCTTCTTTGATAATTCTTCCGACCGATTTTGATGTAATTTTGTGTGTGTGATTAGTTGATTTGAGAATGATTTGGATTCACAATTGAACCCGGTAGGTGGCGCTGTTGTCGAGATTCAGAAATCTCTCGTGCAAAGCCGGGGCGTGCCGATAGTTGTTTATTAAATACAAAAACAAACACATCAAAAGAAATAAGAAATAACAAAGTTCTCAGTTCTCAATAGACATACACCATTATTTCAAACTTTGATTATGGTTGTGTGGCTGTGGTAATTTTCATTTAGTTAAGCCGCTCAACTAAATGAAAAACATGCAGAGCGTAGTGAGAACGCGTCTCCCACCACACTCTGTACTACGCTAAGCGGTAAGAAGTGTAAGCGATAAGGAAATGTATGTAAAGCGATACGTATCGTTTTCCGTAGACGTAACATAATACTATCTAAGTGTCTTTGTCTGTTTCCCACCTGTTTAATGTTTATGTTGTATTGGTGTTTTGTATTTAGACGTATTATTCTCCGTTACTTGTCTTCAACGATTTTTTTTTTTAAATATCTTAAGAGGTGACAAAGGAAACTGAAACAGGAGATGGACAGCAGTATCTTCCTGATAACAACCTAAAATTATGGAAAATTGTGGTTGCCAAATGGCTATGACAAAATTAATATGACAATGGCGAAGGAGACCTATGTTCGCAGTGGATTTTTATAGGCTGTAATAGATGAATGGATGAAACATCAAGCGAGATAACAGTCCATCTAGTGGTAAGCGGCTGCTACAGTGCGTGGACCTGCAGCCAGCTTTAAATAGCTCGCAATGTGTAATTTCACTGGTTATTTTACCTTTCAAACTAGAACACAACAATGGGTGTAACTGCTCCATAACGACAAAAATAGGTATAAGGGTGTTATCTAGCCAGACGGTTTTTACGTGGTAGAGCCACGCTACAGCTACGAGCTATATTATGCAACCATAATATAGCAGCTATATTATGGTGGTAGCACGAATGGGTCTGCTCGACCGGGTAAGGACCACGCTCTCACAGAATACCAGCGTAAAATAGCAGCTTAATGCTGCTGTGTTATGGTGAGTGTAGATAACCGGAGACCCTTTTATTGGAAATGAAGCATTCCATCGTTGTCCTCATGGGTGACAACGCATCTGCATTTTGATTCTTAATCGAAGATGTCTATGGGCCACAGCATCCATTTACCATCAGGTGGGCGGTGTGCTCGTTTGTCACACCATTCTATAAAAAAATACGCAGAAAAACTTTTTACCCTCTCGTAAAAATAAAAAAATTTTTTTGCATCCTTATTTCATAAGTGACCGAAATATGATCGTTTATTTTGTAAACCGGCAATATAAATCCCCACTCCTATCCTCACTCTCCTTAAGCAGTACAGTGCTGGGCATAGGACTCTGGAGAATTTGCCGTTATCATCTTTATAAGCAGAATGGGTACAATGTAACCACAATTTATTTACATTGTCATCACGCCTTTGACGGTGCTCCATTCGCTTGACTGGGCATTTTCCACAATATTAATATGGCGTATTATGAGATACTTATACCGTCATTTGGGGATTTCTCTACGACCCCTTAGAGACAAGATACTTTGATGGATTCGTTTTCGCTTTCACTTCACGGTGCTTACGGCCAAGTAAATGTGTAATGATGTATTATATTTATGTTTAAGTATATTTAAAAAAAATATTTTACACCTTACCGGCAATCCGACAGATATGTAACTAAATCATTCATACTCTCACTTTACAATAGAATGATTCTATTGTAAAGTGAGAATATTATTTATGCGGTTTATTCGACAAAACACAAAGTGTAACACAAAGTACCTTACACTTAATTACACGGCACTGTTTGAACACCTAGTTTTCATTTATTAAACAGAGGATGTTATTAATAATTATTAATTGGCACGTTCGTCGTTTATTCACAGCAACAGAAATTTCTATATAATGTACACTTAAATAAAATTGTAGCGTCTTTTTTATTTGTATTATACATCTGATATTTTTAACACGAGTCTAACATTAAAATATTTTTATTCAGTCTGTTTACAAAATAGCTCTGAGGTTAAAAATGATATTATGTAATAGTTCAGATAACTTTTTTATATAAATCCAAAAATGTATGTCTTACTCTTACTTAGTGTGGGTGCTCAGGCTGGCAAGCAGAGCAATAAGGCTAAGGCGACCCCTGCCACGCTATCCGTGAATTTATGCAACATCAGGGGACTTCATTCGAACTTAAACGCCGTCCACTAGCGAAGACGGCATTTAAGTTCGAATGAAGTTAAACGCCGTTAGGTGTTCTCTCAGGTTGATAATTCGTATCTCTCCTACCCGGGGTACAAATCAGAATACTCCTTTGTGCCTCGGGCTGGAGTTTGCGTATAAATCAGAGAGGACATTTGTTTTCGACGCCTCGGCAGTCTTGCAAGTACGCGTAGTAAGTACGCGTAAGTACATAGACGTAGTCCCGAACTCATGAAAGACAGCTTTGGCGCACCCGATCCCTAAAAAAGGCTATCACTCAGAACCGTTACTGTGTTAAGAGTTACGAGTTAAGAGTCTCTCTGATCGGCTTGATTCACTGGCGCTGCGAAGAGATTTTAGTTTTTGAAAATGTTGCATCCTTTTACATTTTCTATCGCATTTACCACGGTGAGTGCTCTGGGAAATCGTTCGAAATAATTCCAACCGCCAAATTTCACCAACGCGCATCGTGGCAAAACTCACGTTACGATCCACATCATCTGGATGCTCAGCGGTCCACTACAGTGCGATTTTCTAGGAGTTTTCTTCCTCGCACGACTATTATGTGGAATCGTTTACCACCGGCGATTTTACCGGGCCGATACAACTTAGGGACTTTCAAGAAACGAGCTTACTCCTTTTTAAAAGGCCGGCAACGCACCTGCAACGCCCTGCCTTACCATCAGGTGATGTAGCGTTATCTTGTCTTAGAGATTAACAATATATACAATATAGTTTAAGCCATCTTATGTACCCTACCGTGTAAAACTGTCAATAAGTTCCCATCAAGGGCGGTATACTTCTTGGTGGAAAATAAAAATAAAACCACATACAAGTTTGCCCCCTCTTCTATAAAAAATAGATGTGTTGCATTGCATGTCGATGCTCCCCATCGACGATCTAGTTATTTAACGTCTGGCGTAAACAAAATATAATCCGCCATCTTTGGAAAACCATTTTTTTTACAATTTCACATAGTTGCCTCTTTTGACGCCGACAGGACGAAACGGGGTTATGAATTCACTTCAGTCTCAAACACCAAGCTTAAGTTAGCTCAAAAGTAATTACAGGAATATCCCTAAAACTATTCACATCATCTACATATACACCCCTTAATTACGAAGAGGTGCCAAGACAATACAAAACGTAACGTGAAGCGTTAATTATCACTGATATCTTTTTGACGTAAGCAAGAAAAAATTAACTATAATATAAATTATTTCATTTTAATTTTTTCGTAATTATAATCAATTATTATTCGTTAGAAGTCAATCTACTAACTTTGATATAATATATACATGCGTCTATGTTTCCAATATCTACTTGTTGTGTGTATTAGACACGTGGACCCCATATTATATGGTGGATATCATTTAAAATTCCCTCTAAACTTAACAAATTTTGCATTTACTGTTAAATTTTGTACGTACATTGTTGAGAATTAATATGTGATCTAAAGCTAATAATAAAGTGCTAAAAGTCAATATTACTATTTAACAGCTACATACTCGTTAAATAAATATATATTCATATTAGGTATTACGTTCATATTAAAACGACGATGGTTTCCAGTGATTCAAACGACGTAGTCGTTTGATTTGAAACACTGAAATTTCTCAAACTAAAACGATCAAAGACAAACATCAATATATTAATATTTCTATGTTTATAATCGCTGCTATTAAACGGGCGAGAATTTAATTTTTCATGTGTTTATATTGTATAAACAAAATGATAACCAAGAAGTCTAAATTATCTTAATGTTCAACGAGCTAAGAATATACGACTATAAAAAGATTTAGAAACTCTTTATGTTTAACTAGCTAACAATATACGACTAGACTCATTCAGAAAGGTGAACATAATATAATAATGTGAAAATAGTGCAATAATATAGCTGCAAAGTGCTTCGTGAGAATAAAATAAAATTTTAAAATTTTATAAGTGCGGCACTCACATAAAAACCGGTCTCTAGCAATGTTTATCGGATATTTAAAACGATATCAGATAAATATACTTCGAAGCTTGATATTATTTTCTTTATATGTGATGCGAGTCACAGAGGCGATGCGTACAGTACCAGTACCATGTACGGTAATATTTGTGCTATTGCACAACTTAAATTGAATTTTTTAACCTACTTCAAAATGCTCCTCCATTTTGAAGTAGGTTAAAAAAAACAATTCAAAAATTTACAATTCGTCGGAATCTTTTTTTATGTATGTTCACCGATTACTCGAAGACGCCTGAACCGATTTGGAAAATTCTTTTTTGTTTCAAAGTGTATACTTCCCAGGTGGTCCCATTTAAATTTTATCGAAATCGGTCGAGCGTTTTTAGAAAATCAACAATAAATTATATTTATATTGAAGTCGGTTATACAAAATTTTTAATTTTACCACTTGTTAACCGATTGAAGTCGGTCAAAACGAGGAGGTTCTATATTCGACGCGTATGTTTTTATATAATTTCACCTATTTCACAAGAACGGTTTAGCCGAATTAAATGCTTCTTCTTTTATTATTATAAATAGGTTATATTTCCGGGGTGGTCATATATAATTAGAAGGTATGCTAGTTATTACCTTAAACTTGTAATATTTCTTAGTGCCTAATTAGTAATTAAACTTAGTAAAAAGTAAAAACCGACTACAAAAAATAAAACGAATAAAATATTATCCACGTAATAGCTTCCGAAGGTCGAGCCCTAATAATTATTTTTTCTTAGCACCGACTTTAGAGGCTAATTAGCTGCTATTATTTTATTCTCTTTAGTTTATAATTTTTTGATTTAAGGTTAATTTTACTTACCCGCATGTTTACTAACAATAAAATTGCATGTATTTTTATCACACTATTGTCTATGTACAGACGCTTAAAATTTTGTAACGGAACACAAGTAATTATTTAATTCCACAATAAAATTTATTATAAACAAAAGTAATTATATAAAATATTTTCAAAGTCAGACTTGAAATAATTCGCAACATAAAATTAAAATGACGTGGGTAAATAAAAACAACGATAAGATTTTCTTAGTAGAAAATAACAAAAAGCATCGTTTCGGGGAAAGGATTTAAAGCATCGATATATATGTACTACGCACTAGATTTGGCATTCCGAACATTCACTATGTTCAAATGAACTGTACTGCAATCCGTACACATTTACTGTCATTTAGTGTGGCCACAGACTAATATGATGCTTACGCATAGTGTGGCTTCAATATTCATAGTGTGGAGCTGCGCTAATAATACGAGATTTCAAATTAAAGTTTAATTAAACCTGAACGTAAATAATAATTCAGTAGTCAAATGAATAAATAGGTAATAATATTACAATAGAAAAAATAAATTTCTTCATTTAAATACCTACCTAATCTATTATGACAAAAACAGACCGCGCAGGGGCAACGCGCTTATATCAACTGCGCATGCGCGACTCTTCTATCTCCCGTGCATGCGCGAAAACAGAGTAGTGCACATTTTTTGTTTGGAATGGCTTCTCTAGTACGTAGTACATATAACTCAATGATTTAAAGGCTTTATTTTTTATTATGAACATTTTCCCTGTTTGAACTGAAAACAAAACTATTACCAGACTGAATTAAAATAATATTACTTTTGCCACTAATTACATCTAAATAAAGCTATAATATAAAGCGGATAATATATATTTTTAGTCATTATAAAAATACACTGCTGAATATAGGCTTCCACGATAGCTTATCTTCACCTATGAGATAAGCTGTAGTGGAAGCCTGTGTTCAGCAATGGATTTTTATATATATTGGCAACAGCTTTAATACTTGGCAGGTGGGTTGACCGCACCGAACCGCAGCCGCAGACTTTAATTGAGTTTTTATCAAGATGATACTACTGATTACTTGAAAGTTAGATCTCTAAAGGGAAGAATCGGCTAGAATATTCGGGATAATTTAAATACATATAAATAAAATGGAAGTGTCTGTCTGTAATATTGAAATAACTGGTTTCTATTAAGCTCAGGGGCTTATTTGCATGCTATTAAGACATATTATATCCATTTTCTAAATTTTTGTCTGTGTTTTTGTATGTCCGGGCAAATCTTCGGAATGGCTGAACCGATTGTGATGGAACTTTACGAACAGATAGAGAGCAATGCTAAGAGAGATCTAGGCTGTATTTAATCCAAAAAACTTTCTTTAGAAAAATGAAAATTTCATAAAATAAGTGGTCTTTAATTATCTAAATAACACCACTACCTAGTATAAAATAAATTAAAATAAACGAATTGTTACTATTGATAGTAAGTAGTAGACAGCTTAGCTTATATTTTCTTAATTATTATATTTATTAATTCATTACAAAAGTGGGCATATTATGACGCTCTACTCGGAAGTTTATCGATCAATGGGCCATATTAAGAGGACCTCTTAACCGACTAGCATGTATGCGTAGGTATATAGGCGTGAATAAGGCGACTGGGGTGTGTAGGATCGCCCCAAATGAAAGTGCGTAGTCTGCCTACCCCTCTGGGTGACAAGCGTGAATTTTTTGTTACGTTATATAATAACAAAACACGGCGGTTATCATGATCACAACTTAATTAATGACTTAACTTTAAAATGTAGCATAGCATATAAACTAATTGCGTTCGTTTCCACTTTGTGATTTGTGCGCGTAGATAGAGGGTTGCCAACGTTAAA
This sequence comes from Parnassius orleans, assembly GCA_029286625.1. Classification (NCBI taxonomy): domain Eukaryota; kingdom Metazoa; phylum Arthropoda; class Insecta; order Lepidoptera; family Papilionidae; genus Parnassius; species Parnassius orleans. Next base: position 1,580,167 of record JAGSMP010000022.1, on the reverse strand, counting down.
AGCAGAAAGTTTTATATATTGCATCTGCAAGTACAAAAAAAACTTTTTTTATGTAAACTTTTTAACGCAATCGGGTTTTTTTAATTACTGTTTTAACCATTAAGCTTGTTATTTTAGTCATAAATACGTAAGGAATGTACATGAAATATTTTCTATTAGATTATTTTCTCAAACGTATGAACAGTCTTTACATATTTTTTCACTAAAATTTAATAAATGTTCTTTATTTTATATTAACACCCACAAACATAAAAATCACCCTATTGATTTTGATTCAAGTTAAATAAAACAATGAAGCGAATTAAACACAAACCTCGTATTAAACGAGACCGCAAGTGCATTAGGCGCCGGATAGAGATGGCTCCACTTAAGTGAATCAATCTCCGGTGAATAATAACAGATTATGCGGCATTCTACTGATAAAATTGCCTTTTTCTTTTATTTTCTTTTATGGAATAAGAGTAACAAACGAGCACACAGTCCACCTGATGGTAAATGGATGCTGCTGCCTATAGACATCTTTTTTTTTTTCCTTCATTTATCCTCGATTAAGAATCAAGATTCGTTTTTCAAAATAGCGTTGTCACTCCTGAGGACTAAGATGTGATGCCTCGTTTCCAGTAAAAAGGGTCTCCGGTTCTCTACACTCACCTTACGAAACAAAGCAGCATTTAGCTGCTGCTTAACGCTGGTATACTGTGAGAGCGTAATCCTACCCCGGTCGAGTCGACCCATTCATGCTACAACCATAATATAGCTGCAGCCTGGCTCTACAACGTATAAAAAAATGTATTTCTAGGCGATTTTATAATCTTTTCAACTGGTTTGATTTGGTAAGAAGAGTCACGAATGTGTCGTAAGTATTGACCAAAAAATTTTTGGCATGGCAAAAAATGCATGTCATCCAATGGATAGCAATATGTCTAACCATTTTATATTTTACCCAGACATAAAACACCAAGACCGGTCATAGTAGATAGAATATAATTATTAACAATATTTTTAATTTCCTTTCGTAACAAATATCGAATTGCTTATTTTGGGGGGTTTAAAATGTGTAAGCAAATACCATTGCTATATTTATACTCATTAAAACTCATACACTAGGGATGTCTCTTACATCTTTAAGGCGTTTAACATAAATAAATCATGCATGTACAAATATTCAGGATGGAAACATTAATTTGTAGACCAACAAATATTTGTTGCGTGCCGGATTCTGACTTTAATTGATTATTTTATTGTTACTGTCCGTCACTTTTCTGGTCTTTCCAGTGTGCACAGATTTTCCTTTCGTATTTAATTCTCAGTATATCATGTGTTCCCCTAATCAAATACATGAATATTGAGGATCACAAATTATTTCTGGAGTATCTGGATCTGGAATGGAGAGGATCTGGAATGTGTTGAACACAAATGGATAAATTTGAGAAATGTTTTATCCATGTGTTTATAGTATAGTTTTTTACGTGGTAAGACCATGCTGTAGCTATATTAGTAGTATAGTTGTAGCACGAATGGGTCAGCTCGACCGGGGAAAGACCACGCTCTCACAGAATACCAGCGTAAAATAGCAGCTTAACACTACTGTGTTTCGTATGGTGAGTGTAGAGAAACGGAGACCCTTTTTACTGGAAAAGAGGCATTCCATCTTAGTCCTCACGGGTGACAACGCGTCTGCATTTTGTTCGTAATCGAGGATAGATGTAGATGTCTATGGGTCACAGCAACCACTTACCATCAGGTGGAATGTGTGCTCGCTTGTCACCCTATCCTATAAAAAAAAGTAAATTAATGACATAATGTATGCTATTTTACGGTGTATTTGCCAGGTAACCGTGAGAGAAACTTACTGATCGACGCTATATTAGACAGTTAGTAACTAATTTGATTGACGGATCCCTTATTAAGAAAATCACAGATAATTTTTTTATGTAGTAGGTATTCAACATTTTCAACAAAATTATATACAAACAATCTATATGAGTATTATAGATTGAGTAGTGTATGAGATATTAAAATATTCGTTATTATCTGAATATCTCTATTATCTATTTAAAAAAAAAATTAATATACATATCATTTCTTTTTGTATTCGAGAGAAAATGTGATAGAACGAATTTGGAAGAGGAAGTTTGGAAAATTCATGAAAGGTGAAAAGTGTATCTATATTATTCATTACACCGGATTCAAAATGAAGACTCGTCATGACCTCGCTCCTATTCTTTTCCATTTATTTGTATTATATTTAAAGTATTTCGGTAACTTTTTACAAGGCAATAATTTAAATTCCGATACGATTTTTTTGATAAAACTGAAGTGACAAACGGACGTACAGTCCACCTGATAGTAAGTGACTGCTGCAGTCCGTGGGTGGACACGTGCAGCCGAATTCAAAAAGAAGGCTACAGATGCGTTGTCACCTGTGAGGACTATAACGGAATATCTCGCAGCCTTTTATACTGGCTCTCTCTCTCTCTCTCTCTCTCTCTTAGACCTTTATATCTGAACACAGCAGTGAAGACGCCGATAAAATATTCGGAACGAAGTTCCTTATCGGACGGTACAGATTTGGCGGATAGGGGTTAGGCGACAAAAAGTGTAAGATATTTTACAAAAAGTGGCGGCTATAAGGAAGCGAGATGGAATTCTCGCACTTTTTCTCATCTTGCCATGAAAGAAATATTATTTTATTTTAAATGACGCTTCATTTTAATAAACGCTAGTAACGACGAGACGTTTATCAATAATAATCTACTACGAAAGGAACTTCATTCCAACTGAGTGTTCCAGGACACTCACGCGTGTTATTTATTATTTTTTTGTACAGGAGTTGAAAGTCAGTTTTAATTTACTTACATTAAAACATGTTTAAGTTGATTGAAACCTATATATTACATGTTAACAATTTCTAGCGGATTAAAATATATTATCTCTAGTTATTGCAACTAGAGATAGTATAATTGAATCCGCTTAAATATTTATTTTATACAATTTTATGTTATGTTACTTATGAGTTAGTAAAATATTTTGAGCAATAGGGCAACGCGGCGGGCTTTTTTTGTCCTAAATCTAAAACTAAAACTACATCTAAAAAACCTAAATACATATAGGCTGCTTCTTTAATTGTTTACTTTTGATGAGTTTTCTGTAATTAATTAAGCTAACATACATATTATAGTGATATCAAGATTTTTGTGACTAACCTGTTTCCATAACTTACATGAGTACCTACACCTAAACGGACAGGCTCTATATAAAAATTGTATAAATGTTAAAGACAGGAAATTTCACATAAAAGTAAGTTCTCTGTGAATTTGCGTTCACTAGTAGTACTGTATTACATCCACGTACAAATTTGTTTTTTTTTTTTAAATTTAACTAGTGATCCCTGAGTGCTAAGATGGAATGACAAATAAACAGTGATCCTTTTCCGATCGAGCCAGACTATAATATGCTGCAGCATTGCTCTAAAACATGATTAAATTTGAACATTTACATCTCAATTTGTTGGTCTAGTGTGGAAAATTATTTCTGCAATCAAACAGATACTACAGGAGTATTGCAATTGTAATAAGTTTTAATTAGGAGGAGTTGAAATTTAATCTTTTAAACTTCTGTTTAATTCTATTCAGCAGAAACGAGATCTTTCAAAAATACAATAAAAATGAGAATCAGATTATAAGCGATCATCATGGATTTGTTTTCATTCATATTCATGAACACTGCCCCTCCAAATTTACCTCATATGGAGATATTTGGAATAGTTTTCATGCTTGGCAGCAACCGCAGTTTTTTATTGTTTTGATTTCTAAGATGGACAGCAGCATCTTCCTAATACCGTTTCATTTCCCTTTGTAGCTTCTTACGACAACCATGGGACTACATGAGCTTAAGATTCTTAATGCTTTTTTACTTAATTCAAATTTTTTTTATTTCAATAACCTCACGAATCATCCATTCTGCATCTGTTAAAAAATCGATAATCTTTATGAGGATTTTTAGTCTTCTATCAAATTTATTATGGTGGCCGAGGTGATCTTAAAATGTGATCGAATGTGAATAAGGCGGCGGACTTTCTTGTATCATTTTAATTTTCATGTGTAATTTTCACGATATTTAAATAATTGAGCGAAATGTATATTTTGAGATTGGCAACAAAATTTGCGAATGTATTTTAATTGTTCATATGATTAAATTGACCGTGACATCAATTCGGCGCCATGTTGTAGTACCGCTAAATTACGCAAACAAACCTATTATTTGTTAGTGAAGCGACAGTTAAATCGACATTAGCTTTTATGGTTAATTTTTTTACTATCTGTCTTTTTATTTACATCACAAAAGGACGGGCAGACACTCTCATTTAATGTACATAATTTAAGATATATTAACTTTTTAATTGACCTTCCGATCTTCTGAGGTCACTCATTCACTCCTTTATGTTGAAACTTGCTGATTTGGGATCTTTATTTTGATTCATAATCGAGAATAGATTATAATAATATCTAGAAAGAGCTCTCAAGACCGAATTGTAGTCATAACAGTCAGTCGAAACATAGAGCAACCATCTGCATAGAATAGGATTATGTATAGTGCACTAGTGTGTAGTTATGCACAGGTGAACTCTCTATTCCCTCACTTACATAATCCGATAAGTCGACAATCCGACACAACCAGAGAGAGAGGCGAACGGCTTTACGTACTTTCAATTAGATAGATAATAATCGTATGAAATTTTAAATTACAACTAATATTTTGAAATTGTAACAGAACTTAATACTAACAATTTAAATCTTATGAAAAACATTTGTAAAGATGTTCTTAAAATAAGACATATTCTCCGAATAATTTTAGCTCGAAGAAGGGACTGGTGGCAAACTTCATTTGATATGAAGGGTAAATGTTCATAAATGAATTAATTTCATTATATGAAATTATTTTTTATATAAAAAGATAAAAATAATAAAAAATATATAAAAAGATTTTTTCAGGTAAGAGAAGTAAATAAAATGAAATAGTGACAATCATAGAGCACCGGTTGCCCGAGTTGCTATAAATGTTATTTTTATTATTGTAATATAATAGTGTTGTATTTTTATTATTTAATACCTTTTGAATATGTATTTTAAGAAGGGTTTTAGTATATTTAATACATTTTTAAAGCCAATAATGAGCCTTTATTTTACTATAATACTTAATGTTAGAATTGAATGTATTTTACCTTTAGGCTTATTAATGCATTTAAATTTTTCAAAATATTACTTCTTTGATATTTTTAAACGACTTTGTATAGAAATTAATTATTACTTAATATTAATAATGCGCCGTCACAATAGGTCGTAATAGTAACTGTAAACACTTTGTAAACTATAGACATAGTTATTTTTTTGCAAAATATTTAAATATATTATATTTTACGTGGTAGTCATGCTGCAGCTATATTAGTAGTATAGTTGTATCACGAATGGGTCGGCTCAACCGGGGAAGGACCACACTCTCACAGACTACCAGCGTAAAATAGCAGCCTAACGCTGCTGTGTTTCGTATGGTGAGTGTAGAGAACCGGAGACCATTTTTACTGGAAACGAGGTATTCCATCTTAGACCTCACGGGTCACAACGCATCTTCATTTTGATACGTAATCGAGAATAGACGTAGATGTCTATGGGCCACAGCAACCACTTACCATCAGGTGGACTGTGTGCTCGTTTGTCAACCTTATCCTATAAAAAAAATATAAGAAATAATTTTAATGCCTGTGACAAAATTTGTGACGTCCATATTATTAACACGCGTAATAAATTTAAACTTGCTGTACCGAAGTACGGATTTCATATTACTAGCGGCGGATGTATAACTATGTACATATAACAAAATTTTCTGTAATATTACTGATTTGCCTCTGCATAAATTGTCAATTAAAGGCTTTCAGCGGTGCCGACGGAGGCTAACAGTCGGTCTATCGAGTGCTGATGTGATTTATAATAATGCTACAGAACTAGAGTACAAAACGTATCTAACTACAGAGAGGTGTAAGATAGGATGACGTTATTCCCGAAATTAATCACAGTTACATTGAAAGGCGTTTTTCTACTACTGGACTATAGGGGTATGGTATTAACATCAATGGCGAATACATCACTTACCTTTGATTTCCCTACGATACACTCATTATGGAAGTATCTCTAAAGGACCTATAAAGGTCTAGGCTATGTTTGACAACCTCAGTAGTGCACGCTGGGTCTTGGTGTGAATATGGACAAAACCATGTACGATTAGATCCAGTTTCAAAAAAAGTTCGGCCAACCCACGAATCCAACTCTGCTAGGCTGCGTTCGGGAAATTGCGACAAAATTTTTGTACGCATTTGACAGTGATGGCTTACGGAACCGAAAAGTGGTCCTTCACTGCCACATTAGGAAGCTCTAAGCTAATTCAGAGAAAAATGAAGGGGGCTATACAGGGCGGAAAAAACGATTGGGACATGGAGGGAAAGTAGATACATTAAATATTGAAGATATTAAATTTCACTCAAAGGAAACCTTTGTTTTTCAAAATTAAGAATAACTTTATTCAAACATCGAACCGGGAATCGAACCAACTAACAATGCAAAAAAAAATAGACTTTCGCTATTTATCAATCAATAGGGTCTATGATAAGGATATGATCTCTTGAATTAAACAATGTATCTTACAATTATAGAAGGCCCTGAAATCTAACAGTTACTACATACCGACTCTTAACTAACATCCTAACCTACACTGTTTTTTTTTAAAAAAAACTTTTATTGTTTTCTTAAAACCACCACACGAGTACTTTTCCTCCATGTCCCATTCGTTTTTTCCATCCTGTATATATGCTTAAAATGTCTCTGCGTGATAAAATACGCAACGAGGATATCCGCAGAAGAACAAGACTTACAGACATAGCCTAGCAGATCAGTAGGCTGAAGTACCAACGGCCGGCCATTATATCTTGAAGAACTGACACCGATGGGAAAAAAAGGTCTCGGGCTGCAATCTGGTACTGGCCAGTGCAGTGGTAGGTGACCCCCGTGTATTGACGATCTGATGAAACTAGGAGGTACTCGACAGTTGCAGGTGGTCCAAAACTGTACTTTGTGGGAATCTATAGGGAAGGCTATGTTCAGTCGTGGACTCGTGACGGGCTGTAATGATAAAGATTCTAACTAAAATGTGCCACAGGCTTGTAGGCTTTTTTCCTGGAGATCCTAAGTAATATCGATCCGGGTAAATCGCTGTCTACAGACAGTTAGTGAGTGAGTGTGAGTACCAATCATAACGATGATCAATTAGCCAAATTAGCATCACAGTTCCATAACTTTGCTGCTTTTCCTTACCGATATTTATCATAAGTTGTATACATATTCGTTACTAGCTGTTCCCCGCGACTTCGCCAGCGTGGAATTTTTTTGCGCGGAACCCTAAAATAAAAGTAGCTTATGTTACTCCTTATAGCATCAGCTATCTGCCAGTGAAAGTCTCATCCAAATCGGTTTACAGGTTTTTGCGTGAAGCGTGTTCAGACAGATGTCGTATTAGAGTTTTTTTTTTTCTTTATAGTATAGATAAATAAAAGACAATATTATACTTTAAATCGTGCATACAATTCGTAACACAAAATACTCTTAATATTTTAACATGGTGTAGAAATTACTAAGATGAAAATTTTATGATAAAGTAGAGCAACAAGAGTGGCTTGAAAACAAAAATATTTTCTGTAATACTAACTGGCACTAACCAATTCGTGACACAGATATTAATTAAACTAATGTTATCAAAATGTAAACCAGGATTTCGTAGAATTTATAGCACGAAAATGTTTTCTATTTATAATTTTCATGAAATTAATTAAGTGATTAAACACAACCTCATGTTTTAAGAATAAATTTTTCAACGTTTTATTCATAAAATACATTTAGTTTTTGTGATAAAACTTAAGCAATTATTTCAAAATAAATACAAAAGAGCTACTGTAGTTAATAAATCAATGTTTTAAAAATTAAATTAAAATAAAAGAATGTATTGAAAATTATTAAAGAATGGTAGTGTATGGCTTATAGAATGGTAGGGCCACGGTGTAGCTGTAATATGGTCTCAGTATGAATGGGTCAAGTCGACTCGGAAAGACCATGCTCGCTATTATGTTACAGTTGCTGTGTTTTGTATGATGAATAGCGTGAACCGGAGTCTGTTTTACAGATCTACATAGAAAATTTACAGAGGAAACAACCCATCTGCATTTTGATCAATAATCAAAAATGTACTAATCTACTTAACATCAGGTCTGTACTCGTTTGCTGTCCCTACTTGTTGATACAAAGAATTACAAATAATCATCGATATATATGTACTACGTACTAGATTTGGCATTCCGAACATTCACTATGTTCAAATGTACTGCAATCCGTAACACCTTTAGTGTCATTTAGTGTAGCTTCAATATTCATAGTGTGGAGCTGCACTAATAATACGAGATATCAAATTAAAGTTTAAACCTGAACGTAATTAATAATTCAGTAATCAAATAAGTAAAATTATTTGTTGTTCAAGTGAATAAATAGGTAATAATATTACAATAGAAAAAATAAATTTCTTCATTTATATGCCACGCTGTCTACAATCATAGACTAAAACATGCAGATGTTACAAAACCGAATGTAGGTAAAATATGTATATATATATTATGTCTATGTACTTGTATACAATACCATTTTATTTTATTTGTTGAGCTGGAATAAACGCATAACTATTCATTTTCTTTTAGTTTCCTACAATGTTTCCTTACAAGTAATTCATAAGGCACAACACCCGCCTCGACTAACGAACGATGAACGAAATCTTATTATTATGTCACAACTACATTTTAATAATATTTTTTTGAATATTTTAAAAAATAACTATGTAAAATATAAAAACACATTTATTATCAAAGACAATTATTATTACATTTTATTTATAAATATGTTTGCTTAGATTAAAATAAGCGTATTTAATTATATCGAGTTAAATTTTTTAAATAAAAATTGCCTAATGTATGATGACAAAAACTGACCGCACAGGCGCAACGCGCTTATATCAACTGCGCATGCGCGACTCTACTATCTCCCGCGCATGCGCAAAAACAGAGTAGTGCACATTTTTTGTTTGGAATAGCTTCTCTAGTACGTAGTACATATAACTCAATGCAAATAATAGATCTACAACACTGAATCAAGTAAAAAGCATTGATTTTTAGTGACTACTATTTTACCTTTGAAATACGATACAACAATTGCACGAACAAATTACGCAGTACTACGAAGTTAAGAGTCCTTCCCATTCCATCCCAATACAATGTCTTCAAGATTGAATAGACTTTTGTTAAGCTAGTCAGAGCGCTTCGCCATCTACGGCTGCATCACCACTTACCATCAGGTTGGATAGTATTCAAGCATTTAAAAGCAATTTAAAATATTAAAACAATTACTATATCCTGCCGTAACCAAATTTGTTTCATTATCCCTACACTTTTATTAAAAGCTTTCAATTTATAATAAAACTACAGCCAGTGAACATTTAATAACATGCTACCGGCAAAGTTAAAAGTGTATCCAGTCAAGCGTTGCAACAACAATTACCAATAAATTTTGATTAAAGTGAATGAATATTAAAACATGAAAAACATTTTAATGAACAAGTTCCTATATTTATACGACTACCAAACATTGAATATAACGTTTTTAATATATTTTATCGAGACTTTTTTAATATATTTTATATTGCCTATGTTTCGAATTATTTTTGCTCCCGTTACCGTTACAGACTATTAAAAGTCCAATGCTGAACATAAGCCATCTCATAGATTGCTTCATATGTGGGAGATAATTGCCACCCTTGGCATCTGGGATTGGCTTTTCTGTTTCCCTCCGTCGCTTCTTACGATACCCACAGCATGATATGGGTTTGTGGATATTCTTACACCGCTAATACATGGTTATTCGGTTCTGATTTAAAATTAATTATTCTAATTCATAAGAGTAAGAATGAACAAAATATTTATAAAATAGCTTAATACTTTTTTAAATACTAAAAAAACTTTTGCATAGATATTTAAGTGGTTAAATTTTTAAAGAGTATTAGCATTGACCTTGGCCATTGACTAAAAATGATAGTGTTCCTTAATTTATATTTTATCCTATCTGTGTATATATGTTATTAAGAAATTCTACAGGAGTTTTGGCGGGAACTTGATCGGCGGCGGTTTGCTGCTCCTGTATTATTGTTTGAATAATGGTTTGAAGTGGATTTTGATATGTAAAAGTGGTGCGATTTTGTGTATTAAGTGTCTGCGCATGTGAACTATTAGTGGGAACGGTGAAACAAGTGCTCTGATGGTGATGTGATTCTCAAGATAAGGTGTCTATTTGCTTAGGCGCCATGAGATACCATCGCCAACTGTCAGCTGTCTGCTGACTCAAGTTACCGTCAAAATCTCCCAAGGGCTTCACAATGTGACGCATCAACATATTGTGAAGCAGTGTACTATGAAGGATAAATAAACATTTGGGGAAATTATAATAAACCGAATAAAAATACCTAAAACTTGGCCTAAAGGTCTTGATACCAGGCCATAAAATCAAAAAAAAAAAAAATTCTACAGAATGACAACTAATATCATTAATACCTCGAATTGATATCCGCTGCATTATTCTAAGCCCGATGTTATTTTTTGGTTCTACTTTTATCTACCTTTCAAACAACTATTATTCCCTGGAAAACGTTATTGCGTTTTCTAGAGAAAAGGGTAAAAAGGTGTCAACTCTTACTGAATAGAGATTTAAAGACCACTAACTTTTTTGTACGTGGTAGAGCCATGCTGCAGCTATATTAGTAGTATAGTTCTGGCACGAATGGGTCGGCTCGACCGGGGAAGGACCACCCTCTCACAGAATACCAGCGTAAAATAGCAGCTTGACACTGTTGTGTTTCGTATCGTATGGTGAGTGTAGGGAACCGGAGACCCTTTTTACAAGTAAAGGGGCATTCCATCTTAGTCCTCACGGGGTTTTGATTCTTTATTGAGGATAGATGTAGATGTCTATGGGCCACAGCATCCACTTACCATCAGGTGGACTGTGTGCTCGTTTGTCACCCTAATTCTATTTAAAAAAACTTAGTGTATAACACAAAAAAGTATTAGATTCAACTCAGCCATTCCATTACTACTCATAGAACTATTTTTTATACTTAAAGTATTCACCACCTAGCAAGACAAATCGGTCCACTGGCTGGGTATTAGATATCGTAACACCCAGGTTTAAAAAAACCGCTTCGTCTTATTAGATCGTTTAAAAAAACCGTGTGAATAGTATTGCTATTATAGATATAGCTCAAGAGATTTTCAAATAATAAAGAAACAAAGATCTACAGATAAACGATAATATTTCAATCTAAATTTATTACATTTTTGCAACAAGAGCTTGCGATTATTGGATATTGAATATAAACTAGTGGCTATGAAAAAGATGGCTGAATTTAACTTTTTATGTATTACCACTTTTCATGTATCTTGTTATTAAAAAGTTACAAAGAATATTAATTTAATAGCTCAATCTAAAAATAAAACGTTTTACAAAATTTAATAATTCTCATATTATTTACAAAACTCTGCTCTATTTACCGTTTTGTTACGATATAATGATAAATACTGCAGTGAATGTGTACAAAATTTAATATGGCTAGCTGGACGAATCTTTTATCACAGAATTAATAAAAAGTGACGCACATCATGTTCTATAGTAGAAGATTTAATAGCAATTGAAATATTTCAAACCCATTTTATTAATATCTAGATACCATATTAATAAAATTGAAGTGCCTGTCTATAATATTAAAATAACTGGCATATAGCTCAAGGGGTTATTTGCATACTAGACATAATTTTATTTTAATTTTTGTCTACCTGTCTGTCCAGACTAATTTTCAACATGGCTGAAATAATTGTGATGGCACCTTATGAACAAAAGAGAGCAAGGCCAGAAGGGGTCTAAGTTATATTATATCCGAAAAAGTAAAATTATTTTAAGTGACGAAAAATTTACAAAATAAATGGTCTGATTATTTTAAATCTAAATAACGCCACATTAATAGATTCTATCGAGGCGAAGCCGGGGCGGGTCGCTAGTTTTATAAATATTTATGAGTTTATAAATAATGTAAGTTTGGGTCGTGAACGTACCGTGACTGAGGGTTACTAAAAATAGTCCCTTGTTTCTAAAACGTATGATCTAAAATTCCTATTTATTCCTTCACACACATTAATTATTATTTTTATTCATTTTATAGCTACAACACAAAGTTGAATATAATTAAAACATACTGCATTTAGTCTAAGGAATGCCTTTGCAATATTAATTGTGCTACCTGACCCGTAGCCATTTAACAAGCAATATAAAATATGGCTATTCGCCTGTGTACATTTTACAGTACTGAATTTCAATTATTTATCACAAGAAAAAATTAATACAGGCATTTTTATTAAAAATCAATTCTAAATGTTTTAAAAGCCAAAATATTCTTATAGTGAGTACGAGAATTGGATTTTCTGAGTTCGTAATATTTAAGAAAATTTTATAAAGCCGTGTTTTCTTTGACACTTCGACGACATGGGTGTCTATTTTGTACAATTTTCCTCAGAAAATAGGGCAATTACAATTTCTTTCTTAGATTGCACAAAGTAAATTTTCATTCCATTTCTTATTTTTTGCATAATGTTATTGGCGTTATTTGATTCTTATGTTCTTATTTGGCACCATGGAAAGCTATTCACACCATAATATAAATAAATGCTGATATTTTTTATGGTTGAGTAGACATCAAAATTTTATAAATGTAGTTTCATTCACGGTGAACGTGAGAAGAACTACATTCATGAACGTAATTAGAACTACATTCATCGTGTAGTTGAGGCATAAGATAATCCACTACCCTATATCTTCTCTTATCTTCTCTTTTCTCTCTTTAACTTCTCTTGAGATTCGTTAAGGGCAACAGAGGGAAACTGAAACAGGAGATGTGCAGCAGCACCTTCCTGACAACTAAATATAATAAAAAGCTTCGGTTGCCAACCCGCCTGCCAAGCGTGATAGGTTTTTTTTAATAGAATAGGGTGACAAACGAGCGCACAGTCCACCTGATGGTAAGTGGTTGCTGTGGCCCATAGACATCTACATCTATCCTCAATAAAGAATCAAAATGTAGATGCGTTGTCACCCGTGAGGACTAAGATGGAATGCCTCTTTTCCAGTAAAAAGGGTCTCCGGTTCTCTACACTCACCATACGAAACACAGCAGCATTAAGCTGCTATTTTACGCTGCTATTCTGTGAGAGCGTGGTCCTTCCCCGGTCGAGCCGACCCATTCGTGCTACAACTATACTACTAATATAGCTGCAGCATGGCTCTACCACGTATAAACGGTGCAGCAAATATCCAGCCTCTGAGGCAATGTATGGGGGATTAGTAACTGAAGGTAAAATATAGTACCTTTTATCGTCGAAAACGTGTTTCGCCCCTAAACGAAGCATAAAGACTTAATAATTTTAACATGTTCAATATTTTTTACGTGGTTTTAGTTCTCATGGGTGACAACGCATTTGCATTTTGATTCTTAATCGAGCATAGATGTAGATGTTTATGGGCCACAGCATCCACTTATCATCAGGTGGGCTGTGTGCTCGATTGTCACCCTTATTTCATTAAAAAAATTGCATTTTCGTTAATTAACGCCCAGCTTTATTACTGACGATGTTTTCTCTCACTGTCGAACACGGAGTAAATCAGAACTCAAAATTGCAACTCATAACTTAATTGATAAAGGCGGGGTCCAACTTGGGTTGCTCGTGTACTATGAAATTTAAGAGGGCGCGAGCACTTATCAAGGAAATTTATACCAGATAATTTTTAAGGCCTCCAATAGATAGCGGCATAACTACTTCCAGATATAAAATATTTATAACGATGACAAGCAATAGCAATTTGCTAATCTGCCTAATTAGCTAGTTGACGTAGTATATCAAACCCTCCATTCTATTGCAAAATAATGTTGTAACCATTTCAGGTTGTATGAAAAGACACAATCGTTCAAAAATATAAAACGTAAAAATAATAAATTCACCCATGGAAGTATTCGCATAAATAAAATTCAGCCTCAATTTCCAAGCAGGAATGAAATAAAAATATGAAAACGTTTCTTGAAAAGCGAAAGCAAAATGTGATAGTAGAGCGGAAATGCAGATGAAAGTCAACAAGTTTAGACGGTAAATATATAATGTCATGCTGAAGAAAGTGGCGTTTATAATATGATATTCTTTCGGTCCACGCTCTGAGTTAATACTAAACAACGAAATACGGCTATAATTATTTTACAATCGATTTTCTTCTTATTTAGTCGTTGAAGACTGGTTATATCATAATACTAAGGATTGTATCCCCTTCGCGAATTTCAATCATGGCGGTAATTTCCCAATGGCGATTTCAAAGACCATTACAAAGGACAAATCGGTGGCAAAATTTCAAAACCCCTTTGCTGACATCTATCAAAAAAGAGTTTTTTATGTGCCTGCAACCACAGAGACACTCACTTGTGTCCAGATTAGATCAAAGGTAGAAGCAATCATATAAGCAGATAACAGATGTAACTAGCTTTCGAAACTAGAACTGGAAACTACAACGGCATTGTATCTATATAGACTGCATGACTACGAGGCTACGCGGTCGTCGTTTGTGTAAATTTGAATAAAGCATAGAAATATTTACTTAATATTCACCTTCAAATATTAATTCATCGAAATGTGTATTTCACAGAATTAAAAGTCAGAAAACGTTTATAAATTATTTCAATTTAAAAATTATACTTAAATTTTAACATAATGTGGAAAACAACAAGATAGTTTCAGGACAACGGTTTTTATCTATACATGTTAATAAAATTTAACTGTCTCTCTATAATATCGAAACAACTGCCTTTACTTGAGCTCAGGGGGTTATTTGCAAGTCATTAAGAAATGAATACCATTTATAAAATGTATGCCTGTCTGTCTGTCTGTGCGGGTTAATTTTTGAAATGGCTGAACCTATATTTTATCTGAAAAACTTTGAGTTTTTTTTATAACATTAAAAATTGATAGAACGATTATTTTAAAAAAATTAAATGATGCCACATTACTAGATCCCACCCAGACGAAGACGGGGTGGGTCGCTAGATCTTTTATAATTTGACAATATTCATGCGAACATAATGCACGGATGTATATTCACAGATTAAAATTCATGATGAAAAGTAGCCTATATCCTTCTCCAGTTCCCAGGCTACCTCTTTATCAAATTTCATTACGATCGGTTCAGTGGTTTAGTCGTAATCATGCAATAAGCAGACATATAGAGTTACTTACGCAATTATAATATTAGTAGGGATAATTGAGTATAAGTACATTCAAGCGTAAATCTACATATATTATATATTATAAAATGCTGAATGATTATAAAGTTCTAACTTTGTTAAAAGACGTGTATTACATTAAAACTGTAAATTTCAAACTACAAATCTCTGCACGTAATTAGATGAGTGTCAGAGGAAATAAGATAACGCTCCTTTGGGTATACTCATTAAACTTACTTCCGAGAACTTTAAGAGCTCATCGATAGTTACAAAATGCATTAAACGAACACTAAAAGTATTAATATACTTTAAGAGAGTAGATAACTTTTTAAAATCATATTGCTTGTAATCTATACATATAATAAATCTGTAATAAAGTTGTGTCTGTAATTCTAATATATTGAATAAAACAAATACAGGGGACTAAATAAAGGGTACTGAAGCCAAATCAGTGGATTTTAGAATTTTTGCCAGTCTGTCTGTGTTTTCACGATTCACTGAAAAGCCACTAGACCGATTTCCATTAAATTTTGTAGTATTTAGTAACTTATAGTCTACTTTTTATCCGATTATGGAACATTTAAAGATATAAGGTTAAGAATTTTCCTTCCTTTAGATCTTAATTTTCTATTATATATGCTTATGTTAGTTATAGGCGGGATGACTGGTGTTTTTCAAATAAGTACCATATTTATTTTTTGTATGTTATTTTATTTTTCAATATAGTTACCTGATTTTTCAACATTATATTCTGAGAACCTAAAAATTCCTGCATTGCAGCGACTACTCTGTCTTACTTGTTCTGTTGTTTTAATACTTCTTAAATCTCAGCAATACCGTGGATGATTCTGTTCTTTGGCTAATGAAAAATGATCAAGTATTTCAAAGTCAGCATCTCAAATAGCAGCCATCGCAATTGCGGTTTTCGCAAATTTTCAAAACAGCGCCACACATGAGTAAAGAAACTGCCACTATCATCAAATGGAAAAAGTTGTATATTTTGCCTTCAGTTACTAATAAATTAAATAATTTTAAATACCTTACATTTATATATTTAAATAATCTTATTTATAAATTATTTAAAATTCCTAATATTTATTTTTTTGTTTTTTCGTTATTTCATTTTAAAAGTGTAATAATTTAAATAGATATGTGACGTCTATCAAAAATATGAAAATTGATATGATTTTTAGTTCAATTACTTATCTATATGTAAACTGATTAAAACTAGTCTGCCTGTAATTATTGCAAAATTCTCATTATCTCTATATATTATAGTTTGATCAAAGAGATTTTATCTACGTTGTAGCCAGATCGTAGAACTGATCATATCATTAAGTAGTCAATTATTTCGTGAAATGTTGTCATTTCATGATTTTTAACACTGTTTGTTGACCATGTCACGATATAACTTGACCAAATCAACGAATAAAGATCTTTTGACGATATTAATAACTAAACACAACATTGCTATTACATGATATGGTCATATCGTCAAATAGTTTTTCACCGTTAGCGACACAGATAGCGTATATTTTAACAGAAACAGAATTTTTAACAGAATCAACATCACTTTTTGCTTTATTTATATAATAAATAAATGTTTACGGCTTTAGGGCAGCTCAAGAGCCACCCCAGTCGCACCCTAACCTTCTATCGCTGATATTACTAAGTTTTGGACTTCATTATGTCATCTAATAATAGCGTCTAATAGCATCTACTTACTGCTAAATAAATTAATGATAAGTTACTGACCAAATTAAATAATAGAATGCTACTGAATACTTATTCTTTAGAATCAAAATCAAATATATAGAAATCAAAATACCCAGACCGGCGGCCATTATCGGAATGATTTACCGCAATTAACACGTTTGGCAAAATGACTACGCACAATACTGTACACAAAACTGTGATTAAGATAGAAGCTCTTTAGTTGAATATATTGGGTGCAGCATAGTTTCACCAACTTCATTTGTTATGAAGTTATCTCATGTAAATAATTGAAAATTAAGTCCACTGTGATATTTTCATCTCTATTTGATGGAATATTTCGTAGGATGTCTAATTACTAGGTAGATGTGGTCAACAATCGTGCAAAAGCTTTGTTTCAGGTTTTATGAATTTTATTTAAACTAATACGAGAGCCGCCTAGCTCGCCGTGAGATTTCATCATGGCACGGGAGCAAAACGTATACGATTCCGCCGAGGACAAATGAATCGAGCAAATTTTACGGGCTGACTTATCACGTGACTTAGAAGTGGTGAAGAATAACTTCATGGGGAAACCTAGATGTCTGAATACACTATAGGTAATGAAGAGCCCTGTGCACAGTAGTAAGACTCAGTCAGTTGCTACTTTACTTTTTTAACTTTAATATGGTTTTTAGTTCAATTAAACTAGATTAGTTCAAATAGACTTATAAATCAGCTTTCATATTTTCAGACATATTAAGATATTTGTGACAGTCCTGGTTTCATAGTTCACATGAGTACCTATATGTAACTGAACAGACTCTTGCAGAAAAATACTTTAATCATCAAAGAAAGCAGATTTTACTAAAACAAAGGTTTATTTTATTTTACTTGTCAAAGGCGGTAATCAAACTGATCCAAACGTTAAAAAATTAATATATATTGTAGAATATATTTCAATTGCAATTTGAAGTGTCGATTTACAATGTTCTCGGCGGTGAAGGAAAATATCCCGAGGAAACCTGCATATCTGAGAAGTTCCCCAGTTGAGGTCATCCCGCGTTTGTCTCCTGTTTGTCTTCCTCTGTCGCCTCTTACGACACCCACGGGACGATATGATGTTGCGGATTATCTTTCGCCGCCACAACAAGGCGAACATTTTTCTACTCTCGTTCATGAGTGTAGTTCTTTCGACGTTCATGGGTGATTACTTTGATTATTACAAATAAAAAATATAGAAAAAAAATTACGTTAACTTATTTCATAAAAAACGACAATTTCATAGGTAAAGACATAATATACGAGTATATTATTATTTTTAGTTAACCGACATTTGGAAAACGACTGTTAAAAACATTTATTCTTTGTACGTCGCTCACAGTAGAGAGATTACGATCTTAAAGAAATGTTGTGTGTGTTCAAAGAGCTAAGTGATGAAAGGCAATTTTTAGAAAAACCAGTAAAACGTTTAATTTTTTCCCACAATTCTAACTAATTTATTTGTATGTTGTTGCTTGGTATTCAATATTGTTTATTAGTAAAATCAAAAAGTAAATGTTACTTCTAATTATTATATAATAAACTAGTGACCTGCTCCGGCTTCACCTGGCTTGGATATGTTAATGTGGCAATTAGTTTAAGAAAATCATCAATTTATTTTTTTATTTCACAAAACAATGTCTAAGTTTTTAGATAAAATATAGCATAGATCACTTCTAGCAATATAAATCTGTTCGTGAAGTTTCATCACAATCAGTTTAGTTCCGAAGATTAGCACGTACAGTCAAGCAGACAGATAGACAAAATATTTAAAAATGGTTTTATATCTTAATGGCGTGGCAAATAGCCCCCTGAGGTCAATAAAAGGCAGTTATTTCGATACTACAGACAGACACTTTAATTTTATTTATTTATGTATAGATGTTTTTTTTATATGTAGTGGCGGTGTAGGAATATCCCTATATCATCCCTGGGTGTCGTGAGAGGCAACAGAGGGAAACAAATTAGGATATAGGCAGCAGCGCTTTCCTAATAACGACTAAAAATAAAAACTGCAGTTGCCAACCCGCTTGCCAAGCGTGGCAACTATGGCATATATCCCCCTATAAGGCAGTGTATGGGTGTTGGCAAGCGCAGATTTTTATAATTATTGAGATGTTATCAGGAAGATGCTGCCGCCCATCTTCTGTTTCAGTTTCCCTCTGCTGCCTCTTACTACGCCCGCGGGATGATAATATGGGGTAGTGGAGTCACTTACGCCGCCACTTCACAGCACATAGTATTGTGATATATTATTTAAAAAAATTGTCGAATAATGTTACATGTTGTTTATTCTGTATAAAGTGATTTAGAGTGACAAAGTCGTGGACCGTGCTTTGTGGCAATCTATGAGGAAGTCTATATTACAGCAATGTTCTTGGAATGGGCTGTAATTATGTTGGTGATGACGTAATTTTCATTTTCATTTTTGAATACAGTTTATTGTTCAGAAACATGCGTGAGTGTCGGGGAATACTCGGTTGGAACGAAGTTCCTTTCGTAGTATATTATTATTGATTAAGGTATTATATTGTTGATTAACAAATACAAATAAATGAATTACTACCGTCTATTAAAATGAAACGTCATTTAAAATCACTGATCTCTATTTATACAAGTAGCGTTTAAAATAAAATAATATTTCTTTCATGGCAATATAAGAAAAAGTGCGAGGGAGGGAGATGGATATTATTCGATCTCACATCCTTATAGCCGCCAAGGCTACCTACACTACGTCAGAAGGGGTCTTGACTGAAAAATCTTACACTTTTTGTCACCTAGCACCCATCCGTCAAATCCGTACCGTCCGATAAAGAATTTCATTCCAAAAATGCATCACTGGTTGATGATACACGACAGTATTAATTTTAAGAGAAATTGTGGGCAAATTGAAGCAGGACGCAGTAAAGTAATTTTAAATACAAATAATACTTATTAAAAATATTTGCAAGTCAATAAATTTCTAACATGCGGCTAGACATCAAACTTCTGCATACGATCACATACAAAGACGTTAAACGAGTTATTTTTAGCAATAAACGTACGAGTATCTTCCATTCTAAGCCTTTTAACAAGTACACACGGACTTCAATACTAACAAAAATAACATAATTTCCACTTAATAGCTTCTGCAGTCGTTACTGAGACATAGTGTACCGAATAATTAAATCCCCGACTTTAGGGGCTATTATGTGGAAAATATTTTATTGGAACGAAGTTCCTTATCGGACGGTATGAATTTGGCGGATGGGGGCTAGGCGAGAAAAAGTGTAAGATTTTTCCGTCACGACCCCTTCTGACGTAGTGTAGACGGTCTTGGCGGCTATAAGGAAGCGAGGTGGAATACATCCATCTCCCTCGCTCGTTTTCTTATCTTGCCATGAAAGAAATATTATTTTATTTTAAACTAGCATTTTACCCGCGGCTTCGCTCGCGTGAACTTGAATTTAGAAACATCATTAAATGCTATTCCGTGCCAAATTTAGCAAAATTCGATTACTTTTAGAGTCACCTCGGTGTCTGTGTCTCTATGTCTGTCAAAGATTTTTTTTGAATTCTAAAAGACTATTAGACGTAGATGATTTGTATTTGGCACAGATATAATAGCTACAGGAACACGTGCATATATGTATATGTCTAGAAACACCTACTATTTTTTATATCGGGCGTGTCTTCCGATGTATCCAGAAGAAAGGTAAATTGTCTTGGAATCAAAATGTATTATTATTATTTACATTTTACTCTTTACATTCATTCATAATTAAAGTCAATTTGGTTTTAACAAAATAGTGATGAATTTCATGGTCTTCTATCAATTTACGGTATAATGTTTATTTGAAATATTTAATTCATTGCATTGGTCCTATTTAATATAGATTAGTACCATAAAATAGATGAAGATATTTTTTTACGTTCGAGTAGACTTCAAAATTTCATAAATGCAGTTCAATTATAATGTACATACTACACATGGAGTAAAACTAATGTCACGGATTTTATCACGTTTAATTTTAACTTTTTACGAGGGGGTTTTTACGCATCTTTGGATGAAAGTTCCATAAAAACCCGCGTAAAGGAACATATCGTTAATGTGAAGCACCGACGCTCCGGGAAGTCTAAAGTATGTCATGTCATACGTCAGTGATATGTTTAGTATCGTCCTAACCATTATATCGGATCTGATAGACAACAAATCTTTGCATTAGAACACCAATTCCTACCAATGATGATTCGCGAGGCTATTGAAATTCAAAAACATCCTAATTTAAACAGGGAAGATGGCTGAGTGCTACCATCTGCTAAGGATCCCATAATTAATAAAATTAAATTCAAACCCAAGCATACTACTGCAGTAATTTTTACCAACTTTAATACTACTGCATTTATTCTATTCTATTCTATTCTATTATATTCTTACTATGACATCAGGTGGTCAAACGCCTCAGTCCTCCCGTTACCATGGGTGCTGTAAAGTGCCCAAAACATCGGAAATTAAAAAAGTTAAAATTAAAGGCAAAAAAAATCCTTAAAATTTGTTTTATTCCTTATAAATTTTATTCACAGTGAACGTGGGAAGCACTAAACTCATGAACGGGAGTAGAAAAATGTTCGCCTTGTTGTGGCGGTGAAAGAGAATCTGCCAACTCATACCGTCACATCGTAAGAGGCGACATAAGAAAATAAACAGGAGATGGGCAGCATAATATCTTCCTAACAACAGATCAAAATAATAATAGCTGCGTTGGCCAACCCGCCTACCAAGCGTGGCAACTATAGCAAATATTCAGCCACTTGACAATTTATGGGGGAGGCCTATGTTAATTTTAGTAGACTTTTGATAGGCTGACGGTAATGAGTTCTACTCATCTTTGCAACCCTTAATATTTACGGTAGAGTAAAAACAAAAAAGAACATACCCGAAAATATGAATGAAATATAAACTGCATATATTGCCCCATGAAAAGTAAAAAAGTAGCAGCTTACATACATGTTACATCAATCAACAGATTCATCCTCGAGGGAATCGTACACGTTTTGCTCCCGTGCTGCGCTCGTGTTTGTTTAAATACAATCCATAAAAACTGAAACTAAGCTTTTGCATGATTGTTGACCACATCTACCTACCTAGTAATTACACATCCACGATGCCACGAACGAATTTTCAATTATTTACATCGTATATTCAGTAGCATTCTATTATTTAATTTTATCATGACTAACCATTTTAGTTTATTTAGAAGTAAGTAGATGGCGCCATTGTTAGATGAAATAATGAAAGCCAAAACTATACTATCTAGTAATATCAGCGATAGAAGCGAACAATATAAAAATCTCTTAGAGTGTTGAATAAGCAAGCTATTATAAATACTCTAAGAGAAACTTTATCAATTTTCATATTTTTGATATGTACGTCATTTATATCTATTGAAATTATTACACTTTATTTATATTATTTACTTTATAATTATGTAACTGAAGGCAAAATATGTAGTATATTTTGCCTTCAGTTACATAAAGGCAAAATATACTACTTTTTTATTTTGATTTTGATAATAAATCAGTGTAGTTTCAAATTATTTTGCGAAGGCTATAACTATATTTTAATCTTTATTTATAAATATGGTATTTATTTGAAAAACACCAGTCATACCGCCTATAACTAAGATATAATAGAAAATTAACATCTCATGTAAGGAAAATACTTAACCTTCTTTTTTTGAAGTTCCGTAATCGGATAAAAAGTAGCCTATAAATTGCCCCGGGTTACTAACTACCTACATACAAAATTTCATGTAAATCGGTCCAGTAGTTTTTGCGTGAATCCGGAATACACAGACAGACAGACACAGACAGACAATAAGACAGACAGACAAAAATTCTAAAAACCACTAATTTGGCTTCAGAACCCCTTAATTAATCCCCTGTACTTGTTTTTTCAAGAATATATTAGAATTACAGACACGACTTTTCTACAGATTTATTATATGTATAGATGACGTTTCGTTTTAATAGACGCTAGTAATTCATTTATTTGTATCAATAATATAATACGTTTATCAATAATAATATAATACGAAAGGAACTTCGTTCCAACCGAGTTTTCCACGACACTCACGCGTGTTTTTAGTATTTTAACTAAGGCTAAGGATCTAACGAATATCACAAGTGCAAAGTAACAACTAGAATGTCGTCTAAATAGTTGCATTATAATCTTCAATATATAATCTTTCGCTATTTGTTTACTCTAGGCTACTATGAAATTTATTGCTCAAACTTATAGGGGACCACTGATGAAGTATAACCCATTTTATAAAGAAGAATCATTAAATCGGTTCAACCGTTTCCAAAAAATTGGTGAGCATAATATCAAACATTTTTTTATCTTCCCAGGGGAACGCTAATATGATATTATTATTCTTCTTAGCAATAAAATAAAAAATTTCAAAAATCCATTACATAATTTAATCCCAAAATGACATGATACAGTTAACATATTCCTTAACTTAATTGTCTCTAATGCCTGCAATTGTCCTTAATTGCGTAAATGATAGGTGTAATATTAATTCCTACAAGTGAACACTGAAACTCATAGGTATGTATTGATTGCCACAAAGGGAGAGAAATCACTACCTACTTAACATGCAGACAATATTGCACCTAAATTGGAATCTAAATTGACATCTTAAATGTAATTTGCCAACTACATTTTACTTAGTTTAACCTATAAGGGTTTTTTATAACATTATGATTTCTTCTTCATTATAATGAATGAGAGACTTAGATCCGTATTAATAAACGTTCCTCAACGATGAACTCAAGTACGTAATCATTTGATTCGCTCTCATTATGATATCAGCATCCCAAGATCAATGCTAATTAATAATCACATTAAAACAGTATCTCAGTTACTAAGATGAGCTACTCAAGACGCTGTACTTGGGATAGTGTTCTGTTACTTGAGAGCGAACTAACGCATTAAAACGACAACATCAGTGACCAAAAAGAGACACTAAACAACATCTGCTTGTTTAAAACGTAGTGATTTTAAACTCTTTACTTGTTTACTTATAACATCATTGATCTTGCGTTATAATTTAAATTACCCGAAGATTGAGAAAAAATGCTTTCTCTATATTATAAAGAAATACAAAATAAGATTTTAGTAAACGATTTCGCGAAGTCCGTAAAATATCGTAATAGTACTCTATTTCATCGTAATAATTAATTTCACTCAAAATATTTTCAAACTCCATGATTCGCGCTACTACAATCACGATCTCAAATCACGAACCGCCTGCACTCAGATTTTGGCACCGAGTTTCTGTCGAACTCGAGTTTCATTTATTAAATAGTGCAGTCACTGAGCTGATAACGTAAACTTAAGTCCAACTTGAGGTAACTTTATTAACAAGATCATAACCTCAAGATTGTAACGAAGTACAATGTGCACTTGAACTGAGGAACGTTTATTAATACGGGCCTTAAACAGTCCACTGCTATTTGAGTCTCTTAGTTGCCGTTTTGTGGCTTGCTGATCTGAATATTTACATCCAGCATATACGCGATGACAACGGTTATTTTCGGTTTATGTCGCTGCTTGCGACACACATTGTATAATGATTTTCCTCTTTCATTCATTTATATTTTTTTCATTTTTTTTCATACCACCTGACAAAGTCTACTGCTGAACATAAATATAAATAGGTTTTTTTTTAAAATTCAATATAGATTATAAATAATACTTATTGAAAGTCACTGTTATGTTTAATTTACCACTGGTTCGGAAAATAGCTCTGTGTCCTGATTTGTTTCCCTCTTTTGCCTCTTACGACACCCACAGGACGATATGGAGTAGTGGATATTCTTACACTGCCACAATACTACAAATTGTATCATTATGTCAACTAAAATATTTTGACTATATTTCTAAAGTATTAAATTTTATTTTTTATTTATTTATTATATAACACAACCTTTTTACATTAATTAATTGATTCCCTGATCCCTGAGGCAGTATAACTGTGTTTCAGGAACCAGTTCCTCTCCTTAAAGTTAGCCGAGTCAAAAGATCAATTCCTATATAATAATTTAAAGTTATTTACAAGTTAGTTAATCAGGTACAGATATATAAATAGAAAATAAAAAAATAAATATTATTTTAAGCGCTTTTTAAGCGTGTGCGTGGTGTGTGTGTGTGTGTGTGTGTGTGTGTGTGTGTGTGTGTGTGTTTGAGTGCGCGCGTGCGTGCGATCGTGTGCGTGCATGTGTAAGTGGGTGTAGGTGTATGTGTGTCTTGCGTGTGGTAAATCTACAGCATAAGGTTCTCAAGCCACACTGACCGTTGCCTTTATTTAGTGGTTACTGTTATTATTTAAGTTTAAGTTAAAGTCCGTGTAACTTATTGTATAAATGCGGGGCAATGTAATTATAGTGTCTTTTTGCAAAAACACAAGCGATATTATTTGATGTTTCCACTGAAGCTTTTCATCAATAATAATTTCTAAATATTTTATTTTGTTAGTTTTAGTAACGTAAGGGCAGTTGCAAGATATTGGAACTTCATTAAGCCTGTTACATGGACTTATATGAATCCTTAATTTAAATTTGTCATTTGGTTGACCAGCTAGAGTCTTGCTGAAACAGATCAATTTTGTTTTGGTTGTATTTAGTGAAAGTATATTTTTTGTAGCCAACAAGAAATGTTTGCCTGTTCCGCCTCAGCCATTTGTTTCACACGCTCCCAGCTCTTTGCATGAAAAATTATTACTGTGTCGTCAGTATACAATGTTATATTGGCGACGTTTAGTTTTATTTTACACATGTCATTTACGTAAGTTAAAAATATTATTGGCCCTAGAGTACTGCCCTGTGGGACACATGCTCCAATACTATTATACTTCGTGCTTCGTCCTCTAGATTAGTAACTTATTAAACACAGGTAGTATCACGTCTAGGATTCACCACTCGCACTATAGTAGAGAGTCTAAAAATTTAAAATCCCGTCTTCTTCCGGTCACGGAAGTGGGGAGAACCCTACTTCGCGTACCATCCATAGATTCTGCCCTCGATATGTCATTCACAGTTTAGTGCTTGACCACTCAACACATCTCTCTATTTTTAAATTATGTTCAATTTTGTTTAATATAGTGTTTTACTGATATTATGCCGAAAAGTGATTGTTACGTAAATCAAGAAATAAAGAAACTATAAGTACAAATTACAGCGTTCTTGTAGGTGCAAAGATAGAATATCAAGCAAGACTCCGAGTGATTCGCCGCTGAACTTCGATCAACTGGAAGGTAGGAAATAAGTCAATTAAATAAAATGGGTTCGTTCTTTCCAAGAGAAATGTAACATAAAACTAAAAGAAATTGGCCACGTTCTGTTCATAAGAACCGTCACATATAGTGATTTTTATAAAGTAAAGTTCGTTCTTTTCAAAGGAACTGAACACACACCTATCAAATAATTTCCGATAGTGAAAAATAAAGTAAGTTTCGTTCATTTCGTAAGAACTGAATAGAAGCCTTTAAAATAATATCCGATAATGAAGAATCAAGTAAGGTTTGTTCATTTCGAAGGAACTGAACACTCGCCTTTCAAATAATATCCAATAGTGAAGGATCAATTTATAATTATTACTTTGTTTTCTGTAATAAAATTTTGAATTACCCTGTTTAAAAAAAAACCTGTTTAGATCAGTCCAATGAGAAACCACTAAAGGAGCTTAAAGGCAATCCTAAGGAACCTATTGGGTAAACTGTCCGATTGGACACACAATTTCTTTGTAAGTACAGACTTTCAAAGAAATTATCACAGAAACTCCGATCACCACTGCGTCTAATTTAAATATAGATGCGGACATATTAAAATCCTGGGCAAGGACTTTTTATTTATGTTGGGGTCGGTTGTAAAACATTTTTAATTTTAACTGTTGCTTATAACGGGGAATGATTTACCATAATAATGAAACCCGTAACTACGTTACCAAGAACAGCCGAATGTCCACCGTATATCATCACCGTGTATCGAAATTACTACGAGCGTAATGAGAAAATATTCTTACATTTAAACTGTTAACTTCGCTTGTTTTCAATATTAATTAAAAAAAGCGCATTAACATTACACAATTTTTGGGGTTCAATATTGAATCTAATAAATTACAACATTTATAAAACTTAAAAGGTGTAAAATAAATCAACTCGCAGAGCCTGTCGGGTTGTTTGCTTTGACACGCTCAAAGCAACCTGGGATAGAATATGGTATACTTTATACAAATCTTTTTACTTATGAGGTCATGATGATTATATAAAAAAATAAGACAATTTCTCAAACCCTTCAAGGTGACTTTCACTGATGGTGAGGACAGTAAATAACTCTGTCCGCAAGATCAGGGACGACAGTTATCACATTGAAATATTTTTTTGACACCTCAACGACGGGTTGGGAAACGTCCGCACTATCCACTGATCAAGTACTCGGAATAAGAGCCTGCAGGTCCAACAGAACATAACGTCCGGAATGACGTGATAGCGTGCGACCTGAGAATCGAGACAATCGAAGAGTTTGTGACCATCTGACGCGCGGCCTTTTCGAACGCGCTGACAGTGGACCACATCCTCATCTAAACACGCCTGTGATCTTAAATAGTGGAAAGTTGTCTGCAGAAGAATAAGTCATGCATATTAGCTAATTACGGCTACTAGCAGCATATTTTGGTCTAGTGTTTGCAAAAGATTTGCAAGATAGTCAATTGTTACTGCGCATCGATAACTCTACTGAAACTAGATAAAATAACCGAATGGGTGGTATACAATATCTTCGATTAAATAAAATTACAAGAATCATTCGGCAATGGTGTGAATCTAGGAAATTATACTTATGCATACTTTATTAAATTTAGTGATAATAAAGTAGCAAACTACGAATCGACAATATAATGAATAGGCACTAACAAAGTTGGCCTTTCAAAATATGTACATAAATTTTATGTGCCACAGTCCAAATTTTGTGACTGTCGAAAAGATTAATCTTTTCGACAATCTTTTAAATAAAAAGTGCGCATTATGCCATAAATACTTTCACCATCTTCTAGACTATATACTTTTCCCACGCATTTCCTCCATGTTGTTGTGCCTATGTGCAAACTCGGCTAAATTAAATTATCCGGTTAATACTACACTTTCTTATAACTCAAAAACTACAGCCTCATTTGCATAGATGGCTTTGTGAAACGATAGCTCTTCATCAGTCATTCAAATAATAAAGGGTCAAAAGGGCTCCGCTTTATCGACGCCATTTTGACAGTTGATATTATAGTAAATATTTTAGTCGATTTTAGTATTGGGTAGTGTTGTTAGTTTTATTTAAGTTGTTTTTTCGAAGTGTTCCTAATTATTGCCAAGGCTTGTTTGCTATTTTTTTCTTAATATATTAGTTATAGTATACGACATTGTGTATTTGTCTCTGTCCACCTCCTATAGTTTTGGTTTTATAGGGCGCCAAAGCTTAAGGTGACCATATTACCCTCACGTACCTTACGTAATCTTTATCCTCTTGTATGGCTATTCGTAATGGTACTTTTACCTTCCATTAGAACGTAGTTATTTTGTGGCGGAAATATTATACTTCGACTTTATAATCAGATAGATTAATTCAAAAAGTTTACTTACTTTAGTTAAGCATAAGTTTTATGTGTGAGTTTCATACAATTTTAATTGTCAAAGGAGTCTTCTGGACGTGACAAATTTCTAAAATGACCACCCCCTTATGGTGGAGGTTATATTGATTTCTTTATTATTCATAAAGATTGTTTCTTACTAAAATAATTTTTTTATCGTTTGTGTTAACTTAATTGATTTTCTAACTAAATAAAATATTAAGCTAATTAAAAATTTGTAATATATAGTACAGATAATACCGAGTATGTATTTATCACATCTTTGATAGCCACTAAATACAGAATAGTTTTACGCTCCTTATATTATTTAATTGGATTTTGATATTTCCTGTTCTCGCTCTCAATATCTACCTGTGTTTAATAACCTCAAGTTACTAATCTAGAGGACGAAGCTGGAAGTATAATTAATGATTAAACGAACTTACCTTAAGTGAAGTTCTATCATAACTATACAAGGTGCTTAGTCCGAAGGGATTAGATAATATAATAATATAATAGATAATATTATGTAGGGTTTGGTTTTAGTGTAAATGTTAATTCTTGTTTAAAAAAATAAAATGTTATTTGTGTAGTGCTGCGTGAGCAAATTCTGTATAGAGTATGTATAAAGCGCAATTTGGACTTACAATTAAAATAATATAGTAACAATTTTTTTAATTTAAAGTAAAAAAAAATACAATAAAATTGAGATAATTTTTTTCGAGCCTAATCACTGAGGAGATTCCAATATTTTCAGCTTTTGAAGGTCAGTTTCGTCATTAAATACGCTGAGCAGGAGATCCTTCTGCTTTTCTCAAATAAATAACTCCATGATTAACCCAGAAATACCTGTAATTTTTATTTTTTGCGTAGTCTCAAACCAGATAGAATATGCGCTTCGCCTTAGGTGTACGATTGTCGGAAATGTAAATGGGCAGGGACGTCCCTTTAATTTTAACCGTTATCGTAATAAACTCCCTGTATTTTTTTAAATGATTTAACGGAATTAAGAAGTTTTTCTTTAGTCAAAACTGATGTGAATTCGGCTATGATGGGTTTGCTCTTTGAGGAACCCGATTTGATATGGAAAATGTCCTTAATATCTGATATTTGAATGGGTAAATTTGTAACCAAACCAACTTCTTATACAATTTTAATAAGGTTTTCTTTTGTTTCCGGTTGCATATGTGGAATATTGCGTAACTCAATGCTCGAAGATCGAGACCCGCGTTCTAGGTTTTAAATTTTTTGTTCCAACACTTTAATATATTTAAGATTACTTCTACATTCTGTTTCCATTTCTTCCAACCTTACTCTTATTTCCTCATATTTAGTCGACATAAAGTCAACCGAATTCCGAATATAATTTTTCTACTCTTTAATTTCAGTAATCGTAGACATCAATGAATTGAGTTTAGCATCTTGTTGTTGTTTAATTTGTTTCAACGATTCCTGAATCTCTTTCATAAAATCATTCATGTCATTATCTTGACGCCGACGTTTTAAACAGTTTGTAATGTTTGACGCCGGTACCTCATCAGTCTTGCGTACAGACATTATGTCTGACGCTGAGTCATAAGCGGAGTGCTAAGGCGATCTACTAAGCGGCATTGTACCAGGAGATGGGTGGCGAAGATTCACGTAGTACTCGCTGGTGAGACGCAGAGGACAAGCGGTGCATTGGTCAGGCGTTGTTATGCCTCTCGGGCGGGCAGTAAGCGGTAAGCGGCGATGGGCTGTGACGTTGCAGCAGATATTTCAACGCGCAAAAGCTTCACTGTTAATGCACTTCTTATTTTTTGTGTTGAATAATTTTAGCAAAATTCACTTTAAAGAATTTAAATGAACACTACGAGAGATCCGGTTCAAAACGCGTCTGTACGCCTCAGACGTCCGGGGGGAAGGGATAAATTACTTAACAATAGCTCCGAGGATACTCAAACCTTTTACTTACAACTAAGTACTCTTTTATGTTCTCGGAATCGAGTGGTTCCGAGAAAATAAAGGTGTAGTACTAGTACACCTTTATTATTTAAGTACTAGTATTTTTATTTTTTCATTACCTGATTTCATTTTATTATATCTGATTTGAAATATTCCTATTCACATGAAGATTGTGTTTACCGTTACAGCCTATTAAATAAAGTCCACTGCTGAACATAGGCCTCCCCCATAGATTGCCGCATAGGAGGGATATTTGCCATAGTTGCCACGCTTGGCAAGCGGGTTTTCATTTTAGTCGTTACTAGGAAGACGCTGCTGTCCATCTCCTGATTTGTTTCCCTCTGTCGCCTCTTACGACACCTAGAGGATTATATGGGGCAGTGGATATTCTAATACCGCCACTACACGGGATGTTTAGAATGGATAATTTTTAGAAAAACAAGTCTGTTGGCAAATATGTAAAAGAATATGCAAACAAGAAAAACTGGCTTCAAAAACTAAAAGAATAAAATTCGTAAGCCGGGGCTTTAATTCTTAGAACTTTTAGTTGTTGAAGTCGGCTTTTACGTTTTATTAAAAGTTTTATTATTTTAACTCTTTGAGCGGACTGAGGAGTATTACAAGATCAAGGTATCAACTAGAATGTCGTCTAAATAGTTACATTAAGCTCCTCATTTGAAATAAATTTATATTGGACCTCCTGAAATATAGCTTATTTCATAAAAAAGAATAATAAGGTACGTGAGGCTATTATTGTCACCTTAAGCTTTTCCGCACTATAAAACCAAAACTAGGAGGAGGAAAGGGACAAATATACAATGAAAAAAATAGCAAACAAGCCTTGGCAATAATTAGGAACACTTCGAAAAATCAACTTAAAGAAAACTAAATACACTACACAATACTAAAATCTACTAAAATATTTACTATAATATCAACTGTCAAAATGGCGTCGATAAAGCAGCGCTCTTTTGACCCTTTATTATTTGAATGACAGATGAATAGCTATCGTACCACAAAGCCATCTATGCAAATAAGGCTGTAGTTTTTGACTTATAAGAAAGTGATCATATTAACAGGATGACCATATTACCCTTACGCACTATAATTCAAATCGGTTCATCTGTTTCCGAGAAATAAGTGAACATACATAAAGAAACATACGCGTCGAATATTCCTCAAATAGAATCACCTCATTATTCGCACTCGGTTAAAAATTCAGATTGCAGAGAAATTCAGTATTTAAAATATTTGTTTTAATTTTAGCATCCAATTTGTCCCTTGAATATTAACGTCACTTCATATAGGATATTTTACAAAATTACTGCGGTTCGGTGGTTACAGTGGCAAACAGGTCACTTTCAAAGTGACATTAATTAATGCATGTAATTGCTATTGTGCGATATATTGGATAGTGCTACACCTATTGTTATTTCAGATATTTGGCCCTTGCAGCAAACACTGGACAAAAACACTAATACATTCCTACTGATATTAAAACTGTTTAGTTAACGTAGTAATGATTACACCAGCACCACTCACAAAATACAGATAAAGCGTCTGCCAGCATGAATACATTTTTGAAGTTATACTTCTTTGGAAAAATGATTATTGGATTTGGAAAAATGATATTGAAAAAAATAATTATTTTATTTTAAATGACGCTTCATTTTAATAGATGCTAGTAATTCATTTATATGTATTTGTTAATCAATAATATAATACGTTTATCAATACTTAATAATATACTACGAAAGGAACTTCGTTCCAACCGAGTGTTCCACGACACTCACGCATGTTTTTTTAAAATTAATTTTGATGACTATGAACTAAAATATATACTGTTTATTACCTAAACGACTTGGCCTATATATAATTTTGATACCTATCATAAGAATGGTAAAAGTGCAATCCACCTAATGGTAATTAGTCATTGGAGCCCACAAATACCTGCAGACTGCTACAAATAAAGAAGGATATAGGTACGTGGTATTTATACTTGGTAGAGTCGTGCTGAAGCTATATTAGTAGTATAATTGTAGCACGAATGGGTCGGCTCAACCGGGGAAGGACAACGCTCTCACAGAATACCAGCGTAAAATAGCAGCTTAACGCTGCTGTGTTTCGTATGGTGATATAGAGAACCGGAGACCCCTTTTATTGGAAATGAGGCATTCCATCTTAGTCCTCACGGGTGACAACGCATCTGCATTTTGATTCATAGTCGAGGATAGATGTAGATGTCTATGGGCCACAGCAACCACTTACCATCAGGTTACTATGTGCTCGTTTGTTGCCCTTATCCTATAAAAAAAACTTATAACTTAAAGTGCATTGTATTCTATATTATACTGGGTCTTTACTTGCGTTGATTTTTTATACCTTTATATCAATTGATTTTTAGCAAATTTTATGTAGATGTAAAAACTGGAACAGATATAGAAATATAATAAATATAGATAAAATAATTATGAACGAAACACAACACAGACTATATTACTGCTCTCGGTCATTAGGAATTTAGCAAAGTTCTTTCTGTTCTGCAATCCACCTGAGCTCTCTACAACCATATTTATTGCGTTGTAGACGTTTTGTGTGGGACATCTACATACGTATGTGTGTATATATGTATACATTGCGCTATATACAAAGTTTGCCATAGAACCCATGTGATGAAAATATTATTTTTAAATATTAAACTATACGCTACAAGTTTGTATAATGTTAATTAAAACAACAAACAAACAGTAAAATCCAAGCAGAATTCTTTCAGAGCAGAAGCTTCTTCATAGCAAGCGGTGAAGAACCACATCTCAGATCCATATGTCATCATTGACAACACACACTAGTTGTACACTCTTGTTTTCAAGTTTTGAGGAATACATGACGAGATGTGTCGTAATCTCCCAAACGCTACTCAGCCGAGTTGGATCTCTCAATTAATACAGGTGGCTCAGGACCGTGCTCTGTGGCATTCCTTGGAGAAGGCCTCTGTTCATGTGATAGGCTTTTATCGCTTTTAGCGATATGACCGCCCATTGTACCACATTTATTTATTTATTTTCTCCTTTTTTTTCATATTTATATATTTTTTGCCGTACAATAAAGTGTTATCTATCTATTGATGTAATGATGATGACGCTGTTCATGATGAATAAAAGTGTACCGTGTGATAGTGGCTCCTCTTTCAATGCAGCGGCGAAGAGTTTTGGGGACATACCTTTTTGCAGTTAGATAGGATTCGTGCTCTGTTCTCTAGTCGGATAGCCATCATAGCCCTATTGGATAAATACTTCAGCACTACGATATATCTACAGTCTACTTAGCACCGTCAAAAGAACTGTACCGCCGCAATTTGAAAATATTGATATTTAGCTGTAGTTGATAAAATTGAACTATTTTATTTACATAATATCTTAATTGTGTTCACCTTAAGCTCAGCATAAGGTAACAAACTTTTTCCGCTCGGCATTCTCTACCAGTCAAAGCATGGTGTCGTTGTGGTGAAATTGAGTAACAAATGCAGTAAATGAATAAATATAAAGTACAATGAATAAATAAAGAAAATGCTACGAAACTAGTACTACGAAAAAACATGCGCGAGTGTCGTGGAACACTCGGTTGGAACGAAATCCCTTTCGTAGTATATTATTATTGATAAATGTATTATATTATTGATTAACAAACACAAATAAATGAATTACTAGCCACTAGTAAAATGAAGCGTCATTTAAAATAAAATAACATATCTTTCATGGCAAGATAATAAAAAGTGTGAGGGAGATGGATTATTCCATTTCGCTTCCTTATAGCCGCCAAGGTTGTCAACACTACGTCAGAAGGGGTCGTGATGGATTTTTTTTATAGGATAAGGCTGACAAGCGAGCACACAGTCCACCTGATGGTAAGTGGTTGCTGTGGCCCATAGACATCTATCTATCCTCGTATCAGCCGTGAGGACTAAGATGGAATGCCTCTTTTCTAGTAAAAAGGGTCTCCGGTTCTCTACACTCACCATACGAAACACAGCAGCATTAAGCCGCTATCTTACGCTGGTATTATCTTACACTTTTTCTCACCTAGCCTTCATTCGCCAAATTCGTACCGTCCGATAAGGAACTTCGTTCCAAAAATATACAGTTACAATGAAACATTTTTATTTATTGGTTATTTGTAATTTTTGGAACAATATACTGTCTAAACTTGTTAAATGTTTTTATTTTTGAGTAATTGCAACTTAAGACATGGAAACATAATATCAACAACTACTTCAAACAACAAACAAGCGTTTGAGTTATACTGTTTAGTTGTAAAAGACTTAAAGAGATAGAGTTGCGCAAACAATGACTAGAAAGGCCCTCGAGGGTTGATTACATTACTGTATCGATCCTGGTCTAATTAAAGACAAATTTCTTTTTTTTAAATTTAATTTAAACAAATATTGCATCTTCAATATTGCATCAGTTTAAATGTGAATTAAGTAAAAGTGACATTTTGCATGCATTTAATGTTACACTTCTAGGCACATGTCTCTTCCCATTTTCTCATTTCTGATAGAGACATGTGCCCAGTAGGGAGATGAAAATATCCGCGCTGCTTCAGTGTGATCTAACGCTCTTTATATAATATCGTCGATAAACTTTTAATTTCTTAGACATGCTGTTTTCCTTAAGACAACATTCTTCACCGCCGTAAAAGTTGCATTGCCAATTTAGTGTTTTTAGTCGCGCTTCTGGGAAGTTGAAACTTGAAATTAAAACATTCAAATATTTTCTTTTAAGTAACCGTATTTTCAAAGTCAATATAAACTTGTTTTCGCAAAGCAGTCTGCGTAGTCTGGCGTATATAATTTGTAATAATTTAAGTAATATGTAACTACGGAGCAGTAGGTACATAATACTTCAATGTTTGTAATTATACAAGTAACATAAGTAGAAATGCGGCTATCCATTAGCAAAATAACAGATAGTCAAAAGATTTATGACAATGTGGGAACAATTTCACTTCCTGGATGTCAAAACTAAAAATAAATTACAGTAAAATTAAAATAAACCATCTTTATGAAGGTTCTGTCGCCACCGAGCATAAAATAGAACCTAAATATTTCTAACTGGCTGTGCCCGCGACTTCGTTCGCATAGAATATTTATAAGTAATGTTTTTGTTTTGAATACTTGTAAATATTTTTTAAACGGCACTACGGATTAATTAAACACTAAGGGTGGCGTATCCGTTCAATATTATAATTACAATAAAACTAAGTAACGTAGATATGCACTAAAAAAATATGTAAAGTAAACTAAGGAAGAGGGTAACAGTTTCTGTAATTTATAAATACATAAGGTTTTTTGCGTTGCAAACTTCAATGATGATCTTTTACGTGGTAAAGCCACGCTGCAACTATATTATGGTTGTAGCGCGAATGGGTCGGCTCGACAGGGGTAGGACCACGCTCTCACAGAATACCAGCGTAAAATAGCAGCTTAATGCTGGTGTGTTTCGTATGGAGAGTGTAGAGAACCGGAGACCCTTTTTACTGGAAACGAGGCATTCCATCTTAGTTCTCAGGGGTGACAACGCATCTGCATTTTGATTCTTAATTGAGGATAAATATAGATGTCTATGGGCCACAGTACCCACTTACCATCAGGTGGACTGTGTGCTTGTTTGTCACCCTATACAATAAAAAAATGATAAAGAGGGAACGATATGCCGTGTAGTGGCGGCGTATATGAATTCATCACATCGCTACGTCCTAGCGATGTAGTAACATGTGACTATAGGAAACGCTAGAAAAATCTAATGGCCTTCGATATATGGCGGTATAAACATGTCGGTTACGTCAGAGCAGACATAAAATACCCAAACCGGCCATGGGCAACAACGTTAAAGGTGCGAGAAGTCTCGTATTGCGATCGTCCATCTGCCTGCTAACCGTGACAAATATGGCAAATCACCGTTACATCGCATCGGGAGAGGCTCATGTTTAGCAGTAGACTTACAGGCTGATGATGATAAAGAAGAAGAATAGATAATTATTTTCAAAAGTCCTCAGTCTCTAACCCCTTCAAACTATAAATCCGCTCCTGCAAGTCGCATTATTTATTGTCTATCAAAGTCTATTGCTGATTATAAGTCTCCCCATGAATTGCTTCATATCGGAGATTTTGCCATAATTGCCACGCTTGGCAGGCGGGTTGGCAACCGTATTTTTTTTATAAGTAATTTTGAGTTGTTACCAGGAAGATGTTGCCCATCTCTTGTTTCTGTTTCCCTCTGTCGCCTTGTACGACACCCACGGGATGATAGTGGAGTAGTGGGTATTCTTAGGTGTTTCGTTTTATGTGCATTCGTATGATGAAACACCCTCTTAACATTATAACCTTTGGCAATATCTGTGTCGACCAGGTTATTTTAAGAAACAACTGATTTTAGTTAAGTATCATTGTAAAGATTTCATGTATATTTATTAAAAGTGAACAGTGACAAATGTCGGTAAATGTAAAATGAATATTAATATATACAAACTAAATTTATGGCTACCTAAATTGAATATAGCGGTAGCAAAATCGATATTTTTACTGAAGTCTGTCAGATATAGATACATGAAATTCATTACTAATTGTTGTTGTGTTGACTTGTGTTAAAAAATATGGTTGCTGTCGGCTTTAGAGATTTCCTTTAGCAAATAACAATATGCATTAATAAAGTACAACATCGTTACAATTTCCTTATAACTAAGTAACATTCGGGAAGTAATAAAAATTTAAAACTCTTTTGGTTTTATAGTGAAAGTCAGAAATAATAATAGTGAAAGTCAGCAATAATAATAGTGGAAGTCAGAAATAATAATAGTGAAAGTCAGAAGTAATAAGTAAACACTTTATCAAAAAATTACAACTTAAATCATTGATTTCATTGGCATCCTATCTCTATATAAACAACGACTTTACCGTTAATACATTTAAGAACGACATAATATAATAATAATAATAATATATATAATAATAAATTATTTATTTCGTCAAACATTAATGTTACATCATGTGATCAGTGATCGAAGTCACCTAGTAAGCAAAAATAATGCCTGTAACAGGTGACTTCGCTCTTCCATAGTTAAGAATTACAATATTAACGAAATAAAATATTCTAAAATAAATAATGAAGATAATAAAAACATAACTTTAGAATCCTACCATCAGTCTCAAAGCATTAATATATCAATAATAAACATATTATGGTAGTATTTTACATATATAGAGTGTGTATATAGTAGTTGTAGAATGTGATGTGGTATATAAATTAGTGCATGTTGTATGAGTAGTGTGTATGTTCTGAGAATGGGTGTATGTATGTGTATATGTTCATTTAGTATCTGTATTGTAATAATGTCTCTGTTTCCTCATAATTTAAGGGAGATAAAAAATTAGTAATCAATTTCTTACATTCCTTATTTGTTTTGCTGTAAATCTCTAGTTCTTTGTTTAATTTGTTATATAGTAAAACGGAGCGGCTTGAGTATTGTTTACATTTGTATATGAGCTCTTCCGTCTATGAGTAATATAAAGATCAGCAGCAATTATGAAGACACGTCTATAGGGAAGATCTATCGATAACACTGCTTAACTATTGTACCTATTTTCTAACTGGGACGGTATGGATGAATTAACTTTTTTTGTTTACTGTGTTTTAGATATAATTATATAATTAAAGAACATTATTTTACATCATTTAATTACGATTTCTGAAATTAGATTAAAATGCAATTGATGACTCCACACCACCGTTAAACAAATTCGTACCTATCATAACTTTTGATAGAATTAACCAATTTTAATAAAACAAAAACTAAATGTAGCTCCGAGATACTTTTTATGATTTTCTTAACCATTCTTTTGAAAAAACATAGTACCTTAGATGTGATATAATATTCATAAACAAACAGACAGACAGACAATTCTAAAATTATAAAATGTATATTTAATTACTTATTTTTATTCTCCCTCAAACATTTTGTCACAAAAATATAAAATGTACAGTCACCTGCAATTTATATTTTTATATAGAAGATGTTCATTTAAATAGAAACTTTTACTTACAAAATGCTTAATATCGTATTATAAAAAAGTTCTACTTGTTCATATAAAATATAGACAAACTCTCACGCCTGTCACCTAGAAGGGTACCTCTCGGCACAGACTACGGACTTCCATTAGGCACGATCCTGTCACGCCTGTCTCTATTTTTTCGCATACATATCGACGCTTGAAAGGAAATAATTACCAAGCGACATGTTGGGCGATATTGAGTTATATACATCATTGAAATCAGCAAAAAAATTCTGATATGTATTCTCGATATGTCATACTTTCGTACCGCTAGGAAGAGTTTTGTTGTCGCTTGGTAACTTAAAAAAACCACATTTTCACAGTTTTCGGCGACCAAGCGACTAAAATTTTTCCGATTTATGAATAATGTTCATTTGGTAGGTATTCGATTTGAACTTTATATACACTTAGTAATTTTTGCCTTGACTCAAATTAATGCGGTTAAACATAAAGTATTTTTTTCCTTGCGGTATCTAGGGTATAAGTATTACTTAAGAAATTTTACAGGATTAAATTAATTTTTTTTCGCGTCATGTTAGTCTTTTTAACACACCTTAATTATGTACTCATTTTCATTTAGTATTGGAACGAAGTTCTTTATCGGACGGTACGGATTTAGCGGATGGGGGCTAGGCGACAAAAAGTGTAAGATTTTTCCGTCACGACCCCTTCTGACGTAGTGTAGACGGCCTTGGCATCTATAAAGAAGCGAGATGGAATAATATCCATCCCCTCGCACTTTTTCAGATCTTGCCATGAAAAAATTATTATTTTATTTTAAATGACGCTTCATTTTAATAGACGCTAGTAATTCATTTATTTGTATTTGTTAATCAATAATATAATACATTTATCAGTAATAATATACTACGAATGGAACTTCGTTCCAACCGAGTATTCCACGGCACTCACGCATGTTTTTTTTCCTAAATGCAATGGACTTAAAGAAGTAATATAGTAGTATTCTTCCTGCCTAAAAAAAAACTTTAAAATGCTCTAGTGTAAAGTTGCCAACATGTCGCTTGGTAATTATATCCTTTCAAGCGTCGATATATTTCTACATGCCCGACGGTTCAAGGTACTCTTAATTTGGCCTATCGTCAATATATCGCTCACTTCTGTAGCATAAATTTGTAACATTCTGCGTGTTTAAACCACCAAGGCATTTTTTACTTATTCATGGTTACAACATCTTATTGCACACCACACTTTTCTCGTATTACACAATTTCTCACTTCATTCTATTTATTCCATATATCCATACATCCATTACAGATTAGAAAATCCACTGCTACACGTAGAC
This sequence comes from Parnassius orleans, assembly GCA_029286625.1. Taxonomy (NCBI): domain Eukaryota; kingdom Metazoa; phylum Arthropoda; class Insecta; order Lepidoptera; family Papilionidae; genus Parnassius; species Parnassius orleans. The sequence goes on along the minus strand of JAGSMP010000022.1, from coordinate 1,539,976 downwards.
TTTCCTCATTGATTGCCCCATAAGGGTGATTTTGCTATAGTTGCTACCCTTGGCGTGCGGGAACAAACACAGTTCATTTCGAGTTGTTATCGGAAAGATGCTACAGACCATTTCCTGTTTCATTTCCCTCTATCGCCTCATGTAACACCCACAGGATATGATCGGGTAGTGGATACTCTCACATCGCCAATAACTGAGACAAAATAAGCTTTTGCAAATTTGAATGTTGTTTTAAATGTGCATGTGTCTTGTAATATTGTTAGCACAGAAAATTATGATTTTAAAGTACTAGATTAATAGATCTGAATTTATGTCCTGAGCTAAAGCCCCAAAATTTCATAACTCGCGTAACTGAGTATAATTCTCGCTAGCACCATTGAGATTGTTAGTTGCAATTTTAAGCGTGAATTGGCACTGCGTGGAAAGATTTTAATCTTAGTAGTTAGGGCTAGGTGGGTAGGACTCTTTTTTTGCCCCCTAATAACAGTGCCCCACTGCTGTGTTACGGTCTGAAGGGTATAGAGAGCCAGAATAATAACAGGCTGTGAGGCATGTCACTAAGTCCTCAGAGGTTTGTTTGAATTTAGTTGTAGGTGCCCATGCCAGCCCATGGGCTGCAGAAGCCATTATCAGGTGGAATGTAAGTTCGTTTGTCACTTCAGTTTTATAAAAAAGAACTCTGTAGAGAAGGAAAAAAGAAGGAAAAAAATCTGGTGGAAACCGGCATGCAGGTTTTTTGAGAAATCAAAAATAATATTTCGAAGACATTTACGTGGTAGAGCCATGCTGCAGCTATATTAGTAGTATAGTTGTAGCACGAATGTGTCGGCTCGACCGGGGAAGGACCACGCTCTCACAGAATACCAGCGTAAAATAGCAGCTTAACACTGCTGTGTTTCGTATGGTGAGTGTAGAGAACCGGAGACCCTTTTTACTGGAAAAGAGGCATTCCATCTTAGTCCTCCCGGGTGACAACGCATCTGCATTTTGATTCTTTATTGAGGATATATGTAGATGTCTATGGGTCATAGCAACCACTTACCATCAGGTGGACTGTGTGCTCGTATGTCACCCTATCCAATAAAAACAAACATGGAATGTCCAGCAATACTGCTTCTGTCTACCGAAATCTTGCTTCCACGTTCGTTAACAGTTCTTCCAGCTATTGACTGATTGTACCTTCAAGCCATTCGTCCATTTAACTATGTGAAATTCTTCTTTTTCTGCGGTTATCTCTGTTACAGATTATAACACACAAAAAAGAGAAACCCCTAGCCAGTCTCCTCTCCATAACTTGCAGAGTGGATTTAAGTAAACTGTGCTTTATTAAAATAATATATTACTTCTGCGAAACTATACTAACTTAATGTTTTTCTCTCTGTAAGTAACATTGTCTCATTTCATTCTTAGTATGAGCCGTTCGCTTTTAATTACAACTGTACCTTTTGTGCGAATGTACTTTATAAGACGCTGCAATGAGAGTCATTTACAAATTTACAAAGTTGACCAATTCGACAAACGAATCGAATAAGATCGTAACTCAAAAGTGAGATTGAAAGTCCCAAAAATTTGTAAATTGCCCTTACAGTAAATAATGAATATACGGTAGGAAATAGGGCAATATACAAATAATTATAGTCTAAAAATTAAATAATAATTTTATAATAACGATAAGCCTTATCACCAACCTTGATTCTGGATATTGCTATAAGATTTTCCAGGTTTTCCCATTAGTAGTCTCTTACGGGATTCATGGGGTTTATAACTTATTGTGGCCCTTTGTCTATCAAAAATGTCGTGGTCAATATATCTCTTTTTGTAAACAATGCCTTAATCGTAACATAGCAAAATGTCAAATTAATGTGGTGTATAAAAATGTTTATTAACAGACTAAAACTCTATTTTCACTGTCATTTAAATTTATATTCGTATCAGCTGCTAACACATCACTGAGCTTCGGTAAAATATTAATATTCCACTGGCGCCGAGATTTTCCTCCTCTTTTCTATATTTCTACCTTACCCAACCAATTCCCAAAATTTACTAAACAAAATATGTCTGCTCCCTTTTGTAATGTTCGAATGTGTTTCAAAACTTCTTTTTAGTAATCTTCCCCTTAGATTTCACTTATTCTTGACCACCACCACTATTGATCAGTTTATCTCTTTGACTCGACTTGGTAGTATAGTTTGTTTCTGTGCTTAAGAATCACCACTACTATATGAACTTTATATATAAACATTTGTCTCATTGAAATTTTTCTATTATTGCTATAATAAAAATGTGATTTGGTATTTGGAAGCTAACATAATCGAATTTGTTTGTATTTGGAACATTTACAGCTTTCTTCACGTGGATCATACGAGTATATTATACACGTTTCAGTAGTTTTATTATTTATTTTATTTAACTTTCTTTGAATGTTAATAATGCAAACCTCCTTGAGCAAATCCGTCAGTATCCATTGGTAGTATGTCGTAGTAGGTAGATATGTCATCAAAATTGCCCTATGAGTTCATTCTGGTATTCAAAAACCTCACTTAAGGATTGAAAATTAACTAATTTAAGAATATCTATAGAGGTTTAAGTAAATTTGTGTATCATCTGTATATAATATACTAATCAGGTGGCCTATGATAGCATTTGAGATGCCTTACTAGATAAACATCCATTACATTAAACACTAAGAATTAATTAATGCGAAAAAGTAAAATATAATATGTAACATAAATATTATAAATACCGATTAAATATAAAACAGAAAGTTCATTAATTTAATACTTAAAATCAACACTATATTATTTTGGTATGCCGGACAAACGCGCGGGAATATTTTGTTAGAATTAGATTTAGATTTATTATACAAAAGGAAGTAAATAGTAAAAAGTGAACATTAGACTAAAATACTGCACATTATACTAAAATACTACATAAAAAGCTACTTTCCGCTATTCATATTCATAGAACGAAGAAGACGTAAAGTCAACGATATTTGTTTTAATTTAAAAAATCTGATGAATGGAGAGTTTTTCACTCACAGCCGCGACTTTTTTTTAATTGTTTTTGTGAGTAGTTTAAGCAATCCCTGGAGTACTTTAAATTTGCATAAAATTGGATGAAATTAATATGTGGAGACTTGTGATTAGCAATTTTTATCACCATGTTGTAACTTTACGAAGATCTTTAGTCTTTAAGCCTTCCTAAAATAAATAAATATATGAAAATATTTCCACGATCACTGTTTAAAACAAGATTTATAATACTTTACGCCATTAAATTATTTTACCTGCAGTACTAAAAGCAGCTCTTGTTTTCGTGTTTTCAGGAACAATTAACGAAACAACAGACCAACGTGAGTTAAAAAAATTATCAAAACGCCAACCAATCAAGGCGTTTGACGAATAAAATTAAAGTAACAAGGCTTACGCGTCGAATAAAATGTGCTATTTTTCATTTTGTTAATGAAAAATCAACGTATATACTGATACGGTTAGAGATTTCGTCTTTTCTTCGCAAAAAGAATATCGCAATACTCCTTACAGTATTATTTCAGTAGTAAGTACACGAAATAAGAATGAATAATAAAAGAAAGACTCGTATTCAGCAACAGATTTTTTAAGGACTAATGAGGAATCAGAGAAATTACTTTAAATAATGGAAATAATTAAACAAACGAAGTTTTTTATCCATCTATTTTACAGTATTGGACATCGAAGACCTAATAATGCGTTGAACACTAATTGTGCAAGTACCTAACCGATTGATATTGATCGCCAAATATCCGTATAGAATAACATTATAAATAGGTATATAAAGAAAGAAGTCATTTTAAGTAAGTACAATCCGTATTTAAGCATCAATGGATGCCACAATCTTCCCGCCGAATTCTGTGTCATAGTGTACGGTCTAACCGTACATTTCTGCTGACGTTACCATTTTACGCAAAGCAATCGGAATAGTTCGACAATTATAAAAACTGTGTTAGTTCACGTCAGAGTAATTGTGTTCTGTGGTTCACGTATTCACCTTAATCGAGATGGACGCGAACTCATTAACTTAACATAAAACGTAATAACATTAACATTTAACATATTTTAATCTTATATTTTTTAATTAAATTGTTTTAATATAAACTTTAATTTATTATTGAACATTAGTCCAATACCTGAAAATTTTTTGGTCCTTCGAGAAGTGAATTTGACCTTCGCGAGTTTCAAGAACAGTGAGGTGACATTGAGAACTAGCGAACATTTTAAACTCAAACATAACAGTGGTCATCTTGCTCAACAATCACAACATTTGGCTTAGCCAAGAAGCAGCTTGTCTAGGTCAAGAAGCAACGTGTCGGCAAGTTGGTCAGCAGCAGCAACAGCAGCAACAGCATTAGCAGTAATCAGCAGTGTCAGATTAAGATCTTGATTCCTTTTTTAACAGTTTGAAATTTAATAGCAACATAGTAAACATACACGCTAATCAGGTCGAGATTGATTGATTCGAAAAATTGGTGTCAATATTAAAAAAGATTGGTCAGAGCATAAAACAACAGATTATTTTAACAGAAAACTTGAGGTTTTGGAATTGTACTGGTAAGATTATCAGAACAATCACAGCAAACTAGTAAAAAAAAAAAGATAGTCGTAAACATCGCTACTTTACAAACTCCGAGTACGAAATTGCAAGGGAGCAATTTAACTCCGTTAAAGAAATTATAAATTTGCAGTAGCCGGATTGCCTGACTAGCCTGAAATATTATCCAGCCCTTGAAGGTAAAACAACGTAACAAGTTTAACAGCGTGGATTACGTAAGCCGTCTTCAGGAAAATTGGCGGAACCGCAAGAGGCTCTCCGCCCTCAATTACATCGGGGAGTAACCAACAAGTTAGATAACATGTTGCGCCAACAATATAGTAATTTTACGGCATTTAGAAGGTTTGTTAGTTAGTTGCATAAACATAGATAACATTACGGAAAAATGGGAATTCGAAGATTCTTTAAAAACATTAGAGTCGCGATGGTCGGCTATAGATTCCCTGCATTGGAAAATTGATCATGATCTCAATGGAGATGACGAAGAATATACAACTACTTTTAGTAGGCACAAACAGGAGTTTATGGATTTGAAGAGAAAACTGAATTCCAAAATTTGGTTTATCAAAGAAAAAAAAGGTTTATTAAGAAAACTGTACGCCTAGAATGGATATCCCTACATTTAACGGCAACCATAACCAGTGCATACCATTTAAATATCTTTTCGCTAAAACCGTTTACAACAACCCGTCGCTTTCAAACGCTCAAAAGATGCAACTTTTAAAGAGTAAACTTCAAGGGGATGCAGAGCGTTTAATATAGTTCGAATAAAAAGTTTATCATTTGAATGTTAATTCAGAAAATTATGTAACTTGTTGGGAAATTCTAAATCATAGGTTTGACAACAAGCACTTTTTTACGTGGTAGAGCCATGCTACAGCTATATTATGGTTGTAGCACAAATGGGTCGGCTCGACCGGGGAAGAACCACGCTCTCACAGAATACCGGCGTAAAATAGCAGCTTAATGCTGCTGTGTTTCGTATGGTGAGTGTAGAAAACCGGAGACCCTTCTTACTGGAAACGAGGCATTCCATCGTAGTCCTCAAGGGTGACAACGCATTTCCATTTTGATTCTTAATCGAAGATAAATGTAGATGTCTATAGGCCACTGCATCCACTTACCATCAGGTGGACTGTGTGCTCATTTGTCACCCCATTCTATAAAAAAAAGCAATGAATTTTCGTAACTCATACTAGCCTGTTGCTTGGTTTCCCTAATATTTAGCAGCAAGCGGTAAATCAAATTAAAAATTATATGATTCCTCTTTAGAATGCCTAAATGCTATCAAAAACTTAGGCGTAGACATTAGGACAAGGGATACGCTGCTAGTACATATACTGTCGCAAAAATTGGACATGGAAACATATACAGGATACATAGAAACTCATCTCTGGACCTTTTTTTACGATTCTATGTAAAAGTCTGGGAAAGCAAATTTACAGCACTTGAGAAGTATGTCGGCGAAAACAGGAAAATACATCAAAATTAAACGGTCAGTCTCAACATAATCATCGAGTAATAATTACAAAAAGCAATTGAAATTTAATCAAAATGCGACAAATAAAGCGATTGCATAATCATTCGTTACTGGAATCAAATAGGTTCTCTTTGTCATGATGATCATGGCATTTACAATTGCTAAACATTTTTAACAATCTCAAATGGAATTAAATTCAAAACCACAAACAAATTAAAACTTTTCATAAATTGTTTATGTAGCCATAACAGATATCCATGTATTTCAACACAGAGGTGCCGCAAATGCTTGTTCTCTCTATTACATGACGCGGGTACAAAGTCAATATTCGGTGCATCAAAACATGCAACAAATATCTCACGCGACACGACACTATTACGTTGACGCTCAACATCATAATTACGCACACTACACTGTGAAAACACTAGGCTTACGGTTAACCTTTCGTTAACTTCCCGCACTTACTGCACTTACACTATTCGTTATATAAATTATATCGTATCATAAATTAATTTGGAATTAAATAATTTAGAAATTTTGTTATCGACAGCTTTGGTAAAAGTTATGCCGTTAGATGGAACATCATATCAAAAGAGCGTTGATAGATCAATGATCTCAAATTTCGCTTATCTCGGAAACTGCCGCACAAACCTTAGACCTAAAAAGACAGCACTGCAAGGGAGTTATATAGGGCGTCAGTTAAAAGGATAACATTTGCAAGGGCATGTTAAATATTACGTGTATATCCATGTTTAGTGACTATTCGTTCAACACTAATGTTTATATAATGAACAACTTAATTAAACATTTGCCAAACTAATCGTTTGCAAAGCCTACATGGTCATTTATAGAAAACATAAACTTGGTTGATCCTGATCTGATCCTGGTTTTATAACAGTCGTCCCGTCGACTTACTCTTCGGTGCAGATATTTATTCTATGATCATGTTAGGTGGTATTTCAAAGGGAGATTCATCACAGCCTATCGCACAACAAATACAGCTATGGTTTCTGTGTGTTAGTACTGTAATGTTATCACGAACGACATTGAAAAGATTCAGAATTTTTTGGAAATAGAACAAATAACAGAACACACAGAGTTGTCCTTAGAACAACAGCATTGTGTACAACGAAAGGTCATGAAATTGGTCGTTATGAGATTAGGCTACCCTTAAAACCAGAAATTAAAACAAAATTGGGATCTACGAAATCGATCGGAATGGCACAGTTTTGGAATTTAGAAAGAAAACTTGTAAAACAAGATAATTTTGCGGAAAAATATAAAGCCTTTATATGAACAATTGAATCATATGAAACAATCGGACGACGGTCATACGATGCCGGAGTGTTTTAGATAACCGCTACACCGTGGTGAGGTATACCACGGTGTAGCGCGTGCCGAATCAATGACTACAAGCCTCCGTGTCGTTTTAACGCATCAGCAAATACTTAAAATAAAGAAATAGAAGTGGATATAGTCTTAATGACTTAACATATAAAGGACCTAATTTATAACAAGATTCACAATGCTTATTATTAAAATGGCGTCAATATAAATATGTTTTTACCGCAGATATTGAGAAAATGTATCGGCAGATCATCATAAATGAACAAGACCAGCGTTATAAAAAATATATTTGGAGAGAGTCACCGGAACAACCTATGGCACAAAGGCTGCACCATTTTTACAATGATGAAATTAAAACAGCTAGCAGAAGACGAACAGGTCACCCACCCGAAAGCATCAAAGGTTTTAAAAGAGACTTTTTATATGGATGATCTCGTCCGATAATAACCCCTGGGAATGAGGTGATCGCTTCCCAGCTGTTTCTAAAACAAATTTTGTAAATAGTTTGTACAACCTTTCATATTGTAAAATTTACTTTAAAAAAGTCCCGTTGGGTTTCTTGCCGATTCTTCCCAGGACAGAAGTTTTTTCCGAACCAGTGGTAAAGTAAAAAATGACTTTCAATAAGAGTTACACATGACTTATATCGAATAAAGAATATTCTAATCTATTCTATTCTATTCTTTTCCTTTCTATTCTATTATATTCTATTCTATTTTATTCATGGAGCCCACAGCATTCAGCAAGTTAGAAAGTTGTTTAACGACTTAAATAAATTGTTACAATTGGGAGGGTTCACTTTGAGAAAAACAACGAACTGCTTCGTAGCTTAATTAATAGCTTATCAAAAGAGGAAACATAATTTTAATTTTCAAGATTCTTTACAATTCATATTATGTTTTAAAATTATTAATTTTTAATTTTTAAGGATCCTGGAGCTGGAAGAAGAGATAGACAAGTTGCACTGGGATATTATAGGATTATCTGACGTCCGAAGAGAGGGGTAGGACACGGTAATCCTCGAATCCGGCAACTTGTTCTACCACCGGGAGGGCGAACATCTGTCCCAACAACGTTGTAAAGATTGGGAGTGTGTCGAAGAGGGTTGCGTACCTTATACTCAGAATCACCAAATGTTATTCGCTGAAGCTCATACAGGTGTACGCACCAACGTCGGCACATTCCGATGAGGAGGTGGAGGAAATGTGTGAGGATATCTCTAGAGCCATGCATTCCTCCAAAACCCACTATACGGTGTTAATGGGAGACTTTAACGCAAAACTAGGCACAAGAGAGAACGGTGAGCTGTGAAGGTAGGGAAATTTAGAATAGCGCAACGGAACCGAAGGGGCCAGCAGCTGGCTGACTTCATGGAGAAAGAGGGACTCTTTATGAATGAAAGAGAACTCTTTCTTCCAGAAGCGGCCCCACAGGAAGTGGACCTGGTCGAGCCCCGACGGTTCGACAAAAAATGAGATTGACTTCATTATGACTACCAAACGACAAATTTTCAGTGATGTCTCAGTGATCGCGAGGGTGAAAACTGGTAGCGATCATCGAATGGTTAGAGGCACACTGAACCTAAACATTAAGTTGGAGAGGTCACGTTTAATGAAGTCAACGCTCCATCCCTCTCGTGCTCTAATCCAAAGCCCCGAAAACTTTCAGCTCGAGTTACAAAATCGTTTTCAGTGCCTAAAAGACTGCAATGAAGTAGACGATATGAATGATAAGCTTGTGGAAACTGTCCATGCGGTCGGAGCAAAGTTTTGCAAGACCCGTCGCAGAAGAACACAAAAACTCTCCGATCACACTCTTAATCTCATGGTTGTTAGACGGGAGATGAAGCTGCAGTCTTCAGCAGATTTGACAGCATACAGGCAACTGAACAGACAGATCTCCAAATGCATGCGGCGGGACTTGCGCAACTTCAATACAGCTCGTATTGAAGAAGCGATCGAGCGGAACCAGGGCTCCAAAGTCTTTGCCAGAGATCTGTCTGCCAGAAAGAGCCAACAGTCGAAGCTGAAGACCGAATGTGCCAGCGTCGTTCCCGGAACACCTGAGATTTTGAGTGAGATTGAGAGGTTCTATGGGTAGCTGTACACATCATCGTTGGAGCCACACGCAAGTGTGAGTAACGATCCAAGAGCAAGTCTTATCCGACACTATTCTGATGATATCCCGGACGTCAGTCTGAGCGAGATTAGAATGGCTCTCCAGCGCCTTAAAAACGGCAAGACCCCGGGCGAGGATAGAATTACAGCGGAGCTTTTGAAAGCGGGTGGAAAACCGGTACTTGAAATCCTTCAGAAGCTCTTTAATTCCGTCGTCCATGGTGTCACTACTCCGGAGGCGTGGAGAAGAAGTACAGTGGTCTTGTTCTTCAAGAAAGGCGACAAAGCTCTCTTGAAGAACTACAGACCGATTTCCGTTCTGAGCCGCGTCTACGTGCTGTTTTCGAGAATCATTACGAATCGTCTGGCACGCAGACTCGACGATTTTCAGCCTCCCGAACAAGCCGGTTTTCGAAAAGGCTTTAGTACCATAGACCACATACATACCCTTCGGCAAATTGTACAGAAGACCGAAGAGTACAATCTCTCAATTTATCTTGCGTATGTGGACTATGAGAAAGCCTTTGATTCCGTCGAAATTTGGGCGGTGCTTCAGTCCATTAAGCGGTGCCAAGTTGACTGTTGGTATATCGAAATGCTGAAGTGTTTGTACAGTAGTTCTACGATGGCCATCGGAGTACAGAACCAGAGTACAAAACCTATCCAACTTCAGAGAGGTGTAAGACAGGATGACGTAATATCCCTGAAACTCTTCACCGCTGCATTGGAAGTCGTTTTCAAGCTACTGGACTGGAAACTTCACCTTTCATTTGCCGACGATATAGTCCTTATGGCAGAATTGCTGGAGGACCTAAGCATTATGCTCAATGACCTTAATAGTGTCTCTCAACGTATAGGTCTTGAGGTAAACATGGACAAAACAAAAGTCATGTGTAACATCCATGTCATGAATTTCAATCTAGTTTTCAGTGAGGGAATACTTAAGGTTGGAGGAAGATTAAAAAATGCTCACGATATGATGTACCCTATAATAATACCTCATAAAAGAAGATGGAAAACTAAATACGTTACTCAATAATCTAGTAGGAGTGAATGGCTTAGACCGCAACCAAACGTGAAAGTTGGTGATATAATAATCAAGACGATAACTTACCACCAGGAAAATGGACGATGGGGCGAGTAGTATAACTACACCCAGGTAGCGATGGCCATGTAAGAGTTGTAACATTAAAAACTAAACACGGAAATCTTAAAAGGCCGGCCAGTAAACTTTACTACCTATTGCAATATCACCACAACGAAATGAAGCAAAAGATAGGTCGAGTAACTTATACATAATATAATACTTACTTACTTGAGTACTTATACGAGTACAGAAGATAAGCCAAAAGGAAAATAATAAGCTGCAAGGCACACACTCTAAATTTAGCTCTATTGTTATGTTTTTTACATGTTTAATGACACCTGCCTTTCGTACAAGCTTATACAATATTATTACAAGTTTTAACAATAACCAGTCTATTTACTTCGATCCAATAGGTAAATACAGATAATCCAGGATAAATGGACTTTTATTGTGTATTACAACTTAGATCCTTATTGGGAAGGAATTGAAGCATTATCAAAACATTTAAACGAAGGTGTATGAACATAAACGCAGAACACTTACGCCATATAATAGTGCTACAACACGAGTTCTCGGAACTGCAGTATTACGATGACCTTGCTATTGAATCAGCACTTTGTCGGACGCTCCAGACAGCGACGGGGACTTGTGAATGGAATAGGCTACTAGGCAAATAGTTTGTTCGGCGTATTGGACGACCGTTTCTCGGAACTGTATAAGTAAGATATTGAACTTCTCTACATAGTATAAAACAAAGTCGCTTCCCGCCTCTGTACGCTTAGACCTTTTAAACTACGCAACGGATTTTGATGCGGTTTTTATCAGAATGATTCAAGAGGAAGTTTTATATGTATAATATTTACATATTATATCTTATATAATTCTTCTGTCCGTGTGTATGGGACTGTACTCCTCCTAAACGGCTGGACCGATTTTGATGAAATTTTGTGTGTGTGATTAAGTTGATTAGAGAATTGTTTAGATTCACAATTCGACCCGGCAGGTGACGTTGTTGTCGAGATCTAGAAATCAACCGTGCCAAGCTTAGAAAACCAAAACCATTTATTGAACTTATGGAAGAACCAGACGTCTGTATTGGAGTCTGAATATAATTTATTGAAACGTACTGAAGATTTGGTGGCCAAACAACATAAAACTATTAACAGACATTTGATAAACCTGGAAAACAGACCAACAACATGCAAGAGTTATAAAAAAAATGTCAATTGCGCAAGATTTTACTTTGTCTTCTTTAATAGCCAGCAATATGCTTCAAAATATAAAAATGAACCACTGAATAACATAAAATGACACCAACATATCGGATTTAAACAGCACTTAGACCATCAAATAAAAGGCCTACAAATAGTAAAATTAAAAATTTTGAACAACCGACTTCAATATAAATAAAATAAGAACATCATCAATGTAGTCAAAGTCAATTTTATTAAGGATAACTCAAAAACTACCGGTCAGATATAGATCAAATTTATATGAGATTACATGAGAAGCACCGGCTTTCAAATAAAGTAATAATGATCAAAATCGGTTCACCTAGAAAAAAATTCTGAGGTAACACACATAAAAAAATACAGTCGAATTGATAACCTACCTACTCTTTTTTTGAATTCGGTTAAAAATATAATACCGTGCATTTAACAACATTATCATCGTACGACGTCCAATCCATCACTACGCAATCAACTACGTGCAGCAATCGTGCCGGCGGCGTTCGTGTGACGATGGCGACAACGCCTGCGTGCGCTCATCTCCCCGGACTTTAGATTAGATTTTTTTAATTCACATTTTAATAGATGGCTATTATGCATTTTATTTATTTTACGATTTAAGTAATAAAAAAGTCAACATTTTAAAAACAAATAGAAAGCATCTAAGTAAAAGGAACTATTTATATGAGTACATTCATTTATTAGTAAATGAAAGAAAAGATAATTTTTTGCATTTTTATTAGATGGCGCGTTTTAAAGAAAACATGTTGATGGTCAGCGTAGTTTCAAAGTAGGTCACAACGGTTAACATATTTGTTAATGTATTTGTAAATATGGTGTACATATAAGAGCTCTATGTTATCCCCCTTATGACTGATGGAAATCATCATGATTATGCCAAAAAGCACGGCCCTTATCTACACTTCGCTTAAAGGTGCAAGGCTGTACTGACTGTACTGTACTGACTCAAGTACCTTAGTTTTTGATCGGTTGTCGAGCTATTCATTAGCTTACAACTGACAGATCCAGTTACCTCTACCCGTTACTCTGTTCTTAATAGACTAATCGAATTATTTGCATCTAACCTAATCCCCTTTCTGAAATTGCGTATTCGGAAAAAAATAGATAGCCTATATATTGCCCAAGCTCACCAAAAATCTACATACCAAGTTTCATGGAAATATATTTAGTAGTTTTTGCGTTCATCGTGAATACATACAGGCAGACAGGCGAACAAAAATTAAAAACCACTTATTTGGCTGCAGTAATCTCTGGACTTGTTTTTTTTTTCAGGAAATAGAATTACAGATACAACCTTTCTACTACGGATTTTGTTATAAGCCTTGTTTTTGTGAACCGGTGTAGTTCCGAAATTCATAGGAGTTTTAAACAAACCTAAATTGAATAAAAAGTTTTGACTTTTAATTTATATTTATAAATTCTCGTAGATATCCTAAAATTATTAAATTATTTTTACATGAAAAGGGGAAAATATTCATTCAAATATAACATTCACATTTAACTTATTAGACCATATTGAAATGATTTCTAATGAACATAAATAACAACAATTTTATTAAATACAATGTTAAACATACTTATTCACATAAAAATTAACAAATTTTGGCCCTCACACTCTAGGTTATAATTACATTTGTCGGTGAAATGCAGAGAGCGGGCGTTCAATCAGAATAGCACAGTTACACGGCCCGAATTTCGTTATTAACTTAGTCGTAGGGCTGTAATATTTTAAGTGTCTATATGATGGCTACTGCCTCATCTAGCCAATGGCTCATATAAAAGATTAGTGCACCATACATTTCATACATATTTTTATATTTTAACACCTTTAAATTAGCGTGATTGTAATGTTATATATTGTTAGGAATGAGAGTAGAAAATAAAAGAGAATACGTAGTAGAGAGTGCAAACACAAATGCCATCACTAGGCCCAATCTAAAGTAAAATACAAGTAAACTTCATTACAAAGTATCACGATGGTAAAACATATCATGTTAAAGTTCACTTCTGCCACCTCCAAAAAAAACCAGAAAAAGTCAAATAAAGACAGCCTAGAGATAACAATACCTTTTAAAAGTTAAATACTGATAGTATTTAACTTTTTTTTTTTAAATAAAACCGATAAAAAACAAGAATAAAAAATCACATATTAGCTTTTAAAGTCGGGGTGTTAATTCTTCGATACATTAGCACGTTTTCTTTAATATGTTCAAAGAGAACGATGGTAGTCATACGCGTCATACTTAGGAAGAGGTGCTGCTAGAGGAAGCTTAAAAAAGCGTATAATCGTACATTAACCATTAAAAATGATAAAAGGAGGACACCCGTAAGTTTCTTTTCCGCTTAGAAGAATCTTATTCGGAAACAATAGTAAACAGAAAAATAGTACCGTTTAACAAATTAAAATTTCTTGCGTCGAAATATATGAGATAAACTATTTTCTTTAAAGCATAATTTCAACTTCCTTTGTGAAGTTAAACATTATTTTATATGGGTTTATTGAGTTCAATTTATGTCTTGTATGTCTTTAAATCGATCACATGCTCCTTGTTTCACATTATCATTATTCCAAGATAGATTTTGCAAATGAAAATGTCCAATTTAATTAGTGCTGCACATTAAGTCATACTACATATTAAATCTAAGTTTGTTCAAAGCCTCACATTTCAGCGACATGTCCCAGTTATTAAAGTGTGAAACATCAATAATTATACTAGGCCACGAGTTAGGTATCAGAATAGGCTTCGACATACAGTATGCAATTACCTCAAAGTTAAATTTTATTTAGGTTATTTTACAATGAAGTTTTGAAAATCTTGTCCATGATGAGCATAGTTTACAAAAAATCTGGTGTAATTTTTGAATTTATAAAGTAGGTAATGCAAGTTATTTGAGTCTCTTACCTAACGCTGTCGCATTTAAGTGTATCTGTGCAAGAAAGATATATACAAACACTATAACAAATAAAAATAAGAAAAGAAATATTAAAAAAAACATATTTCACAAGCAATTTCAAATTCAAAGTGAAAAATAAACCAAAATAAAGTTATATATATGTACCTAAATGGTGTGATATTGTTGTAAAAACAAGTAAATTATTTGATTATTAGCTTCATTAATTATGCGAGTTTTATTTATAAATCAATATTTAGTAGGTTACATCAATACATCGTAAACGTACTACTACGTTACGATTTGATATGATTTTCTGACAGTACCAAAAAGAAAAAAGAAAAAAATAATTCCACTTATTAGCTTTTGAAGTCAATGATAAGACATAGTGTGACCAAGAATTAGAGCCCAGACTTCACAAGAGCTATTAAAAATTGGAAATTATTTTTCTTGTGTGTTTTCGAAGACAGTTTTACTTTTTTTTACGTTTATTTTACCCTTTTGAGTGGACTAAGAAATATCACAAGTTCAAGGATACAAATAAAATATCATCTTTATAGTTATAATATAAACTTCATCGCCCATTAATCTAGCCTTAGGCGTGAAAGATTTAACTTCCCGCTATGAAAATTAATAATTTTATATTTTGTGTGTGTGTGGGGGGGGGGGGAGAACACACACACACACACAAGAAGAACGAATCGAACGATCGAGGTAGGCGACACTGCGTTCGAAAGTGTTCATTGATACTTCGAGCTCATTAGATTTTCAAGTCAATCGGTCGAACCATTTCAAAGATTTTCAAAAAATAAGAAACAAAAAAACAAAAATGAAATAGATTTTCGAGCGAGCGAAAATAAGCGGTGAGTTCCAGGGATGGCCTGCAGGATCAACCGTTTTTCAGATTTTTTCTATAGATTTATAAAGGATCAGCCCTGAAGTGTTACCGAAATAAGTACGAGTACCTATTTAATACAAAATAATCATTAAAGACGGTTTAGCCGTTTCAGAGCAATTTATAAACATACATAAAAATAAACATATGCGTCGAATATATAACTTTCTCGTTTTTGGAACTCTGTTAAAAATGGGACATCTTCACAGAAGCTAGCTCATCTTTAAACCACACAATCGTCAATCATTTAGAATAAATAAAGACGATCAGACGACAATGAGTGTTACAAAATGTATCTTAATTGTAGTAAATTTATCTATCTACAAACGGCGCCGACTGTTTCCAAGCGTTCGCCGATTTGCAAAATGCCAGAGGCTAATTGACGATGCTTCGAATCGCATTCGCCGCCATTTCATGATTTAGCCGATAATATGTATATCCGACCGCCGGAGGCCGGATCAACTACAGGCGGATCAATTATACCTGCCAGCAGCCCCTCAATTAACTGTCACTGATATTACTCGATAGGCGATTTCGTGTTTTTGACAAATTTAACAAAGTCATCATAAATTATCGGCTTAATTCTACGATGGGTCTACGACTGTAAATAATTGTAATCGGCGTTCGAATTACGTGGTAGAGCCATGCTGCAGCTATATTATGGTTGTAGCACGAATGGGTCGGCTCGACCGGGGAAGGACCACGCCCTCACAGAATACCAACGTAAAATAGCAGCTTAATTCTGCTGTGTTTCATATGGTGAGTGTAGAGAACCGGAGACACTTTTTACTGGAAACGAGGCATTCCATCGTAGTCCTCAGGGATGACAACGCATCTACACTTTGATTCTTAATTAAGGATAAATGTAGATGTCTTTGGGCCACAGCATCCACTTACCATCAGGTGGACTTTGTGCTCGTTTGTCACCTACAATCTATAAAAAATCATCATTTGAGTTTCATGGACTTTTATAAAATTATGAGGCTCTTTACAATTTGAATTCGCATTTCACAAGGTCAGCCAGAGTTTTCAGTCAGACGACGTCGTTTGTATAACGACGAATCATATAATCTGCCGACGGCAGTTACCTAAATGACGTCAATAAGGCTTTATAGATCAGTAATGTAGTTATCACATTCTGTGCCGTCATATAAAATCGCAAATTCCGTTGCTTCTAATCGTATTAAACGTGTGGCTGACATGTTATATCTAACAACTTGCAGTGGAACAAATTAATATATTGATGAAGCTAATTGCGATACACTACATATCATGATACTGAATACAGGCACACAAGTGGAAGTTTCACTTGTTCCATTTATGTGTTTGTCACTGAACTCCTCCTAAACGGACTGATTATGATGACATTTTTTTGTGTGTTTGAGTGGCTCTTTGGATGGTTTAGATTCACAATTGGACCCGGTAAATGTCGCTGTTGTCGAGATCCAGAAATCACCCGTGCGAAGCCGGGGCAGGTCGCTAGTTATTTATATTATGTATTTTAAAACATAATGTAGTCTATGATAACATATTGTTTTCTACAATGTAAAACTAAATATTGATGTACTTAAAGAGTTTACTTAGCCGTCTATAAAAAAAAATATCATAATAATGACAATAAATCTATACTCTATACATATAAATAAGGCTGAAGTATCTATCTGACTGTTTGGGCATATTTTCGGTTCGTTTGTAATGAAACTTAACGAACGGAAGCAGACCCTGCACTTATGTGTTCCAGTGTAAAGGGTAAAGGGGCTAGTATAATAATAGACTGTGATGCATTCCATCTTAGTCCAAACAGGTGACAACGCATATATATTTTGCTACATCATATATTTTCGTAATGACGGAAAGTAATAAATAGCATTAATGCTATTATTATTCTAAAACTTCTCTTCACCATAAAGCATAACTTGCGCTGCTGCTTCAAAGTATAAATTAGAAAAAGAGCATCCATAAACGCCCACACCAGCAGCTGAACGGGCCCTCTCTCTCTCTCTCTGCTTGGTTTCGTATAGTAAGTGACGAGACTGCAAACTTTTCATTGTTGGTAACAGGAGACACCGCTTTATGCGATGCTGCAGCTACATTATGGTTGTAGCACAAATGGGTCGGCTCGACCGCGGAAGGACCACGCTTTCACAGAATACCAGCTTAAAATAGCAGCTTAACGCTGTTTTGTTTCGTATGGTGAGTATAGAGTACCGGGGACTCAATTTACTGGAAACGAGGCATTCCATCTTAGTGTTAGTAGTGACAACGCGTCTGCATTTTGGTCCTTAATCGAGTATAGATGTAGATGTCTATGGGCCACAGCATTTACTTACCATCAGGTGTGCATATTTCTCATCCTTATTCTATAAAAAAACATCATCTAAGCCAAAAGCAATAAAGAATCAAAAGTTGTCACCCCTAGACAACTTTTGATTCTTTATTGCCCTTAGTTTTAGTTGTCTTTAGGCTGCTGGAAACGCTTAGCGCGGGTGAACAGTGTGCTCTTTCGTCACCCGTACTGATTTGAATTTAACAAACTCAAGAGTATGCTTACTTACTTATACTATTTATTTAATTAAAAGTTGAGTTATATTTTGAATAACACAAGTTCTTTAAAACTGTCAAAAAATTTAAAAAAATCGACATACCTAAGTACTCTTTTCCTTTTCTTTCACTAAGTATATTACCATATATTAGGTCTATTCAATTATATGCAAACGGACATGCATATTTTTAAAATAATAGCTTTTTATAAGCTAGGTAAGCGTGTCGCTGAGAGCAGAGCCGATAACATTTAATTTACAATCTCTCTCTCTCTCTCTCTCTCTCTCTCTCTCTTTCTCTGCGTTATTTTTCATAGTATAAATTCTAATTATGACGGCTCAGTATCTAACGTTAGGCTACACAATAGCCAATTGTACCTACAATTAACTGTGCAGGGAATGAGTGACGGTTCATGAGCAAATTATGTTCATACATATATGCTTTATAAAAAAATAAGGTGAAAGTAAATTTAAAAACTTTAATATCTTTTTTTATTAAAAAAATAACTTCATATTCAAAAATAAAGCCAAAATAAAAATAATATTAATATATAGATAATTTATAATTTACTAAATGCCGAATTTCATGCGAAGTTAAAAACATCTAAGCAACATAATACACAATAGCTTTCATACCATGCAGTATTCGGAAAATGAACAATGGTCACATTTTGAGAATACTGCAACAGTACAGATATATTTTTCATAAAACTCGCATTTCTATTTAAATCTGCAACAAGTTTCCGCAACGCAAAATGATTTTTATTTTTCATTGTATACAAGGTACCACGTTAACATTCTTGTATCTTAACCTCGACCCAAAAACCACCAGAGGAATTCATGTTTATGTGAAACAATACACAAAACAGAAGTTTATTCTTGGTACTTCTGACTTTATGTTTAAGTAATTTAATGGTAAACGAAATTTAGTTATTTAGGTTATTAAAATACTTTTAATAACACACATGTATTATTTCAAAAGAGTTTTGGAAATTAAAAATTTCCAAAACCCTTGTTTTTCCAATCACAGGCAATTGTTTATGAATCTTGATGTCTTTGCTTTATCGTTCCGTAGGAGATTTTAAAAAGGCATTTGACTTGACTTGAAATTTTATTTGCTATCGTTGTAGAAAAATAAATATTTTATGTCATTTTATAATTTTTTTGCTGTTTTAAAAGTTGGTATATGGTAGCACTAGTCCAAAGATGACAGGAATACTGTTCCCGAGAGAAAAGTGCACGTACCTTATTGAATGTGAAAAGATCTCGTTCTATCAGCTTAGACCTGAACCAGAGCTTAGGTAAGAAGAAAATGCAGTCAGAGAGGAAGTTAGTGCTAGAGTCATCTTAGGTGCGAATTCTACAGAACACATTTTGAAATGGTAATAGGTTAACAAAAATCAAATAATAAATAAATGTAATCTCTATATATAAAAATCAAATGCGGTCAGCATTTAGTCTCGCTAAAACTCAACAACGGCTCAACCGATTTTGATGAAATTTTTGTATGTGTTTGAATGGGTCCCTAGATGGTTTAGATTCACATTTGGACCCGGTAGGTCGCGCTGTTGTCGAGATCCAGAAATCACCTATAATAAATAATAAAAAAGTAATACGAGTAAAAGTAGTAATACTTAAGTAATAATTGCTTCTTACTTGAAAATTAGAGTTCATTTAATTTGACAGTAATCAAGTTTATTTATCTAAATGCACATGGGAAATATCAAGCTTTGCAATCGCGTAGTTGTAGCTGCAGGTCCGCTGTTTAAATAAAATATATATAATAACTGAATTTGAATCGAGCTATTTATGAATATATATAGTTATATATATATATATATATATATATATATATATATATATATATATATATATATATATATATATATATATATATATATATATATTTATATATTTATATATATATATATATATATATATATATATATATATATATATATATATATATATAAATATAAATAATGTATATGTATATAATGTATTTGGTTTCTCGGAAAGTGCTTTAAAGATGAAAATGATATTCAGCATTAAGTGGCACCATAATGCTGCTGTTTCGTGTGATGAGTGTAGAGAACCCTTTTTACTGGAACACAAGTGATAACGCATCTGCATTTGATTCTTAATGGTAGTGAATAGATATTGATGTGTATGGATCACAGCATCCACTTACCGTCAGTGACAAATTTATGTTGCAGAGGTGAACGGCAGAGTCGAGAAGGGACGCTCTAGGTGAAAGTTTATCGACCAAATTGGCGATAGATTGAAAATGGGCCAAATTAAGAGTACCTTTATACCGACGAGCGTATATGCGTAGGTATATGAATGTGGAGGAAGCGAGAGAGGTGTGTCAGGATCGTACCAAGTGGAAGTCCATAGTCTCTGCCTACCCCTCTGGGTGACAGGCGTGAGTGTGAACTGTGTGCCCGTTTATCAACATTATTATATAAAAAAGAAGATAATTTTTTACTTTACAAGTCTACCTAGATATGCGTCCATGAAAAAGTTATAATATTTTTACTAACACCACTCAAACCTCGAACGTTCAAGTACTACTATAAAAATTGAATAGTAAACAACACAGAAACAAAAACAATAAAGTCACTTCAACTCCTAAAAAAATTCGAAATCCTCTATTCAATAACTGCTTTGAAATATGTTACCAAAATAAAACTTTCTACAATAAAGCCTCTAAAACCAAACATTCTATAACTCCAAATAAAAAAAAAACATATATAAATATGTTTCTTAAGATTAAAGATAATTTAGCCAATTGGTTAAATTAAGTGTTGTTTATAAATTATACTGAAACTTTTTGTGAAATTGTGAATGTGAAATGTAAAAGCGTAGTATTGTTCGACTCGCTATTATTAAGTCCTGCAAACAAACTTCAATTCTCAGGTTCCTCCTCAAGCTTTCTTAGTGCAACTCATTAAACGAGCAGACAAAATGAAATTAAATAGTTTTACTCAGCATGTAATATTTATTAACAAAAGATTTGAATAATTAATTTGTTACATCTACTTAATCAATGAATTATAATATTTAGGTGATGTAACTCTACCATTCCCCACTTTCATGCCTTACTTCCCATTATGGATGCTCTTACACGTTATTTTAATTTTAATAAACTAGGCTCCAGGTGGTAGGACTCCTTGTCTGCTGCCTAATAGCAGCGCTCCCACTTCTTCGTTCCCGTATGAAAGGTACAGAGCGAGTATAATTACAGGCATTCCATTTTAGTCCTCAGGGGTGACAACTGATCTGTAGCCTTCTTTGTATGAAGTTAGCTACATGTGCCCAGTTACCATTGGGTGGACTGGAAGTTCGTTTGTCACTTCAATTTTATAAAATAAAAAGGCAATCAGTGCTGGCGCCATTGTTTTAAACAAATCCTCGGCTTTTGTCATTTACAGTAAAAGTTAAAGTAAAGTAAAGTTACAGCCTATATACGTCCCACTGCTGGGCACAGACCTCCTCTCATCTCTGAGAGGGTTTTAGGGCAAGGAAATGTTCGCCGTGCTGCCCCAATGCGTGTTGGCGAACTTTACATGTCTTCGAAATATTTTTTTTTATTTCTCAGACATGCTGGTTTCCTCACAATGTTTTCCTTCACCGCCGAGCACGTGGTAAATCAGCACTTAAAATTTGCAATTAACAATTTCATTGGTGCCGGCGGGGATATAACCCGGGTTACTCGATTACTGTGAAACTTACAGCGGGCGCTAACCATCTGAGCTACCACGGCTCTTTATTTTTTTCATTTACAGTACAAAGATATTATTGTGACTAAATAGATGGACAAAACATACAATCATGCTCAAAACAAAGGTAACGTCCAATTCACACACATGAACCGGGATACCACATCCCGGTAGTTGTTGAGAACACTACGCTCTAAGATGTGGACGAGTATGTTCACCTAATAGAAATATTACTAAATAATACTGTGCCTTTGTAATGTGTCCATTTTAATCGAACTTTTCAAATAAAATAAAAGCAAATTTCCTCATCAAATTTTATTAAATTAAATATCTGATTTCACATAAAATACGTGATAGGTGCAGACTTTTATGCGCCCTTAAATTTTTTCGGGTAGTAAAATTTTTGTGATATATTTAAAGCTACTCGTAAAATTCAAAAATATTTATGAAATTGTGCTATTCTCGAATAACCTCAGTGGGTTCTACATGCAAGAAGGTTCATTTTCATATCACGATGGCACGGGTCGCGTCGACTAATTATCATAAGACTGAAGGTAGTTTCAGAGATAAGAGGTGCGCATTAAGGCCTTGACTTTAAAACCGCACAATTTGAATGCCAATGGGGTACGTCACCGGATTAATATACCTGTATATATAATACAGCTACTATTACTAAAAGTACTATTAGTACTAGTATTATTAGTAAATTTATAAAGTATGTATGTGAATGAATTATTTATTTATAAGGGAAGGAAAGATAAATGACTTTTTGCATTTTGTGATAGATGAGGCTGATTTAAAAAAAAAACATACGCCGTAGATCGTTGGCGTAGTTTCAAAGAATGTCACAAAGGTTAAAATATTTTAAGCTATTTTTATAATTGTAGAATACATTTTCAGAGCTCTACTTTATCCCCTTAGAGTCTAAGCTTATCCTCTTATGACTAATTGAATCATTATGTAATATGTATTGTATAATTTCGAAAAGCGAAGCGGAGCCCGTTGAGCAAAGCGAAGCGGAAGTAACTCTCTTATCCCTGACTTTGTTGTAATTTTTCATTGCTATTTCATCTTAAAATAATTGTCCGATTTCGATAAAAACTTAGCAAAAAATTATCTACGTAGTGTCAATAGTGCATATATCAAACTATTTTCATTGATAAAAAATTGAGATCTTTATATACATACACACAAATGTCTATGTTCTGTATAATATTGTAAATTAATACAGCATGGCCTAACGTTGATGGCATAACACTTGGTATTTTTTCAACGTTGACTTATTTACCGACTACTGGTGAAATATGAGTCGTGCTTATATTTTCGAAATTGAATTTTATATTCTCATGTCTGTTTAATTTTTTTTTCTCTCAGTTCATATATATATATTGTTATTTGGAATTTCGTACAGCTAAAAAAATTTCGTGTTTTGGGATATTTTTTGTTTTAATTGGCAGTTACTATGGTAGACAAGCCCTATTTAAATTCTCAGATTTTTAAAACTTGGGACGTAAAAGTTATAACCAGTTTTATTTTTTAAGGTTATGTACTAGTGTACCAATGTAGATTGTTACATATATGCACATAAACATTGTTTTGGTCATAAAGTAAACGTTCTTGATTGCTTGTCGCTATCTTTGTAGTGTTTTACTTACCATTAAGTAGGTACATTGAGATGAGGATGCAGTCACAAAACAACAGCAAAGAACTGAAAACTGAACTGAACTGAAAGACAGATAATCTTTATCTGTCAATAAATAATTGCCATATGAACAAAAAATATTGAAGACGAACATCATTCCTATCATTAAATCGTAAACCATTATGATTTTATGCAACAATTATGCATTCTTAGGTATAATATATAAGTGTTTAATTATATAAATTGTAATTTCTATTTCTAAATAAATAATTATCATTTGTGTTATTTTACATATGGCAACTTCTAAAAACATAAATGCGTTTAGTTTACGCTTATATTACGTTTATTTATTAAAATCTTTTTATTGATATAATTAATTAACCCGGAGTTCTAAAAATAGAATACTAACATAAAAATAAATGGCTTAGTTGCCTTAATATGTGGTACAAATTTTATAACAAAACAACAAAAAAAGTATGTGGTACAAAATCTGCCGTTCTCCTTTTAAAAACTATTTATTATTGGATGTGTTTATACTAATTTTAAGTGAAATAACTACTGGTACTACGACTTTGATGTTTAATTAAACTAATTTATCATTTAAATTATGTAATAAATTTTGTTACAATAAATAATCCGTTCCACTTGTGTCCGCAACACTGATAGTATTAACAAATTTGCCGGAGTCCTAAGTTTAGCATTTACTCAATCGAAGTAAATGGAGATTGATTAGTTAGTCGGATATATTGTATAAATTTACTTACCATCGATTGGTGTGGTTTGCTGGCTGGAATTGATTCTCGGCCTCTCTTCTCCTGCTGCTATGTGCTTAGCGGTGCGCCGCGCTATTGGCCACAGCTCTTTGTCAATGTCACTTGCCTCTTCCTCTTCGTAGTTGTAATCGATATCTGTAACATAATTTTATATCACACAGTCATTCCTAACATGTACCCCGTCTTGGCTATGGTTCAGAAAGGATTATCAACCCTAAATAATGCAATTAGCTAAAGACTACGTGATCGCATTTTTTATAAAACTTAAGTGACCATACAACTTACAGTCCACCTGCAGCCAACTCCAAATATAGAAGGCTACAGATGCGATATCACCTCTGATGACTGAGATGGTATACCTCACAGCATGTAATTATAGCTAGTAGTAACAGCCAAGTTGGATCCCCGCAGGCCTGATAATATTAAATGCAATTTTAAGTGCTGATTTATCACTTGTTCGGTAATAAAGAAAAATTGTTAGGGATTTACTCGTACATGTCTTGGAAATAAATTATAAGAGGATGTTGATCTTGAGCAGTGCGGCGGACTAACCGCTAGATATTTTCAGAATATGAGAATTTTAATAGGACTTACATATACTGTGGCTTTACTTTTACTAACTAAGAGATGTTTATAGATTATTTTTTACTTTTACTTTTGGAGTTTACTCCTTAAGAATCGTTTCATATATAGCGCACGGTATGTAAAATAGATGGGTAGTAAAATCAAGCGTTAACAAAAAGTGAAGCCGTTATAGTTTTCCTCTGCGCAACATACTCGCGAATCTCATAGCGCGAAATGAATAATGAAATATAAGTCATATATTTTTATGTAATATAATTTATGTAACATATTTTTTATCAAATTACTATAAAGATTTTTTTCACAGTTGCCACACATGGACTTGCCAAGAGTGCCGGGGTTGGCAACCACAGTTTTTATTATTTTATTTCAGTTTCCTCTCTTGCCTCGAAATTATTGAATATATTCTAACATTTCAGATATTTTATACCAATTTTGAAAAAGGGATAGTCGGAAAAAATTTAGAGTGTAAATCATTTAAAACAACTACCGTATTTAATTGCATAAAGCAACACGGGCCGCCGACATACCGGACATTGTCGCGTTGCGGATTGTTTCTTTTATTCTCGAAGTAAAATACTCGCAAAAACAAAATGTTCAATACTGCCAACAAATAATTACTGACAGATTGACTTGTGAATTTTGCGATTTTAAATATTCCTTTTTCAATATGTGGATGTGTGTATGATGCAAAAAAGCGTTTATTTTATATTTTGTGTATTAGTTAAATACCTATCTGTATATTATATATTAAATTGCTGGCCAGGCAGACTTTGTTCTGCCCTTTTCGACGACCTTTTGCCCTTTAAAAAATTCGCAATAAAGAACATTGAGGGTCACTTATCGGAATTAAAACTATTTTATCTCTCAAGTTGAAGCAAGCAATACACATTTACAAAATTTCATTAAAATCAATTGAGTGGTTTCGGAGTTTATCACACACACAAATAATATGTGATTTGCAGTTAAAAGTGAAATACAGCTTGCTTTATATTTAAACGTAAAAGTTTAATGAATTGCGGTCGAATTTCGTAAATTACGGTCGGACTTCGACCACACGGCTGAACCGATTGCGATTAAACATCACGAACAGATAGATAGCTTTACCAGGAGTGATCTAAGCTATATTTAACCGAATAGCTTGGAATTTTTTTTAATGTGTAATAGATATTTTGTATTATAATTGGTCAATAATGATATTTTTTTTAAATCCTAACTAAGTCGCATTAGTAGATGCCTCATAGATCAAGCCAGAGTCGGTAGTAAACAATAAACTCTTTTACTTCAGTTGTTCAATTCATTTTACAAAAATTAATAGATTTATCAAATGCACGCCTTTTGTTATAATCAGTTAACAGCTTGATAAAGAATTTCACGTCGGTAAAATAAAATTTATGAAAATTTCATCAACCACACGAAACCATATAAAAATAAAAAAAAATCTTGAATATAATATTAAGATAGTTTATACAACTTAACCCTCCTTCCGTAAGCCAACTGAGAATTCATATCGTCTCATAGTTGTCGTAAGAGGCGTTAGAGAGAAATAAACCAAGATATGGGCAGCAACTTCTTCCCGATAACAACAACGAAAAAATGCGGTTACCGACTTGCTGCCTCATGGGGCAGCAAGTCTCCCATATATTGACTCATAGGGGGATATTTTCATAGTTGCCATGCTTGGCAAGCGAGTTGGCAACCGCATTTTTTTATTCAGTTGTTATTAGGAAGACACTGCTGTCAATGTCCTGGCTCAGTTTCACTGTCGCCTCTTACGACACCCACGAGACTAAATGGCTGGATAGTGGTTATTCTTACACCTCCACTACAATACAGTACATACAGTACAAAGATACTAAAAAGTTAGCTAAAAATATTTTAAATTGGCGTGCTTAATGCTTATACTTTACTCTTTACCTTGTTAAAGAAACGAATTAAAAAAATTGCCATGATGCAACCAAAAAGCATTTATCAGTAAGTATATAGCAGCTTTATGAAAGCTCTCTTTCTCCATTTAAAATCTCAAACGTTCAAGTGACCATACTGCGTTTTCACTCGCCTGCGTAATCCGTGTTAAAGTTCAGGATTCCCAGAGTCAGAGATAAGTGAGCAAGATAAAAACCTCTGTGAATGTTATAAAACCGCCTTGTCGAAATTACGGCAACATAGTTGCTCGTAATCCTTTCAACCATTTATATACGATTTTTTTGAAATTCGGTGACTGAAATAAAATAGAATATTTTCCTAATTATACTCGGATCATCGTAAAGTATAAACTATTATTGCCATCGCTACGAGGCTGCCACTCCAGAAATCTTCGTCATGCATCGGTGGTCGGGAGCTATATGGTAAGCGAAAAGCGGGGCGGACCGCCACTAGATGGAGTGACGACAGAGATGCAAGAAGTCGATAGATGCAGATAGCTCATGATCGTGCTTTAGCGATATTATGATGATGATGATCCCCGGTTACTCCTTGTGCGATGATGATGATAATGATGATGATTCCCTTATATATATTAATTAACTTTATAGTTCAACCTAGGTTAAGTGTATGTATGATTGGAATGTAGTTTTACACTTGTTCGCCGTCTCACATATGAAGATATAACCAATTCGATCATACTGGGTGTTACATACACATATTCACAACGGGTAGCAGTGTCAATAGGTGATTGGTGTCTGGACTGATGAAGAGACTGATGAAGCGCTACGTTTGTTACGAGGCGCCATACATTGGGCGGCATTCTCATTTCTATGTAAGGGTGTCGTAAGAGACTGTTTTTGGAAAAGACAGAAATACCTCATAGTCTATAAAATGATAGATAGTAGT
The DNA here is from genome assembly GCA_029286625.1 of Parnassius orleans. Lineage (NCBI taxonomy): Eukaryota > Metazoa > Arthropoda > Insecta > Lepidoptera > Papilionidae > Parnassius > Parnassius orleans. The sequence goes on along the minus strand of JAGSMP010000022.1, from coordinate 1,512,230 downwards.
ATGAGCATATTAACTATGCCAAATGTAAAATACTCAAACTGGCAAACATAAGCACCGTCAAAGATACGAGAAGTACAACTTACTACATCTCTACTACGTCTCCAATCCACCTGTAAAACGTGACATTAAAAGAGGCATGTCCAGATGGTGTCCGAATGTTATGGTTCGTAAAAACTAGACTTTTAATAAAAATTAAAACATAACTAAGATAATTAAAAACATAACTCTAAGTTATAGTGAGTAGAATTAAGCCCCGATTTCTGTAGCTATAATGTGGAATTTATTTTATTCTTCTTAGTTCTTTCAAGTTAAGTTTGTATAAAGACTAATTTATTGTTGACCCTTGAGTGGACTAAAGAACATCAAAAGCTCAAATCAATAACTTAATAACTCATCCATTATTTGTCCACCCTTAGGGGTAGAAAGTTTTCTTCAAACTTATATGGGACCACCCCCGAAGTTTTATCCTATATAATATAATAAGAATCATTAAAATTTGTTCAGAATTTACGAAAATATCGAGTAACGTACTTACGAAAATCAGAATATCCCATTAAAATTGAGAAAATCCTTCTTTTCCTAATTGACTAAAAAAATATTAAAGTTTGAAAAACTATAAAAAGTTAGCTACTGCTTAGATACCAATGGTGTTTGTAGGGATCGAGTTCGGGTCCCTTAAGCTACACCTATATTTTCTTGATAGTTATTGCTTATTATTCACACATCACCATCATCGTCATCACCATTATTATAGCCCATCACAAGTTCACTGCTAAACATAAGCCTCATCCAAGTAATGCCGCAATACACGGTCCTGTTGGCTATGCATACACACTATCTATTCTATTGATATCGTTGCAAATGCGATTTGATCAAATAAAATATCAAGAGCATGAAGCTTTAGAAATATGAGTTATGATATCTGTTATTGAACAAATATTGGTGCAACTGCTATGATTTAAATCGACTACAAAGGAGGCTGACTACGCATCTACGAAGTTGAGAATATTAATATTTGTCATATTCTTTTCCTTAGCAATTGTACGAGTATATTGTAAGAAATACAACTTCAGGCAAATTGTAAACGTATTGTGCAAAAATAGTAAGACGTTTTATATATAAGAAATCATGGACTCTCATACATAGCATTTTAGGAGGAGAACAAAGCTTCTGGCCATTCTGAGTTAATTGTCAACTATTACAAGAAACTTTTTTCCATAATTGGGTCGCAGAAAATCTGTATAAATTTTTTCTCACACAGACTCAGAACATGGCCAAGTTGAGAAAAATGTTTTCTGTTGGTTATCACGTTTTTCTAGACATATTAAAAATTATACTGTAATATTGCTTATTTCCTTATCTACCGTTGGCCACCAAAACATAAGAGCAAACACTTAATTTGTTTTTATTTGGCCGGCCATCTATATAGTAACAGCAAGATACATTTAGTATGCATACATATGTATGTAATTACTCTAAGATTTAGTAGTTTTTTTGCAACATCTTTCCAATGAGGGCAAAAAATCTTACGCTCACCAGATGTCGCATGTAGGGACTGAGGTGAACTTGTTTGTAACACAGATGGTAACACCGTGCCGTCATCATGTTTTCCATTTCTAGTGTATGTATAAACACATAACAATGACACAGTTGTGTATTCTTGAATTTTTTGCACAAATATAACTTATTTTTATTCTTTTACTTTTAGGAGTATCCGTATTTTGGTTTATCAGTTTCTAATCAAAACTTTATCTAATATTTCAGAAAAAAAAATATTAATTAATCTTTACGCTTTTCTAACAATTTACCTTCCCCGCCATGAAATCTGTCAAAAATTTCACCTCTTCAAAGTGGCGTCACCCTGGTAGCAGAAAAAGTTGTGAAAGCCCTCATTAACACTTGACACTTGATGTAATTTCATATTATATTATTCATAGATCAACACAGGCCGCCGGCGGATCAGAAGCAAGTAGCCATACACAGGCGTTTCCTTCTGTCAAAGAAGTCCACGCGGTCCTATGCGTCCAATAAAATTAGTTGCAGCCGCACTGCTCACTAGAGTAAATCTAGTTGTGCGGCTGAATTGTTGTCCTACAAAAATGCCGAATTGTTCAGTTTTTCTGCTGCAAAAAGAGACATGCAACGTCAAATTTAAAAAAAGATATTTTCATAAAAGGTAACGCCATCTTTTAAGATCTTATAAGAATAGAATAGAATGATTTTTATTAAATATAGATTATTACATAATACTTTTGAAAGTATTTTTTTTATTTACCACTGGTTCGGTAAATACCTCTGTCCTGGGAAGAACCACCAAGAAATTCAGCAGGACTTTTTTTAAACACATTTCACTTTACAATAATTTTGTTTGTACAATTTCTAAATGAATTTTAATAGAACAAGCATGGTGGCGATCACTTCATTCCCAAGGATTATTTTCATTTAAGTATTATTTGATATTATAATTACCCTTTTGTACAATTTTTCTTTAATAAAACATTTAAACTTGTTTATTTACAAATTTTGTTCATTTTCTGGGATTTTGTTGTAAAAGCGTATACAAGTAATTTTTAATCACATTTTTGCTATCTACTGCTTTTTAAACTTAAAAATTACAATAGTAACGGTCTTGTTGTTTTGGATTTGTTTACCCACACAGGTCGCCCCCATACAATACGCAGATCGGTCGAACGACTGATCCGAGTCTGTATCCGAATTGTCGCTGTCACCGAGCGATACTGTTGTAACGTATCTATGTGTATGTGTGAAATTGTTAGTTTATTGTTTTAATTTTTATGTGTGAGTTTAGTAGTGACAGACGATTGTTTTTGTGTGCGCAGATTTCCCTCCGCAAAAAATTACAGACAGTTTTATATCGGGAAAGAACGCTGTGGCTATTCCTCCCCGGTCCGCCGATGGTTCGTGTTGCTCTATGATTCCAGTCTATGGGAAAAGCTTTAAATTAAAATTGAAAGCAGTAAAACTTCTTGGAAAGTAAAATAAGGTTAAGCAGTAAACTGTTGCTGAATAAGATGTTTGAAGTAGAATAAGCTGCCACATAAAGTGAGACATGCAGGAGGTGGCTCAGGACGCACTGGACTCATGAAGGGCTGTAATGATGATGATGATGATGAAGCTGCTACAAGCGAAATTATACTACTACCATACATATTAATAAAATTGAAGAGTACAGACATTTCAACTCTGTCTGTAATCAATACATATAAAAAGACAAGTCCCGATTCACTCATTGTGATCACTGACTGACTCATCAACGCCGAACCCAAACCCTTCAATATATATAGAAAGCTGAAATTTTGTAAGTACAGAGGTTTCCTTTATAATGTGGACAAGGAATAAGGATTTATCTTTTCACTATAAAGTTACTTTATTTCCTAGAGATTTCAAATTTGGCATGTAATTAGATAATTATAATCACTAATAACTGTTTTTAGGACATTTCGCCGCGATAAACTAACAAATATATAAGTCTATGGGTACACGGGTAGACTGTACCCAGTAATAGCACATATGGTACGGTATACCTATCCTAAAAAAAGTATAGTTCCTTAGTGAGCAACTATAAAAAAAAATTGTCGTTATTTCCAATAACTGCCTTATTTTAAACTGACGGGGTTATCTGCATGTCATTAAGACATGAATAACCATTTTGATTATTCATGTCTTAATGACAAATTTATGTGTGTCTGTATGCCTACCGGTCTGTTCGGGCTAATCTTCGGAATGGCTGAACTGATTGTAATGAAAGGCTCAGAAGGGCTAGAACCCAGAGCCGTAAAGCCAGTTTAAAAAAAAAGATTGTAATGAAACTTGGCGAACAGATAGAAAGCAATGGCACGAGTGATTTAGGGTATATTTTATACATTTATACTAGGTAAAGCTATGCTGCAGCTATGTTATGTTTGTAGCACGAATGAGTCGGTTCGACCGGGATAGGACCACGCTCTCACAGAATATGAGCGTGAAATAGCATTTAATGCTTCTTTGTTGCGTATGGTGAGTGTAGAGAACCGGAGACCCTTTTTACTGAAAACGGGGTATTTAATTTTGGTCCTAAGGAGTGACAACGCATCTACATTTTGATTCTTAATTTAGAATAAATCTAGATGTCTATGGGCCACAGCATCCACTTACCATCAGGTGGACTGTGTGCTCGTTTGTAAACCCTATTCTATAAAAATCTCAGGGGGTGTCATGAGACCTGCATCTTTGGGTTCGGACTAGTATAACTTTATAGCACACCTCAAACGCGAAGCGGAAAAGTTAGGCGTTATTCTATTATTTTCTTATAATTTTTAAATTTTATAAACGCTTATATTGACTTGTTCACAAAATGTGGATGCTTAACACTGCGAAAATCCTGGAAGATTTTAACGACAACCCAGCAGACACTCGACTATGATTATAGATTAAGATTCACAATAGAATCCCAACGCGTGAACACGGACAAAAGAAAGTGAGGTTTAATCACTATAAAAGCACTTCTTTTAACTATGTTCACTAATTGTTCTTCAAACTATTATTTGTACAAAAACTCAGGGAATGAATCCAACGCGGTTGCTTTCGCGTAAAAACTCCCTAACTTTTTATTCTTTTTGCAAAATGGCTTTGGCCCGTTTTCACCCTACAATTGACAGAAAAGTTATTTAATACTTTAATTTTTATTTCTCTAATAATTTGCTCTCGACTTTAATTTGCACCTAAAAGTTTTCCCAGGCTTCTGTGGGATTAAAACAGTACTTTGCTCCAGAAATTGTAAGTCTCCTAGCAATGCTATCACTACCACTGTCACTACAGCCCATCACAAGTCCAATGCTGAACATAGGCCTCTCCCAAATAATGCCACAAAGCATGGTCCCGAGCCACCTGCATCCATCGACTACCTGCTTGTTTCATCACGTCGTGAATCTATCTACTGGGCCCAAAACTGCGCCAGTTTTAGATGTCGCCTAACAATCCTAGTTCTCTCTCAATTATTAGGACATCGCTGCCAAGAAGAAGCTTTTTATACGTGGTAGAGCCGTGCTAGCTATATTATGGTTGTAGCATGAATAGGTCGGCTTGGTCACAGAAGTACCACGCTACAGAATGCCAGCGTAAAATAGCAGCTTAACGTTGTTTCGTATGATGAGTAAAGAGAACCGGAGACCCTTTTTACTGGAAACGAGGCATTCCACCTTACTCTTAGTCCTCCGGGGTGACAACGCATTTGCATTTTATTCTTAAACGAAACATATCTATGGGCCACAGAATTCACTTAGTATCAGGTGACTTTTGTTACCCTCATCCTATAAAAAAAGAATGAAGATCTCTTATAATTTCTCTCTTGTCACAACATCATAACATATAGAGCGTTTGAACGATCCCGACAAAAATTGTGAGTAGGTACACTCTTCCGATTTAGATATCAATATTAAGATAAGAAATAGCAATATCCTTAAAATAATTGTGAGGTTCCACAGAGGTCACGAGGAAAATAGGTTCAATTTTAAAAATATCAAGCTTCACAGAAGCCCACAATATGTCTGTTAACTTTTTGAAGATGCAACTTAAAATACGTATAATAGCATACTTTCGATTAAACAACTACACTGTTTTTTTTATTATTATGTATAGCACGGTGAAATCCTACATAATGCGTGTTATAGGCACACACGTTGATTTTGTTATCTACACCGTCCAAACATAACTAGGTCTAGCAATCAAATCATCATCATCATCATTACAGCCCTTCACAAGTTCACTGCGGAACATTGGTTTCCCCCAGGAAATGCTTCACAATCACGGTTTTGAGGCACTTGCATCCATTGCATTTGCATCTCTTACCAGATCGTCACTCCATCTAGTGGGGGACCGCCTCACACTTTGCTTACCGGTATGAGCGTGCGACTCGAGAACCTTTCTTTCCCTTGGGTTATCGGTTCTTTGAGCTATAAGGCCAGTCCATTACCACTCATTTCGAAGTCTAGCTCGCAGAAAAACGATTTGTGATTGTGTAAATGGTATAAATAAGAGATTGTTGTAACAGCACCTTTTGGGACGTTACATATTCTAGGATTTTTTTCAACACAGACTGGATGTAATGGGGGAATATATTTTTCACTACACATCATCTCAAAATATTTTAACCCTCAGAAATGCTGGTTTTATCACAATGTTTTCCTTCACTTCCGTGCACATGGTAAATCAGGTTTTTAGAAATTGCAATTAACAATTTCGTTGGTGCTGGCAGGGATCAACCTTTTCTGGGTTTTGCTCACGTACTGTGAAATTTCCGGCTAGCGCTTAGCCCCTAGCCCCTGACCTGCCATGGTGTAGGCTTCTCATGTACACTAGTATAAAATTATAATTAAAAAGTAAGTAATGGTTTTTCGCCAAGCTTTATAATATGTATTTACTTTACATTTTCCGAAATTCGCCAACGTAATATCGCGTTATTGCATAAAATATACCATTTTATTCATAATATATTTCTATTTTTATAAACTATCAATAACAGCAAGTAAGTTGGATTAAGAGCGCGAAGCCTCTTAGGAATCCCCACAAGTTGAATGTAACAACAAAAGATTGTTGCAAATAGCTCGATTTTGCTGGAATATTCCTATAGGTAGAAGAAAACTTTAAAAATTATCCTTTAACAATTCAGCGGATCATAGTGAGAAAATTTATTCTAATTTAATAATTCATCTGCCTGAGGTCGTTGTCAAGTAAGGAAGCTAAATTTAGTATTTAAAGAACAATGGCAAAAAAATTGTCGATAAACTTATTGAGCGTCTATTTACATCACCATGTTTTTTTTTTTAAATCAAGCTTAAGGTCTATCGAAGTCTGGAAAAAATCATCATACATAATTTAAAACTAAATTGACTTTAAGGCAAAAGTCTTTATACCATACATCCTAGTCTGATGTGTATTTTATTCACAAAACTCTTCTCAACATACTAATGCGTTACATTGTGAAATTCTTGGGAAATTTTGGCGGCAGCTTAACCCAACGGACAGTTAATGACGATAATATCTCAAGGAACGGATAAAGAAACTTAAGATTTATATTACCATCGAAGCACTTGTTACATCGTTTCCACTGATGGTTCACACACGAACACATTTAATAGACAAAATTGCACCAATTTTAAGCATCCAAATTCACCTAAAACCATTATTTATGGTTGAAAACAGACAAAACAGGAGCAGCAATCCGCCGGAACAAAAACTACAGTTTTTTTTTAAAATCACCCTAAATTTATTATATTTTACTGATGATAAAATGTAAGTTTTTTGTGGCTTTCGCCATGATAATATTGTCAAGTTACCTAAAAATAAAAATCTAGAAAAACTTACATAAATGCTTTGCGTTACATATTGCATTAATATATTTGGGAAATATATTTCAATATCAGAATAAATGTGAAAATAAAAATATTTTTTTTTCACATTTATATATATTACATATTATATGAAATCGCAATACAATTCGAATATGGAAGCATCGCCAACAAAAAAAGCGTTAGGATCTTCCAGCCTTCGTGTTGCTCCTGACAAGTTCTGAAAACTGTTCGTTACGTGCGCGTGCATCTCGATGATTTGTATATTATATCAATTTTCCGTAATTTTCTACTTTATTGATATGCTTTTGCTTATGAACTCTGTGTTTTCCCGTTCCCAGTATGACTAATGCTTGCCTAAGGATTCTGATTATCTGCCTATACGGCAACATTTTTTCTGTGACTGTGGATTACGATTCTTCTTGATACCTTGAATTTTGTTGCTTATCATGATGGGAAGGGGTGTGTGGTTCGTATGTTTCAACTGCAACATATGTGTCAATACACAGCGCCGATACCAGGCATTGACTCTTGATTCGAGAGTCACTGTTTGAATATATTTCAGCATCGGCAGGTTTTTTTGATGACATTGTGGTAAACGAGAATAAATATTTTTGTTTATTTATTATTTTTTATTACTCTATTATATGTCTTAAAATATAAAGAAAATAAAGCTTGACTTATTATCTTTCAAGCGATCAAATAAATTGGTGAACTAATATTTAGTGAGGTATGAATACTAAGTCTTAACAGTCACAAAGCGAGTTACATCCCATTAACTTATAATCCCAATTGCATATGCCGATGTACTTGCTCAGCAGAAAATAAAACCTTTAAGAAAGCTATATCTGCTTCAAATAAATTATTTTGAAATCACACAGTGAAAGCCATTGAGTTATATGTACTATATATATCGATGGTGAAAGCAGGAACTTCAAAATGCCGTATTGTGACGACGTAAGAGACTTCACTACCTCACACTTAGAAGCTCTAACACCCAATACCAACCCGTGGGTATCGCAAAAGGCAACAGAGGAAATGAAACAGGAAATAGGAAACAGCAGTAGTATCTTGCTGACAACAACTCAAATTAATAAAAAATTGCAGTTGCCAACCAACTTACTTAGAGAGAAAATATATTTCCCCTACGAGACAATCTATGGAAAAGACCTATGTTCAGCAGTGGTATTTTCCGTAAGGAACTGTAATTAAATAATGAATGGCGGATAATATCTTGAGGGAGTTGCGGTGGAGCGAGAAAAAAGGAGGCCGACCGCGGTCGTCTTGCGGTATTAATACTATCATAGCAGTGCACTCTGTGTACGTTTCGTGAAGCAAATCCGGTGTCGATTAGACAAACATAAATAAATAAAATATTTCAATGGGTTACTTGGTTTTTTTTTCCGCTATAGCACATTAATTGGGGTCTATGGAATGAAAAAAGGCACCTTGTATAATAAATGTGAGAATAATATAGCTATCTTATTTTATACCGCGTAAAACGTAATAAGCATAAAGAGTTCAATTACAAGAATTTTGTTCTTACTGATTGCCTTATGCAAGTAATTACTCGAAGCATAATTGAAAAATAAATTGACTAATTGTTTTTGCTGTAACGATTAGCCTTAGAGTATTTATAAGCAAGCTATAGAGCGCGCGATAGCGAGTAACGAGTATGAACAGTAAGCACGGTCTCGAAATGACAAAGGCGACATTATTAGTCACGAAAGGGCACTCGCGTTAATTGTTTCGCTCGACGGTATTCATTTAAATTTTAAGTTACCATGGTGAAATGTGCAGTGCCAAGCTGTAAAAACGATTCACGGAAGCAAACTAAGAAGAGCATAAATTTGAAATAAGATTACACTTAAAAACTACATTTAAAAACGATTAAAAAAACTAACTAATTTTGGCAGTTATTTATTTAGGTAAGTACCTACGTAATTACAAATGTATATTCACGATTTTTTTCAAAAGTAATGGATGTCATTTCAAAAATATATTGATATTAGAATGAAATATCTTGTACGTAAAACTGCGATCAAGCAAACAAAACGACAATTATGTAATAAGTTCACCTTTTAAAGTGGTAGTAAATTAATTTGATTTTCGTGTTTGATTAATAAACAGCGTTTCATAAATTCGTACCTGTGTTTTATTGATCTGCTCAAACCTACCTTATTAATTACCCACCTAATAATTATTCCCTAAATACTTACCTAATTTAAACTAATAACTCAAGTACAATAACGCATAGGGATCAATCTTGATGCATCACTATTCAACCGCTTCATCTATGTGTGTAGAACATAAAGTTTGGTAGTGTCAGCGGGTTTACTGGTAAAACTGACTATTTTATATGACCATTATTTTGGTAAATATTTCGTGGCAATACCGTGTACCAGCATGGTAAGGTTAAAAAATGTCCACGTTAAACAGTTTTAAGCCTTTATTGGTCCGAGACATTTTATTTGTTACTATTCGTAATTAGTGCGCCTAAAAGAAAATAAATACCAAAATTAAATAATGACAGTAAAGGAAGAACATAATAGGGATTATTAGAGCAGTTGCCTCAATTGATGAGATAGAGCAAATTGAAGAGATTGAGATATAGCAGTTTGCTTGAAATGATTTCATGGAAAAAGAGGAACTCTTTACAATGAACTCTTTCTGAATGAATAATTACGACCAGACGCCAACAGTTCCCTGATGTCTTATTGATAGCGAGAGAGAAAACTGGAAGAGAACACCGAACAGTGAGAGGCACCTGAGATTTTAAGTGAGATTGAGAGGTTCTTAGGACAGCTGCACATACCATCGTTAGACGAACACGTAAGTGTGAGTAACGATTGAAGAACTATATTTATATAGATCGGCATATCGGAATAGATTCCTATGATATCCGGGGCGCCAGTCTAAGCAAGATTAGAATAACTTCAGCACATTAAAAACAGCAAGACCCCGGGTACGGCTAGAATTACAGCGGAGCTTATAAAAGTGGGTAAAAACCGGTAGTTGAAGTCCTTTAAAAGCTGAATGTCACCATGGTGAATGAATTTCAATTCCATTTTCACTATAGTTTCACTATAGAGACCACCGCACTTCTGGCTATATCGAAGGAGTGAAGCAGAAATACGGTAGTCTTGTTCTTTAAAAAAAAGGACAACAACGCTCTAATGATGAACTATCTCATTTTTCTTCTCAGCCTCTTCTACGTGCTGTATTTTAGAGACACTACAAATTATCTCGCACGCGGTATTGATAACTTCCAGCCTATCGATCAAGCCGGTTTTCGAAAACGACATAGTGTTATAGACCAAATACATATCCTTCGGAAAATTGTACAGAAGACCTAAGAGTACAATCTGCCACATTGTCTTACGTAAAGATACTATGTGAAAGCCTTGATTCCGTCAAAATTTGGGCGGTGCTACAGCCCTTTTAGCGATGCTAACTCGATTAGCGGTATATCGATGCTGAAATTTCTATACAGTAGGGCTACGATGGCGATGTGAATACTGAACCAGAGTACGAAACCTATTCAACTGCAGAGAGGTGTAAGACAGGATGACGTTATATTCCCAAAGCTCTTCACCGCTGCATTGAAAGTTGTTTTCATTTAAATAAAACTAGTTTTACGGATTTTATCGCGTATATTAACTTATTTTATATTCCCGACGTTTCAAGTACTTTACAGCACCCATGGTCACGGGGGGGACTGAGATATTTCACGTCCCAATGTCATAGTTAACCACGGTTACCTCCAGATTAAAAATTATTAATTTTTGTTCCGATCTATGCAGTATGAACTTACAGTATCTTGAAGTCTTGCAGTTGTATGCTTGGGTTGGGATTTAATTTTATTAATTATGGGATCCCAAGCAGATGGTAGCACCCAGCCATCTTCTCTATTGAAATTAGGATGTTTTTTGATGTCAATAGCCTCGCGAATCATCCTTGGAAGGAATCGGTGTTCTTTAGCGTTCTATATCAGATTGCTGCTAGAGCGCTTCAGAGCAGCTCGTGACCCAACAATCAACGCCACTATAATAAAAGCAGAAGTCGCCTCTGGAATTGAAGTTAGCACTCAGACCATTCGGAATTGCTTACACCAGGCTGGACTAGGAGCACGGAAGTCTTGGTGAGCACCTCTGAATTCACGGCAACGTCAGCGCATAGATTGCATTGGGCTAGGTTCCTTAAAATAAAGAAGATGAGGAGAAAAACATTTGGCAAAACTTTCCCTTCGTTGACGAATCGGGAATCAGTACTCATCCAAATAACTGACGTGCCCATGTCTATATCTGGATGACCTGGAGACTCTGAAAGGCAAAGAACTGCCACTGGAACCGTTCAGTAAAGCGGGAAATCGGTATCCTTTTGGGGTGGAATTATTATAGGAGCTAGAACGCCTTTAATCACGTATCGAGGCTCCATGACAGTGCCAGAGATCAGGGAAGCCGTTATTCAAGAATGGGACAGGTTACCGCAAGAAATGTGGTATAACTTGATCCTTAGCATGCCCAGGAGGATCTCCGCATGTGTTCGAGCCAAGAGAGGAGTTATATTGAATTAAATAAAAACCGTCTTTTTATAAACCCATCAAATTTCTGTTACAATTACACTAGGAATGAATTACTCAATTTTTGTTATTAAAAAATAAAAAAGAGTTTATTTTTTATTTCAAACAGTGTATTTCTATTTAAAAAAAGATATAACGTAAACACTTTTTCTTCATAAAATTATGTCAGATAAATTATAAAAATATATCAGACTTTGCTAGTGATCACAAACTTTTTTTGATGTGTCTATATGTTTTTGAAATGCATGTAAATAAAACTGGTAAAACATTGACTTTGTTTTAGTCAGATTACAGTGTGTGTATATTTTCTAACATTTTTCAGGTAAAACCAGTTACGTTTTTTTTCTGTTTATAATGTGAAACGTACTACATTTTGTAAGTAAATAATAGTTGATAATTATATAAACATGTTTCACAGATTGTGTAGTGTAAGAGAATATTCAAAAAAGACCTTTGAACACGAGAAAAACAGAATTTTAAGATGGTCAGGTAAAACCAGTTACCTCCTTAACTTTCCCACTTTTTTTAAATTTTCTGCAATAATTATTATTATAGAGATTTTTTTCCAAACAGCTCTAACTTAATAATCAACTTATCATTAAACGATGTACGTTGCACGATGTAATTGAGTTATGAATTTTCAAACTTTTGAAGGCAGTTTTCTCAATTTGGCGAAATTGAAAGATAACCGGTTTTACCAGTAAACTCTCGATATTTCTAGTTAAGTAACCTTTGCAGTTAAAGTGATTTAAAATTTATAATTTTTACTATAGTAGGACGACAACTATTGAACAAGATAAATGTCGCCTATGACACATCTATGACGGTTGATGACAACTTTGAGCGTAATGTTCCCGACATTACGCTCAAAGTTGTTGAGGAGTATGCTATGTTGCTTGGGATTTTTTTTTCCAATTAGGTAATTTCAGCTTCGACCAAGAAGTCACGACGGTTCCAACTCGACTGTTCAGGGAGATTACAACACAACTTCTCGGCTACGTTTATCAGCTTATATGTAGGGCTGTAATGACAATAATGATAGTTAATTAAAAAAATGTACTAATTGCAATTAAAAATGGGCATTCACTTTTTCTTTTCAGAAGTTACACGAATTAGCAAACTCTTTATATTCAGAAAGGCGTCTTATCTAATTGAACATAATCGTAGCACGAGGCCAGATAATCTAAATAATGTTAAAATTATAAAATCATTTTATTTTTTAAAGTTTTAAGATTCCTAACGTAAACTATGTTTTATAAATATTACTCATAAAAATTCAGATGTTTACAATATTCAGTTCACATTGTTGACTTATTTATACGATTGTTAAAAAATAAATAATCGCAGAATATTATAATTACGTTTCCTTTTTTATAGAAGTTATGAGAAATATAGATATTTGAGTATTTACTTTATAGAAGTATATGAAATATAGAGTGATGATATAAGTCTCGTGACAGGTGACTACAAAGAACCCAATCCAGATCTAATCCTATAGGAAGACCCGTTAGCCTCACGTCCTTTCTCCTAAAAACTATGGAGAGGGTATGTCAAAGGGATCGGTGTTAATAAACTTACCGCTGCATGACAAACAGCATGTTCAGGTAAATCGACAGAATCATAAAGCAAACTTTTGAATCTATTTTATAGGAAAGTCTGTTTGTTTGGTATTACTTTTATATTTTACTTATTTTTCAAACAGGAATTATTTATGTTATTTAATTAATAAAATCAGGTTCTTCTACTCAGACATATATTTTATTAAATTGTGAAAATCAATTATAAAGTAAGTAAAGAATGATCTCTCCTCAATCGGATCGGAATGCTGACTATAAGAGAAAGGTATTGCAGAGTGCACCTATGCTTGCCCACACACTCGTGCACTACTCTATAATCCTGTCTAGCGCAGATTGCTTGCCTCCGTTGAGATTAACCAGCATGGTCGAAATTCGGTCTGTCGAGATTGCCACGGCACATGCTCCGCTAAAAGCTGTCAAATGAAGCTAATAGTGTTTTGAAGGGCGGTCGCTCTATATAAATATATATTATTCACCATACGCGTTTACTACGCCACGTAACCACAGATTAAATAATAATTATTACGACATAATGCTGATGGAGCCGTGGTAGCTCAGGGGCTAAACGCTCGCTGTAAATTTTACAGTACGCGAGCAACCCGGGTTCGAACCCTGCCTCGTGAGGAAACCTGCATGTCTGAGAAGTAAGAAAAAAATTGCGTTCGAAGACATGTGAAGTTCGTTACACGCATTGGGGCAGCGCGGCGGACATTTGCTTGTCCTAAAACCCTCTCAGAAATGAGAGGAGGCCTGTGCCCAGAAGTGGCACGTATATAGGCTGTAACTTTAACTTTTAACTTTAATACTGAATGCTTTCTAGAGCAGTACTAATATTCTAGGCTAAAAAGATTAATAAAACAAATTTTCTAAGCTTTTTCTTCCTTATCATCAGACCTTAGAAGTACATTGCACGACATGGACTAATGTATGATGACACCTCGACACTCAACAACTCGTAATACTTTATTCGACCTGTCTTCAACAAGGATATCCGCAGTAGAGTGAGATTAAATTTATTTATTTATTGATTTAAACTTTTATGCACAAAAATAAAATCGCCCCTATGGAGGACTTAATGCCTTAAGGCATTTTCTCCCAGTCAACAAAAGCTAACGAAGTTCGAATATAACCAGGATATATTATATATATGTACATATAAAAGGTATTCTATACATATATCATACAAATGTAGATATAAATGACATAACAAGAGACACATGCAAAGGACGAGTAACCTCAAATGTCAATAGGTCGGTCAAATAACTTAAAGAACCAATAACTGATCTGAAATGAAAGGTTTTTGAGAGGAAAACTTTGTCTCTGTTAATTGATGTGAAACTTGACGAGTCTTTGTGGCATTCTTTGTGGGAGGCCTATGTTCAGCAGTGAACTTGTGAAGGGTTGTAATGATGATGATGATGATGATTGACGAGGCTTGTAGTCAATAAATGCTGTTTGCTTGCTTGCAGTTTGTTACTTCTGCTCAGGAGTTCACCTGGGTAAACTACTGATTTCATGCGTGGTTTACTACCTACAATAACCTGTGCTTGATAGGCAGGTTGGTGATTTAAATAGAGGACGGAATGAGAGAAAGAAAAATGATATTCCTCTAAGTTAGTATGACTAAAAATAGCAATCGCGATACTAGACTTCCCCCATCTAAGAAATTTTATGCTTGTTGAGGACCAGTAAGCTGCAGTGGCCTTGGGCCGGCCATAGAGCTCGAAGAACTAACAACCGATGGGGAAAAAGGTTCTTGAGTGGCAGCCTTAACTAAAAAAAAATTGACGGCTCTGTGGCGCAGTGGCTTAGCAATGAGTTGCAGCGCTTAGGGCCGCGGGTTCGAATCCCGCACGGAACAAGTATTCGTATGGCCTACAAAAATTGTTCCGGGTCTGGATGTTTGTCCTTGTGAAAATGATGAAGAAACGATCAATCCGCCTTTTGACACCTATTACATCTACAGTAAAATATTTACTTCAGATGTAATAGGTGTGAATTAACTAATTACTCACAATTAACAAAGCACTTTTCATTTGTATTTAAATCACCATGCCGTGTAATCCTATAAGCTTAAAAGCCTAGACTTTTTATATTTAAAAGCAAATAGAAAACTTTTCAATGGACGGCTAAATCAACATCAGATGAAAGGAAATGTAAGAAACGAAAGCAGTTGCTAATTGATTCAAGCTTTTTATGATTTTTATGCTACAAAGTTTCATTTGGGAGACTGTGCAATTTTTCATTTAAAAATAAATAAAGTTCCGACTCCGGGAATTATAGAGTAATTTATAATATTTATTATTATTATTTGACCAGCGTCCTAGTCAAGTGTTCGTGTTATAATATTTTTGTCAAAAAGTTTCTTGGACATTTTGGTTTAACTATCGATTTTTTACAGAACGCTTTTGATGACGAATGTCCATAATATTTTATTTTTGATTTATTAATAGTGTTTTGTTGTTATTACCATTTTAACGTTAATTGGTACTTATCCCAACATTTTCCCATGTCTCCGGTTAATTGGTAGATAATGTTAAAATTTAGAATTTAGAAATTCCTAAAAAAATAGACATCAATACGTTTTGTGTCACGTCCCTTAAAATGTAACATACGCATATACGTTGTGTATAATTATTATGTAACATTTCACGAGAAAAGCGATTATAAAGATTAAATAATTATAAAGTAAATTATAAATATTTGAACATCCGTAAAATAAATTTGAGTAATATTATTTCTTTATTACTCAAATTTCTTTTATTTTTTTAGCCAAGAATATAAAAATATACTGTATGGCTCTTTACAGGTCAGTAAATCTTTTCAATATATTAAAGAACCATGAATATCAAGTTTTTACTTAACAAGGCAACTACTTATATAAAATGAAATCTATTGTTCGATGGAAAAAAATTCTATATTAAAGTTTAGATATTTATTAAAGTAACAGAATGTCGATCCAACTAATTGTTTTCAGTTACATAAGTTTATTCAAATGTGTAGTTTCAAAGCTTTGAAGCTACACAATTAAAAAAAATTATAATTTACTAATTTAGCAGAAATACGAAAAAACCTACTAACAAGACGTATTTTTATTTCATGTTTGTAATGTATCCAAATAATTATTAATAAATATGACTAAGGCGACACTTATCAAATTCTATAAACACATAAATGAATTGTTTCTATGTACAAGACAATAGCAACTAAATAAATTAAAATCTTATTGAATACGCGTTTAGCGTAACAAATATGGTTTTAATTTTGACACAAAGTTGTGAACAGGAAGCGCACAAATTCATTAAATTAAGTCAATAACCGCCAACAGCGTGCGGTGCATATCTACAGCCACTAATTTACCTCAACATGAATGTAATTACATGCTGTGTATTATAAATATAGGTAATGCAATGATAAATAAAGGTAACATATAACATGTCACGTGCAAGTTGTTGGAAACAGGGCACAAAATATAGAATTAATTAGTGCGTATTATAGTCCTTATTTTGTTTCCTTACAACAAGCCTTTATTGTTAGGGCTAGCATCCGGATCTACCATCAGATCAGTTCCATGGTTCCATTTTATTCCGTTGTCATTGAAGTTACATAAGTATACCAAATTTCATTTCTATCGAATGTCAGCAACTGCTTCTCAAATTTTAAAACGGAAAGACATTGTAGAAATGAGATTCAGATTAAGATTTGAGATTAAGAACCGTCACTGGACACTGCACCCCAGTTTACTGGCGGATATTATAGACGGATATTTTTGTCGAGCCAATGAGGGCATCCACGACTTTTTCTGCCACCAGAGCGGCGGCGTCACTTAAAAATGAGGTATGGTAATATTTGGTATGGTAATATTTGACAGATTTCATAGCGGGGAAGTTAATTTGTTCGAAAAATGTAAAGTTTTCGAACAAATTAACTTTTCTTCGTTTCTTTCCGTACTGCAGAAAAATTATAAGAAGAGTTAAAAATGTGCAAAAAATTTAAAGAGCAAAACGCTGAAGCATTGTTTTCCGTATTAATATAATACTCTAGAAACTGATAAACTTTTATTTAAAACTAACTTCTCAATTAAATGACATTGTGTAACAAAAACTTCACCTCAGTGTCAACTAGCGACATCTGGTTAACGGAATATTATTAGCTCTCATTATCAACCTTCAAGAGAAGATAAAATATTATGTAATGTATGTAAAAGCGTAAACTATTACTGGGTCACGCTACGAATGCAAGTGATCAAATTAATGTCGCCTTGTTTCCCTAGCACGCAATAACGTCAGAAGCGGCTGCTGTAAAGTTTATTCATAGAACTGAAAAGCGTTTAACGCTTGGGTTGCTCTTTTGTGAATTCAATTTTCTTTGTTTAAAATTTGTAAGTGTTAATTTTAATTTTGTTTTCGTTTCCATGTGTTTTATTGTTTGAGTTATCATTTCGCTAGAAAATACTATATATAAAAATCATATAGACTGGGTAACTAATGACAGTCGATTCCAGAAAGAAATTGTGTTATTTTTGATTTAATAAATTTCCTTGAAAAGCGTAAGAAATGGCGAAAGTTTGGACGCAAATTTAGGCTTCGATTTGAAACCAATAAAAATTAAGTGCAAACCATTAACTATTGTAAAATTAATTGTATTGTTTCAGGCTTTTGTGCTAGTGCCTGCTCCAACTACCTAATTAAGCTTTTTGAAAATGTACGTATGCTCTTTAAAGAAATTCTCGTTTTTATAAATACATTTTTAATATCATAAATATCCAGACATCGAAATTACAAAATAATGGAAAGAAATATTGTGTCATCCAAAATTAGGTTTCAAAAATCAATCTATACTTTAAAAATAAAATTGAACGTCTGTCTATAATATCGAAATAACTGTCTTATATTGAGCTAAAGGGGTTATTTACATGCCACTGAGACAAGAATAACCATTTTTTTTAAATGTCTGTCTGTCTGGGCTAATATTTGGAATGGCTGAACCGATTGTAATGAAACTTTATGTACCGATAGAGCAATATAGCAATACCAGGAGTGACCTAGGCTATATATTATCCGAAAACATGGAGTTTTTTTGGATATCGGAAAATTTATAAAATAAATTTTATTTTTTATTTTTTGTTATCTGATCTTAAATCTAAATAAAGCCACAATAATAGATCCAGGTGAAGTCGGGGTGGAAATAAATAAATCTAAAGCCAGCGCCTAATATACCAATTATCCTTAATAACTGCTAAATTAATGTAGAACACTAATGCTTTCTTACTTTTTTTATAGAATAAGGGTGACAAACGAGCACACAGTCCACTTGATGGTAAGTGGTTGCTATGGCCCATAGACATCTACATCGATCCTCCATTACGAATCAAAATGCAGATGCGTTGTCACCCGCGAGGACTAAGATGGAATGCCGTTTCCAGTAAAATGGGTCTCCGGGTCTCTACACTCACCATACGAAACACAGCAGCGTTGAACTGCTATTTTACGCTGGTATTCTGTGAGAGCGTGGTCCTTCCCCGGTCGAGGCGACTCTTTCGTGCTACAACTATACTACTAATATAGCTGCAGCATGGCTCTACCACGTAAAAAATACTTATTTGTAAGGAGTTTCCATTACAAGCATTTTTTATTAAACAGGGAAGCAGAGTTACGTCTACCTGCGCTTTCCACAAAAAGCAGGAAGTACACAGTTGAAGTAATATTTCAACTGGTGCCACAGCGCACTCGGTACGCACACTACAAGCGCTGCGCACGTACGAGTGTACCCTTTAGACGCAACACAGTATTAACAAGTGAATTTTTTTTATGTAACATAAAATTACCAATTTTTTTATCATATTCGTACATTGTCATTCGAATTTGAGCTTTTCCGGCTCATCGGGAAGTTAATTTAAAATCAATTACTAAATTCCACACGGAACGACAGACAAACAAGAAAGTAACTTAAAAAGTAGTAAATACACTGGTATTTGGCGGCAGAAACAGATAAAGGGGTGGTACCTACTCAAACTAACTCCTAGGCAAAAAAACTGCGCTCTTCAAGCTGAAATGGCGTCCTTCAAGTTCCAACGATATCCTAAATTTTATTATGTCAAGATTTAGTAAGGAATAGATATATAATGATATAGAGAAGGATAATTTCCATAGTGACCAAGATCAGGCCAGCCTTCTAGCTGTTTCGAATAAGGAACCTAGTCCTTGGTCACACGCTTAACCATCAAGTAATCTTAGTATATTACCCGATGGGGAAAGCATGCGCACAGCCGTAGAGTCCGACTAGAAGCGACGATCTGTCAACCTAATTAGTGCCCTTGTGGTAGCGGCATCGACGAGTTTGGGCTCCACGGACTTTATATAAGAAAAGTGTAGCTCGATTGTCCCGTCACGCGTTATGCTGTGTGTTTGTGCTCTTGTCTCTATAAATGTTCCCTCGGTTTTGGAGCTTTGTGAATTATAATTATATTTAGAGACAATGGCAGGAGACCTGACAGTATATCTTTAGTCCCTTGGTAGAAAGTCCTGGTGTGGGATGCTATGTGCGTAGACACTTTGGCAGCATCTCATCTCAGGGGTTCATTTAGAGCCGGGGCGCCATAAGAGGCGGCTGAACTAAATAAGGGGCGCAAATATGAGTTTGACTGTACTGACTGGCGTAGAGTAGGACTCTTTGATAAATTAAGTTTTAAGTTTCGGTTTTTCTTTTGCAACGTGCCTAGTTAACGGTTATTTATTTGTTGTAGTCGGCAGGGCAGTGTTCGGGAAATTACGGCACATCTTCTCGTCAGGTATACCTCAAAACTTGAAAACCAGACTGTACAACCAGTGCGTGTTGCCAGTGATGACCTATGGAACTGAGACGTGGTCCTTCACTGCTGGCCGTATGAGGAAGCTCAAAGTCGCTCAGCGAGCTATGGAGAGGGCTATGCTCGGAGTTTCTCTGCGTGATAAACTTAGAAATGAGGATATCCACAGTAGAACCGGAGTAACCGACGTAGCTCAAAGAATTAGTATGCTGAAGTGGCAATGGGCCGGCCATATAGCTCGAAGAACCGACAACCGATGGGGCAGAAAGGTTCTCGAGTGGCAGCCTCGTACCGGCAAGCCAAGTGGAGAGCCTATGTTCAGCAGTGGACTTGTAAAGGGCTGTAATGACGATGATGATGAAAGTAGTAGCATTTTTGAAAGCCGAGATTCGTTGTCTTCATTTCAGCAGCAGCATTTGCTGAAGTTATTAAACTATTGAAATTGCATAAAATATAATATTTACTCAGTAAAGTACAACAATTGTGTGTTTTCTTGAAAAGTCGTGTTGTGATTATCCGGTGAATTTATCAATCATCAATATCGCGCATGGATGGATTATGCATTACATGGTTATAAATTCGTTTCCTAACTTTGTTTTAACCGTGTACGAACAGGTTACGAAATATTTTTGAAAAATATAAAGCTGCTCTGCAGATAGCAAACTCATTTAGTTTCCTTATATAATAGTTGAACCAAGAGGAAACGCGAGATGTAGTTGACCGACTTACAGTAATTCAGACAACTGCAAGCTGCACGCATTATTATACTCCTTTCATACGTAAATTATAAAGATTTTTTTAAACAATATAAATTGCAGAATCCAGCATTTTGCAGCCTCTTTTCGGCTACATCACCGCTTACCATCAAATGGGATAGTAGTCAAACACTGGCTATAATAATAATAACAAAATTATACGTGAATAACAAAAATTGTCCTACGTTTTTATCATAAAAGTAGGAGAATTAAAATTATATTTCTCGAAAAATTTTACATAGATATTCAGAAAAAACATCTCTTTAACGCGTGAATCGGCTTTCGCGCGGAAAAGAGCGCGCATGTAAAGATAGAAAAGGAGAACGAGAATGCGCGCACGCGCTGCCCGCTCGCCAGGGTTCCCAACTTAGAGTTCCCACCAAATTTAGGGGGAAAATAAGTGGGATGGGATTTTTTTAGGGGCTTTATATTTTCAGGGGTATTTTTGGCGACTTTTTGTTAATTGTAGGCTCTGGGTAATCCAAACTCACATTCAGTGAACTCATATCTACGACAATAAAAATGACATCGAGTCTGAGTGGCACCAATTGAGTAATAAAACATGGTCTAATACTTCTACTTCAGCTGATTTTTATTTTGAAGTTTGTATTGATTGTGACGCAGCTGAGTGTAATCGTTTTGAAAATGTCTCAAAATTTGGACTGGCATTTATCACGGTTCCAATTTCGAACGCAAGTTTCGAGCGCGCGTTCTCTATCTACAATGTTGTCCAAAATAAATTGCGGAATAGGTTATCTTTTTGTCGTAAAATGACATACATTAAATTATGGAGCAAGGATCTTATTACAAAATTCTTGGCAATATACATGTCATCTTATGTTTGGTTTTATTTAATGATATATTAAAAATAATATATAAAAATAAGTTAATAAATACATAATCTATTATACGCTTAGACCAGCAAACATAACTGCTTCTATAATATCCCTTCTAAACTAAGATAGATGTAGATGTCTATGGGCCACAGCAGCCACTTACCATCAGGTGGACTGTGTGCTCGTTTGTCACCCTTATTCTATAAAAAAAATAAAATAAAAAAAAAAACCTTTTTGTCCACTTCCTTAGAATTCAAGTCTTCAGAACGCGCGTTTAATAAAACTACGTGATTTTCATACACTCCAGGTCGCGGCAGTTTCCCGTACTGAATCACGCGCGATTAGCCTTTACACGACGCTCTTTCCTCTCTGAATAAAAATGCAGAAGTAATAACGCGTGAAAGAGTCAACGCACATAAGAATGGATAAAAACAATCACTCACGATTGCGCGTGCAAGCTTTTCCTCGTTCAATCACGCACACTCCGATCGCGAGTGAAAGCACGTTTCGTGTAACGGCAGCTATTGTTCTCGTTAAGGCAGTAAGGTATGTGAACATACGTACATATTTTTTCAACAAAAACACATGTACCAATTAAATTGGTCGAATTTCGCCCAAACGCGATACTATAATGATAAGATGTAACTAGAGACTTTTTTTAACCTCATTCCAGGTAAAGAAGGTCAATTATAAATTAACAATTCTTTTATGTGAGCTAAAAGATATCACAACTTAAAAACAAAATATTATTTTAAATATTAAATCAATCGGACAGTGTTTTCCCCAACTTAGCGTACTAGCTGGTTGCCCAGTACTACTAACAATTCAAGACACCCCCTACCCGTGCATCAATTTGACTTGCAAATTAGCGTGCTATAATTTATCAGATCATTAAAACATATAAATTATTCTAATGCATATATATACGACGATTTCATACCTATCATTGATTTTTGATGATTATAATATTTTATATTTATCATCTAATTAGAACAATTCAATTCATATACAAATAGTTTGGAAAATCCAAAAGTGCACGCCTGTCACCAAGTGGGCTTACATTGGGCACGATCCTGACACACCTTTCTCATTTATTTTACATCCATATGTATATACATGTTCTTTTACATACATGCTCGTCGGTTACAGGTACTCTTAACTTGACCTATCTTTAATATTTGCCAATTGGGTCGATAAACTTCCGTGTAGCGCGTTCTTACCGACTCTGCCACTCACTTCTTCATATACATGTTACAGTCAAAACTCATAACCGGTCAAAACCACTTTTGACTGCAAAAATCAGGCAAAAGTAGTTTTGACTAAGGACGTTGGTCAAAAGTAATAGTGATTTTGACTAACGTCCTCTATACAGGGTGTCCAGTAAATAGCACGACATACTGCAGGGGGTGATAGCTAGGGTCACTACCTATCAATACAACACAATATATGTTCAGCAAAATCTTACGGATTTACAGTTTTACAAAATTTTCCGAAATACCGAAAAATCTCTACCTTGAAACAGATTTTTAAGCATCTCGTAATGAAAAAATCCTAGACTTTTTTTTACATCAAATTATTCGTGAATAGTTACTTTACTCATTGATAAGTCTTTTTTCTATCAAAGACAAGAATGTTTTCAAGAAATACTATTTTTTGTTTAAATTTGCACAGAACTATTTTCTTATCACTTAAGTTTAACCTACAGTGGTGAAAAAAAATGTATGTGGCAGTTTTGTACAATAAACTTAAAAAATAGCTTGTTTAATGGTGATTTTGGAAAAATACAATACTAGTGCATTTTCATTAAAAAAATACAAAAAAATGCTATTTTAGTTCCAGAGAAGCTGATTTTGTTGAAAATGTAATTAACCTAATTTTGACAAAAAACCACTATGAGAATAAGTAATAGCTGCTCATTTACGCGAATTATTATAAAACTAGTTGTGACACGTAAAATGCGACATGCACGCGTAATGACTAAAGGTTTTTACCTGCTCGCCGACCGACCCGACCCGACCGGTTACTGTCTAACAAAAGAAGCGCATGTGCTATCCCGCTCTTTCTTGCATTGTGATTTTGTGTCTCACTCTCAACCTTATTTGCGACACTTATCAGTACGCTACCTTAAACCGTGCGCAACGCATCTCTGTGTTCACAAATTATTGTTTCGTACTGACGACTGTTTTGTGCCTTGGACCCCGGACTTTGTCTAAAATTTGGATAATGTTAATTTCAAAAATCTAAAACAACAACAGTTGCTACGTTACCCCAGATACGACGCTTCGCTAGAGTAAAACCTTTTTACCGTTTACCCTTGATCTGGCCAGTATGTTATAGTCGTGCCTACACACATATATATTATATACTAAGTATCACGTGCTTTGTGGCATTCCTTGGGGGAGGCCTATGTTCAGCAGTGGACTTGTGATGGGCTGTAAAGAGGAATGATGATGACGAATGTGTGTCACAGACTTACTCGTATGATTAGTTTAGACGGTGACAGTAAGAAGATATTTTACGCGCCAACTTATCGGTGTGGCGAAATCCGATGCTGTTATAATAATCATCAAGAGATAATAAGAAGGGAGTTTGCTACCTTTTAATTCGATTCTAGTAATTAAGTTTATAAAATCAGTACAATTTCATAGTGTTTCCAACTAATTTAGTCAGCATGTCACATTTACATGTTTTAAATACAATTTCAAAATTCAATGGCATATTTTGATTCGAAAATAGCTACATTAGCTGCATAACTGATAACTGGAGGCACACTGCGTAGATCTTTTTAATATTTCATTTAATATATTTTTCTTTAACACCTGTGATGTATTAAATATGATCTCAGACCATAATTTATCTGTATGCAATTGTCAAGTTTGATTGTTTGTTTAAATTAGAGTTGGTTACAGCTTACTAGTAACTACAAAAACCCTGTCTGTATCCCTGGTGTTGGAGAGCAAATGAGAAACAATTTAATACATCAGAATATTTAATAATGTTAATTAATATAGTGCGCTGTATAAATGCAAAACACTACACATAATAAGAGGCAAAATAAAACCAGGCGACTACACAATTAACACTACTGATACAATCACAGCTATGGAACCGACAGATCTATATAAATATTTAGGATACAGACAACTCAAAGGACTAGATCATACAGCCATTAAACACACACTGAATACAGAATACAAACGGAGAGTAAACGCAGTATGCAAAACACATCTCGCTGGAAAACATCTTATTAAAGCATTAAATACGTACGCGATCCCAATATTAACCTACTCGTTTGGAGTGATTAAATGGTCTAAAACTGACATACAGCAAATAGAAAGAACCACACGCACCACACTTACCAAACACAATAATTTACACCCTAAATCCGCAATAGAAAGACTCACAATCAAACGACAAAATGGAGGGAGAGGCCTAATAGACATTCAACACCTTTGGCAGAAACAAATTAGTAACCTCAAAACATTCTTTCACAATAAATCTCGCACTAGTGACATTCATAAAGCCGTAGCCCTAAATGATTTTAACTACACTCCACTTAACCTAAATGAACACACAGACACACAACACAATAACACTAATAACCCACAAAAACAAAAGTTAGAGGACTGGAAAAAGAAAGTTCTGCACGGACGACACCCACATGACCTGGAACAACCACATGTAGATAGAGTAGCATCAAATAAATGGCTTAAAATTGGCAACCTATTCCCGGAAACTGAAGGGTTTATCATCGCAATACAAGACCAGATCATCAACACTAAGAACTACAGGAAATATGTCATTAAAGACCCCACAGTAACCAACGATAAATGCCGCAAGTGCTTCACCCAACCAGAGACAATACAACATATAACAGGGGCATGTACAACTCTTACACATACAGACTACACTCACAGACACAACCAAGTAGCAAACATCATTCATCAAAAACTAGCACTCAAACATAAACTTATACAAGACACAAACACGCCCTACTACAAATACACTCCACAAACTATTTTAGAAAATCCTACACACAAACTTTACTACGACCGCGCCATACTTACCGACAGGGCCATTCACTATAATAGACCAGACATAACACTACAGGATAAAGTAAGTAAAATCACCTACCTAATAGATATTGCAATACCCAACACACATAACTTACAAAAAACAATAGGTGAGAAGATAAGCAAATATGCAGAGCTTAAAGAAGAAGTGACCAGAATTTGGAGACAAAATAAAGTTTATATAGTACCCATAGTCGTCTCCACTACGGGTGTCATACCCAACCATCTCCACCATAGCCTCAAATTAATAGACCTGAAAGACTCAACGTACATTATACTCCAAAAGGCCGAAATTTTAAATACCTGTCGAATTGTAAGAAAATTCATGCAATTGGAAGAAAATGAAATAGCTACCCATAACACCCCATCTACATAAATACTCACTACACGCTGCATTTACTTGGCTTCGGCCCGTATATGCAGTCAGAACTAGCCAAAGAGCTAAGAAACAGAAATGTTTTCCCTATAATAATAATAATAATTTATTTTCTCACCACAATACAGAATTATTGTACATAATATTATAGTATAGCCTCAATATTATACTGTGGGAGACTGGTTCAAGCTTGGCTTACGCCTGTATTTCAGGACGCCAGATCTCCGCCCTATGGTTTTAATTACAATAATTTTATTATGCATTCGTACATGTACCGTATTTATAAATTACATAATATCTTCTTTCATCTAATTAGGATTTTAGATATATTAAAAAGTGGTGCGTGTGTGTGTGTGTGTGTGTGTGTGCGCGTGCATGTGTGTGTGTGTGTGTGTGTGTGTGTGTGTACGCGTGCTTTTGTTTCTTAGTTTGTGACTGGTTAGTAATTACATTTGATTTGGTTAATTAGGTAGGATTAGTAAGTAGCTTTTCAGTGTCATAATAATTTAATTCTTGGAGCCAGATAGTTATTTTCTTTTTGCATATAGTCTTATTAACGTTAAATATAGGAATAATCTTATTGACCTTATTGTATAAAAAACCCCCAAGGTGACAAAAGAAACGTTTAGATAATTTGGTGGATAGAGTTATATGACAGCGGTCCACGGGGTTGATGTCTCACAGTTAATATTTTCAACTCTTTATATAGGAGGTCTGTAGGATAGCGATACGGCAGTGAAAAAGAGACTTTTAAGATGGCTCTCTGCGTTCTCTCCAATTGAAGCATTTTAGATTTTGGAGCACCGCCCCAGGAGTTATATACCATATGTTAACAGAGATTGGGCCAAGGCGTAGTAGACGGATTTTTAGTTTTCGTCAGCCACGTCTCTCAAAGTTTTAAATACATATATAAGTTTACGCAACTTGTTATTAAGGTATTAATGTGTTCATGAAAACGTAGAGTGCTATCAATTATAACTCCTAGATATTTTATTTTGTTATTTAGAGGCCAATTTTGGCTAAAAATTAATTACAGTTATTATAATAATTATTTTTGATTTCAGGCATAATACTCATTTATAAAGGAAAATCTTTCTGCTGAGTCGTTGTCAGCTGTCAAAGCATAACGACTACATACAATTTTTATCAATATGGAATAAATCCTGGGAAGTATTGTGATAATATTTCATTTATAGAGCAAAATGCTTTTATTTAGGCCGTAAATGATTGTGTTTCAGGGAAAGATGCGGGGTACAGCACATTTCAAGTCAATATAAAGCTATGTAATATAAAGACTTTTGAGTGCTGTAGAGATCTGTTTGTTTTTAATGAATATCTCCGCTCCGCTACATTCACAGACGGATTTCCTACAGTATCAAAATTGTACCGGCGGTAGGCTGTTTAAAGGTAAAAGGGGATTAAATATACATATTAAACGATGCCATAGTAAAAGTATTTCGGCTTCACAGCCTACCGTGGAAATTCATAACTCTATTAGTAATTTCTCTAATGACACAAATTTTTCCCTTTTTCGGAGCAAATTTACAATTATCATCGTAATGTAACAATGGTTAAAGGAATTGCTGGAGGTGCGAGGATGTAGCTTGCTAAAGCATTGTTATGCACTATTCAAAATTGTTTCACTAATAATGAAAAGAGTTGGCAAAAATTATTTATTATCGCGTATTCCCATTTTCATTTTGATAAAACAATAAATAAATCAATTAGGTCTAAACTAAAAGAGACATCTTTTTAAAGTTTAGATTTCAATTAATACTCATTTATCTCGAATTGGTCCTAAATTTGATTTAAAAAAAGTAGTTGAGTCGAAAGTAATGGATGGCGACTTAAAAAATGCATTCCGTATTTTATTCTCAGACGACATCCTGGCTCCTCGTAATGTCGAAACTCTTGAACGCCTTTGTCAGAAGCATGCTTCGGTCAATCCTTCTCAAAGTTTACCGCTGCCTCCCAAGACTTCTATGCAACCTTTACAAATTTCTGAAAAAGACACTTTAGAAGCAATTATATCATTTTCGAATGGCTCTGCTAGTGGCATTGACGGAATTACGCCTCAACATCTTAAAGATCTTGTAAGCGCTTCTGTCGGTGACGCCGGCGGAGTACTTCTTAATGACATTACAAAATTATGTAATTTTATGCTCTCTATTGGTTTTCCAGTCTGGAAACGTTCGGATTTATTAAAAGATATTGATAATAATTTTAAAATAGCTATAGAAAAATTCTAAATTTAACTTTAAATACGAGTACAACAGCCTGGACTCAAGCTACTTTACCTATAAAATTTGGAGATATTGGTGTGAGAAATCTTTCTAGCGTTGCATTGCCTGCTTTCCTTGCTTCCGTGCATAGTGTCAGTTACTTATGTAACATAATTTTTAATAATAAAGTAAACCTGTGCTTTTCTACGGAGGCAGGGCAGACATGGTGAACGCTCTGTAACGGCGAGAATGTTCCACTGGAAGTTAACCAACAAAACAACAAAAACAACTCCGTTGGTACGGAGTGTGCAGAAAGATTTGTTTGATAATTTCCATAGTGAGCAAAATCAGGCACGCCTTCTAGCTGTTTCGACTAAGGAATCTAGTCACTGGTTTACATGCTTTACCATCAAGTAATCTCGGCACATTACTTGATGGGGAAAGCTTGCATGCGCTTGCATGTGGCATCCGTCTAGGAGCCGTGATTTGTCAACCCCATCAGTGCCCCTGTGGTAGCAGCGTCGACGAGTTTGGGCTCCACGGACTTTTATGTAAGAAAAGTGCTGGTAGGTTTTCAGGGCACGGTTCTTTGAACGATGTCATCCGAAGGGCTCTTGTCTCTATAAATGTTCCCTCTGTTTTAGAGCCTTGTGGAATATTTAGAGACGATGGCAAGAGACCCGACGGTATGACATTGGTCCCTTGGGAGAGAGGTAAAGTCCTAGTGTGGGATGGTACTTGCGTAGACACTTTGGCGGCCTCTCATCTCAGGGGTACCTCGCTTAGAGCCGGGGCCGCATCAGAGGCAGCTGAACTGAGTAAGTGGCGCAAGTATGAGTATCTGAGAGATGACTACATATTTGTGTCATTTGCCGTAGAAACCACCGCACGTGGACACGTGCGGTGAAGTTCCTAAAGGAACTCTATCCGCGACTGGTCATTGCTACTGGTGATAAGAAGGCTAGTTCTTTTCTTGCTCAAAGCCATTCAGCGAGGAAACGCAGCCAGCGTTCTTGGCACGATACCACGGGGATTAGGACTGTATGATAATTAAGTTATTAGTTTTAGTTTTTTTTTATAGATTTTCAATATTGTAAATATTAGAATTATTAATATAAATAAATTTCATAAAGAAATGGTTAAGTTCGACGATCTGCTGAAGATACTTCCAAGACTAAACTTCAAGATACAGTGTTACAGTATCTCATTCTGTGTAAATCGGACCAAAATAAGGCTTATTTTGGGCCGATTTGGATATTCCCAAGCACTCGGTCGGGTCCCCATTCCCAAGCAAAGGTCGGGAATTTAAAATAGAAAATGAAATAAAAGCTATTGAATAAAAAATAATAATCAATACGTTACCAATTATATCAATTGTTAATAAAACATCACTTCACTCAAGTTTTTAAATTTTTTATTAATAATTTACGTCTGAAAATGAAGAAAAAATTTGTAAATGTTACAAATTATTGTTAGCGAGTATATTGTCGCAATGTAGCACATAAAACTGCAACTTGAGTATACACGTCGTTGATGTAAAAAGTTTGTATGTATTTGTGTATCTGTATTGCTTACGTCACGTAGTAAGTGCTTCATAGTACGCAATGTACCTATACTTTCAAATTAATCACACTACGATCTTACTCCCGACTAGTACATACTAATTACTGCGATAGTTTTAACCTTCACAAATTTACATAATCATCTGTTGAGTTTGAAATTAAACATACATAACAGCTTATTTATTTTCAAAAGGGCTCAAATAATCGACAATTATTAATGGTTTAAAGTCCAATTCCAAACCTACGCGATATGAAATTCGTTCACACACGTTCATTTATATGATATTCTAAATATTGAACTAGAAAAAAAAATAAGGAAAGGCGACATTCACTAACCCTTGCCATGCTGTAGCCGTGGGGCGAAAGAGAATCCACACATATCATCCCGTGGGTGTCGCAAGCGGCGATATAATAGGGAAACGAAAATGTTCGATGAGCAACCTGATTGTAGCTCAAAATAATTAATAAAAAACTGTAACAGAGACACCTGCCAAGCGGGATCCTGGATTATTCCAGCTGGTCCAGCAAACTTTAATCTTTTCGTTGGGTGGCGCGATGAGTTTCACTTCGAAATCACTTCTAATAACTCGACTACAGCGCCATTTATCTGATTCTAGTAAAGTTACAAACCATAGTCCCGAAAAAACAAATATTATATTGTGTAAATACAACCTCGATCGGTCAAGTCGTTCAGACGTTACACGATCAATTACAGACTATACAATTTATATAGTTAGAGATTTCAATTAACCCTTTCGCTGTCCCGTGCACTACGAGTACATATAGGTCATTGCTATTGTCTTACTCTTGTGTCTGAAAACCGGACAGTGAAAGTGTTAATACTCAAGTTTTTCATACCAGACTGGGCGTTCACTGTAGAAGAGTAGGCTTCTCATAACTGAACTATAATAAATATCATTTCGATGTTACTATTTTAGCTCCCTGTAACGGGCCGAACTCTACGCTTCATGTTTAATGCAAATCTAAGTAGCATTTAACGTTATCTTAACGTTTCTTGAAGTATGTAGTAAAAACAGTGTAGGTCGTAATATAAAATTAAAATAAAATTAGACTGAACAATAAGAGACAGAAATTTGCTCAGGGAACTTGGACATCAATTTTATTTAAAATACATTGCATAGATTGAAATTGTCCATCTTTAGCGGAAAATAGAAATTAATCAGTTTAAAAATAATAACAACATTATTACATCAATATATATTTTGTTTATTAGAGTACATTTTCTCAAAACTTGCCTGGGACAGACGAGGCATTAAAAGTAACGGAGAAATTTTGAGTCATCTACGTTTTGCAGATGACATTATCATATTGAGCGAAAATCACGAAGATCTTATATATATGGTTCAGTCTTTAGACATAGAAAGCAGAAAATGTGGCCTACAAATGAACCCAGATAAAACTTGTATATTGACAAATAGCACAAAAATGCCTTTTCAGGTTCAAAACCAACAAATCAGATATGTTAACGAATATATTTATCTTGGGCAAAATGTTTCCTTTCACAACTTAACAATTACGGAAGTTAATAGAAGAATTAAATTAGCATGGAGCAAATATTGGTCATTAAAACATATTTTCAAGGCAAAACTACCAATTAAATTAAAAAAGAAAGCGATGGATACTACCGTACTCCCCACTTTATTATACGGATGTCAGAATTGGGCTCTCACAAAGAAAATAATATGTAAACTACAAGTTTTCCAACGAGCAACGGAACGCATATTAACATAAAACTAAGACACGGACATAGAAACAGTGATATACGAAAAAGAACAAACATCATAGACGCAGCCAAATTGGCGTGCCAACTGTGATGAAAAAATGTGCACTACTCTGTTTTCGCGCATGCGCGGGAGATAGTAGATTTTAGTCTATGATTGTAGATAGCGTGGCATATAAATGAAGAAATTTATTTTTTGTATTGTAATATTATTACCTATTTATTCACTTGAACAACAAATAATTTTACTTATTTGACTACTGAATTATTAATTACGTTCAGGTTAAAACTTTAATTTGAAATCTCGTATTATTAGCGCAGCTCCACACTATGAATATTGAAGCCCACAGTACAGTTCATTTGAACATAGTGAATGTTCGGAATGCCAAATCTAGTACGTAGTACATATATATCGATGCGGAGACCATTTTTACTAGAAACGAGGCATTCCATCTTAGTCCTCAGGGTGGCAACGCATCTGCATTTTGATTCTTAATCGAGAATAAATGTAGATGTCTAAGGGCCAAGGCATCCACTTACCATCAGATGGACTGTGTGCTCGTTTGTCATCCTTATTCTATAAAAAAAAAGATTCACAATACCAAAGGATTAGTAAGCTAAAGTGATGATCTGCAATGATATTAAATACTTAGTATTCTGATAGATGGTTACGGTTACCATATAGTTTACGGAATCAGCACCCAAAGAGAATAGAAGACATAATCAATTTCAGCCTTTGAAAATTACTGCAGTAATAGGGAGTGTTTGATGATGATCTTCCAGATGTAAAATATCAAGCCAGTGATGAGGAGTTGCGACAAAGATGTAAGACATTTAGAACTGCGATCGCCAACACGCCTGCCAAACGTGACGATTATGAAAAATCCTTCCGACAACGAGAGAGGTCCATGTCCAGACTTTTACAGGAATGAAGGAAATGAAGAAGATTCAGCAAACACTAAAAATAAAATATATCTGTTACGGGTAAACTTAGAAGAGTGAGTAAACCTAGGTTTACGCGAGTACACTTAGGATCCCTTTGGGGTAAAGCCCGAAATATCACCAAATTCAATACTAATAGGTGTCCTCTCCGGCAGGAAGGGGGAGAGCCTGCGCTGCGCTTCGCTCCCGCTGCAGTCTTCTAACTCAACTGAAAGTATTTCTGAATGGTCACGTATTTCGGGGCGGTAAAAAAAAATAACCACGAAGGCTGTACGGGGGGTTTTCTGTAGATCACTTTCAGAAGGTCAAGGCTATAAAAGGTGTCACTGTAAAACAAAATGTGGTACAAAAAAGTGCACATGCAAATGCACATGGACGCGAGTAACACCGCGGGGCGAAAAGAAATGTCATTCGAAGTGGCATGGTAGTTTATCCTGCTCAAATATATAACATTTAGATATTAGCATGACATACTCCTTAAAGCAGCGTAAAGATTACGTAAAGATTTTTTTTTCAATAAAGTACTAGAATTATCATATTCTTTTAGTTTTTTATTTAACGACCTCATACATGAACATTACCCACAGAGTTGGGTAAACCTAGGTTTATTCGGGTAAAGACCGAATCTGTATTGATTTTGGTGATATTTCGGGCTTACCCAAGGAACTTAGATAATTCTAAGTGTACCCAGGTAAACCTAGGTTTACTCACTCTTCTAAGTTTACCCGTAACCTATCAATATATTTATTGATTATTGTATAAGCGGATATTTCAGTAAATAATTAGTCTTAACATGTAACGTTCGGGCTCGCCAAAACGTTAAATATTATATTAAATAGAATAACAATAATGTATTCCTACTTCTTTGGATAATTTTCTCATACGGCGCTTGTTAGTTATCCTTGTCGATGTATACATAATGTATCGGAAAATTTTGTACATAGAAATGGTTGTTTATAGCCATTTGCTCTCATTTTGTTTTATGAAAACTGAATTACGTTAATCAACATCATTCTTTGTAAAATAGTTCTTCAAAATAGTTCTTAGTTAATCTTTATTTTCTAACAATAATATCTCTTGTGAAAATTATTAAATGATTGATAAACTTGAAAATTGATACAATTACTTTTGGATTAAAATAATGAAATATGCATTTTTACATTTTTTCGAAAATCTAACCATAAAGCGTTAATATAAGGGTATAATATTTGCGTGTGCTTAAAAAATGGCTTTCTAACTGGGGACACACTTAAAACACATATTTTTGAACATAACAAAATCTGCCCCTATTCGCCTTTAAAATGTGGATCGATAAAAAATTGTATTTAGGTTTGAGATTAACAACTAAGAAACACATGTGTTTTTGACAATTCTACCCTTATGGGGGTAAAATAAAAGATGAAATGATTTCGTTTGGTATGGTTTGATATTCTGCCACGTTTTAATATCTTTGACATCACTATTATAAGCTTTCGATTAGAAACTTAGTAACACGTATCTATGGATTTTTGGATACTCCACCCCTAATGGTTAAATAGGGTATGGAAGCTATTATAAAATTGTAAAGTACTTTGGTGTGGATTTCAAATTATCAATATATTCTATATTGTACACGAATACCCGTTAAAACAAACACAAAATTTAATAAATAATAAAGGTACAATGATCGCTCTGGAAGCGTTTTCCTCCAGACAACCTTATTACAACGAATGGCTAGGAGAGAGGTGTACATAAATTATACAATTAAGTTAAAAAGACATGTTGTCACGAAGTATGGTGGGAATTATAAGAGTTGCAAGTAATAACCTTTGAGTAGATTGTTGGAGGAAAAGAGCACGGCGAATTTATAGAGGGAAGGAGTTCCACAAGTGTAATAGAAAATAATTAATTGAAGAAGGAGGATGAATGTACGGGATTACGAAGACGCAATTTGTTAGAGCGGTTTGCATTATTCAAAAAGCTTTAGTCTTACTTTTAATCTGCGATCATGATCATACTGAAATATGAGAAAGTTTCCATGCGATAGCTTGAGCTCTCCGTATTATGCGATCTCATAATAGTGTGTCATGACTGTCTGTACGCTATAACATGGAAGCGGATAACACCGCGGGGCGAACAGCTAGTAGGTATAGTTATATTTGATACATATAGTTATGGTTTTTTAATATTGTATATATTTGATTGAATAACTGTATTAATAAAAAGTTTACTGACCAAATATTTTCAATAAGTCGTCTTAAATATAATATAATACATACATACATAATACATAAACACTCACGCCTGTCACCCAGAGAGGTAGGCAGAGACTACGGACTTCCACTTGGCACGATCCTGGCACACCTCTCTCGCCTCCTTTACATCCATATATCTACGCATACACGCTATAATATAATACTTGCTGAAAATTACATCGAATTGTGTATGCACTTAAATTTTCTAATACTATGAATATATTTTTCAATTTTTAATAAAATTGAAAAATATACAACATTAAAAAACTATAATTAAAAAAATTAAAACTAATAAATTATCATACAGTCGTACTCCCCGTGGTGTCGTGCCAAGTACGCTGGCTGCGTTTCCTCGCTGAATGGCTATAATAGCCTTTGAGCGACCAGTCGTGGAAAGGGTTCCTTTAGGAACTTCACCGCACGTGGAAGCCACGGACCGATAGTCTACACTAATTGACACAAATGTGTAGCTATCTCTCAGAGACTCATATTTGCGCCACTTACTTAGTTCAGCTGCCTCTGATGCCGCCCCAGCTCTAAACGGGGTATCCCTGAGATGAGAGGCTGCCAAAGTATCCACGCAAGTAGCATCCCACATTAAAACTTTACGTCTCTCCCAAGGGACCAATGTCATGCCGACGGGTATCTTGCCATCGTCTCTTAATATTCCACAAGACTCTAAAACCGAGGGAACATAGCGACAACAGCTCTTCGGATGACATCGTTCAAAGAACCGTGTCGTGAAAACTACAAGCACTTTTCTTAAGTCTTTTTAAAAAATATACATATTTTTTATTCAAAAATATTTCACAGCATAAACGTTTTCAGATTTTTACTGAGGTTATCGTATTATGTACATTTTACTATAGAGCTAACAAACGAGGTAGAAAAGTAATCTGCTACTTTGCGACGTAATAAATTCTATTTTCTGTTTATTTTCTACTAAAGGTCTCATTTCTGCATCTTTTTATTTTTCTACTTACTTAGCCAAATCCAATAACATTGACTATTAAATACAAATGTGCAGTTTGACAATGAAAATGTGTGTTTGTATGTAAATTATAAGCAAATTAATGAAGAAGCTAATTTGAAAGTAGTAATCAACCTTTTGCATGAGGGATAAAAATATTTTTGTCTCATTAGTTGTAAGGTTGTTACAACACCAATCGATCGATCGTCGAGCGATGCCATTGATCGACGTCGATCGATGACGATCGATTGGTGTGGTAGCTTCTAGCTGATCGACGGATATTGGTCAATAAAACGTTGTTCAATCATCGATCGATAATTTATCGATGTGGTTGTGGGCTCATCATCAGTATCTTTCAAAATGTATTCAAGACGATGCGTTATTGTTGGCCAGTACGCTCTTTCTCTTATTATTATTACGAAGACGCAAACGCAGAAGACTCTGGATGCGACAGTTTTTTAAGGCTTATTTCATTTAGGCGACATTTTAAATAGCGGTCAATGGAGCGGGTGGGTTCTCGAATAATGAAGCAGCTCGATCGACGTCGACTAATCCATTCTACCATTGATCGATCGGTATAGTAGAAACTATCGATCGACGTCGAATAATCCATTCAACCATCGAGCGATGCCATCGATCGACGATCGATCGATTGGTGTGGTAACACCCTAAAGCATTTTAGCTTAGGTGAGATGGAGACGACGAGGAATGTGCAAGAAACGGTTTCAAGTAAAAGGGACACAAATAATGTCACCGCTGTAAAGAACACTACATACAGTACATTGTGATTTGGGTTCTTATTATCTTGTTTGCTAAGTACAACACTTCATTTTGTTTTTTAATTATTATTTCGTAGAAATAAATAATACTAGGGTATGGACTTCTTATAGTATGTATTTATATTTATTAAATATAACAACAAAAGAATATATATTAAAATGGAATAAAATTTAGAGATTTTTAAATAATTGCAGAAGTATTTATTTATTCAAGATATAAATTAAAAATTTTGTTTTTCCAATGTCAAATATGAATAGACCATTAAACAGTTTATAACAGGTCATGCGTTTTCCGTACTTGAAGAACTTGAAAATACTTTTGTAAAGCTTATGTAAAGCGCGTATCTTATTTTACGATTAGACCTTTTTATTTTATTAATTACTAGCTTTTTGCCCCGCGCATCATGATTTCATAATGCGGAGAGCTCAGGCTATCACGTGGAAACTTTCTCATATTTTGGAATGATAATTGATAATGATCGCAGATTTTAATTTAGACTAAGCCGCTCTAATAATTTCTTCGTACTCTCAGTGGACTTGTGAATGATGATGATAAAGATACTTCCCGACCTTTCTTGTATCTATCCTACTTTCTTTAGCTGTAATCATGTTGTATTTTTATTTAATTTTTTAACTTAATTGTGTAATTTATGTACACCTTCTTCCTAAACATTCGTTGTGAACAATTATTTGTGTAATAAGGTTGTCTATATAACGTAATGGATTAAATATATAAACAGGTAAGTTTTAAATTTACTACGTAGCTCGTAGCCGAGTCCTGCAATTTGCACGTGGAATAATGGTCCCCCTTCAAATGTATTATAGGTTAGTTTTGATTCTATTTATTTTATCTTTAAGAATACAAATTAAAACAGACAAGCAATTTTTGTTGAAGTAGTGTACTCTTATACTTTTTGTAGCAAAACATGTTATATTAAGAAATATATATATATATATACATGTGTGAGTGTGTGTGTGTGTGTGTGTGTGTGTGTGTGTGTGTGTGTGTGTGTGAACATAGAACAAGTTGCCTGATTGTTCAAATTGAGCGAGTTTTATGAGAAATCAAAGCGTTTCATATATTATTTGCCACGTAACGTATCTTTTCTTTTTTTCTATAATAAGTCGAAACGTTTTTCAGCACGGCCCACTATCCACATCAATATAATTCTTTTCTATAACAAACTCACAATGTCTATTGCGGTAAATATATTCTTAATAGAGTATAAAGATTTTTTTAATTCATAATGTATTTTTAAAGTTAGACGGAGAAAGTGCGAAAACGTTTAACTGGCACGGACAACTTTGGTTTCATTTTTCTACAAATAACCCATTCAGGGTTGCGGAGCGAGGCAAACGAACAGAAAAAGTTGTTCGATTGGAAAATTCTATACCCATCTCTTCTATTATCTATAGTGACAAGAGAGAGAGAAACTTTAAGCATTTGTTAAATTGACTTTGCTAACATTTTATATAAAATTTTAATAAAAACGACATATATTACCGTTACCCTTACATGCTATCAAAAGTCAACTGCTCAATATAGACTTCCTTGCCAAAGTTGCCACGCTTGGCAGGCGGGTTGGCATCCGCAGTTTCCTATTTTTAGTTGTAATTAGGAAGACGCTGCTGCACATCTCCTGTTTTGTTTTCCTCTGTCGCCTCTTACGACACCCACGTAACGATAAAGAGTAGTTGATATTCTTACTCTACCACTACACAGTTAATAGTAACGGTTATTAGTTAATATGCGCCATAGTCAAACAAGAGGATGCTTATGCAGAGTTCAACTGTTTCACATCTGAATAACAAGCGTACAACGCATGCGCTCCGTAGGTAGGTACACCGTAGGTACAATGGAGCCAAGGACAAATTTTAAGCTTACATCGACATCACGGCCTGTTAGAATGAGTTTTTATGAGGGCTGGAAGTAAAAGGCTTTTTGATCTCGGTAACGGCGACTAGATACCGCAATATAGAGCAATCATTTGTTTAAGTTTTTACTTACGTGTAACTTTATTAGAAAAAAACTAATATTATAAATAAAATTACGTAATAACTGAAAATGTAAAGAGCTTAACTGTTTAAATTGTTTTAATAGATAAAATATTTTTTTTATATATTTGTTGTCTGTTAACATTGAAATTACTGATTCGATGAAAAATTATATAATTTATGATTTATATTTTTATATAATATATAATTATATATTTTATAAACTTAATTACGGCTAATAATAAAATTTACCAATTACCTCAATTTAACAAACGCAATTTCCAGTCTACCTAAATCATTAAACGTTCTCCAACGCTATCCATTGTTGTGAGGAAAACTACTAAATCACGTGTGGGTAGTTCTGGTTTGTAAGAAAACTTGCAGCCTATTCATAACCAATTTGTTAGGTAAATGGAGTAATTCTAAGAATGAACTTTAAAATAGAATAAAACTAATTTTACGGATTTTATGGCGCTTAATTTAACTTTTTTAATTCATACTTAATTTAACTTTTTTATTTCAATTCATAGGCATAATAATAGTTTCGGGCCCTATACAGCACCCACGGTCCCATGGTCATGGGGGACTAAGTTGTTTGACGTCCTGATGTCATAGTTAACGAAGGCTACCTTCAATTTTTAATTATTAATTTTTGGTTCGATCTACACAGAACGAGCTTACAGTATCTTAAAGTCTTGCAGTATTATGCTTGAGTTTGGATTTAATTTTATTAATTATAGGATCCCAAGCAGATGATAGCACCCAGCCATCTTCTCTTTTGAAATTAGGATGTTTGTTTTAATTTCAATAACCTCGCGAAACATCCTTGGTAGGAATCAGTGTTATTTTGCGAGGATTTGTGGTCTATCAAATCTGATATAATGGTTGGGACGGTCCTGAACATATTGACAAACTACGGACTTCTCGGAGCGTCGGTGCTTCACATCAGCGATGCTATTCTTTTACGTGGGTTTTTATGGATCTTCTTGTTTTCCATGTAAGAAAGACCACATTCACAATCAAGCTTGTACACTTCTGCATCTTGTAGAGGGATATTACACTTGACGGATTGTAAGAACTGACTAATCTTCTTCGGCGGCTTGTTGTATGTTCTTATGGAAGCTCGCTTGAAGTACATCTTGTCAGTGACTCCTCTGACATATATGGTAGTACAGCAGGCACACGCTCGACTGCGCGAAGGTCAACCATTGACTCTGATGGGTGATGGTGAGGACTGGTGGAAGCAATATGTTCTAGCATAGTACAGATTTTTATTTATTACAAAATACTTGTTGAAAGTATTTCTTTTTTGTTTACAAGAAACCCGGATTAGCAGCATATAGAAGCATAGAAGTAATAGAACATCGAGTGTCCTGAGCCTGGAAAAGACACTGGTCTTTTAAAGAGATACTCAAACGTAAACACTTTCCTATGGAAGTCAAGAAAAAAGTAATCAACTCGCATATTTCGCCACGCCTCACATATGCATATCAAACTAGGGCGCTAGTTCAGAAACATTTTCTAAAGAGATCATATCGCAGGGAAATGGAAATCCGCAAGAGGCCTACGTTACGTTTCCCCGCTCAATAAAGGCAGTTATTTCGATGTTACATACAGACACTCTCAATTTTATTTATAAGTATTGATAAATTCAGGAATAGGCGTAGAAAGTCCCTTTTTATTAGCGATTATGTGTTTTATATTAAATTATTAGGTTTTTACCTATGAAATTACAGTTTTTTAACACGCTTTCATTAGCTTGGTATGTATCTAGTAACGGAATTTTCGAATGTGATTTTCATCCCCTTCATAACGTCGGATTGATTTAAAACTTCGCACACTTATCAAGAACCGATGACAATGCAATAGTTTAAATAGTTTGTCCCATTATCCCTGCCAGGATCCTCAGGATTTGCGAATAATTCATAAAACAACTACGATTTCTGCCAGTTCAATCCACTGTAAGCTGCATAAAAGAACTTCGTTCCATAAAAAACACGCTTTTGTAGTTGCCGCACTAAAAAGTGGAAAATAATTTTCAATAAGTTTAAAATAAGAAAACAGTGATTAACATAAAAAATTCATTTTATTGTAAAAAAGCGTGGGGTGCTTGATGTCATTTGTTGTAAATATTTTTGTGCATATTTGTAAAATTAGCGTCATCATAAAAATATCTGAAAAAGCACCCCACGCTTTTTTACAATAAAATGAATTTATATGTTAATCATTATTTCCTTATTTTAAACTTATTGAAAATTATTTCCTACTTTTTAGTTCGGTTATCTACAAAAGCGTGTTTTTTTTAGTTTTTTTTTAAACTATTATTTATTATGAAATAAGTTAACGTAATTTTTTTTCTATATTTTTTATTTCTATTGATCAAAGTCCCACCCAAGTCAAAGACCCATGCAATCGTGGCATCTTTGCCAACACAGTGGCAGTTTATTGATCTTGAAGGAATCAGCTGGATGGGAGGCAACAAATTCTTGAAAGGCATTTTGTACTACATCTCGCGTGTTGAATTTTTTTCCGCCAAAAAGTTATACAAATTCTGGAAAAGTAGAAGTCTGTAGGCGCAAAGTCTGGAGAGTACGGCAGATGACGAAGAGCTTCCAACCCCAGCTCTTGTTACGTGGAGACCGTCTTTTGTGCAGTATGAGGTCGCGCGTTGTCGTGCAAGAGCAGCGGGGACGAGCGATTGACCAAAGGTGGTGGAGAAGTGCGAGCTTCTCAATCATTGTGTTCAGTTCTTCACAGTAGACATCTGCAGTAATGCTCATCCCGTTTGGTAAGAAGCTGTGATGAATCATACCGGCGCTAGACCACCAAACAGTAACCATCACTTTTCTGGGGGTAAGTTTTCGTTTAGGGCATTGTTTAGGTGCTGAACCAGGATCCAACCAACTTGCTGAGCGCTTGCGATTGTCAAACAGAATTCAGTTTTCGTCGCAGGTAACAATGCGGTTCAAAATTCTTTCATTTGTGTGCATGTTGATCAGTGCAAGGCAAGTCTCGACGCGTACTTCGCGCTGGCGATCATTGAGTTCTGGGACACCCATTTGTCAAACTTTTTTACCTTGACAATTTGACGCGACGATGGACCAATATTGTTTTTGATGCTAACGTCGAAAGCGGCTGCTAATTCAGCCGTAGATTGAGTATCATCAGCTGCCACAATCGTCTTCAATTCATCATTGTCGACCAAAGTTTTCGGACCACCACAGGATTAATTTTTCAGATCGAAATTTCCAGAACGGAAGCGAGCAAACCAATAACAGAAGGTGCGTTTGTTTGTAGTATTCGCTCCGTAAACGTCGTTGATGTTGCGTGCAGACGACAGTACGGATATTCCATAATTACTCGAACTTTTAACGTGAAGAAAAATATTCAAATGCGATGAAAACATAACGCTAATCTATAAACAAATGACTAATTTTGAAAAAAGGATTCCATGTTTTTAAAATAAAATTAATTTGAAATTACAATTCTTAGCCAAACAAAAATTATTTTCATTTGAAATGGCCAGTACTGCAGAACGGCAATTTCGTAGGTAAAGAACAATTATATAATTAAAAACAGATTAAACGACTCTTAAATTTTGACTGGACTTAATAAGCACTAAACTCTAAAAATATAAATTATTAGACTCTCATCTATCAGAACCAAATTCCCGTGAAATATATATACATACATTTAAGTGCACTAAGAAATTGCTACGAATAAACGAATATGCACTATAATCCCTAGTAAAAGTAACCTTGCTGTTAAGCAGAATGCGACCGAAGGGATGACCTTATGCATAAGTTCACCGACAGTGAATGGAGCGCGGTAAAAGTCAATGAACGCTGAAGGCTGCAGAGACGCACCGCGCGACTGCAGACATTTGTGATATTTCAGTCACAGAAATAAAAGTCCTCAAATGTCTTTTCAATATAAAATTTCACGTCTACGAACTTTTTGCATGACTTTTCACTTTGGTTTCCATGCTTTGGCGCGAATATAGTCTTAAAGTTTATACGGGTACTAATGCAAGCCACAGATTAGGTACAAATAGCCTATTCACTTTTACACTATTTAAATTACTATTTACTTCATAATCAACTTTTATCAATAAGTGGTACATTTAATCACAGCGGGACATATAAGCATATTCAGTTTGGTACTGAAATTATATCTTACACTGAAATTATATTGGTTTTAATAGGGCCATAAGAGCAATATATTAGTTAAACCCTAAAAAGTCTCTTAGACAAAAATTTTAGGAAATTAATAAATTAGCTTTGGCTTCTGGCTCTCAATACGTTTACGAAAATGTAATAATAATAATAATAATTTACAATAATTTACATTTTTTTAAACCTTTATTTTTGTGTCAGTACTCGTATTTACACAAGAATAAAAGTTAAAAAAATAAGTGATATTATTCATTCTGTAAATACTAGGAAGACACAAGCTAGTAGTTAACTCGACTCCAACGAGTCAGCTTTTACTACAAAATCAGAGAAAATATACAAAATCAAACTTTCGCCAAGTTTAGAAACTTTATTAGTTAAACAAAGATCGTATAAAAAGGGTTATTATAATATTAAGGAATTTATGAATGATAATAACCCCTGGGAATGAGGTGATCGCTACCAAGCTATTTCTAATTTGTTTTGTGATTTTAATTATTGTATAACATATTGAAATATTGTAAACTGTTCTTTTTTACAAAAAAAAATATGTCCCGCTGGGTTTCTTGCTGGTTCTTCCCAGGAAAGAGGTGTTTTCCGAATCAGTGGTAAATTAAACATATAAGTGACTTTCAATAACTATTATTTATAATCTAAATTAAATT
This sequence comes from Parnassius orleans, assembly GCA_029286625.1. Lineage (NCBI taxonomy): Eukaryota > Metazoa > Arthropoda > Insecta > Lepidoptera > Papilionidae > Parnassius > Parnassius orleans. Next base: position 1,468,595 of record JAGSMP010000022.1, on the reverse strand, counting down.
AAAAAAGTTTCTATTATATTCTATTGTCCTGGTAAACAAGAATTGTATGATACAGTATAGTTTAATTAGATATGAAACACAACGCCATATAGTGATTTCGCAATTTTTCTGCTATATTTTTTCGTCGATTGTGACGGAAACCATGCGTAATTCGGTTATGCTATTAGATACTCTCTGTAATTTTATACGTAACCTTTAAGGGTACCGCTTTGTACCTATAATTAGGCCAAAAAGAAGATATACTTGCGACAAAGCCTATTTTCCAAGTTCTTATTTAATTGATTTTATTACGGAAATTATACAAATTCTCATGTTATAGATGTCATATCTTAGAATCCAACAGTCAAAGATATTTACTTTTGTACATGAAAGATATGTAAGCATATTACTGTCTCATAGTAGCTGCCTTTTGCGTCTATTTTGTAAAATTTACTTTAAATGTAAACGGTGTGAGTAATATTTCTTTTACATATAAAATTGGCGTTTTATATGGAAAAACGTAACGAAACAAAATTATGAAATTAGAATATATTTAATCAATCAAAGTATGTATCATTGTTATCAATGTACTGTCGCCATTTTATAGGTAGATTATTGATTCCTTTGGTGAAAAATTGTGGGAGCAGGAATCGATAAAATCTTTGAAGGCGGTTTTGACTGCCTCGTCGAAATTGACTTTGTTCCCTTGCAAGTAATTGTCCAAATTCCGGAAATAGTGATAATCTGTTAGAGCAAGGTCCGGGGAGTATGGTGGGTGTCGGAGACATTCCAATCGCAGCTCCTCTAATTTAGCGACCGTCTGTTGTGCATTGTGTGGTTTAGCGTTGTCCTGAAGCAGCAGTGGGCTAGTCTCTAGTCTCAGTCTCGGTTGTTTTACGGCTAGCTTTTCCATCATGGTTTGCAATTGTTGACTACACAAATCTACCGTAATTGTCTGGACAGTTCATAGGAAGCTGTAGTGGATGATACCCAGCATCAGTCTGCGGATTTGGCTAGTTCTAGTGGGTTCAATCATTGTGATGAGTGTTTGCGATTATCGTACAGTTTAAAACTTTTTATTTAAACATTTTTAATATTTATTTTTAGTTTAAAAGTTTAAATTTTTCATCACAAGTAACGATACGATTCAAAATCCACTCGTTATTGTTACGGTTGAGTAATGTAACGCAGCACTCGGCGCGCGTTTGTTGGTGTGCTTCACTCAATCCACGCGGTACCCATTTTTTGAGCTTTTCACTTTTCCAATCAGTTTAAAAATGAATTAAAATCGTTTTATCACTCACACCGAAGTCTGCCGCTAACTCTGACGTACTTTGCGATGGATGCGCTTCCACGATCACTTTTAATTATTCATTGTCAACTAGGGTCTCCGGGCATCCACGGGGTTTGTTCTGTACATCTGTCATACTACTATACTATACATTAATCCTTCGAGCTGTTTCTGCAGCGCTGGTGTCACGGTGGAACTCATATTTGTAAATAACACGATATTTTAAGTTTTCCATATTGTGAACAAAACGATGTCAAAGAAAAATCTAATGGCGTGAAAACAATTAATCACTAAATTCGAAACACAAATACACAAGTCTAACTTTGAAATAAATTTGAATATGGAATTCTTAACCAAACGTTAGATATTTGAGATCAAAGCGGCCAGTTCGACAAAACGCCAATTCCATATGTAAGGACCTAATAATAATAGGAAAGCTGCGGTTAATTAATTAATTAATTACATAATTAACCAACCCGCCTGCTAAGTGTGCATGATGGGCTATAATGAATGAATGTATGAAGACTGCCTATGGATATGAAATTCTTCAAATCGAAAAATCCTAAATCAGTCACATTATTATCTTATCATCAACTCGTTAAAACTCTACTGCCGTACATATTTGGATCTATCGAAATAGAATTAGTGCATTTAAAGCTTTTAAAACAGCAGGTTTATTTAGTAACATTTGCGAGGGTGCGAGTGTTTTCAAATTGCTAAATTGTTAAACTGCGATCCACTATTTAGAATACAATTTTTTCCCGTTTGGTAGAGTAAAAATTGCAAATCCTTCAACTAACTACTTAAAGTAATACATATGCAGCATTTTTTCGGAATATAAATAATATATTCGGTATAAATAAAATTATTAGGTTGTCCACAGTTATATTGTCTCAGTTAGGATTAGGTATTCGTATTACGTTCATAGTTATTTGATCCATTACTTCCAAAATTAATATTTTAATAATTTGCATTTTATGATTACGAAATCGTTCTTAGAAAAAATGTATGTTGTAGTAATTCTCAAAATTCTTGTTTCCGCACCAATCACTTTAAAATCAATATCTAAAGGGTGCACGTTGTCTATGAATATTAATTCGTTTCAAAAATTTAAAAAAGTGGTTGTTATATTGAAAACTCTTATTTTTGTATAGACTCCATTTCGGCTCTTGTTTCAATAAACAACGCAGAGTGCGTTACTCGAGTCTCAACGCGCACTTGCCCAATTTTTAATAGGTCCTACGAGTAGGTACATTACATTTGCGTAACCTATAACTACAATTTCAATAGACGACCTATAGCTCTAGAAATGACTATTACCAAAATGCATTTACATTTACTCTTATATTCATTATTTCACTCCAGTTTTTTAAATAAAACTTGCATGAAACTCTAAGGCCCGTAATATAACAATTTAATCCACAATCTAAGTTTAACCATTTTGTGGATTATTTCGTAATATCAATAATGGTCAATATTTTATAGGGGATTTAAACTGCTAGAAAGCTTAAGCAGTCTGCCAGGCGATATAATAATTGTAATTTAGAGTTAGGGTTGCCACCTTTTTTTTAAATAAATATAGTATTCTTGTCAAAAAAGGCGAAAAAATATAGTACTTTTGGGAAATTCAGGGAAAAAAGTACACATTCATTTTTTATCTTTATGCATTTTTCCATATCTATTGCTCTTCGCTTTGGCCATCAACCTTTAAAATATTTATAGGAATCTGAGCAATTTAGATTCATATCAAAAATAAAATAAATTAACAATTCATTTTTAATTAAATTTATTATCTATTTCTTTCTTCTTTCCATTTAACATTCATGACGGAAAAATTCTTTCCGTAAAACTTACTTGTTCCAGACTTCCAGTCACAGTTAACATAAAAAATCGCTACATTTGAATTAGGGGAAAAAATATAGTACTTTTGGGAAATTCAGGAAAAAGTACACATTCATTTTTTATCTTTATGCATTTTTCCATATAAATTTGTTATTGCTCTTTGCCTTGGCCATCAACCTTTAAAATATTTATAGGAATCTGAGCTATTTAGATTAATATCAAAAATAAAATAAATTAACAATTCATTTTTAATTAAATTTATTATCTATTTCTTTCTTCTTTCCATTTAACATTCATGACGGAAAAATTCTTTCCGTAAAACTTACTTGTTCCAGACTTCCAGTCACAGTTAACATAAAAAATCGCTACATTTGAATTAGGGGAAAAAATATAGTATTTTTCGTACTATATTATTTTTCTATAATATATAGTACGATTGACTGAAATATAGTACCTACGATACTTTATATTATAGTACGGATGGCAACCCTATTTAGAGTATATATATTGTGTTAAGTCAAAATGTCCGCTCTTCACGCAGTACATAAGTATACTAGATATCTATAATTATCATTTCTCGAAGACTTCTTTACGTTCAGTCACATTGCCATATTTATCTTTATATTATATAAAATTCCAATATGCGTGTGTCCATAATTCTTCTCCTCCTAAACGACTTGACCGATTTTGATGATTTTTTTTTCAATGGACTTCATTTCATCTTCACTTCATTCGACTTTTAGGAGGTAATCCATGGAATCACCTGGATGGTTCTTAGCTATAGTTGGATACGGTAGGTGACGCTGTTATAGTACATAATATTATAAAATTTATAGGATGCTAGAACAAAACACAAAAAAATTAATATATGCTAAATATTTTCACATTTTAAAAATTAATCGAAGTTTAACTCAGGCTATGTTTTGCAATTGTTACTTATTATAAAAGTCGTACAATCGATAGATTGAATTAACACATTTAGTTAAACTGTATGAAAAACGATGATAAATGTTATGGTCCTAAGCGACGTCCGTCAATGAATTTTACTAACTTACAAAGTACCTGAATAAACCTATCAAAGCCGCACTAAATATAACCCAGGCGCAACAAGTTATCAATTCGGTTCTTGTCTACTTTGTACAAACCGCCACCACGAATTTACCACGGGAAATTTAGTTCAGGCGGGTCTTAACTGCCACGAACGCAGTACCCATTATCGAAGTATTTCACAAGCATAGTTACGAGTTTGTGTTAGAGAAAATGTAATGTTCTAAACATAATTTAATAGCTTGTACCTAGCTACAGATACGTTAATTCATTAAATAAAACTTATATTAAATTACCTTAACCTAAATTAATTTATATTTGCGATAATATTTTGGTCATTGTAAAACATAAAATTAAAATATATATTTCAAAAATGGCCTATCAAATACAGGTTGTGAATTCCCGGGCACATTACTAAGGCTTATCGATACGAAGTTCTAAGATGCTGCAATTAGACTTCTATAGTGAAATAACAAGACTAACAAATATTTTATGAAAAAGTTTAATAGAAAAATCAGAACGTTTATTTTTAGTCGAAACCCAAGAATTTCTTTACACAAATGTCATATATACAATGCTTCAATCCCACAGCGAGATCGTCGTTGCCCGATATTATTTTTTAGTAAGAAATTCCTTGAAAACAGTTTATTCAACAAAAATTATATTACCGACTTCTTGCCCAGGAAATAAACCATTTGTATTGAGCCGACACGATAGCCGACGTAGCTCCAGCATGGCTTTACCACGTAAGATGATTATTACGTCGATGGTTTGTGTTATTGTATTCTTTAATGTAATTTAAAGTTTATAAAATTCTCAATTGTTGAATTAAGTATTATTTTGGCGCTTGATGATTTTTTATAATACGAGGACTGAATGAATGGTTAACAATAAATTCTTTGCAAAATTTTTTTTTTAATTTAGTTAGTAGTAGTCAGTTTTTCTACTCATCGGACATTTGAACCTCTCGAATTAACCAACATACACAATGGTGAATTTTGTAATTATAAAATCCGTTCTGTAGTTACGAAAAAAAAAACCTATATAGACTAACGCAGTAGATCTTTGTTTGTATAACGTACAAAGCTTGTGTTTAAGGGCCGAATACTCAAACACTATGATTTACTGAATTTTAAGTTGTCGTTAATTCTTGTGGTGTCACAGTCACTTTGACTTAAAGTGATAAAGAGAGCACGAGACTTAACGGCATCTTAAAATTGAGCAGCGTTTGAGTATTTAAGCATAAGGCATAAAAGTATCTATAATTGAAACATCTATTTATTGTGTGACATTATATTAAAATGAAACAAACAGAATGGACGTGACGCGCAGGCCTGGGTATAGAATTTTCCCCCCTCCAGTCCGCCGGTAGTCCGTGTTGCTCTATGTGTAAACGAAATGTAAACAAATATGTATGTCATATAAAGCCATAAAGAGCTATTAAAAATTAACCACTGCTAAGAAATTTAAATATTAAAATCGGTGTTTGTAATAACCATAATATAATGTATAATGCAAAAATATAAAAATCACACCTTAAAAAAAAGTTTACATATCGAATTGGCGTCTCTATTTCCTGGTAGCCATTTGTCACAACTCGCAATAAAAATAAAATGGCGCCATACCCAGTCTAAACGACAAAGTTTGTTCCCCAACACAACACATAGGTACTCGTAATAATTATTCCCGAGTGTAGTTTAAAAGGTTTAAAGCGTCGAAATTACTGTAAAATGCGCTGACGAGATTTTTTGATCTTTTTGAGACAAGTTAACAAATATTACAGGATGATATTATTGTAATATTATAGGATTAAAAATTGAAACGCCAATGGTATCTTTGTTTATAAGCGCTATTTCCTTTGCTTCCTTTAGGGTGTTACCACACCAATCGATCGATGGCGTCGATCGATGGTTTCTACCACACCGATTGATCGATGGTAGAATGGATTAGTCGACGTCGATCGACCTGCTTGATTATTCGAGAACCCGCCCCGCTCCGCTCCACCGACCGCAATTTGAAAGATACTGATGATGAGCCCACAACCACATCGATTAATTGTCGATCGACGTCGATTAATCGTTTAATCGACCAGTATCCGTCAATCAACTAAAACTACCACACTAACGAACTAACAATGATGATGATGACTGTTGAATTTAATACGATGCAGAAAGCATTAACCTATTAAAATCCACTGCTGAACATAGGCGTCCCTCTTAGATTGCCTCACAGGGGTATATTTGCCATAGTTGCTTAGTTCGCTTGGCAAGCGGGTTGGCAACCACAGTTTATTTTTATTTTTAGTCGTTATTAGGAAGTCGCTGTTGCCCATCTCCTGATTTGTTTCCCTCTGTCGCTTCTTACAACACCCACGGGATAATATGGGGTAGTGGATATCCTTACATAAACAGCCCCTGAAAATGTAGATTTTTATTTAGTCTTTTTCGTTTATTTTGTAATTTAAAATTACACCAGAATCTTAACGATCATACTGAAGTGTGGATAAGTGTTCTTTCTGCCACTTAATAGCTTCAAGAAGAATTATTGCTTGTTTTTATTTTTTTATATTTTTTTTAGTTTTAGCTTTACTTTTTCATTTGCGGGATAGGCAGGGAGGATCTTTCTTACTTTCTTTATTTATATTTCTTTTATTTTTAGTTGGTAGTTATTGTAGGCCTCATTCAAAGTATTTAGTAGTGGTGGTTTACGTGAAGGTTCGTTACGGTCATATATATATATATATATATATATATCTTATTTTTGAACTGCTGGGAATATATAGATAGATCGTCAACTATGATCATCTTTGTACCTTGACATGTGAATGATTTGATGTAAACTGTATTATTTTCAAATGGAAAAGTTTTTTTAATCTTTTGAATACGATTTTCAGTTACGATCTTCCTATTTCAGTCCATTTTTAGTCGTTATAGCGGTCTAACCGCGAACTCACTTATTACGCTCATTATCAAGAAAGCCCACGTATAGTGACGGGCAACTACGGAACCCTACCTCTACAATGTGCGTGGCCCGACACGCACTTGGCCAGTTTTCTTTTATTTTATATTCAATGTGTTTATAACAAAACGTTTGAACACAAATTCACTTATTCTGCGTTCCGAACGCAAATAAAGTATTAATTAATTTCGGATATTAATCGATAATACGTACATAGATAGATATATTAAAAAGAGTCCAATGACTATTTATATAAATGTTTTATGCTTTTTTGGCCTTTTTGTGTCTTTAAGCTGAATCAGCTAACAAAATTTATTTAGTATATATTTAATATAGCTAAAAAGGATTTTTTGTTACTTTTTTGTGTTTTTATAAGTGTAAGGCCACAAAAAATAGTCGGAAATGACGTTAAAGAAAATCAGCGTCTAAGATCCAAGTCGTTCCATTACAAAATAGATTTATTTACAGCAATAACTGTACTCTTTTGCTGATGATAGAGATTACTTATTTCTTTTGATCCATTCCGCTTCTTAACACTTAAGAACCACATATTTTGACCACGAAATTAACAGGCGCATTATTACGGTACCAAATTAATCCCTCATTTCCATCACCACTCTAGTATATTATTTCAATTAACCTTAATAAAAACACAAAATGTAAGCATTCAGACCAATTCAGTCGGCGTCGGAAAACAGTAATAGGAGCAATATTAAATACACTGTGCATTTGCACGAAGTTATTTCTGATTGCAGGTGTTTAATAACGTTGTATTTTGGTAGAGGAAGCAATGAGCATAATATTTATTCGGTGAATAAACGCTTTGCTTTCAAATAATTGCAGTGTTGATTGAACGGGCGAATTAACACATTTTACCATATTAGTGGTTTCGTTATTTACATTATTCACTTCAAAATTAATGACCAATTGGCATAGGGATATTCGATTCATCAATTTAAATAATTCTAGTAATAAACCAACAAAATGTAAAGTCAAATGTAGAGCAGCAGAGAGTAAAGTTAGGTTTTGTACCTAAAGCAAAATAAAGCATGATTGTGATTCTGATCCCGGGTTCGAATCCCTGGCAGGCCAAAATTAGCACATTTATTTATAGGCGTATAAATATGATTTTTTATTTATATTATATATTAATAAAAAATAATATATATTATTATGAATTTTTATTGCAAGGACTTAAACGATATTTCTATTAAACTGCAGGAATGTTATTGCTTTCACCACATAGATAATTCTTAATTTTGCTTTGACCAAATAAATACATGCCTAATACTTTAGGTGTGTGTTGGTGATATAAAAGAATTCATCACCCTATTCCGTCACGAAGATGTCATAAGAAAGGACTATGGGAAATGCTATAAATATCTTATAGCCCCCGATAGATGTTGGTATACAAATCTCGTATATGCCAGATGTATACCCAGATCGGCTACGGGAAGCAATGCCAAGCGATCGATGGCATCGATCGATGATAGAATGGATTAGTCAACGTCGATCAAGCTGCTTGACTATTTGAGAACCCACCCCGCTCCACCGACCGCCATTTAAAATGTCGTCTAGATGAAATAAGCAATCTCTAACCTTTAAAAACGGTCGCATCCAGAGTCTTCTGCGTTTACATCTCTGTAATAATAATACGAGCAAGAGTGTACTGGCTAACAATAACATGTCCCCTTCTGAATACATTTTGAAAAACACTGATGATGAGCCCACGACCACATCGATTAATTGTCGATCGACGATAGAACAACGTTTTATCGACCAGTATCCGTCGATCAGCTAAAGCTACCACACCAATCGATCGATTGGTGTAGTAACACCCTAAAGTCCGATAAGTGCGTTTCTGCAACCGCTGTTCCGTTTGGCAAGCATGGCTATTACGGAAAACCGATAACGATAGGAGTGGTCCTGAGTGGCTTATGTCAAACAGACTGATGAAGAATAAAAAGACAAAAGAAAAACATTGCGCCATTCATTTCATTTCGTCTATACATAATTGTAACAATACTAAACAATACTTTTTGACTTTAAAGATTAAAATCGCCACAACCTGTTTATTCTGCATGATTCCGTTTATAAATACGCCGAGAAATTCCAACATGTTATTGTTCTCTTGTGCATATTCGTAATAATTAAGAACTTTTTTGCCATTTGCGCGTACTTTATGTGTAAAATATTCGAAAATCTTTTCATCTTTATACATACGGTCTACTTGAAAGATAGTCTAAACTATAAGGATTTTACTTCGATTATTCTAAGCTATCTATTTTATTTGGAATCTAATAAAGATTTTTAGTTGTAGTTAATAAAGATTTATAGTATACAGGCTTTTTCACAATCTTATTTACTCAAGTAGCTCCTGAAAATCGAAATATATTTATAACGTAGGTAAAGATAGATGGTAGCGCCACGCCGCAACTATATTATAGTTCGGCTCGACCGGGTTAGGATCACGCTCTCACAGAATACCAGCGTAAAATAGCAGCTTAATGTTGCTGTGTTTTGTATGGTGAGTGTAGAGAACCGGAGACTTTTTTTACTGGAAAAGAGGCATTCCATCTTAGTCCTCAGGGGTTACAACGCATCTGCGTCTTGATTCTTAATCGAGGATAAATGTAGATGTCTATGGGCTACAGCATCCTCTTACCATCAGGTGAACTGTGTGCTCATTTGACACATTAAACTATATAAAAAAATATGTGACAATCTTGACAACTTTATAGGGTTTTTTTAATTAGCCGGTGGACGAAAAATTACGTGAAGATTTAGGTATTGCCGCTGTGAAGATTTTAGATACTTTATTTTGGATTGTTTTATCGATTTACTGAAGTAGAACCAAGTAGCAAAGTTTAGGTAAAATTGTAATCAACTCTGCTTCAATTTTTATTAGTAGCCGTATGGGGGCAGCGTAAATAAATCCATCACTCCATTTCATTCCATGCGCGTCATGTAACTGCCGTAAAAGGCGACTGTGGGAGATAACAGAAAAATCAAATGGCTTTTGATAGATAGTGGTACAACCATCCCGTTTATGAAAATATACAAAGCGGTGACAGACAGCAGTGTCACATGTGACTTATACTGCGATTTTATACCTATATAATTAAATCTCTTTGTGCGATTTAATCCGCGTGTCAAGTGTGGTTTACAGTTACTTATTTATTCTTTATTGCATTCTTTATAACAAAAAAGGCTTCAACTCTAATTAAATTGTGAAAGAATATAAATACATTGGAAGTTTAATTATTTAACGCTTTAAATAAGCTTGACCTGTATGTTTGTACGAATGTTATTGATTTTTCTGAAATTTTGCCGACGTATTAAGAACCTTTGTCAATACAATAATTTCATGACTATGATCTAGTATTCTAACAACGGTCATCATGATTATGATCTAGTATTTTAACTGCGGTCATCACAGCTCATGATTAATGCGTGGCGCGGTATTTTAGTGGGTTTCGACTCAATATTATTTCTTATTGCTTTCACATGGTTTGCGACTGTGACTCCATGGAAACGCGTGTCCCAATTCTGTAATCTGTAGGTACTTCTACGAGTATGTCACGGCAATACTGTCGCGCGATTGTTGGGTAGTAAATGTTTATTAGATTACTTTATTTAGTTGTAGCTTACATTTACATAACCATTATAGCTTACATTTCATATTTCACATATGTACACTACTGGCATATTATCAAAAAATTAAGGCTATACAAGCATTATCACCCCAAGGACTAAGTCTACATGTTGATTCTTAATCGAGGATAGATGTAGAGTCTACTGGCTTACAGCATCCATTTACCATCAGGTGGACTGTATGCTAGGTAGTCAAAATATGAATATATCTGCAATTAGATGAGTTTTTTTTTAGTCGTTATTAGGGCGACGCCGCTGCTCATAGTGATTAGTTTCCCTCGGTCACCTCTTACGACACCCACGGGAGGTTTTGGGGTAGTAGATATTCTTACACCGCCACTACACGTTTAACTGCGGTCGCAAACCCGCTTGCCCAGGGTGGCAACTATGGCAAATGTCCCCCCTATGAGGCAATCTATGGGGAGGCCATTGTTCAGTAGTGGATTAACATGCTGTAACTGTAACTGTAAGATGAGTATATCGATCTAGTTATAGTCTTTGAATAATTATGGAGTAGAACTTAGGTTCCTTTTAAAATTGATGTAAACATTTTCTTTATCTTATTACACAAAAGCATGAGGACAATGGTGTGTACTTTATAAACATTCCTGAAAAACGTCTTAAATCTGACTGCATCGTAGGCTTAATTTTCTCTTAACAAGTTTTTTTTATGATTAAGCAATTGGAGCGGATTTGGAATTTTAATTTTCGAGACGATTGTGGAAATACAATAACAAAAATATTTTTAAGGATTAGAAGATATTATTTAGGTGAATTACCATCTATTCGCGACAGATAATATTGCGGTCGCCGTAGGTACTAAAACTATTAACACGCCTGCACTTAGACTTTGAATTATTATAGAATTATATTACGCACTTAGGTTCCTTTGAAATGGATACACTCCAAGTTCAATGTTACGTTAAATTTTCTTTATTATTACACAGAAGCATGAGAACAATGGTGTGTATTTTAAAACATTCCTGTAAGAGATCTTAAATCTGATTGCATCGTTGACTCAATTTTCTCTTAACAAATTTCTTCGTTAATATTAAGCAATTGTTGCGATTATTAGAATTTTAATTGTCGAGATGTTTGTGCAAATACAATAACGTTGGTTTCGTAGTACGTTTCAATGTAATTTGACGATCAATTTTTCGAATCTTATATCCAAGGTGAACGTATAAAAAGACTAAAGCGTCAAGTGCTCTAACTTGGCACTTCTGATGAGCACAATAGATCCTCGCTTGTTTTAAAACACGGCTCTCCTTACGTCATCCGTTCTAATAACGATGTTAAATGGTGCAAAACTGTTATGATATAAACGCACCATTGTTACTTATGATCCAACGCAACGCTGATGTTTTCGCCAGCTTTCTGAATTAACATGCGTCGTCTGACAGTGATAAGGATTACGTAGGCAGGTTCGCTATGCAAATAAGGCAACACATTAAAATTAACGCAATCGCAATGGCAATTCTTCTCATTGTTATATTTAAATCACCTACAAATTAAAATGTACAGTTTTGAAATACAGTTTTATAAAATATATGTTATCAGTAATTTTAACGCATTAGTAAGATGTGATTGTGATTGTTATTGTGATTAGTAAGATGATAATGTGACAGCAGAATATAAGCATGATATTCACCACGGATAAGAACACAAGGCAAGCAAGGTGCGGAACGAGAAATATGATCAGGTCAGACAAGGTCACCTGGACGACAATCGCCCTACGCAAGGACAGAGGTGACTCACCGAGGGGCTGATGCAAAGCTGCGTGCGCGTCGCAGTCAGTACAGATCGAAGAGCGCAGCATTCGTTCACGCTGGAGCCTCCGCAAGAGTTGTAAATGCTGCGGTGTAAACACCGTGCCCGAGCGCTCGCCCACCAGCAAAACGTCCCCCGCTTCCCACCAGGCCTGTTCCCGCAGGGTTCCATCGCGATTAAATAGGCCCATGTCTTTATATCCCTCAGGAGGACTGAGCGCACCCGGCTCCTGCTCCTGGTAGCGCTCGCACGCGCCACATCCCGAGCACTCTTCATTCTCATCCTCATCAGAGTAACCGCACTCGTCTCGTACTACGATGATATAGTCGGCCTCGAAAAACTCATTTGCGCTCTCGTCGAAAACGACCCTGTGTTTTTTGGGCTTATTTCCCTTTTTGAGCGACGACTTTAAGTTTTCGTGATCCTTGTTGTGGCGCGAGTCGCGAGCGGCGCGTTCGGCGCGCATCGTCGCGTGAAGTCGCGTGAAGTCGCGTGGTGCCGCGGCGCTGACGGACGCCGGTGTGGCGGATGGCGGCCACCGACGGCAGGCAGTAAGCGGTTCGACGCCGACTGCAGCGCCGCGCCCGCCCGCCACCGCCCGCGCCCTATCGATCGCTCCAAACGCCCAACGCCGCCGCCACACCACTAACGACACAGCATCGCCACGATTTTCCACTCGTTAATAAACACGCCACCGCGGACCGCTTATCAATTGGACACAATAAGGTGACGGCTTAAAATGTAAGCTCGAATTACACAGTTTCTGCTTGGCATTGCATAATTATTTAATATTCTGTGGTGGTATTTACGGTACGAACGTACGACGCTGGTACGTCTTTGAACGCTGTACATGTGAAGAAACGCAGGCGGTAATAAACGAGCATGCTTAATATAGGTAGGTAGTTATATTATTAAACTTTTTACACCTAATCACAAATTAGACGTAAATGTCAACCCTTAATAGTCCAAGCGGTGACCGTCGATAAAGCCTGGTCATCCGGAATAAGTAGAAAAGTACTATTTTAATTGCTGGGTATTAGTTAATTTTTTTTTTTTAATTTCTTAATTATTTAAGAATTTCTAATGACGGTGTAGTACAAGAATATTCTTACGACTCCGAATAATTAAGGGAGCAGAATGTTTTTTGGAAAAACTATATGTATTATATGTATATATTATAATGTAAACTATATATATATATATATATATATATATTATATAATAAAAACTATATATATTCTGCTCCCTTAATTATTCGGAGTCATAAAAATATTTTTTACTACTCCGTCATTAGAAATTTTAAAATAGTTAAAAAGAAATTAAAAAAATTATAAGATAAAACGAAAAACTCGCGCTTAACAGAAACTTTACAAACAGATAGAGAGGAATGCCAGGACTACATTTTATCCACAAACTTAAAGATATATTTATGAAAAGACGTAAAATTGATAAAATAAATGGAATTTAAATCTTAATAACGGCACATTATTAGATCCTACTAGTGTGGTTCGTTATTTTTAAACATTTTTAAAGATATTTTTAAGATCATTTGAAAATTTGATAATTTTAAAGATATTTTTAAGATTTTTTGAAACATATTTTTTAAAGAAATATTTTTTAAAGATATTTTTAAAATAATGAAAGATATTTTTTGAGAAGACGTAAAATTGATAAGATAAATGGTACATATTTAAATCTTAATAACGGCACATTATTAGATCCTACTAGTGTCACTAGTTATTAATATATTCGCATACCCGCCTCGCGGGTCGCGGGGCCTAGACAGGTTATGTCGGACTCGCACCGGCTAAAACCCCATGGTGTTCCTTCGCCGCATATCCGCCCATAGACAATAGGGTCCCAATTTTACCGCGTTGCCATTGAAAGGGTTTTAAATAAATAGGGAAATAAAGGAGCATAAGTCTGAATATGAAGGTGAAACCATTTAGAAATTTTTAATGAATAATTTTATTCCAATCAAAGACTGCAGGGGAGGGAACTTGGTAAGTCTTCATGCCGCTGGGTGCGTAACAGACGTTACAATTTTTTCTTCAAAAGTTTTAGAAACCATTTTTTTTTTGTTATACCCACCGATGGAATGCACTGACAGAATATTTAGGTTGAAAATAGATTTTTAAGCACTAACCTACATAACATAATGCTAAAAGATGTACTTTTTTATTATACCATGCACCCGTTGACAAACAAGCACACAGTCCACCTGATGGTAAGTGAATGCTGTGGCCCATAGATATCCACATTTATCCTCGATTAAGAATCAAAGTGCTGAGGGCTAAGATGGAATACCTCGTTTCCAGTAAAAAGGGTCTCCGGTTCTCTTCATTCACCATACGGAACACAGCAGTATTAAGCTGCTATTTTACGCTGGTATTCTGTGAGAGCGTGGTCCTATACCGGTTGAGCCGACCCGTGCTACAACCATAATATAGCTGCAGTGTGGCTCTACCACGTGAATTTCCTTCACGTGTCGTAAAACCCTCTGTCATAGGGGCCCCATTTATTTTAAAGTGCTCGGGGTCAACAATAGATCTAAGACGGCTCTGCCATGACGACATAGTATACCTATACCACATTCTACTTTAATTTAGCAGTAAATATTTTAAAGCAAAGAGTTGTATATATATATATATATATATATATATATATATATATATATATATATATATATATATATATATATATAAAAATAATATTGAATTGTCTGTATGTAATATAGAAATAACAGCTGCATGCCATGAAAACATGAATGGTTATTATTATTAAATTATTGTCTGCCTGTCAGTCTGTCAAAGCTAATTTATTTATTTACTAGCAGTTCCCCGCGCCTTCGCTCGCGTGTAATTTAAGGTTTTAACTTTTTTGTGCGGAACACTAATTATTTTTCTAAGATAAAAGTAGCCTAAGTTACTCCTTATAACATCAGATATCTGCCAGTGAAAGTCCCGTCAAAATCGGTTTCGGAGATTAGCCAGAACAAACAGACAGACAGACAGACAGATAGACAGACAAAAAATTTAAAAATTGTGTTTTTGTTATAAGTACTGTATATACTTTCATATGCATTTAGTAAAAAGCTGTTATTTTAACATTACAACAGACACTTCAATTTTATTTATTTGTATAGATTATTACATCCACATACTGCTATCTCCGAATTAGCTGAACCGATTGTAATGAAACAGATAGAGAGCAATGCCTTTCTTTATTTTATCCTAAAACCTTGTAGATATTTATTTTAAGAAATAGAAAAATTTATAAAATAAATGATCTTTGATAATTATCTTAAATGTAAATAATGCATCATTAATAGATCCTTCCCAGGCGCAGCCGGGATGGGCCTCTACTATTCAATACGTTTTAAGTATTACAAATATCAGCAAAGCAGAAGATGGAATTTTCATTATTACTTTAACTTTAATATTTTATTAAAATTCACAAAAAAAAGGATGTTTCAATTACCAGTCCTCTTACTTCGAATATTGCTTACAAAAGCTATTTTACTTCAACATATTCAAAATCGCATAAATACTTAAATGCTGGAATATTAATGATCCCTTTTATCTGACAAACTATAGGATTTATATTTGATGTAATAACTAAGCTGATTAATAACGGATGGTTTATGTTTGTAGCAAATAAAGTTCTAAATATAGCCACGCAAATAACGCATATATTTTTTTTATAAAAAGAATAGGTATTATATAATTACTAATACTCCCGCTAACCACTCCAAGTTAGCTTAAAACTAAAACTACCCTTGTTATTAGGAGTGATTCACTGTGATAGTCGAGTGGCGGATTCGAACCCTCGACTTTCCGATTTTACAATCCGCACCCTTGACTTGATAAGGCTACCGTCGCTTCATTCATTATGTGCTAACATACGAACATATTACCTTTAATTAACAAATCTTATAGTATAGAAACGCTCGTAAAGGGCGGGCGTAAAGAAGACCGGAGCGTTCAGCGTTCTTTTGAAATACTAACAATTGTTCTTAAATACTAACAATGCTATTAGATTACCAACATTCAAATTAACTACCTCAAGTAAATTTTAAATGCTTGTATTAGGAGTGCTTTATTGCAGTAGTCGAATGGCGGATTCAAATCAACAATTTTTTGTGAAGCAGAAGTGGGATAGTATTTTCCTCCAATAAAGTCGATAACGCCGTATCGAAGAATAATAATCCGCCTTCCCCTTTGAACTTTGAGCCTTCATATAATTTTCGAGAGCATAGATCCCTTATCGGTTTACAAAAAAGCTTTAGTACTACAGGTTTTAATATTGCACAGATACCTTGTGGCAATTACGAGGAGGGTTGAGAAGAGCAATCCGTCCAGTGTGATTAAGTCACGTTCAGACGGTACTTTAGTCTATTTAACATTACCGAATTGACTGTAGAAGTGGTGAAGGTGAAGGAATAATAGCATATTCCCGAAACTCTTCACCACTATTAACAAGTTAGATTTTTTTACGTAACAGACTAGAAAGCACGTACGTTACCCCTCCTTCTATATATATATGCTAGCCAGTTGGCCGTGCCCACCAAGCGTGGCAGCTATGGCAAATAGGCCGATGTAATGAATAAATGAATGAACTTCTAGAGTATTCACGGGTCTTAATATAAAACATCAACAAGTATTTATTACACATATATGCCAGAACTTTAAGCTGCTACATCCGTTTTAAGAAATGGCCAAATAAATATCTCTTCTTTCTTTCTTTCTTTCTTTAGGTGAGTTCAGCTTCTACAAAAAGGTGAGCCAACAAATTAACCTAGTTTATCCGCGTCTTATCGTTCTGTATACCTCAGAACATTAATTAAAAAGCATTTAACCAGTGTTTCTTACCCTTTAAAAAAAATTAATTTATTTTATTATTAAATAATTAAATAAAACTAATTTTACGAATTTAATCGCGTTAAATTTTTTAATTCCTGACGTTTCGAGTGCTTTACAGTACCGTTGCTAGGAATCGGTATTCTTTTGCGAGGATTTGTGGTCTATTAAATCTGATGTAATGGCGGGGATGGTCTTGAACATGTTCACGGACTGCAGACTTTCCAGAGATTCACATTTCATGTGTTAAATACCCTATTAGTTAATTCACCTTCAGCACCAGAATCCTTTATTGCTGTCTATACAAGGGCAATCAATCGCCTTGGTCTTAAATTCATTTTAAGAAAGAGATATACTCAAAATTCAATATGCTAGTGGCAATGCTGCTTATTAGTAGCTTGCTTAGTACAGTGCAACTCCTCATCATCATTATCATTACAGCTATTTACAAATGCACTCAAAAATACCTCAAAACACAGCCCCGAGCCAGAAAAGCAATAGAAAATGTGTCGTAATTTCCCGAGAACTGGCCAAGCGAGCTGGATCAGTTGATTAACAAATTGTCCTAGGTAAACATACTCGTTAACAACTTTGAGCGATCTTTACAAATTGGATGATGACTCGATATTCTTGCTGAATGTTCCTGAATCCCGTACATACTGAGTAACTAGGTAGCTCAAAAGTCAGCGTGCTGGGAATATTTCTTTAACACGCAAATTATTCTTCATAACAATCAGAGATCAATGTCCACTGCGACTGCTTATTTGTTTCCAATATTACAGGTTTTCTTGGATACGACTGAACCGATGTATTTTTTTAATTAAATATTTAATAAAAAATTCTAACCCTAAGTGTGGCAAAATAGGGGATGAAAATTTTAATGTATTTATTAAGACGACATTCTGTTTGTTACCTTGAACTTGCGATATTCAGTTATATCACTCACAAAGTCACCTAACAAGACAAGGTCATTAGAGTAGCCTTTAACCTCGCCTTTGATTTAACCGCAGTCACCATTCCAAAGCAAGCACCAACCAATTACAAAACAGTTTCACAAATGCGAGATTTAAATGGCTTTCTGGTAGTTTAATTAAATTTAATTAAACTTTAAATAAAAAGGACAAATCGACTTTAAAACTAAAAATTATCTATACAATAAAATTGAAGTGATATTAAAATAACTGGCTTCTATTAAGCTCAGGGGGTTAAATATACATTGCATCCTATTGTCAGATATAAAGATGTCTGTCTGTCTCTCCGTCATCGGAATGACTGAACCGATTGTGATGAAACTTTACGAACAGATTCCGGTGAGGCAGAACAGATGCCAGGAGGCATTTAGGCTATATTTGATCCAAAAACTCAAGGTTTTTTTTATAAAAACGAAAAATTGATAAAATAAACGTCTAGAGGCAAGTGTGACAGTGGGGCAAGTGTGACAAATGCAAATTATGCGGTATAAATACGTTTTTTGGTTAAATGCCATCTCTTGAACAACGCAGGAACTTTTATGCTATTGACTATACCGACAGTTAAGTACATAGCTTCAACTATTTTATCAACAGACGTCATTTTTTTTAAACCACTCAACCGGCGAAAGCACGCGCAATTTTAAGAGGCGAAGTTTTTAAGTGTTTCGATACGTCATTAAGTTATTTTAAATAAGATACAAGATGAGTGAAAAAGAATAATATTAGTACTTATAGTGTAATATGTTTATGTGACCTGAAATCCACTATTCCTTGAAATACGGATACATTTAGACCTACCTCACCTAATGACTAACATCGGGGTAAGTGTGACAGCATATAAAAAAGAAAGAGATATGCCCGGTAGTTGAAAATGTATCGGAACCTGATGTCTCCAGTTGGCCCCTACCACACGCCAACTACTACACATGCAGATCAGTAAAAGCAAATAGATAATATAGAGTCGCGCACACTCGCATTATATAAATCAGAAAGTACTACACAATCAATTATAAACCTTATTCCTACAAACAGAGCCTGCATTTACCACGCACTATACTACTTACTTCTTTAGCTATATATAGCTTATGTTAGTGGAGCACATCACTAACTCGTCGCAAGATACAGCGGCCGTACTAAGCGATGCATCCGCATAAATAAAGTATGGATTGTGATATTTCCATTGCTTGTTCAGTCACTTAGAGACATACTTAAGTAGCGGTTAAGGAGCAATGTATTTACTGCAAAACAGTACAGTCGCTGTGTTATTTGAAAATAAAAATAACGTAGTAAGAGCAAGAAATATTTTACGATTTGTTGTTTTTCATAATTTTAAAGATAAATATAGTAAAATACATATGGTAAGTGATTCTATGCTTTAAAAATTTTTTGTTTGGACATTGGTTTTTGCAAGAAACCACTGAATAACACGGCATTCTGATAATGTTTCACGATGACGGTCGAAAGAGCACTACAGTAGTGCTCTTTCGAACACAGGAACGGCCATTTGCATAGAACATGAGCATTTTGATCATAGGGCGCGGACACAGACACGCCCCTTGCCACTTCTCCTCTTTTTATATTTCTATGTGTGACAGTGTCACGCTTACCCCGATCATCTTGTATGAGAATATCGTAACTAGTGATGGGACAGCCTATTGTTTTAACCGACTTTCAAAAAAGGAGGATGCTGTTTACCTGCGTGTTGTATGTATTTATATTTAAGTATTCACTTTTATATTTATACTTAATAAAAGAGCGAGCGAAGCGAGTGAGATCTCAGAGTCACGTTAAACGAATCGTTGTTTGTAAGTTAGTAGGTACTTGTATTTGTATGTACATGTGTCTGTCTGATCAAATAATTGAATCTTGATGAAACAAGTTTCTGTCAAGACCCAGGAAAGTTGAAAGTAAATAGCCTAACAGGTTTTCAAAACACTAGCTCACCAGGCCGCCATAATACAACTGTATTGTTCACATGCAATGCCTGGGGCCAGAAAATTCTCCGTTAATAATGTTTAATACATGGTTACCTGCATACCTGATGATAATTCGATTAATTCAGCATTTGCCGATACGGCGAAGGGTTGGATGGAAGCTTCAATCTTTGAAAGTTACTTTTCAAATGTACTGTTCCCGGAAATATACAAAACAGGTAAACCACAACTTGTGATATACGACAGCCATTCAACACACCTTGACTTAAATGTTATTATAAAGGCTAACGAAAACAAAATAATTTTTAAATATTACCCTTCTAAAACTACCACCTCATTCTTCCCATATTTTGCAGCCCAACGGAATTAAAGTTATTTTTCACTTAGACTGTTTTTACTACACTTTCAAAACATCCAGGGAAAGTGTGACATAAATCCATTTAAAGGCACTATATCCGTTAAAAACTGTCACACTTACCCCATGCGTGGAAAAATCCATTTTTACACAAAAATAGACTTTCAAGTCGTTCGAATAGATCATAAAATATATTAATATTAGTATCATCTCATCAATTTTTTCTAAAACTACATATAATAATAAAGTAACTACAAATAGAAACGTACTGTCACACTGGTCTCATTGATGGGTAAGTGTGACAGTCTTCCACCTTAATTAGTTTTAATATACAAAAATGTTTGATCAAACAAACAACCACTTAATAATTGATGTTATGAAACGGAATTATCTATGTTAAATACTTACAGAGTAGAAGTATTTAAATGTTCATTTTAGTTTTAATTAATTTATGTCACACTTGCCTCGGGTGACTCTATATGACTTAAATTTAAATAACGCCACATTAGTAGATTATTTCCAGGTGAAGAAGAGCAGGGTTGCTAGTATCTAATAATTTTCACATAAAAGCTTCTGAAGTCGGGGCTTTAATCTTAGTATGTCTTAGTACTGACTAACGCAGGTCCACATGGGTTTTACCATATAAATATAAAAAAGAAGAGAAGTGGCAAGGGGGCGTGTCTGTGTCCGCGCCCTATGATCAAAATACTCATGTTCTATGCAAATGGCCGTTCCTGCGAAGTAGTACGCTTTCGACCGTCACCGTGAAAGATTGCCAGAATGCCGTGTTGTTCAGTGGTTTCTTGTAAAAACCGAAGCCAAAATAAAAACTTTGTAAACCATGGAATCACTTACCATATGTATTTTACTTTATTTATCTTTAAAATTATGAAAAACAACAAATCGTAAAATATTTCTTGCTCTTACTACGTTATTTTTGTTTTCAAATATCACAGCGACTGTACTGTTGTGCAGTAAATACATTGCTCCTTAATCACTACCTAAGTATGTCGCTAAGTGACTGAACAAGCAATGTAAATGTCACAATCGATACTTTATTTATGCGGATGCATCGCGTAGTACGGCCGCTGTATCTTGCGACGAGTTAGTGATGTGCTCCACTACATAGGCTATCTATAGCTAAAGTAGTAAGTAGTATGGTGCGTAGTAAATGCACGCTCTGATTGCAGGAATAAGGTTTATAATTGTTTGTGTAGTATTTTCTGATTTATAAAATGCGAGTGTGTGCGCGACTCTGTACCTATTTGCTTTTACTGATCTGCATGTGTAGTAGTTGGCGTGTGGTAGGGGCCAACTGGAGACACCAGGTTCCGATACATTTTCAACTACCGGGCATATCTCCTTCTTTTTTTATATCTATGGGTTTTTCTAATTCGGAGTTTTTGGACAATCCAGTTGCCATATTCTTTTAAACGGACCAAGCGCTGACTATGATGATGATGGCGGTTTTATAAATACGGATTTTTATCCATTACTAAGAAGCGTGGATACTAATGCATTACACGTTAGCGTGTTTGGATTATATAATTAAATTTCACTTTCTTTTTGCTTTCTTTCACTTTTTTCACTTTGCTTTTGATGTCAGTAACAGTGCAATCTACATTTTTAAATTTGGTCACTCCATTTTCTCTTGGTCATCGTATCTCGAACATGTAGGTTGTGAGCTGAATGTGAATGTTTGTGTTGTCATTTGCAGATACTCTTTTTATCGTAGCTGATTCTGAGTTGGACTCTTTTTTCCTTCTTCTTCCAAGAGCAAACCTTTTTTTGCAACTTAACGATAACGGGTAGGGGTTACTCAAGACAAGGTCATCAGAGTAGCCCATCATTCCATGACCTTTCATTTAAAAGCAGTCTCCGTTCTAGAGTGTGCACCATATAATTACAGGACACTTTAATAAATGCGAGATTTAAATGACTTTCCAATAGTTTAATTATTTACCCAGAGACCTGGTTCTTTATCCAGGAGCTCTTAACGCGTTTTTGCGTGACGGGCCAAATTTTATAACAAAAAGGACACGCGATATCTCGAGATTGAAGTAATTTGTTAAGACTATCAACATTTTAGACATAGGTAACTCAGCGAAATTCCTTGCGCTAACTCAGTAACTCTGGCTCAGTTCACTGCGCCGGCTAACTGCGTTAACTCAAAATTGCGCAATAAATTTTACACACAGTTGTCAACTTATCCATCGTGGCCAGGAAGTAAAATAAATATATAAAAAAAGATTACCGATCACTATCACTCCTTTTAAATTCACGGAGTTGCAGCTTATAAAAATAATATAAAATAAAATTCTTGCAATACCACAAGTGTTCTATTGAACACAAAAAAGTTTTATTGAAACCAAGTGTTCAATTGCACCTTTCGAATTCCTAGTCCTACGCTGTGCGCCGACACATTTTGAAGAAGCAAGTTAACAGATCCGGCGCAGTGAACTTAGTTGGCGCAATTTCGCGGCGCAGCGCAGTGTTACACATGTCTATTGTCTACAACATTAATTTTGATTACTTGCTTACTGAAATTTACAAAGTGAAGTAACAGCATACGTGTGCTCCAGTTGGCCACAGGCCTCTCCTCAATCTAAAAAGATTTCAGTACAGAACCTGTATTTTTGTATTTTTTACTTTGCTTTACTTTTGTATGGTATACATATGCAATATTCGTATTCGTTTCAGATAGAGAAGGCACACGAAAACGTAAAACATCTTTGTACCAAGATAAAATGTTCTAGGTAGTGATTGTCAGTCATTTCATACGCCACATTTTTTTTAGAGTTTAGAATGTTTCAGATAAGGCAAAATAACAAAATAATATGAAATATTGTGGGAATGATTTATTAATAATATATATTTATAGGTATTTATTCTAAAAATAATGAACAAGCTGCAAGGTTCAACTGATAGTGTTTCTTGTAAGCACAATTGTATAATTGCTGTTCTCATTGTTATCAATGGTGAATTGATGAAACGTAGTCAAGATAACTTTATATAAAATATATTTAATTAAATTGGCACATGGCGTATTTGGCCTTCTACTTACAACACGGCTGAAATTTGAAAAGAAAGATTTTGTCTGCTCTTAATCCTCTTGTGTACACCATTTTTCACAGAACTATTGTTTACATCTGGCGTGGTTTCCAAAAGCATAATAAAGTGGCAGCTCCTGATTGACGTATATATATATATACACATAGATATATATATATATATATATATATATATATATATATATACATACATATATATATATATATGTATATACATATATATATATATATATATATATATATATATATATATATATATATATAATACGACGTTTTGACTGCCTCGTTGGTCTAGTGGTTGTAGTAAGCCGTTGGTCCTGCGCCTGATCTCTTTCCGGTCGTGTCGGTTTACCGTCCCATCGAACTATGAAAGTGAGGGAATAGAGAGTGCACCTGTGCTTGCGCATACACTTGGGCACTATAATCCTGTCCTGCGCCGATGGCTAGTCTTCGTTGAAACTGGCCGCCGTGACCGAAATTCGGTCTGGAGGACATTGTTATTATTATTATTTACATAGAGGTCAGTGGGTCCTGAGCTTTTATGACATTTATTTTTGTTTATTTTTGTTACAACTTGTAACCTTTTTAAAAGCTGACGCAAACTCATTAGTTTAATATTTGTTACATTTTTTTCTGTAACGTATTGGGTATCTTGTATAAGTTTTTTTTTATTTTATCCCAAAAGGGGACAATCTTTTTTGGGCTCACTGAAACTTTAACGTAACTTAATTTTATTACACATAAAAAAGATACCAATTTATTGTAGTAAACGGCCTAAAGATTTTATGAAAATGTAACCGGAATCATAAAATCTGAAAAAAAAAGTTCTTTTGATATTCGTGAATTGGCTAATGTAATATGAAAAAAAATGCGTATAAAGAAGAACGAACTACAAAAAAAAATCCATCAACAAGTACCTATAAATGCTGAATGTACCTACAACTTTCTTTTATACTATTAATTATTGACCAGTGCACTATTTTAACTTATATAATCGGTGAAAACTACTAGAAAATCGCTTTTAGTTTGTTTTAGGTTATTGTGATATTCATATTTTAACTGTTAATTTCTCAGTATTCCTGTTAGATTTTTTTTATATCCTACTAAGCCAGCGCTTATCTACAATCCCACCTGATGGTAAGTGGTGATGTAGCCTAAGATGGTGAAGCGCACTGACTTAACAAAAGCCTATTCACTCTTGCCTTGAAGACACCCACACTGTAATCGGATGGAAAGATAGATGCTGGCAACTTATTCCACTCCTTTGCTGTACGCATGGCGAACCGTTTGGTTTGAATGCGTGATAAGTCAATAACGAAAGGGTGGAGACTGACCGAATGTCTGGTAGTCCGATGGTGGAAGGGAGAGGGAGAAATTAAATTATGCAATTCCTGCGCACACTCTTAATATCGGCGTGAGAGCTGTGTATGTTATATAGGTACTGAGTTACAGTCAGATACTAAGCGGCCATAAATCAATATATGTATGTATAGACATACAGATTTTATCATTTTTGATTTTTTGAATTTTGATTGATTTTTCGAACCCTCGTAAAATTATTTCTTTTTCCATACCAGTTGATGGGCCTAAGTATAATGCCAGTTGTGCTCTTTGGCTGTAGTTATTTTTTCTGTAATGCACAATTATGGACAAAACAATATTTGTAGAAAGGTCATTAGAATATAGAGAACTTAAATGGAAAGCTTTATTCCCACTTCTGATGAAGGATGTTATTATGATGTATAGAGTCACATGAAAAGGCTTTTAGAATAGAACAGTAACACTTTTATTCAATATAGTAATACTACCACCGCGGATTAAATAGTGAAATAGTGTGTGTATGTGTGTGTGTGTGTGTGGTGTGTGTGAGTGAGTGTGTGTGAGTGAGAAAAGCGTATGAGAATACATGAAGAGGAATGAAGATTGAATATTCGTTGTAAATAGTAGTAATAGGTAGTATGTACATTTGACTTCATTGTCATCATCATTACAGCCATTCACAAGGCCGCTGCTGGACATAGGCCTTCCCCAAGGAATGCCACAAAGCATGGTCCTAAGCCACCTGCATCTATCGACTTCCTACATATCTTATCCTGCATATCCGATGACATCCTTATTCCTGCATACCTTCATATAGTGGGGGCCGCCCTGCACTTCGCTTACCGGTACGAGGTTGCCACTCGAGAACCTTTCTTACCATCGTTTATCGTTTTTCCATGCTATATGGCCAGCCTATTGCCGTTTCACTTTAATAAATCGTTGCGCTATATCAGAGCGACCTTCAGATTCCTCATACGGCCAGCAGCCACATTTAAAATATTTAATATTATTATATTTTTCAGGTGATGGTTTGTCTAACATTTAAATTTCTTTAAATGATATATCTTAAAACAAAAGAATACAAAGGGTGGACTTAATGCCTTGAGGCATTTTCGACCAGTCAACTTATTTTAAAGTTTTTGTTTTACGGTTTCGGTTAAGTCAATTTAGTTCAATTTGCTTTACCTACATATCGATGGCTGTAAATAATGTATTTATGTAGGTACATAAATGTTAATAAATTAAATAGCTGATTCCCGCGACCTCGTCCGCGTGAAAACCGATTTAAAAAGATACCGTTGGGATTTCTCAAAATCCTTTCTATGAGCGGATCTACTTAAATACAAAATAGAACGAACCTGCCAACTTCAAAAGAAGGAAGGTCTGTATTCGACGCGGATATATGTACATATTATTATGTATGTTTGCGATTTTCTGAATTCTAAAAAAACCAATGAACCAATTTTGATTATATTTTATTAACTTCATCTTCATAAAGGTCGGTTGTAGTTGGTTATTCTTTTTTGGAAATAATTTTCATATCATATTGATTAAGTAGTTATAAATAGTTCAATTAAAATAGTAGATATTTACAGTGTCTTTATTATTTATTTATAACACAAAATGTATTTAAAATAATAAAAAGTGCAACTTTCTCTTTCCACTACATTTATTCGGGTAGAACTAAAAATAAATTGAAAATTCTAAATTATATAATATAATGCACTCGATTTTAGACTTTAAAAAACAATAACATTTGAAATGTATCATTATTAGGCAACAGAAATTAAACTTTAATACCTATACCGTTCGCGCTCTGTCGCACACGGCGAATCTAGTCACCACAGAACACAATCTAGCCACCGACCAAAGAGTATTGTAACTGTCTGATGCGATGCGATATAGGTATCGCGGCGGTACGCAAATATCAGATTTTATAATACATAGCACAGACTAACTAGATACATAGTTTTCGAACGAACCAGTAAGCGGTTTTTAGATATTGTACCAATATATAGATTTCGTATCAGTATACGGTTTGCATCGCGCACCTCTAGTTTTTATGTTAAATGATAGAATTAAATACTGTATCTCTCGGTAGAGAGTAATTGTGTTCTGTGTACTGCATAGATAAGTGTACTGTAGGTACAGGTTAATGCAACTTTGTATGAAAGCTGAGAAATCTGCACACAATCATGATTTTGTCAATGTTAATGTTGGACTTATACTTATAAAAATATCGCTGTTACTTTCCTTCATGTTGTTTTAGATTGTCATTTTAAAAATTAGATACAAAAATTCATATTATATCGGAAGAAACTAAAAACGTTAATTCTGTGTTAAACTTTTTTTGGTTTGCTCTTTAAAGTATAATTACATACATATTACTCTGAGATTTGAACAATTAATTTACCTATCAATTGATTCAAAATTAAATATTAGCAGAATTCTATCAAAAAAAGGAAGAAGCCATGAATTAAAAGAAGAAAAAAATGACATTTGTTTGTCAACGTCTTTCATATTGAAAATATTTTCTGAAATTTATTCAAATTCATAAGTTTAGATTTTAATATTTATTATTGATTTTTGCTTAAATTCAGTTATTATGGGCTCAGAATACTTCATTTTCATTTGTAAGCGAATACACCGTCATAATATCGCCGTGAATATACAGTAAAGATTTTTGTAAGATGTTAACTCTGTATAAGATATTGACTATAAATGAATTCATTATTTCAAAATTTTATGCACGATGTGTGATCATCATCGAAATTAAGTTAAGTGTTGTGCAAATAAAAAGCAGAACATCATCTGATCACTTTCTGCAGGTTTCCTATAATAGAAAGAGAAAAACTTATGACAATATTGTGGTAAGTCTATAAACATATTGAATTTATTGACCGTATTTGTAGGGATTATTACTATATTGACTCGAATTGTATCTTTTTCAGATCACGTATTTGGGCTGAGTTAAGTTTTCACCATGAGAATTTTGCTGATTTAAATTTACGTTAATGTTCTGTGAAGACTCTCTGACAATAACATGTGTTATATATCAGTAACAAGCGTTGAAATATTATGTGCAAAAGCAATAAAAAATTCAATAATAATGTATAGTTTATAAAACAATCTGTCTTTCAGAAAATAAAATTACATAACTATACTTATTTATAGTTTTATTTTATCCCACATATTAATCTAAAGTATATTCGAGTAATTTTGGTGCAACCTCTCAAATGTATGGGAATCTACCCCATAGGTTTGTGAGGCTTGAGCCAAAATGACTCGAATATGCCTTAAATAAAAAGTTTAAAGTTACAGAATACAAAGGTTTGAAATTCCCGCGAAAAACGTTTCATATGGGCGCCCACTGTGGCGCTAAAAGTATAAACGTATAGACGCGTGTTTCAGTTTTTTAGTTTGGAGATGGCGTTCTTCTCTCGGTAGAGAGTAATTGTGTTCTGTGGTACTGTATGTAGGTGTCACCAAAGAGTATAGTAATATATAAGGAAGAAGAGAGCCCTCTTACGTGTAAAACTGGTGCTCCTTGGAAAAAGCGCCACCTGATGATTGTTACGCTAACTATAATATTCGCATGTGTGTGTGTATATTCCAATTCACTCACACGAGAATAGTCTGTGAATGTGTGCGTTTTTTAATATTTAATAACACAAACCTTAAGAGTAAGATTAAAGTTAACAATTAGCTATGCATTGATACATATA
Organism: Parnassius orleans; assembly: GCA_029286625.1. Taxonomy (NCBI): domain Eukaryota; kingdom Metazoa; phylum Arthropoda; class Insecta; order Lepidoptera; family Papilionidae; genus Parnassius; species Parnassius orleans. Next base: position 1,439,819 of record JAGSMP010000022.1, on the reverse strand, counting down.
AGTAGAAAATTGGAATGGAACACGGTTAATAGTTTTACAGAAATAAAACCATTAGGTACTTTCATAAAAATTTTAATATATTATTGACAGTTATTAGATACACAGTAATAAACTTGGACAGTTTAGATGCATAGAATTTAGATGATTATGGAGGCATTTTAGAACACACCGATTTCAGCAACCCATTATTATTCGTAAAACATCTTCATTTATTAAGTAAAACGACTCTAATAAATCACCATAAACTAAATATTTACTGGCTAGTAATACCACACTTAAGTAATTATTCTACGAAATACGAAATAAACTAAATCAACATCAAACTTTTGAATTTGGCTTAGAAAAGTTAATAACAAAACGAACTCCATTCAATTTGAAACATTCCCGTTTAAAATAATATCTAATTGATGAAAAACTAACTTTGAAAGTTTTTCTTTTCTTAATTTCATAAAAATATGTAATAATCTAGGTTTTTTTTTTTTGCAATAGCCACAGATACATTTATATTTTCGGCTACAGAGCTTGTAGTTGTTTCGGTTTATACCATAGATAAATAAATATGTAGCAAGGTTTATACAAAGGTACTCTGTGGTAGTACAGATTAATCATTTCAATCGCACATAAAAATAATCGGAACGTATAAATGGATTAAACAACTTTTATTTGTTATTTATATTACAAAATATATAGTTTTTAATTTATAAGATAAGTATAAATAATTATAAGGGGCAGATGACAAAGATATTAAAATGCAAAAATAAAAGTTCCTAAACTGCAATTGAAATGTAATGCGTAACATGGATCACTGTTTCATTTCTTAAATTCTGCCATCTAGTGAGTATTAAACTAACTAAGTTGAGGAAATTATGACCCGTATCATACACTTGATGGCGTTACTTTCTATGGCCTTACCAAAGAGAATATAATCACTACGTTTAAGAGGCGGGACTTCCTAAGAAAAAGTAAATGTATGACATTGCGCCAAGCTACTCTACCAACATCAAGACATGACATTTAATTTTTGACATACAGTGCTGACAACATAGGCGAATTATAATAGTGCTGTAAATTTCTATCCTCGAATAATTTTATCGACATTTTTTAATAAAAGTTAGATCCCTATACTGAATAATTTATGAGAAATATTTTTTTAACGTGGGGATTGAGTAAAAATGCCCATGAGAATAAGAAATCAATGTATTTTACACACAGCAAGTTGTAATTATATCTCTACAATTATTAGGTACAAAAATATGTATAAAGAAAATATAAAATAAAAAACGCACTATTACTAATAATTAATTAAGTAAAAATAAATGACGACCTGTAGCGCAGTGGCTAAGCGTTTATTGCGGCATTGCAGGACCGAGGCTTCGTTCCCGCACTGAACAAGTGTTGCTATGCTGTGAAATAAATAGTCTGCGTCTGGATGCTTCTTTTCATTCAACATTAGTTTTTTTAAAGGGTAAAAATTGGGTTTTTTAACACTGATTGGATTAAATTCCTTTTAAGTGTAACAAATACTATGTACAAATCGCTAGGCTTCTTCACAGAGGTACCTATGTACATACTACTCGCAGAGATTGTTTACTAATTGTCGCTTTCAAAATGAGTGCTCATTATAGCTAATGTTTGTAGATGAATCTATAAAAAATTATTTATAACCAGGTAATTACGAATAACTTTGAGTTTAGTTATATAATCGAATTCTTACCAAAATGTGACTTTAGAGGGATATTATCTTTTGCTACATGTAAATGAAACCTAATTAACATACACATAATAGTGGAAGTTTAAATTAAGTCCACTGATGAAATAATAGTTCGTTTTAGTTGGGTTCAAAATCCTCGGATTTGCAATGTTTGTCACAAATATGTTTTAACATGTGAAACTTTTCAATTGGTGCATGTGCCAGCTATTTCACCCATTGCTTGCATCTGAAAAAATAATATAAATAAAATCACATTTTTATTGAAAAAATAGAATGTTAGCAGTCACAATTGATAATGTAGTTTCTAAATATAGTTACGGTTTCGTTTCGGATTGCCTTCCCATCGAACTATGAGATTTAGGAAATAGTGTGTTTGTATTTGTGCACACAATCGTAAACTATAAAAACCTGTCCTACATAGATGGCTAGTCCATAAATATACTCGCATTAAATATCATATTACAATTAAAGTTGAAATCCCCACAAACCTTTCATCATCTAAGGGAAATATTGCTACGAATAGCCTTTTCTTGTTATTATTTTTTCCGCTTCTTGCACCATTTAATTGGCAAGTTTTATAATGTATATTTATTTTTTTAACAATTCTGTAAATGAACAACGGCTTCTATAACAAAATTTAAAGCAATCTTAATAAATAAAATTATACAAATTTAATTGTTTGATTTGACATTTGAACCTATTTGATTTGACAATGTCGTTAATAGACATATTACGAAAAGCAAAAAGAAGAGATAACCTTCATTAAAATTTGACCAATCTCGTACGTATAATTTTTACTATGGAAGTTGCACCAGCCTGGGCCTTACTATGGAACTGTACCCTAGGGATGATCGACGTTGCAGAAACATCGATGATGACTTTGATGTTGGCATCGATAGCTCAACATCGATGTTCGATGTTTAACCTACTCAAAACATCGATGTTGGCCATTATCGATGTTTTTTGCAGATGTATTTAATAGGTTAGAATTAGATGAATAAAAAAATAGTCATGTTGTTTATGGTTTATAATTAATGAAATAAAATAAATTAATAAACAATATAGTGTAAAACAGTAATTAAAAAAAATTGGAAGAAGTTCACAAATATCTAGTTCACTTGTTATATAGTCCAATATTTTTGCCGATTGATTGAAGAAATAGTAATTTTGACAAAGTAGTACCTTTCGATCTGTTTCTCTGTTGATAACGAGTTTAGCCAGATTTTGAAAATAATTAAAAATTAAAAAATTTGTACAACCAACTTCAATTTAAATTATTAGGGATAACTCAAAAACTATTGGTCAGACTTTGATCAAATTTATATGGGACCACATAAGAAGCACCAGCTTTCAAATAAAAAAAAGAATCATCGAAATCGGTTCACTCAGAAAAAAGTTATGAGGTAACACACATTAAAAAAAAGAACATACAGTCGAATTGAGTACCTCCTACTTTTTGATGTAGGGATTGTGGTCAAATATCTCACCGCAAGTTTTTTTTTAAATTTTGGATAGGTGGAACCAATAACATTGTTCTAAACGTGCATTGTATCTTGTTTAAGATCAACCATCAGATTTTTTTAAAAACAAGCGACAAGGAAACAGACAACCAACAACGACACCACAAAAGAACAAAGCGAAATCAGTGACAACTGCGAAATTGCAGTTAACATCATAATGATATATTTTTAGGTTATCGATGCGTTCAGGAATTCTGAATTATTCAAAATTTTAAATATTTTAGAGGAGATGCAAGATTTAGTTAAATATTGATTTCGCGGGTTCGCAGTGTTCGCAAGTTCCCAATAATCGATTATGGGTTTATTGACATCGATGTTTCGATGTTTGACATGTGGCAACATCGATGATCATCGAACATCCCTACTGTACTGAACCCTCCCCTTGGTGTCACATTGATTAAATGTGTTGTGAGGGGAAAAATGAGTTATATATTTTTCTATTATAATTATATTAAATTCATCTCACAGAAACAAAGGGTCAGTGCAATTACACTCAGCAATAATTTATCACGACCTTCACTCAAACTCAAGCATATTTATAAATAAATAGTTGTGGTGTTATAAATAATCTTTGTTTTTTATAAATTTCCATTGCATTATTTTTCAAGAGTATTTAAGGAAAACATAAATTTGCTTGAAACAGAACTCAACTATGTGTCCCAAGAATATATGCTCCTAATACATACCTGACAGATCATACAAATCAGCCTCAACCTGTAGAAAAGAAGTTGAGTTGAGTGGTGAAAGAGGTAATTAAATTAATAAAAATTTAAAACTTTTTTATAGATAAGGCCTGCATATTTTATGGGGCTTAAGCGTATACATTGCCCCATGAAGGAATTACTGACTCTTAGGAGTCAAGTAATTGGTATAACTAACTTTGGCTTGTTTCTAGTATTTACAGAATGTACATCACTATTTTTAATAAAACTATGTTTGTTCTTGTGTACATACATAAATCTTTCGTAAATATATACTGGGAGGCCAAAGTTAATATACTTATTTCTTAAAAATTTTCTTTAAGGGATTTCTTCAGACCTAAGTTATATCTTGCTCTTATGGCACCCTTCTGCAAAACGAAGATAGTTTCAATGTCAGTCGCATTACTCCATAGCAAGATTCCATATGACATTACACTATGGAAATGCCTAAAATCCTATCTAGCTGATTCAGCACATGTAATATAATCTAATCTTTTTATATAAGGTTTTCAGATTTAAATATTTAATTCCTTATATTTCAGTATCAAACAATATTTTTTAACAATTTGCTTAGTAGGGAAGCAAATATAGTCTATTATATGAATATCATATACTAAAATATAATAATTTTACAATTTTTATTGTAAATTTCTACATTTTAAATTTTAATTTGAAAAAGCTAATGTATAAATTAAACATTTTCAGATAAACAGACGAAATCGGATATTACCCTAAAAAATTATAAGTTGTTACAAAAGCATGCGAGAAGACTTAAATTTCAATTAAAGAAGTCTAGAAAAACTATAAAAGATTTTAAGACTCGTCTATCAAATGCAAAAAAATGAGTAATCAAGTAGCATTGGAGAAGATCACCAGAAAGATGACATTTGCAGCGAAGTTATTCACAGGTAAATTAAAAAAAGTGACTTTCAATAAATATTATTTATAATCTATATTGAATAAAAAAAGTTTCTGTTTCTATTTCAGGCATGCAATTCCGCCAGACTTACTAGATACCAAGGGGTCGACGGTTTATCTTAGATGAAAAAGTGACTTCACTAGCATTACATAAAAAGAGTACAAAGTCTTACACATTGTTATCCAAATTTTTCACACTGAAAAAATGTTAAAAACTCATTATTGATATAAAAGTCAGTGCTGGAATAAATACCATTATTTTCGAAAAATTGAAGAAAACTGTAATGGGGCTCAATGTAAAAGATCGCCTTTATTTATAATCGCCTTTATTGTAAGATGTACTAGTATTTATGATAAAGGGTTTTGAAACTAATTTTAAACAGCCTGTCGCTTACTATTTTACACAAATCCTCACTTATATAGAACTAAAACAAATAATTATAGATATAATAAAACATATACAGAGCACAGGGCTCAAAGACATGCAAAGTATGCGATCAAAGTACTGTAAATGTTATGGCAATTAACAGTTTAGTGCAAGATACTAAAGAAAAGTACTTAAAAAACAAGAAATTTTTGAAATTAATAATCAAAAGATTATACCATTGTATGATGTGCCACATTTGTTAAAAGGAATTAGAAATAACATTCTAACAAAAGAAGCCGAACAGAAGAAGTTTTCCAAGCAGGAAGGTATTAATTAATAAGGAATAATGGCCTATATCTAGACCTTTAGAAAGATCAATGTATAGATTATCTGATCATGTATATTATTTTATTTAAAGTTTTATTAGCATTATTAGCATTTTATATATACAATAGAAGGGGAGAGATTACCGTGTAGTGGCGGTGTAAGAATATCCACTACCCCATCATCCCGTGGATGTCATTGTAAGAGGCGACAGAAGGAAACACATCAGCAGATGGACAATAGCGTCTTCCTAATAACTGCAGTTGCCAACCCGCTTGCCAAGCTTGGTTACAGCTATGGATTGCCTCATAGCCCTTTAAGTTTACCGTTGCGGTATTAGCTTAATATTTTGTAATGTTAAAGTTTGTTGCGATTCATTTATTAAAATAATAAAATTTACTATTTTTGTATCTAGACATAGCTGTGTTATTAATCTATTAATGATATACGAGGTCTGTTCAAAAAGTATCGCAAATTTTGTATTTTTTCAAAAAGTTTATTTATTCATAAATATCTATTTTGTCTCCTTCAAAGTAATCCCCCTCGGATATAATGCACTTGTGCCAATGTTTTTTCCAATCCTCAAAGCACTTAAAAAAACCATTTTTCGTGATCTTCTTCAGCTCCTCCTTCGATGCCGTCTTTATCTCCTCAATCGTGGCGTAGCATCGTCCTTTCATAGGCCTCTTCAGTTTTGGGAACAGGAAAAAGCCACAGGTCTGGGGAATACGGTGGCTGTGGGACCATTACTGTGTTGTTTTTGGATAAATATTCGCGCACAAGCAACGATGTGTGAGCAGGGGCGTTATCATGGTGCAAAAGCCAGTTTTTGTTCTTCCACAAATCCGGGCGTTTCTGGCGGATTGCTTCGCGCAAATTGCGCATAACTTGCAGGTAATATTCCTTATTGACCGTACTACCCTGTGGCAAGAACTCATGATGCACCACGCCCCTGCAATCGAAGAAAACTGTGAGCAAAACCTTCACGTTCGACTGAACTTGGCGCGCTTTTTTCGGTCTTGGCTTATGCGGCAGCTTCCATTGGGATGATTGAGCTTTGGTTTCCACGTCATAACCATAAACCCATGATTCGTAATCAGTTATGACCTTCTGGAGCACATTTGGGTCGTCACGGACCGAGTCCAACATCTTCTAAGCAATGTTAACGCGATGCTGTTTTTGGTCGAAATTGAGCGATTTTGGCACGAATTTCGCGGCAACCCGACTCATGCCCAAATCATTACTTACAATCGAATGGCACGAGCCAATCGATATGTTTAGGTCCTCAGCAACTTCTCTAACGGTGATTCGACGATTGGCCAATAATATTTTCTTCACTTTATCAATGTTATCGTCTGTTGTTGACGTGCTCGGGCGTCCGGCACGCTGTTCGTCGTTCACATATTCTCGGCCCTCTGAGAACATTGTACCACCGATAAACGTTGCTTTGGTCCAAGGTAGCTTCACCATATGCCACAGTCAACATTCGGAATGCGTCCGCGCACTTTATTTTGTTTTTCACACAAAATTTAATACAGATTCTTTGATCCATTTTTTGGAATAGACAAAAATCGAAGACGAGACAAAACACATCCAAGCGAAACAGCTGTCAATAATTAACTAAACATTCAAAATGGCCGACCTTGTCAGTATAAGTAAGGGACATGAGTACCAACATAAGGCTACAAAAAAATCAATCAAATATACGTAGCCCGCGGAAATTTAAAATTCGCGGTACTTTTTGAACAGACCTCGTAAACATTAGAATAAAAATATTAGTTTTACGTGTTATATTGTCAAAACTAGGTTAAATCTTTATCTATATCCCTTAAGTTCAAAAAATATAGAATAATGTACTAATTATTTGTTTAATTTCATTCCTATTAAAAAAATATCGTAGTTAATTCCTATTTACAAATTACGAATCACACTTTACGTATTAGGATTAATTATCAACAACCGACTGTTAAATTAAACATTTGAAGCATTTAGTTACTCTGCAGTTATCTTTAAAAAATGTTTCAAATGTTTAATTCACTGTTTGTTGTTCATAATTAATCCTAGGTACATAAAGCGTAATGAATCACCATGAACATTGAACACTGGTGTATATGTAGAGGTGCATGTGTCATACCCACGCAAACATTCTCACTATATTGTGCCGAAATAGCACCAGACAGCGCTAGTACTCCTCGGTTGACAGATTTCGCACTAGCGGGCTCTCCTGCGTAAGCATCATATTAGTCTGTGGGCTCTCGGTAGAGAGTGCTAAAGTGCAGGCTCAGAAGGGCTAGAACCCAGAACCGTAAAGCCAGTTTAATAAAAAAGTGCTAGAGTGCTAAGTCTATGTAGAGTGCGCGCGGCAAAAATTGGAACTAATCGTGTACCGTCATCTTATAGTCATGGGCGTTTTTGGATTTGAACGCAAACCGATATTTATCCGATTTCGGATTTCAAAATCCGTTTTTAAAAATACTATTTCAGTAGCGCTTAGCCAAGCCAATTCGCTTGCGTATTTAGATTTCGTTTTATAAGTTAACAAAAAGGCAAACACGAATGTAATACAGAAACAGATTTGCGCGATTATCCTTTATGTTTCAATCTAGGCTTTGGACTAGCAGAAAAGTTTTGTTTGAAATTAAAACTTTTCCGGCGTATTTTAAAAACGGCATATTCGTAATATATTTTTTTTTTATTTCTAAAATCAGTACTTGTCTTTTGGGCCAAATAAATTTAAGCGTGAGATCGTTTTAAATGAGCTTCTAGATTACCAGAAGCATTTTCTTTTTTGTCAAAATGAGTCCATACTTCATTGGATTTTCGCGATATTTTGAAAATCAAAACAGTTCTAGTCTAATCAATTAAAAAGTCTAAAGAAAAAAACTTGATAGTCAAAATCAAAATTCAGACACAAGTTCAGTTAGTTAACTTATTTTATTTTATACTCTAAACTCTATTAAACAAACAGACAATAAACTAAGTAAATATAACATCTGTAATTCACTGATACGACTGACCGGCACGCGCGCACGTGTCACCAAGGTTAAATTTGCATCTGAACGAAAACAACATGAAAACAAACGATTATTTCTAGTAAACAAACACTAAACCAAAAACCAAAATAAATCATCACACAATCTCGCAAATATAGTCTTTAACATCTTACTAATAAGAACGAAATTGATCGCATATTTCAAAGGTTCTAGTAAGCAAACACCCAAACACGGAACCAAAAATTCATCAACGCATAATCTCGTAAAGCAAATATAGACTTTAAGTACTTAGCAGTATGGATAATATTAATCGCATATTTCAATAGATTTCCATGGCTGACAAACCGAAATCCGAATCGCAAAATTCACGCCATCCTTTTCATTCCGCTATGTCGTGTTTGGTTAGAAAGAGAGAAACTGAGAAAACGGATTTCAGTTTCATCAGTTTGCGTTTGGATTTGGATATTGTCGATTTCGATTTTATTGTCGATTTGGATTCGTTTGTTGGTACAGATCGTAAGATCGTAGTTAATAAGGTCGATTTTTGAAATCGGATTTTCTAGTTTGAGAAATCGATACGATTCGATTTGTGTTTGAAATCGGATTTTAGATTCGTTTTGACATATCTGACGCATGCTTACCATCTTACTGTTTATGGCAGGTGTCAAAACGAAAGTTTTACAGTAAATAATCGTTATCATTATGCCGAACGTGATTAAAAGTGCTGGCAGGGATATTATCCTGAAGGTCAAATGTGCTTGTGAAGAAGAACGAGACAATAACGGGCCTACAGTAACGTTTTCCAAAGTTAGAGCCCGCGTTGCATATTTGACAGGTAATTTTTAGGGCTGCCATAACATAAAACCCCAATTTTCTCGATTTGTTTGTTTTTAATTTCCTCGTGTCATTAATATCATGTATTTATAATGCATTGTTTTTATTTTATTTTAGGTGTTTCTGAACGCACCGTCACCCCGATTACTCAAGAGGATAATATAGCAGCTATTCCCAACAAAAATTGTAGTCCACACATGAGAGAAACAACTACATACAAAACCTAAAAAAGAACTTACCTATATTGCAAAAATTTACAATCCTTTGGTGACAAACTGGAAGAAGCAATCACAAAAAGCCTTAAAATGGATGAAAAAGCAAATAATAAACACAAAGAAAATATCATTAGCAAACACACAAAATTTAATTGGTAGAATAACTGCACTTATGTTCACGAAGAACAAGTCCAAAGAAATGAGAGAGGAACTAAAGAAATTGTAAATATAAACTCTTTTCATCAATCATCCTAAGAAGAATAGCACCAGATATTGACAAGAATCAGCCAATAGAACAAGCGGGCTTCCGGCCGTACTACTCAACAATAGACCACACTACATTCACACAATGGAACAAATAATAGAGAAATATAAAGAATTCAATAAACCACTCTACATAGCTTTTGTGGACTATTACAAAGCATTTGACAGCATAGTACACCCATCTATATGGACTGTTCTAAAAAATAATGATGTAAACAAAACATATGTAAATATTATAAAAAACATCTACTCTAAAAATGTATAGTAAAACTGGAAAGACAAGAGTGTTCACAATTGGTAGAGGTGTGTTGCAGGGAGACCCGTTGTCTCCAAAACTATTCAAAGCTGTACTTGAAGACAATTACAAAAACATTAATTGAGAAAATAAAGGCATATTGGATACTCAATAATAAATTAACACACCTAAGGTTTGCAGATGACATTGTTCTCTTTAGTGAATCCGCGACAGATTTAGAAGCAATGCTACAAAGATTAAACTTTGAAAGCAATAAAGTCGGCCAAAAGAAAAGAATCAAAGTAGAGGAAAAACCGATAGAATATACAAATGAATATGTGTACCTAGGTAAATTGGTGTCCTTTGATGCAAACAGCAACGAAAACGAAATAGACAGACAAATGGAATGGAACGTAGTATACTGAAACTGAGAAAAATACAAAAAACAAGAAACGCAGACATCCGCATGAAAACTAAATTAACAGATGCTCTTCATTTTAGTTTGAAACAGAAATGGAACTGGGCAGGGCACTTGTCGAGATACAAAGATAAGAGATGGACTTACCAAACAACTAAATGGCAGGACCTAAAAGACATAATAAACACAGCAGGAAAAGCTTGGATGCATGCGGCCAAAGACAGGGAAAGATGGAAAAGAATGGAGGCTTTTACCCATAAGGAGCCACATTACAAAAAAATGAAATAAATTATTATAATTGGATATTTATTTGTAAGAATTGTTAAGTGGAAAATAAAGCTGTAATAATAATAATAATAATAATAAGGCGTAGGAAGTGACGACCCCATCGCCCGCTGACGTAACGGTTATGTGACAAAACTGCTACGTCAGCGCAGTCAGTCAGCGCCTTGCCATGAGGTGTTAGTGCCGTGCCTCGGCAAAACTGAAGTGCAAAGGCCCGCTTGTACATGGCCTCACCATGAAACGGTGCCGGGTCTGGGCGTCTCCCGTTAACTGACGCCCATTACATGGATGATGGAATTGAGGAATACGGCAAAGGGCCGCTGCCTGGGTCGCCAGGGCGCGTCTGGAGCTGGCGCTGGACGCGACAGCATGCGACCGCCAGCCGATCACGAGGCACGACCGCAGCAGACCTCGCATCCATCATCCCACCAGCTGGCTTGGTGTCGGCAGGGTCTTTGCGGGCCCAGCAATCGGCACCCGCCACTGGTGGAGTACGCCGCATATTTCAATAGATTTCCATGGCCGACAAACCGAAATCCGAATCGCAAAATTCACGCCATCCTTTTCATTCCGCTATGTCGTGTTTGGTTAGAAAGAGAGAAACTGAGAAAACGGATTTCAGTTTCATCAGTTTGCGTTTGGATTTGGATATTGTCGATTTCGATTTTATTGTCGATTTGGATTCGTTTGTTGGTACAGATCGTAAGATCGTAGTTAATAAGGTCGATTTTTGAAATCGGATTTTCTAGTTTGAGAAATCGATACGATTCGATTTGTGTTTGAAATCGGATTTTAGATTCGTTTTGATATATCTGACGCATGCTTACCATCTTACTGCTTATGGCAGGTGTCAAAACAAAGTGTTAGGTGTCGTGTTTTAATTCGTTTTACAGTAAATAATCGTTATCATTATGCCGAAAGTGATTAAAAGTGCTGGCAGGGATATTATCCTGAAGGTCAAATGTGCTTGTGAAGAAGAACGAGACAATAACGGGCCTACAGTAATGTTTTCCAAAGTTAGAGCCCGCGTTGCATATTTGACAGATAATTTTTAGGGCTGCCATAACATAAAACCCCAATTTTCTCGATTTGTTTGTTTTTAATTTCCTCGTGTCATTAATATCATGTATTTATAATGCATTGTTTTTATTTAATTTTAGGTGTTTCTGAACGCACCGTCACCCCGATTACTCAAGAGGATAATATAGCAGCTATCCCCAACAAAAATTGTAGTCCATACATGAGAGAAACAACTACATACAAAACCTAAAAAAGAACTTACCTATATTGCAAGAATTTCTAAAGGAAAATAAGACTGTACAATCCTTTGGTGACAAACTGGAAGAAGCAATCACAAAAAGCCTTAAAATGGATGAAAAAGCAAATAATAAACACAAAGAAAATATCATTAGCGAACACACAAAATTTAATTGGTAGAATAACTGCACTTATGTTCACGAAGAACAAGTCCAAAGAAATGAGAGAGGAACTAAAGAAATTGTAAATATAACTTTTCATCAATCATCCTAAGAAGAATAGCACCAGATATTGACAAGAATCAGCCAATAGAACAAGCGGGCTTCCGGCCGTACTACTCAACAATAGACCACACTACATTCACACAATGGAACAAATAATAGAGAAATATAAAGAATTCAATAAACCACTCTACATAGCTTTTGTGGACTATTACAAAGCATTTGACAGCATAGTACACCCATCTATATGGACTGTTCTAAAAAATAATGATGTAAAAAAAACATATGTAAATATTATAAAAAACATCTACTCTAAAAATGTATAGTAAAACTGGAAAGACAAGAGTGTTCACAATTGGTAGAGGTGTGTTGCAGGGAGACCCGTAGTCTCCAAAACTATTCAAAGCTGTACTTGAAGACAATTTCAAAAACATTAATTGAGAAAATAAAGGCATATTGGATACTCAATAATAAATTAACACACCTAAGGTTTGCAGATGACATTGTTCTTTTTTTGGGAAATACGCGACAGATTTAGAAGCAATGCTACAAAGATTAAACTTTGAAAGCAATAAAGTCGGCCAAAAGAAAAGAATCAAAGTAGAGGAAAAACCGATAGAATATACAAATGAATATGTGTACCTAGGTAAATTGGTGTCCTTTGATGCAAACAGCAACGAAAACGAAATAGACAGACAAATGGAATGGAACGTAGTATACTGAAACTGAGAAAAATACAAAAAACAAGAAACGCAGACATCCGCATGAAAACTAAATTAACAGATGCTCTTCATTTTAGTTTGAAACAGAAATGGAACTGGGCAGGGCACTTGTCGAGATACAAAGATAAGAGATGGACTTACCAAACAACTAAATGGCAGGACCTAAAAGACATAATAAACACAGCAGGAAAAGCTTGGATGCATGCGGCCAAAGACAGGGAAAGATGGAAAAGAATGGAGGAGGCTTTTACCCATAAGGGAGCCACATTACAAAAAAATGGGAAATAAATTATTATAATTGGATATTTATTTGTAAGAATTGTTAAGTGGAAAATAAAGCTGTAATAATAATAATAATAATAACGTTATGTTAAAAAAGAAATTCCGGGGAAGCTGTCCATGGCAGTAAAGTTTTCTCCAAATGTCATAATACAACTTTCTCGACTCTAAAATACTCGAAAATACAACTTTCCGGTCTGATTCTTCGAGAAAATTGTTTAAGTTTATTGGTAAGCTCACCTCTTCAGAAATTATTGGGACTTTGTACATTTTGAATTAAAATCCAACAAAAGGCAGGTAGGTGCAGCTTATTACCCGGAACATGTTATTTGAATATTTTTTTAATTATTTTTACGTGGTAGAGCCATGCTGCAGCTATATTAATAGTATAGTTGTAGCACGAATGGGTCAGCCCGACCGGGGAAGGACCACGCTCTCACAGAATACCAGCGTAAAATAACAGCTTAATGCTGCTGTGTTTCGTATGGTGACTGTAGAGAACCGGAGACCCTTTCTACTGGAAAAGAGGCATTCTATCTTAGTCCCCACGGCTGACAACGCATCTGCATTTAGATTCGCAAACAAAGATAGATGTAGATGTTTATGTGCCACAGCAACCACTTACCATCAGGTGAACTGTGTGCTCGTTTGTCACCCTTATTCTATATAAAAAAATATCAAGGTATAAATTCAGTAAATTTTTTAAGTTTTTCAGTTTCGTGCTCTATACCACAAACTAATAAGAAGTGCTAGCGCACTCTTAACCATTATTTTTAATTTTTTACCGCTTCCTTAACAATAATTTTTCGATAGTCCTTGTAAGTAAAATGTACATCACTAGCTAACGCACACAATAACAAATCAAAATTGGTTACACATTTTCAGGCTGTCAGGTCTTCTCGCTAGCACTTCTTAGTAGTTTGTAAGTCTTCTATACGCCAGTATATTCTAAGCACAAACTATAAGAAGTGCTAGTTCTCAGTCTATGGTATTAGTCAACTTCCACCCCGTCATCATAACGCGGGATGACGTAGCTGAGGCGGTCATGGGGCCCCGAACTGGAAAATCCGGGACTCGACGGACTGCATCACTACTGGCTGAAGGGTTCGTGGTGTGTCACGCTGTACTTGCCGACAGTTTCAGGCTCTCGACCAAAAGTCGCTCCCGAGCCTCTTCACTACTGGGATCACTCATTTGGTTCCTAAATACCATGATTCCACAGACCTAGCAAATACCGCCCCATTACGTGTCTACCCACCATATATGAAGACACTGACATCCATTTTGGTACGCGAATCATTCGTCACCTGGATTTAAATCAGGTGATGTCGCGCTCAAAATGGATGTCGGGCGATGATCGTGGAACAAGGAACCACTCTCATTGACGCGATCATTGGCAAAGTGGTTAAACGCAACCGTCGGAACTTCTCCGCCGCCTGGATAGACTATAAAAGGCATTCGACTCGGTTTTATACATGGCTAAAGAGGGTCCTCGGCTGTACAAGATTGACTGTACAGTTAGAGACTTCCTCGGGCAGTGTATGGGGCAATGGTAATCCTTTGTCATCTAGGCGAGCGGATGACGGATGCGGAAAGCCACATAAGGATAAGAAGGGTATCTTCCAGGGCGATTGTTTGAGTCCAATCTGGTTTTGCCTCTCCTGAACCCTCTCAGTACCTTACTGGAGGACTCCGGGAGGATTTCAGCTTCGGAAAGGAGGTACAAAGTGACCACTTTTCTATATGGATGATCTCAAATTATTCGCCTCCAGTCGCTCCCATCTTATGGAATTGCTAAACATCACTTGTGATTTTAGTAATTCTATTAGAATGGAGCTGGGGACAGATAAGTGTGCGGTCCTCCATGTTGAAAGGGAAGGTTGCTAACTCTGAGGCATAGATTTATCTATGCCCATCAACATAAGAACCCTTTCTGAGGCTGAAACATACCGATACCTGGGTATGTCACAGAACATCGGTATCGATGAGGCGGGTATAAACAGTCAGTTTGCGATATGTTTTATGCACGCTTGACAAAGTGTAACAGCCTTTTGTCCGGTGTGAATAAGACACGCATATAACGGTTGGGTCATGCCTGTTCTCATATATACCTTTGGCATACTTAGGTGGACTCAACTGAACTTAACGCCCTGGATAGAAAGTCCGCACTACTATGACGTCCCATAGGATGCATCACCCGAGATCGTCGATTATGAGGCTGTACTTGCCGCGGAAACATGGTGGGCGTGGCTTTTAAGCGCGCTTACCATGCATAATCGCGAAGTGTGCAGCCTCCGTAATTACTTTCTGACGAGATCGGATGATCCATTCTATAGGGACGTCATTTCGATAAAGGACTTACCTCTATCCTTGGCCAACGAGCAATAGCAAACCCGGCAGTACAGAGCATTTCCGACCGGGAGACCGTATGGAGAAGGAGAATTCTACAAAACTCTACATGTGCCTTTCGTGAACACAGTTGCCTCCCTCCACTGGCTACGTTTGGTGACCTCTTTGGAAACCGAGGGTTTGTCTGTGCGATACAGGATCAGGTTATTAAGACCAACAACTATCGGAGATACATCTAAGGATGGCACCGTCGACATCTGTCGAGCTTGTATATCCCGGCGAGTCATAGGCATGTCATCTCCGGTTGTTCGGCGCTTTCTATCTGAGTACTGAGCACAACAATAGCCAAATTCTACACCAGGAGCTCGCTCTGAAATACGGTCTCGTGGACCGGAAATTGCCATATTTAAGTGCCCTGAAGCCGTGCTCGAAAATGACCGCGCCAGGCTCTACTGGGACCGGGCCATCATCACAGACAGGACTATTCTTGCCAATAAGCCTGATATTGTGCTGATGGACCGGGCACAATCAGATATTTTGGTCGACATCACCATTCCGTATGACGAGAACCTCGTGAAAGCCGAAACAGATAAGCGAACAAAATATCTGGAGCTGGCTCACGAGGTGACCGACATGTGGGTGGACTGCCGACCGAAATTATACCTGTAGTCGTCTCTGCGAACAGGTTAATCCCAGTCAGCCTCTCGGGTCATCTGAGGCGACTGGGACTCCGTGACGGACCGCTCCAAGCTCAAATGCAGAAGGCGGTGCTCCTCGATACCGCCGCATCGTCCGCCGGTTTCTCTCCCTTTCCAACCCTCGGCCGTTTGGTCTCCCCTGCCGAGGGTTTCCATCTAATTGGGTTTTATTTATTTATGTATTATTTATTTATTTATGTTAGTATATTAAATATATATTTATGTTTATTTATTATTCCTTTAAAATATTTATTCAGCCCAACCAGATAGAATACTATATAATACCCCAATAATAATAATAACGTTATGTTAAAAGAAATTCGGGAAGCTGTCCATGGCAGTAAAGTTTTCTCCAAATGTCATAATACAACTTTCTCGACTCTAAAATACTCGAAAATACAACTTTCGGTCTGATTCTTCGAGAAAATTGTTTAAGTTTATTGGTAAGCTCACCTCTTCAGAAATTATTGGGACTTTGTACATTTTGAATTAAAATCAACAAAAGGCAGGTAGGTGCAGCTTATTACCCGGAACATGTTATTTGAATATTATTTTAATTATTTTTACGTGGTAGAGCCATGCTGCAGCAATATTAATAGTATAGTTGTAGCACGAATGGGTCAGCCCGACCGGGAAGGACCACGCTCTCACAGAATACCAGCGTAAAATAACAGCTTAATGCTGCTGTGTTTCGTACAATTTCCTTCATACCCTGCTTCATCTAATAAAACTTCTTATAATCTCCTTCAATGGAACTGTAGAAGCATTTTAGATAAACGTACTGAAATAATTTATTTATTAAAAAAATACAATGTTTGTATCGCTGCTATTTCAGAGACATGGCTGAAACCGGATTCTAACATCAGAATTCCTGGTTTTTGTTGTGTTCGAAATGACAGATCTGATGGTTATGCCGGATGTGCTTTGCTTATAAAAAATAATATAGCTTATACCATTATAGATATTTATGATGAAATATTTGACTTTAATAGTGTAGCAGTAAGAATTCAAAATATTACTTTCGTTTCTATTTATGTTCCCTCCCCTTCTGTTATTACGTTTCGCAGAATAAAACCTTTAATAGCCTCCTTCCCCAAACCATTTTTAATTCTTGGTGACTCTAATTGCCATCATTATTTATGGGGTGATAATTATGATAGATACGGCAGTTTATTACTTGAAATGATTGACGAACTTAGCATTGTTGTCCTTAATACTGGAAAAATCACCAAACGCTCTCATCCCATTGAGTCTAGAAGTGCTGGAGATTTATCAATTTGTACTCCTGATTTAAGCTCTCTTTTAAATTGGACAGTTTTAGATAGCTCTCACGGCAGTGATCATTTTCCTATTCTGATTTCCTTTCCAAACAAAGAATCGGCAGAAATTAACAAAAAATCATGTATTAAATACAAATTAAACAGCAGACTGGAACCTGGATAATATTTTTCATTACTATGAAATTCTAAAAATCTTTCCTATTTCTGAAAATAATTTAACTTCAATTGTTGAAGCATTTACAAACGCAAATATAAATGCAGCAGAACAATCAATTCCTATTAAAATTCTAAATAATAAATGTAAGCCCTCCCCCCATGGTGGGATTCTGAATGTACTGAGGCCATTCGTAACAGAAAAAAAGCCGAAAAAAATATAAATTAGACATGAGTTCGGAAAACTATTCATTCCGTCAACGTAGACAAGAAGTGACTAAAAATACTCTTCGCACAAAAAAACAAACAAGTTGGCATGCCTTTTTTCCTCAATATCCCCTTCAATTCCTTCATCAGTTGTTTGGCGTAATATAAGAAAATTTCGCTGTTGTTTTTCATCTTGTTCCTACAGTGGTACCATTCCCTCTCAATCAATAAAAAAAAATCTAGACAAACTTGCCCCCTCTTCTGCTCTTTCGAGAGAGGAGCTTCCTCAAAGTATTCCATGTGAATCTTTTTTTGATCCCTTAGAACGTCCCTTCTCCCTATATGAATTAAAGCTTATCCTTTCACACGTTCACGATTCAGCACCTGGTCTAAACGGTATTCCATATTCATTACTTGCCAAATGTAACGATCAAATTTTAAGCTACTATTTAAATATCATTAACGCTTTGTTTGACATAGGCTTTGTTCCTGACTCTTGGCGAACTCAAGTAATTATTCCTATCTTGAAACTTGATAAAAACCCTAACGACGGCTCTTCCTATTGACCGATTGCTCTATCCTCAAGTCTAATTAAAACCTTTGAACACATGATCAAGAATCGTCTTGAATGGTATGTAGAAAGTCATGGATTGTTATCAAATACTCAATATGCATTCAGAAAAGGTAAAAGCACATATGACAGTCTTTCAATCTTCACCACAGATATTAGACTAGCATTTTCGAGAAATGAATCCGTCCTTGCTGCTTTCCTTGACATTTCTTCTACTTATGTTAATGTCAGACTCAACATCCTTAGAGAAAAGATGTTTAAGCTTAATATATCCAAAAAACTTACAAATTTGATTATCAATTTATTTCTAGATCAATATATACTGTATTATATATTATATTAAGAATGAAATATAGGCTGTATTAAAATTGATGATGATTTAAAGTATACTCGAAAAGTTTTCAAAGGGCTTCCACAAAGCTCTGTTTTAAGTCCTTTATTATACAATATTTATACGTCAGATTTAGACCAGTCCATTCCAAAGTATAGAATTTTGCAATATGTTGATGATATCTTAGTTTATGTAAATGATAAATGTATAGAATCCTGTGCTATTGCGATAGAACAAGATCTCCTCTCTATGGTCACGTGGTTAGATGATCATGGACTAGAACCTTCCCCAAATAAAAGTAATACAGCATTTTTTTCCCGCAATAGAGTTTTACCTGAAATACAGGTTCGCCTTTTTAACTATCCGCTCGAAAATATTCAGCAAGTTAAATTCCTTGGTGTAATTCTTGACAATAAATTATCCGGCATGCCTCATATCATTTATACTCAAAAAAAATGCGAATAAAATATAAACATTCTAAGAGCTTTGTGCGATATGATGGGGCACCCATCCATATTCCTTAAAATTAATTTATAATGCAATTATAAGAAGTCGATTAAATTATGCTTCATTTCTTTTTGAACCTGCTAATAAAAAAGGATTAAAATTTTTAGATATCGTTCAACACAAGTCTTTAACATTAATTATAGGCGCTATGAATTCGTCGCCTATCAATGCCTTGCAGATTGAATGCGGTGATCCTCCACTTTTTATTAAACGACAATATTTATCAGATTCTTTTTTTCGGGCACTTCAATTTTCCAAACATCCACTAATCCCTAAAATTCGTTTACTTTCTCATTACATTTTAATTAATTCAGGAAAATATTGGCGAAATAAAGAAACGCCTAACCTAGTAAAAAGCTATGAACAATATAATTCCTTACTACATCCTATTTATAGGTCGGTGACTCTGCCTCTTTTCTCCAATTCGTTTAATGTTGCACTTTTTAAACCCAATGTTATATTAGATATAGGATTAAATAAATTTTCTATTGAATCAAATAAACATTTTGTATTTGCGTTGGACAAGAATTTCCCAGGTTATCACTATATTTTTACAGATGCTTCTAAAATTAACTCAAAAGGTTCTACTGGCTACGCAATTTACCATCAAAATAGGAGAATAGTTCAAAAAATGAAAAATCCTCCCGAATCTTCAGTTTTTACTGGAGAAATGTTAGCCATTTTACAAGCAATAAAATATTGCTATAGTTTTAAATTAAAATCAAGCGTGATATTTTCAGATTCTCTTAGTTCTTTACAGGCATTGTTATGCAATCCTTTCTATGACATTTCCCGCAATCCGTTGATATTTGAAATTAAGAAACTTCTATTCTTATACCAATTTCAAAACATCAACATTTATCTTGTTTGGATTCCTAGTCATATTGGTATATCTGGTAATGAATATGCTGACAAACTTGCTAAGCAAGCTATAGTCTGTGGGGATACTTTCCTATTTAAAAATTATTGCTATGACCTTATAAGGACTAGGTACGATATTATTGTATAGAGATAGGTGGTCAAAACATTGGAACAAAACGAAAACGACAAAAGGCTGTCACTATGCCAAAATTCAACCCATCATTCCTTCTAAGCCTTGGTTTTATAAATTAAGATTAAATAAGAAACATACATCAATGTTATGTAGAATGCTATTGGGTCACTGTTGTAATTCGGTTCACCTTGCTAGGCTTCATATTAAAAATTCTTCTATATGTGAGTGTGGTTTAAATATTGGTGACCTCAATCATATGTTCTTCTCGTCGTCCTCTATATGATCATACTTCATTATTTAACACTATGGTAAAACTTAAAATACCTCTACCTACAGAAATACGTTCTCTTTTAATTTATTCTAAAAAAAGTAAAAATGTTTTCAATAAGAATATTTAGATTCAAATAATATTAAGTTATAAAATTTTATTCATTGTTTAACATTTATTAGTCTTTATTTAGTTTTAGTTAATATTTTAAATGTGGTAATGACTTCAATTTTATTTTAATTCTATATAATATTCTTCATTTAAGTATTTAATAAACTTCAGTACAAGTCATTTCATTCTTCATTAGTTCTTAATTTTATTCGGTTTTTAATCAGAATCATAGTTTTTATTTTTATTTTTCATCGTTTCTTACAAGTAAACGTATTGATTAAATTCTCTATGCTTACAAGTTTTATTTATTGACTGGAGGTTGGCAGTAATTGTAAGGTTGCCATAAAAAAAAATAGTCTAGTGCACTGTATTAGCTTGCTACATATCTGTTTATCTATGCACTGCATCACAATCACAGAGTACCTTTGGTGAACTGAAGCAAACTAAACTGTCTAATGTTTACAATTTACTTAATAATAGTAGTTTTAATTAGATATACCATAACATAAATAATTTAAGTCAATCAATGAAATTGTTGTTTTTGGCGCTTTCATCAAAGTTCTAATGAATTCTGTCGAAGAGAAATGAATAACGAGTTACGGTAAGCAACTTATTTGTTATGAATCATTGGAACCAGATGTTGTAAAATTGCTCTGTAGGCTTGTGTTTTAAAATAATATATTTCACGTTATTTTAATATATCATATTTAATTTTATACTATACTCTTGGCTAAACCATATAAAAATATTAATTTTATGGATTTCGAAATAAAAAATATTTATTTACAAGTGTATAGTGCTAATTTTCTGATACTTGCTTGAACCAATTTTTTCATAAACAAAAGAAATGATGGGTTGGATTTTTCTTTAGTTATCATCATCTAATAGATGCTTTACTGTCAGGCAGGTACAATTATAACAGAAACATATAAATAGCTATATAAATATACAATAACACATATAAATGTCTTAAGAAAAATTTATAAATTCATATATTATTTGTATAGGTAATGGGTGTCTGCTGGTGCAAAGATGGAACTCCAGGTGAGATAGAGGTATATGCACCTTCAGGATCGTCACAATGGCCACAAATTATCTCGGCAGAAGAACCCCGTATAAAAATTAATAAAGTTGTAGACACAATAATTGTGGATCAGCTAGTTTTAGAGATATTGGGTCTTATAGCATCCTTTGTTGATAAGTAAGTTCATATAATAATTTTTACTTCATTTGATTGCAATCCTATATTTTATTCCTGAATGAAGGTGACATAAAACAATGCTTGAAATACATCAATTTTATGTACTATGTAACCAAAACAATTACGCATGACAGCTAAGACATCATTAGAGCTAGGGAGGGAACATTGGAACAGCACGGCTAGCATGGGCTGGGGACAAAATTTGTCTCACGATTATATCCACTGACAAGAGATAAAATTATCTTGTCCTTATGCCAAAGCACGACAACGGGGAGAAGTATATCCACTTTTGACATACCGAGTAGATATATATTCCCTGTCCGTAGCATGGAGCCAAATGAAAGATAAAAAATTATGCTTTTTTGACATTTGAAAGGGACAATTTTATCCTAGTTCATTGGACGTGGGTTTAAGTTTATATTCATACAAAAAATCTATCTAAGTCTAAGTCTATCTCCCATTTTATCTGCTGTGGATATTATATCCACTGATGTGCCCATGCTCGAAGCTAAAGGGGCCCCTCAGCCTCCAAGAACGACGTTGGAAAAATTATGTACTATCCTATACATATTAAGAATTTTCGAGTTTTAACTTTTTGGCCCCTGACCGCGAACGGCTCGAACTGAAATCACAAAAATTACTCCTACTTCCAGAACATAAATATAACATTGTTAAAGATAATTGTCTAATTCGCAGGGTTGGCATGAATAAATCATTTTGATTTAAATCATGATTAAAATCAAATGATGTTTTCAATAAAAATCAATGATTTAATCAAAAATGTTTAATTTCCTTTCTTTCACAGAAATTAACATTAAAAAAAAACAGATTTAGAAAGTATATATAATTTTTTATGTGGTAGAGCCATGCTGCAGCTATATTAGTAGTATAGTTGTAGCACGAATGGGTCGGCTCGACCGGGGAAGGACCACTCTCTCACAGAATACCAGCGTAAAGTAGCAGCTTAACGCTGCTGTGTTTCGTATGGTGAGTGTAGAGAACCGGAGACCCTTTTTACTGGAAATGAGGCATTCCATCTTAGTCCTCACGGGTGACAACGCATCTGCATTTTGATTCTTAATCCAGGATAGATGTAAATGTCTATGGGCCACAGTATCCACTTACCATCAGGTGGGCCTCGTGCTCGTTTGTCACCCTTATTCTATATAAAAAAAATAGGGTAAAAAAACGAGTACACAGTACACCCAATGGTAAGTAGATGCTGTAGTTCATAGACACTTATATGTGTATATTCTCAATAAAGAATCAAAATGCAGATGCGTTGTCACCCGTGAGGACTAAGATGGAATGCCTCTACACTCATCATACGAAACACAACAGTGTTAAGCTGCTATTTTACGCTGGACACGACACATACCATAGTCCTCAGGGGTGACAACGCATTTGCATTTTGATTCTTAATCGAGGATAAATGTAAATGTCTATGGGTCACAGCAACCACTTACCATCAGGTGAACTGTGTGCTCGTTTGTTACCCTATCCTATAAAAAAGAAACATCCACCACACCAGTGGTGTCACATTTTTTACTATTTCTTCTGCGAAAATCACACTTCTACATTTTTAAATATAAAATTATAATAATATTGAATTAATAAACTCTTAAATAGGCTTAGCTTAATAAGGCTTTTTAATACTTGAGAGTCCTGTACCTATTAAATGTTAAATAGTATGAAGAAATGTTTATTGAATTAAAATTTCATGCGTAAAATTTAAACAATAAAATTAACATCAACCGATTAAAAATAAAAATTCAATACAAAAATAAGTCCTAATATTTTTAACTATTAAAAAATTAACAAATAACTTTTAACAAATAAATAAATTAAACCATTAACTCCATGTCTAATTCACATGTCAGACAAAAGGGAAATCTCCGCGCTGTGTCCGCGCAATCCCTCGCAATGCGTTCCGTTTTGCGAAAAAATATAGTTAAATTAAATAATAAATTAAAAAAATCAAAAAAATCGTGATTAATTAGGATTTTTTTAAAAAATCGTGCTTTATTCGATTTTTTAAAAAAATCATGATTTTTTCCAAACCTGCTAATTCATTTTGTTGTGTTTTTTATATAAAAGAGTGGGACAAACGAGCATGCGGCTCACCTGATGGCAAGTGTCGACCACCGCCTATTAACAAATACAACACCAGGGGAAGCATACCCGCCCCTGTCCTCACAGGAAGGATGCAAAAAAGAGACCGCATCCTGTCCCAATCGGCCGGCCTATAGTGCCAAACACGGCGGTGATCTGTAGAACGCTACCGCGATGGGAGTGCGAGTGGCACCATAGTCCGGATCAAACAATGGTCCAATGAGCCGAGAAGGGTGTCGACGGAGACCTGATATCCGTCCGGATGAGAGGTCAGCAGAAGGTCCTACAGGGAAGGTGCACGATCCTCCACATCTAGAGTTCGCATAGGTGAAGTAACTGTTTGTGTCGGACCATATTCCAAGGCAAAGTCATAAACAGATCTTCCCGCATGATCGGTTAAACGAGAACCAAGCCATTCAGTGTGGTGGCCATTAAAATCACCAAGGATCACGATCTCTGCAGATGGGACCTGTTGTAGTACGGAGTCTGCAGCGATTTGGAAGTAGTCGATGAGTTGGTCTGTGTCGGCATTACCTATAGAGGCACCCGTAGACGCGAGGATGGTCGTCGCTGACCTTCAACACTGCCGAGGCGTCGAGAACAGATGTACTCTCTGACGTATATGCAAACTCCAGCCCGAGGTACAAAGGTGTCATAATTGTACCCCGGATAGGAGAGAAGTATCGACCGGAGGGAACACCTGCGTTTCGGTTAGAAAGAGCAAGGTCGGCTTCGCCGTCTTCAGGTGGTACCTAGTGGACTTCATTAACGTTCAAATGAAATCCCCTGATGTTGCAGAAATTCACGGATAGCGTGGCTGGGGTCACCTTTGTCTTATTGCTCTATTGCCACGAGCAGTATTAGTCTTGAGCGGAATTTCGCCACTTTTCCACTTTTATATTCACTCAGGTTATAATTTATTTGATAGATAACTTTTATCATATGATTGAAAAATCAGCTTGAAGCGACAAAAGATAAAAACTTCCAAATGTGTTATTCATCTATTCATTTACAAGATATCTTTCTATATTTAAAAAGTTTGACTATATTTCCTGTATTTTATGTATTTGTTTGATTGTATTTATTTTTACGTGGTAGAGCCATGCTGCAGCTATATTGTGGTTGCAGCACGAATGTGTCGGCTCGTCCGGGGTAGGACCACGCTCTCACAGAATACCAGCGTAAAATAGCAGCTTGATGCTGCTGTGTTTTGTATGGTGAGTGTAGAGTTTTTACTGGAAACGAGGCATTCCATCTCAGTCCTCAGGGGTGAAATGCATCTGCATTTTGATTCTTAATTGAGGATAAATGTAGATGTCTATTGGGCCACAGCAACCACTTACCATCAGGTGGACTGTGTGCTCATTTGTAACTCTTATTCTATAAAAGAAATCTCTTAGTTTCTGTTGATTGAAGCACTAGTGGGACCCCATAATATTGATAAACTATTAGGATTAATCAGCTGACTGATGAAGCTACAGCTAAATTGGACCTAGTTATGTAAAAAGGATTCAACCCTCGATCGGGTTAAAAATGAGCCAAAATAGCGTTTAGTGTCAGTACTTCCGTAAAATTAAATAATTTGAACAAAAGTAACATAAGATCCATTATACAACGAAATTAGAAACAAATAGAAGCAAGTCATCATGTAATACTGATCCTACCTTAACTTAGCTTTTTGTGGGTTGGATTCTTCTGGTATAACTATGTACGTCCAAATAGTCTATTTTCCTAACTTGGACAATATCGTGTCTTACAGTGAATTACTGTTGGGATCTGCAGTTAGATTAGAAACAACATGTGTACGAGCAAGTACATGATATTTCAACAGTTTAGAAAATAATGTTGATATTATGCCTGCGCGCGCGACACGTTCACTATAATTACATTTTTATTCATATGATTTTCAGTAATAAACGCTCTCTACGGAAACGGACACAGTTTTAATTACCACATCCCGTAACGTAGAAGATACAACCTACATTAATATACTACATATCAATTATATGTAGAGGGTCACAAATCACAAAAACCCCCTACATTTTGGTCCTTCGAGCTGACGTGAACTAAGACTTGCATATTACGTCTACAATAGTTCAACAGTAAAGTGTATTTGTAAAAAAAAAAAAAAGTGTAATCGTGATTCTATCTGTAGTGTCACTTTGGTTGCTGGCCTCCCACAAGCGGGTCTCACCAGCTTGATTGAGTGCATACTACGGTAAGAGTCGCAGTCACACGTATCTGAAACCAACTATTTACAACATCGTCCTTAAACCATGGAGAACCTACTTCAACAACAGAGAACAATCATTGAATCTATCCTTAAAATTGAGGCTAACTTCAAAAGGATTCTGATTCACGCAAGTCAGGAACATACATACAGAAAAGGTTGGATGCTTTGAATGCTCAATGGGAGGTGTTCAACATGAATCATGGTGTTCAAAAAAACAGACAGTGACTTGGATGACGACTATTTCATCAATGATACCTACACCACCACAAAGAAGCGGTACGAAGCGATTCGTGACATGCTGACGAACTACGAGGAAAACCGGAAACTGGAGTACCATCAAGGTCTGATGAGTTCATTAGCCAACAACGCACTAATTTCCGGCTCTCTAGGGTGATTAAAACATCAACACCAAAGAGTTGACAGAAAGGAAATTTGTGACAAACTGAATTGCTGCAGTCTCGCTGAAACTGATCGACGAGCTCCACTGGCAAATCGATAACCTGACTTCGGTGATGTAGGCTACGAAGAAGAGTTTTCTGCATACGAAACCCTGTACGAAACTACAAAAAGGATTTGAATCGTAAGTTAACTCAGTATCTCAACAGCATCAAAGTGCCTACAATTGAGATTCCTTCTTTTCTGGTAATTATACCAGGCCTACATTCATGGACCTATACTGTGAAGCCATCCACAACAATGTCATGTTGACAAAACGCAAAAGATGCAGCACCTCAAGGGCAAACTTAAAGGCGAGGCGGAGCGCATCGTACAGCATCTTACAGTATCAGCTGATAATTACGACACCTGTTGGGAGATACTCACCCATAGGTACAACAACCGACAACTTTTGTTTACAAAACATATACAAACCCTTATGGGACAACCGGCGTTGCAAACACAGAATGCATACGAGCTGAAGAAGATGACACAAGTGTCGAGACCATACATGCTATTCACAATCTGGGCATCGACACAACGACTTGGGATCCGATCCTGGTGCACATTCTCACTGGCAAATTGGACCCGACACGTATGCAGCCTCACATGGAGATCAGAAAGGCTCCGAGAGAGCTACCTTCCTGGATGAGCTGATAAACTTTGGAAAACAAGTTTACTGCGCTTGAACCTGTTCAAAAGAAGAGACAGACACCTAACAAGTCAAACAATTCGACCAACAAGGAGGCAACAGCTCAATTTAAGAAGGACTTTAACAACACCAACAGGCGTAGTTTTCTTCGAGCATATCATACAAGCACAGAAAAATGTGTAAAAACAATCATATTTTACTCTACTGCAAGTCGTTTCAAGACATGTCACCGGAGACAAAATGAGGTCAATTTCGCAACTACATATTTGTCGCAATTGCCTGTACTTACACAACGACAATAAATGCAACTCAACAAAGATGCCGCGTGTGCAAGAAGCACACCACACAACATTGCACGATATTTACCGCAAAGTTGAAATCGCGGTCTCAAATAACGTTATACCTAGCAACAAGCCACATACGTCAAAGGCAAACCACGTGTCTGGAAATTATAACGAAGTCCTACTAGCGACCGTTCAATTAAAGGTGATGGCAGCTGATGGATCGACTGTTCAATTGCGATGCCTTCTCGACCAAGGATCACAGATAAATCTAATAACTGAAGATGCTGCGCAACAGCTGGGACAAAGAAATCGAAACGCCACAGTCTCAGGCATAGGGACG
The DNA here is from genome assembly GCA_029286625.1 of Parnassius orleans. Taxonomy (NCBI): domain Eukaryota; kingdom Metazoa; phylum Arthropoda; class Insecta; order Lepidoptera; family Papilionidae; genus Parnassius; species Parnassius orleans. The sequence continues at coordinate 1,411,829 of JAGSMP010000022.1, read as the reverse complement.
TCAGCACATCATAGCAACGGAACCGTACGGTTAGACTGTGAGTCTTTTGTGGAGGCCATTCATTTAATCGAAGCCATGGTAATGGCCAACATGCTCAGCAACCTGCCTAATTACACCTTCGAAAAACAAGACTGCCACATATTCAGAACATACAACTGGCGGATCCCGACTTCAACATCTCGAGACCAGTGGACGTTCTGTTAGACGCTGGAGTGTATGCTGACATAGTAATGAGTGGTATGCTACGAGGACCCACACACGCACCCATGGCTCAACAGACAAAAGTGGGCTGGGTACTGGGCAATATCAAAACCTTCAACTGCCACGTGCTCATTAATCTTGACGATGTATCTCGATTTTGGGAGATGGAGGATAACCGAAACCAATCACAATCTAACATCAGAGGAAGAATACTGTGAATCTATTTATTCAACCACAACAACAAGAAAAGAAGACGGACGATATGCAGTCAGACTTCCAATGAAAATAAACTACGAACAAACCTTGGGCACTTCTATTACAGGCAATCGCACAATTTCGGCAGTTAGAAAACGATTGGCCAAACAGGAAACATTTTCTACGTCATACAAGAAGTTTATTGACGAATATCTACAACTCGGCCACATGACGCCATGCACTGAACACCATAAGCAGCTGCTTACTTACCTCATCACGGCGTACAAAGCTGGACTCAACAACTACAAAATTGCGCGTAGTCTTTAATGCCTCTGCCAAGACAAGTACAGGACAAAGCTTGAACGATCTCATGGAGTGTGGCCTAACCTCCAACACCTACAATCTATGATTCTACGTTGGCGAGCCTTTCAATACGTCTACACTGCAGACATTGAGAAGTTTTACCGTCAAGTACTGATACACGATGAAGATCAACACCTGCAAAAATTGTATGGCGTGACTGCTACAGATCTCATCAAAGAATACCAACTGTGCACTGTAACATATGGTACCAAAGCTGCACCATTTTGGCAATGCGCACCATAATACAACTCGTAATGGACGATGGACACCGCTATCCTCTCGCGGCAGAGATCCTACTCACCAGCTGTATGTGGATGACCTACTTGGTGGCAGCAACGACATGTTAGAAGCACAAGACGCTCAAAACCAATTGATTGACCTGTTAAAAGGCGGTGGGTTCAATCTTCGCAAATGGGCGAGTAACCACCCCAGATTGCTTCAAACTTTACCTGAACATCTCATAAGCCAGAATATGTTTGACTTCAAGGACGCAGAGAGTAACAACACCGGCTTAACTGGAATCCGCACACTGATCAGTTTACATTCAAGGCGCCACTTAGTAACACACGTGACGTCACAACGAAGGACATTGCTCTCTGACCTATCAAAGTTATATGACCCACTTGGTTGGCTGTCTCCGGTAACAATGAAGGCAAAACTCATATTTCAACAAGCTTGGCTTGCTTCAACAAATTGGGATGAACCTCTTCCGGAAGACATAACAAGAGTGGACAACCTTTCAACAAGAATTGCCCACTATCAATACCATCGCTTTACAACGCTGGATTGGTAACACTAAACAACCCATCGAGTTACACGGATTCAGTGACGCCTCCGAGAAAGCCTACGGCTGCGTTATTCTGTAAATCTATTAGTGAAGAAGCAACAAATTATCACGCTGGTGGCAGGAAAAACTAAGCTCGCACCATTAAGAAAACCCCGTCTTTACCACGGCTTGAACTATGCGGTGCCCTACTACTGTCTCGACTTATGAAAAGGTCATAGAGTCAATAAACTCACAGTGTAACAATACATGGTTGGACAGATTCTATGATCGTGATGGGTTGTACAAGGGGCCTTCAAGATGGACACATTTGTGGCTAATCGCGTAACACAGATCACTGTCATCATGCCATCGGGATGCTGGAGGCACGTCAAGTCTGAATATAACCCAGCAGATTGTGCCAGCAGAGGCCTAACTCCACTACAACTGGCGAATCATCATTTATGGTGGGGACCTATTTGGCTAAAAGACAACGATCTCCCACTTCAAGACCAATTCCACACAACTGTTGAAGAGAAAAAGGTCAAACAAGTTTGCGTGTCACAAAGGTCGATGCCATTAATCGGAGAACTTTTAAACAAACACAGCTGTATGGCACGCGTAACTCGAATCCTAAGTTGGATACTTCGGTTCATAAACAATGCACGTGACGTCAACATGCCATGCGGTCATCGTACTTAGCAACGAGTGACCTGCAGAACGCACATAATGCACTTATCAAGGCTATACAAACTAATCATTTCGCCGACGACATTGCACAACTCAATAAACATCATAAAGCGAATAACAAGCAGCATTTTAAACTTAAATCCATTCCTGGACAAACACGAAATCTTACGTAGGAGGACGTCTGGAAAATGCCAACTTAAGTCAAGAACAAAACATCCAATTATCTTACCTTACAATGACAGGTTAACGGAGTTACTGATCGACCAAGCGCACAAGAGGACCCTGCATGGGGAGCCAGAATAACTCTATCATATCTACGCAACAGATATTGGATTATCAGCGGTTTGAGAGCAGTGAAAAACGACTTATACGGTGCATCACGTGTCATCGCTTCAAAACTATCAACAACCAACTTATGGGTGATTTCCTCCACGCGTCACACCATCCCGGCCTTTCACACACACCGGTGTAGATTTCACTGGGCATGTGGAGGAAGGCTAACAAGGCAGAGGAATAAAGACAATGAAGGCCTACGTAGCTGTATTTGTGTTCTGTACAAAGCTCTTCACCTCGAACTTGTCTCCGATCTCAGCACAGTGGCTTTTCTGAACGCCTTGAAACGAATGTGCCCGCCGAGGAAAGCCTCGTCACATCTACAGCGACAACGGCACCAACTTCGTGGGCGCAGCAAGAGCATTGAAAACAACGAAAGGAGGCATTACAATGCTACATAAACAATGACGTCATAACTAACATGAGTGGGGCATTGAATGGCATTTTAACGCTCCTTCCTGGCCTACTGCTGGACTCTACGAAGCTGCAGTAAAAGCCTGAAACATCACCTCAAACGAGTACTTGGGGATCAAAACTACGTTCGAGGAATTTTCTACACTGTTGGCGCAGATTGAAGGATGTCTCAACTCTCGCCCCTGGTGGCGTTGTCAGAGAATATCGAAGACCTTGACTGCTTGACACCAGCTCACTTCCTAATCGGCGAGCCTTCTCTAGAATCACCACTATCCGCTGAGGGTAATGACATTCTCTACAAGATGGCAACTTACGGAGAAAATGTACAAGGACTTCTGGAGAAGGTGGTCTACTGACTATCTTCAAACTCTACAAACTCGAAGCAAATGGCACTTTCCTACTAAAACTTAGAAGTTGGGGACGTCGTTATCGTCAGAGAAGACAACATTCCTCCCCAAACGGATCCTGGGACGGGTGTTGAGACTCACCCAGGTGCGGACGGCCGGGTACGAGTCGTCACACTGAAAACTAAAACAAGTAATATGAAGCGACCGATTACAAAATTGTCACGCCTTCCGTTGGATCCGTCATCTTACAACTGCATCTTCTGACGTTGACACTACGAAGCCTGCAATAAATACACAAAGAAAACGAAGAAACAACAACGGCAAAAACACTTCAACAACTTTTTGTACGTTACTACTTATATTTTCGATGTGTGTTGGACCTACTACGCAACAAATGATCAACATAACAAGGCTTAGCAGTTCAAGAGTCGTTTATTTTTACAAGGTGTCTGATGTGCAGATTATTCAAGATAAGTGGAAAATGGTTGTATACTACAACATGACGACATATTGGCGGAGTTTGGACAACATACAAAACTATGTCAACCATTTGAACACATTATGCAAGAATGAAGCAGCCTATCTTACAATTTCATCCCAGTTTCAACACGAACTTAACGAAATTCAACACTATAACGATATCTTACGATCAGAACATGGACCGTCTCGAAGAAAAGAGGACTAGTGAATGGAATAGGATACCTAGCAAACTCCCTTTTGGTACTCTGGATGAGAGATTTGCCAATCAGTACGTGAAGGATATCAACATAATCCAGTCAAACGAAAATCATCTATTGAATCTCTACAAAATCACACATCGATCATCGAAAGTGAATATAATCTTCTAAAAGAAACGAGGAAGTAATGAACACACTTTCATCGACAATCATCTCGCTGAAACGGAAAACGCATACAAATCAGCCATGACAATGCTATGTACATAACAGCTACCGCTCTGGCCGTGAACTTGATCATTTCAAACATACGACAAATACAACAGCAACTCCTAGACCTAGTAACTGACGTGAAGGACGGGAGAGTTGACACCCATCTCATCAAGCCCAACCAATTTGAAGATCAGCTCAACATCATCTCCGGTCATTTACCAAGCGAGTTATCGCTACCCGTGTGAACACACGCCATTGCACGCGAAGCCTATAAGCTGGCGCGAGTGCACGCGCTTAACAAGTGCATACATAATATTCAGTGAAGCTACCGCTAATAAACAACGAACAATATGAACTTAACCGCATCATTCCTATTCCGCAAATAACTGGACACACAGAGAAAACTAGTATCACATCTGAATACCTTGCTGTAAACCTAAAAGGGACATGATAATACCCTTAGAAAACCGAGATGTATCATCATGCTTAAATCTGCAAGAAAACAAAATGTTATGTGCTATCTATCAACCTATTTACAACATTAAGGTAGCCGATACATTATGAAGCGCAAATATTAAACAATGGCGACTTATCAACATGCCGCACAAGAGTATTGGATTGCAACGACAGGTGGGTGATTACACAATCGTGGCGCGTGGCTGTTCTCCTGTTGCGAAGACTGCACGATGCGCATTTTCTGCCCAGCTGGAGTGACGTCACAGCACTTACACGGCACGGGGATTATGTTACTCGGACTTGGTGTATGCTCAGGGAGAAAGCTTCATCATTCATGCTCGCAACGACTATCACAGCGAGTTGAAACTAACAGGCAGTGAAGAAAGAATGTTACGTGAATCAAGCCTGAACCACATACTGACAGACTTTAATCATACATTTGGACCTGAAGATCATAAAGACGCCTTACAAGAGCTGAAAAACAACATTGATAAGGTCAAGGAACAGCAACAAACACTGAGTGTACAATCACTCACACATGACACACACAACTATGTGTTGTACACCGTAGTCGGATTTATTATTGTAGCCTTCATTGCATGGGGGACATTCCGGCTGAAAAGAAGATGTCAAGGCTGCAGCGCGAATCTTCGCGACAAGCCAGACCCCAACAATGTCGAGCAGCCAACCCAAGGACATTCATCGGAGCATGGGGTCTCGGACATCGATAGTGTGGATGCGGTGATCGCAACGGCTGCCCGTAAACTCAATAGGGGTTCATCGCCTTAAACTTTCTTCTTGTTTATAAAATTGGCAAGATGTGTAGAAGTACATGATATTTCAACAGTTTAGAAAATAATGCTGATATCGCGCCTGCGCGCGACACGTTCACTATAATTACATTTTTATTCATAAGGATTTTCAGTACAATAAACGCTTCTACGGAAACGGACACAGTTTTAATTACCACATCCTGTAACGTAGAAGATACAACCTACATTAATATACTACATATCAATTATATGTAGAGGGTCACAAATCACAAAAACCCCTACAACATGCCTTTTGCAAAGAAAACAGTACGAGTAATCTATAACTTTGGCCACATGAGTTGCTCTGAGAACTTTTAAAGGAGAGACTAATATTTTGGTACTAATGTCATTGTTTATTTTTGAGAACTGTACATATGGAATAATATAAATTTATTTCATAAAAAAGCAGACTATCTCCTATAAAATAGGTTGCAGTAATATGCTAGGGGTTCCTAAATTTAGATTGACCTAAACTAGAAAGTATTTTATGAGTAAATCCTAAAAATTTTACAATGAAATCTCTAAAAATAAAGTGCAACTATTAGATACAAAACCAAAAACTTGTTAAGGATTTCTTTTTTTTTTCAAAAACTTTTAAATAACACAACTTGCTAGTCTCCCGGGTACAGATTGTTTAAACTGACATTTTAAAAGTATAATGTACAGACCTTTGACATTGAATTTCTAACATTGCATTATAAAAAATTAAGACCCCAGAGTTTCTTGCTGGTTCTGGTTCTGAGTTGGTCTTGTTTTTGCGAACTGGTGTAAATTTTGATGTTCGTATAAGTGACATTTCTTATATATATTTTGTTTTTGGCTTCATATTTACATTCATTTCTTTTATATTAAAAGTATTTGTACATGAGCAAGTTACTTAAGTTTCTTTCTTAAATCTTGCAGTTTGTTATTTCTAAAATAGTTTTTATTTGTTCTGTGGACTTGTAAATGCGAATGCTTAAATAATCCTTATCTGTAATTACTATGGTAATGTAACATTCATTAGCATAGTAATAATTGAACTTATCATTGATGATTATTTGTTACAAGAATTTTTGAAATGAAAACATTATAATAATTGTATATAATGAGGGCATCCACGACTTTTTCTGCCACCAGGGCGGCGCCACTTAAAAGTGAGGTATTTGTATTTGACAGATTTTGTAGCAGGAAAGTTAATTTGTTCGAAAAATGTAAATTTTAATGTTTCTTTTTGCACTATTAGTTATATTTTATATTACAAATCATAAATCTTCATAAAAGTAGAAAATTTAAAAAAGGAGTTCAAAATGTGCAAAAAATTAAAGAGCATAGCCCTGAGGCATTGTTTTGTGAATTAATATTATACTCTAGAAACTGATAAATTTTTATTTAAAACTGACTTCTCAATCAAATAACAGTGTATATCAAAAAACTTTACCTCAGTGTCAACTAGCGACATCTGGTGAGCGGAAGATTATTAGCCCTCATTAGGCTCTGCGCATTGAGAATCAATAATAATAATAATTATAAATATATTGCTATATTTAAATTTAATAAAATTTTAAAATTTGATTTTATTTAAAAAAAATCAGGGGCTGCTGAATATATAGCCAGGTGCAATGACTGGGCCACAGGACTGTTTAAACATATTTTAAAAAAATTGAACAATAAAAAATAACTTGCAGAAGAACAAAAATTACATTATACTTACAATTTGTCTAGAATTCTCTTGTGTTTAAATGTTGCTTGCGATTGACTTGCTGGCGTTATTAGAAGATGCTTTAATAAGTGCTGTTAAAACTTTAATAACTTATAGAATCCTTATAATTACTTAAATCTTATATATAAATTAATAGTTTATAAAGTATGCCTTGTAATGGTGGCATAAGATAATTCTTTACATTCTCTCAACCTTGGGGTTTCACAATGATCAACTATTTAAAAAATTTAAAATGTTTTTTAAAATGTTTTGGCTTCTGATACATGTTAACTGAAGTAAATTACCAAAACCAGTGATGGCAGCAGCGTCAAATGTATGAAACTTCTGGTATTGCAATCGTCATTCCTACCAAACAGTGATTATGGACAATCTCCTCTGTCCCATAACAAAAGAGACTCAATATTCAGAAGTTCTGTATTAAATTGTTTATACTTGTAGGTAGATAAAAGTGTTATATAAATAAATATCAGCCCCGATCAAATGCAGATTTCAGATATTAATATAAAACTGATATTCTATTGCCTTATTTATTTATTTCTGTCTTTTTAATTTATTGTGTGCTATGTAAAGCCAGGTGGATTTATGAGTCATATTGCACTAGTCTTAAAACTATCTTGTGTTTGTATTATATTGGCTCTGCAAATTAATGTTGTTCAAATCTCTCTTGTAGGTGACCCGATGAGTTTCACTCCAAATTCACTTCGATTTGAACAATTTAGCGCTGCCTGTCAGGTACCTTGTTGACATCAAAATGATAGACACTTTGTAGTGCATTTCGTCATATGCTATATATAAATGTTTTTCTATGAGCTACCACAGCTCGTAAAGCATACAATGCAAGTAACTATCATTTTGATGTCAACAAAGTTAGAAAATAGGCGTGCAGTTTTTGAGATTTTCTTTTCTGGCCAACATTTATTGTGAATTTGAGTTATTTTTGACCAGAATTTAGAATTTGTTATTAACTTATCGAATCTAGCATAGCAATGAGCCATCGTCTTGACTGACAGAAATTACATAATCAGTAACAGGTGCGCCAGCAATTATATCTAAAAAGATGATTGGTAAATAATAAAATATGTAATAACTTGTTAAAATTCTTGTACTTGCTTTAATGTGTAGTAAGAGAATCCACTACACCGTGTAGTTCCGTAACTGTTATAATAGATGGCAGAAGCAAAGGCAGCAGCATCTTCCTGATAAAAACTTAAAATATGTTATTTATGTTATGTTCTTGTATTATCATAGATTATATTTGATATAATCCGATTTATAATGTTGCTTTCTCATGTACTATGCCTCTTGAACTGCATTACTGGATTTCTCCATTTTACATGACCTATAAAATATAATTCTGTAGACTTTATTAAAATAAAAACTGGAAAAATTAATGGTTAATTTCAGTGATGAAGAATCACCTGTGTCCTTAGTGAAATTACATGTCATAGCGGACAAAGAAGATGGATGGATCCAAGTGGTTTCGTCTATGGTTAATGTAATACCATTAGAAGATCCTTTTGGTCCATCTGCTATAACAATCCTTCTTGATGACTGCCCTTTACCATCAAAGGATTCAGTAATAAAGGTAAGATCTATATCTCCCTATATCATTACTATTAACATTTCAGCCTCCCACAAGTCCACTTCTGAAAATAGGCCACCCTCAATGAATGTCACAAAACTCGGTCCTCCGTGTCATCCTCCTTCCTGCATATCTTACCAGGTCGGCACTTAATTTAGTGGAGGCCAACCTACACCGCCCTTATCGGTACGAGGCTGTCACTCAAGGACCTATCTCCTTCATCAGTTGTTCAAGCTTCGGCCATATAGACTGGCCCATTACAACTTTAGTGTTTTCATTTTTTTTGGCTATGTCGGTTTCACTAGTTCTACTGCGGATATCCCTGTTACTTATTCCTCATGGAGAGAAACTCAAAGTATATACTTCCCCATAGCTCGCTGAGCGACTGAGCTGAGCTGCATTATACAACCAGCATTAGGACTAAGAGTATTTAATTTAAATCAAAGGGTAATAAAATTTGCTTAAAATCCAACAATATATGGACCCTGAAGGTCACCCTACTGTATTGCTGTAATCGATATAACATCATGGTAGTATTTAAACGACAACATTGACTAACATAATGATACTTTTCCGGCATATTGTCAGCCACATCTTTTAACAGGGTTGCCCTATCATTGTAGAAGATAAACTAACAATGTTCGTTAAAAATGTACGCACTAAAATGTACATCCATCTCACCACCTCCATTAGTGCCAAAGCCTACTTAAATATGCTGATATTTTGTCTTAAAGTCGTATAATATATGCCTATTCACTGATTCACTGAAAAGTGAAAACAACAGCGATAGTTACCCTTTAGCAGCGTTATTCTTTTTTTTTTAATGAATTTTATCCTGCCATATTTACGAAAAAAATGTTTTGGAATTGACTTTACAATACATACAATTATATAATTTTGTAAGGCTATTGATAGCCGTTGAGACTGTGTGCTACGGTACCAGTTTATATCTATATATCGATATACATATAACTGGCGTCCTTCAAGCTGGAATCCTCCCCAACGATATGCAAAATTTCATTATGTCAAGATTTTGTGAGGAATTGGTGACAATAAGCGACTTAAGAAAAAAATTATTAGTGACTTAACACTTTAAGAGATGTAGCCTTTTTTGTGAGGATTCTAGCTTGAATTCAAGCTAGCAGCCTCCTCTCAAAAACTCCATTACTGTCTGCTTTTGAGATGTGATTCCTATTTTAAGATTTAGTGAGCAATTGGTGACTTTCATTTACCGAGATTGAGACATATTGCTCCAACGGAACCGGAGTTATTCATATGTCTTAGGGAGGATTCTGGCTTGAAGATTATATATCAGAGAATAACTCCAGAACGCCTATGTCATTCGCTGTGAAATATGTGTCAATATTTAGTGACTAATTGGTGACAGTTAATTAAAAAAAATCCGTCATCCGGCCCGTCACGCACTTGGCTGGTTTTTTAAATTTTATGTGTCTATCTATCCGTGCTAATCCGAACCGTTCCGAATAGATTGTAGTGAAATTTCACGAACAGAAAAGCTTGGAAATTGAAAATTAAAATTGATAAAAGTTGGTATTAAAATCTAAACAACGCCACTTTAATTGATTCTACCCAGGCGAAGCCGAGCAAGTCGCTAGTATTATATAAAACTATTGGGAAGTCCTCACCCAGCCTGCGTACCGTGTGCAGCACATGTGAACGCAACGCAGGTGTTATGACATATACATAACTATTGTCGAAACACACGTTACAACGAGTGCATATTGGGCTAATTCGATCACTTCTAGATTTTAATTTTGATGCAGGTAACCAAACTGTTCCGGTTGTCATCACAACGAGCCAAGGCGCGGGAAATCAACGTGCGTGTGGAGCGCAACATCTGCGTGGTACTGGGCTGCATCGCGGAGAAGCTGGCTGGACCCAATAGCGTCGCCGTCTTCACAGATCGAACGCTAGATTATTTAATTACATTGCTTGTGAGTATTTTCTGTTTTAAAACATTCATCATCTTTGTAACCCTTCTTAAAACTTAGTGATGACGTCAGACATGGTATTTGGGCTCCTCTTCTGTCTGAAAGTCCGTCGTGGCAAAATTATACCCATACTATTACCTCTAACTACTGTTTACGATTTTATTCTAGAAGGAATGTAAGTCATAGCAAGTGTAAATGTAAGTGATAATTATAGCGTCTTCTCTGTCAACGCATCCATGGATTGCAGAGGCGATTTCCTATTAAATAGTTTGTAAGCTATTTTGTCCCTAATATTCTAGTGAAATTATTCTTCACACAATACAGAGAACTATGTTTGCATGTTGCCGTTAAGACAATGTTTTTTTCATAAAATATCTTTGACCAATTAAATGAGTATTATGATCACATTCAAGTAACAATAATAGAGACGCGCGGCAGCTTCTGCTGTTGTAGAGTGATAAAACCATGACGACCCCTGTCACGCTAGCCATTAACTTCTGCAACATCAGGGGACTGCACTCGAACCTTAACACCGTCCACTACCACCTGGAGACGGCGAAGCCGGCCTTGCTCTTCCTGACCGAGAAGCAGGTATTCTTTCGAGCTGATACTTGGTTTCCTACCCGTGGTACAAATTAGAACACTTTTTTGTGCCCCGGGCTTGAGTTTGCGTATACATCAGAGAGGATATCTGGTCTCGACGCCTCGCAGTCTTGAAGTTACAGACCTGTCCACCCTTTGGCTAGGCGTAGACAGCTACGAACATTCCCACGTCTTCGGATGCCTTTATGGGTCCCACAGCGGTAATGGCTCCGTGGCGCAGTGGCTTAGCAATGAGTTGCTGCGCTAGGGGGACGCGGGTTCGAATCCCGCACGGAACAAGTATTTGTATGGCCTATAAATAATTTTTCCGGGTCTGGATGTTTGTCCTTGTGCAATTTATGCTTGTAAACTGCCTCCACGATACAGGAGAAAGTCCTAGTGTGGAGGTAACGTTTTAAAAAAAAAGAAATAAGATAAGAAAACGAATGCCGACACGGGCCGACTCATCGACCATGGCGATGGCTACAGACTTCGTGCTACAACGGATCCCATCCGCTGTTATCGTGAACCTTGGCGATTTTAACGCCTACCTACCAGGCTGAATGACTTGTTTCACGTTTGACCGATCATGCGGGGAAATCTGTTTATGACTTTGCCTACGCGAATTCTAGATGTGGAGGATCATGCACATTCCCTATTGGACCATCTGCTGATCTCTCATCCGGACGGATATCAGGTCTCCGTCGACCCCTTGGCTCTTCGGATCATTGTTTGCCCGGAGTGTGGTGTCACTCACGCTCCCATCACGTTTGCGTTTTGCACGCTGCCGCCGTGTTTGGCAAATACAGTTCGGCGAATTGGGATGGGATGCGGTCCATTTTTGCATCCTACCCATGCTTCTCGCCGGATAGTTCGCCTAACTTCGGGAACTCATGCATTCTGCTCTCTCGCTAAGGCTGACCAAGGAAATTTCTGTAAGTCATCGCTTCCATCTCTGCACAGGGAAGACGACTCGCTGGCCCATGCCGCAAAAGAGAATGCCACCTTTAGGCTCCCTTTTTGTGTCCAACTCACACCGCTCACCACCCCGCGGTGCGAGTGCTCCATCACTGATGTGTGATATTCAAAGTGCTCAGTACGCAAAATACTCCTCTCCCTGGACATCCACAAGTCGAATGGGTCTGACGGAATCCCCCTAATCGTACAGAAGACGTGTGCTCCAGAGTTGGTACCGGTTCTAATATGTCATTTGCGGTACTCCTACTCCTTAGGCGTAGTCCTGAATTCATGGGAGACAGCTTTCGTGCAAACGATCCCTAAAAAAGGTAACCGCTCTGAACTGTCCAACTAAAGGCCTTTCGCCAGCGCCTTGTTCTTGAAAATAATGGAATGCATTATTAACTGGCAGCTAATACGGTACCTTGAGGAGCACCAGCTGATTAGTGACCGCCCGTACGGTTTCCGTCGCTGTCGCTCAGCTGGTGTTTACCTAACACACCGATAGGCGCAGGCAGTCGAGTCTAAGGAGAATCACAAGTTTTCTTTCAGATTTGAGCATCAAGGTCGTAGTCTGTAAATCCCAGTGTTCCACAAGCTTTTAAAAATAGTTGAATACAGATTTTTATTTATTTTATATATAGAGTAAAATACTCACTGATTATCCAGGGATTATTCTCTCTCTCTAAGGTATACACCTTAGAGAGAATAACGGGTTGGCCTGACTGGGTGAGGATTACGCTCGCTTAATTTTGTTGATAACTTTGAGGGTGACAACGACCACTTACCATCAGGTGAACTGTGAGTTCGTCTTTTTTTACTTTTAATGACATAAAAATATTATGTCATGAGTTCTGCATTTGTTAGTCAGCAAGAGATCAATGTTATCTTGATTTTATAGTGAACTAGCTGCGCCTCGCGACTTCGCCCGCGTGGATTTATTACGATTAGATATTACGGGTTTTTTTTTGCGCGGAACCCTAATAATTTTTCTAAAATAAAAGTAGCCTAAGTTACTCCTTATAAACATTAGCTATTTGCCAGTGAAAGTCCCGTCAAAATCGTTCCAGCCGTTTCGGAGATTAGCCAGAACAGGAACAAACAGACAGACAGACAGACAAAAATTTTAAAAATTGTGTTTTTGTTATTAGTACCGTATATACTTTCATAAGCATTTAGTAAAAAGCTGTTATTTTGACATTACAAACAGACACTACATTTTTATTTATTTGTATAGATCATAGATATAGCATAGTATAGATTGGCAATGGAGTGATTAGGGCGAGACCGAAATCAAAAGACACGAGTGTGCGTGTAATGTGCATGTTTGGGTGACAAATAGTGCTACACCATGCATTGCCTGCCTCACTATAATTATCGATACCGATGGCAGTATATTCGTGTCTTCTGATTTTTACGCAGATGATGTAATTGAATATTTTTACCCAACTACGGCGAAGCCAAAAGGATAGTTCCAATTATAGAACGCTATGTATGTATGTATCTTCATCTGTTCCCTCAGATCTTCTAAACTACTCATCGTATATAGACAAATTAGATATCTTTAAAAGCATTGTGCCCTTTCGCGGGTTTTAAGCTATATGAAGTCACATAAAAACTAACATGGCGGCTTGTTGTGGACATAATGAAACATTGAAATACATACTATTGTATGTATTTTTTTAATATTTAAAAAAACTATATATAAGAAAAACAAACTAAAAACTTAAATTATCATACAGTCCTACTCCTTGTGGTATTGTGCCAAGAACGCTGACTGCGTTTCCTCGCTGAATGGCTACACTAATTAAATAAATATTGAAATATCGTGTCTGCGATCCAATAAAAGGTGTAATTCAGAATATTCTGGACTTTCCGAAAATACATGTTATAAAAAATATTAAATTTATTAGGATTTATTAATTAAAATATTTTTATAAAACTGAAGTATCCAACGCACTTACATTCCACCTGACGATGGTAAGTGGCTACTGCAGCCCATGGAAACTTGCAGCTAACTTCAAACTAAGAAGGTCATTGTTACCTATACGGACTGAGATGGAATGCCTTACAGCCTGTATTTATACCGGTACTAGGTAAGAGGGTAATACTACTCAGACGACCTCCCAGACAGAAATGGGGTCCTACCACTTAGTCTATACATAAATTTTAAAAATTCACTGAAAGAAACGCTGTTCTTAAAAAATTATATGCGTGTTATCATGTGTACATAAATTAACAGTTAGTAACTAAAACCAAATTGCGATAGAAAATGTATACTAAAAAGGTATTAAACAAGACTACGATGTCAATTTTTAGAATATTGCGAAACATATTCAGATACCTATTGCTATTCAGTTACATATCTATAATAAATAAATTATTTATATATTCTAATAATAAAATAAGCTTCAATAATATGTAATTTTACTAATAAGTGTTTATGATTGGATGTGTTATAGTTTTTCCCTTAATGACCCTCTATGTTATTATTACAGCCTATTAAAGTGCACTACTGAACTCACCATAGATTGACCATAGTTGCTACGCTTGGCAAGCGGGTTGTCAACCGCAATTTTTGTATTTTTAGTCGTTATAAGGAAGCCGCTGCTGCCCATCTCCTGATTTGTTTCCCTCTGTCGCCTCTTACGACACCTACGGGATGATATGGGGTAGTGGATATATTCTTACACCGCCACTACACAGTGGGCACCTCTATGAGAAAAATTTTTCTTCAAAGTACTTGCTTCATATAGTCGACTATTTGCTTTTGGGAACCAATTCTTCTCTATTTATTATTTTCAACCATTTTTGTCCACTGTCACTGTCACAGCATTCACTTACTATCAGGTGAACTGTGTACTCGTTTGTCACCCTAATTCTATTAAAAAATAATTTTTCATACGTTTAGAAGAATATTTAGCTACGGTAACTCTTAAATATAAAAAATAAAATATTACTAAGTTGAATAAGGCTGCATGCAAGTAATATACCTTTGCTTGTTAAGAACATTTCGATAAGATATTATCGATAAGGTCAATCTCTACAAAAGTGAGGTTAAAATTAACAGTATTTCATGTATTTGTAATTATTTTAATTTCAATTGCTCTGCATTCAGATGATTCTTATTATAAAATGTGATGATATTTCCTATCCATTGAAGTACAAATTGTTTGTACCTGATCTAAAAGACAGCATTTAGACAGCTAAACATTTCAATCGTACCTACGAGTAAAATGTATAATAATGTGGTGTTTCTTTCTGAGGTGAGTTATATTTAGGTACTACGCACCTAGTCATAATTAACTACGTCTATTAAACACCAATTTTCACTTTAAAACCTGAGATTTTGCAAATACAAGCGGGATTTATTTTGTACACGAATGACACCAGGCTGATACAGGCTGATAGCGTGTACGTGAATGGTCTAGTCTATCTTTCTCGCTCTAACATACGCGTAAATTATGCTCTTTCTCTTTTGCATTGCCAATTTATTCTAACGTTTGTTAGTTACTAAATCTATGGTATAGATGAATTACATCAATAATGATAAAGACAGTTTCTGTATTTAATTTTTATTCAAGTTGTGTATTATAACTGTAAAAGATACCACTCCTGGCATTGTACCTTTTAAACGATATAAGATTAATTCTTCTCTTGAGTCCAAAAAACGAAAAAGTTCTATGTTTGTCGCGTATGTTTTTTTTTATGTATGTCCACCGATTTCTTCGAAACGGCTAAAGCTAAAAGTTATTTTTAATGAAATAGCTTATACTTTAGGAGTATACACACCACATTTCCAAATTTATCTTATGAATTGTACAGCCTAAAGCACTCGAATAGTTGGAAATTAGAAATAAGTTAAAATTAAATACGACTAAATCTATAAAATTAATTCCATTCAATATGTTCGCGTTAGTATGATAATTTATTATGTATATTCTACAGTTACTATAGTAGTAAACGTTTCATTCAAAATTGTATAGATAACACGCCGGGAACCGTGCATAGTGCTGTTCGCGTTAATCGCTTTGGAGAAGTTCGCACACACCACAGAAAATAAGCTGACAATTAAGCAACGACTGGAGAAGGAGGCTGAGCACCCACTGCTAGTTTTGGAGCGCTATGCGGACAGCGAGGACTATATGTGGCGGCAGGTTGGCTTCTGCGCGAAGTGGGCACTCGATAATGTTTGTAAGTTTAACTCAATCTGGAATACTTATATGTAAGAGTAGGTTCTTTGCCAACTTCATCAACTGTAACATGACATGAACACTTATTTTGTTTTATTTATTTATTCTTTATTATGCACCGAAATACAGAATACGAATATAGTTCAATTTCAAGTTTATGTACGACAGGCGGTCTTGTCACAATAACATCTATATAATTATGATTAAGGACGTAGTTACATTTTTGACGTGCTCTAATTTAGATATTCGAATTGCAAGCTGACTTACGCATGCGCACGTTTCATTGAATTGAAGTTTTCCGCTATATTTGTATATTATACCTAACTAAACTTGATTAGGTTCGCTGCGTACATTTTAAGTGTAGCTGAAACCATGCTCAACTTCTTGACACGCACTCTCGCATACATCTTTTTTCTTTTTTTCTTTATCAGTCCGTAAAAGTTTACTGATGGATGCACACGTGGATGCACCTAAAACCATGTTAATGGTTGCCCAAATGATTTTAAATGCATACATGTATGTGAGTGCGTGTTCTTGCAATAAGATGAGCATGCTTTTGCCTTGGTTTTTGCATCCCTTGAAATGTAAGCAGCGCTCCGTTTTTCTTTCTTTGTTGGTATGAGGATACTTGAAGTGTTATTAATTTTACAAGTATTAAGTAAAGTTAGTTGGCGAAACTTTGCAATCGCATTTGGTATCTGGCATGATAATAATGTTCATATTATTTGTAAATTTGAGAGTGGGGTGCGGGTTCAGCATTTTAAAAAATAATCCACGAGCACGTAAATATCGATCATCGTGTGTGAGCTATGATATCTTAGATTCATATATCTCGTGTATCAACTAGCTCTGGAGGTAAGCAGTTATTGTAGAATTTTACTTAAAGTTCCTCCACGTTTTCCTTCCAGAACTGGTCGTCTCTTTTTATGAATTCAGATTTAATTTTACCGTCGCCTATCCACAAGCAAATATACACATATTTTAACCAGTTCTTAATTGACCCTGAACTTGGTAGCTCATTTGCTTTTTGTGTTGACTGTGAAAACGTCAGATTTATACAACCAAAAGTCAATTTTCTTTTGTTTGATTGCTTTTCGGGTTCCATATTATAATCGGAACATGGGCATTTCACTTCTAAAGAACCAGGTTCATATTTGCCGTCTGGACTAGCACCCAGAAATGAATATTTATATAGTGCATAGGACGGAACAAGCCAATCTAAGCGTTACCGAGGCAATAATAGCGGCTGGCGATACCAACGCAGCTGCGCGGGTGCATGTCGAAAGTCTGAGTCTTCATGATGTGCAACGCACCTTGCAAAAGCTGAAACCTAAGAGGTCCGCAGCCCCGAATGGCATTCCGCCGTATATACTCAGGGACTGCCGTTTCGTGTTAAGTAAACCGTTAATGTACATTTATTCTAAATGCCTGGACAGTGCTATTTTTCCCGATAGATGGAAAACAACAAGGGTCGTTCCTATTCCAAAGGAAAATGCAGCATCGCAGGTGGACGAATATCGATCTGTTGCTGTGCTTTCATCAGTAGCTAAAGTATTTGAGTCGGTCATGTACGATAAAATATTCGTACAGGTGAATCAGCAGCTCTCGGAAGCACAGCACGGGTTTCGGCCAATGTTAGCGGCAGTTGGCTTCATTTCACATCTGTTAAAATTATTTGCCAGCTATATGACAGGTAGAAAGCAGTATGTGGAATATGCCGGCCATACGTCGGACTCATATGTAACAAAATCTGGAGTAAGCCAAGGCAGTAATTTAGGGCCACTTCAGTTTTTATTACTGGTTAACGATTTTCCTGAGGTAGTTAAGGAATCTAAGTGCCATCTTTTTGCTGATGACCTCAAGTTGTATCATGTCGTAGAAACGTTGGCAGACTGAAAAGCTACAACAGGACGTAAACAGAGTAGTGGAACACAACCAAATGTGTAACCATTTCATTCACTAGAAAGCGCACACCCATTGTATATAACTATGAAGTGGATGGTTTGCAAATGGTAAGAGGGTAAGAGTTAAAGAAGTTAAAGATTTAGGCGTTCGACTAAATAGTGAATTATCATTTAGGGAACACATTATCTATTGCTGCAAAAAAGCGTATAGAAACTTGGGGTTCATTCTTCGCACAGTTCACGGCTTCACGAATATTAAGGTAATCATCACTCTGTATAATACGCTGGTAAGAAGTAATCTGTAGTGTAACGCCTTAATATGGTCGCCGCACGAAAATAGGTATAGTGCAATGCTGGAACGTGTGCAAAATAAATTTATTAAATACTTATATATGCGCTATTATGGAGTCTACCCTATGTACCCATTAATGTACCCAACTTTATTTATTCTGAGTATGGTTGGCTATAACGAGTTTAGGGTAAGACGAGACGAAAAATATATAATAGCGACATATTGGGGCGGATTGAGCTGTGTGTTCCAGACGGGTACGTATGGAAACGGCGGCGGCCGCGGCTGCTGTCGCGCCTTTAATTTACTTTACTTACTTACGCTTTTAATTTACTCGACAAGGCGCCTTTAACGCGAACGTTACGCATTCTTAATAGAATGGCTGAAGGCATTGACCTATTCTATTGCACCTTGAGTGAATTCACTAGGGTAGGATTGTTTACAAGATGTTACAGTTAATGACCACATTTTTTGTTATGCATGAAAAGAACTACACTGTCGCATTAGGTTTTTTTCCTGTCAAGATAGTTGTTATTGAAATAAATAAATAAATATTTGTGGTATATTTGTAAACTAGTCATGTATGTTAACATTTAAAGCCCTTTCGAATTCTCGGTACGCTTTACGCTCGTTGTTCTTGCTATTTTTTATAGATGGCACATTGCTTAAATCGTAACCACACAGTAATTGCTTAACAAGGAGAGCACAGTTGGCATTTGCAAAGTCTGACAAACCATGAAGCTGTCAACTTTTCTTCTAGTTTTCAAGAGCGAGTTTGCACTCTGTAAAACAGTTCTCTTTTCAATAAAGTTTTTCTGTTCTGGGCACTTCACCAACTGTAATATATGTAAGTTCAAGTATTTATAAGTATAGGTCCGTGGCCTGACAAAAACTTTACCTGTTGAATCCACAAAATTTCTTGAATGACGTATGATCTGGTGGCTCAATTCCTTTGTTTTCTGATCGGGAACATGTGACAGAATATTAATTTTTCAACCCACAGTATAGGACTTCTTTAGGCGTGAATTCCTCCTACGCTGACGATAGCGGCGCGTACGTCGGTCGTCTGACGAGCTTGGAATAGTATGAGTACCCTCACTCTATTACCGACGACCCACGCGTGCACGTACATTTGCAATGAATATCGATACAGAACGTCTTATTTATCTAATGATTTGTACAAAGATGCGAGACCAAAATACTGGGTAGAAGTTTTCGAGGCTTTATTTCCGGATTACAATAATGAGGACGATAGTAAAAAAAGGAGATCGGTAAGTAAAAGACAATGTTAATAATCATAATTATTAACATTGTATTTCTACCGATCTCAAATCACTTAGCAGACGACTGTACCGTATAGAGCTCGGTATCGCAGTATGGTATTTTATTTCTCGCTGACGTACGCGACCGACCGTACGCAACCGACGTCAGCGTAGGAGGAGTTCAGGCCTCATATTTCTTAAAAAAAAAAAGACAACATCAGTACCTAAAGTAAAAAAAAAAATCTCTTTACTTTTATAACCTTTTACGTTCTTATCTCATCAGCACTTGGGATTTTCTTACTTTGCCTGAAGTTAAACCATAAACTAGTAAGCACACAAACCTTGTTATTTATCTATAATCATGCATAACTAACTAGTTAGTATAAGATAAATTTATCAAACTTTTAAATAAATGCGCTTAATTTTTTCGTTTTCTTTTATTTGCTAAAAATAGGTTGGTTTTATTTCCTATTACGTCTGAATAATAATTTGTTGTCACTCTAAAATAAATATTGTCGGCCATCCAAAATATTAATGAAATATTTTACTTTATAAAGGACTAAGACTTGTTGATAACACTATAATAGTGCACTATCCTCGCATGCATGGCAAACGTCAGGCAGAGCGCCGAGCGAGGTGACCTCTCTCTGGAAAGCCTAGCGGCTGTCTAATTTGAATTGATCCAATTATCCAAACGCAGAGTTTTATTGTGGTATTATAATAGTACTTTTAAAATATTTATAGAAAAATAATAAAGCTATTTTATTTTTAATTTCAAAGGGTAAGGGTTAAAAAATATGTTCTAACATATGAAGCTATTATTTTATTAAAATAAGTAACATAAATTGGTGAAAATAATCGTTTTATCCACAGCATTTTCATAAAAATTTTCACTTGGTTTGAATTTTTAATTTCTTATTTATAAAACCTAAATCCAAAATATCTTTTCTAGTAACTATTTTCCTTGGGGTTTATCAAATTGATTGTATTTTTTTGTTTCGTAAAATTTTCTTTATTATATATTTTATTATTTATTATTATAAATATTTTAAGCTTTGAAATTGATGCTAAAAGGGAAATTAAGAAAACCTCTGTTTAGTCTTCTTGATAGCATCCACAAATACTGTATTAATATAAAAAATCTCTTATAACTATTTAGATCATAAAATTTCCTAAAGTTATGAGTAATTAACATTTGTCTAAGATAAGCGGTAGATGGATATTAACAGGTTCGAAATGTAACTGTTTTGAGGTAATCAGCGCTTGGAACGTACATACGTACTTAATGATTTTAATTGTCTTTATTCCTTAATTAAAGAAGTGAAAATGAATTTGCTGAGATCCGCTTGATAAATAAAATGTTGTCTTACCTAGAATGAAGATTTACTACGCCGTCATGTGAGATATATATATATATATATATATATATATATATATATATATACTTGTTCTCCATCGGTGCTAATAATGTTTTAGTGTAGTTAAAAATATTAAATTTATGTTTTCTTTTTTATGAATTGGCTAATCTGTTTCTACATATCTGTCAGCTTTATTTTACAATTGCAATAATTGCTCAACAAGTAAAACCCATATAAAATAAAATTTCTCTTCTTTAATTCTTACCATGAACAACATACATTTATAATATCTCCCTAAAGGTGAGAAAATTTTCGATTAACTTAGGAGACTACCAGTGCATTTCATAGTGAGTGCTCATGCATTTATGTACTTTCAGATCGTTCTTCTCAATAATTTACAATTTCGACTTCGTTGCAAGCATTAAGAGACAGATTTGTTATTGTGGAAACTTTATGGCAAATTATTGTGTTCCGGAGGCATAAGATTTTAATGCGCACGATTGCAATTGCATTCATTAGTGCATAACTGATCCTAACTTCCGTCCGCTTGCATTCAACCGTCAATCAATTTAAATCGTATTATGGTCGTTCGTGTATGAACCGCTGCAACTTTTTACTCCAACTCCACTTATATGAATGTGAGATAATGCAATGTTGAAGTAGCACTAGGACAAAAGATAAGAATATCATTTGTCCTACTGCTACCTCTATTGAATATATAAACAAAAGTAAAATTCATTTATGTATTCATTTATTTATCAAGTAAAATTAATTAATTTAAGGCAGAGCTGAATAACGGCCGACTAGGGGGAAAGGAAAAGAGTACCGCCTTCTGCATCAGAGCCCGGAACAGTCCGTCACGTAGTCCCAATCGAGAGGTTGACCGGGATTAACCGCCGTTTCTACAAACGACTACAAGAATAATTTTGACCACCCTACATGTCGGTTACCTTGTGAGCCAGATCCAAATATTTTGGTTTCTTAACTGTTTAGCCTTTCACGAGATTCTCGTTGACACGGAATGGTAATGTCGATCAAAAATATCCCGATACCCCGGTCCCAATAGATTTATATCATTATTATTTTTATACATCATAAACCTTCGCTCTCTTTGTCTAATTATTTTTACCTGAAACTGTTACTAAAATATGCTAAAATTATGCATTTTGATACTCTCCGTGCGGTTGTACAGACTCACATTAGCATAATATGCTAATGTTGATAAATCGAATTACGACTATATTATAGTCGTAATTCGATTTCTGTGGTCGTTTTATTGTTCATATTGAGCGTCAATTTATGCACTTTAGTCTCGCACGTCTGCTGTCTCATGTTATTATCAGTGCTCGGCCATAATCGTAGAATTAAATCCATTGCCTATATTATGTAAAAATGAAGTAAAGTTATAGCTTATATTGTTCTCATTACTAACAGAATTATGGATCAATTACAATGCATGCTGAACAAATTACACTAGCTCTGGGTATTGACGTGTCTATGCATTTACACATAGTTTTTGAATGATAGCTTGAAATATATATTTTAGTTTTGTTATTAGGTATGTAATATATACATAGTAGTAGGTTAGAAATATAAACTATATTTATATAACAGAAAGAAATAAAAGTAATTATAACCTAAATTCATAGCTTTTTACTACGTTCACATTTATATCTATTGTTGCGAAAATACACCACTAATTTTCTTATTGATTTTTAAAAGTAGCGATAATTAGATTTTTATAAAACTTTGATATTACAGCCTATATAATAGATTTATTAATTCTCTTTTGCAGTCATTATCGAAGGCCGAAAACTATCGTACGAATTGGTCGATATGTCCGGCATTAACGTGATCCTGAACTCCCAAGACGTTAGCGAGTACCTAAAGATATCGTGTAATGGTCTAGAAGCACGTTGTGATTCGTATTCCTTCGAGAGTGTTCGATGTACGTTCCAAGTGGACCGCGGATGCTGGTATTATGAGTCGATCATTATCACGCCCGGCGTTATGCAGATCGGATGGGCGACGAAGAACAGCCACTTTTTGAATCATGTACGTATAAATGAGTATAATGTCTTATAACACTACACCTGTTTTTCCGAGTGCTTGGATCTCTTCAAGGTGTGTATTAACAGGCTTCTCCTGGGCAAACTCGCACCATCGTAGAACTCATCTTTGCCCTCGGGCAAGAGGTCAAGAGTAAACCCATTTTTAATTAAAAAAAAATACGCCGCGTATTATATATTGCAATAGTTTTGAAGAAGAGCCCGCGAGCCCGACGAATCGATCTGTGGTAAGTGTAGAGAACAGGAGACCCATTTCACTGGAAACGGGGCATTCCATCTAAGTTCTCAGGGGTGGCAACGTGGTTCCTTGACCGAGCAAGGCCACGCTCTCATAGAATACCAGCGTAAAATAGCAACTTAATGCTGTTGTGTTTTGTGTGGTGAGTGTAGAGAACCGGAGACCCAATTCACTGGGAACGAGGCATTCTATCTAAGTTCTCATGGGTGACAACGCATCTGCATTTTGGTTCCTTGACCGAGCGAGGCCACGCTCTCACAGAATACCAGCGTAAAATAGGAGCTTAATGCTGTTGTGTTTTGTGTGGTGAGTGTAAGAGAACTGGAGACCCATTTCACTGGGAACGAGGCATTCCATCTAAGTTCTCAGGGGTGACAACTGACAACGCATCTGCATTTTGTTTCCTAATCGAGAATAGATGAAAATGTCTATGACCACAGCATTCACATACTTCAGGTGGATTATTTGCTCGTTAATCACCCTTATTCTTTTTAACATGAAGTAATAAGACCAAAATCTTTTCAACAGGAGGGCTACGGCATTGGAGATGACCTGTTCTCTCTGTCGTATGACGGATGCCGTAAGCTTATGTGGTACAAAGCCAAGCCAACACCTATGAATGATATACCCGCATGGCAGCCGGGAGACGTGCTTGGCTGTCTCATCGACATCCCTAAAAGGGAGGTCTTATTCTCCCTTAACGGACTGGAGCTGCGGCCCTGTAACGAAATATTTGATACAACACGGTAAGTTTAAATTTCTCATTTATATGTCTTCATAACAAACTTGTTTACTTCACAAAAATTGTAGATTAAGTTCATTTAGTCTTGACTACTCGCTTGCTTGGCATATTTTTATAAAAAGGGTCAAGTAGAATCTAGGTGTATTAAAAATAACTTTATGGAATAGCTGGTAATCTACCAATCAAATTATAATTAATATCTATTGTATAAAACGAAAACTTATACAGTAGAATGTTTATTAACCAGTTTCTTTAGATTACTGGTTAGGTCTTCTAGAGACTTATTTGGAGTATGTCTCGGGGAAGAAAAAGAACCTAACCTAGGTTCTTTTTTGTCGTGGGATAATTCGTGGGAGTAGTACGCCTGGGTTTCAAGTATTCAAGTGCGTATTTGCTCACTAAGTGTAAGTATAAATAAAAATTACAAATAGTATTTTTATAATTTAGTAATCGTTTAGTAAACTGGTGTTGAAAAAAACGTTTAGGAGGTGTAAATTAAATAATTAACAAAAATTGCACACGTTATTATTACTAAAATAAAATAATTTAGATAGATATTAAACAAGGTAATAATATATTCAACATTATTGTTTTAATTGTGAGTTCCGTGTTGAGATTTTCTTTACCAACTTTTTCCATGTAAAAAAAGAATATAGATGCATTTAGATAGAACTCGGTATACAATAGTTCGTAATACCACTGTGATCTTGTTTATGTATTTTGAACAGCCAGCTGCTATTTAATATGTCTTCTACATGGATAAAGCCGTATTATAAGCCAGTTAAACATAAAATAAAAAACTTAAGTGACTGACAGCTCAAACTGATGGCACTAGAAACTTAAAATTTCGAACAGATTTTCCACATAGACTTTATTACTAGATTTTAAACGTGTATTTGGCATATTTTTAAAAGTGAACTCCTAAGGTGCTGAAAAGTGCTTAATAAACCCGGATCGTTGGATTAAGAACTTTCAAATAAGTAAACATGAACTCGACGATTTTGGAAAATTTAACTCATAAGGAAATGTAAAAGGATGCCAAATTACACAACTATAGGACCCCGATATTTTAATATTTCTAACTTTGTCACGCCTGAACACATTTTGTTTTTTTAAGTGCCTACTCTAAAGGTAAAAAGATACAAACTATTTGGCACAAATTTGCGGCAAAAATGTCATTATCTTGAAAACTTTCATAGGTTTACCACGCTTTTTATATTTTTAATGGACAAATCCCATTCATAACATAACATAACATAACATAAACACTCACGCCTGTCACCCAGAGGTAGGCAGAGACTACGGATTTCCATTTGGCACGATCCTGGCACACCTCTCGCCTCCTTTACATCCATATATCTACGCATACACGCTCGTCGGTTAAGGGTACTCCTAATCTGGCCCATTTTCAATATATCGCCAATTTGGTCGATAAACCTTCGTCTAGGGCGTCCTTTCCGACTCTGCCGTTCACTTCTGCAGTATAAATTTGCTTTGTCACTCTTTCTTCGTTCATTCTTTCTACATGACCAAACCAAAGAAGCATTCCTTTCTTAATCCTGGTCACAACGTCATCTTGCAAACCACACTTTTCTCTTATCACACTATTTCTCACCCTGTCATTCAGATTCAGCCCTAGCATACTCCTTAATGACCGCATTTCTACAGCATTTATTCCACTCTCAGGCTTCTTCTGCCAAACCCAACTTTCACTACCATACATTAAAGTAGGGACTAACACAGCATTATGAATTGCCAAACGTGCCCTTTTTGACATATACTGTCTCTTCACAATAGCGTGTAGAGCCCCATTCACTCTATTTCCTGCGTTCACTCGTCGTTTTATATCCTTATCATATCTACCATCCCTGCTAAATAAACATCCCAAATATACAAACTCATCCACTTGCTCTATCAACTCCTTCTATTCTTATTTCACATAACGTTTTACTTTCTTCTCTTTCAAAACCATCACTTTCGTATTACTTGCGTTCACTTTCATACCTCTTTCTTTTAATGACCGGTTCATTAAAGTAACCATCATTGTAACTCGGCCGCCGACGATGCAAATATGACTTGATCATCGGCGTACAAAAGGCATTTGACGGTTAACTCACCCATTCTCAACCCACATTCTTCAACTTTCAAAGTTTGCAAACAACTGTCCATAAATAGGTTAAACAGCCAGGGAAGCTACACAGCCCTGTCTGACACCTTTTGGATGCCAAACCAGACCGAGTAGACCCGTTGATCCTGACACAAGCACTAGAGTCCCTATAAAGAGACTTCAATGCCTGTATCAAACCAGCGCTCAAACCAAATGAGTTAAGTGTTTGCCATAACACATTCCTGTCCACTCTGTCATAAGCCTTTCCAAGTCCATGAAAGCACAAAAACTTTCTGGTTTTGGCCAAAACTTCTCCGCAATCATGCGCATGGAAAATACTTGATCCGTACACCCCATTCCTTTCTAAATCCAGCTTGCACATCCCAAATTTTTCCATCAGTTTCTTCCATAACTCTTTCAATTAACACCTTAGCATACAGTTTACCCACAATGCTAAGCAAGCTGATACTACGGTAGTTTTACAGTCCTGCTGTGACCCTTTTCCTTTATATATTGGGACTATAACGGCTTTGCACCAGTCTTCCGGTACCCGCTTCAGTTCCCAACATAAATTAAACAAGGTGTACAGCAGGCCTGCCACTCCCTCTCCAGCACTTAGCATTTCAGTGATACTCTATCATATCCGGCTGCCTTACCTGCTTTCATGCTTTTCATTGCTTTCATTATTTCATCTACACTTATCTCCTACCTCTCTCCATTTCTTTCGGAATTTCTATTTCACTTAATTCAGACGACTCTTCACTCATAAACACGCTTTCAAAGTATTCCTTCCATCTCTTTAAATTCGAAACTTCATCATTCAGCATACAGCCATTCTCGTCTCGTTTAGCATTCATTCTAGGCTGTTTTGAATTTCCTAGCAGTTCTTACGAGTTTCCAGAACATTTTAATATTTGCCTGGAAGTTATCAGATATCCTTCTTTCATTCTTATCCGTTCTTTCTTGCTTTTCCTTTCAACAACTTCTTTTACTCTCTTATTTATAAGTCTAAAGTCTGCCTTTTTCTTTCAATCTCATCATTCATACCGCCAGAATTACCAGCTTTGGTTGCCAGTAAATCTAGCCATGCTCTCTTCTTTGCTTCAACTTCCATCCGAATCTCATCATCCCAACACAACGTATTATTTTCCTTTCATTCGTTCTCTTACTTACACACATACTTCGGTGGCTGCATCCACCAAAACTTTCTTAACATTATTCCATACAGTCTTCAGGTCTAAATCATTCATACATATTTCATTCAAACCATTTATATTCTCCTCAGTCTACATTTATACTTCTCTTTCACACCTTCATCTTGTAACCTCTCTGTTCTTATACGCTGTAACGCAGTGGTAGACACAGATGTCCGATGCCGCCAACGCCTGAATAGACCATTAATTCGGCATAAGACCAAGTAATGATCCGTCCCTACGTTGGACCCCCGGTAAACTCTTGTATCTACCACTGCGCTCCGCATTCTTTCATCCACAATTATGAAATCTATCATGCTTCTATCATCACCTCTTTCCCATGTATACATGTGAATCCTCTTATGGCGAAAGAAAGTATTCGTCACAAAAATATTCTTTTCCTCACATACGGCGAGGAGGTCTTCACCATTCTCATTTACACTTTCATCGCCAAACATTCCTAATATCCTTTCATAACCAGACCTCTTCACCCCAACCCTTCCATTAAAATCTCCTAACATAATGATATTTTCATTTCCCTTACATTTCATCAACACCATCCTTACCATGTCCCAAAACTGCTCTCGGATATAAGTGGGCTTAGACATGTCTGGGGCGTACATCCTAGCACAAACAACTTCTTTAAGCCCACTTTCATTCGTATCCATAGCAGCCTTGGGCTTACACATTCATACTCTTTCACACATTGACCCATTCTTTCTGAAAGGATGACACCGACTCCTGGCATGCCCGCTCGGTCTCGTCTATACCAGACCAGTAAGCGGTATACATGTCATGTGCAGTGGCATCCTTTCCCTTTCATTCGTCTCATTTACACATAACACATCTATTCCTCTATCATTCATCATTTCGCATATTTCATTCATTGCTCCACATACATTCAGCGTAGCCAGACGGGCCTCCGCAATCCACTTTTCGCCCTCCGGGAGACAGAACGTGACGGGTGGCGAAAATCCCATTCACATATATTTAATTACATAATATGTATATAGCGAACACCTAACCGTACTAGAATTCTATTTTATTTCTTTTAGTGTCTCTAATAGCCCCGTGGTTGGGGTCTTTTGGAAATCACTGTGCGTACCGTATACGTTTTTGTTGAATTCTGAAGAATATATTAAATTGCGTCGATTTTGAGGCAAACATACAAATGAAATATTAAGTTCTTCACAAGTCTTCAATATTGTCTCTGAGAAATGGAACGACAAGTTATCTTCAATAATAACTTCGTGACCGGTTATACCTGGTTTTATCAGGTCCTCCTAACCATGAGTCCCACAACTGTTCAGCCTTGTAAACAAATGTACACAGGCAACATGGTTCCATCTGCAGTTCCGAAAAACATAAGACTAATTGCTGATTTGGAATTATTGATGACCCGCTCTGGATACTTGGTCCCCCTTTTGTATATATATGTATTTTTTGTTGCCGGGATCGTTGGTGAGGTTAGTTTCATCATAATTTATGATGCAGTCGGGACTAAGATCTTATTTAATTTTACCAGTAGTCATGCAATAACTATTTTTGGCTTGATTCAATTATTTGTAAGTAATTTACGAAAAAGGAACCAATTACTTCTTCGGTTAATTCTGCCCGGTCTGTTAATATATTCGCTGCAAACCGGATCGATATTTCATTTTTATGTCGCAGCAAAAATTATTTTCCTAATTATAACTCGGCATATTGTTTTTCAAAGAATATACTTTCTGCTCAAAACTCTTACGACACCCATAGGATGATATGGCGACAGAACGACAGGCGATAGAGGGAAACAAATCAGGTTACTGTGTAGTGGCGGTGTAAGAATATCCATTACCTCATATCATCCTAGGAGAGGGGGCAAACGAGCATGCGGCTCACCTGATGGTAAGTGACTACCGCCGCTCATGAACAACTGCAACACCAGGGGAACCAGAGGAATTGCAGATGCGTTGCCGGCCTTTTAAAAAGGAGTAGGCTCTTTTCTTGATGGTCCCTAAGTCGTATCGGTCCAGAAAAATCGCTGGTGGTAAACTATTCCACAAGGAAGTTGTGCGAGGAAGAAAACATCTTCTAAATCGCATAGTGGTGGACCGCCAATCATCCAAATGGTGTGGATGGTATCAGGAGTTCTGCCGCGATGTGCGTTCGTGAAATTTGACGGCTGGGATTAATCCGAACAATTCCTCAGAGCACTCCCGTGGTAAATGCGAAAGAAAATGCAAAGAGATGCAACATCTCTTCGCAGCGCCAAATAATGGAGCCGATCGGAAAGGACTCGGTCGTCGACGATTCGAGCCGCTCTGCGCTGGATGCGGTCAAGTGGAAGGAGCTGGCACTGGGGAGCCCCAGCCAGAGATGGGAACAGTATTCCATGTGAGGCCGAACCTACGCCTTGTAAAGTTGCAGGCGTTGTGCCGGCATGAAATACTGTCCCGCTCTGCTGAGCACGCCAAGCTTTTTAGAGGCCAATTGGCCTTCTCTTCAAGTGACCACGAAACTGCACGTCACTCGATATGTCGACGCCGAGGATTACGATACTGGCTGAGGCAACAAGGGAGTGCCTTGAAACTGAGAAGATACGACAAAGGGTTCTTTTAGCGGTAAACGCGCAAACTTATGTCTTCTGAGGATTAAACTGGACTACATTTCGTCGCCCCAATCCGAGACTTTGTTCAGCAAAGACTCGACTTCAGACAAGTTTGTTCCGGTACTCGGCGACGTTTTCCCGAAATACTGGCACGGCCGGTGTATAGAGCAACACCAGTGCTGTCATCCGCATAGCAATTAATGCTACCGGTTTGCAACATATCATTGATATGCAGAAGAAACAGCGTTGGTGATAGCACGTGATCCAATTGCACAATTTCTCAGGAAGTCCATAGGAAGGAAGCTTCGAAAG
This sequence comes from Parnassius orleans, assembly GCA_029286625.1. Taxonomy (NCBI): domain Eukaryota; kingdom Metazoa; phylum Arthropoda; class Insecta; order Lepidoptera; family Papilionidae; genus Parnassius; species Parnassius orleans. The sequence continues at coordinate 1,381,336 of JAGSMP010000022.1, read as the reverse complement.
AAACGCTTTATGCCAAACCCTATCGAAAGCCTTCGCAATGTCCAAACTAACGGCCAATGCCTCCCCTTGGACTCTACTGCCTCCGCCCATCTATGATTCAGGTAGACCTGAAGATCACCAGCTGATCGACCCCGACGAAAACCGTATTGGCGGTCACTAATCAGCTAGTGATCCTCAAGGTACCGCATGAGCTGGCAGTTTATAACGGACTCCATTATTTTGGAGAACAAGGGGTGATGGCGATAGGCCTGTAGTTGGACAGGTCTGAGCAGTCGCCTTTTTAGGATCGGTTGGACAAAAGCCGTCTTCCATGATTTCGGGACTACGCCTGGGAGTAGGGTACCGGAAAAACGCGTTAGAACCGGTGCCAACTCCGGGCACACGTCCTCAGCACAATTGGGATTATCGGAATTTTGTACTTCTTGCAGTATCACTTAATGTGGTAACACCAGCACTAATTTCCGCAATTGCATTTTGCAAGCTTTCACCTGAATACGAAATATCGATACATTTCGACTATATCGATAAGTTCGTTTATAAACTCGCTTTGACCTGTGGGAAAAAAGACATTTGGTTACCCTAAAATAGCCGTCCAAAACGCCCCGTTTACAAAAACTTTCAAAATGAATTGCTAAATGAACTGTTATTTCAGCTTTAGATTACTCTGTACGCTCCCAAGAATATGTATTTATAGTTACATAAATTAATTCATCACTTACTTCATAGAGATGGTAACACCAAACAGAAGTAAGACGGCTCCAAAAATCTCGATTTTATCAATTTTTATAACAAATGTCACATTCATCGCATTTATTCCGATATAACCTCAAAATGACAACTAATAAACTTCACATTATTAGTAAAAGTGTTGCCAGATATCAAAATAAGTTACCATTATCTATATATATTTATTAAACTTTCATACACCCCGCAAAGGCACTATAATATATTCCGTGGTGGAAGTCGCGGGCTATAGCTAGTAATAAATACAACATAGTATTTGAAAACTGTGCTTATCGTGTTAATTGTAGCTGAGCAGATTATAAAAAGGCCAATTGAAAATATATAGTGTTTTCCCAATTAATATTTCTTCTCCTTCTTTCTCATCAGTCTTTAATAATCCACTGCTTTATATGGGCCTATCCCGTTGTAGATTAGCGGTCGCAGTAGTCGTAAGTAAGCGTAAGTATCACCTTTGACGGTACTTCCCGTCACCGGCCTGAGTATTTTACGTCTGGCGTAAGATACCGCCATGCGGTTCTTTGATCCCTTTATACTATCTTAAATAATAGAGTACACTCGTATCTTCCGATTTGCTAGAAAAATTTCATCCTAATATAAGTTTTTTTATAGAATAAAGGTGACAAACTAGCACACAATCCACCTGATGGTAAGTGGTTACTGTGGCCCATAGACATCTACATCCATCCTTGACTACGAATCAAAATGTAGATGCGTTGTCACCCGTGAAGACTAAGATAGAATCCCCGTTTCCAATAAAAGGGGTCTCTTGTTCTCTATACTACGTTAAGCTGCTATTTTACGCTGGTATTCTGTGAGAGGGTGGTCCTTCCCCGGTCGAGCCGACCCATTCGTGCTACAACTATTATACTCTAGCTATATATAACTACTGATGTAGCTGCAGCATGGCTCTACCACATATAAAAAAGTGTATCATGTGTGACGTTATTTTACAAGACATGACTTCTTTAATTTATAGTGATTTCGTTTTCAATGACATCAATCATTAACAACAATTGACAACGATATTTTGATTATTTATAAATTTTTATTACATTGTATAGTATATAAATGTCTAAAAGAAAAAGAAAATGGGACTAGAATCTAGAATTATTATTTGAGCGATAAAGTGAGAGTTGGTTTTGAAATCAAGTGATAATAAAAGTAATATCTTATGCAGACCAAGGTTCACATAGTAAGCGAGTTAAATCCCGTTTGAAATTCCAATTTTATATGATGATTTACCACTTGTTCAGCGGAAAATAAAACCATCGAGACGGTTTTATCTATGTGGATGAATATATGTATTTCGAAATATATATAATGTAAAGGCGAAGTCTACCACTGTGCACTGGAGCAGAATCTTGATAATGCCGTGTAACGGCGACTTAAGGCAATCCACTACCCCATACTTAGAAATTCTAAAGCCCCATATAATCCCATAAGTATCGTAAAAGGCGACAGAGGAAAATGAAACAGGAGATAGGCAACAGTATCTTCCTGATAACAACTCAAAATGATATAAAACTGCGGTTGCCAATTTGTTTGCCAAAAGAGGGAACTATGACCCATGAGGTAATCTATGGGAGAGATCTAAGTTCAGCGAAGGATTTTTAATAGGATAGAAGGGGGGGAACAGAGGGAAACTGGTATTACGTTCGTAATCGATTTATGTAGCGGGAAAAGATGAGGCAGACCGCGAGACCACGATTGTGCCGCGGTATTTATATGTCGGCGATATGCCAGGGTTTCCACGCTCAGAGTCCATCACAATGAAATAACACACCAAACATTACGTAGTTTATTTTCGCACAATTGCTAGTATAGAACAGAACAGTCTTTACATAAATCAACTGCTTTTATAGTTTCCTTACAAAAATGATATATCAAATACAACTTCTTTTAAATCAAACATATAAAATTAAGTACTACAAAATAATTCTTAAAATAGAGCTCAATATTCATTATAAATATTTTAATGAATTTAAATAACTACAAACTATTTATATTATATAAATGTTTGTTCATTTAATTGAACAAACATTAGTTTATCATAGTCAGTCAAAATCTGGGCTCTAATAGTCTGTCAAAGGTGGCGCTGCAAGCAAGATTCAATTAAATTAAACAAGACTTATTGCATAAAATAATAAAATTTGATACAAAATAATGATATTAATTCTAATAGATATTAATTTGAACATTTAAATAGTATTTTAACAGTAAAATGAGTATTTTAACAATAAATTAAACATCAAACGTCTTCAAAATTTTCAAACAGTCAAAACAGTGTCTACTAAATATCAGACCTTAATAAATAACGGATTTATAAATAACTATTTAAATTTAAATATTATATATTTCAGATATTTCTATACTAATATATTCACTTATACGATAAACTAAAACATAAATATCAATACTTGCCGATTATTGCCGATAGATGGCGATTTGCGCCCATACGGCCATACTGACTCCAGCGCGTCCCTTGCGCTGTTTTTATGATATCATTTCAAACAAGGCATCACCCATACTGGGATCTAGCCAACACACGAGGCATCACCCGTCCTGGGATCTAGCCAACACAAAAGGCATCGCCCATCCTGGGATCTAGCCAACAAGACCAGGTTTAAAAGGATACGCATGGTGGTAAGCCAGCGTTTTAGGAAGGATATTGGATAGGAAAAATAAATTTCACGCACACACATTAATAATTACAAAAATAAATCATAAATCATATCAATTATCAACACAAATGCAATCATACAGAACCAACATTGTCTACAAAGGAAGTGGAAGCACCCTCGGTCTCAACCGATTTCTCTGCCCATACGGTCAATTCGTCAGAGTTGTCAGAACCATTAAAAGGGTCTGATTGAGGTATGGGAGCAGCACGTAAGGCATCGCGACTTGCAATCTTTTCTGAACAGCCACGAAGGTTAACATGCTCAAGGGTATGTCGATCATTTGGTAATATTTTTTAAATTTCCATCAGACCTTCAAATTTAGAGCCTAACTTAGTAGTGTGTCGTTCGTGGCGCCGCATTAAGACGAAGTCACCGACTTTAAATGTGGATTGTGGCTTTACCTTTATTAAAACAGTTTTATCGTTAAGGGACCGCTCGTCCATCCATTTTTAGCAATCAATCTAACTTCCTCTAAGTCGTCTGTTAGTATGTCATCGTCAATTTGCAATATTTTAATGGCAGGTGAGGAAAATATTTTTCCTAATAATAATTACATGGGACTTTTACCTGTACTTTTTTGATATTGTGCAGTAAATGCTAATTGTAATTATTATAAAGCTGTGTGCCATGGCCTACTTAGTTTTATAACTTTCATTAATCGCTCAACCTGACCGTTGGCCCTACTAGCTCCCTTTGCTAATATGTTTAATAGATGAACAGTAGTTAATAGTTTTATTTGGGGCATTACGTTCGTCACTTTGACGGCGGTAACAATTTTTCTCCAAGTGGCCCTTACAAAGACAGTATTCGCACTCAATAACCTTAGCGTTACTAGAACTGCCACAGGAATTGAAATTATTATTTCTTTGTGACAAAACAGGGTTATTTTTAGCGGGATGTTTGCAGTCTCCTGAGAAATGACCCGACTTATTGCAATTAAAACATGACTTTAACCTCTGAAGATCCCGTAACACGTGGTTTTTTAACATCATTATATTTACTCTCTCTATTTTCAATTTTACGTTTTCGGAATGTTTTTAGAACCGATACTAATTTGGGAAGTGAATTGGGGGTATTTCTCAACAACTCGGAACAAATAAATTCGGGATAAATACCTGTGATCAGTGCTTCCACTACCTCGGTATCGGCAGCTTCTGGTCGAACCCTCCTGAAGAGCGTTCAAGCCGTTGTAGCATATTCAGTGTAGCTGTTCGCTTGGTCCGAAGTGTAGCTGCGCCATTTCTGCAAGACATCCGCGTACCGCAACTCGTTGCCAAACGTATGGAGTCAGCTCTTCCTTCACTTGTTCCCACGTGGTTGAATGCAGTGACCAGGTATCGGCCCATGTCTTTGCTCGTACTCTCAATTGCAAGATGACCTTCATTCGAGCTTCATGGGGCGAAATATTCAACTTCGTAATGGTTTTGTCCACGTTAGCACACCAGTCTCTGATGTCAAGTGATCTCTCATCAGGGTTAAACGGCGGTAGATAAGTCATGGTGGTGCCGTAAAGGTGCAGTCTCCGTAGATAACGTCTCTCTCGCAGCGCTAGTCGCGGCAGTTTTCGTTATGGAGGTTAGGAGACCCATCACTTGTTCCATAGTGAAGGTCGTCCCATCTGGAGGCCCTAAAGAGTTTTGGGGCTGTGATCCCACCGCTGCTGTCGGCGATATGCCAGGGTTTCCACGCTCAGAGTCCATCACAATGAAATAGCACACCAAATATTACGTAGTTTATTTTCGCACAATTGCTAGTATAGAACAGAACACTCTTTACCACAAGGTAGTGTTCTCGGTTGTTTATTATTTTTAATTTATATAAATGATTTGCCAAAAATAATCAAAGCTCCCTGTACCTTGTTCGCCGATGATCTTTCTGTAGTCATCCCATTCGACAATAATAATAATAACAATCTTAACAACTGTCTAGATAGTGTACTAATAGAAATCTCTAAATGGTTAATAAATCACAATCTCGTATTAAATAACACAAAAACTAAGCTAATGCAATTTAAGCCGTATCAAAAATACCCCCTATCTATAAATTATTCTTACAACGATACTAAATTAGAATGTGTTGATTCATATACGTTATTAGGTATAAACATAGATTCGGGTATAAATTGGAAAGAACACATAAAGAAAGTATCATCTAAACTTTCCCGTTTCTCGTATGCTCTATACGAACTTAAAAAAGTCACAGATTCAAAAACGGCCACGTGTGCATACTATGCTTATGCCCATGCATGGCTCAAGTATGGCATTATACTGTGGGGAAACAGCACAGACGTAAATAAATTATTTATTCTACAAAAAAAATGTATCCGCATAATTACAAATATAGATAACACTGACAGCTGTAAACCTTACTTCATTTCGTTAAAAATATTAACACTTACTAATGTGCAATATGTAATGTGCAAATGTGCATACTTCTAGTATATATACTAGAAGTATGCACATTGTTAAAAAGAATATGCACCTTTTTCAATATACTCCGGCCTCATTTTTACGTCCTAATAATAAATTAGCTCCACCTATCACAAAATTACAAACAGTTAAATCAGGACCCTATGGTATGTGTGTAAAATTTATAATAAAATCCTAAATGATTACAAAGAAGAATCATTAAATAAATTTCAAAGAGAGCTTAAAAATTATTTAATTGAAAAAGTTTCTATTCGTTGTCGGAGTTTTCGGTGAAAATAATAATTGTTTAATTGAATATAGACATATATATTATACTTTTATTAACATTGTATTAAAATTATTGTAAATGTTTATTAAACCTAAAAGTAATGTTTAGTTTAAGTAAATAAAATTAGTAATTCTTCTTTCTAAATCAATTAAATCAAATTGATATATAATGTTGCTAAGCCCTATTAGGGCTCATGTTTGGCTCTATTATATCCAACATAAGAACTATTTATGTAACCACATGAACGCAATAAAATGTTTGAGTTTACTTTTTTTTTTGCGCCCAATGCAAAAGGCACCTCCGGAAGCGGGGAGGGATGTGGGGAGCTCTAAGTCTCGGTGGAGGTCAGCGTTACGGACGTACCAGGGTGCGTTCGTAGCCGACGACAGAAATAGTTTTGTACAACTTGGAGTTTGTACAGGGTTTTAGGTTTTGCATGAGCAAAATTGGGGCTGCGTATGTCATTACCTATACGACGACCTTTTGGGGCCCCAGGGAGAATTGGTGGCTGCGTGGGCCTAGAAAAGCCGGAGGGGCTGGATGGGGCCCATAAGGGCCTAGGGGGCCCATAAGGGCCTAGGGGGCCCATAAGGGCCTAGGGGACCCTTAGAGGCCATGAGGGGCTGGGAAGGGCCTGACAGGGCATTCGTGACGGGAGCGCCGGGAATGATTTTCATTAACCAGCGGCGGAGCTGGTTTATTGAGACGGGGCCGAGGAGCGCGAGGGCATCCCCTGTAGTTGGCCGGGTGGCCAGGTTGCTCGCAAAGGACGCAAGCTGGCGGTGATTCGGCGTCAGTGGGCCGAGGGCACTCTTTCGAGTGATGAGGGTCTAGGCACTTAACGCACCTGGGGGCTGAGCAGTTGGCCGCCGCATGCCCGTAAAGCTGGCAGCGGTGGCACTGCGCCGGAAAACCGCGCCTATGGGGGGCTCGACCCTCACTCTCGACAGGCCGCACATGGTGCGTGCCTGCCGGAAGATGGTCTTTGCCTCCGGCACGTTTGTAAGGATGGCAAGAGCAAGCGGGAACCTCTTGCCCTTGTTACTGTGCATCTTATGCACTGCTTCGACGGGGAAGCCTTGGGACTTAAGGTCCTCCAGGATTTCTTCGTTGGAGAGTTCGAACGGAACTCCCCGGATGACAGCCTTGACCTTTCGCTCTTCGGGGAGAGCGAACGTGTGGTAAGACACGCTCTGCTGTGAATAGCCTAACAGACGAAAGTCATCTATTGATGACGGGTATATTTTTATGGCCTCACTGTAATTAGTGGCCTGATCGATGCTGATTTTACTGTCGTAACAGATTTTCGACAGTCTAGTATATTGCGCCTTGTCTCTAAGGAAGACAGGGGGGGGACCTGTTTTTTGGCGAGGGTCGGGGCACAGCGAGCTGCTGGCTTGGAGGGCGCGGGGAGGTTGAGCGGCAGTAGGGGTACTGCGGCAGCGGCGGGGGCTGCGGAGGTGGAGGCAGCGGTGGTAGCTGCGGGGGTGAGTGCAGCGGCGGGAGCTGCGGAGGTGGCGGCAGGGGCTGCCGGGACGGGGGAGCGGTTTTTAGCGGCGCGCTTTGGGCCGCGTTTCGATTTCACTACTGTGAAAGGGGTCTCTTCGGTCATAGTTCCGTCGGAGTCCGCGGAACTACTACTGGATGTATAACCGGTTGGGGTGGCGGACCTCTTCCGGGAGGACGCGGAGGAGTCGGAGCACGAGCTCTCCGTTGACATGGCGTCGTGGGACGCGGGTAAGTCGGTCTGCGGGGCAGCCGTGGGGGCGACGGGGGCCGGGGGGGTGCATGCCTGAGGGACAAGGGAGGCTTGGACTGCGGCGAGCGCCGTCTCGTCCAGGTTAATTGCCCAGACCAAGAGATTGGTTCAGGGCGGCGACTATTGACCTTATAAGGTCCTGTGTGGACATGTTGGGGGATGACTTTCTATCCTAAAACAGTAAGGGAGGGAATATCCCTGTTCTCAAAAGAACAGCGCTTGTTCTGAAAAGAACAAGTGACGTGACTTTCCAGAAACATTAATACACAGTATAACAAACAATAACAGAAAAAATAACAGAAAATAACAAATAACAATTAACAAGTAACAAAACAACAGTAACAAAATAAGCGGTCAAAACCTCCCTGCCAGGCGGCAGGGGGGCAAGAGCGGTTAGTGCAAGGCAAGCAAACTCACCGAGACGACTGCGCTGTACAGCGTGAGCAGGTTAACGTAGGCGCGAGAGCGGGAGGCACTCAACGTACGGGGACGAGAGCGCTGACTACTTAACACGTCCGCTCGAGAGCGGTGGCGCAAGCGGAATGAGTTTTGTACAGTCTTTACATAAATCAACTGCTTTTATAGTTTCCTTACAAAAATGGATATAGCAAATACAACATCTTTTAAATCAAACAAATAAAATTAAGTACTACAAAATAATTCTTAATATAGAGCTCAATATTCATAATAAATATTTTAATGAATTTAAATAACTACAAACGATTTATATTATATAAATGTTTGTTCATTTAATTTGAACAAATATTAGTTTATCATAGTCAGTCAAAATCTGGGCTCTAATAGTCTGTCAAAAGGTGGCGCTGCAAGCAAGATTCGAATTAAATTATACAAGACTTATTGCATTAAATTATAAAATTTGATACAAAATAATGATATTAATTCTAATAGATATTAATTTGAACATTTAAACAGTAAAATGAGTATTTTAACAATAAATTAAACATCAAACGTCTTCAAAATTTTCAAACAGTCAAAACAGTGTCTACTAAATATCAGACCTTAATAAATAACGGATTTATAAATAACTATTTAAATTTAAATATTATATATTTCAGATATTCCTATACTAATATATTCACTTAAACGATAAACTAAAACATAATTATCAATACTTGCCAATTATTGCCGATAGATGGCGATTTGCGTCCATATATACCATAGCATATTTATATCGTAGCAGTGCCCTCTGTATAGGTTTCGCGAAGCAAACCCGATATCGGTTAGGCAAACATTAGGTTCTATGTTTACAATTCTACTGTAATATTTTTACTGTGAAATCCTTAATAAGTCGCTCAGCGAGCTATGGAGAGGGTTATCCTCGGAGTTCCTCTGCGTGATAGATTTAGAAATGAGAATATCCGCAGTAGAACCAGAGTAACCGACATAGCGCAACGGATCGGTAAGCTGAAGCGACAATGGGCCGGCCATAAAGCTCGTAGAACCGACAACCGACGGGGAAGAAAGGTTCTCGAGTGGCAACCTCGTACCGGAAAGCGAAGTATAAGGCCGCCCCCCACTAGATGGAGTGACGAACTGGTAAGATATCCAGGAATTTGATGGATGCAGGTGGTTTAGGACCTTGTTTTGTGGAATTTTTTTGGGAAAGTTCAGCAATAGACTTGTGAAGGACTGATAGACAATATGATTTTATCGACGTTTTTTGTTTCGCACAAAGAATGGTAATAATAATATGCGCATGGGATAATAGGCAATTATTTTTTATAGCTAGGGTAATTAAAATAAATAATATATCTCAGAACAAGGTCATTAATTTAAAATTAATATTAATTAATATCGTCGGAAACTCGGAAAGCATCAAAATTACTAATTTCGAAATTTACGCTCAGTGGGGAATACACAAAACTGTTATATCTTTTTTAGTTTAATTAATTGTATTAAGTTTACAGTAATTTAAATATATAGTTAATTACGTGTTTATAAGATCGATGTAATTGTAATATCTAAACTTTGTATCGCCTTTTGGTATCTGTAAAGCGCAATGTGGCAATGTACCTAAATCTAGGGTACAGTGGGCAAGCCAATAAGAACTCATTGTACGCATTTCTCTAACTCGCAAAATACATTTCTATTTTATTCACCTATATAGTATTATTCTTATGTCCAGCTACGGTTTCTTTGCGGCGGCTAGCTTCATGGCATTCCAACAATGTCGGTTCAACTTCGGACACGAACCTTTCAAGTATCCACCGACGGACCGACCTTTCTCCACCTTCAACGAGCACGGACAGCTCACGGACGAGCAGAAAAAGGTAACTTATTAACTGTATTGTTTTTAGATTCCTCATTTTTAAACTTAAATTCATATTAAAAAAATAGAAACATGTTTTAATGCACTTGATAAATATTTAAATTAACAAGCACTGCCTTTAGGTGTGCTTAGTACTTTAACATATAATAAATCCCGATTCTCACCAAATAACTTATAATAATATTACGTGGCTGAATGGGAGTGAAAAATCGATCAAGCTCGGCCTCATTTCTGGGAACATTCTATTTCTTCGGGTTTTCACGAACGAAGCAACAAGGTAGACTTGCCGGGCAATTAAATTGGTAATTTTGCAAATATTTTCCTCAACACCCTAAGCATAATATGCAAAAGCATATCTTTACGTGAAATCTCTTTGACGTAATGTCTACATGACAGATTTTTGTCTATGTGAATCGCCAAGCGAAGATAATAGTTCCATCCAACACTATCTGGAGTAAGTAATTAAGGCGGGGCTTAACCAACATTTGCGGGCTACCGACGATAATGCCTTGATTTTATTTCGATATGGCTATTTATGTATTCATAGCGTGCAAATAACCTCTTGAACTCAGTAGAATATGTTAATTATATTATTTTATTTTTAGTAATTCTAAGTTGATATACCTATATATTATATATTGCAACTTTTAAGAATAAGAAATTTTATACGTTTACCAAAATGTAACATATTGTTCAATTCACTTGAGATTTGAACGGTTGGTTCTTAGATCATAGCCCAGCTAAATATTTCTGCAACACAATTTCCGGAGACAAATCCTATATTCGAAACTTAGATGTCCATTCAAAGTTTCGCGGTTTCATTACCAGTAAGTATGCGCTGCTCGCTGTTACCGAATTAGATATCCTAGATTATCACACACAGGCCTCCCCCATAGATTGCTGGAAAATACGGTCCTGAGCCACCTTTTGATAATAAATTAAGAATTAAGATAAATATGTATAAAATATCATATAATTATCTTGTACATTTATTCCGCCCGTCCCGTGGGCGTCGTAAAAGGCGACAAAGGGATACTGAAACAGATGATAGGCAGCAGCATCTACCTAATAACAAAACTGTAGCAAAATCCCCCTCTGGAGCAATCTATGGGGGAGGCCTAGGTTCAGCAATTAATTTTATAGGCTGTAATGGTAATGGTAATGAGATATGTTTGTAACAACGTCATTTTCTTAACAGTTCTTTGAAGAACACGTACAGAAGTATAATATATATACTTATGTAATTGTGTTGGTCACTGGATTCCTCCTAAATGGCTGGACCGATTTTGATGAAATATTTTGTGTTTGAATGGTTTAAATTCACAATTGGACCCGGTAGATGGCTCTGTTGTCAAGATTCAGAAATCAACCGTGCGAAGTCGGAGCGGATCGCTGGTACATTATTATTTATTACTAGCTCTAATGTTTATATCTGTGCTCGCAGGTTGTTCCAAGAAGGATATACTTAGAACAATTGAGGTGTTCCAGCGTGAAGGAAGACTCTTGCACGCTTTGCTTTGACGACACAGCTTGCTGTATTCTGGAACCATGTGGGCACCGGTAAGCTTAATTTTTTTTTGTAGAGGAGGATAACGTAATTACATCAACAAACCGATGTTTTACATTACATAAAAAACATTATAATTTTTTTAAATTGGCTAAACTTTTGACATTTAAATACGAAAATAATTGTTTGTTATCATTTAACCCTTAAATTATTTTACTTCTATAATTTATAACACGACATGTATCAACACATCTTAACATAAAGTTAAAGTCTAACTTTAGTTAAAGTTAAAGTTAGGCTGTAACATTAACTTTACGTATCAACACAACAAATGTAATTTGTAAATAACAAATAGAACAATACATGCATATATATTAACATACAAAAAACATTTAAATGCACAGATAAACATATACATACATATTTCATATATCATATGAATACCGTAACCAATTAATAAGAAACCAATAAGACATACGAAACGAGAATTAAACCTGAGGAGTGTCGGGAAGAAACTTATTCTTAAAATAAATTATGGACGGAGCCATTCTAATAGAAGTTGAGAGACTGCAAAAGATATTTTTCAATCATAATTTATACGTAGTAGCACTTTAGTATACGCATGCCGTTTGACACTATCGGGAAACTTTATACGCGCGTATTATACCTAGTTATCGATAATGCCACACTCATTGGAGTAAAAATATGTTCAAAATACTAATTATCGGGACGTGGCCCTTCACTGCTGGCCGTATGAGGAAAAACAGCGTCGCTCAGCGAGCTGTGGATAGGGCTGTGCTCGGAGTTTCTTTGCGTGTTAGACTTTGTAATGAAGATATCCGCAGTAGAACAAGAGTAACCGACTTAGCCCTACAGATCAGTAAGCTGAATTGGCAAATGTTAAAAAGTTACAGGCGTATAATACGTTCCACTCCCCCTACTGGCCTCCTCTCATTTCTGAGAGACAGTGGCGAAGCTAGGGCTCCAACTAGGGCAAGCCCAACATGTGGTTTTGTTGTTTTTAGCAGTTTTATAAAAATTTACCTTTTCTCTTTTTCGATTTTACCTTTTCCTCGCCGATTAGCACTTTAACACACTTCAATTCATCACAAGGAACACTATTATCCTCCATTTTCACTAAAAATCTATAAAAAAGCATAAATTTTCAACTCGCAATATTTATTCGCTCAAGTAAACACACAGAGTAAACATTGTAATGTGAAGTGAACTTGCAAAGATATCGCCCGCGCTTGACTAATGACTAACTTCACACTAAAAGCCGGGCTTTTCGCTTCATACAAATTGCTATATAAACAATCGAAGTTATATTTCATTATAGAACATTTTGCCACAGGTTAGAAAGGGAGCGATCGTCTTCTCAAAAGCCCGGTAAAAAACCCACGCGTGCGAGAGAGACGACTAATTTTTATGACAGCAGTATCGCGCAGTTTTGCCGCGTGTTGACGTTATAAGGCCTGTGTAGAAAAGGTCAGCGATAGCGACAGAGAAGCGCGCGGGAAATTTGAAATAGTTTGAAACAGTTTACGAGTTATTTTATTAGTTGATATTATTGATTGAGCAGTTTGATAGGCCAAGCCCGGCTTCTCGGCTTCTATTGAGGCTTCGCTACCGCTGAGAGAGTATTAGGGCAAGGAAGTGTCCGCACACCCAATGCGTGTTGACGGACTTCGTCTTAAAATATATTTTTTGATTTCTCAGACATGCAGGTTTTTTTCAGGGTTTTTTCCTTAACCGATGAGCACGTGCTAAATCAGCACTGAAAATTGCAATTAGCTACTTCATCGGCGCCGGCGTGAATGGAACCCGAGTGCTCGCGATTTGCGACGAGCGCTTAGGCCCTGAGCTACCACAACTCTAGTGGAAGTCGCAATGGACCAGCCCTGTAACTTGAAGAACCCACAACCGATGGGGAGGAAAGGTTCTCGAAATGGAGGGCGGCCACCCACTAGATGTAGTGACGACCTGGTAAAATATGTAAGGCTTTGGATGCAGGTGGCCTTACTTTGTCGCATTCATTGGGGGAGGCCTATGGTCGGCGGTGGACTTGTGTTGCATTGTAATGATGACGATGATGGTGACTAATTGATGGTTTTGCGTTATAATCATATTAAATCTGTGAATCGTTTTAACGCTGCTTAATATGCCACCTCAGATCATGAAGTTTTACTTAGATAGTATAACTGAGAATTAATAAATAATCTCATGTGTAATAAAATATATACAAATTATTGAACTGTTCATTGCAGAGGCTTCTGCTCGGTGTGCACTTCGCAGCTAAAGGAATGTCCAATGTGCAGAGCGGAGATATTGAACATACGTAGAGAGGACACATGACAGAGGTCGAAGTTTCGCCTTAAGCCTGGGCTCAGCCCTTGCAACGAAACCGACGAGCACCTGTACATCGACGACGACACTGACTAAATCATTATCAACTAGTAATCTTACACTTAAATGTATTTATTAATCGACAACTCTTACTTGATGCCGGCTTCTTTAATAAATTATATTTTTTTAAAGCTGTCAAATGGTTGTTAAGGACAGAGCCTACTATTTAATTTTAAAATACTATCGTAAGAATACTTAGAATGATTTGTTTCAAGTAAAGTTCTCTTTATTTTACGTCCTTAATATTAAAATTTGTAAAAACTATGCTAATGAAATCAATATTTTTTTCAAATTATGCTCAAATTGCATTAGTTAATACATTATAACTCTATTAACTAATGCAATTTCTTCAACGTTGAGTTACAACTGATATAAAGGTAGTTATAAATAGTTCTCTTTTAATGTTAATCGCTTAGCGCTGTTTCCATTTAATGTGAAAGTTGTGTTGCTGCTTTGTTTTGAACACCGAGCGACTCTATAATCATCGAATTCTGTTTCGCATATTATGTGCTTATTGAAATACCGCCTGTCATAAATATAATTTATGCCTATAAATTATATATTTCCATACACTTGTTTCTTGTCATATATATACATGACAAAAAACAAGTGTACGGAATTCTTCCTGGGATAAATAATACTATCAAAACAAATATTTAAAAAAAATCGTGTGTAAAAAAATGTGTACTTACTGAATATTACAATACACTAAATTATTAATGTATGTGGAACTGTACGTAAATCTTCTTTATTTTAAAGTAAGAAAGTTTTGTTATCGATTGTTATCGAGCAGGTTGTAGAAAAAGTGAGTTTACGTGAAGTTTCATGTTAACTTTTTAAAACTCCCTAAGTGAAACACATCTAAAACAAAACACAAGCTCACATATATATTTCTTCACAGATACTGCTTTGCGCTAAAATATGAAGTAATAAGTAATATTATTGCTGTAAAAAATTAATCCACCCGTAAACAGACATTCCTTTTTTATCTATTACTGGCGCTCCGCCGCGGCTTCGCACGGGTGATATCTGGATCACGACAACAGCGCCACCTACAGGGTCCAAATATCTAGGGACCCATTTAAACACTTACAAACATTTCATCAAAATCGGTCGAGCCGTTCTTGAGTTTTAGCGAGACTAACGGACAGCAATTGATTTTTATATATAGTGATAACCCATGCTTGACTACTATCCAACTTGATTATAAGTGGCAAAATAGCCAAAGATGGAAAACGCACTGACTTAACAAATGCTTATTCACCATTGCCTACACCTACATTGTAATCGGATGGAAAGACAGATGCGGGCAAATTATTTCCCTCCTTTGCTGTACGCATTATTACGAGTGTACAAACGTATGACGTAGCAAACTGTTAGGTTCGGAAGCATGTTATGTCGATAACAGAGGAGTGGAGACCAGCCGAGCGTCTGGAAGTCCGATGATGGAACGAAGTGGGGGAATTAGGTTATGCAATTCCTGCGCACATTCTCCGAAATATATCCTGTAAAACACCTAAATCCTGGCTACTTTGCGTCTTTACTCGAGACTGGTAATATTGGTTTTAACTTTATTGATGTCACCCGTAAGCTACTGATTACGCCATTCCATTGAGTTCAGTCGTGCATGGAGTGTTGCTGCCATGTAGAGGCTAGTGCTGCAAAATGCCACCTAGCAGCTTTGGACTTACGCTTTATTTTGTGTAAGAAACTGAAGTATCGCCGCACATTTGCAAGGGCACAACCGTCAGCAATTGAAGGCTCTCAGCGAATACCATTGATACATATCGGAATGAAGGAGCTAAGGTTAACTGGCTCCTTTCTACGGTGAAGAGACATCTTAGTCATCGACCTAACTCATAATAAGAGTCTGATTACTTTAACATGAAGAACCACCATGCTTGACAGACGGATTAGGGATTCTCAGGCGAAATGTCTCCATTTTTGGCGTTGCTTCCTGTCATTATATGTTACGTTAGACACAACGTTAGTATCTAAGAGGCTATGCGTGCTATGGCAATATCTCGAAACGGTTTCAAAATTAACACTGCTTTGATTTTTTTGTACATACCGAATCATGTAGCAATAACGAAAATATTAATCGTTCCTTCCGTGATACTCATCGAAATATTGCATTTAGTTTTTACAATTATGCCATTTTAATGACGTAGAATTTGTAGTTTAATATTTACAATTTTTTGTAACAAAATACCAAAGAAATGGATTGTTTATGAATTCAATAATTTGCATTTCGTCCTGTGTTCATCAAGAAATTCTATTCTTTTGCTATAAAAACAACCTTCACAAAAACTTTGTTGAGTTCTTTTTAAGTTTTAAAATGAAAAAAATTTTGCGCTAAACACTATTTTATTAAACGAACATCACAGGCAATAGACGTATTTATAATGTCTATTGCCTTTGTTGTCAGTGTTGCTAGCCGGTTCGCTTAGTTACAACTTCATCAGACACATCTTCATTGGATTTTTAATGCAGTGTTCACATGTAACGATATGGTAATACCGCTGACATCTATATCATAACAGTTCTGAATGTTCAGACGCCCTTTTTTCAATGGTCCCGGGACTACCTATGCTTGTTGATATTTTAAAAACCTACAAATTTTAAGAAGATACTGGCAACATCTGCTCCTAAAATTTAATATTTTTCCTAACAAATAGTTATTCATTTTCCGTTATATTTTTAGATTTTGCGATTTGCGTTGTCACCCCTGAGGACTGAGATAGAATGCTTCGTTTCTAGTAAAAAGAGTCTCCGGTTCTCTATACTCACCATACGAAACAAGGCAGCATCAAGATGCTATTTTACGCTGGTATTCTGTGAAAGTGTGGTCCCACCCCGGTCGAGCCGACCCATTCGTGATACCAACATAATGTAGCTGCGTGGCTTTACCACGTAAAAACTAAAATTATTTATCGTAACATCATAAATGAACCGTGTTGTGCAGAAATTTTTTCAACCCACAAGAACAAATTTATTAAAATTTTGAAAGATAAATGCATTTCTATTGTGGCAGAAGCCCTATTATATTATGTCATGTATATCATTTTAAAGAAAATTGAATGTAGTAGCGACTCGCGGGGCTCCAAGTTATGAATTGCCCGTAACGCTTGCTTCTGCAAAATGAATTTGGATCTACATTCAACCATAACAAGCACACCGAAGCTCTTTAATCCCTCTGGGATGGATTTATCAAACGGGTCACGAGATCCTGAAGAAGTATTAGTCAACCAAAAGAGACCATGGCCACTTCAAGGGGAACGACGCATGTTCGATGAAACAACGCAACCTATGACTCGACTATGAATCGAGTTTATGAACGAACTGGACATTCAGGTATACCAAAACCTAAAATACCAGAAACTCGCGGATCACCGCAATTCGACATAACTGGCGTATACAACCAACATCAGACGAAACGGGTCAGCACATATTAACTGTGCTACGTCATAAAATGCGTAACTTCATCGGTTTATACTCGCAATATCCAAAATTAATCTGGATGACTTCAAAGAGAATTGGTTCTTTCGAGACCAACTAAATTTTCTTCAATCCAAGTGAGAATGCATCGACAATATCCATTGTAAAATAATCTACTTATTACTGGGAAACGACAAGGGTTATGCAGCAAAATTTGACTATGGGAGCTAGTCCTCGACAGCATAGTCTATAGGAATATTTAGAAAAAAAAATCTTTAATTCATCTCATTCCGAAAAAACCGTAAACATATTCCAATCCCATCTTTCATACTTGGAAATAAACTGAAAAAAGGGTCTCTGGATCGTTATTGTGGCCAGTTTGTGGGTTGCACAACACGGTCCAAATGTTCTGCCTCTGCAGGTTTCCTTTAATTTCACCAGATGGCCTTCAATTTCTAAAGCTTTTATAGAGCAGAAGAGTCCTCCACGCTGCCTAACTGTTGACAATCTTCACAAATCGTAAACATTTATTTTTCAGACGAACTGGTTTCCTGAAGATATTTACCTTCACCCAGCATATGGAAAACCTCTTAAAGTTGTGATTAACCAGATCAGTGATGCCGGCGAGGATCGAATTGATTTTTTTATAACATTAAAAGAGTGACAGATGAGTTAATAATACACTGATGATCAGTGGCTACTGCAGTACTGCAGTCCAGAGATATTTGCTACTAAAATAAGAAAAGGTGACAAACCTAAGATGAAATGCCTCACAACCTATAATTTATTAGAACTGTACAACAAAATAATGCCTCCGACATTCACATATGTTGGTGTCGTTGATAGCATGGGGAGCTTGTGATGAAGTGTGTGCCAAGTATATTTCTGGTCATCACTTCGTTTGTTTAAATTCAAAGAGCAGTTTGCATAAGTGGATTATTCATTCTGTCGCATATTGACTATAAAAGCGACAAGTTGACTATTGATACTTTGCTTATTTACACTATCTATAATATAGTTTGATGTTCATGGCAATAATATTATTAAAAAATTGACTATAATTTCTTTTATGACAACTTTTAACTTTTTCTTGTCTATGTGTGTTAAATATTAGCTTTCGATTGTCTAATTCAAGTTAATGATAAATCATAAACAAACATATTCTTGTGTATGTATATAAATTGAAATTTAAATTAATTGCTACTGAAAAATTTCTTATTTGTTTTATTATTACGGTTAGTGTTAGAAAAATAGGATATTAATTATATAGTAGAACCATCAATAAATTATTACTCATTTTTAATTTGCAATCTTAGAGACCAATGTTTATTTCCTTCCAATTAAGCATAATAGATTGCTCGTAAGGTGCTTTATTACATAACATATTTCTAAATCGTGAGCTTGTATACTCGAGCTCACTCACTCTTAAGCCTAGAAATAATAATCGTCCAATTTGTACAAAGATGAGCATTAAAAATTATTTTTGGTCTAGCTTACATTCTTCCAACACGTAAAATTATACAACTGTATCTATTTTCATCTGAATATTAATGATAATAAATAAATATAGAATATACGTGATTGTACTGTTACTGTGGATATTAAATGTTTACGAAATTCTATTTTCCTATAAATTGTAGTGATTTTGAAAAATAACGATTTCACATAATATAACTATTCACTAAGAGCTATAAAAATGTTTAAAAGTGTGATATGCATAATATTTAAAAAATATTTATGATCATAATAATTTTAAGTTTTGCATTTCATCCACATTTGATGTAATTTGGTTGTTAAGTTTTTTTTAACACCAGTCGGAAATTATAAAGAAAAATGTTATTTTTAATGAAAATAAATTCGAAAAGCATGTGTAAAATCTTTGCTTAAATTATAACAAAAGTACTCACTGAAAAGCATTTAATTGTTGCAAGCCTTTCCTAATTATTAAAGTGTTAATTAACTTTAATTGATACCCATGTTTGGCCACCATTGCTCTCGTGTGTCAAGGCGGTAGTTGACTTTGTTATTAGGTAAACACCTAACTGCAACGACTATTTGAATGGCTGTGTTAACTGTTAATTAACTTTATTTGATATCAATCTTTGGCCACTGTTGTGCTATCTCTCGATTTAATACTTAACGAAATTTCTTTGTGTTTGCGTCAAAAAATATAAACTTACACTTACGTGTAAACATATTATGTTGTAAGCAAAAAAATGTAGCACAATCGTATCAGTATGTAATTCTTATCATCGAAAATATATAACTTAAATGTCTTGAACGTATTTGCATATCGAGATGTCGTAGTTTACAATTACAGATTATTGCTATATTTAAAGTCACAAGATCAAATATATTTGAAACAAATAGTACTGTTTTATTTATTTACATTTTACACGTATTATACTTATTAAAAATAATTTATTCAATATATACTTAATAATATAATTGGAAGAAATGTTCTCAATAGCAGCATCGTATTGGTAAGCGAAGTTTAGGGCGGCTCCTCACTAGATGTAGTGGCGAGCTCGTAAGAGATGATGGAAACCAATCGGTGCAGGTAGCTCAGGACCGTGCTATGAACTTGGAGAAACCCTGTGTTCAGCAGCGAACTCTTAAAGAGTTGTAATGACTAATGATGATAATGATACTTCAATTTTATTGCTTATTTATTTAATGTTGCAGTGTCCGGATTTTATAGGTAAGTCAATTTAGTTACTGGCTAAGAGATGTTAGCTGAGAGCCGTGGTAGCTCAAATGGTTAGCGCTCGCTGTAAATTTCACTGTACGCGAGCAACCCGGGTTCGATCCCCGCCGGTACCAATGAAATTGTTAATTGCAATTTTAAGTGCTGTTTTACCACGTGTTTTTTCACGGTGAAGGAAAACATCGTGAGGAAACCTGCATGCCTGAGAAATAAGAAAAAAATATATTTCGAAGACATGTGAAGTTCGCCAACACGCATTGGGGTAGCGCGGCGGACATCTTTGCCCTGAAACCCTCTCAGAAATAAGAGGAGGCCTGTGCCCAGCAGTGGGACGTATATAGGCTGTAACTTTTTTAAGAGATGTTTAATCGTAATTTTAGGAGTGACTACCTATCTGTTTAAAAACTAAAGTTTTTTAAGCAATGAAGTTCACGGATGAGACTTTCAATTTGCGGCTTTTGGTATTCATAGAGAAATGTGAACCTCGTATAAGCTGCAGTTAAACCCTAAGTAGTGGTTATATATTCTAGCTGCTGAATCCACTTACCATCGGGTGGACTTCTTTTCAGTGTATACAATATATAATGTTATATATAATACAGTCTGTATTATATAATATTGTAAAAACAACAAACATCACATCGCGCCTCCGATGGAATCGCACAACTGTTAAGCTTATTTTCAGCCCTGATTTGGCACCTTGTGACGTCTTTTTTTCCCCTTAAATAAAAAGTCAGTTGAAAGGTATATATTATGTAGTTATCATCAACGGAAGATGCGCTGGAAGTGTTTGAACAGACCGTAGAAACAATAAAAACTCACTAATGTTCTTCCGCGCCATGAATAATGTTTTACTAGAAACTCTCTTCACCTCAGCCCCGTAAGCATGGGTGCTGTAAAGTAATCGAAATATCGGCAATATAAAACAGTGTTCACAGTACCATGTTTGTATATGCCGCCTGGAGTAGCACCCAGAAATGAATATTCGTGGTCTACGTGTAATTTAGTCTTGAGTGTTAACATTTAAAGCCTTTTCTGATTCTCAGGACGCTTCGTGTTGTTCTTGCTAAATTTTATAGATGGCGCATTGCATAAATCTTAGCCATACAGTATTTACTCAACAAGAGGAGCACAGTTGGCATTTTCACGCCAAAAAAAATTGGAAACTGGGAAACCATGAAACTGTCAAATTTACTTTAGTTTCTAGCGAGAGCCGGCTTGCACTCTGTAGAACATTGTTCCTTTCAATAAAGTTTATCTGTTCTGGGGATTTTACCAACTGTAATAATATCATCGGATCGGGCATTTCTGATACAAGCCAAATGTTAATAAATGAGTCCGGGTTTATAAAATACCTTTTCCCTGTCGGACCTACAAAAGTTCTTCAAAACACGTAAGATCTGGCAGCTCAATTCCTTTGTTTGCTGATCGGGAACATGTTATATAACATTAATTTTTCACTCCACAGGACTTCTTTATTGTGCTGGCCATCAATTGTTGCAGCATCAGACGAAGCTCAGCGCTTAGCTTCTCCCGTATGAACATTTACTGAACATGTGTCTGCAATTACGGCTGTCATTGGTATTCCTTGAGACGACATATTCAGTGGCGTAGCTATCCAGGGGCTAGGCGGGGCAGTGCCCCGGGGCCCCCAAGCTAAAGGGACCTCGGCCTCCAAGAACGACGTTCGAAAAATTATGTACTATCCTAGTTGTATAAAGAATTTTCGAGTTTTAACTTTTTGGCCCTGACCGCGACCGGCTCGAATTGAAATCACAAAAATTACTCCCACTTCCAGAACATAAATATAACATTGTTAAAGATAATTGTCTACTTCGTCTTAATGTATTTTTTATATAGAAGAGGGGGGACAAACGAGCATGCGGCTCACCTGATGGCAAGTGTCGACCACCGCCTATTAACAAATACAACACCAGGGGAATTACAGGCGCGTTGCCGGCTTTTTAAAAAGGAGTAAGCTCGTTTCTTGAAGCTCCCTAGTCGTATCGGTCCGACAGTAGTGGACCGCCAAACATCCCGATTATGTGGATTTGTTAAATGCGTTGATGAAATTTTGTGGCTTGAATTAATCTGAACAATTCCTCTGAACACTCCTCGTGGTAAATACGATAGAAAATGCAAAGAGATGCAAAATCTCTTCGTCTCGTCTTCGTCGGTCGTCAACGATTCGAGCCGCTCAGCGCTGGATGCGGTCAAGTGGAAGGAGCTGGTACTAGGGAGCCCCGGCCCAGGGATGAGAACAGTATTCCATGTTAGGCCGAACCTGCCCCTTGTAAAATTGCAAGCAGTGTGCCGGCATAAAACACTGACCCGCTCTGCTGAGCACGCCAAGCTTTTTAGACGCCAATTCAGCCTTACCTTCCAAGTGATCACGAAACTGCACGTTATTGGATATGCCAACGCCGAAGATTCCGATACTGGCTGGGGTAACAAGGGGAGTGCCCTGAAATTGAGGAGTTACGACAAAGGGGTTCTTTTTAGTGGTAAAAGCGCAAACTTGTGTCTTCTGGGCATTGAACTTAATTAGATTTAGTCGCCCCAATCCGAGACCTTATCCCGCAAAGACTCGACTTCAGACACAAGTTTGTTCCGGTACTCGGTGACGTTTTCCCGAGAAATATAGGCACAGTCGGTGTATAAAGCATCACCAGTGCACGTTACTGATTTGCAACATATTATTGATAAGCATAAGAAACAGCGTAGGTGATAAGCACGTAGCCTTGTGGAACACCGGCATAAATAGGATTGTAAATGGAGCATGCACCTTCTACTACGACTTTGTTGCTCCAATCTGCAAGAAAACTGCTGATCCAGTTGCACAAATTCTTGGAAAGCCCATAGGAAGGGTGCTTCGAAATAAGCGCTTTGTGCCAAAACCGATCGAGGGCCTAACTAACGGCCAGGGTCTCCCTCTCTGCCTCTGCCGATTTATGAGTCAGGTAAGCCAGAAGATTACCGGCTGAGCAACCCCGACGGAAATCGTACTGGCGGTCACTTTTCAGTTGGTGATCCTCAACCCCATGAGCTGGCAGTTCACAATGGTTTTCATTATTTTGGAGAACAAGTTGGATAGGTCTGAGTGGTCGGTTTTCGGTTATTTTTTAGGGATCTGGTGCACTAAAGCTGTCTTCTTTAAGTTCGGGACTACGCCGGGAGAAAAAGTTTTAGAAAAGACACGTTACGACTGGTGCCAACTAGGGAGCACACGTCTTCAGCACAATGGGAGGAACTCCATCAGGCCCACTCGACTTAACGTCTAGGGAGAGTAGTGCTATGCGCACCGAGTGCTGTGTAAACTGTATCGTACCGACCTGAAGGCGAAATTATACTTCTTTTTAACAGCGCTGGTGAAGCACTCCTATTATAGCGCGATGCAATTTTACAGGAGCGTACAAACCAGGCACCACATATGATAGAATAAAGAGCTCCATTCCCTGAAGTACCACATCAGTGACAGAAGCACGATTGAATCATCTGGCGGGAAGTATACCCGCCCCTGTCCTCAAGGGAAGGATGCAAAAAAAGACCGCATCCTGTCCCAATCGGCCGACCTATAATGCCAAACACGACGGCGATCTACAGAACGCAACCGCGATGCGAGTGTGAGTGGCACCATAGTCAGAATCAGACAATGGTCTAATGAGCCAAGAGGGGCGTCGCCGGAGACCTAATATCCGTCCGGATGAGAGGTCAGCAGAAGGTCCAACAGGGAAGGTGCACGATCCTCCACATCTAGAATCCGCGTAAGTGAAGTAACCATTTGTGTCGGACCATATGCCAAGGCAAAATCATAAACAGATCTTCCCGCATGATCGGTTAAACGAGAACCAAGCCATTCAGCGTGGTGGCCGTTAAAATCACCAAGGATCACGATCTCTGCAGATGGGACCTGTTGTAGCACGGAATCTGCAGCGATTTGGACGTGGTCAATGAGTTGATCTGTGTCGGCATTACCTATAGAGGCACCCGAAGACGCGAGGATGGTCGTCGCTGAACTTCAAGACTGCCGAGGCGTCGAGAACAGATGTCCTCTCCGACGTATACGCAAACTCTAGCCCGAGGCACAAAGGTGTTATAATTTGTACCCGGATAGGAAAGAAGTATCGACCGGAGAGGACACCTGCGCCTCGGTTAGAAAGAGCAAGGTCGGCTTCGCCGTCTTCAGATGGTACTTATTGGACTTCGTTATTTGAATGAAATCCCCTGATGTTGCAGAAATTCACGGATAACGTGGCAGGGGTCACCTTGGTCTTATTGATCTACTTGCCACGAGCAGTATTAGTCTTGAGTGGAATTTCGCCCCCGTCCCCAGGATACGCGAGGCAGCCCGAGCACCCGCGCTAAGGAAGAGTAGGGTAGCTTGGGCGTGGATGCTCAGCCAGGGATTCTCCAATACCAGGGGTGCTGGTACCCTCCTGGGTTAATTCCGTATACCGTAAACTATCTAAGTCTAAGTCTATCTCCATTTTATCTATTGTGATATACTCACCAGTGTGCCCATGCTCCAGGTGGAAACTTGCGAGGGATAAATATTTTCTCTTTTCCCCGGGGATAAAATTGTATCCTACCCATGCTAGCCCTGCAGTGGGGCTAGCATGGGCAGGAGATAATTTTGTCCCCTGGGAAAGGAGAAAATGTTTATCCCCTCGTTTATTTTTATCCACCCTTCGAGCAATGCACACCGGTGGATAAAATATTCACAGTAGATAAAATGGGAGATAGACTTAGACTTAGAAAGATTTTTTGTATGAATATAAACTTAAGCCCACGTCCAATGAACTAGGATAAAATTGTCCCTTTCAAATGTCAAAAAGCATAATTTTTTATCTTTCATTTGGCTCCATGCTACGGGATATATGTCTACTCGTTATTACAAAGGGGGATATACTTCTCCCCGATTTGACATAACAAGATAATTTTATCTCTTGTCAGTGGATATAATCGGTGGATAAATTTTTTGTCCCCAGCCCATGCTAGCCGTACAGGGGACTTAATAAAGGGTACTGAAGCCAAATGAGTGGTTTTTAGAAGTTTTGTCTGTCTGTCTGTGTATTCACGATTCACGCAAAACCTACTGGACCAATTTCCATCAAACTTTGTTTGTATGTAGTTAGTAACCCGGGGCAACTTATAGGCTACTTTTATTCGATTATGGAACTTCAAAAAAAGAAGGTTAAGTATTTTTCTTCCTTTAGATGTTAATTTTCTATTATATATGATTATGTTAGTTAATAGGCGGGATGACGGGTGTTTTTTCAAATAAATACCATATTTACAAATAAAGTTTAAATTTAGTTTCAACCTTCGTAATAATTTGAAACTTCGCCGACGATCTGCGTTTTAATTATTAAAACAGCGTCATCTATCATAAAATAGAAAAAGTAGGTGTATTTTGCCTTCAGTTACTATGAAATTAAATAATGCAAATAACTTACATTTATATGTTTAAATAATTAGATTTATAGAATTATTAGAAAATCCTAACGTTAATTTTTTATTTTTTTCGTTATTTCATTTTAAAAGTGTAATAATTTAAATAGATAATAGTGTCGTCTATCAAACGTATGAAAATTTATATGTTTTTTAGCTCAATTACTAATCTGTATACGCCAGTATATTCTAAGTCTATGATGTAAACTGATTAAAACGGGTCGGCCTGCAATTATTGCAAAATTCTCATTTTAACATAATATTTAAAATAATATTTATCACTGTTTGTTGACCATGTCATGATATGATGATATAGCTTAACCAAGTCAATGAATTAAACGATCTATCGTTTAACGATATTAAAAACATATCGTCAAGTAGATTTTCACCGCTAGCGGCGCTGATAGCGTATTTTTAACACAAACAGAATTGTTAACAGAATCAACATCACTTTATGCTTTATTTATATAATCAATGAATGTTCGCGGCTTTGGGGTGGCTCTTAAGCCAGTCGCACCCCAAACTTCTATCGCTGATATTGCTAGATAGTATAGTTTTGGCTTTCATAGTTTTAATGTAATAATAGTGCCATCTGCTTTCTGCTAAATAAACTAATGATAAGTAAAAACTTCTATCGCTGATATTGCTAGATAGTATAGTTTTGGCTTTCATAGTTTTAATGTAATAATAGTGCCATCTGCTTTCTGCTAAATAAACTAATGATAAGTAACTGATAAAATTACATTTTAGAAAGCTACTGAATACTTATTCGTGCAGCATCAAAAATTGTCACACTTAAAATATCCCGACCAGTGGCCATTATCGGGATGATTTACCGCTATTAACACGTTATCGCTATTAACACACACTAATGACACTGTTAAACTGGATACTGTACACTGTACACAGCACATGTGTTTTGTGTGCAAAGCTGAGATTAAGAGAGAAGCTCTTTAGTTGAATACATTGGGTGTCCATCGGCATAGCTTTAATTTCACCAACTTCATTTCATGTAAGCTGCTACTTTACTTTTTTTACCTTTAATGAGACTTATAAATCAGTTTGTCGTTTAAGATATTATCGGACAAATTAAGATTTTTGTGAGTCCTGGTTTCATAGCTCACATGAGTATAATAAATGAACAGGCTCTTGCGAAAAAATACTTTAATTATCAAAGATAGCAGATTGTACTTAAACAGAGGTTTATTTTATTTTACTTGTCAAAGGCGGTAATCAAACTGATCCTAACGTAAATTTCATAGTATATAAGCATTATTATATATTATTTACAATATTTTATTATATACAATATTAAAAACTATAATTAAAAAAAACTAAAACTACATAGTAACTTAATTATCATACAGTCCTACTCCCCGCGGTATCGTGCCAAGAACGCTGGCTGCGTTTCCCCGCTGAATGGCTATACTTAGCCTTTGAGCGAGAGAAGAACCAGCGCTCTTATCACCAGCAGCAACGACCAGTCGTGGATGGAGTTCCTTTAGGAACTTCACCGCACGTTGACCCCACGGACCGATAGTCTCTACAGCAAATGGCACAAATATGTAGTCATCTCTCAGAGACTCATATTTGCGCCACTTACTCAGTTCAGCTGCCTCTGATGCCGCCCCGGCTCTAAACGAGGTACCCTTTAGATGAGAGGCCGCCAAAGTGTCTACGCAAGTAGCATCCCACACTAGGGCTTTACCTCTCTCCCAAGGGACCAATGTCATACTGTCGGGTCTCCTGCCATCGTCTCTAAATATTCCACAAGGCTCTAAAACCGAGGGAACATTTATAGAGACAAGAGCCCTTCGGATGACATCGATCAAAGAACCGTGCCGTGAAAACTTACCAGCACTTTTCTTACATGATAGTCCGTGGAGCCCCAACTTGTTGACGCTGCTACCACAGGGGCACTGATGGGGTTGACAAATCGCCGCTCCTAGTCAGTTCTACGGCGATTACTTGATGGTAAAGCGTGTAACCAGTGACTAGATTCCTTAGTCGAAACAGCTAGAAGGCGTGCCTGATCTTGATCACTATAGAAATTTAGAAAGGGGCTGCTCAACTCGATTAGATTACTGAGATAAATAAATAAATAATCTTTATTATCAAAAAAAAGAGAGAGATGACGGCTAGTAATTATGTATGAAAGAACACATGCTCCTCAAACTTTAAATAAATCAAGATAAAGGTCAGTCTACCGCACCTTCATGGTAACTTGAACTGGTAACCGACCATTACGACGAAAGAAAGGTGTTGTCAATGTCAAATCTTTATGGCGGCTCGAAAGTTAAGTGCGAGCGCTAGTCCGTGCAGATATAGTTGAAAGAAAACTTGATGGTGGTGGTACGTAAAGCGAAACGTGGAGGTACAGGACTAGCGCTCGCAACTAACTCCACAGCCGCTATAAAGTCTATATATATGATATAATTCACGCAACCTGGACGCATACCGTGGGGGCTGGTTCGATGTGGTGCAGGGCAAAACCACTTGGAAAACTTTGGGAAGACTTCTGCCTAGTAGTGGGTCAGCATGGGCTGGACAAAAAAAATCATACGAAACCTAATACATTGCCTATAGTGGTGGTTTCGTTAATCTCTGCAGAGGAGAAAAAAAATGCATGCGCTGACCCAGCGACGCACGGATGGAGTTTTAACTCTGCGTTGTCAATCTGTTTTCTGTCACTATAGCGCGGCGTTGCATGCCTATGTTCAGACTGGTGTCGGTACGGAAAAACGTTAGCTCGTTGCTCGAACTCAGTATAATAGTCTGGTGCACGTCGTATACGTGTTCTGAAAAGAAAGGAGTTAAAGCTTCAATACATGGTGCTCTTTCCTTGATCTCTTCGCTCACTTTTGACTGTCGCTTCACCATATCTTGAAGCAATTACAGTTTTAAAACTTTCCTATTCTGATTTGAACGTAAGATTTATTTATTTATTATCTCAATACACCTATTATTACAGGATTAACCCAATGCAATTGTGTAGTGATCTAATATTTGTTTATTTAATATATACCTATGATATGGACAATACATCATAATTTATATAACATCTACATATACTGAAAATATCGACAAAAACAACACTATTTGTTGTGGGTGGAGTCGTCGCCATATTTGAGAAACACTTGACTTCAGATCACGTGACCACATCTGATATCCTCTATTTTTCTTATATCTATGGAATTTAGAGTCTTCTCTGCTCCGTAACCGTAACCTTTTCTGAAGTGAGAGGAGGCCTGGGCCCTATTATGTAACATAGGTAATAATATGTAGGGTGCTACTTTAAGTAGCTCTTGTTGGCATGGCTAAACTATTTACTGATATTATTTTAATACTTATTTTTCTTTTTTTTAAATTAATTGTTCTATTTAAAAAATGGCATAGATGTTTACCGAAAATCACAGAGCGACAGCAAAAATTGTCACTGTTATCAACTGGTACGAAATGACTTTTTTTAATTTTAACGCTTCCACCCATTTTACAAAAACACGTATAAACATATAATTACTATTGAATGATTCTTTTAATATCCGTATTCTTTTATTAACCGTGTGGTGGCGTTGGAAGAATATTCACTACTCCATATCGTCCCGGGTGGGGAACAAGCCAGGGAATGGGCAGCAGCGTCTTCCAAACTGCGGTTTCCAAGCTGCAGCCAATCGTGGAAACTATGGAATTAATGAATGATGATTGTCTTAAAGGAAGTTTTCAAGATTTGTGGTTAATTATATTTTTTTTGAAACAATACCGTTTTTATAGGATAGGGTGACAAACGAGCACACAGACCACCTGATGGTAAGTGGTTGCTGTGAGTGTGACCCTTAGACATCTACATCTATCCTCAATAAAGAATCAAAATGCAAATGCGTTGTCACCCGTGAGGACTAAGATGGAATGCCTCTTTTCCAGTAAAAAGGGTCTCCGGTTCTCTACACTCACCATACGAAACACAGCAGCATTAAGCTGCTATTTTACGCTGGTATTCTGTGAGAGCGTGGTCCTTCCCGGTCGAGCCGACCCATTCGTGCTACAACTATACTACTAATATAGCTGCAGCAAGGCTCTACCACGTATAAAATAAAAAATGTAATGTAAATCGAAGGTAAGAACTGTATTTTACCGCAACATGTCGCATACAAAGATGAAATGAAGTAGAATGTATCAATGTAGCTGCTGTAAATAATAAGGTAAATCAATTCGCTTCAGTTGTTAGAGTACTTCGATGAACACTAAACGGTAGTAATAGCTTTCCTTCGAGCTTAAGTAGCGCAATATATGAAGGTAAGTGGTTCTATTTCCTTAAAAGTAAGGTTTTTCCCGATGGTTAAATGCAAATAGCATGTACTGCGACAACCCACCTCTACATAAAAATAAAATTAGTGTGTGTCTATAATGTCGAAATAACGGTTTTCTTTTATGTTCAAAGGTTCTATACTTACATTTTCGTGCTTTTAAGACATAATTAACCAATTTTAATAATGTTGTTTTCTGTCTTTCTTTCTGTCTGTCTGGGCTAATCTTCGGAATCGCTCAACTAATTGTGATAAAGGTTCACAAACAGATATGGAGCAACAGTGATCTGTCACACCCTAATGTAGTGTAATGTAGTAATAGAAGATCTGTTCAGAGGCCTGTCGACATTTAATGCGCCCACCCTATGCTACACCTCATCGGCGCGGCGCGGCGCCCGTCTTGTGGCCAAATAAAATAAGTACTACCTTAGTAACAATATCATAATTTATAATGTAGTTTATTTTGAAAATAATTAGGTAGGCAATTACACGTATACTCATAAAAAGTGGATGTGATTGCAAAATGTGATGAGAGTGAAGAAAACAAGAGGGATAGAATGCGGAAGTGCCGGACTCAGTGTTCGGGAAACAGATGTGACTTTATGAATGAGTAGTTATTGTAAATATCGTAAACAATTGGCAGATGATTGTTTTTATCATGAATTATACTATACTTAAATAAAATTATTTATCTTAAGGTGGAACCAACAAACAGTTATTTATACCAACAACCAACAATTGTTTAATTATTATTATTGTTTTATGTTGGACAAAAATGTTAACAGTTCTTAAAAATTTCTTCGTACTCATTTGTCTTGCGAAATTGTCAATACAATAAGTTTGATACAATGTTAAGTATCGCTAACGAACTTAATTATGGTTGAGCGAAGAAAATTTTTTGGTCTCTTTAGTCAAGAAACCACTGCAATCGCCGACTGCCGTCGATACGCACATTTATAAAGCTTTGTTAATGTTTGGGTAAATTGTTTCAAGTTCTTTACTTCTTAGAATCTTTAGAATCGCGTCTGTTGTTCGTGGCAGTTCCCCGTCTCGAACTATCGTTGTTAAATAAGAACGTAGATGAATACGTTCTTTCACAAAGCATTGTTCTAAATCACCAGAATACATCGTTCAATATAAACATCTCTAATATTTTAATAATAGCATCTGCTGTCTTGTGATTTGTGACCAACATTTGCGATAAACTTAAGAAAAAGTTCAACGGGCGCACCATTTGTTTTATCGTTTAAAAACTTCAGAGGTCAACAGCAGTGTACTTCTACAGGCTGATGAAGAAGAAGAAATAGGAAATAAGTCTCACAAAAACTCGAAAATGGCTGGACCGATTTTGATGAAATTTTTTCACCCGTGCGAAGCAGGGGCGGATCGCTAGTATAAAATAACTCTTATAACTTAGGTTAGTGATTGTTTTTGACAAGTTTAGCGAAACAAGTATAAAGAAGCATTCTATTAACATGTATTTATATAACGGACTATCTTATACTAATTCCATAAACGTGACCATCCCCATCCTGATGAAACTTTACACACGGAACGTGCTACTGTAGGACACGACAGGATTATTTTAATGGCACTATCAAAACTTTACTTAATTATTAGTTTATGTCTACAAATACTGCTTTCGCTCTGTTTAAAACATAATCTTATATTATTATATAGGCAATATTTATATATTTGTTTGTTTCGCATTCTCGGCTCTGACTATTTCGACGAAATTTATAACAAAGGGGTTTACGGGGGCGAAAATTCGATCTAGCTAGCTAGAGTAGCTTATTCCAGGAAAATTTATTTTCTCCGTATTTTCACGCACAAAGGAACAAACTTGACTTGTCTGCGCAATTTGATTGGTAATTTAAATATAGAAAATATTTTTCTTCTTTAGAATTCTAGCCCACACGGTCCCACAGCTAGGCAAAAATAAATTGGACCTACTTATGCAATAAGAAATCAACCCACAACCTATCAAAATTTGAACTAAGTATGTAAAATGCTTCAAAAATGCACCTTCTATCATGTCTCTGAAGATCAAAGTGATATGACATTATTATTTCCAAAGCATATTTTACAAAGGATGGGAAACAACGTGAAGCGCTTAATCTTATGCAGCGACTCTTGTGGCGGGTAAAACCGCAACATAAAACTATTTTTAATGTTAAAGGCTGCATTAAATGAACATCCATCTATAGAAGAAATCAACATTTTTCTTGAATCAGTACATAGCTTTCTACCTAATGATTCTGACTTTGCGAAAATCGAATGTTCTTTGAAAAGGCAAAACAGGGTTTACACACCCAATGATTATATTCTAATAATGAGAAATTGCAAAAGAAACAATCGCCTATAAGTACATAGAATGAAAACTTCAGATTTTTTTTATCTACCTCAATATTAGGAAGAAAACACAACAAATAGGAAAAAGACCGTCGACGGAAAAAAGGTTTCATGGCTTTCAACTAAAGAAATAATGCTAAGGAAAAATTAAATGAATTACATATACATGAGAAGCAGCTTCGCCGAAGATTTTAATAAGATTAACATAAAAAAGAGTGTTCGAGGCAGGACAATTTCATTTTTCATTCATTTTCATTTTCATTTTCATCTAAGGAGGTGATGGAACCTCTTTGGCCGAATGGCAAACCCATTGCTGACGCAAAGTTAAAGGACCTTAAAAGTATTTTGCATCTCATGCCTCAAGACGCCCACGAATTTCATGTTAATCTTGTCGGAGATGACCAAATTGAGGACGACTTGGAAGGCTTTTCAGGCCATATAGATTTCGAGCTTGAAGAAGAAGTTAGTGTAAAATAATTTTTAACATGAAAAGTACTTTACTGTCTAATGTCTTATGATGGACATATTACATTACGTACATTTTAGCTGTGTACGATTTTATGTTTTGATAAATTGATGGAAAAATATGAGAAATTAGTTTATTTTTCCTTAAAATCACTAAATGCTGTAAGGGACCAACCCACATAAGTGCATTTTTGCAGAAATGAACCAGATATATTTTAAATAAAAAAAAACACTTTTCTTCAGAAGTAACGAAACTTTTTAAATAAACACATATAAGACGGCTTCATTCTTCACACGGCAAAGTTCAGTTATTATGATAAATAGTTCGTTTTCTTTACATGATTTTATTTAAAACCTTATTTTCTCAAAACTATCATTGTGTGGGTTGGTTCCTTATCGCATATGTAGGTCCAATTATTGTAGACTAATGAAATGTTTTGATAGCGGACCTAAGTGTATTTTTATGGCACTATGGGAAGTTTTAAATCATGAGGTCTAATTAAATATATCTATCGATTATAGCTTTTTATAGACAACTATTGTTTTATCGATATATGTATAATAAAACATAATTAATGCTTTTTTGAATAATTTAAATAAAAATAAAACATGCGTGAGTGTCGTGGAACACTCGGTTGGAACGAAGTTCCTTTCGTAGTATATTATTATTGATAAACGTATTATATTATTGATTAACAAATACAAATAAATGTATTACTAGCGTCTATTAAAATGAAGCGTCATTTAAAATAAAATAATATTTCTTTCATGGCAAGATAAGGAAAAGTGCGAGGGAGATGTATATTATTCCATATCGCTTCTTTATAGATGCCAAGGTCGTCTACACTACGTCAGAAGGGGTCGTGACGGAAAAATCTTACACTTTTTCTCGCCTAGCCCCCATCCGCCAAATTCGTACCGTCCGATAAAGAACTTCGTTCCAAAAAAATATATATATGTTAGTGGTTTCTCGCAAACAATTCCGAACGATTTGGATGAAATTTTGTATTCAGTAAATGTTTAACTTTCCAAGTTTATCTAAGTAAGTGTCATCACTCTCTCTCTGTATAATATTTTTTCCAACGCCGAGGAAAGCTCCGTCCTGCTTAAAGAAGAATAGAAATCAGAATCTTTGACATATAAAAAATATACGCCTTATAGTCGTATTTATTTAAACAAATTCTCCATTGCTGTCAAACCGACCACAACAGTAGAAACAATACCGCTTTTTTATAGGATAAGGGTGACAAACGAGCACACAGTCTACCTGATGGTACTTACTATGTACTTTGCTGGAGGTTGCTGCGGCCAATAGACATCCACATCTAGCCTTGATTACGAATCAAAATACAGATGCGTTGTCACCCGTGAGGACTAAGATGGAATGCCTTGTTTCCAGTAAAAAGGGTCTCCGGTTCTCTACACTCACCATATGAAACACAGCAGCGTTAAGCTCTTATTTTACGCTGGTATTCTGTGAGAACGTGGTCCTTCCCCGGTCGAGCCGACCCATTCGTGCTACAACTATACTACTAATATAGTTGCAACATGGCTCTACCACGTAAAACACGTGCTTAGCGGCAGAAGTAAGTAAGATGATGGTGTCTATACAATGTCTTATTGGAATGTCAATTCAATTAGTCGGGAGTCACCCACACCAAAGAAAATATACACTACGCGAACCCACACTGCGTTAGTCGACGCTACCAGCGAGAACCTTTAATACCCACCTATGTCGGTTTCTCGGGCTTTATATCCAAATAATTACCACTTCTGTAAAACAAATTGATTGGGCTGCATCAGTTACTTATTCTTGTTTTTCTGCGAATATTCTCGGTAGATATTTTATCTTGCAAAGCAACCACGAGCTTAGCCCTCTCCATATCTTGCCAAGTGCTCCAGACTTTCCTCATTCATCTAATACGTTCTGGTAGTGCGGTACAACTTTTTGATTTTGTCTTTACCATATTTAGCTTAAAACCTACACGTTGACAGTATGTATTGAGATATATGCAAGAGCATAGTACCTATTGATATAGGTAATGTCTTCCAGTAATTCTGCTATAGTAACAATATCGTAAGTAAATTAAAGGTCTGTGGCAAGGTTTCACCCAGTTTCGCCTACCGAATCCTTACAAAATTAATTAAAATTAATATTCTTACAATATTACTTATTAGAAGAGATAAAGTTCTCTCAGGAATAAACCATACAAATATTCTAGACAGTTTTGACATAATATATATCCACCTATAAATATTTTTATATCATCACAAATAAAAACTTAAAACTATATTTTTGTAAGAGTAGTATATATGGGCTATTCGTTAATAGAAAAGTATTTTCGTAACGATTTAATAACTTCTTTTACCATTATAACTAATTGCTAACAAAGGTTTTGAGTTTTCTTTCTTATTTATTTCTTTTTTTTTAGTAAACGTTACCCCCACACTAGGATTTTCTCCTGTATCGTGGAGGCAGTTTACAAACACAAATTGCACGAGGACAAACATCCAGACCCCGAACAATTATTTGTAGGCCATACAAATATTTGTTCCGTGCGGGATTCGAACCCGCGACCCAGCGCAACAACTCATTGCTAAGTCACTGCGCCACGAAGCCGTCAAGCCGTCCGTGAGTTTCTTGTAATCTTTTGCTAGATATTGGTGCGTGCAATATTAGGAAATTGATCAGCCAGAACATGAGTACGTAGTAGGTACTATGATTTATTCTGTGGCATGGCTGATTTACACAGGGACAGTAACTGGCTCCAAATTCGAGGCAAGTCAGTGCTGACCCCCTACTGACATAATGTAAATTGATTTGGAGTCAGTACAGCGCTGTCGCGCCAGTGCTGACTTCAATATTCCTGCTTGAATATTTTGAAGTCAGTCGACTCCCCCGGCCACCCGCGCCAGTGTTATTAACCTTGTCTACACGACAAGTCAGTAATGGGTCAGTCGCTGGCGCTGCATTGTAGGGTGGCGTCACGTCAACAACAAAGCAGAACCTCCAGTTTCTTTTCTGTCGTCTATTCATTTTCTTATCAAAAGTCGTTTCTTTTTAAATATCTCTTCTTCTAACATTTCCGTCAACTCTTTCAACAGCAGATAGGAACATTTTTTCTCAATAAATATTTTAATCGTTGTAAATTCGTTACTACGACTACTTACTGCGTGTAAACAGTGCGAGTCAGTCCTCGGCGCCAGCACTGGCGCCTGTTACTGACCCCGTGTAAATCAGCCTTTATAGTCATCAACTGACGATTAGATCGTAATTACCCGACAAGGAAGGGTTATGTTTTTCGCGCGTATCTTGTATGTATGTTTATAAATTTCTTTATTACCTCGTATCTTCGACATGTTGGATTTCGACAGTTAAGGTATCGTTATATTTGCTTAAAAACCCGAGTGTTCTTAGATTAGTTTGAATAAAAAAAAAAAATGGCGGATTTTTGGCGCTAAATATAGTAATACGTTAATAAAAAGAAATACCAAACCTATCGAGTAGGGTATCAAAATAAAGAAAATTAAAAGGGGATTACAGAAATATATGTAAGTTATATGTTTAAATTTAAGAGGATTGTAAACTGCCGATACGCGGCGCGAGTAGGTATTTTCAAAATGTTATCTGTTTCATACCGCTCGCTCTGCCGCCCTTCGGGCTTGAACAACACAAATATTGCATATTAGAGTGATTCTTATGTCACGCAATAAAACTGATTTATCCATTTAAGTATCATAAAATGAACATATATTAAATAAACAAAAATACTATATTATTCCTAATTTTTTGTTTTAAAAGGGCAGGTATGACATTGTGTGTAAGTATATTTCTTTATTAATTTTTTAAGGAAAAATGTGCATTTTTTTTTCATTATCCTAGGTGTTTTCTTGGTAGTTATACATTGTTCTTCACGACTTATATGCTTTTGTTTTAAAAATCACATCAACCTAATTTATTTTGATATTATTGATAAGGCCTGAATAAAATATCGATAACTTTGTTATTTCATTAAATCTTTAAAGGGCTAAGAATTCAAAGAGAAAAATTGTAATTCCATTTTGTTCATTACCTCAACAAATTGTGAACCCGACTTTAATTCAGCAGCCCCCCGCGCACCGCAACCGTTACTGACATCGAATGTTCGGGGCTTCTTCAAACAGTTGCCGCAAGCCACCGGAGAAGAACGCACGTGTTTTGTCTATACGAAATAGTGCCGGATTGTTCTTTATACGGAGTTTGTTCAAGTAATTTTCATTCTTAAAGTACTTCAAATGTCGGTAAGTATACTTAATCATGACAATATGACTTTTTTATTATTTAAATGGTAATAAGAAACTATTAAGACGCTACTTTTTCTCTCATAATTCCATCGATTTTATTGCTCGTTTCGTGTTTTACGTGAAATTATCATTCCCCTACATTTCATTCCCTCTACTAAAGTACTTATGAGGAGAATGATTTTTTTTCTAGGGGAATGATAAATTATTTAATTTAATAATAAATTTGGTTTTTATTTAGAAGCTAATGTATAATATTATGTATAATGTATAATTTTGGCCGACATTAGGTACTCCTCCTACATCAAGCAACTGTCTATGTAAAACCAAAATTAGAAAACTGCGATACCAAATATTATATAGCTGCTCTCCGGAGAGCAGCACTCTATCCAACCCCCGAATATAGACGTACGGCCAATCGTCTTCAACGAGAAGTCCGTTCACGCCTTTCCGAACTTCGAGACCTCGAAAAGAGTAATCTCATGGAGAATATCTCTCCCTCTCATACAGCGTACTATCAGATGGCAAGAGCCCTCCGCTTAGACGCTATTACTCATACTCCACCCCTCTCTCGCCCCGACGGTACTAGTGCCTTCGAGGACGAGGAAAGCTGAGTGCTTGCAGACAG
Source organism: Parnassius orleans (assembly GCA_029286625.1). NCBI lineage: Eukaryota > Metazoa > Arthropoda > Insecta > Lepidoptera > Papilionidae > Parnassius > Parnassius orleans. Next base: position 1,343,626 of record JAGSMP010000022.1, on the reverse strand, counting down.
CATCGCTGCTCAATGCCTCCCAGCTCTCAACCCACAGACCCTCCCACATCCAGGCAGTGGAGGATGAGGTCCGCCGCCGGAACTCAACCCCACAGCCTCTGACCTATCACTGTGTCCAATGATGAGATCTCATCCTCATCAAAGGACTGAAGCCTAAAAGGCTCCGGGCGCGGATGGCATCTCCAACCAAGCCCTTAAACATTTTCTGAGCAGGTGCTAACCCTTTAGCTATCATCTTCAACGCCTGCTTCAACCTTAGTTACTTTCCCACCACGTGGAAAGAGGCAACTGTCATTGGTATCCCCAAGCCAGGAAAGCCTCACAATCTCCCAACCAGTTATCGTCCCATCACCCTCCTCAAGGCCATGGGCAAACTATTCGAACGAATCCTCCTCGCTCGCGTGAGGCACCATCTGTTTCCCACAGACGGTGACCCTCTTGTCATCCCTCACCAATTTGGTTTCCGAGCGAAACACTCTTGTCCCCAACAAGTTCACCGTATTGTGGAATATATCCTCAGCGGTTTTTATCCTCGCCGTCATAAGACCATCGCGGTCTTTTTTGACATAGCGAAAGCGTTTGATAGAGTCTGGCACGTAGGCCTTATCTACAAACTATACAAAATATGTCTCCCTGATCGTCTTGTTCGTCTCGTGGCCTCCTACTTGAAGGACCGTACCTTTCGTTACAGACACGAAGGCACGCTCTCCTATTCGCGTCCAATTAAAGCCGGTGTCCCTCAGGGCTCCGTACTTGCCCCTCTTCTCTATATCCTGTACACCAACGACATTCCCATACCGTCGAATGGTGTTCAGTTCTCCCTCTTTGCAGACGACACTGCCCTCTACTGCAAAGGCACATCACTATCCTTTATACGGAACAAGATCAAAAAGTCAGTTAATGACTTAGGAGCTTGGTTCCAAAAATGGCGTATCGATGTGAACCCGAAAAAGAGCTCCGCCGTTCACTTCGAACATAAATGACGCCGCTCCACTACTATTCCTCCAATCCGTATGTTAGGGACCCCTGTCCCCTGGCATACGTCCGCCAAATACTTAGGTGTCACCCTTGACACGAGGCTCACTTTCGAGCCCCATGTCAAGAGAGTAACTCGAAACGCACGATTTTATCTCGGTAGACTCAACAGTATGTTGGGCCGACACAGTAAAATGTCCCTCCGCAATAAGCGAACCCTTTATAAGGTCTGTATACGACCAGTAATGACATACGCAGCCACAATTTTTGCTCACGCAAAACCTAAAACCCTATACAAACTCCAAGTTGTACAAAACTATTTCTGTCGTTGGGCTACGAACGCACCCTGGGGCTTCCGTAACGCCGACCTCCACCGAGACTCTCTACAATACAACAGTTCCTAAAAACACTCTCTGAGAACTTCTTCAAAGCCTCAGAATCTCACTCTAATCACCTTATTCGTGAGGCAGCTTCCTATGCAGCCCCACTTCCCTCTCGCTATCGAGTCCGCAGACCGAGAAACTCTCTCTCGGACCCCCCCAACCAGCTTTCGGCCGACCTGAACTAGCCATCTGGCCAAGCCATCTTCCAATGTATAGCATGCCCTAATTGGGCGAAACTCTCAGCGGCTAATCACCGCCTGCGCCCCCTTTCCCTTAAGGGGTTCGCATCAAATCTCGGTAGAAAGGCCACTATGGCTAATACCGCTCCCAAGGTGGTGTTTAGTGGGTAGGCACTTAGGTTGTTAGGTTAGTCACAGTGAGTCCCACATAACCACGCAGCCGGCTGCGTGGTATGCTTAGAGCATTCACCACCTCCCTCCCCCTCCGGAGGGTGCCTTTTGCATTGGGCGCAAAAAGAAAGTATTTGTCAGGTACATTAACTGATATTTAAAAAAAATAAGAATGATTACCCTAGAATACGCTTGAGTTATTCCTCGTTTTGTAGGCTAAGACCGTTTTGGATATGTTTCCCACGAAAAACCCGAGACACTTGTCTATGTAAGACCCATTCAAATATGGAATTGTTGGTTTCTGGCTTACATAGAGCTAGGGTTATGTCAGAAAGTAATGCAAGTCAACTGCTTAAATCTTTGTGCTGCAATGAATATGAGGAAAAATACTTCGGTCGTTTGTGCGGGTCTTGCAAGAATAAGAGTGTTACGTTTTTTCTACTATTACATTTAGCGTTTAATGATTCAACAAGAGTAGACTACTAGCAATGGGTTCCTAAGAAAGAAAACTCCAAGTCATTAATATCTAAAGTTAAATTTGTAGAGCCTGCTAGAGCAGTTATATCGAAAGTAGAAGGGTCTCTTAAGAAATTTCTTTCACATGTTCAAAAAATTCTTGTTCAATACAAATCTTTAAATGAAATCAAATCAAATCTAAAAATGCCCGAGGCTATTATTCATTGTGACTGGAGTGAGAATTATACTCTCATATACGCTGAAGAGGTCCAGTCACTTCACTTTGGTGGTAGTCGACAACATGTTAGCCTGCATACATCGGTAGTATACATTTGTGATCCATTAACTGGAGTGATAACTCCCCAATCATTTTGCACTGTTAGCCAGTTTTTAGACCATACTACTTCTGCTATTTGAGCACACTTAAAACCCTTACTACATTACATCAAAAATAACAATCCTCACGTTAACACTATTCATTTTATGTCTGACGGTCCAACTAGTCAGTACCGCAATAAATTAACTTTTTACATGATTTCTAAATTGTATGAAGGTTTTTATGGACTTGAATGTGTTACATGGAACTATAGTGAGGCTGGCCATGGTAAAGGTGCACCAGATGGGTTAGGCGGTGCTTTAAAAACTAGAATGGATCGTGTTGTTAGTCACGGTCGTGACCTTGGTAATTTTACAGACTTTCTAACATCTTTGAGACAGTGCAATAGCAACATTCAATTTGAAGCTGTTGACCAAGTTGATATTATGAATATAGAAGCGTTATTGCCTGCCACAGTTCCTTTTTTTAAAGGTACATTACGTATACATCAGGTTTTATGGGAGACTAAAACACCTGTCGTGGCTGCTAGAAGCTTAAGTTGCTTCTCTTGTATGTGTATACCAAGTCCATGTTTACATGGAAAACATTTAGACTTTATAAACTTGATTCAAGACCCGGAGCAAAAAGAATCTCACCCACCTGTTGTGAAAAAGGTTATAGCGGAATCCAAGAAGGATAAGGTTCTTTCAGACATTACTCTAAATTTTAACAATCTGAGGATTTCTAGGAAACGACATTTTGCTGATGATAAACAACTTAAAATTAAGAATTCTAGCACTTATAATATTTCATCGTGTGTACTCGTATATGTACCTAACAAGAATTTTGATAAATCTTCCAAGTGAGTTCAAGAATCCATAATTAAACTAAAATAAATTGAACAAAAATTTATGGCGTAGGTACCTATCGTGTTTTATAAGGTCTTGATGCCGTACATTTTATTGTTTTTTTAAGAGTTACAATATCGGTTCTTACAATCAACGTGAAAAATACAAGAGAATATTTTTGTTAACAACATATAATACAGTTTTCTTATGAATATTACCCACCTTAATTGTTTAAATAACCAGATGTTTATGGTAGATACGTAAGTGAAATTTGTCACCTAATGAATATTGTTGATTAGTTTTTAGGTAAGAATAAACGTTTTATTTCATTCCCGTCCCATGCGGTTAATTTAAATGACTTATAACTCTTAAGGTAATTAGTAGAATAAAGTGCCTCATACATATTTTATATACACCTAGGACACGATAGATAAATAAATCCTTGTAATATGAATGTTCTTTTTAAATTCTTCATTTTATTGCGTGATATAAGAATCGCTAATTCTCACGCACACTACGATAGCAGCAGCAGGAGCGTTCATTCATTCATAGCCTATAAATGCGGTTTGCGTACATTTACGATATACGTAATGAATTTGTTTGTGTTACTTTGAAATTTTATTATATTGCATAGTCTATGTAGACGTAGGTATTTACTACATATACCTTATAAAAGTGAGCTGTTATTTTTTATGTAAGTATCTATACCTGCCTAAGGTAAATGCCAGTTTTTACGATGAGCTCATTCAACTAAAATCATTTATACCTTTTAGAATGGAAGAGAATGATTATAGACAAAACTAAAAAATGCAATTTGTTTCGTAAATCGAAAGGATAGGCAACGCTAACTTCTAAATTCAACAGGTAAGTACGCGTACTTACTTACTTACTTTGATCGCGTACCTTACCACCTTACATACTATTGTACATAGGTATTATACTTTGATTGGTAAGGTGATAGACCGAAATTTATTCCACAAAATATAATAGCTGATGTTGATGTATGCTTTTTTTTTATGTATGTTCACCGATTTCTCCGTCAGTTGTGGACCGATTTTGAATGCCTATTCTTTTTTTGTTCGATAGTGTATGTCTCACAGTTGGTCCCATATAAATTTTATTGGAAATCATTTCAACCAATACATATATTATCTTGTAATTGAGTTTTATTGAAGTCAGTTGTACAATTTTTTTATTTTACTACTTGTCTAGTAATAATATTAGTCCGATAGAAAAAGTTGTTCGTATTACTGTGGAATTTCGATGATTTCAAGGAAAATGCTAAAATTTTCGAGATACAAAGATTTTATTGCTAAAATTTAGATTCCGACTCAGCAAGGCGCATTTTCCAAGTACAGTGCTCGGTACCTATACTATAACTTCTACTATTCATTATAATATGTATATTTACTAATTAACTAATCTAAATTTTAACAATGAACCGAATTATAGGTAAACTTTATTTACATAACATAATATACAATATTTTATTATATACAATATTAAAACCTATAATAAAGAAAAAAAACTAAAACTAGTAATTTAATTATCAAACAGTCCTACTCCACGCGGTATCGTGCCAAGAACGCTGGCAGCGTTTCCCCGCTGAATGGCTATACTTAGCCTTTGAGCGAGAAAAGAGCCAGCCCTCTTATCACCAGCAGCAACGACCAGCCGCGGATGGAGTTCCTTTAAGAACTTCACCGCACGTGGACCCCACGGACCGATAGTCTCTACAGCAAATGGCACAAATATGTAGTCATCTCTCAGAGACTCATATTTGCGCCACTTACTCAGTTCAGCTGTCTCTGATGCCGCCCCGGCTCTAAACGAGGTACCCCTGAGATGAAAGGCCGCCACAGTGTCTACGCAAGTAGCATCCCACACTAGGGCTTTACCTCTCTCCCAGGGACCAATGTCATACCGTCGGGTCTCCTGCCATCGTCTCTAAATATTCCACAAGGCTCTAAAATCGAGGGAACATTTATAGAGACAAGAGCCCTTCGGATGACATCGTTCAAAGAACCGTGCCGTGAAAACCTACCAGCACTTTTCTTACAAGAAAGTCCGTGGAGCCCAAGCTTGTCGACGCTGCTACCACAGGGGCACTGATGGGGTTGACAAATCGCTGCTCCTAGTCGGATTTCAAGCGATGCGCAAGCTTTCCCCATCAATTAATGTGCCGAGATTACTTGATGGTAAAGCGTGTAACCAGTGACTAGATTCCTTAGTCGAAACAGCTAGAAGACGTGCCTTATCTTGGTCACTATGAAAATTATGAAACAAATCTTTCTGCACCCTCTGTACCAACGGAATATCCCACTGTTTTTATTGGTTAACTTCCAGTGGAACATTTTCGCCGGGACAGAGCGTTCGCCATGTCTGCCCTGCCTCCGTAGCGAAGCACTAGCTACTTTATTATTTAAAATTATGTTACATAAATTACTGACACTATGCACGGAAGCAAGGAAAGCAAGCAATGCAACACTAAAAAGATTTCTCACACCAATACCACCAAATTTTATAGGTAAAGTAGCTTGAGTCCAGGTTGTTGTATTTAAAGATAAATTTAGAATTTTTAAGATTATTATCAATATCTTTTAAAATATCTGAACATTTCCAGACTGGACTCGAGCGGAGTAAGTATGTAAATCTAGGTACAAGGAGACAATATTTTAATATTATATTTAATAGTTGATAAATTGTATAAATACTTAATTTATACAATTTATCAACGTGGTTTAAAAACTGCTCAAATTTTGTTTTTAAAACAGGTTTAATACTATCGAAAAACAACGGGGCACCTAGCAGGTATAGTGATTCCGTACTGACAGTTTTTATTCCTGGAGAAATATGATTAAAATTTTGAATTAAAGTGTCTCTGTGAGAAGTAGATAAATTATTGGAAAAAAATATTTCACATTTATTGCTATTTGGTTCAAAACCAATATTTTTAAAATTTCGAAATATATAAGTAAGATCACTGAGGACGTCATCTGCTCTACCTCCCAGTGTACCGTCGTCCAGGTACCAGACATTCAGCTTGGATTTCAAATTTGAAATAATGGGTTGAATTCCCAAACTGAAAAGTGCTGGACCTAGTGGGTCACCCTGCTGAACACCGACTGCAGAATCGATAACATGGTTTTCGTAAAACAAGTTAGTATTTTGACTATAACATTGCCGAACGTAGTGATAAACTAAATTTTCGCCCGCGACTTTGTTCGCGTTAGTTAGCCGTAAAATATAATTTAAACTATTATCATTCTATTTATTTTTCAGTGACTTCGAGATTGACAAGGAATTACCGGACAGTAATATGCAAGGAGAGCTGTGGTACCTCAGATGGTTAGCGCTCACTATAAATTTCACAGTACGCGAGCAACCCGGGTTCGATTCCCGCCGGCACCAATGAAATTGTTAATGGGATTTTAAGTGCTGATTCACCACATGCTCGGCGGTGAAGGAAAACATCGTGAGGAAACCCGCATGTCTGACAAATAAGAAAAAAAATATTTCGAAGACATGTGAAGTTCGCCAACACGCAATGACCTCTCAGAAATGAGAGGCCTGTGCCCAGCAGTGGGACGTATATAGGCTGTAACTTTTTTTAATATGCAAGGATCGTCGTACAATTGGCGAAGGAATCGAATCTGACAAAGATAATCAAAAAGAATGCAAATACAATAATAATATAATGTCATGTAATACTTCACCGTCTTCGACTGTCGAGCTAATTATTGAACCAAAGTTAGTCAAGAATGAGTCAGATAAGTTGTGCGGGCGAAGAGTTGTAGAAATAAATCATTTATTTGATTGTATCGCAAATATAAAACACAAACATTTCGATTGCAATTTCACTCATTTAAAATTTTGCAAAGAATCAAGATTAGGAAACATAATCTAAAAGTTTCGGAGTGTGGACTGTTTATTGATTTCAATGATTATTATTTAGGGGTAAGTCCTGATGGGCTTATTGGAGATGACTCTCTAATTGAAGTCAAATGTCCTATTTCTGCTCCTAAATATGCCACTTTTGAAGGCAATAACTAAAAAAGATCAAATTTTGTTTAATACGAGAAGGACAGATGATGTTAAAAAGAAACTATGATTACTATTATCAGGTCCAGGGACAATTTTTTTTACATATCACTGGTAGGCAATTTTGTTTTTTCGTAGTATGGATACCACATGACCACAAGGTTTGCCGTATGAAAAAATTAAGTACATGACCACTTTTGGACAGCAAAAATGCAGCCAAAACTTTACTCATTTTATTTTCAATGTTTATTACAAGAACTGATTGATCGTCGAGTTCCTAGAAAAATGGCAGTTCGAGAAAGAGTGTAATAAAGTAATATGTACTTACTAATAATTTTTTTATTTATTTATTCGCCTACCTACTTTAGTATAAACTCGAAATCTTTTTAATTTACAGTCCTTATTCAATAAAGACTAAATAATCGATAAACACTGTGAATAATCACAGATATTATTTTTCATGAGAGGTATTATCTTTGTAGGTTATCGATATTACTTTCTCCTCCCTAGGCGATAATAATATTGATAACACCTCCAACATCACTACAATATGCCCCTGCCCCCCGACCCGTATCGTGCGATAGAGAGAGTTGCAAGTCTTGGAGGCAATTGCCTACATTTTTTTTATAGAATAAGGGTGACAAACGAGCACACAGTCCACCTGATGGTAAGTGGTTGCTGTGACCCATAGACATCTACATCTATCTTCGTTTGCGAATTTAAATGCAGATGCGTTGTCAGCCGTGAGGACTAAGATAGAATGCCTCTTTTCCAGTAAAAAGGGTCTCCGGTTCTCTACAATCACCATACGAAACACAGCAGCATTAAGCTGCTATTTTACGCTGGTATTCTGTGAGAGCGTGGTCCTTCCCCGGTCGAGCCGACCCATTCATGCTACAACTATACTATTAATATAGCTGCAGCATAGCTCTACAACATTTTCTTTTTGAAATATAGTTTCCGGCGATAACGTTTTCACCCCCCTAAACCTTTACGAATGAGACAATTATGGTCTCATTAGATTCAGTACACCTTAATCTACGTCTGTACGTTTTACTTTTTTAGTAATCCAGTTTAGTTTAATTAAAAAAATATAAAAACGCTCGAGGAAGTTTTTAAGTCAAAAATATAGATATTTAGATACTAATAACTTATATCGTATGCAAAATTTCTCTAAAATAAAAACGTACGGACCTAGTTATTTGTTATATCTACAACATTTACAAAAATTATGAAAATTAGACTATATTTACGGGGGGTAAAACGTTATCGCTTTTTATATGAAAATTTACAGCTTCACAATCCTCTTAATTTGGAAAAATAAATTGGTTTAAACAGTTTTGATGGCGTCTGTTTTGATAGCGTAAAAATGGGCCATGTTTGTGTCGGACCTCGTGCTATCATATGAAATTTGGTTCAAAAAAGTGTGTCGGGACACTAAAGTCTAAAATAAAATAAATAATTAAAAAATCAAAAACCCGACTCCAAAAAAGACAATTTAAAAGTAATGCACTAAACTTAGATTATTTGTAAATAATCTAAGGCACTAAAAAGTCCGAAACAAGATTGGGAATAGAAAACAAAATTAAAATAAACTATAAACAAAGTAAACTCTACTTCGGTTTAACAGACTATATTATGAGCTGAAAGCCTAAGTTAAATACCTGCATTAAGTTTAGTAACAGGCGGGACCCAATTGTGAATTATAAACCGAAAGAAAATTAATGGGCACAATTTCATCGACGTGTATCCTACTTACCACCAAGAATGCCATTCCACTGAGAATCATGCATATTTTTGCAGCTATTTTATTAACGCTTAACACCATTGCTGCCGTCCTATCATTAAAATACTTTTAAATTAGTAAACATGATTATCAGTCATAAAAATCGTAAAAAATGAATTCTTTATAAATCGTAAAGACAAAGAAATACTTCTTAGGAGAGTAAAACCAACAAAACAATATTATCACGTTTTAGATCTGTATTCCAGATGTCAGTCTCAAAATTAATAAAAGACGTAGAATAAAGTAAATACCTAGATGAAAGATTGGATGGCAGATTGCTTCGCCTTTTATTCACTTCTATAGGGTCATAAATAAAGCACAACTTTAGATAAATTGTAAAGAGTAACTGTAAATGATTATACTAACTGTAATATTATGCACCAAAATCGAAATATAACATTCACGTGACAATCACAAAGCCAGGATTCCAAGGTTTTTAGAACGTTTTAAAAATATATAAATGATCCTTTTCATTGGAAACAATGTTCCAATGCTTTTGGAACGTTTTAACAAAATTACAAAATAATCCCTTTTCCTTAAAAAGAATGTTCCAATGCTTTTGGAACGTTTTAACAAAATTGTACACTATTTATTTTCCTTGAAAAGAATGTTCCAATGTTTTAAGAACGTTTTAAAAATATTATAAAATTTTCATTGTTTTGATAAAGAATGTTTCAAAAATTGAAACTGCTTTAAAAAATCAACAGCAGGTAAATACAGCTAAACAGCACATAGATATTTTAAAAATGCCAAAAATAAAAGAAACTGTTGCAAGTATGTAGAATGGAGAAAACAGATTTTATAGTATAGAAAAGATTGAAAAGAATATAATGAATAGAAAAAGTTTATAGACAAAAGTAAAGTAAGCTGGCTAAATGCCAAAGAAATCAAAATAGAAAAAATAAATTAAATTCATTTTTATTATTTTTATTATTTTATATATTTTTACGAAAACTTCTTTTGAGGAAGCGTTTAGGAGTTGCTTAGTGACAAAAGAACAGAGAAATAAAAATAACTGATTTCACTCATTTGTGGCCCAACGGAAAACCGATCGCACCAGCTAAGTTAGCAGATGTAGAATCCATGTATATGTTTATACCCGAGGACTGTCTTTAATTTTATAAAAATTTAAGAAGTTCCGATGAGATCATCGATAATTTTGATGGGTTTGGTGGAGAGCTTGACTTCGAGATAGTTGATGAATAAAACAATCTATCCATCAACTTTTATACTCTAGCTTTTATTTTTTCCTTTTTTTAAATTTTTATGATGAATTTCTTGTTTTTTTTGGGTTCAATTAAAAAAATGTTAGTGTGTCTTAAGTTTATTTTCTAATAAATCCGTTTTATTTTGTAACAAGTTGTATTTATTTTAATTAAAAAAAAGTGGAACGTTTTTACAAAATTGATTGAATGCTACTTCATACAAAAATTAATTTTTCAAAAACGTTCCAAAGCAATTTTTTTCAAAATTCCTATGTTTTAATTACTAAATTCGAAAAAATACTACATGATAAAACAATATTAATAAAATACTCCAATAAAACCTACAGTATTCAATTATCCTAGTTAAAACAAAAAAGAGCCAAGCTAAAACACAAAATTGCATTTATCTCAGTTTCAACTTATTGTGGGTTGGAACGTTTTTATATAACTACGTCCATTTTATAAAAAAAAACAAATAACTTTATAAATCTAATACATTTCATTTTAAAATTTAATTTCTTTTTATCAACAAAAATAATTAAATTGTATGATGATTTTATACATATTTTGGGTAACATTTGTATTTATATACACCGAAAAGAAAACAAAAATTATTACAGACAAGAATATCACTCTGTAATAGGTATAATACAAATTTTTGATTTGTATTTTAACTGGTTGCTTAATAATCAAATTTTTAAACTTTAAAGTAACAACTCGAGTAACCTTTCCAGGATGTTTTTCCACGATTTTACGCATAAGCCACCTAGCGGGTGGTAGCCCATCTTCCTTCACTAAAGCTATATGTCCCAATTTCTATTCAAGAGTTATATGTGTCCAATTGTACCTATGCATCATGTGCATTAGATACTCTTGTGACCATTGTTTCCAGAAATATTGAAGCATGCGTTGACATAGTTGCCATCTTCTTAATGTACTGATCGTAGATTGGTCATATCTAAGATCGGGAGGCAAGACAAGAGGCTTACCCAAGAAGTGCCCCGGTGTTAAGGGCATCGCCTTGCCTTTATCTTGGACATACAATATTGGTCTTGAATTAAGGCATGCTTCGAATCCGGAAGGAATCAAGATTGAATGTTTTTCATTTTCATTAAGTTGAGCATTACAAATCCGTCCTCCGACTCGGAGTATCCCGAGTGAAAATACGGTAGGTCTTGATTTTTTATTTCTCTTTCCCCTTATTTATGTCTGTTAAATCATTAAAATACTTTCCTTGTGTTATTTTTATGACATTATCTAATGCTTCGTTTATTTCTTTTTTCAGGAGATAAGTATGTTTTGGTTTTTCTTTATAATTACCTTTCAGGAATCGTCTGCAGTAAGCTACAACACGAAGTAACCTTGTTAACGTTGAAAACCTTGTTAAAATACACTTATCATCAATTTCCACATGCACCGAAGCTGATCTTTCTTCAAGGTCAGTATTAGTATTTTTTGGATTGGCATACGTAATTATTGAGTTTTCTAACCAGACTGGACCGTTTAACCACAACTGATGAGTTGACATATTTGATGGATTAACACCTTGTGATGCACAGTCAGCCGGGTTGTGATTAGATTTCACATATGACCAGTGGCTACAGTCAAGCCGGGCTACAATTTCTGCTACTCTGTTACCAATAAACGACTTCCTGGTTAGTCCAAGTATTTTATTACTCTTAGTTACTATTAGTATTTTTTAACTCTTTTTAGTGCATTATTTTTGTGTAGTCATGATGCCTCGAATCCAAACGAGCTGGGTTCGTCCGCCAAGACGAATTCCTGCCCACACCATAATTGTCCGAGACGGCTAACTCTCCCTGGAGTTCTCCAAACGCGTGTTCTTCGTGAATCCAAACAATGAAACCCAAACCGGGACTCATCGGTGAACAGCACCAAAGACCATTCTTCGTCACTCCATGGTAAATGCTCCCAAGCCCACGAAAGCCGCCGACCGCCAACTATGATTTCTTTTTTTCATATGCTCCTCGTTCTTTATGAGGTTTAGTCTTTTGACAGTCAAATTTATGAGGACACATGTTGGCTTTCAACTTTAATGTTCCCCCAACTAGTTGATGTTTAACTAAATTCTCTGTGTCATTTTCAACCTGTAAATAAATTCGATTTTTAAAGTACTTACATACTTACATACATATAAAGTAAATAACAAATACATTTACTAAAAATATGTAGTTATTTTTACTGAATAAGTTATTACGAACCTACTTACGACTCAATAGGTATATCAATCAGAAATAGGCAGCTATTATTAATAGTTACTTACATCAAATTGATCTTCACACACATATTTAGTGCTTTTAGGTCCAATTAACTCACGCTTCATTAGTTTGCACCACTTTTTCCTTGTTGTTATATTATTTGGTAAACGAAAAAAAAATTTACTGGGATTTTTAACAGTTGTGCTTTGACACATAGGAACAATACAATATTTGTAGGCATTTTTTTTAACTTCTGCCATCAGTAATAAACAAAATACGAATCGAACGGTGCAAGCGACTACACAACAATAAATTTGTACGTACTCGGCGAATACGTGCTGCTGCTGCGTCGTCTAGGTCAAATGACGTCAGCGTCACACGATGGAGCGCCGCCTGTACAAAATTATTTCTGCAAGCGCAACTTCAAAGTCCCATAACTTTTTATTTCTAGAGATATTTTATTGATTCTTTCACGTGTTTGTTTTAGTTTACTCAAATTTTTATAATTTATCCATAAAAAAATGGAACCTTCTTCATTCCGCTTTAACCACTCAAGCTCAAGCTGCGACATCATAGATAAATAGATATGTAATATGTAGCAAGCTACCATAGATAAATGAGTCGATACATATCAAAAGTGCTTAAGTCCACTAAACAAATTTTTTGATGTTTTTTTATTAAGGTAATTTATGTGCACAAAATAAAAACGTTGTTTTAGATCAATTCTAACTAAGTCCACTATTTCTCTTAAAAATAATGCTCCAAATTCTACGTTTCTTTTCAAAATCGCCTAAGTCACAATGTCATTTTAAATCAAACCCGCCAAAGTCCTCTTCAACCAATGACAGACAGCTCTGCTCAGTGTCATGGCTGCCATTGTTGTCGTAAGTTCTCGGCGTGCGTATCGTATGCTTAGATTTTTATTAAATAATGGAAGATATAATAAGAGTTGTGAGACCTGAATTAGCTAAAAAGGCGAAGTTAATAGGAAAGGAAAACGGAAGAAAAGCAGCAGGATTTGTAAGTTTCTTTGTTTAATTTTGTATTGTTTTAAGTAGGGTTATAGCGACGTGGTTATTGATACCGGTCATAAACAGGGGCGGACTCAGATGGACTCGATAATTAATATTTTGTATGTAATTCAGTGCTAATTTCATTACTATTTAATTTACTTAACTATTCATAACTATATCGATTGTTTTTAGTAGATTATCCCATATATTATTCCAATACATGCGTGCGTTCCATATGACATGGGTATGCCTGTTTACTTAGCGCATATTGTGCTTTATAAATTGAATTCATTATTTCAAAATTTTATGCACGATGTGTGATCATCATCGAAAGTAAGTTAAGTGTTGTACAAATAAAAGCACAAACCATCTGATCACTTTCTGCAGGTTTCCTATAGCAGAAAAAGAAAAACTTATGACAATATTGTGGTAAGTCTATAAACATTTTGAATTTATTGACCGTTATTTGTAGGATTATTACTATATTGACTCGAATTGTATCTATTTCAGATCACGTATTTGGGCTGAGTTAAGTTTTCACAAGGTGAATTTTGCCGTTTTAAAAATTAGATACAAAAATTCATATTATATCGGAAAAAACTAACAATGTTAATTCTGTGTTAAACTTTTTACATTATACATACATATTACTCTGAGATTTGCACAATTAATTTACCTATTAATTGATTAAAATTAAATTATTAAATATTAACAGAATTCTATCAAAAGAAGCCATGAATTAATAGAAGAAAAAAAAAAGACATTTGTTTGTCAACGTCTTTCATATTGAAAATATTTTTTGAAATTTATTCAAATTTATTTCATAGGTTTAGATTTTAATATTTATTATTGATTTTTTGCTTAAATTCTGTTATTATGGGCTCAGAACACTTCATTTTTGTTTGTAGGCGAATGCACCGTCATAATATCGTCGTGAATATACAGTAAACATTTTTTGTAAGATGTTAACTCTGTATAAGATATTGACTATAAATGAATTCATTATTTCAAAATTTTATGCACGATGTGTGATCATCATCGAAAGTAAGTTAAGTGTTGTGCAAATAAAAAGCACAAACCATCTGATCACTTTCTGCAGGTTTCCTATAGCAGAAAAAGAAAAACTTATGACAATATTGTGGTAAGTCTATAAACATTTTGAATTTATTGACCGTTATTTGTAGGGATTATTACTATATTGACTCGAATTGTATCTATTTCAGATCACGTATTTGGGCTGAGTTAAGTTTTCACAAGGTGAATTTTGCTGATTTAAATTTACGTTAATGTTCTGTGAAGAATAATTCTCTGACAATAACATGTGTTATATATCAGTAACAAGCGTGGAAATATTATGTGCAAAAGCAATAAAAAACATCAATAATAATGTATAGTTTATAAAACAACCTGTCTTCCAGAAAATAAAATTACATAACTATACTTATTTATAGTTTTATTTTATCTCACATACTAATCTAAAGTATATTCGAGTAATTTTGGTGCAAACTCTCAAATGTATGGGAATTTACCCCATAGGTTTGTGAGGCTTGAGCCAAAATTACTCGAATATGTCTTAAATAAAAAGTTCAAGGTTACAGAATACAAAGGTTTGTAATTCCCGCTAAAAACGTTTTATATTGGCGCCCACCGTAGCGCTTTTAGTGTACACTCATAAACACGTGTTTCCGTTTTTTAGTATGAAGTTGGCGTTCTTCTCTTGGTATAGAGTGTGTTCTGTGGTCAAACCTATGGTCAAGCCAAAGACAATTTTTTTTTAAATGAAGGTAAATATAACTAAGAGTCATTACTATGTTCTTACGCAAAAATAAAAAATTATCAACAAATAAAATATCGCATTATTAGTATGAAGGTCAAGTGAGCGCTAGAGAAACGACGATTGCAAGACGTTGTCCATAAATAAAATGTTTTGAGAAGTAATCAATTACCGTGTAATGGCGGTGTATGAATATCCGTACCATCCGTGGGTTTCGTAAGAGTAGAACTAGACTTGCGGTTATTTTTAAATAACCGTGACCGTCGTTCCGGTTACCAAAAATAATCGTGACTTTGTCACGTTGATAAAGTTGGATAACTACTTAAAACATTAGAACGACTTATAACGTGACTTTATATGTGCATTTTAGATTTAGTATTAGGTTTTATTTCAGTAGTCGTTTTTTTTTACCTTCCTTACCTAAGCTACGTGGCTATGTTATAAGTTGTATGTTATAAATTATTTACACCATCTTAATCAGTTTTTCTTTTTATATCGAACTGCATTCTCAAAGTTGCGAAATTCTCGAAAAAATGTTCTTTACTACCCAAAATTTTAGGGCTTTTAGTGCAGTTTTAATGTGAATTATGGCTGTAGATCACAAATTATTCATGATGACTAACCGTCACCATTCACGATTTTTTTTAAAACTAATGGATGTCAATAAACAATATTTTGATTTTAGGTTGAAATATCTTGTACGTAAAACAGCGATCAAGCAATCAAAACCACAATAATATACAGGGTTACTGGGAACTCGACAACTTCCTGGCAGCGCGTGATAGGGATAGTCAAAATGCTACAAATTTGACCCCCTATAAATATGGCCGAAAATGAATTTTGTGGCATAAAATAAGGCCCAATTAGTTTGTCATTTACAATACCCATCCACACATTCAAAGAAAATCTGTGCTGTTTCTTTAAGTTTTTTGGATTTTTGTCCACTTTCAGCGCCCAGTAATGAAGATTATGGTAGTTTGTAATACTATCTCGATCAAATTTGGACTCATCCGTCCATAGACTGTTTCTTAAAAAATTCTTCGTCTGCGTCGGCATTCAGCATGAAACGACAAAACTGGAGTCTACTCGCTGAATCGCCCTCGTACAGCGTTTGTACCGGTTGGTAATAGTACGGATGTCGGCCTGACAATTGCACCACCGACCGTACCTTCCACTGGGACATTCCGAGCCGGCGTAATACAATGTTCGTTGAGACGTTAGGGTCGTCAATAAAATGTTGCATAATTGTTTCTTCATCGTCAGCCGTAAAACGTCCTGGTCTGCCAGTATCCACTTGATTCTGTGAATAGTGCCGCTTTCACTTAATCCTCGATAGCTCCGAAGACAGAAACGTGGGGAAGCCGGCGATCAGGAAAGTAACGTTGATATTCTCTACGAGCCCTAGCAACGTCGCCGTCAGCAAAAACATAACGGTACATGATGTGGGCATATTCTTTATTAGAATATGACGCCATTTTAACTTCGACGCACAAAAACAGTAACAATGAACAGTCAGTAACAGATAACGGTAACAGCAATAATAACAATAACGATAACGACTGAAAACAATAACAAATGAATTAACGCGATGAGAGTTTATTAGAAGGAAGTTTAAGCACTTGCTTGCGCAGCGATAGTAGAAACTAACTAACGAGCGTCGCAACGACTCAATTTAAAATGGCAGTCTGCTTTCTGAATAGTTGTCAACAACCAATCAGACGCCAAGTGACTAAAAGTGTGCAAGCTCGTTCCTAAGAGCTATCATTCTTTGCCGTTCTCTACCTGCGTTAAGTAAAAGACCCTTTTATTATTATTATTCATTGATTTCACCGGACATTATCTTTTTGGATAGCTGATTAAATGGCCATATTTTTTAAATATTTTTATGTCTCTAAAGTGTAAAAATAGCTTTTTTTTAAATTAAAACCCATAATTTTTTACTGTGAAGACTTTGTACTTTTTATGATTGTATTCGTTTGGTTCATAGACTTAGAATATACTGGCGTATAGACCACCTGACAGCCCGAAAACGCGTGACCAATTGTGTGCGTTAGCTAGTGATGTATATTTTACTTAAAAAGACTATCGAAAATGATTGTTAAGGAAGCGGTAAAAAGATTATAAAAAATTCTTTAGTGCATGAAGTTGAATAACTTCAAAAATTAACTGAATTTTACCATGATAGTTCTAAAATAATTAAAAAATATTCATATAACATGTTCCTGGGAATAAGCTGAATCTACCTGCCTTTTGTTGGATTTTAATTTAAATATATAAAATCCCAGGTGACTTTACCGAAAAACTTAAAAAAACTCCGCAATAATCAGATCAGAATGTTGTATTTTCGAGCTATGATCTTTGGAGAAAAATATTTACTGCCGTGGGCAGTTTCCCCGGAATTTATTTTTTAACATATTGTTAATATAAATAGGTAGATATTTAACTAAGTATATACCTATTTATATTTTATAAAATGTTTTGATGGGGAAACAAAAACAGGGACACGGAGTACATAATGGCTGCTTTATTTTTCATATAAGTATTACTTGTGATAATTACAAACACTTAATAATTAAATAGATTATAGAAGTTTATTTTAACATTCGACTTAAGTATGAATGTAAACTTAATAATTTAAGGAAGGAAACTTGTAGGAATCAGTTAAATAAGATTGCTCTGTTTAAAGGCCAATATGTTTATGAGGCTTCATCATGCTTCATGTTTATATTCTTTCATCTGTCCCTGAAAAGTATAAAGTAATAATAAACTTATTATCATTTTAGCTACATGAATTTTAAAAACATAATGATCTTAACACAGTAAAGTGCACTAAGTGTCTGAGGATACAGATGCACTCTCTATTCTCTCAATCTCGGTATGTTAAGAAAATGGTCACTCATTCATGGATTGACCGCGGCAAGTGCAACTTAATTTCGCAGATCTATTGATCTGCGTAGCTATTACTTAACCACGAGTTCCTCTTCTCTACGACTAACGCTGTAGGGGATGAACCACGCTATTTAAGCTCTCGCGACAATGTCGTCGGCCATCAAGCATGAATCGGGCATTGAACGTTGTGAGTATCAAATACTATGGAATTTATACTATCACGTCTCATGCGCGGTCGTCTAGTAGCGCTTGAGGAGCATTACTAAATATCTATACCTAACTGCGCTAAAAGTTTTATCCTTATGATTTGGGAATATAATCCGAAGTTCCGAAGTTCCGCTCAACCCCTTGGGGAAAATAGCATGATGCTATGAATATTGTACTAGTGTAACCGTGAGGCTGTGCGGTTGGTTAAGCAAGGTTATACATTTATTTTGGTTGATAAATAGATACTTGGTTGGGTTCATAATGGCTTAAAGAGGATAATCTCAAGATTTTTTTTGTCTTTAATGTACTACAGTTTTATAATGTATGAAAATCTGTCTCTATATTTATCTAAAGTTTTGAAAGTTATATTTTTGAAGTCTTATTATAATAATATTTTACTTACTGGTACAAATAATGTAGATATGACTCCTTTTAATAAAATTGTTTTTATTCTATTTTTTCTTTTATACTTCTCAAGAAAATGTTTGCTGCAAATTGTTGAGTTCTTCTTTGCATTCCAACCAAATCATCCAATGAACCTTAACCACTTTTTCTAATTATAGAATCCGGAGGGAATCTGTTTGACAAACGGAAAAATAAAATTACATTTTAGAACGCAAGCCGAGGATTTATTTTCTTGTTGTGTGGGCAAGTCTATCGATTCATTATAAACATTCAAGATAAATATCGACATTAATTTTGATATAATTGAGTCAATCCCTAGGGTACATGTAAAATATTTTGTATAAAAATTTATTTACCAAATTCATGCAAATTATCAATAACGTGACTTTTTTCTTTGCAAAATATCAAAATTAACAAAATAATTGAATATATTCTATATTTTTAACAGTATGTAACATAAATTTTAACCAAAAATAAACGCGTCATAACATTGACGACGTCTTTAGAATTTACCTGTGATAAGTGAAATTATCAGGATTATTTCTATTATTAACAGCACAGTCACTCACGGAACAATTAACCATTTTGGAAAAAAGTTACTTACTAAAAATAACCACTATTATACTTTAAAAAATTACAAAATATCTCGGAGCTATTTCTTGCGTGCCGAATTGTGCCGACCTGTCATTCAAAATTGGTTACAGAGTCATGAGATTTGGTATCCTTTTCTATCTTGCATTTTTGCCATAAGGAATTTTCTTCTCCCTTGCACACTATGTTGGTCTATACGCTAGTATATTCTAAGTCTATGGTTTGGTTGAAGCTTCAAGAAAATAAATAAACTTAAAAGAAGGCATACAAAAAAAGGTTTTATTTTTATTTAGAATTTAATACGAAATTCTGGGTGATTATTGAAAATCCTTTTATCACAAGACCTGTTCATTTTCGGCCATACATATGGTGGGTCAAATTTGTAACATTTTGACTCATTATATCATGCCCGCCAGGAAGTTGTCGAGTTTCCAGTAACCCAGTATAATATGGTTTTTAAGGGGGAGTAAATTAATTAGATTTTGTGTTTGATTAATAAACATCGTTTCATAAATTCGTACCTATGTTTTATTGAGCTAAAACATACCTTATAATTATCGCTTACCTAATATTTACAAGTACTTACATAATCAAATTAATAACTTAACTACAATAATGCATAGGCATCAATCTTGGCGCATCACTATTCAACTATGTATAGTAACTATAAATACTAATACATAGTTCTAACTCAACTATGTATTAGTATTTATAGAACATCTGGTTACGCTTGGCATAATGGGCATTGAGCGATACGCGCGCTCTATACCTTGCTTATTTGTACTCTAAGTTCTGAACACTTATCTATTGTTCTAAGGAGTCCCTTCTAAATATTACTATACTCTTTATATCTATTGTTCTAATCAAAGAGAGGCGGGACTTCCTAAGAAAAAGTAAATGACATTGCGCCAAGCTACTCTACTAACATCAAGACATGACATTTAATTTTTGACCAACAGTGCTGACAACATAGGCGAATTATAATAGTGCTGTAAATGTCTACCCTCGAATAATTTTATCGATATAACTTTTATCGATATAATGTTTATCGATATTTTTTAATAAAAGTTGGATCCCTATACTGAATAATTTATGAGAAATAATTTTTCTAACGTGGGGATTGAGTAAAAATGCCCATGAAGATAAGAAATCAATGTATTTTACACACAGCAATTTGTAACTATATCTCTACAACTTTATTAAGAAATTATTATTATTAATTATTAGGTACAAAAATATGTATAAAGAAAATATAAAATAAAAAACGCACTATTATACTAATAATTAATTAAGTAAAAAATAAATGACGACTCCGTAGCGCAGTGGCTAAGCGTTTGGCTGCGGCATTGCAGGACCGAGGCTTCGTTCCCGCACTGAACAAGTGTTGCTATGCTGTAAAATAAATAGTCTGCGTCTGGATGCTTGTTTTCATTCAACATTAGTTCTTTTTAAAGGGTAAAAATATTGGGTTTTTTAACACTGATTGGATTAAATTTCTTTTAAGTGTAACAAATACAACAAATACTATGTAGATACTACTCGCAGAGATTGTTTACTAATTGTTGCTTTCAAAATGAGTGCGCATTATAGCTAATGTTTGTAGATGAATCTATAAAAAAATATTTATAACCAGGTAATTACGAATAACTTTGAGTTTAGTTATATAATCGAATTCTTACCAAAATGTGACTTTAGAGGGATATTATCTTTTGCTACATGTAAATGAAACCTAATTAACATACACATAATAGTGGAAGTTTAAATTAAGTCCACTGATGAAATAACAGTTCGTTTTAGTTGGGTTCAAAATCCTCGGATTTGCAATGTTTACCACAAATATGTTTTAACATGTGAATCTTTTCAATTGGTACATGTGCCAACTATTTCACCCATCGCTTGCATCTGAAAAAATAATATAAATAAAATCACATTTTATTGAACAAATAGAATGTTAGCAATCACAATTGATAATGCAGTTTCTAAGTATAGTTCGTTTCGGATTGCCATCCCCTCGAACTATCAGATTTAGGAAATAGTGTGTTTGTATTTGTGAACACAATCATACACTATAAAAACCTGTCCTACATAGATGGCTAGTCCATAAATGTACTCGCGTTAAATATCATATTACAATTAAAGTTGAAATCACCACAAACCTTTCATCATCTAAGGGAAATATTGCTACGAATAGACTTTTCTTGTTATAATTTTTTCCGCTTCTTGCACCATTTAATTGGCAAGTTTTATAATGTATATTTATTTTTTTAACAATTCTGTAAATGAACAACGGCTTCTATAACAAAATTTAAAGCAATCTTAATAAATAAAATTATACAAATGTAATTGTTTGATTTGACATTTGAACCTATTTGATTTGACAATGTCGTTAATAGACATATTACGAAAAGCAGAAAGAAGAGATAACCGTCATTAAAATTTGACCAATCTTGTACGTATAATTTTTACTATGGAAGTTGCACCAGCCTGGTTCTAATCTTCTAAATATTACTCATTACTATACTCTTTGGCGGGGTCTATAACTTTGACATAATCTTGTGCCTGCTCGCTCCTTTTAAAGATCGCTCCGTACTAGTTCATTACGGACAGTGAACTAGTGCGTTCTATTAGGTCTATTAGCTCTATTCGATCATCAGTACTACTAATCTGTAAAATCTGTACGGAATGGTTATCTCAGTTAGTCAGTCTTAGTCGTTCGATATCTGCTTGTACTGTAATGTTGTATTATCACTTGTGCACACACAGTTGATAATTTCTTGGTCAAAATAAAAGCCTTAAGCAAATTAGTGTTGAAAAAATAATTAACGGTAGTGAAATAAAATCCCATATCCATAACATGCGAAAATAAAAAGCATCCAATGTTGCAATCAATATTAAAAAAATAATATAAAGCACAGAAAACACTCCTCAATAATTGTTATACTTAACATAACTTCAATTTTATTACATTTTTACGCGATCGCAAGTGCCGAAACGAAGTTTAGCAAATGTGTATTTGTATCTATTTATTAAGTAAATAATAAGTATGATAATTTTAATAATGTTCGTTTGTATCTATTTATTAAGTATAATAACTTTTCGGATGATAAGCTAAATTAGACGTTATTGCATAGACATACCTAACATGTATCTTTCTATAACGTCTCATTATAACAGATTTGATCAATGGTACCATTATAGGTATTCGTCGGCTCTTGTCAGAATGACATACTCAACTCACCGACTCTCTCGATCGCTTGCTCTCGTACGCTCTCGCTCAAACGCGCAGTCTTGCGTATTGCAAGTGTAGGTGTACGAAAAGAGACCGATTAACAATCAGCATTCGGAAACTTTTATTCTAGTACTGTGCTAAGACACGTTTCATATTCGTTCATCGTTCGCGAACTACACAACACTACTTCGACAAGTAAATAACCATACGGATATGGCGGAATGTAAGAGGTTAAACATTAAATAAAATTCTTCAGTGTCACTACATTATCTTCTTCTAAATAGTCACAATCTTCCGTTGCATTTACTTTAATTATTTCGTAGTGATTATTTGTAAACTCTTTCCATTTGTTTTCTATAGATTGTATTCTTGTTTCTATGAATTGTTTTGTCAGTTTATCTTTTAAAGTTTTCCTGAAGTTTACTCTTGCCTTTTGCAACTGTTGTATAATATTGTACTGTATTTTTACAAGTTCCATTTTGATATAATATGCAAATTTTCCAATAATATGTCAAATTCGAAAAAATGTCACAATTATTCTATGTCCTTAGAATAACTTTTTAAAATTGTACAAGTCTTTTGGACTTGTTTCCACCGACTATAGAAAATTGGGCACAGATTCCTCGTCCGTCACTTTTTTATAAACTATTCTAAGTCCCTAAGCTAAAGCTGTCTAACACTGAAGAACTTACTACTTCACTTTTTCAAACACTATTTAATAATATTATGCAGAGTACTCACAATTTGTAAACCATACTTATTCAACACACTGTTCTTTCCTTAAATCCGTTTGGTAGCTCCCTTAATTCGCCGTTTGCTTGCTCGCCGATGTTTACAACCACAACTTGCGGCGTGATGGTAGCACTCCTCTAACTCCCGTGAAGTATTTCACAAATCTCCCGTTCGCTAGCTAGAGATCCTCAGCGGCGAAAACCCGTCGAAGTCAACTTCTGACCATAAATCCGGCTCAAAGGACCATGTATAATTGCGTACTGTATTAGTAGGTAACCTCAATTGGTGGGAAAGGTATTAATAAACACATGTACTCAGGTATAACTCAATATATTTCAGAAATGGTCGCGGACATCTATCCAGTTAGATACAATATGATATCGCGTTTCAAAATATAGGTATCGCCATCTAGTTACTTTTATATACATATATTTATATTCAAATTGGAATTACATTGACACATTACAAATTTTATATAAACGTAAACAGATTTTTATTGGAATTCTAATTACGAAACAACTATAATGTTTTTTTTATAGAAGTAAGGGTGACAAGCGAGCACACAGTCTACCTAAGGTATAAAAAAAAAGTGAATGTTGTGACCCATAGCCATCTATCTCTTTCCCCGGTTAAGAATCAAAATACAGATGCGTAGTCACTTGTCACCCCTGAGGACTGGTGGAATGCCTCATTTCTATCGAAAAGGGTCTCGCGTTCTCTACAATCACCATACGAAACAGCAGCATTAAGCTGCTATTTCACGCTGGTATTCTGTGCGATCGTGGTCCTTCCCCGTTCGAGTTAACCCATTCGTACTATAGCCATAATACGCTGCAGATTGGCTCTAATACTCATGTCTTCAGTGCTTCGTAAATAAAAATAGTAAAGGCGACTTCAAAGAACTCAGGGAGAATAAACAAAAATTCCAAGGCTAAGATCGGTGGCAGTGTATTTCCTACAGCAGTATTCTTGCGAGTAATGTTTGGGATTAGTGGTGGCGGTGATAGTGCATGCAAATGCGGGAGGGCTGGAGGAAACATCATTTTTATTTTACTTTTTACGCGAATATCGGCTAGTTAAATATTACCATCTTTAACTTCTTTAACAGTCGGCTACAAAGATGCAATTATATTTTGTACGAAATTATCAATAGCAAAAGGCTCTCTTTTGGTCTTACCCCCGCATCCCTTTCTTCTTCACATGTTATCACAGAGATAAATTTCCCCTCTGCTCTCCCTTTACTGAGTACAGGTTCTTTATATGGTTCTATTGTAAAATAGCTAAATATTATGTTATATCGTCATCATCATGATCATTACAGCCCACTAGTGATATGTCCACTAGTGATGAGCAAAATCAGTCTTGGTCTTGCAGTCTTGGTCTTGGTCTTGCGATATTGCAAGTCCAAGACCAAGATCAAGACCGAATGAACTACGATATAATATTGTATGATAATAATATATGATTATTCCAAGCAATAAGACAAAACATTTATTATTGTAAAATAAAGTTTAATTAATTAACATAACATAACATAAACACTCACGTCTGTCACCCAGAGGGGTAGGCAGAGATTATGGACTTCCATTTGGCACGATCCTGACACACCTCTCTCGCCTCCTCCACATCCATATACCTACCCATACACGCTCGTCGGTTAAGGGTACTCTCAATTTGGCCCATTTTCAGTATATCGCCAATTTGGTCGATAAACCTTCGTCTAGGGCGTCCCTTCCCGACTCTGCCGTTCACCTCTGCCACATAAATTTGCTTTGTCACTCTTTCCTCATTCATTCTTTCTACATGACCAAACCACCGAAGCATACCTTTCTTAATCCTGGTCACAACATCATCTTGCAAACCACACTCTTCTCTTATCACACAATTTCTCAATTTAATTAATTATAGATATTAATTGTCGATCATTTATAATTTATACCTATAAAGCCTTGAAACATTTTCAAAATGATGTACTCGTAAGTAGTAAGTAAAAGACTGAATGAGCAAGACCAAGACCAAGACCGGACAAGCAAGACCGAGACCGATACCAAGACTGTCTTGGTATTGGTCTTGGTATTGCTTTGCTCATCACTAATGTCCATTGCTGAACATATGCCTCAGGCCTATAAAGCACGGTCCTGCACCATCTGCATCCAGAGACTTCCTGCATTGCTTACGGTTTGAGGCTACCACGAGAACCTTTCTTCCCTATCGGTTGTCGGTTCTTGTGTCTGACCCACTGCTCCGTTAGCTTACTGATCCGTAGGGCCGTGTCGGTAAATCTTGTTCTACTGCGGATATCGTCATAACAAAGTCTAAACTCTGCCATTGCTGGCCCCAAGCCCGGATGAGAAAGGAGGAGGGGTGGTTCCGCCGGAGAGAGTGAGTGTATCCGGAGGACTAAAACACCCACCTGCGCTAGGACCTGCGCAGTCGATCACGTCGTCACTGGGGTATTTAGTGGCGAGAGGCAACACGCCCTCTTTTTCTTTTTCTTTCCTTTCCTTTTGCCGGATTTCAAGCTAAACGGTGGCCCTATCTGCTAGCCACAGATAGGGAAATGGCCAAGCGCCCCGTCAGAGGGTCGCAGGCGAGGGACGTGGGGGCTGCCTAGTTTTTCTGAAAAAGGGCTAGGTGGTGGTAAAGGCCATGCTGAGCAAGTGACAGTCTATTCGGGTAGTGGGGATGGGCCTTTTCAGCCCTATCTACCAGCTGGATCGGGCTCCCGATATCGCGCTGTGAGCCAACTTCGCGTCCCTATATTCCCCCGGTAATCCTAACGCCTGAAATTCTTGTTTTAAAGTAGGGCGTTCCCAAAGGTGCGGGCTCCATGGAGGGTGGGAAGCCGGGGAGACGAATTTTAAACACAAAAATAAATATGGACAATTTAAGGCCCAGTGGGAAAGAGGGAGAGGTGTCAGAGGTGCTTACCAGAGACACCCATGAACAAGGGGGAACCGCCATTAGACCGACGGTTCCACTGACTGTACCATCCAGCGTGGTCTAGGTGGCACCACCAAGGGGACAACTTCCGCGCTGGACATTCCCAAAACTAGTTCCAAAACTGAGGAGCTGGACGCGAAAAAGGAGCAAGGGCCCGCGAGTAACAAAACTCTTGCGGAGCCCCAGAAAACGGACGAACTCTTCTCTGCTGCCTGACAAGTGGTGAGCCGTAAGGGGAAAGGCAAGGCACCCAAAAAGGTGACTTGCCGACCTGACGGACCATCAGAAGGGTCTATCCCTGCAGGCAGTAGTGTAAAGGCCAAGAAGAAGAATAAGAAGCAGCGGGAAAAGGCCGAAGAGAAAGAGCCGCGCTGGCTGCTTCTCAAACCAAAACCAAGGAGGCTGGGCAAGCTAATGTGACTGAGGTGCTTGGGGCTGGTACCAGTAGCCGCATTGAAACTGGGAAGGATAAAAATCCAGCCAAAGTGGAAGTCGCGGTCGCGGGGACCAGCTCTAAGATATCCGCCAGGAAGCAGCGAGCGGCCAAGCGTCCTGGAAAGAAGGAAAGTGCAGCCAAAAGGATGCTGGAAGAGTCCACCTCGCCGAGAGGCGAGCACAAAAAAGTGCTACTCGAACAGCAACCAAAGACTGCAAGAACCAGCTACACTTCCGCTGCTAAAGCAGTTTGGGTGTGGCCTTAACGTGTGCGCGTTCAGGTCACATAACGAAGCAAGTAGCTGACAACATACTCGTGTCAATACAGAGGAAGATGATCTGTGAGGCCTGGAGTAGCCAGGACCCTGATGCGTCGGGCCCAGTTTTTAGAGGCAAACCCGTTTACACGGAGGGTGTCCTGAAGCTGTGGTGCGACGATCAGAAAGCTCTGGATTGGTTGAAGGGGAATATTGCTACCCTCGACCCTAAATCCAACACCTCGCTGATCATAAAGAAACAGTCGGAGATACCACAAAGAGTCAAATGTGGTTTCTTTATCCCTGATGCCCAGGGAGCCTGGAAAGACTCACGCGACATTGGTCGTGTGCTGGCGTACCAGAACCACTGGGTAAACATCAGGGACTGGCTGCTATTCAAGGCAGATAAGCAGACGGACGGTGGTACCACGTTGTTTCGATGCCGGAGGATCATATCCCGACCTTGATGAAAGCCGGACGCCGTCTCGCATGTGTATGTGGGTCGGTATGCGTAAAATTCCAGGGCCGTGGAGGTAAATTCTTTGATACTCCACCAAGCAAAGAGGCAGATAACAACCCGGAAGTCATGGTTACCGATACAGCGGAATCACTGGATGCCAAGTCCAGTGAAAAAACGGCCTGCACAACTGAGCCGAAGCCCCCAGTAGTGGTCAGGCTCAGCGGCAGCTCACTGAGTGACGAAGAGGACTGCATTTTGCCGACCACTTCCGACTCGGTAGCTGACGATGAAACCCGAGATCTGCTGGCAAGCTTATTTTTGGGCGGGGACGGGGATGACGCGATCAATGATGGCGTGCCCTTCGTCCAGAACTAGCCTAGTGTAGGCCAACCTCCGCCACAGCGAGACTGCGTCGGCTCAATTACGCAAGTGGTTGGAGGCTCAAAGGACGGCCATAGACTTAATCCAGGAGCCGTGGGTTGGGGCTGGTAAAATCAAAGGCTTAAACAACCTAAAAGTTAAGCAATAGCTTCACATATATACAATAGTTCAGAGCTGTAGAATACTACAGATCTGAACTATTGTGAATTTCTGCGAGAGGACCGGAATAGAGGTTGTGATAGGGACGGACTCCAACGCGCATCATGCCTTCTGGGGAATGGAAAAACCGAATGAACGAGGTAAGGTGTTAGTTGAATATCTATTTAGCACTAACCTAACCATTTTAAACACAGGTTCTGAACCAACTGTCATAAACAAACGTTGTCGCACAATAATCGACCTCACACTTGCAACAGAAGGAGCAGCTAAACTAATTACGGGATGGCATGTGTCGAAAGAGGCCTCATGCTCAGACCATAGATGGATCTGCTTCGTAGGTCGATATCCCCGCTACATCAACATGGAGAAATCCCCGCAAGACGGATAAAACAAAATACCTTAATATGCTGACATATTCGCTCGCGGGTTTTGAGGGGACAAATACTATAGCAGATCAGTCGCTCCTAGAAGAACAGGTAGCAGCTGTTACTAAAGCCATGATGGATAGCTACCATGAATCATGTCCAGAAATCACTCCCACCAAGGCATGCTGAGGTAAAGCAACCGTGGTGGGGTAAAGGAACTAGATAGAAAACGTTAGAAGTTAAGAAAAGCCCTAAATAGGGCCATGAATACCTCAATGGATGAAGACTGGCTACTATACAAGAAAGCTAAGTCCGAATACAAAAAATGTATCAGGTATCGACGCTCGGCGGGGTGCCGTAAATTCTAAATAACATAGAAACTTGCGAACAAGCGAATAGGATAAGGAATATGTTAGCTAAACAAAACACGCCGGGATCAATCTCTCTAAAGAAACCCGACGGAAGCTACTCAACATCGCCAGATGGAGCCCAACGCATCCTAATAGAAACTCACTTCCCAGGTTGCTGCTTAACTCAGGAGGTAAACCGGCATGGAGATACACTGACACCAACAGCAGAGGACTGGAATTTAGCACAGAGAGTGGTAACGATGGATAAAATCCATTGGGCCATTCACAGTTTCCTCCCCTATAAGGCGGCAGGACCTGACGGCATATTCCCGGCACTCCTACAGTGGGGGGTAAAGCCCTAATAGTCAGACTTGTTGCCATAATGAGAGCCTGTCTGGCTCTTAAATATGTTCCTAGGGGATGGAGGGAAGTGAAAGTCACATTTATACCCAAACCAGGTAAGAGCGACTATACAGACCCAAAATCCTACAGACCCATTAGCCTCACATCTTTTCTCCTAAAGACGATGGAGAGGATGTTTGAAAGAGAATTAAGGGGGTCGGCGCTAATGAACTTACCGCTACACGACAAGCAACACGCCTACAGCCTAGGTAAATCGACAGAATCGGCACTTCACCAGGTAATAACAAAGATTGAAGAGGTCATCCAAAACAAAGAAATATGTCTAGGTTCCTTCATAGATATAGAAGGTGCTTTTGACAGAACGAACTTCTCCAGCATAAAAGGTGCACTCAGTAGACATAAAGTTGAACCGGCACTGATTGACTGTATAGTAAACATGCTCAGTACACGAACAATAAAGATTGCTGGTGAATCTCAAACAATCCAGATTAAGAAAGGCTGCCTGCAGGGTGGGGATCTTTCACCTCTCCTATGGAATATGGTCATTAATTAACTCATCAGCAAATTAAATGCCAATCACTTCTACACAGTAGGTTATGCTGATGACTTGACAATACTGGTCTCTGGAAAGATAGCAAGCATGGTGTGCGACCTGACCCAAGCGGCTCTACGTATAGTGGAGAGATGGTGCAGGGAATACGACTTAACCGTTAACCCAAATAAAACGGACCTAGTAATGTTCACACAAAAACGAATGCTGAATAACTATCATCTTGGTAGCGAAGCCTACATAGAAGCCGAGAAGCCGGGCTTGCCCTATCAAACTGCTCAATCAATAATATCAACTAATAATATAACTCGTAAACTGTTTCAAACTATTTAAAATTTTTCTTTTTCTTTCTTTCTATTTTTCTGTTTCAAACTATTTCAACTATTCAAGTAAACTACCTCGAACGTCAACACGCGGCAAAACTGCGCGAATGCGCGATACTGCTGTTATAAAAAAAGCGTCGAATTGAGCGATTAGTCGTCTCTCTCTCGCAGGCGTGGGCTTTTTACCGGGCTTTCATGAATACGATCGCTCCCTTTCTAACCTGTGGCAAAATGTTTTATAATGAAATATAACTACGATTGTTTATATAGCAATCAGTATGGAGTCGAGAAGCCAGGCTTTTAGTGTGAAGTTGTTGAGCGTGGGGGCGTGCGGACGATACGTTTGCAAAGTTCACTTCACATTTCAATGATTACTCTGTGTGTTTACTTGAGCGAATGAAAGTGAAACTCGCAATATTGAGTTGAAAATGTATACTTTTTTAAAGGTTTCTAGTGAAAATGGAGGATAATAATGTTCCTTGTGATGAATTGAAGTGTTTTAAAGTGCTAATCGGCGAGGAAAAGGTAAAATTTTAAAGTTTGTTGAGAAAAACAGCTCATATCCACGCCGAAACCAACGTCTGATCTGTGTATTTCTCAAACGAGTAAAATCCACAAACGGCATATTAATAGATCTGCTTACAAAACTCATTGGATTTTTGGCTGCTCACATACTAATAAGTTGTACTGCTTCGGACTCATTGACTTTATAAACGAAAATAGTTTTGAAGAGGCATTTCCCCAGCTTTTGAAGTTAGCTTATCTTGTCGTAACTATTCCAGCCACAAGTTCCTCCGCGGAACGTGCTTTCTCATCTCTGAAGCGCATCCATACTTATTTGAGAAATACACAAGGTCAAGAGCGTCTTTCAGACTTATCAATTATCGCAATTGAAAAACAGTTATTGGTACAATTAAACAGTTATTGGTACGTTCACCAACATTTTACGCGGACGTAATCAAATCTTTCCTTAAGAAAGAGAGACGATTCGATTTAGAATATAAATAATTTTTTTTTTAATTTTGTACATAGTTTGTTTGTACTTTGTTCATGCTTTTCTTTTGTTCATGTATTGTATTGTATGTAAATATCTTTTTCTTTCGCTCAAGCAAACCCAAACGGCTTTTTTCAAAGCCACCGAAGGTATGCAATTGCTGATATGTCATGCAATCTATCTAGCAGTAGTATGCCTTCTGTGTGCTTTGTTAAACATGTCCTCGACAGCACTGGATATGAAACTGAAGAGTGGAGACAGATCAAGATTGGTGTACTTTTATAAAACTGCTAAAAACAACAAAACCATATCTTGGGCTTGCCCTAGTTTGGAGCCCTAGCTTCGCCACTGTATCGTCTTCCAAGTATTTTCAGCACAAAACTCCAGCTATCCTCTGAGGTAAAAGATTTAGGTCTTACCTTGGACAGTAAACTTAACTGGAATAAACACATAGAAAACAAAATCAACAAAGCTTGTATAACTTTCTGGCAATGCAGAAACATGATTGGCAAAAGATGGGGTCTGACGCCAAAAATTATACCGTTGCTGTACAAAACTGTAATTCGGCCCATGATCACATACGGCGCTCTAGTATGGTGGACCAAGACAAATGAAGCCACCACTATAAAGAAGCTTCAGCGCTACCAGAGACTGGCATGTATGGCTGCCACAGGCTGCATAAGGACTACACCAACAGCAGCCTTAGAGGCGATGCTGGAGCTAACCCCGCTTCATCCACACATACAACAAGAAGCGACTTTAACTGCCATTAGACTCAAGACCTTAAATCTTTGGAGTAAGAATAGAGTCCCTCATACAGGCATAATTGATAGAATTCACTCAAAAATTCCTATCTTACAAACCAATTACGATTAGATCCCTAAACAGTTTGTATTCGATAAGAAGTACAAGATACAATTAAATGAAACCAGCCAGCCGGAAGGATTAAGCCCAAAAGAGCTTAGAGTTTTCACCGATGGTTCTAAAACAAATGAAGGTATAGGATCTGGAACTTTCTCTGAAGACCTCAATATCCACATATGCACAGCGCTGGGTACCTACAACACAGTCTTTTTGAAAGTTAATGACTTCTCCATCAGAATACTGACCGACAGTAGGGCGGTACTACAAGCTCTGAGTTGCAATGTGGTGAACTCTGGACTAATATATGAATGTCATCAACGATTAAATGAGGTATGTAAACACAGCAATGTGACTCAACAATGGATAAAGGGACACAGTGGATCCAGAGGCAACGATGCAGCAGACGAACTGGCCAGAAGAGTATCGGCTCTGGCCATTATAGGGCCGGAACCAATCATACCAATCCCCTTTGGTAACGTTCGTTCACTGGTACGTAGACACTTCACTAATCAACACGCTCAGCTTTGAAAAAATCTAGTAGACTGTAGACAAGCTAGGGAGGCCCTGCCTGAAATAAACCAAGGTTCTAATGAGACTGATCAAACCGCAGATCAGGATAGTAACAAGTGCTATCACAGGACACGGTACATTTAACAAACATTTATTTACCATAGGTGTTACAGATAGTCCCCTGTGCAGGGCATGTATGGAGGAGGAAGAAACGGCGGCCCACGTGTTGCTGACATGTCCGGAGGTCGCTACATACAGGGCTAAACATCTCGGCACGCCGGATCACTCCCCGAAGTTGCACGCAACATCAAAGGACTGTTAAACTTCTTCGGGGAGATCTCATGGCTCGAATAATTATTTTATACCTGCCCACACGCAAAATACGTGCTAAGACGTGGAGTTGCGGAAAACAGCCCGTTGTAAACTAAACTAAACGAAACTAAACTAAACAAAGTCTATCACACAGAGAAACTCCGAGAACAACCCACTCCTTAACTCGCTAAGCGACCTAGAGCTTGTTTATACGGCCAGCAGTAAAGGACCACTTATCAAATTCATATGTCATCACTGGCTGTACACTCTTGTTTGTTTTGAGGTATACGTGACCAGGGGCAGACCACGAATTAGTGCGGCCCTGGGCTAACACTAAAAACTAAAAACTTTATTGATGTATACTAATGTATCTTTTCGAAATTTAACTCATCTTCTTTTTTCTTTCATTATCACTAAAACTTATGAAATTTTCATAATATCATCATAATTATTTTTAAAGCTACTCCAATAGCTGGGGGCCATTTACATCCACGGGGCCCTAGGCTGCTGCCCAAAACGTCCATATATAGATCCACCCCTGTACGTGACGAGAAGATGTGACGTCGTAATCTCCCAAATTATGCTGATCCGTCGATTGACCTTTCTTTCGAAGTTCGACTTACCTAGCCAATTTGTCTTAATCAAAATTTAATTAAAATAAATATACAGCCTACACCTCTACAACTTCGAGCGCAGTGCGCCCAACAACAACCGGCATATGTACGTGTGACACGGATATTACGTATGACCTTTGTCTTGTGATCTTGTCCATTTTCATATTAAGACAACAGTGCCACTGCACGGTTAATATATTTTTTTTTCATTCAGCTACCACTGCTCCCCAGCAACGACATCGCCCACTCCAGTCTATAAAAACTTTATATTACTCTTGAAAAATCGATACGGTTCGCTATAAATAGGTAAGTTATGTACCTATTTACAGCGAACCGAGTGATAAAGAGGCGTAGAATATAGATGTACTAATTTCAACTTTTATAATCACATTTAATATTAACCAATTTTTTGTTACTTACACAATTTATAAAATAAAATATATACTAGGATAATGAACCTAAAACTAAAAACCTTAAAAAAACATATTGTAATAACTAAAATATATTAATTACTAATTGTACTAATTACTTTATTTGGGTATCCGACACAAATGAGATTTTTTTTTTTATTTTGCGTATTCTTATTTTTGTTATTTTGAATATTTATTTTTATTTTTAATAGAATGTGTAATAGAGTCATGTGATTTTTTTTAAGATATATTAAGCATTCATGAAGCCCGTCTGTCAGACTCAAGCTACAAAATTTACGCATTTTCCAAAGATGGTTCTTACGAGCACAAGGAAAGAAAACGGTAAAGGATTTTCTTACGCTGCAACCATACGGCGGGGATGTAAATAAAAAGATCTATCAATACTATAATACAGTGTTTTTCAACCTTTGGATCACAACCCCAAGGGTGGTCGCCAAGTCATACTTGTTGGGTCGC
Source organism: Parnassius orleans (assembly GCA_029286625.1). Lineage (NCBI taxonomy): Eukaryota > Metazoa > Arthropoda > Insecta > Lepidoptera > Papilionidae > Parnassius > Parnassius orleans. The sequence goes on along the minus strand of JAGSMP010000022.1, from coordinate 1,309,440 downwards.
GATCGCAAGCCCCAAGCCGATGGCAAGGAAATGTCCACCGCACTGCCCCAATGCATGTTGGCGAACTTCACATGTCTTCGAAGCACTTTTTTAATGTAATTAACAATTTCATTGGTGCCGGCGGGGATTGAACCCGGGTTGATCGCATACTGTGTAAAGTTACAGCGAGCGCTTAGCCCCTGAGCTACCACGGGAAAATTAAATAGTACGTCGTTTTTAAATCACTGACATTAGAGTCGCCAATTTATTTATTACTTGTAAAGGGGTCGTGAATGCAAAAACATTGAAAACACAAACAATAAAATTACAGCTAGAAAGAAAAAAATTGTATTTACTCACTTTAGAAGTAAATAACGTACCTGCCGAGAGGCGCCACCAATAAAGTGACCTGAATGAATATCAAAATCGCATTCTATTTGCGTTTAATTATGAGTGTTAAAACTTATCGCGAAAAGAAGCTTTTTGTATGTACGAGTACTGTTTCAATAACAATTTAATGATGGAATTTAGCTAAAGGACTAGACTTATCGCGGCAGATACGTTTCTTTATTTGATTTGTGTAAATGTTTGTGATTTGTATTGATTAAAGTACCGATTTCGCGCGAAACAGAAAGTTTATTTTATGTTGTCTATTATATTTGGCGTGTTACAATAACATAGCCATTTTCGGCTTAATATGCTGACATAATTTTAATCTACAGAGAATGTCATCATAGTGCAGCACTTGCAGTAAGAACTTACCGTGAACGATATAGGGAAAGGGTTTAGTCTAACCCCTCTTGTGCCAGCCGTTCGGGAGGTCGCGCGATACCGGTAGGCACTAATGTAAACAATGATATTATCTTTTTAATTTTGTATGCCAGCTATATATAAAACTTATACGCATTGATTCGTTATGAATTCTATTTTATTAATATTAACTTTATAAATATTAAATTTCATTTTTATAATATTTTTATAACTCTCTTCCTGCTGCATATAAATGATCTGCTCATTCCCGGTATCTATGAGTATGCAGACGACAGCACAGTTGTGGAGAGATACCAACCAAGTGCCCGGGCCAGTCGGGATCAAATCCAGTCCGAAAGAGAGGCTATGGTTGAGCGTGTTAATCTCACGCTACAGGCAGTCTCCGAATGGGGCGATGTCAATCTCGTGAGATTTAACGCCTCCAAAACACAAGCGTGTCTTTTCACCGCTAAAAAGAGCCCGCTCACCCTGGCTCCTACTTTCCGAAATGTATTCTAGGAGTACACTGACCGCGTTCAGTTGTTAGGGGTTGAATTTTCTCCAAACCTCAACTATGGGCGGTTAATTGAGTCCAGAGCCAAAGCAGCCGCAGGGAAACTTGGTGTCCTTGCAAGGGTGCGGCGGTACTTCACGCCGGGGCAGCTTCTTACCTTATATAAAGCGCAAGTCCGGTCGTGCATGGAGTACTGCTGTCACATATAGCCTGGTGCTGCAAAATGCCACCTGGCAGTGTTGGATTCAGTGGAGAGACGTGCTATGAGGCTCATTGGTGACCTTGATTTGGTTGAAACCAATCTTGTCAGCCTCGAGCACAGGCGCAGAGTAGCCAGTCTCTCGGTATTCTATAGGATGCATTTCGGTGAGTGTGCGCAGGAATTACACGCTTTAATTTCTCCCTCTCCTTTCCACCATCGGACAACCAGGCGGTCGGCGGGTCTTCACCACTTTGTTGTCGATATTCCACGCATTAGAAACAAACGGTTTGCTTCGTCTTTTGTAATGCGTACAGCAAAGAAGTGGAATAATTTGCCGGCGTCTATCTTTCCGTCCGAATACAATCTGGGCGTCTTTAAGGCAAGAGTGAATAGGTTTTTGTTACGCTAAGACAGTGCGATTTACCATCTAAGGCTACATCAACACCTACCACCAGGTGGGATTGTGGTCAAGCACAAGCTTATAATAAGTAAAAAAAATATCAATCTCATTTCAAAATTGCGTGACGTAATTTTGCCGGTTTCTAGCCAATATAAAAATCTTAAAAAATCACATATACATTTTTTTCTCACAACAACCTTTTTAATATCTACCTCCTTTTACGAGGTAAAACAATAACAGGTTAAAACCATAGACTTAGAATATACTGGCGTAGTTAAAACAATCGAAAATGTTCAATTCGAAAACGTTTGAAATCGTTACATTACGGCCTTGTCTTTAGTCCATGTTGTTCAAAGATTAAAACAGCGTTTTATCTTCAACCGATTTAACGAATTTTAGCCTGAATTGTGAAGATGAGCTACCAATTGTTTTAATGATGTAGATAACTTGGATACAGAGCCTGTTAACAAGAAATAATTCTTAATTTTCTAATTTTATTAAAACACTAATACTTTAATTTTAAAAGAAACTAGCTGTTTCCCGTGACTTGGACCGCGTGGAATTTTGGATTTCATGGTTTTAAATTTTTTTGCGCGGAACTCTAATTCTTTTTAAGTTTCTAAGTTTTTTTCTTATAAGTATCGTATTTACTTTTATATGCATTTAGTAAAACGTTGTTGTTTTAAACTATAACGACAGTGGTAAAAATAAACAGGAATTGATATATACTTTTATTCGGGCAGAGTTTTCCCTTACAATTATTATAAAAGTGAATACACAGAATCATCGCTCCGGGCTTTTATATCAGTGGCTGGCTGGCAGCTACTTCACCTCCCCGGCTCGGAATTTGGCGGGGCAATGTTCACGTGGTGGGAGGAAGTGATGTAGCGGCTTGGCGTGTCGGGCTTAACAGCCGGCTTAATGGCTGGCTAGCGACATCTGGCGTTACACTCGGCCATCCTGTAACAATTGCTTCCGCAATGGAAACAACAAAACTATGATTACAAGTCAGCTCAAGTAACAAGTTGAATTATAGGGAAATGAACTTTGGTCTAACTCTCAAGAAGATCTACGAGATCTTAGGTTTCCAACACTGTTCATCCACACTACTGGCGCTATCGGACATAGAAGCAACGCTACCATATGGTCGTTAGGAATCAGCGGATACTAGGCCTGTAAACTTCTTGTATCCTCTAAGATCTTTTATACTTCTTAGTTTATATCGATCATTACCTAACTCCTGAATTATCACATGTGGGCTAGAATACAGATCATCTAACTTAGAATTAACCTTATTGCTGCTAGTAGTCGGCGCCTGACGCCTAAAGTACGTAATCACCTTTTTTGTAAGTCGTACTATTTTTACGCCTTCTATCAAAGTTACGTTTCATTTTCTTGCTAGCTATTCTAATCCAATTAGTAGCACTATCGCGTCTAGATTGCACTGGCTCAGAAACCCGATCAGGGATGGACATCACATACTGACCTACCTACACGAGCAAACATTAAATCGTATGGCTTATACCCTGTTGTATCATTAACAGTATTATTAATACCCCATATTACATTTGGTAAACTATTGTCCCAATTAGAGATGCCCCGCTAGGGTCCGTGGCTCAAGGCATCGAGAATTGTACGATTAGTGGGTTCTACCTCTAATTAGACCTAGGACACGCAATAGCTGTTAACGTGTGTTTAAACTGCTTTTCCGTTACAAACTTCTTGAAATATCTACTCGTAAATGCCTTACCATCGGATCAGAAAGTACGTGATCTGGGAAATCAAATAAACTAAATATTCGTTTTAAAACTCTGATTATCTCCACAAAATTTACAGCACGCGTGGGCTCAGAAACAACAAATTTAGAGAAAGCCTCTGTCAATACTAACATGTACTGGTACCCTTTTTTAGTTTTGCTAAAAGGGCCTAAATGATCGATATGCACCATTTTCATTGGTCCAGTAGGTTTAGGGATTGGATGTAATTTGCCTTGTTCCCTACCGTCATATCCTTTACTGTACGCACAATGTAAACATGACGTCTCATATTTCCGTATAAATCGGCACATTTTTGGAAACCAGAAATCATTTTTTTATAAGTTCTGAGCACCGTTTTAATCCTACATGGCCAATCTCGTCATGATGCATTTGTAATATTTTCCATCGCGCGAAATTTGGCAAAACTAATCGGGTACCATAAAGAGATTTTCGATAAAGCCTTCCATCAACGACTACATAATTATTCACTATATCACTATATCGACTTTTCATCTTGACATTGCACTATACTAAACCAATCGTTTACTTCTAAACAGTACACATTAACGGCATCTATCGGATTCCTACTTAAGGCGTCTATGTGCTTCATACGCCCACCCGGTCTATAGTCAATAGTAATATCATAGTCTTGATATTAAAAGCTACCAGCGGGCAATGCGTGGAATAAGATTACGTTTAGTGGAGTACAGTCCGTAATTACACGGACATTTTTACCTAATACATCATATATACGAAACCTTCGCAACGATTCCACCACTGAAAGAGACTCGAGCTCATAACTGTGATGAACACTTTCTTCCCGACTGGTAACGAAACTAAAATACAAGACAGGGCGCAAGCTACCGTATCTGATTTTGTAAAAGAATACCTGCAACACCTAACTTGCATGCATCCGTGTGAATTTCTGTTGGCAAACTAGGATCGTATATCGCTAACACCGGCTTATGACATAATTTATTTTTTAAATTCTCAAAACGAGAATTTTGTGACCCGCCCCATATCCACTTCTTTTTTTTGTTAGTTCGGTAAACGGACTAGCTATTATTGCAAAGTTATGGATGAACTTCCTAAAATCACTACATAGACCAATAAACTGACGCAGTTCGTATACGTTACTCGGAACGGGAAATTGAGACACAGCTGCTAACTTAAATTCACCCGGTTGAATGCCATCACATGATATTTCATAATCTAACTAAGAAACCCTATTTTGTAAGAATGAACATTTGCTCATATTTAATTTTAAATTCTCCAATTTTGCAAGAACTTTATCTAATATGTCTAAACCTGTTTGAACATCAACTGACGGCAGCAAGAGATTGTCAAGGAATGCTAATACCTCTGATGACCGTTTGATGAACCTATTGGAGTTATTTTTATCTAAATGATTTACTTTGGAATTTTCTAAACTATTACGAGGGAGCGTTAGCGAGACCGAAAGGAACCCTATTATATTTGTAATGTCCTTGCGGTGTGACAAAGGCCGTTTTGTGTGTATCTTCAGGATGAATGCTAAGCTGATCCTTAACCCTTGGGCTAAATCAAGACTGGTGAAGTAGTTCTTGCCAGATAATTTAGAAATTTTGCTCATCGATATTAGGTAATGGATATCTATCGCGGATAGTTAACATTTAGTGCTCGGTAATCGACACATAGACGACTATCTCCGTTCTTCTTCTTAACTAAAACAATGGGAGAAGCATAATCTTTATAATGCCTCATTAATTTTGAGTCTAACAATCTCTTGTTCGTGATGTGCTAATCTATAAGGCCTACGGTGTACAGAAACAGAAACAGAAACAGAAACTTTTTTATTCAATATAGATTATAAATAATACTTATTGAAAGTCACTCTTTTGTCTAATTACCACTGGTTCGAAAAAAAACCTCTCTGTCCTGGGAAGAACCAGCAAGAAACCCAGCAGGACTTTTTTAAATAACAGCTTACAATCATGTATATTACACAATTAACCACACAAAACAAATTAGAAACAGCCTGGCAGCGAACACCTCATTCCCAGGGTTATTATCATCCATAAATTCCTTAACATTATAATAACCCTTATTATACAAACTATGTTTAATAAAGTTTTTGAATTTTGAGCAGGTCGAATTTTGTATATTTTCTGGGATTTTGTTGTAAGCGTATACATCGCCTCAAGAATGAATTACTGACTCGGTGGAGTCGAGTAACTGTACTACTAGCTTGTGTTTGTTCTAGTATTTACTGAATGAATATCACTTATTTTGTAGAACTACTTTTATTTTTGTGTACGTACATTACATTTTCATAAATGTATTGAGAGGCCAAAGTTAATATATTAATTTCCTTAAATTTTTGTCTGAGCGACTCTTTAGGTTTTAAATCATAGATTGCTCTTATGGCCTCTTCTGTAAAACAAATATAATTTCAGTGTCAGTTGCGTGTCTCCATAGCAAAATACCATACGACATTATGCTATGGAAATAGCTAAAGTAAACAAGTCTAGCTGTTTCCACACTGGTAAGATTTCTAATCTTTTACAGCATATGCTGCAGAACTAAGTCTGCTTGCTAACTTTGATATGGGGGCTCCATTGAGCTTCGCGTCAAATGTTATTCAAGAAAAATGGTGGTATCGATAAGACTCAGTTCCTCCCATTTAAAATTACATTAGTATTTAATTGTCTGACATTTGGAGTCATGAACTTCATACATTTCGTTTTAGTGCTATTTAAATGCAAGTTATTAACATTAAACCAATTTACTAATTTAGATATAGCATTATTTACTTCGTCATATTTTAATAATTGTCGTTTTAATTTGAAAATTAATGAAGTGTCATCAGCAAATAATACTATATTATGGTTATCCCCTACTATGTAAGGTAAGTCATTAATATATACAAGAAACAGAAAGGGCCGAGAATTGAGCCTTGAGGCACGCCCATTTGTACTATCGACCCGGAAGAGCTCATACTATTAATGACAACTTTTTGAGTTCTGTTACTTAAATATGAAACAATTAATTTAAGAGCATTACTTCTTACACCGTAGTGTTGTAGTTTCCTGATTAATGTTTCATGGTGAACACAATCGAAGGCTTTGGATAGGTCACAGAATATACCCAAAGCATCCTGAATTCTCCCATGCATTGAAAATATATTTAATCAGCTCAACACCAGCATCAGTTGTCGAGTGACCCTTGTGAAACCAATTGATTTTATGAAGTAAATTACTAACATTAAAAAATTAACATTTGATCAAGAATAATTTTTCAAAATTTTACTTAGTGTTGGCAGTACAGAAATGGGTCTAAAATTGGCGGGGTCTAATGTACTACCAGATTTAAATAAAGGTATTACTTTACTATGCTTCATCAAATCAGGAAACACACCATATTCGATACTAGTATTAAAATAATAGCTAGTTGAGGCGCGATTATATCGATTATAGACGCAATAACTTTAACGGAAATGCCCACAGATCCGCAGTTTTCTTAACATCAATAGTTTTAAAATATTTTACAATATCTTTTGATGATATTTTATGAAATGTAAAATTCTTTGTACACGCATTTACATTTTGTTTAAGCAATGATTCGGCGACGGCAGGAGAAGAATTCAGTGACATAATGGTTAAGATCGGAATATCCGTAAAATACTTCTCAAAAACCATTGCAACATCCTGATCTGATTCCATTAATTTGTTGTTAAAACTCAACCGGTAGTTTGAATTGCGAGAGTTGACCTTACCAGTTTCACTATTAATTATACTCCACGTCCCACGTACTGGTTCATTATTGGATAATCTAATGCACATTTGAACTAAATCCGTACATCCCAACTCCTTAGTACAGATAATAAACTGATTAATTGATTATGATCAGATTTGCTTATCGGGCCTACCCTAATTTTGTCTATGTCTACCCCACAAATGGCATAATTATCAATACATGAGGCACTCAATTGTAAAACACATTAGGCTAATGGCATTTTGCAAATATTGGCATGCTGACTGACCTGTATTATGTATGGTTCCTGGCAGCTCTCAGCGCGAAGTAGGACGGTTCCTTCCTTCCATGTGATGTCCTTGACTCCGTTATTGACGACCTTGAGGTAGCCTGCATTTCCGCATAGAAGCGTTGCTGGCAGAGAGAAGGATACTTCTTGGAACTCGAAGTGTCTCGTAGGTGTTACTACGTGGTTACTGGCCGCATTGCCCAATAATATGAACCTTGATAATGGAGATACCGGTGGTAGGATACTTACAGCAGTGACGACACGAAATCTGCCAATATCTTCAGTAGCATCCAGATTGGAAAGGAAAGTGAGCTCCTTCCGAAGCGTAGCTTGGCCTTCATGTACAACTAATGACACGCCTTCACTGTTTACTAGTTGCCCGATCAAAAGATTTACGCCGCTCATTTCGGTGTCAGTTAGGTATGCGTTACAGGTCATATGCAGGTTATCAATTTCAAGTTCAAACTCAACTTTACCGATACTATTGATGGAACCGCCAGAGAATCCCTTTAAAGTAACGGAGACAGGTTTGGCTTCGATACCCAGAAGAGTAGCTACTTCGCTCGTAAGCACTTTTACTTGACTGCCCGTATCGATGTACGCTTTCACGAAAGCACCGTTAATCTTTGTAGTCTTTTTGTAAACATTGTTGTAGTTTTGAAGCAAATTTATTTCTTCCACGCTATCTGCTCCCGGGGCGGGTCCATTTTTGGGATTTGACGGGCAACGTGAAGCAATGTGATCTTGAACTCCGCATTTGTAGCAGTTGTGTTGGTCAGGCAATGGACAGTTGCGTACTAAATGTCTTGCATGTCTAATTTTCTTGCAGCGCGGACATGGATCAGTGTCAGGGTTCGCGGAAGGTTTCTTTTCTGTAGGGCGCGACATATCTGTAGCCGGTGGAATGAAAAGGGAGCGGCCAACGCTCCGAGTGGTAGTTCGGAGCTATTGTATATATACTGTTTTTAATTCGGAACTTTAATAGCGCGATTTAGGCTTCGATGTATTTCGCTTGTGGCGCGACGACAGCGCCGCCACATATCCTTGTAGCCTCCTAGCAACTTTCATATAGCTCGTCTGGTCATTCCATTGGAATGCTCTCGCATTTGATTGCAACGCTAGAAGCAACCCTAGTATGATGCAGGACACCGTAACGATATCTGACAATTTGCTTCTGAAGCACAAAGCAACTTTTTCTTGGTAGTATTTTGTCATGCTTTCGGAGGGTGGTTTTTTTTTCTGTTAAGCATTTCTTCGAGAACATGAGCGTAGTCTCTATGTTTCGGGAACGCACGAAGAAGCATTTCTTTCCATTGCTCCCAAGAGTAGTCGTACTCATGGAGTCGGTTATACCACTTTCTCGCCTGTCTTCTCAACTTGTCTTGAAGATGAAATGACTTAGTTTTGTCATCCCAGCCGTAGATTTGACCTAGTTGTTCAATTTTTTTTATCCAGGCAGTAACTATGCGTTCTTCGTTTTCAGGGTCAAATTCTGGAATTAACGATGCGGCACGGTGTTCTTTCCGACGAATGAGGGAAGGCGCTTCGTGTTCCAGATCGTTGAACGCTTTTTCAACTACTTGTGCTAGGAGACTCTTCAATATTTTCCTTGCGGGCGGTGTGCATCGACCTTCTTCGTTTGAATCTTTAGACATCTGATTTACAGACGCAGAATCTTCGTCCTCCCCACTAGGCGACCGTCAATGTTTATGTGTAGCAGAGCGTCGTTTCATCGTAGGTTTTTTTTCGATCCCACTTCTGAGTATAACGACAGTGGTAAAAAAGTGATTTAGCGGCTATGTTGACAAGCTGCTTAATGACTGGCTAGCAACATCTAGCGTTACAGAACACTTCAATTTTATTTATTTGTATTTAAAACACTAATATTTTAATTTTAAAAATAATTGAGTCTTTTAAATTTTCACTTTAATATTTAATAAACTAACTTTTAAATTTTTGTCTGTCTGTCTGTTTGTGCCGGCTAATTTCCGAAATAGCTAGAACGATTATGGTGGGACTTTCTCTGGAATATAGCTGATGTTATGAGAAGTAACTTAGGCTACTTTCATTTTAGAAAAAGAATTAAGGTTCCGCGCGAAAAAAATTAAACCCATGAAATTCAATCGTAATAAATTTCACGCAGGCGAAGTCGCGGGAAACAGCTAGTTAAAAATAAAAATTATTTATTCCATTTCAGTTTTTTATTTTATTTTCATTTACATTCGTTCATTACATGCATATTAATAATGACATGCATATAATCAAAATCATAGTACATATTTACTATACACTAACTGTTCCCCCTCAACTTAATCTATTTTCTGTGATGTTTGCGCTGTTAGCCTATGCAGCTCTTATAGCACCATCTAACACGGGGCTATTCTTTCCTTTCCACTTTTTAAATAGGCAGCTATTTAAAAAGTGGAAAGGCGGCCATTAGGATGGGGATGAGGATGATGATGGTTTATGAATTGGTATTGTTACCAATCATCATGTCCCCTCTGTTGAGGTTGTTTTTGAGCTATCTAACCACTGTGCGAGTGGGGGTGTGCGTACCCCCGCCTCTGACTGCTTAGCTCGTATCGGTCGATTTTCTGGGCGGTGAGAACCGCCCAGGTTCCCCGCAACTTCGTCCGCGTGGAATTTATTACGATTGGATTTCATGGGTTTTAATTTTTGCGCGAAACCCTTATTCTTTTTCTAAAATAAAAGTAGCCTATTTCGCTCCTTATAACATCAGCTATCTGCCAGTGTCCCACCTATTTTAAAAATCCCGTCAAAATTGGTCCAGCCATTTCAGAGATTAGTCGGAACAAACAGTACCGTATATTTTTTCATATGCATTTAGTAAAAAGCTGTTATTTTGACATTACAAACACTTCAATTTTATTTATTTGTATACATAACACAATTGTAACTCTTTTCGTTTAGTAAGTTGTCCGATTAGTACGACGTCATGTCTCCGGTCCCTTGACGGTCGCTTTTTCGGTTTCTACTGTATTTACAACAATAAAAATACATCTGTTTGAACATTCTCATGAAGTAAATAAATATTTTCAATCAAATATCCATACTTCATGTAGTTTATTTTAGCTTTTTATCTGAATGTTTCCAATATTATGTTCACGTTTACGTACAGTTTGCAAAAAAACCTTCTTTCTTGTCTTTCAAAAATCTTCTGTATTCGACTTTCAAAAATCTAGAAGTAATAAATAAAAATAAAATAAATAATCAAAGTAAAATTACAATTGTTTTGTTCTTATATACAGACTGTCCCAAAAAATTGTGTCAAGCGGAAGTCCAGAGATAGAGCAACCCTCGGGTTACCCGACTCACCTCCATGTATGTTCCGCGATTTTTCAGTTTTCGAGTTATGATTTTTTATGAATATTTGAGAATTTTCGACTTGAACACCTTAAAAAACTTCAAAAAAAAGTAGAAGGCTTTTTCGAGATTTTTTTTTTGCAACTGAATCGTCATGAGCTGTACTTTTATGCTTAAAATAATCAGATTCGTAACTTTGATGAAAATTATGAAAATGTTAGTGTAAAGAGAAAAATTGACGTTCAGTGAATTATGACTTAAATTTTCAACTTTAAATTAAAAATCTAAACAGGTGACTTGATGGTTCCTGAGTAGGTCTCAAGAATTTTCCAGATTCTCAGCTCTCATAATCATTAAAAAAAAGTAGTACATATTGAGCTGCTTTAGCTAAAATAAGCCTTCAAGACAGCGAGGTGAAAAATTCTTAAAATTAGCCATATGATTACAATTTTTTTTGGCTATTTTATCATTCCTAAGGTTGATTAGTTTGTTAACTAACCAAAAATGACTGCAAAAAAGCTAAGATTTAAGAATTTGGAGTTTTTTTATGTTTAATTTAAGTTTAATTAATTTTGCGCGATTCGTTCTTGCGGATCATGGGTTGTGTTATCAGTGATTGTTACATCATTTCTATTATGAATCGTTATTAAGTAATAATTGTATAATTATCGTTATTATTATTTTTTAATTATTAAATATAAAATAGATTAAAAGTCATTGCATTGTCATAATAATTATCATAGATAATTTTCTCAGTTTATTACTAATTTAGAATTTGAGATATTTACCTACAAAGAATATTTTACGTAAGTAATTTTATCTTCTAAACATTTGTAATTAATTCACTCATCAGTAATATTTTTAACAGTGTTTTACTTATTTTCATATTATAAAAGTATTTGGATTGTATAATTCTTACACATTGAAACTATTGCGAAGTTCAGTTTTGATAGGTAGTAGGGATAGGCTACCACCATTGTGCGATATTATAAAAACGATTGCAATAATTATTGAATGGCTATTCGTGTTGTGAACACTAGTAAAGCAAACAACAAGTAATCAAGCGTACTCTTCCTGCGACTCCTGTAATATCTCAGAAGTGGGATAAAGTTACAACGCACCACAACTACGGCACAATATGGAGACCTTGGGACCCTAGATTAACGGGTTAGGCAAGAAGAAGCTCAACAAAAATGCAGAAGGAACCACCGAGGTAAACGAAAATATTCAATTTTTTTCAAATCTTAAGAAAAGGAAAACTACCTACATGGATGCAGAATTAATTTCAAAATCTGATCCAGGACCAAAGTCTTTGAGTGCTAAGGCTTGGCTTAATAAGATCGATCAATTTGGTCACTTATACATTTGGAGTGATACTGATAAATCTTATATAATGCACATGAGATTACGTAGTTCTGCACGTGAGTCGTATGAAAATTTGGATAACTATGAAGTGACTTGGAGTGAGTGGAAGTATGCGCTTGAACGAGCTTTTCCAATGGCTATTGATTTTGTTGATAAATTGGAAATAATCATGGCACGTAATAAAAATGATGACGGAGCTATGACCGCATATTAAAATTTTTTGCCAGCCATTTTACCAGCCATTGCGACGAGCGCTTCCGATTATCGTACAGTATCCACTTTTCATCACAAGTAATGATTCGATTTAAAATCCCTTCATTATTGTGTCGGTTGAGCAAAGTAACACAGCAGTCGACGCGTGTTTGCAAGTTCGATTCACTCAATTCATGAGGGTCTTTTATTTATAAAATTTCCAGAACTCGAGATTCGATTTTTTCTGTTTTGATAAGAACCATAAAATTATTTACAATTAGCGGAGTGTACCCAAACACGTAAAAAAATTACAGCTTTTCAATTAATTATTTGAAAACTCGCGAAATGACTGTGTGCTAAGTTTCTTTCGCCTCTTCTTAATGGATTAATAAATAAAAAAAGTTACCTTTGTTATGGCTTTGTTATATTTTGTTGCTAGTGTAAATACAAACACGGAAAGTAAATCAAAGAAGATCAATTTTAATCGATCTTTTAAATCTCGATTTATTTGAGAATCAGATTTCGATTCAAATCCCTTTGAAAATTCGATCTTTTTTAGAAAAACCGCCATCCCGACCGACTAATCGGCTAGGTTAGGTGAAATTCGTATATTTCAAATATAATAGTAGTAAGGAAGGAAATAAAAAATTGACTATTGAAATAAAACTTAATACTGAGCCGTGGTAGCTCAGATGGTTAGCGCTCGCTGTAAATTTCACAGTACGCGGGCAACCCGGGTTCGACCCCGCCGGCACCAATGAAATTGTTAAATGCAATTTTAAGTGCTGATTTACCACGTGCTCGGCCGTGAAGGAAAACATCGTGAGGAAGCCTCATGCAGGCTGTCTGAGAAATAAGAAAAAAATATTTGGAAGGCACGTGAAGTTCGCCAACACGCATTGGGGCAGCGCGGCGGACATTTCCTTGCCCTAAAACCCTCTCAGAAATGAGAGGAGGCCTGTGCCCATACTGGGACGTATAATAGGCTGTAACTTTAACTTTAACTTTTAACTAAATCTAAAATGCATATACGTATAAAGTCACGTTATAAGTCGTTCTAATGTTACAAGAAGTTATCTAACGAGACAAAGTCACGATGATTTTTCACCGTGACTTTTTCGTAACCGGAACGATGTTCATGGTAATTTAAAAATTAACCTTTTTCCCCTAGTCTCTTACGGCATCCACAAGATGATATATAAATAAATCACAAGATAAATATAATTTCTGAAAACATTTTGTTTATCGACAACGGCTTGCAATCGTCGTTTCTCTAGCGCTCACTTGACCTTCATACAAATACAGGGTATTTTTGAAACGCTCCCGAAAACGAAGACAGATGATAGTACTAAGGATACCTATGATGATGGGTCACAAAGAAATTCGATCCCGAGGAAAAAAATCATCTTTTCACAACGTTTTATTAACTATATTCACGCTCCATCATGTTGTTACAGTTAATTGAAACGATATTTCACAAAAAAAAAATGAAAATACTGAAACATAAAACCAGCAGTGAAACTTAAAAAAGAAAATCAGCTGACAATAGGGTCAATATCCTCGCGGGCGCCGAACTCTTACCTAGATCGGTACGAAACAATGCATTAGGTATACTACTTACTCACTCTACCCTTCCTTTCACACACGCTGCTTCGTGTCGCCTCGCGCTGTGGAATTTACACATGCTTCAAGGACGTTACAATGTGCGCATTTGTTTTGGCGGGTTTGATTAATAATTTTAGTTTTTGAGACAGTGCCATGTTGACTATCACGAGCGATAGTTCAATTGTTTTGTTTATTAAATTATTGTCGTTATTACTTGTTATTTATTAATTAATGATGTTGTTCTTGTTACGTTTTGTGTTTTTTGTTTTGTTTTAATAATGCCTTACGCGTAGGTACGTTTATAGTGCTCGTGAATACGGCAACATGTTAATGTGCCTTGAAGAATCTCATAAGGCCACGGAGGATCGGTAAGCTGTTTCATACCTAATTTTTTTTAAATAACTTAGTACTGAACTGATCTGAATAGGTACATAACTGAATACATCAGCATAATAAACATACCTACACAATGGATAAAAAAGCATGACTTTAACCTTGTTAACATTTTATTTAAGTATTTTTTTCATTAGCGGGGAATCGAACTAGTTATTTGGTTTATTTAACCTGTGAATTCGAATTAAAGTGGCTACGTGGAGACAAGCACAGTGGCAAAATAGTAGGTTAAGTAGATAAGTTAGGTATTTAGACAAGTGTTGTAAATTATTAGGTATTGTGGTACCATCGCTAGTTGCAGGCCGCGCGAATTCGGCGTTCGCGCGTACATTGACCCCTAGTCAGCTGATTGTAATTCAGTAATTCCACTGCTGGTTTTATGTTTCAGTATTTTCATGATTTTTTTTGTGAAATATCGTTTCAAATAACTGTAATAACATGATGGAGCGTGAATAAAGTTAATAAAACGTTGTGAAAAGATGATTTTTTTTCCTCGGGATCGAATTTTCATCATCATAGGTATCCTTAGTACTATCATCTGTTTTCGTTTTCGGGAGCGTTTCAAAAATACCCTGTATATCAATATTTTAATTGTTGATATTTTTTTTATTTTAAGATAGAACATAGTAAAATTAATTGGCAAAATGATTCTACGTTATTTTTACATTTATCTAAAAAAAATATTACTATAGCTCTGACCTCTTTCCTCAGAGCACTCTCCGTGGTAAATGCGAAAGAAAATGCAAAGATATGCAACATCTCTTCGCAGCGCCAATCAATCGAGCCGATCGGAAAGGACTCGGTCGTCAACGATTCGAGCCGCTCTGCGCTGGATGCGGTCAAGTGGAAGGAGCTGGCACTGGGGAGCCCCAGCCCAGAGATGGGAACAGTATTCCATGTGAGGCCGAACCTGCGCCTTGTAAAGTTGCAGACGTTGTGCCGGCATGAAATACTCTCCCGCTCTGCTGAGCACGCCAAACTTTTTAGAGGCCAAATTGGCCTTCTCTTCCAAGTGACCACGAAACTGCACGTCACTCGATATGTCGACGCCGACGATTCCGATACTGGCTGAAGCAACAAGGGGAGTGCCTTGAAACTGAGGAAATACGACAAAGGGGTTCTTTTTAGCGGTAAACGCGCAAACTTGTGTCTTCCGAGGATTAAACTGGACTAGATTTAGTCGCTCCCAATCCGAGACTTTGTTCAGCAAAGACTCGACTTCAGACACAAGTTTGTTCCGGTACTCGGCGACGTTTTCCCGAGAAATATTGGCACGGCCGGTGTATAGAGCATCACCAGTGCTGTCATCCGCATAGCAATGAATGTTACCGGTTAGCAACATATCATTGATATGCAGAAGAAACAGCGTTGGTGATAGCACGCAGCAGTGTAAATTGGGCCTTACAGGATATATGCAGGAGAGTGTGCACAGGAACTGCATTATCTAATTGCTCCCTCTCCATTCCATCGTGGAATCACCAGACGCTCGGCTACTGTCAACTCTTTTGTAGTCGATATACCATGCATTCGAACCTAACGATTTGCTTCGTCCTTCATAATGCGTACAGCAAAGGAGTTGAACTATTAGCCAGGATCAGTTTTTTCATCAAATTACATGGCAATGTCTCTTCAAGATGATAGATTTTTTACTTATATGTGTATTACTCTCTACCAAGAGGTAGAGAGTAATTGTGTTCTGTGCCTCTGACTAAGTTCGTCCAATAAAATGTCGGAGCCTGAGTGGTTAAACATATGACAGTTTATCGATTCAAAAAAAGGATAAAATATGGCCTAGACATAAATAACTCCTGGCATTATTATCTACTGTTCGTAAGTTTCATCACAATCGGTTCAGTCATTCCGAAGATTAGACTTTAAGAACCTTTTTGAAACTAAATATTCTGTCAGTGTATTCCATCGGAAGCTTAGATTATTTACTCATAATCTAAGATCGGAAGGTATAAAACACAAAAAAATGTATATGGTTTCTGAACCATTTGAAAAAAACTTGTTTTGTTTGTTCCCAGCGGCATAAAAACTTACCAAGTTTTGAGAACCTTCCGTACACGGTATAGAAGCTTACAGACGAACACCAGCATACTTTTCCGAAATATTTAAAAGATCATTGTAGATTTTTCCTCTACAATCTTTAAATGTTTTCATTCGAAATTTATTAAAATTTTAAGATGGTTTCTCCTAAATATTCAGATTTATGTTCTGTTATAGTAATAAATTCAAAAACCCTTTCAAAATCATATATTTATGTGTCGAATTATAAAATTGGTGCCCTATCCTCTAGGGCCCCAGATGTGTGCGAAAGTGTTATCATAGCCCTGTTGATTTGCAACGAAGGTACACCATGGGGCTTAAGTTGCCTCCGCGAGGCGGGTATGCGAATACATTTTATAATAAAAAGGGTAATGTAAAAAGTAATAATTTAGGAGTCACCAGAACTAGACGTTTTGTTTACGATATAACCATTAAAGCAGATCACTATTGTCACGAAATATTAAAAAATATTATAGTCTGGAAATTCTAGTATCAATTTCGCAAAATAAAAATATTTATTGGTTGGTGAACTGTCAGGAACTAGGGGGCCCCATAGACCGCGGGGCCCTGGGCACTTGCTGGTTGCGCCAACGCATACATTTGTATTTTTTTTATTTTTAAGTTGATGAATTTTATTAGTAAGGTTGGCTGACACAGTACTTCCCCTATCTTTCCATTCAGGAAAGCATAGAACGCCGGCGGTAGCAGTCGTCGGGGCGCTCTGCTAGAGGGAGCCCACGCCAGTCGTCGGCGTGCCCTACTGAATGGTAGCGAAGCCTCCATAGAAGCCGAGAAGCCGGGCTTGCCCTATCAAACTGCTCAATCAATAATATCAACTAATAATATAACTCGTAAACTGTTTCAAACTATTTCAAATTTTTCTTTTTCTTTCTTTCTATTTTTCTGTTTCAAACTATTTCAACTATTCAAATAAACTACCTCGAACGTCAACACGCGGCAAAGCTGCGGGAATGCGCGATACTGCTGTCATAAAAAAGCGTCGAATTGAGCGATTAGTCGTCTCTATCGCACGCGTGGGCTTTTTACCGGGCTTTCGAGAAGACGATCGCTCCCTTTCTAACCTGTGGCAAAATGTTTTATAATGAAATATAATTACGATTGTTTTTATAGCAATCAGTATGGAGTCGAGAAGCCAGGCTTTTAGTGTGAAGTTGTTGAGCGTGGGGGCGTGCGGGCGATACGTTTGCAAAGTTCACTTCACATTTCAATGTTTACTCTGTGTGTTTACTTGAGCGAATGAAAGTGAAACTCGCAATATTGAGTTGAAAATTTATTCTTTTTTTAAAGATTTTTAGTGAAAATGGAGGATAATAGTGTTCCTTGTGATGAATTGAAGTGTGTTAAAGTGCTAATCGGCGAGGAAAAGGAAATCTTTAAAGTTTGTTGAGAAAAAACAGCTCATATCCACGCCGAAACCAACGCCTGATCTGTGTATTTCTCAAACGATTAAAACCCACAAACGGCAATTTAATAGATCTGCTTACAAAACTCATTGGATTTTGACTGCTCACATACCAATAAGTTGTACTGTTTCGGACTCATTGACTTTATAAACGAAAATAGTCTTGAAGAGGCCTTTCCCCAGCTTTTAATGTTAGCTTATCTTGTCGTAACTATTCCAGCCACAAGTTCCTCCGCGGAACGTGCTTTCTCATCTCTGAATCGCATCCATACTTATTTGAGAAATACACAAGGTCAAGAGCGTCTTTCAGACTTATCAATTATCGCAATTGAAAAACAGTTATTGGTACAATTAAAACGTTCACCAACATTTTACGCGGACGTAATCAAATCTTTTCTTAAGAAAGAGAGACGATTCGATTTAGAATATAAATATTTTTTTTTTAATTTTGTACATTGTACTTTGTTCATGCTTTTCTTTTGTTCATGTATTGTATTGTGTTAGTCATCACAGGAATCTTATCATTGCAGCCCTTCACTAGTCAACTACTGAACAAAGGCCTTCCCCAAAGAATGCCACAAAGCACAGTCCTGAGCCACCATCCACTTCCTGCATGACTAACCAGGTCGTCACTCCATCTAGAGGGGAGTCGAACCACACTTCGCCCACCGTTGCGAGGCTCGAGTACTCGAGAACCTTGCTTTCCAATCAGATGTCGAATCTTCGAACTATATGGCCGGCCCATTGCCAATTCAGCTCTATAATCCGTTGGACTTTGGTGGTTACTTTAGTTCTTCTGCGGATATCTCCTTCTCCTTAGCTCGCTGAGCGACCTTGAACTTCTTCATACGGCCAGCAGTTAAGGACCAAGTTTCAAGTTTTGAGGTATACCTGACGAGATGTGTCGTAATCTCCGGAATGCTGCCCAGCGGAGTTGAATCTCGAATTGACCACTCGGTCTAAGTTGAACTTACATAGTCGTAATATTTATCCCGGGTAAACATACTCCTCAACAACTTCGAGCTTAGTGCTCCCAAAAACTACCGGCATAGGTGTGACATGAACGTTACACATGACTTTTGTTTTGTCCATGTTCATCTTAAGACCTATCCGGTGGGAGGCACTATTAAGGTCATTTAATCACTAGAGGACCTAAGCACTATGCGCTTAGGTCCTCTAGCGATTCTGCTATAAGGACTATATCGTCGGCAAATCGAAGGTGAGTGATGTACTCGCCATGGTTGTTACTACCGTATCCTTTCCAGTCCAGTAGCTTGGAAACGTCTTCCAATGCAGCGGTGAAGATTTTCTGGGATATAACTTCACCCTGTCTTACACCTCTCTGCAATTGGATAGGTTTCGTACTCTGGTTCTGTACTCGGACAGTCATCGTAGCCCTACTGTACAAACACTTCAGCACTTCGATATACCGACAGTAAACTTGACACCGCTGAAGTGACTGTAGCACCGTCCAAATTTCGATGGAATCAAAGGCTTTCTCATAATTTACATATGCAAGACAAAGTGGCAGATTGTCCAATTTACCGAAGGGTATGTGATCTTTGGTGCTAAAGCTTTTTCCGAAACTGGCTTTTTTGGGAGGCTGGAAGTCGTCGAGTCTGCGTGCGAGCCGATTCGTAATGACTCTCTAAAACATCAAGTACGAGGGCGACACTGAAAGTTTTTAGAACTGGCCACTTGTAAACGATAAAAAAATAAGTTCAAATTTTGAAAATGGAACTCTTTGCCAATATTATTGTGTATGTATTTTATTAATTTGTCATTTGTTTACGATTTGGCGGCAAATTGAAAATTGTCTGTGTCACGTCAGCATGAAATTAACGCGAGAAAATTTTCGTACAATGATTTTTTATGACTTTCGATGTCATTTAAGTCAACAAGAAAGTTATGATAGACTTCGATTGGTCTTTCACGATGAAGCCCCATCTCGTGCCACTGTTTACAACTGGTTTAATGAGTTTAAACGTGGTCGCACTAATCTCATCGATGATCTGCGTGAGGGCGGCGGTGACTGAAGATGACATCAGTGTTGTGCGGTGTTTGATAGAGACTGACAAAAGATGACTTATCAGCAGATTCGGACAAGCTTAGGCATCGGTATGAGTTAAGTGCACAAAATCCTCTATGAACATTTAGCGTTCAGGAAGCTTTGTGCCCGGGTGGATACCTCATAATTTGACAGAGGCCCAAAAACTCCGTCGTGTTGATTGGTGTCGTAAAATGGTTCAAAGATTTAACAAAGGTGAGTCAAATGCTGTGTTCGACATACTTACGGGTGACGAAAGCTGGATTTATTGTTATGATCCTGAAACTAAGAAACAGTCTGCTGTCTGGGTGTTTCCTTCCGAGGAGTTGCCAACTAAAGTAAAGAGAGGTCGAAGCGTGGGAAAAAAGATGGTGGCCTCGTTCTTCGGAAGGACGGCTCATTACGCAACAATTGTTTTAAAGGATCGAAAAACAGTTACTGCAGAGTGGTACACTAACAATTGTTTACCACTTGTCTTGGAAAAAGTTCGGAAGACACGACTTCGCAGTAGGATCCTCCTTCACCACGACAACGCCTCGTCGCACACCGCCAAGCAAACAATCGACTACTTGGCGACGTCAGACGTGGAATTACTGGGTCACCCGCCCTATAGCCCCGACCGAGGAAAACGTTTTATGGACGCCGAGGAAGCAGTGGCTGCGTTTCAAAATGCCGTCGAAGAGACCCTTAAGGACGAGTGGGCAAAGTGCTTTTCTCGGTGGTTCCATCGGAGGCAGCTATGTATTGATGTAAACGGACACTATTTTCAAAAGTGTCCGTTTACACCAATACTTGCTAGTTTGTTCAGTTTTTTAGAGACAGAGAAAATAACGCGATTCGACAGTGCTGAATATCGCGTAATTTTTTCTGACGTTGACATGTAGTAGCAATGCAAAAATAATTCTTTACTCCATGTTTTCCCGTGGGTGTCGTAATAGGCGACAGAGGGAAACAAACCAGGAGATGGGCGGCAGCATCTTCCTAATAACGACTGGAAAATAAAGAAACTGAATCAGGCGATGAGTATTGGGTAGCAGCTTCTTCCCGACAACTTAATAATAATCCAACATATAGGCAACTATCCACATTATAATGCAATTTATGGGGAGGTATCATATTAGCAGTGTCCTTTGATAGGCTGAAATGAATAGATGAATGAAAAACTGATAAAAAGAATTTTAGACACGATTGTAATAGTAAGCAAATTTTTCTCTGACAGTAATTAGACGGAACAACTCAACGAATTAAAAAATATTTGTTAAAATAATAAACACTTTAGTTTACAATAGTTTTATTTGTAATATAAAAAACTGAACAATTTAGTTAAAAAACTGCACGTATCACTTCAGTATAGTAACATAAGGTATTGTCAATGCAACTGCTTTGTTTTATAATATGTAATATATACAAGATGTAAAGTTACTTATATGTAAAAACCTCTGTTCAATCCGAAAAGGGCACACCACAATGACATTACCATAAAATCTTAATATAAATAAATAATAAAAAATAATGTTATTTAAAATACATGTTTTTACTACAATTTGATCAATTTCAACAGGTTTTTAAAAACTGGTAACCCGTCCTCGGCGACGGTATCCGAAGTGAACGCAATTGAGCAGCGTTTGCGGTTTTTTTTCTGATAACGATACCTAAAAGCACCCTCACGGATCGCACGGGGTTTTTTAACATATTATTTATATTTTATAAGTACCTAAGACATACATAATATAAATTCTCAAAAATCTCTTTTACACAAGAAACTTTTAATACGGTATAGATTTTTTATTTATTTTTATGTAAGTAATATATACCAAAAAATTAGGGAAAAAACCAAGGTTGTAGAATTTTTAAGTATTCCTATGAAAAAAGAAATGTTTACGCTTGTCAATTCATATAGGTATGACTATGCCATTAGAAGTAGAGTTATTACTCATTACACGCACAAAATCAATAATTTTTGCAATGAAGAAAGCTAGTGTGGCGAGCCCAGATAAGGTTTTTATTTTTTCCAGTCAGGTTTTATTTTATGATACTTTGCATTTTAGATTTAAACAAAATTGTGACGAAGGAGGATTTTGCTGAACCAGTTGCCGATGTGCCTTCAGCCGCCATCTGAAAATATAAAACACTTTCAGATCTGTATAATTATAAGAATAGTCTTTATGAGAAATGATTGAGAGAAACGGTAGATTAAGAAAATCATTTGTCCTTTTTAGTTGCCTTCATTAAGCAGTAGATCAGATGAAATGAATGCATTGAAACAATGATCATTAATCGAAATAAATTTGTAGCAGATGTTATTTCTACAATATCGTGTTTTTTTTTTTTTTTTTTTTATAGGACAAGCGTGACAAGCGAGCACACAGTCCACCTGATGGTAAGTGGTTGCTGTGGCCCATAGACATCTACATCTATCCTCGTTTGCGAATCAAAATGCAGATGCGTTGACAGCCTTTAGGACTAAGATGGAATGCCTCTTTTCTAGTAAAAAGGGTCTCCGGTTCTCTACACTCACCATACGAAACACAGCAACATTAAGCTGCTATTTCACGCTGGTATTCTGTGAGAGCGTGGTCCTTCCCCGGTCGAGCCGACCCATTCGTGCTACAACTATACAATTAATATAGCTGCAGCATGGCTCTAAATGCAGTGTGGCCGTTGAGTTGTATTCAGAAAATTGAAACTAAAATAATAAGAAATTCCACGCTCGTATATCGATACAAAAATGATGCTCAACGGATTGTAGTCATAAATTTGACCGGGATCGGGATAAAAGGTAGCCTATGTCCTTCTCCACGGTCCCATCTATCTCTATGCCAAAATTCATTAAAATCGGTTCAGCGCAGCGGTTTAGGCGTGATAGCTTAACAAACAAACAAATACACAAACTCACTTTCGAATTTATAATATTAGTTAGGATTCCTACCTTATGTGGAAATCAAAGATGTTCATTTTTTGCCAGATAAATGACAGACGACATCAAATTGCAAGAATATATTTATAACTTGACTGCCTCGTTGGTCTAGTGGTCGTAAACATGACTGCTATTATGCGTCCCGGATTTAAATACCGGGTCGGGACAAAATAATTTACTGGGTTTTGCAGTCAGAAAATTTTAGTGGCTGCCTGGAGTCAGGAAGTTGGTGGTGATTCAATCCTGTGGCTCGGAAATCACGTAAAGCCTAGGGTTTCGCGCCTGATCTCTCCGGTCGTCTCAGGTCGCGGTTGAATCGAAAAATGAGAGTAAATAAATACTAAGTGCAACTGGGTTTGCGCACATACTCGTTCACTAGGATCTTATCCTGCGCAGATGGCTTAGTTTCCGTTCTGACTAGCCACTGTGACCGGAATTCGGTCTGGAAGACTTTCTTATTTATTATAATTGAAAAATAAGAGTTAAATCTTGCAAGTTTCATAACGAATACAAAAGAGATAATATTTTTGAATTTTCTTGTAAGGCATACTAATTTTATTTGTTAACTTAAAATAGATAAATACGCTTAAAATTTTCTCGAAAATCATTATCCAATTATATTTATTTAATAATTAATTAAAAATTAATAGTTAAAAAATCTTTAATAAAATTTAAGAAAATGCGTAGGTAATCTTTTTTCAGTATATTCAGGATGCAATCCTTGAACAATTCTTACACATCCGTAACATTTGTATACCTTCAATTTTAATTTTTCAAAAATAGACGATGAGATCCTTTTTCATCGCTTCTAGGCTAGATTTTTTTGTACTGCCACATGTCAACCCACTTAACCGTGCATAAGCCTGAAAATTAAAAAAAAAACAATTACAATTTGCATAATTGGGCCGTGGTATTTTAGGGGTCCGGTATAAATTACATAGTATACATGAAATACGCCAGCATAACTAAATTTTCAAGATTAAGGAATAACAATCAAAAACAATTCAGCATTATTCTAAAAAAAATCCGTAACTCCCGGCGAAATGCAATGTTATTTAGGAAGGAAGTCAACAAAGCTGGCTGTGATATGTCATGGAATATCATATCACAATCACTTTGCCGACCCCCGTGGCACCTTTTGAAATCTTCTGTAATATTTTGATTAAGAATGTCTCCTGTTTTGTTTTCGGTCTCGTGTCGCTCATCAAAGCTGGCTGTGATATGACTTAGAAACGCACACGACAACCACTTTGTGAGCGACACGATGACCTCGCGAAGTCGTCTCCTTTCTTGAGGTTTTCTCTCTTCACTTTGTTCTGTCTTGCGATTTCTCTCCGCCCCCCGTCCTTCCATATTTTGCTTTGCGCTTCACCAACGCCTCCTCACTACGTCCCGCCGTTCCAGTTGATACATTCCACAGCCCAACTCGTCAAAAATGGCTGTGATATGATTAGACAACATGGCACAACCATTTTTACGAATGGGCCACGGATCCCCGTAGCACGTGCACCGCATACCACTGTAACGTTGTAGAATCTCCGTAAACCGACCACATCAAAGTGGCTGTGATATGAAGACGGGTTGACATTTCACCGCCGCTTTGACAGGCTAGGCCCGAGAAACGTTAAGTGGCATAGTTCCAGCGCGGTAATGGCGCGGGTGAGGAGCGAAAAAAGCGGGCTGCCATAAATGGGGCCGTGCTCATCAAAGCTGGCTGTGATAGCTGTATCATGATCTATAACAAACCGACTTTGATGGCAGGGCCACATTTCCACATTCACGCATTCTTTTAATTTGAATGTCCTGAAAATTACCACGACGATAAAATTCGTAAATAATGTACAAAAAAATTATAGATAGAAATGCTTCCGTAAAGAAAACCCGCGAAAAATTAAGTTATTTTCTAAACCGTACATAACACGCAACATGGCGATATACAATAATTATATACATGTTATCTATTTAAGCACTTACGTTGAAATTCAAAAATTAAAGTTTTTATTAAAATTACATTTCCCTTTAATATTTAAAAGAAGTAACAATAAGAATATAATCATACCTATTTGCAATAAAGCTTTTAGCACAATATTGGAAGCTAGTTAATAAATAGCAAAGAGATCCACCACCATCCACAGAGAGAGAACCAAGCCAAGGTTGTCAAGCTTGGCAGGCGGGAACTTTTTCTCTTATTACAAAAATGCTGCTGCCCATTTCCTATTTCAGTTTCCTTCTGGTGTCTCTTGGGACACCCACGGGAAGATAAGGATACTTTTGCGCCACTACTACACGGCGGTATTATATTTGATTAAATCAACAATATTCTCTAACCTTTCCTTTACTTAAAAATAATTTAGAACTGTGATGAGTTTTAATAACACATTTATTAATCACATGATAAACTTGCCAGCAGTAAAGGACCACGCTTCAGTTCGGAAAGTCATCACTGGCACTTTACTTTCGTTTTAAGTTTGGAGGAATATTGAAATATTGAAAAATATTGACAAGAAGAAATCTGTGGGGCCGTGTGCGGTAAAGTTCTTATAGGAATTTCATTCACGACTTGTAACAAGAAGATTGTTCTTTGCTCGCTCAGAGGCTTAGTATAGATATTCATCAAATAAACGTAGACAGTTTTCTATAGCACGCGGAGTAGAACTATAAGATAATTTTAGTTATTGTTCTTTGTTTTTTTTATTATGAAAATAAATAAAGTAATAATAATGTTACGTAAATAAACGATTAAGAAGAGATTTACACATAGCACAATAATTCCAACAAATATTATTATACGTTTACCTGAATAGTATTAGTTTATCTGAATAATAATATATTAAATATAGCACTGTAACACAAGGATAACATTACTCTGTCATAATATTTTATTCGGCAGAGTTCAATTAGACCCAGTTATGAAGAATTGATCCATCTCGTGCACAGCCAGTCTGGGAATGTTTTAGTGTGTAACATTAAGTAATGTGCACTGATGCATATAGTATATACTGCTGTAATATTGAAAAAGCTTATGAAAGCTAATCAGGGTTATTTTAACATCAAGATTTTTTTGTACAAACAGAAACTTATAGTTGAGTATATTATCTCCCGATTTTAGCTAAAATTATGTTTAGTATGACTTTCGAACCACCTCAATGCACAGATATTGATAGAATTATAAATAATAATAATTAGCATAAATGCTACACTGGTAACATTAACTGCAATTTATAAATTATTCACGATTTGGTTCATAAAAATGTTGAAACAATGGTTAAAGATATTTTTGATATTATATTATAACAATGTATCTCCCATGAGGTACGTAAGATAATTTACTATCCGATTTAATAATTTCGTTTTATGACGGCATGCAAGCTTTAATGATATTAAACTTATTTTGTATCACAATACCATCCTCGAAAGCGCATTAAATGTTGCATTCAAATAAGACCTATTTCGTGCGTTAAAGTATCTTATTGTTTTTCTCTGCTTAGCCTAATGGTTGATTGAAGAGAATACCTTTCAGCCTTCAGCTTTGAAATTAATAGTACGGAAAACTCACAGCATTGCAACAAGTTATAAAGTGATCGTTTAAAACTTAAAGACCGGTAATCAGAGACAATCTCGAATTAAAACTCGAACTCCGCAATGTTAAAATTTGCGACTAGGCCATACTATTCACACAAGTTTTGACATTTTAGTTTAAACTTGAAATCGTCTCTGAATACCGGTATTGATTCCGTTGTTCAAACAAATTTCAACATAATGTAGACATTTTATGCATTGACAACGATACTCAATATGTTAAAAATGACTTAGGACTGTTTTAAGCAAAAGGAAATAACACAACAATGTACTACACAACACTAATAGGTAAATAGAATAGCCGTGCAGAGAGGGAAGCGCACTCTTATGGTTGTAATCTGCAATTAAGTTTAAGCTAAGGCTGTTGGATCTGCATTGCATCTACTTAACAGAAAAACATCTAATTAAACTTCAAATAAATTACCACTTAAACTTAGGTCTGGTGAGAAACCAAAATCGCAGCATTTCAAAGTATTCAGCTGCTATGAATATGTTCATACTCCAGGTGCATGTAGAACTAAATTAGAGAAAAAACTAATAAAATTATATAAGCTAGTTATGAGAATACGGTAAATACAGAATGTTTGAAACAGATACAAAAAAAAATCCAATGATGGTCATCTTTGATGAAAATTACCTTACTTTCAACTTAATTCACGATCTGTTAAAAAGACTCCTGTTGTAGGTAAGTGAAGTCGAAAACGTAGTTCGTTCATCACGTGAAATACCAGTGCCAGTGGTGATAGTCTTCAAAGTTATATATGTTAAAAATTAAGAAAACAAATATGGTGATGTTGAAAAACTCATCGAGAGTCCTAAAGGATTGGTTGTTGAAAGTAGCAAAGTACGAGTATGTACGCATATCATAACACTGTATAGCTTAAAAGAAACTTCACGTTGTTGGAACATGAATTTTACAAATTTTTATAGTCATATGATTTTTTACAGTTTCAATTAGGTCATTGCTTTTATTTGTACCTGTTTTAATAATGAAAATGTTTGTTAATCTTGTATGTTGATGATAAATTAATATTTGCTTTGAAACAAAAACATTATATAAAATGTTATATTATAATTCTATTTATAATATTATATAAAATATTATATTATAATTCTATTTATATTTCTTAAGAAATTTTATATGTGTGATTAAAATTCAATGTTAAATTTTTAAGCTGTAGTGATCATAAGTCTTTAAACTTTTGTGACAGGAAGGTGTCGGAAGGAAGTAGGGTGTCTATTATTTTTGTATTTCATCTGCTTGGCTTTATTCTCGCTGACTATTTTATCGTGAGGAAATTAATAGTGTATAATAGAAGAACGAAGTAAAAGTCTATGGCATAGATATTTTCAATTTCATTGTATTTCATTGTCATTAATTCAAATTTATTTATAAAATAACTACTAATTTAAAGTAAACTTTTTACCTAGCAGACGGTTCAAATACAAGGGCAGAATGAACGAGAGTACAGAAGGTTCATAGGCACATTCAGAGAAAATAACAGTTCAGTCTAATAGGCGCCCGGCAAGTGGAGTCGCCGTCGATAAAACCCCAAAAAACGGGACTGTGCATGTCTCGCTTATGACATTTAATATCAGGCTATAAATTGGGAGGTCCCGCCAAATGCTGGTAACACAGCTATATATTTTAAAAGATTAATCTATATTTATATACTATATTAAGTATTATACTAAAAATAAGACGACTATATAAAATACATTACAAAGAATAACTCTCGACGCGAATCTTCAATGGTGCAAAATGGTGGTAAAGTAGTATTTACTTTGATCGCCAGTATAAGGAAAATTTAACATATATATGCACACAAAACAGAAACATTTTTATTAAATAGTAAATGTACATTCTGTGAATAATAGGGCCGTGCACTTACTTCTTCTCCAGAGTCAATCATTTCTTCATGAGGCAATGTTTTTTTTCTTTATTGATCATAGAACTAACAGCACGTTATAAATATAAACAGAAATGTTTACGTATTTACCACAAAATCCTAGAAAATATGCAAGATCTATCTATCAAAAAGATTGAAATTTTTATTAAACAAAAGCTTCATAAAAAGTGTTTGTATAATATTAAAGAATATATGATAGTATAATATAATATTATTATATTATAGATAGTATAATATTAAAGATAATCACCTCTGCGAATGAGGTGATCGCTACTATGGTGTTTCTAATGTATACATTTTTTTTTAATTGTCCTACATTGAAAATTATTTTAGATTATTACTTGAAAAATATTCCCGCTGGGTTTATTAACTAGTTCTTCTCAAGACAGAGGTTTATTTCCGTACCAGTTGTAAGCGCATAAATGAATTCAATAAGTATTATACTTGTAACCTATATTGAATACAAATTATTCTATACAATTCTGTACTATACTAATGTGGAGTTCAACGGGCAGAATAAATATATATCACCACGCTATCTCCAGATTATAGGAGCTGGGCAGTAGGCCTAATTGTTCGTGCGGCTGCAAAGGCGTTGCAAAACGTCATTGCCGACGCCTGGTTTCGGTCCTGGAATGAGCTCCTAGGGGGACTCAACAAAAACCCTTGGGGGCGCCCATACAGGTCGGTGCTGGGTAAACTCTGGCCCTGGTCGCCCCCTTTGACGGAGACTGTCGATCCGGACCTGCTGGAAGGGTGATCTGCACGCTCTTCCCAGAGGACCGGCAAGTTTCTCAAACCACCCGCCATCATCATGGGAGTGGTAAGATGAGATGGCGGTGATCGTGGAAGAGCTTGACCGAGCCGTTGGCCGCTTAAGAGCCCGGAACACTGCACCTGGGCCCGACCGTATCCCGGGTCCAGCCCTAGTGCTGAGTGTGGCTGCTCTGGGGGACAGGCTTAGGCAGCTGTATACCAGCTGCCTATGGAGTGCCAAGTTCCCCATAGCATGGAAGAGGCAAGGTTGATTCTCTTGAAGAAGGAAGGCAGGCCCGCCGATTTTCCTCTGCGTATCGTCCCATATGCAAATTATTCGAGAGGATAGTTGCCATACGGCTTAACGGGCATCTGTCGCGCATCGGTCCCGATTTAGCTGATAGCCAGTTTGGATTCCGACGGAAGCGCTCCACAGTAGATGCCATGATGCGCGTCCACCGACAGGTACACCTGTACATGTGACAATATGGTAGGAAGATCCGGAGGGAATCAAACGTGGGGTTCCGCAGGACTCGGTGCTGGGGCCGCTGCTGTGGAACCTCGCCTATGGTGCGGTTCTGCGAGTTGACCTTCTCGCTGGCGTAGATATCCTTTGCTATGCAGATAATACGTTGGTGGTTGTCAGCGGGGTCACATTTGAGAGGGCCAAGGAGCTCGCCGAGCTTGGGGCGGAAGTCGTCGTCGCCAAAATCCAAAAGTTGGGATTAGAAATAGCGCCTTACAAAACCGAGGCCCTATAGTTCCATTATGACGCGGTAGGAAACCACCCGACTCGTGCGTCCGCGTGGGTGGGTCGGAAGTCTGGAAAGCCGTTAAGGCCTCGAAAACACTTCGAGCGACTAGTCAACCAGATTGAAAGGGTAGCGGATGCTATGTATAGACTGCTGCCCAATCTAGAGGGACCAAAGGAAGAAGTAAGTCGTCTCTATGCAGAAGTGATACGGTCCGTAAACTTGTACGGGGCGCCTATATGGGCGAAAAGGCTGACTATTCGACGCTGTAGAACTAAAATCTACAGTGTGCAGCGGAGGGTGGCCATACGGATCGTGCAAGGATACCGTACAATATTATTTGAGGCAGCGACAATCCTGGCTCGCTGGACATGCTGGCAGACATGGATAGTAGGGTATACGACCGGACGCGCGTCCTACGCCAGAGCGGTGAATGGACCAGATGAAGTGTTCGAGAGAGTTAAGCGGTAAGAACGACTTAACGCATTCACAACGTGGCGCGCTCGTCTCTGAGGAGCGTTATGCGCGTAAACCCGTTGTTGAAACAATTCTGCCTCACTTCGAAGCCTAGATGCATCCACGAATAGGAAGACTTTATATAGATAGTTTTGTCAATTTAATCCCTTAGTTTTATCCGACTACGGCGATGCAAAAAGGCGAGTAGTGTTTTTATTTTCTTTGGCTATCTATAGTCTATACTTAATATAAAAAAGCGGAAGAGTTTTTTTGTTTCTTTAAACAAGCTAATCTTTGGAACTATCAGTCCGATTTAAAAAAAATCTAGCATTAGGCTACACCTCTCAGCTAGCCTTAAATATTGATGCATTAAGAAAGTCAGAAGAAAAAGCGCTCCCGAAATGATTTATCCGCGTGCGCTGGCGTAATAGTTAGTGATACGTAAATACAATGTTCTACACAAATACAGATCTTTACTCCATCTAAAAAAAAGTCCCGGATACCATATGCCTATTCCTTATACATAAGCCACAATAAGGTATTTTGTGACAAAAATTATTGAAAATGAAAAAGTGATTTATGAGCGTTATTATATTAATCCTTACGAACGAAAATTACTTCATCATCAAGACAATTTTACGAAGATAAACTTTGCTTTTTATAGCATGTTATTTGGACGCATAGTTGTTGCGTGTTAATATATATTTTTTTTAATTGTTTAAATTTTTCATAGAAATAATGAAAAATTTAAACAATTCAACATTCAGCTCGGCGCGCGAACGACGCATAAACCCTAACCGCCCGATGACAACCGAGAGAAATCAGCAGTGAACTCTTCTATAAGCGAGGTTAGTTCAATCATTTTAGCTTAAAAATTGGCAAAATTAATGGAGTACCATGCATCTTCTTTGAGCGCTTTATTATGATAAAAGCGACTTTTGCTATTCCACAGCATTTATTTTTAACCATATAATTTTATCAATTTACGGCAACTCTGGTTATCCATAGCTCGGAACGCAACGAAACGCAACTTAAATTACTTTGATGCGCGGTAAAAAACCGACACCAGATGGAGCGGCTCGCTCCACGTTTGAGCGCTCCAACGAACAATTTGGCGCGCGCTCCAAGGCGATATCCATTTCGCGCGGCTGGAGCGCGCGCCAATGTTCGACCTCTTGGAGCGCATAATCGATACGCGGCTTATCAGAGAGCTATGCAAGGAGTGATCTCGGCTATATTTTATCCGAGAATTTGGAGATTTAAAAAAAATACGATTGACCCTACAGGCATTCCCTGCAACTTCCCGCTAATTTCAAATGCAAAGCGCTTCAAATGTCACCTGTTACATCGTTATTTTGAAAAAAAAAAACACTTTTTGGAGATTTCTTTTGACAACGATATCTCTCGAACGAATCAACCGATTTTGATGCGGTTCACCGCAATGAAGTCGTTTTTTGAGTAGAAAAGCTGATTGGATTATAGAATTGATCAAAACAAGGGTATCGAAGTAATTCCCAAAAAAAAAACACTTTTTGAAAAGTAAAAAAAAAACTTGAATTTTTGAGGTTTTCTCAGAATCTACTGTATCGATTCGGTCTAAATTCACAGAAAATCTAAGTTCAGCTAAAATTTCAAGTAAATGGTTCAAATAAATGGTCATTGGTTACCTTAAAACTAAATAACACTACATTCATAGATCCTACCCAGACGAAGCCAGGGCGGGTCGCCAGTCCTAAAATATAGATTTAAGTTGCACGTTTTATTAAACAGCGCCGGTCTGTTTAAAATGCAAAAAGTGTGATGTTCTCCTTCAATTAAAAAAGTAAAGTAACAGCATATAAACGTCTGTGTCATCAGGGTCAATGCTGGGTCTAGGCATCATTACATTTCTGAGAGGGTTTCCTTGGAGCACGAAAAAGTCCATCGCGCTGTCCTATTGGGTGATGACATATTCATTTTATTTTATTTATTTTCACTTTAAAAATTTAGGTATCTACACGATGTTTTTCTTCTCATTGTGGTATATCTAATTGAAATAAAAATTGTTATCTAACAATTTCGTGGGTTCCAACGGGGATCGAACTGGGGTTGCTCTGCTACTGAGCTACATATAAACATAAATTTAGTAACGCATAATCACTACTATCGATTATTGAAAAATCTCTCATTATCCTCCTAATTTCCAAGGGGTTTTTATGAATCAATCGCATCAAAAATTGTGACTTTTATTTTTAATAATATTCGAGTTCAATAACACTCGAACTACACTTTGATCATAAGCAATGATTATCTTTGTGAGAATACTAGGTCATTGCCATGACATTATTGTATTGTCATCTGTTCTTAATACATCCGCAAAATTTCTAAAGATGGTTGACTAAATAATCTGAAATTGTTTTGTAAATTCTATTATGCTGATAATATAGGTGTTCCTTTAAGCCAGAGGTACCCAAACTTTTATAGATCCCCTAGTCCATAATAAATAAAATATTTAAATTAATTAATAAAAAATTCTCGCACGCTGGGGGTGGTATCGTTCCCGTTAGGAATCATTGAGTTCGTGGAAAAACAGCAGATGTTGACCTTATTTCAAATACAAAATTAAATAGGAGAAAATGGTCGGAGCTAATACATAATTCAAAATAAAAGCTGTCTACGAGTAAAACTCTGTATATACCTACGTCATATCAATGACCTACTTAAAAATACAAAGGTATCGAACGGAATAAATCAATGTCACTCGAACCTCATGTGCTCGAACGTAGTCGGTACAAAAATACTAATCAGACTATTTTCAGTTTTTTCACCAACGAATTATTTTTTAAATATTTGTAACAAAAAACTGACTTTAAATAATATATTTATATTAAAATAAAAAAGTAAAATACCGTAAAAACAACGTCAGATGCAAAACCCTTAACCGTTAACCGAAAACCGTAACTAAAAGTAGGATAATATTCTCATGTAAACACTTAGAACCCCAGCGCCACAAACGCTTAGCTACTGCACTACCACACCGTCAAATTCACACATTTTCTTCTTCTACTTCATAATTAATGTAAAATTCAACAGCACACTTCGAATTCACTACACAGTTCACTAAGAATCAAAGTTTTGTTTTAAATCAAATATTTATTAAACATTCAATTCTAGGAACTTTAGTTTTAATAAAAAATTAATGGAGTGTGACTGGTATAAATGTATATACTTACTTAAAGCAAATAATGGTAATTACAATGATGCTGCTAGTCCAGTTATATTGTTTTTGTATTCTTGCTTTACTGTTTTACAATTTTATTAGGAACTAGCTGTGCCCGCGACTTCGTTCGCATAGAATGTCTGTTAGTAACTTATTTGTTTTGAAGTTTCAGTTCTTGAGACTATTGATAATATTTTATAAACTAACAACCAACTGCAACCTTAATAGTATAGATATTTCTTTACTTATAAGGAGTAAGTTCATTATGAAACCGATTAAAACTAAGTAAGGTGCTAAGATAATATATATAATATAAAATAGTAATGCACTAAGATAATATAAAAAAAGAAAATCAAGAAGAGGTTTAAAATTACTTTAATTTATAAAAACATTTATGAAAACATAAAGAGGGAACGACAATTCGTTTGTAGTGTAGTAGCAGCTTAAATTCGTCCATTACTCCTATACGTCCCGGCGCGGCGGTGTACGCGACTATGGGAAACGCCAGAAAGAACTCATGGCTTTCGATATATGGCGCTATAACCAAATCGGTTACGTCAGAGCCAGACATAAATACCCAGACTGACTACGGACGGCAACGTCAAAGGCGAGACGTGTTATATTGCAATCGTCAATCTGTTTGCTAACCGTGACTATTAAAGCAAATCACTCCTACAGCGGGAAAGGTCTTGCAGTAGACTTTTACAGGCTGATGATGACTGAGAAGAAGAATGGATAATTCTTCTGACATTTTTGTGACATAAGTAATGCGACAAAAGTTTTTCAGTCTCTGACCCCGTCCTAACTTTAGAACCGCTCTTGCAAGTCACATTGTTAGTTATCATTGCAAAATTATAGGTGTTTCGTTTTAAGCTAATTCATGGGATCAAACACTAACACCCCCCACTAACATCATAACCGATGGCAATATTTGTGTCTACCGCGTTAATTTAAGAAACAACTAAATTGAGCCGTGTACCATTGAAAAGATTTGGAGGATATATATTAAAAGTGAATAGTGACACGTGTCGGAAAATGTTAAAAGAAACCAAGCAGAGAGGCAGCGAAACAAACTAAATCTCTATTACAGGCTCTTAAAACCCCACTGCTGAACGTAGGCCTTCCCCCATAGAATATAATAGAATAGAATGGTTTTTTATTCAATATAGATTATTACATAATACTTATTGAAAGTCATTTTTTATTTACCACTGGTACGGAAAATACCTCTGTCCTGGGAAGAACCAGCCAGAAACCCAGCGAGACTTTTTTTTAAAACATATTTCACTTTACAATAATTTTGTTTTTTGTTTGTACAAATTTTAAATGAGTTTTAATAGAACCAGCATGGTGGCGATCACCTCATTCCCAGGGTTTTTTTTCACTTATGTATTCTTTGATATTATAATAACCCTTTTTGTACCATTTTTCTTTAATAAAACATTTAAACTTATTTATTGACAAATGTTGTACATTTTCCTGGATTTTGTTGTAAAAGCGTATACATTGCCCCATAAATGAATTACTAATTCTGTGGAGTCTAGTAACTGGTATTACAAGCTTATGTTTCTTCCTAGTGTTTAAAGTATGAAAATCTTTATTCTTATCAAAACTACTAAACTAAACTACTTTATGTTTTTATGTACATACATTACATTTTCATAAATATATTCCGATGCCAAAGTTAATATGTTTATTTCTTTAAATTTTTCTCTAAGGGACTCATTACAATTTAAGTTATAAATCGCCCGTACGGCTCTCTTTTGCAAAACAAATATAGCTTCGATGTCAGTCGCATTACCCCATAGCAAAATACCATAAGACATCACGCTATGAAAGTAACTAAAATAAACGAATACAGCTGTCTCAACATTGGTGAGACTTCTAATCTTTCTTACAGCATATGCTGCAGAACTAAGTCTGCTTGCTAATTTAGATACATAGGGGCTCCATTGAAGCTTCGCGTCAATAGTAATACCAAGAAAAGCAGTGGTATCCACAAGATTCAAATCCTCCCCATTTAAGAGCACATTGGTATTTGAATGTTTAACAATAGGTATTGTAAATTTAATAAATTTTGTCTTATTGCCGTTTAAGAGCAAATTGTTGGCGTTAAGACGACACATCGCAAACCGTTTAAGAGGGCTATCGAGACTGAATCCGAGTTAGTACATAATTTCTATAAAAACTTAAAAAAACGCCGTCATAAGGTCCAAAATTGCGTAGCGCCCGCGACGATTAAGACCGCTTAGAAATCTCTTAGAATCTTAAAACATTTTAAAAAAAATTATTGATTTAAGGAATCAAAATAATGAGCAAGCAAATTACGAATATTGATGTTATGAATGTATTAGAGTGATTCCCAAGCATATAGATTAAGTAATTTCGTTGTAATTTCAACTATAGTAATTTTTAGAGGTGTTTTCGCAAATAATTATGATCGAGTCAAAATTATACAATCATGTTTTTGAACAAGCAAATTCAAGATAAAGACATGAATTTACCTATATCAAAATTCCAGTTTCGTTAGTCGTGTCATAATCCTATACTATTCGATGAAAGGAGGTGCATTTTCTCGCGGTGTCGCCTTAAACCAATGTACTAATTTCGATAGAGCATTATTTACATAGTCAAAATTAATTGACTATCGTTTGAGTTTGAAAATTCAATCATAGGGAGAATTTTTCCATAGTTGACACACTTGGTAGGCGGATTGGCAATCGCAGTTTTTATAATTTTGAGTTGACAATAGGAAGATACTGCTGCCCTTTTCCTGTATCAGTTTCCCTCCGTCGGCTCTTACGACACCCACGAGACGATATTATTAGACGATGTATTGGTCCATGTCTTCTTTTAAAATTTCCTTTAGCAAATAACAATTTACGTTAGTAAAGTACAAGCTCGTAACAATTTCTTTTAAATAAGTAACGTTCGGAAAGTAACACAAATAAAAATGTTTGTTTGGTTATATAATCAAAGTCGGAAATTTCTTATAGAAAGTAATTATGCATATTATGCAATATAAGAGTAAAAGTTTAATTCGAAATAGGACTTCAGTTCATTTCAGTCAGTTTTTATATTCGGAAACAGGACGATTAATAACTGATTTCTACCACCGTAATAAAAAATAGATTATTAGTAATTAAAAAAATAATAATAATTTATAGAAAAATCACGAAAGGAGTTCGTCGATAGTTTAGGAAATAAGTGCCCGCACAACAGGTAAAGAACCTAAGTTCGATCCCAACCAAAACTAAAAAAAAAATTAATAGCATTTTTAAAATTTGATTTACCACGTACTCGGTGTTGAAGTAAAACATAGTGAACAAACCTAAATTTTATAAAATTGAAAGTAAACAAATGATTTTGTCAACACGCAGTTGGGCAGCGCGATGAGTTCTGTGCCGTTCCAAAAACAAATCCTTTCAGAAATATGAAGATGCCTGTGGCCAGCAATAGGACGTATAAAGGCTGTTAGGGTACTTTTTAATTGAAGTTGAATATCTTACTTTAGCCCTTGTAATAGATAGGCGCTATTAAAAAAACGAGCGAACCTTACAGTAGTCGCATATGATGTGTAACATCTGACATGTCATCATCAATAAGTTGTATGTCGTAAAAATTAAAAGTAGTATCGACAACGAGACCCTATCTTCGTTCCAGGGCGCAAGTAGCAGTAAGATCGTCTCGCGCGTTTTTAATATCAACGTATCGAGTCAGAAAGTTTTTTATGTTAATAATTAGGATATAAAGAGATTTGTTGGATAATATGTTTATTTTGTTTAAAATTGCTATTGGATTTCGTATTGTAATCTAATTAAACTGACTAAAGCGTTAGTTAGTTTGAAGAGAATTTTGAATGTTGTAACAATTTTTGTATAATTACGTAAGTTTAAAATGATTTTTTTTTGTAGAGATATTGCAGTAATTTTAGTCTCAAAAGATAGATTAAGCTCTAGAACTAATATTCCAATTGAAATTATAAAAATCGGATAACCCGTTTAGAAGATATGAGCAATATTGTAAAAGAGAAATATGAAAACCTGTAATTATTAATGTTCTAGAAACTTTTTAGTTACTTTAGTTATATAAAATATTGTTGTTTTATATTAAAAAGGTATACATAAGGGAATACCTGTGATAAAATTATGAGGTTTAGTTTAATCAAAATTAAAAATATCAATTGAGCAGCGACAGAAATCAACATCGAAATTTAAAGGCGAATAATTATTCATTATTTTTTCATTATTACGGATTTTACGAAATTCCACCCGCAATGGGGGTTGCGGGGGCGTTAAATAACAAAATTCACATTTTCAAACTATACCTCTTATAGGTATAAAACTTGACCAGAATATTCTTTTTGGCATGTTAAAAATGACCAAGAACGAACACAAAGAGCAGTGCGGGGGCGTTAAAAAAAATTAAGCGTTTATATATCATACTCCCCCTAAACGACTGGACTGATTTTGATGAAATGTCAGTGTGTGTGATTAAGTTGATTCGATAATAGTTTAGACTCACAATTGGACCCGGTAGGTGTCGCTGTTGTCGAGATCCAGAAATCACCCGTGCAAAGCTGGGGCGGATCGCTAGTTGGTTTATATAACAGCACACTACTGCCACCGTGGGCGCTCATCGGCCAAATCAAATAGCGCGTGCTTCCTCGGCTTCCTGGGACACACTTCCGTCCCTTTTACGAAATCACTCCCACAGATTGTGGGAAAGCGAGAGGAAAGATGTTACACATATAAAAAGTACAACTTATATCTCTGACTTGAAGTCATTTTGGCTAAACATTACAACGTTTTTAGGATTAATATATTTTTAGAAATACATATTTAAGTTTACATTCCTATACGAGTTATTCGTTATTCCGCCTATGAGTCTAAAGATCAGCAGTACCTAGTTATTATGAAAATACATTATATAGCAGTTTAATTGTCACAATATCCATGATATTTTGTGATATTTAGGAACGCAAATCCGCCACTGACTTGATTTAACCATTGTTTTATTAGTCCATTATATTATATTTTTACAGTTTTGTACAAAACTTTGGTATGTAAAGCTATGCACAACACAAAATAAGTTACAAAATATAATTTTATTACCTAATTGTAACTTAAATAAAATTCAAAAAACGACGCTGTGTGAACAAATAAGGTCGTACAGATTTGTCGGTTCACTGTTAAGGAAATTAACGAAACATATTTATTATTTGATTTGATGATTGATTTGATGCTTATGAAATATTCCAGTTACGAGTTACCGAGCCTTGAGTAAAGAAACCGACTTGCGGTGCATTTAAGACGAGTCAAAAAGGAAATGTGAATGATGCAATGATGTTCTTATCATATTATCAAAGACCATTAATTTCAAAGTGTGAATATATAACATATTTACTACGCGCGTAAAGCGATAAGAATTGTAACTTGTACAATCAAAACAAATGGATAGCCTATTTGCTAAAAATAAATTATGGTAAAGTTGAACACTGAAAACAAATTTAGAATGTTATTATCTTTCTTATTTTTTTTTAACAAGCGAAGTAAAACAGTTAATCACATTGACGGTAAACCCAGAATACAACTGACCCTACATCCAAAAAAATCGCCTTATATTGAGCGGAGGGTGGTTTGCATGCCATTAAGATAGGAAAAATCAACAATTTTAAAG
Source organism: Parnassius orleans (assembly GCA_029286625.1). Classification (NCBI taxonomy): domain Eukaryota; kingdom Metazoa; phylum Arthropoda; class Insecta; order Lepidoptera; family Papilionidae; genus Parnassius; species Parnassius orleans. The sequence continues at coordinate 1,270,171 of JAGSMP010000022.1, read as the reverse complement.
ATCACCTATATTATATTAAACATTTATCAACACTAAATACGGCACTTGCATGAAAGTCGGCAGCATTTTCTTTAATTGAAATAGACTTGGAGAACGCGGTGGAAACGAGGCTAATATCTAAATTACTCCATTAAAATATGAAATATATAAATTTAATAGTTATAAATTTCACAACCAAAGATAAAACAAAGATAAAAGTAAGCAACTATCTTTTTTGAAATTCGGTTTTCATAAAATGTTATCATAATAATATAAGCTAAAATTTCACAACCGGATATGAAAGAAAAATAAAAGTAAGCAACTATCTTTTTATCGAAATTCGGTTTTTATAAAAAGTTATCACAACAAATAGATTCTTCTTAAATACATATAATTATTAATATTTTAATTAATAAAAAATAATATACGTATTTTTTATTCTATTATTAAAGAAATATACTACTACAGATAGTGCAAGTAATAATAACTTTGACTCAACTTTTAAACAAATTTCTTCTTAAAACTAAACATACATTAATTGCACTGCATTAAATAAACTATAACTACAAATGAATATTTACAAGTAAATAATCCTGGAAAATACATTTTCACAGTAAGCGAACAGCATCATTACTTCCATGTAATATATTTACATTAGATCTGCACCTGTAGGTACAGCAGCGCCTGCAGCTCATTGATACTGCAGGTCATTGATACTGCAGCTCATTTATACTGCCCACAGTAGTTAATTAATATGTAAGTATTTCTCTTTAGAAAATAATTATAACGCTACCTCTCTTATATTTAAAGATCATCCAGGGTCGGCTCAACAACAAAGAAAAATTATTTTGTCACAAATGAATGAATAATATTATAAAAAATCTACTCATAGTATCTCACTCGTTCATTATACATAAAATAATTACAACTAGGACAAAAGCATTTATATAGTAAAGAAATCAGATATAATATTTATTATAAAACAAAAATAAAAATAAAACGAAGATTACCAGCGTCTTATATATTATATCATCTTCGCATTTTGCACTGCTCGGTGAATGGTGTAATTCTGCTCAATCCGCATGAAAGACAAGGTAGTGAGAATTTTGATGTACGGGACATCTCACTACCCATGTCTTTCACGAGGCAGAGAGCAAGCGCCGGCGCCATTGGAGAGCTGTTCTACTAAAATGGCTCGGCTTTCGTGTAACTGCTTTCAAATAGTTGAATATTAAACACTAAGCGTATATATGCGAATGAATGAAAGTTACACAATGTAATGATTTAATTAACTATTCCTCATTCAGTACCTACTCCGTACTCTATCTTACTACTGCGACTTATTTTAATAAATGCTTAATTGGAAATGGTGAAGAATAATTAATCGTTATGTAAAATACTTTTGATTAATGTAATTAGAACATACATATACAAATTAATTACCGGTTTTAATTTTTTTTTCGACCAATTAGTAATTCTTATTTTTTAGTGCGTGAATCGATGTCACTGTTAATAATGGAAATTTAAAAAAAAAATATTATTACTTCTTAAAATTTACTTATAAAATCTATTTCAGTGTATAATAATTTTATTTTCACTATCAACGTTGATTATATATTCAGAGATATCAATTAATAATGATTATTTCCCGCCATCAGCCACCCTGAACACCACACATTGACATTTGCACAAATCGAAAATACTCGCCCTCCTAGTAGGGTACATACCGTTATTACCGTTCTCTCTTCCAGCGTAACTTCATTTTTGGTTTTTTGGATAAAAATGCAACCAAAGGTGACCATATCAACACAACGCTTTTAGAATGCTTCCCGTATAACTTTATAAATACATCTTTAGCAAAATGATAATATACTGATGCGGATAGGAGGTCGTAATGAAAAAGTCGCCACGACTTAATTTTAAACAAAAAATTCACATTCAATATCTAACATAAAATAATTATATGTTGAGAAAATTTAAACAGCACACAAACAACAGAAGTATGGAAGTGGGTGAAAACTGAATTTAAAAATTCCAATAAATTCATACATCCATAGATACGAGTACATACAGGTAAAGCTAATGTGTCATTTGTAGCGCACATGTGGCCTTTGGCTAATACTACGAGTATATGAAACTTTTTGATTTGTCATAAAGCTAGCTAAATTTGAGCAATCAGGCAACTCAGATTCGTTCAGCACGGGCACGTTTAGACCCTAAATCAATTATAATATAATATAATGTTTGGCTGACAAAAAACGAGTTTCCTAGTTAAGTGTGAGAATACAGTCGTTTAAATAAAAATCTGCTAATTTTGTATTTTAAAACATTAGTAAATTGAATCAAAAATAACCTTCACTGTAACTCATGGGGTGACCATTATTCCACGTGGAAATTGCAGGACTCATTTACTCAGGATAAAAATATTATAATATTACTACAATATTAAGCAGAATTCAACATTAATTGCATAAGAACTGAGCAACTTTAATGTTTTGTAAATTTAGAGATTTGAAACCTAGCGTATAAAATAGATGTCTTTTATAATTCATGGACGCTAGCGTTATTTTTGAAATGGCGCTTGGGTTGTAGCAATTTCATATCGCATCGTGAGTCTATCAGTCACATCTTACGCATCAATACATACAGCAGTGAACAATGCTCTGATAATTTTCTATATATATTAACTTAACCATGTAAAATTTAAATTAACTACTAGTAACTAGTAGCTCGTAAGTGAGTACTGAAATTTGTACGAGGATTAACGGTTACCTTATGAGTTCAAGTGTAGGTTATTTATTAGATTTTCTTTAAAAATACCAATTTAGCAGAAAAGCAACTTTTGTTGAACAAGTGTACTCTGTGTGTGTGTGTGTGTGTGTACTCTCTCTCTGTGTGTGTGTGTGTGTGTGTGTGTGTGTGTGTGTGTGTGTGTGTGCGTGCGTGCGTGCGTGCGTGTGTGTGTGTGTGTGTGTGTGTGTGTGTGTGTGTAAGTAAAATTAACAAACCCTACTTTTCGTAGTGAAACATGTTATATTAAAAAGGTATATAAAGTCTAAACGTGGCCGTGCTAAACGAATCAGAGTGTTGATGAAAACGATTGTTAAAATTAAGCGAGTTTCAACAAGATTTTTGATATAATGTATTTTAAAAGTTGCACAGACTGGCAACAGCTCTCTTTTGTTGAATTTCCCACCAAAAATGCAGAGTTAGATTGAAAAAGAAAGGGTCACAAATATTCCTAGAGGCATAATATACCGCATGTTCCTGCTTTGGATTAGTGCACCTCCAATGCTAATTCAGGGTGGCCGAGCAAAGCAAACGATCACTCTCGATGAATTACGCGTCAAATGTGACACTACGATGATGGTGGTAATGATGATCATGTATAAAAAGGACGACGTTGTCGCTCAACGGAAGATGAAACCAATGAAAGAAAAAAAATAACAATAATATAAACAATATAAAAGCGGCATAATGAAAAAGTGATATAACAAAATTGATGGAAGCAAAAGAGACAGAATGTAGTAGTAAATATGATAATGATATTTTAAATATTATGTGATGAAAAAATATATACATATACAAAATACATTTATTACTCTACAAGTTAAATTACACCATATATTATTACAATATACCCATTACAATACACCATATATTATATTATCACAGCCTGAGAGCAATGAACATAACAAAAATATGATTATAATATTTTACTAAAAAAATAACACATTAATTTGAACTTACGTTCATAATTCTTTAACTCTTTTAAATTTTAAGAAGGATGACATAATGACATTGTATTAGTATTGTTCGTTTACATCAAGGTGAATTAACAAACGCAAAAATTCTACAATAATTCATATTACGTCAAATTACAATTACTCGACTTCCTTGTACATAGTACTGCAAAGCGTCAGTTGCTATTCATATAAAATAAAGGGATACGTAATAATTATTATTTTACAATAGGTACTTCCTGTGTTACAGAATATTTACGTGTCCAAATTCAACGTTTCTCTTTAAAATCAAATATTGTGTCAAATATGTATAAAATGTAACGGTACCTAGTACTTCACTACAGACGTTCAAAATAATATTATAAAAAACAAGTCTTTCAACTTACACAAAAAAAATCATCAAAATTACAGCCGTTTAGAAGGAGTTCAGTTACAAGCACACCTACAGAAGAGTTCCAAATGCGTTACAAATGACTATCGAACCACCTCGGCTTCGCACGGGTGATTTCTAGATCTCGACAACAGTGTCATCTACCGGGTCCAATTGTGAATCTAAACCACCCAGGGACATACTCTAACACACACAAAAATTTTCATTAAAATTGGTTGAGCTGTTTAGGAGGGATTCAGTGACAAACAGAAGTACAGAAGATTTATATAAAGATGATGCGTTGAGATGGAACAATATGAAACAAATCTAAATTATTACAGATAGAGAAATTAGCTTAGAGGACTCTCGTCATCAAAATAAGAAAAAAAAAGAAAAAAATTTTAGCAAGTAAATCTTACTTTGACCGGGAATTGAATGCAGTCATTTTCCAAAAAAATTACAGCCTGCTCATTACCAGATAAAAGGAAATCAATTTTTCTTGTAACATAACTTATCTTTACTTGAAAAAGCAAAATTAATGTTGATTAATGCAGAATTAATGATGTGACTAATTTATAAAATGAATTTCTATATCGATACCGTATAAATATATTTTTATAATTCCATTTCCTCTTTTTTATTATTCTTCATTATCTCCATGATGCAATTTATGTACATATCTTAAACGTCTGTTCTAGTTATACATCTTAAGGGTTTAATAAATGATTTTATGAGATTATTATGTTACCCGCTGCAATTTTTACTTTACATGATCTACTAAAATATTTAAAGTAGGTAGTTTCCATAGATTTATAAGGAGCATTTATCTTTAAATTTTAATTTATTATGATATATATCTTTTAGCTGGGCATAATATATATTGCATTAAGGATACTTTTATGATACCAAAATTATTAGAACTAGATTTTTACTTCATTTCATTTTATTAAAAATAGATCATATGGCATTACTTAAATTAAATAAAACAAAAACCTATTTTAGGTAATAATAAAAAAGTAGACAGTGACAGAAGCATTCAGTAAAATTTAACCTTTTTAAAACATACTAATTAGGGTTACCCTTAATTTCAAACAACATGCAATCTAATAGAAATAAAAAAATATATACTACTTTGGATTACTTATATGAAAATAAACAAACAATTAAGCACCTCGTTTATTTTTTCATACAATATTTCTTTATACTCGATCTTTATCAGCAACTTTATCGATTTATGCAAAAATAAATTCAGGATGTTTCTTTAAAAATTTGCTGGTATGATTTTCGGCTGAAGTAAGACTCTTCTTCTAAAATCCTTATTTGCAATTTATGTTTATACCAATATTAATGCCGAAAGTCCTTTGAGCAAACTTTTTCATTTCTAAAGTTCAGATTATCTTCAACCTGTCCCGTCTACTTCTCAACTCTTCATACAGTATTTCAAAACATTGAAATAAGTGAAGTTAAGGGGGAAATTCTTTTGTTATGACATTTTTTTTTACTTTAAATTTTTTTAGTCTTAAGTATGTCTGGAGATTTAGATATTTCGAGTACACTTTACGTAATTATCATAAAAATTATTTAAACAATTTAGTGATATACCTACATTTATTTTGAGTAATGTTCTTTGCTTTATTTAAATGGTATGGATATAATGGTATTAATATAATATTTATTTCATAAATACAATTTACATAATATATAATTATCTACACAATATAAACATAACATAACGTATATTTTTAATATACAATGTAAACCTACGATAGATATTCATAATAAATATAAAACAGTTTCTTTTTGTGCAAAATAACTATGTTGAAACTAAATTGTCAAACGTTTTTTTTTTAACTATGTGTTGAACAATTATTGATTCAAAACATTTTAAATATTATCAATTTTGAAATGAAAAAGCCATATAAAATTGTAACGAATAAAACGCGTTTGGTTGAACGGAGTATTTAATTCAAACGCTTTGAATTAGTTTGTTATCACCGATTTCCATCAGTTGTACGATTTCATGGAGTACTGTCAATTTTCAGCAGTGTTTTTTATTATAATTTGTGATTAAATAATAAAATGTTTGAAATTTCTGTTTCGATATCGAATAAGTTTTATTATTGTTCCATTTTCTCCTTATTTCTATTTATTTTTTTAATTATCTCCAACTTCCGTTTTAGTTATACATTTCTCAGGATTTAATAAATTTTATGAGATCATTACCTTATCAGCTGCAACCTATATATGACTTAAAATATGCATATATAATTCAAAAAAATGTATGAATGACGGTGGAAACCGCATTAAGATTCTTCAAGTAGTTTCAGTTTTAAGCTAATACACAGACCGACTTCGATTAGCAAATTCTTTGATGACAGTGGATTGATATTCTCAATTATGGTAAAATGGAAAAAGCTGTTTTACCTGCTTACAACAGTTCTTTACCGAAATCCTATCCTGAGCAAAACCGCAGAGCTAATCAGTTTATATGTGGGTCAGTTTATAATTGTTTGTTTGTTAAGTGCACATTTGAATAATGTCGAAATATTTTAATGTGTAATGACAGATATTATGATATGTCAACTCCTCAAAATGTATTAATTTCATTTTTACAAATCATAATTTAACTAACTTTAACGAATTGCAATCGGCTGCACCTAGTAGTAGGCTTTTAGCCGTAATATTATTTATATTATAATACCAACGCCAAAAGTAACTACATTATTCTAATCTAATTTTAGTTACAATCTCACCAAAATAAATGCTTTAAAAAAATCATAAAATGATAAACATATCATGCTTCTATATTTAATAAACCCGGGTCTTGTAAACAATCGCTATTCGCAAATTTAAAAAATGCGATGTTGAACCGGTGAAAGTTAATTGAATTTTGCAAACACCCTGAAAACATCGCTGAACTTCAAACTCAATTACGCAGGTGCCAATTCAACGTGTGACGGGTGCCGGTACACATCGAAACATGTTAGGTATTAGTTAACGGGAAACGCTGACGTTTCAATTATTCAACCGAGTTAGCTTGGTGAACTGAAACGTCCTGCTGCTCAGTTTGATTTCCGCACAACTCCAAATATTCAGATTGATGTAGTAATCCAATCAGTGCTAACGAACTGCACTGCCGTAAGCTGAATTCCTGTCCTTCCTGTACTCTCACACCGAGGGGAAGCGTTCAAACGTTTAAAGGGGTTACATGCGTTTTACCTAGTGGACATTTTCGAGGTTAATTATCTGGCTACCAAAAGCATGTTATCATCGGAATTCGTAAAACATAGCATATATAACACACACTCATATATACATACATAGTTATTTTAATACGTTTTTCTGTTTGTATAGTTGTTTTTATATTGTATTCATTTATTATACAGAAACAGTTACAAAGATTGGTGCTGACGTGTAACTTATTTTAATGATTAACTAATTTATTGTTTCTTGACAAAAAAGTGGTATACTTTTCTTTCCTGCTTGTGGAAACTATAAAAATTTTATAAAATAAAAGTTACAAGCAACTAAATAATTTTTACATTAAAAGGCATTAAATAACATCTACAGTGTTATTATCATGAGAATTATTTTTATAACATAAAACATTCGGACACGATACAAACACTCACACTCATCTAAAATGCTTAAGTTGAAAATGTATATCTAAGCGAGACTTTTGATAAGCTCTAATGTAAATGATGAAAACTACACATATATTTATCGAATGAAGGCTTCCAACTAAATGTTATAGCCAGTTTAGTACTTAATTTGCTAATATTAGTGTTTTAAAAAAAACTAAAACAACACTACGATTTGTGATGACGTCTGTGAAAATAATAAGACATAGTCATGAAATTATTGTTTTGTAATCAGTTCTAAACCGATTGCAAGATTTCAGATTTTTCAGACGTTCAGAATTGGATGGAAACAGAATTAAAAGATCCATTACATTCGTACATCCATGCACTGATACAAAGGTTTTGTTTTGTATGAAAACAGATGTGCTTCCAAACTTTTGGACGGTAGTGTTTGTATATCTTACAATAGTATTATATATATAGATTGAATGTACAAATTAATATTTTTATCATTTGTTCAATCCTTTTAAAGCCACGCGCAAGACTTATAATACGTATGCGTGCCAGGGCGTAGCTACCGCCGTATCAGCCGTATCAATGATACGGGCCCCGGGCTACAGGGGCCCCGAACGTGTGTAAACATAAATTCGTAAAATGTTATCCACAATCTCACTCAAACTCATAGGCCGTACTTCCCGAGAAATATATCATATCATTAAAAAGTGCCCAACGTGCCTAGAGAAAATTTCTATTCAAAAATTACGAAATTAAAAAAAGGAACCTCTTTTTACCCGGGTTAAGCGGGCGCCCAAAAGTTGGCATCACAAAACGTCTCACGTCACGATTGCGGATTTTTCCGTAGATCTACGGAACTTTTTCATCGTCTACGGAACTACGGAATTTGAGTTGAAATCTACGGAATTTGATTTCCATGTTAATTTTTTTTGTATTTCACAGTCCTTTCAGAATAATTACATTTTTAAAAACTTAACAAAAAACATTTTTTATCATGAGTGTGAAACTTAGCCGACAATCGAGAATCGAAAATTTTAACAATAGAAGTAATTTTTTTAGTTTAATTATCCAGAAATATTTAAGTGTTAATTGTTTTTTACGAAAAATAATTTAATTAAAAGAAAACCATTAATTTTTAATCATTTTTGTGGTACTTTTTTCTTATATGTGCAGCTTGATTCGATGTTATACTACAATTAAACTTATAGTCCGTACGGATAAAGAATGGGATTAGAAATGGCTCATCGAGCCCGTACCGTCAGCATGCACAGTACCAATAGCGGAAACCCGCTAATAACGGTATATCGTTATATTATTCATTGGTTAATTTGTAATTTTATATTAATGGGAAAATATTTGAAAATAATTGTATATCCAAATAGGTTTATGAATTTTAAAATAACATTTATAACTAGTGATCCGCTCTGGCTTCGCAAGGCATTTAATGAGTGGGCGACAGTAGGAATTCATAAGAGCAGACGAAGGTTATATGAACTTTACCATGAAAGATCATATAATATTTCCGATGCTTTTAGAGAATATGTCAAAAATTATTCTAAAATTTAAAAAAGTTTCTCCGAAGCCAAATCTTTACATATTAGCAACAAAATTAAGACCTAAGAATAAAATTAAAATGACGTGGAGTATAATTCACAGCGAAACCTATTGCAATACATATTATGGCGAATCGTGTATGTCAAAAGCAGTCATATGAATGGCATAAAGCATGCAGACTTAAGAGAAGTGATTTAATTCACCTCGTTCTACCAGGCTATGAAAACATCGATAAAATCAAGAAGCTGATGCTCAAAAATTGTCAGAGAAGTCTTAGAGAGTTGTTCACGAGGGGAACATACGACACGATACGTGTAAGCCCCGTCCCAGCACGCCTAGGCCTGGTTTCGAAGGAGCTCAATTTTGTCTAAACATCATTAAACTTCAACTGAATTTATTTTCATAAAAAGCTAGAAAAAATATAAAAGGTGGCGACAAATGAGCTGTCAGGCAAATTCTTTCGCCTTGAAAACTAGAATTCGTTAAGCCAGAAGAAAACAATTTATTTCTGCCGCCAGACAGTGCTCTGATATGTACCAGTTTGAAGGGTAAAAGAGCTAGTATAATTTTAGTATAACCAGGTTGTTGATTGCGAGGCATTTCATATTCATAGCATTGACTACGCATCTGTGTTTGTAATTGGTTGCGGATGTTCTTAGGCTTTAGTAGCTACTTACTATCTCAGATTACACATTTTTATTAAGCAATTTTTTTTAATAGGGATTATTATAATACTAGAGTACGTGATTGCAAATAAAGCCAGGATATAAGGTGATTACTACCATGCTGTTTTTAAACGTTTTCATATTTATTTGTACAACATATTGAATTGGAAATTAATGTTTCAAAAAGGCCCTCTGGCTTTCGGCCGGTTCTTTCCAGGGTACAGAGGTTCTTTTTGAACCAGTGATAAAAGCATAAATGTCTTTTAATAATTTTAAACATTCTTGTAATCTATATTTAATAAAAGTTAATTTATTAGATTCTGTTTTATACATTTAGCTAGTGTCGCAATAATATATGTAAAAAGGAGCGACTCATATCTTTAGCATCACCGCACAATATGATTTAACTATCCGACTTCTTATATGATAAAGTCCCGATTTTACTGTTTCCGGGGCTAAAATTATTAATTCAGGGAAGATGTTGGTCGATTGAAGTAAAAGAAAATACTCGGAAGAAGCCGAATGTTATTCCCGAGTCGATCTATGACAATGTATTGGCAAGCAAAGGGTTCTACTTTGTAATTTTGAAGTGAACATTTCTTCTGAAGTGAAACTCGATAAAACGAAAAAGCGACACTAAAAAGAGACAAACATATACATCTATAAGATTTAGCCTGCGAGCGAATGATATAGAATACAGTGTAGTAAGCGACAGTAGCCTTGGCAGGGTGCGGACCGCGAACTCAAAAGTTTGTGGGTTCAAATTCGCCCTTCGAATATTGTCGTGAACCACTCCTAACACAAGCATTTTTAGCTTACCAGTTGTGGTTAAAGGTAATATTTGTAATGTTAATAGCATTGCTAGTATTTAAAAAAATAGATTGTTTCCTATTATCGCATTGTCATAGCATAAAATTTGCGGCATATCGCACATCGCAATTTGTCGCAAATTTTATGCTCTACAAATTTTATAACAGGTGTTAACATCATTGGAGCAATAGAAACCGAGATGATCGCGAAAAACTTTTTGACCTTTGACCTTTGACCTTGAATAACTTACGACGCAGACACGAGATTTTATGAGACTTTTGAGACAACTTTTAGAACGCCAAAATGAAGGTACTTATATACGAAAATTCAGCTTATTATCTCTCATTCCGAGGTTGACCCCTTTTTAGGGTTCCGTAGATACACAACAAGGAACTCTTATAGTTTCGCCATGTCTCGTCATGTATATACCGGGTGATTGGGAGATGGGTGCAAAGCTTTCAAGGGGCGCTAGTATAGACAATTTAGAACCATTTAAGCTATGCAAATCATAGATGAAGTCTAAGCATTTTTTTTTAAATAAGTTTTTATGATTTTTAGCGAAAATGCCCAAAATTTTCTAATTAACTATTATTCATGGCCAAATTAAACAATAACAAACATGTTTATTTTTATTTTATTCTATTAAAGTCATGTGTAAGCAATCTAATAAGGCATGTTTTAAGCACATGTATCTTAAGATAATTTTTTACAGACGTTTGAAGTTTATGAAAAAATCTAAAATTTATAAATACTGTGTTTAGCTCTCATTTAAAAAAAACTAGGCTAGGTTTTTTCGTTCAAACCTCTTTGAAAACATGCTTGATTATCGCTCTTTGTTTTGAGGTATCATTCATGCCGATATCATAAAAATGTTGAAATTAGGACCTGCAAACAAATTTGAGGAAGAAAAAAATTTTCTTTTGATATCTAATTAAAACAAAATTTGAACTGAAATTATCTATTTTTGATATTTATAATAACTGCCGTGATTATTGTTTACAAGCACAGGCCCGGTTTTTGCTCTACAAATACTTTTTTTGTTCAAAATTGTAGCGTAGTAAAATTCTAAGAAACAAGTTGTGGGGATTTTCTAAACAATAGCTGCCGGTTGCATGGTATTTCCAGGTAGCTCGCCCAATGAATAGAACTTTAATTTTAAAGCAAAACCGACTTAGTTACAAGGGAAACAGAGTCATGTTTCTTTAATTAGGGTCAGTTAGAATTAACTGAATGGAGCGGGAAGCCATAACATTAGTCAAATAACTACTGCCCTTGTGAGTGGACGTTATCGCGTTGATACACAATTTAACCTTGTTCAGTTGAAGCCCTCTGCGCGCCTGCAAGTGTTGATCCTGTTAGTTCTTTACAACTTTGTGTCCAGTCGTAGCCTTGTGCTCCTGCACGTGTTGATTTTGGACTATTTTGATGTACTGAGTTGACATTTAGCGCGCTCTTATGCTGTTTTTCTTCATTATTAAGTGACTATGGCTACTTTTTCGAATCAGAAATATGCGGATATCATCTTTATGTATGGTAGAACAGATGGCAACGGATCATTAGCACGACGGATGTATCAGAGCGCTATCAGAGGCATTCATGCACCTGGCGTCAAAGATGATATTTTGGCAGCGTTTGAAGCGGATCCTACAACTAGTACTAGAGTACTAGCTCGAAATTTAAACATTTCGCAATGGAAGGTGTGGCATACAATGCACCAAAATGACAAATATCCTTTCCATGGCAGAGGTGTGCAAGGTCTGGAAGTGCAAGATTTCCAAAGAAGGATGCAGTTCTGCCGTTTTCTACTTAACAGGGATATTGAGGATGTATGGTTCTTAAAATCGATCTTGTGGACAGATGAAAGTAAATTTTCTAGGGAGGGAATCACCAATTTCCATAACCTGCACGAATGGGCGGCCAAGAACAACAATCCACATTGTAAAAAACAAGTATCCTTCCAGAGAAAATTTTCATTAAATGTGTGGGCTGGAGTAATAGCAGAACATTGATCGGGCCCCACTTCTTGCCGGACTCTTTAAATGGCGAGAATTACTTGCAATTTTTGGAAATGGATTTACCGTTGCTTGTGGAGAAATCCGGTGCCCCGATATTTGAAACAAGTCGAGAGGTAATTTTTCAACAAGATAGCTGCCCAGCGCATTGGACTTTGACCGTTCGAGGATTTTTAAATAACAGCTTCCCTCAAAGTTGGATTGTATGAGATGGACCCATCCCTTAGCCCACACAGTCACCTGATCTGACTCCAATCAACTTTTACATGTAGGGCCGAGCCAAAGAACTAGTTTATACGAGCATAGAAATAAATACAAAGAAAAGAACTAATAGCTCGAATAAATTCTGCATTTGAAACCATGAAGGCGGAGATGAAACTTAAAATCACGACCACAGAAGCGAGAAACCGGGCCCGTGCTTGCATTAGAAATAACGGCCGTCAGTTTGAACATGAATAATAAAAGATTTCAATTAAAATTTCGTTTTAATAAGTTAGTTAAAAATTTAAATTTACTCCCTCAAATTGGTTTGTAAGACTTAGATTCAACATTTTTAAGATATCTGCATGAATGATACCTCAAAACAAAGAGCGATAATCAAGCATATTTTCAAAACATGCTTGATTATCGCTCGAAAGGTCTGAACGGAAAAACCTAGCCTAGTTTTTTTTTTTTAAATGAGAACTAAAAACAGTATTTATAAATTTTAGATCTTTTTCGTGAACTTCAAACCTTTTTAAAAAAAATATCTTAAGATACATGTGCTTAAAACATGTCTTATTAGATTGCTTACACATTACTTTAATAGAATAAAATAAAATACATGTTTTTTATTGTTTAATTTGGCCCTAACAGTTAATTAGAAAATTTTGGGCATTTTCGCTAAAAATCATAAAAACTTATTTAAAAAAATGGTTAGACTTCATCTAAGACAAGCATGGCTTAAATGGTTCTAAATTGTCTATACTAGCGCCCCTTGAAAGCTTTGCACCCGTCTCCCAATCACATTGTATAATGAAGTTAAAAGGAAAACTATCACAGCTAAGTAGAATTAAGAAGTTAACAAGTAACGGTCGTCCAACTTATAAAACACACTTGGATTAGTAAAAATTTCGTTACAACTCCATAGAAAATGATTTATGACTAGCTGCATTATAACTTTGTAATGTTATTGTAAACTTAAAAATAAACATTTTATGAAGAAAACGACTTATATGCATTACTACTATTAGCTTTACTTTTTCATTTGCGGGATAGATAGGGTATTATTTTCAAAATCAAAAAGTTTTTTAACCTTTTTTGAATATTCATACTACACTCCCTATAAGTCTGATTTGAAAATAAGTGCTTCAGTTACGATCTTCCTATTTGGGTCTATTTCTAGTCGTTATAGCGGTCAAACCGCGAACTCACTTATTATGCTCATTATCAAGAAAGTCCGCGTATTGTGACGGGCAACTGCAGAACCCTGCCTCCACATTGTGCGTGGCCCGACACGCACTTGGCCAGTTTTTATTTATGCTAAAGTGACTGGACTAAGAGTCTATTCTACGATATGGTCACTCAACACAAGCATTACTACATGCTTCCTGGGCGACTCTAGCCACAGAATATTGCTTGTAAGACCTAAGTTAAAGAAATAAACAATTTTTTTTAATATGGGGTAGGGGAATCCCTCTAGCGCCGGACAGCACATAGTACCGGACAAATCAAGTCAAAATATGAAATAACGTTCTTATTAACACTCGCTTATAGAAAGAAGTCAAACTCAACGGACAAATCCCCCCACGGCGCGGGAGGCGTCAGTCTCGCCTGATACGACTTATAGGTGACATTTTAGTCATTTTGCACATGAATCCCATACATCGAGTAACATTTACTAAGTCATAAACCACCATGTAGAGTGAATAAATTGTGTGTAGTGCTTTTGTTTCAATCATTGGTAAGTACGCTTTACATTGATATTAGTTTTTTTGGCAGATTTATTAATAAACTTTATTATAATCGAAACCATACTGCTGTATGTTATTCCCCTAAATCCGGACAATAACAGATTCCCTAGTACCGGACAAATTGAATTAGACCAATCTAAGTTCCTTAGTGCCGGAAAAGTATTTTAACAAAATAGTTTGCTTGTTCTATTCCATATAATTTTGTATTTTTATTATTTATCTTTTCAGATCATTTGACATAATGGTGACGTAATACATAGACGTAAAACGAATTTTATAGTAAAATTTTGATTGTTTCGCTATACAAATAACATTTAATATATGCACAACAAGAAAATGGAAAAAAAGGAAATAAGAAGGCATACGTAAATCTAAAAAGACAAATGACAAAGGAAAAAAATAACTAAAGTAAAACCTACTGAAAAGAAGCTGTAGAAGTACTATTGTGTTGTTTGTTGCGAAGACTACAACGAGGACTGGATCCAGTGTGGAGCATGTAAAGGATGGGCTCATGAATCCTGTGCAGATATCCCAGTGTTCAGACGTCTGTTTGTGATGGTTGTAAATATTTTGAAAGTTTTCTTATTCTGGTAACTTTATGTTGAAACGTCAAGTGTTAGAAAATATTCAATAATTTCTTATCCGTAGTTAAAAATTTAACTTTTGTTCATTTATCTGGATGTTTATAGTGATTATGTGGCTCTGGGCGTTTATTGTATTAATGTAAGATTATTTTGTGACTTTAAATTTTTGTAAACCTACACGTGCCTGGTCCTGTCCGGTCTTAAGTGTTAGAATTTATACAGGTCCGGTACTAGGTGCCAAATTTCAATAAAGCCTAAAACTAAACCAAATGATTGATTCCATTTTGACTTGTTATAAATATATAATATTTGCCTTTGTTGATTTATTATAATGTCTTATATGAGTCTTTAAATAAAAACGTTAATTATTTAAATAAAACATAATTATTCAATTTTGTTTTTACTAAAATCCTTAAGTGTGCGGTACTGGGGGGACTCCCCCTAGTGGTACTGACCGGAATAGAAGAGCATTAGTTGCCCAAAAACATGTATTCGTGCAATATGCAATACATATAATAAAATACTTGGTATATTATTCCTCCCGTCACTATACATTTATGAAGTTGGCATGTTTGTTTTTAAAAATAAGTCAGTGTTTATTTATATATCCCCGAAACCGACGGAAATAACTAATGTTAGTCATGGTATTAAATTTTTAATATTGGAATAAAATAGGATTGATGAATTTAATATTACAAGAGTACACTAATTAATTATATTTTTTTTATTATATTAGATTATTATTTTTTTGTAAAAATTACACAAAATATCTTTCATACAATACAAAGGTAACAAAATATTTTTGTAACATTATCTCAAATATCGCAGGCTTTTGATTGAATCTGAAGGATCTCCCCAGATTTTTATGATGAAATCAGTCTCAATTTTGCCATATTCCGGTATTTGATAAAATCCTAGAATTTTGTTCAAAATCCTGTTTCATCAAAATCTTGCAACATAATACTTTTTTGTAATGTTCTTTACATTCCTATATAAAAAAACAGTGTAAATGTGTTATACAGATAATACAGAAAGTTATTTCCTAATGGATGCGTGTAAACGGTCATGAAGAATGCATATCTTTTACAATACGTTGTCATATACCAACAAGATAAAAAAAGATGTAAGGATAAGTACCAGAGTGTTAGCCGAGTGTAATAAAAAAACATCATAATGTATACAAAAATATGTTAAGGTTAGATACAGATTGTAAAATTAAAAGAAAACATTTAAACATAAAAAAAAACTTTATGATTGAGTTACGAAAATGGACATACGGAAGCTTCGTTAAAACCGAGTCGTAGATAGCGTCAATATCCGTTTTTGCCGCCATTTCAATCGGCGTTCCGACACGCCCTAAGCACTGGTCGCTCACCCTCACATATTTTTCATCGCCGTATAATTGAAATGGATCTAGAATTTGATTACATTTTAGCAGTCGTTGTTTTAGATGACAATTTCTTTTAAAACAACATTATCATTACAGCCTTTTTTTCACAAGTCCATTGCTGAACAAAGGTCTGTCTTAAGGAATTCCAAACACTGTCGTAAGCCAAATTCAAAGTCGTTGAGCCAAATTGTTGATAACATATTTAAATCAGTTAAAATATCAGTTTCAGTTTCGCTTACAATGGAACAAAGTGTTATAAAAGTTTACGAATAAATTTTAAAAAGGCAAAAAGGGGCCTTATTTTTTATTTAAACTTATGTTAAATAAAAAATAAATCCTAAATTATTCAAATTGTACAAACTTATAGCTTTCTTATCTAAAAGTAAAGAAATATTATCAATTAAAATACTGATCGGAAATTTATGGAAAAGCGCGTATATTAAACGATAATGATTTACTACGTTTCGAATGTTGTGACTTACGGCACTGTAAAACAATTTCCATATTACTTATGTTTTGGGATTACCGCTTGTGGTTGAATAATTATTTTAATATTTCATTGGGATACTAGTAAGACTACTTGGTAAGACTACTGGGAATACCCCAATAAATTATATTACAAATTGTCAATTTTATAATTGACACAATCGCTTGAGCTTATTCGCTGGCTGATATATATTATGGTGTCATATATAAATGAATATAAATATTATAGCCGCAATCAAAATATAATTAAGTTTGTTATAAAACATGCAAATGAGGATGCAATTTATAAGAGCAATTTTAACAAAATGTTCGAAACTGACCTACCTGTGAACTTGTCGTGGGAAAGAAGAGCGCCCCGCCCAAACGTTGAATTCTCCATTGCGCAGGCTGCGGAAATTGATGACAAAATTCATTCAAATCATTTATAATCATACAAAATTAACGCGCCATTATAGATTATTCATAAAATGGGGAGTATAATTTCGCGACAAACATTGCTCATCTAGAAATATTACCACTCAAAAATTGGGCTTATTCGTAATTTTTTATTATATTTTGTTCATGATTAGTACCATTCTCCTAATTTACAAAAATAATGAAATTGTAATAACGAAAAAATTAAAAAATCATACAAATTCAAAAGTCACGTCGCATGAGCAAGAAAAAAAAATTCGCTTAGACGACAATACAGCAAGGCAATTTTATTTTATTAACAATGTAAAATGTTTACAAAATAAATAAATTAAAAATAAATAAATAAAAGGTATGTTTACCGGTAAACTAATTGTCCTTTGTAGTCTTCTAAGTTTCTGTTCCTGCAAACAACAATGTAACGCCACGTAGCAATATTACATTGGCATACCTGTAACAACGGAGAAAATGTTGTTTGATCCGAATTCAATTCACACCAAATATATCATACACTAAAATAAATATAACTTAAAAATAACGCACAGCAGACACAAAAAAAAAACATCGCAATGTCAATATAACATAATTAAAATAAGTAATTCGCATTGAGCTATCGCATAATATAAAATGCTACTACTACGTAAACAAAAGCTGAATAAGTGAGTTATAAAACTTACCTAAGTTACAACAGCTCGGAGCAATTTGATCTTGGAGTATTTCGTACGAGTACACCTGTCGGACAAAAATCTTGTTTAAATATTGATAATACACATGGATAAAATTAACAATTTAAATAAGTAAAGTTTAAGTTATACGTGGTAAAGCTATGCATCAGCTATGAGATTATGTTTGTAGCACAAATGTGTCGACTCGACTAGGGAAGGACCACGCTCTTACATAATACCATTAAAATAGCAGTTTGTTGCTGCTGTTTCGTATGTTGAGTGTAGAGAACCGGAGACCCTTTTTTTAAACGAGTCATTCCATCTTAGTCCTCAGTGGTGACAGCGCATCTGCATTTTGATTCTTAATCGATAATCGATGTAAAAGTATATGTGCCACAGATCCAATTACCATCAGGTGTCCTGAGTGCTCATTTGTCGCCCTTATTCTATATAATAATGCATTTTACTTCTTGTAGAAGCCTTATAGTTAAACTCCAGTGCATCAGATAAATTGCACTTCATGAATTTTTTATATGCTGATTAACCATACGAGGGGTGATCCAAAAGTAATGATAATCGGTTACTTCAGGTCCGAATAAAAATCCAAAAAAAATATTTTTTGCTTGCTTATATACTCACTACGTCAGCCTAAAAAAATCATATAAATAGATCACGATTTCCGGGAGATACATTCATTTGAATACGAACTGTCAAAGAGATAACATCAACATGGAGAAAAACGAAATTAGAGCTGTCATCAAGTACCTCTGTTTGAAAAAAATGTCTTCAAAAGACATACACAGTGACTTAGTGGAAACATTGGGGGACTCTGCTCCTCCATATTCTACAGTTGCACGCTGGGCCAAGGAGTTTAAACTGGGCAGAACATCCACTGAAGATGAACATCGCGGAGGACGCCCATCCACGTCCTCACTGAAGACAACGTGAAAAAGTCGAAGATGTTGTGTTGGCAGATCAGTGACCATCAGGCATGTAGCTGAGGTCACAGGGATCTCATATGGCAGCGTTCAAAGAATCCTTGCGAACGAGTTGCATATGAAAAGATCTCTGCGCGTTGGGTACCCAGAATGTTAACCGACGAGCAAAGAAAATCGAGTTGACATTTCGAGGTCAATCTCGAAAAGTTCAAACAGATCAAGATAATTTTTGTTCCGTTTTGTGACTATGGACGAGACCTGGATCCACCATTTTGATCCTGAAACGAAACAACAATCGATGACTTGGAAGCGAGCCTCCTCACCGACGCCAAAGAAATTCAAAGTTTCAAGTTCGGCGGGAAAGGTTATGGCATCTGTTTTTGGGACGCTCGAGGCATAATTATGGTGGAATATTTGGAAAGGTAGCCACTATTACGGGCTCTTACTACGCAGACCAAATAAGAAGATTACGGGAGGCCATTAAGGAAAAGACGCGGCAAACTGCGAGCTGGAGTGCTGTTTCACCAAGACAACGCACCGGCTCACAAAGCCGCAGTTGCGATGGCTGCCATTCAAGAAACGGGATTCGAACTGCTCGAACACCCTCCCTATTCGCCAGATCTAGCTCCTAGTGATTTCTACCTCTTTCCTCGGCTCAAGGAACGCCTCCTAGGCAAGAAATTCGAAGACGATAGTGAAGTAATGGCCGCTGTTGAAGCGTTTTGGGAGGGTCAAGACAAAGAATTTTTTTCAAAGGGAATCCTCGGTTTAGAAAAAAGATGGACTAAATGTATTGATTTGTTAGGAGACTATGTAGAAAAATAAATTATTATTTTAACTTTAATTACCGTGTTTTATTTTCATTATCGTTACTTTTGGATCACCCCTCGTAAGTCTCATTTTGCACGACTGAAAAACGTTAACAAAATTAAGGAAATACAAAGTCCGCATTGGAATGGCGTTGATAACTTTTTGGCTCCATAACTCTTTCACGTCTGATAATACTGGGTTAATCGTTATAGGTAAGGATACATTATGGCAAGAAACACTCAATGTCTATAGACCGAATGTCGGTGTTCACGTTGTCGTTCAGTGTTGCAAATACAGTGCCGAATGTTAGTATGCCTTGGTTTTCCATAAGTTTTCGGACGACCGACATCATATTATTGGTAAAAAACAACAGGTGATATGATTTAAATCAAAATATATCATAATATATTATAAATATTAAAATAATATGTAATTTTGAACTCCAATAACTTAAAAGCCGTTATGATAATATTTCAGACAGAAACATATTGCAATGATATAAAAGACGTTTGATATTGTAGCATTAAATCATACCGATAGAGTCAAACATTGAATAACTTTGCCCACAAATATTGGAAACGCTTCCTGTATTTAGAAATCGATCAAATGGCGCATGCGTGGTTATCATGTTCACCATTCGTCGGCGCTGTAAGCTTATCCCCACAATTTCATTACTTAAATGAATTTGCTCCTTGATTTTATTCGCATTAAAAACAATATATGCACGTATATCCCTTGCGGCAATTTGTTTAGGGTCGGACAGTGGGGACAGTTAGAATGCTTTGATTTAGGTGAAAATCAAAAATTTTTACGTTCGCAAATTTATTGCACAAGGGTTGAATTTGTGTAGTAAAACTTATCATGATGATGGCCCATAAACGATTTTCGACCACAGCGACTGCTAGTGATTAATGGTAAGCTCACAACTGGGGAAGGGATATCATAGTGCCATAAGTGTAAACACAGATGCAGTCACTCGTCCTACCCTACTCTATCCGTGCCCGACGTGCAGTGTCTAATAGCGGTGCAATTGCAACTCAACCAGACACGAAAACTTACGATCTGCGCTTACATAATATTATTATGTACAGATGTTGGCTCGGGCTGGGGTTCTAACCCAAGACCGACGGCGCGTTAGCATACGTATACTGTAATAGAAAAAAAAACCGCTATACTGTATTATAAAATGTACCTAGAACTTGGTTGGATTACGAAAATATTTTGATATCGGAAACAAATAACCTTATTGTTTGCTACATTTAAAGAATAAATAGGAATAGCTGAGACTTTTATCTTTGCTTTAACTTAACAAAAAGCTACTTGAGATTAAAATACGACGCCTATAGTCTAGGAGTGATTAAACATGATTACAAATACAAAAGCAGAGGGAAAGAAAAATTAAATACAAAATGAGCTTTAAAACAAAAAAAAGACAAAGCTGCTAGTTTAACATGAGGCGAACAGCTGAGGCTTTATGTATATTTTTATTCGAGCTTACGGCACCACAATTCATCGATGCCTCCCTGACCTCGGATAAAGCTAACGGCCCGGTGCATTCGCCGTAGCGAGTTCAACGGCACACGTTTTTTTTCGCCAACTTTTACAACCGACACCGCCATTCAAGCCGCGTCTGCTTTAGGCTTATAATGCATCAGATTAAAAGGGGTACACTCCGCAGCCCGTTCAATAGATGGCGTTGATTGTGCTCACGACGGCTACTCTCAAGTGCTTTTTCCTTACTTGACACGATGGCTTACATAACTCAACACATCTGTAGGTTTTACCGGCCAATATTTTCTTGCAAAGTATGAAGCTTCTCCGATAAATTTAAATTATATTTATATGTCCTTACCTACAATAATACCAATACCTATTCATATTTTTCAACAAAAATGTAACATATTTAATATTATCCAAGTAAAACCAAATGTTTGGTGAAAATAAGAACGAACGTACGAAAGAATTGATGAACAAGAAATGGATATTCCTAACTACTTAATAATAATTACGAGTATAATAATCGCGCTCTGACTATAATTGCTAGCTTCTCGTGAAGAAGGCCCAACTATCGATTAAAAAAGGGTGTGGTATGGACCATGTCTAATGTGATGTCAGTTTAGTAAAATGACACTTAAAATAAATTTATACTAGATAATTTATAGTCTTGTAATGTAATAACTGTGACAAAAACAATATATATATATGCGAGCGATATTTATACATAATTTATTTGTGATCGCGTTGACGAAAAAGGCTCTAACGATTTCGAAGAAATTTAGCGAGGGGGCGAAAAATAGATTCATTTCTGGGAAAATTCGCAATCTTCGTGCACAGAGCAAAAGACTTGATTAGCTCGTGCAATATAATTGGAAATTCCGCTGCAGAAATCATCTTTCCAATAGACCAATGGTCTGGCCAGCGTAGGTCTGCCACGCCACGCTGGAGTGCGCGTGTTCTTATTCTGCAATTTGGTCAGTTTTTCTTTGTTCACACGATCTCACACGGTCTCACAGCTAGGCAAACTAAATTATTAAAGACTAATAAAATGTTTTGTATGCGTACATTTTAATGACATAGCGCCATTAAAACTTTAGGTACTTTTCAACCGTTTAAAGCTTTGGTCGAAAAATGTTTAATTACAGTATTTTACAGAAAATCACTGTTTTATCGATAAACAATAAAACCTATTTAAAATCTTTAATAATTAAAAAAATATATACATTCAGTCAAAAAAGTATCGGGAATAGATGATTTGTTTATGGAACCAAATTCATTTTTTTTTATTGTTATTAGATTGGCACAACTGTTTTCCATTTTGGCGCGGAGTTTGAGTTACATCTGTTATTTAGATTAAATACAGTGCAGTTTTTAGTTATATCATATCTAGTGTGTATTGCGAATTTCACAATGGACAAAAACATCGAACAAAGAGTTTGTCTTAAATTTTGCATCGCCAATGGAATTTCGTGTTCGGAGTCACTGAAAATGTTACAGAAGGCTTACGGTGAATCGACTTTATCAAAAACACGTGGTTATGAGTGGTACAGAGCGTTCAAAAGCGGTCGAAATGTGATGGAAGATTTGCCTCGCTCTGGTAGGCCATCAATGTCTGCAACTGAAGTTAACATCGCAAAAGTGAAGAAAATAGTGACTGAAAATCCTCATTCAAGTTTGAGAGAGATAGCCGCCGAACTTTCTGTGTCTCACGAGTCGATCCGTACCATTTTAAATAATCACTTAGGTATGAAATATGTTGCCGCTCGGCTAGTCCCAAAAGACCTGAATTTTCTCCAAAAACTCAATCGCATAAGAGTCGCTGAGGACATGCCAGAACGAGTCAATTCCGACCCAACATTCATGAAACGCATTGTTACTGGTGACGAGACGTGGGTTTACGAGTTTGAAATGCACACTAGTCAACAAGCTTCGGAGTGGCGCCTTCCAACTGAACCGAAACCGAAAAAACCACGTCAAAGTCACGAAAAGTGAAAGCCATGTTGACTGTTTTCTTTGACTATCGCGGTACTGTGCACTCGGAATTCTTGCCGGGAGGTCAAACGGTATATAAAGAATATTATATGAGCGTTATGGGGCGTTTAAGAGAGCAAATTAGACGAAAAAGGCCAGATTTGTAGAAAAAAAATTCTTGGATTTTGCATCACGATAATGCGCCTTCGCACAAGGCCATCATTGTGAACAAATTTTTGACCAAAAACTCAACAAATATTTTCGAGCATCCACCTTATTCACCAGATATGGCTCCAGGTGATTTCTTTCTTTTTCCTAAACTCAAATTACCACTTCGTGGCACCCGTATTCATTCGGTAGAAGACATAAAGGAGAATTCGCAGCGAGAACTGAACTCAATTGCGGAAAAAGCGTTTAAAAAATGTTTTGATGATTGGATTATTCGTTGGAGAAAGTGTATCGTTTCTGAAGGAGCATACTTTGAAGGTGATAAAATAAACTTGGATGAATAACTAACATTTTGTGTATTATTGATCTTTTCCCGGTACTTTCTTGACAGAGTAGTATGTACGAGTAATTGGTTTTTCGGAAACGGCTCTAACTATTCGTATGAAATTTTAGATTTAAATGTTTCACTTACTTTTCTACTATATTTTACTTACCAACTCTTTCTTAACAACATTTACCTAGATAAGTGACATTCCTGAGGAAATTATATTTCATTCTAACGCTGTCCAAATCTGGGTCGCAAAAGTACTTTTGGTTATTAATGTATTGAAAATAAACTATCAAGGGTATATATACAATACACATATATACAATATATATATATATATATAATAAACAAATTCACTTCGGATGTTAATAACGCATCTGCAACGTTCATTATCAGAATGAGGTTATGAATAATATCTCCTTGTGGGATAAAGTCCCAGGTTTGTGGAAGATCACGAAAAGTTCGCTTTAGGATTTTCAGGCTGACGCTTTTACAGGTGCCAATGGCATTAGCAACATTGCACTAGATCTCGCACGCTTTTGTTTGTCTATTACTTTCTACTGGTTAAATATCCATACATAAATATATACATAAATATAAATACCATATCCATGGTATAGAAAATACCACCGGTATTTAATCAATCGATAAACTTGCGAAAATCAAAAATTCGTTTAAAAACACTTTAGATACCTACGCTTCAAAGAAAATGTATCGTATTATAATTAGTTCAACTATGGCACATGAGTAATTAAACCGTACCGTATGTTTACTCATGTGACTATAGCGCCTCCATCAGTCTTATATAATTTGAATTTAGAATACAGAAAAGAAATGTGCCACCAGCATCTAATTGACATTTAAATATTTTTTATGTAATTCAGTACTTTTAAAGTTATTCAAATAAAAGCGAAATACCCCTAGTCAGTGTTGATGTGTGTTAATATGAAGGATATAATGCCATGTATTATATAATGTCCAGAATTTTAAGGAAAAATATTGAACTGAGTTATCCTTTGTACACTAAAGTGATAGGAACTAACTAGAATGAAATAATATTAAAAACTATCGATCCGCCCCGGCTTCGCACGGTGGATTTCTGGATCTCAACAACAACGCCACCAACCTTATCCAATTGTTAATCTACACCATTCTATAATCAACTTAATCACCACACACAAAATTTTATCAAAAGGTCAGCATTCCAGCTGTTTAGGAGTTCAGTCACATTGATACGGACAGAAGAATAATATAATACATAATATGCATATATTATACATATAAACCGTCCACTTGAATCATTCTATTGATGAAAACTGCATCAAAATCCGTTGCGTAGTTT
This sequence comes from Parnassius orleans, assembly GCA_029286625.1. Taxonomy (NCBI): domain Eukaryota; kingdom Metazoa; phylum Arthropoda; class Insecta; order Lepidoptera; family Papilionidae; genus Parnassius; species Parnassius orleans. The sequence continues at coordinate 1,244,900 of JAGSMP010000022.1, read as the reverse complement.
AAAAGATCTAAGCGTACAGACGGCGGGAAGCGACTTTGTTTTATACTATTGTAGCGATGATAACGAGTTGTACGGCAATTTAACGGCCGGAGGGTATGTCATGATGAAGATAAGCGGTGTGTTGTGACACTGAGTGACACCAAATAACGTTCTAGTGAGACGTCATTGCCTTATCGGTTTACTGAACAGAGATAGAGAACTGTTGGAATGACCTACGAAGCGCCATTTGTTTATACATACCTCAGTACAGACGCCGATTACGTTTAATATTTTGCTCGGTGCGCAGTTACAGCAATACTGAATCACCAACAATAACAACATTTAGCGTTAATTGCGTTTATTGTGGACATAATACATTTAAAAGTAATAAACTTGACTGTGGCGGAGCCCAAATGGAGGTCAATATTTTTAGGCTTGTATGTATGTTTCTATCTCTTCTTCTCTAGTTTTTCGATCACGGCAATAACTCCTGAATACTGTCGATCCAGCATAGGCGATATTAAAATTGTCATATTTTGAGAGATATAGTAAGATAGCTATGAACTTGAAAATAAAATTTATTTTGTGGTATTTGTCGGAAATATTATTAAATCTAGAGTTGACTTTGTGCGTCTCTTAACATTATTTACATTAAAGGTTATCAATCATTGTTTCCCCTGACCGATTATATTATGTATATCAAACAATAACACTCTTGTCCTTCAAATCGACCTCGAGTCGGACTCGATAATATAGTTATCTATATAAATAAAATGATAGAGGTTTGCAGTTGTGCGCGCATCACGGAAAAACTACTGGATAGATTTCAATCAGGTTTCCTAAGTTTTATTTCTTAGACACTTGGCCCTTATCTAAAAAAAATATTGCGATATATTCATTTAATATAAAGTTATTAGTTTTAAGAAACAACGATTTTATAAGCACTACGTGTTCAGTGATGTTTTTTCTTGATATATCAAGCAACGCGGACGAAGTCTCGGGTACCAGCTAGTTAAATATATAAAAATTATCTGACGCTATACATTTATTATTTTAATTTATCAATAGACGATAAGTCCATTCATACATTCGGCGTCAATACGACTAGCTGTTTAAAATACCAGCAATATTTTAAATGAAGCGTATGTTTACAAATGTTTTAAAATTTTATTCGTAAATAATTACGTTGTTTTTGTTACAATCTTAACTGTACCGAATGGCAAGCCAAGTTCGTTCATTCAGAAAAGTGCAAGTCGCAATATAAAACAGGTGAATATTGTTTACTTACTATACATTAAGTGTTACTGTAATATTTATAAATCTGTAATATATGTAAATTTCTCTATGAAAGTTTTTTTTTTAATTACAGGGATAAACAAGCTAACAATCCACATGGTTGTGGCCACTGCAGCCACAACCCGGCAACAACGAAAGCCACAAATGCGTTATCACTCCAATAAGATGATATGCCTCTGACGTTGTAATAATTTTAGTGCATGATCCTTCTAATTGTTTATATCATTATAATTTCTTACCTATTACTTCGATGAATGCAGGTGGCTCCGGACCGTGTTTTGTGGCATTTCTTGGGGAAGGTCTATGTTCAGCGGTGGACTTATCAAGGGCTGTAATGATGATGATAACGATGATGATGAATTTCTTACCTAAGTAATACAGCTACATTGTTCTTGTTTGCCGCAACTACTACTAGTCTTCCACTCATATTTTGCAGAAGCGTTTCTTCTTATTTTATACCATGGGCTCCATGACTGCGAACAACATATATAATAAAGTCGTGAAAATCGTTGATTATAAAAAAGAAACGAGATAGATACTTACTATAAAATAAATTATTATCATCATTAAGACCATTACAAGTCCACCACACCACACATGGATCCATGACACACATAACACACAGTTTTTAGCCGACTGCAAAATAAGGTAGATTACAATTCGACTGTATGTTTTTTGTATGTATGTTGGGCGTCAATTGTGAACCACTTTTGATGATTTTTTTTTTTTTATTAAATAGGTTATACATTACGGGTGGTCATTTAAAGAAAAAATTCAATCCCCGAGGGTGGCAAAATATGGAAGTGAGATTGTGATATTGCTAAGTCCACTCAAAAGGGTAAAAATTAACTTTTAATAAAAGTAAAATCCGACTTCTTTATTCCATCATCTGTAGTGCTTATACGAGGCAGTCACTCCTGGAAAATAGCAAAAAGCAGGACTGCTACCGGGCTTGGACTGACGCATCGACGTCTCGGGATGATTTAAGAGCACTGATGTTTGCTCAAAGAAGTATAATTCCGCCTCCAGGTCCCTCAAAGAGTCATATCACCAAAGTCAGAACACATCGGTAGAATTGGCGAGAAACTAGTACGCCTTCCTTCGGGAACCCGTGCATTCTGATCTCTCGCCAAGGCTGACCAAGGGAACTTCTGTCAGCCATCTCTCCCATCTCTGCACAGAACTCACTGGCCCATGCCGCAAAGGAGAAAGCCGATCAGTTAGGCTTTCTCTTTACATCCAACTCGACTCTCGATGACGGGAACAACACAACCATCCCGCGGTGTGAGTGCTCCATGGCGGATGTGCTGTTTACACAGCGCTCGGTGGGCAAAGTACTCCACCCCCTGGACGTCAACAAGTCGAGTGGGCCCAATGAAGTCCCTACTATTCTGCTGAAGACGTGTGCTCCGGAGTTGGCACCGGTTTTAACGCGTCTTTTCCTGGTACTCCTAATCCCTAGGCGTAGTCCCGAAATCATGGAAGACAGCTTTGGTGCACCCGATCCCTAAAAAGGCGACCGCTCAGACCTTTCCAACTACAGGCCTATCGCCATCACCTCCTTGTTCTCCAAAATAATGGAAACCATTATAAACTGACAGCTTATGAGGTACCTTGAGGATCACCAGCTGATTAGTGACCGCCAGTAAGGTTTCTGTCAGGCTCGCTCAGCTGGTGATCTTCTGGCTTACCTGACTCATAGATGTCAGAAGGAGTTCAAGGGCCACCCCAGGCCGTTAGTTTAGACATTCCGAAGGCCTTAGATTGGGTTTCGCACAAAGCGCTTCTTTTGAGCTCGTTTCCTATGAGCTTCCCGAGAAATTGTGCAATTGGATCACCAGTTTCTTGCAGACGGAGCATCAAGGTCGTAGCAGACGGTGCATACTCCGATTACAAGCCTATTAATGCTGGTGTTCCACAAGGCTGTGTGCTATCACCTACACTGTTTCCTTTGCGTATCAATCATATGTTGCAAACCAGTAACATTAATTGCTATGCGGGCGACAGCACTGGTGATGCTTTTTACACCGGCCGTGCCAATATTTCTCAGGAAACTTCGCCGAGTACTGGAACAAACTTGTATCTGAAGTCGAGTCTTTGTTGAACAAAGTCTCGGATTGGGTGCGACTAAATCTAGTCAATCCCCAGAAGACACAAGTTTGTGCATTTACCGCTAAAAAGAATCCCTTTGTCACATCTCCTCAGTTCAGAGGCCTTGTTGCCTCAGCCAGCCACGGGTTCGGCCTCATATGGAATACTGTTCTCATCTCTGACCGACTCCCCAGCTCCTTCCACTTGACCGCATCATCTGGATCATCATCCTCATCAGGATCATCTGGATGCACTACGGTCCACTAGTGTGCGATTTACTAGGAGTTTTCTTTCTCGCACGACTACTTTCGGGAATCGTTTACCGACGGCGATTTTTCCGGACCGATACGACTTAGGGATCTTCAAGAAACGAGCTTACTCCTTTTTAAAAAGCCGGCGATGCACCTGTAATTCCCCTGGTGTTGCAGTTGTTCCTGGGCAGCGCGGCGGTCGACACTTACAATAAATAAATAAAAATAAATAAATTTCACATTCTGAAGTCAGGGCTTAACTTTTTCTATGCACTACTTACGAGTATATTTTTTTGAAGCCGATTAAAGATTTAATTGTCAATGAGCTGATAATCATTTTTATTATAAATCCATTTTTTAAATATTTGTAAGAATTTCGATAAATATTATAATTTAAGAGAATTTCGTGGCGGTGTAAGAATATCCACTACCCCATAACAACCCGTGGGTGTCGTAAGAGGCGACAGAGGAAACAAATCAGGAGATGGACAGCAGCGTCTTCCTAATAACGACTAAAAATAAAACTACGGTTGCCAACCCGCTTGCCAGGAGTGGCAACTATGGCAAATATCCCCCTATGAGGCAATCTATGGGGGAGGCCTATGTTCAGCAGTGGACTTTAGTAGGCTGTAACGGTAACGGTAAAGAGATATATAGATTATTTAATTACATAAAAACATACCGTAAAATAATTGGAAGCTAGGATTACCTTTGTTATAGTATTTTTCGTCTAAAACTACCATGGTTTTAAAAGGTACCAGCAAATGGACTCTACCTGGACTAGTAAATTTATTTTGTACAGAAACAAAAAATTGGAAAGGGCCAAAAGAGATATCTCAGCAAAAGCGTACTGTCTTTTTTGTTCTACGAGGGAAGACTAGATAAAAAAATCTTCTTCCAGAAACTGTGTGCGAAGGCATGGGTAAAAACAAAAATGTATTGCACAACTCCGAAATAGTTTTTTGAGACTGCTTTGCTACGGCTGACTTTTGTTAAACAGAGATTTTGACTACCTGCCTTTTTTTCTAAATGCACAAGCGCTCTTACCCCTCAACCAGCATAAAGGTCGGCGAAATGTATTTCAAGTCGCTTTTAACGTTCCTATGCATACATAAGCGTAAAGCTGGTCACTTATTTGTGGTCGATTATATCAAGGTACGTAGTACATTCATTTATGCTGTGACCATGGCCATGGCTCGTTTATTAAGGTTATATCTAGGCATTTAGTTATCAAGAACTTCAAACTCTAGCAATTACAATAAAAAAGTTAACGCTGAAGCATATTCAATTCTAACAAAATGAGCTATTTATGCAAATTAGAAACTACCATTCGAAAAGGTATCTGAAAGTTTTTTATGGGAGTATTATTTATTTTATTAACGTTTTAATTTTTTATCAGCCCGTAAGACACGAATTACGATACACGAGATGGTATTTCGTCATTTATCGAAGGCGTTACTGGTCTTTCCCACTGTCACCTCTTACGACAACCACGGACGAAATGGGGTGATAGATTATTTTACCCCGCACATTTTTTCATGCCCTGTTTCTTTCTGTACATTCAAAACTGACAAATGTCAGAGCCTGAATATGGACAAAATAACTTTACCTTTCCAGTAAATACCATTCTAAGTTGTAAGTGAAATTCGTATTAATGTGGAAACAAGTAGTTAATGAATAACCGTTGAAACGACATTCAACTCGATGTATATTCGCGGCCTCGTTAGCAATGTTAATTCTTATTGCGTGCAGCGTCGCTCTACTTGGTGTAACGGAACGTCGCATGGTCAGCCCCGCAGCCGGTTTTTTGAAAACTTATATCCGCGCCATTAGTGTAACAATCTACGTGACAACTCACACATAGCTAGTGCTTACAATTTCCTGCCAAAAGTAGAATCATCTAGAATATCCATTAAACCATTAACAATATGATGCCACTTGGAAGAAATATTAGCTCAATTTAACATCATATTCAGAACAAAAATTATTAAAGTCACATTTAAAAGATTATGCAAATTAAAAGCCAGAACGATCATCCGGAGCAGCCACTTCACTGGCAGCATCGTTAATTAAATTCATAAATATGTAATACATATAATTTCAAGTCACGTAACCTGGCTTCGTACGGACACTTATATGTAATCAAAGCCGAGCTTGGGCATCTTTGCTAAGTTTACAATACATCCACAATAGGAGGAATGTTTGGTTAAAAAGTCTTTAGTATCTTCCGTCGCAAGTTGCATTATAAATGGCTGACGTTACGTACAGGCATGACGTACGTAGGTATATTAAGTCTCTGGGCAACATATTATCCTCTTGTACAGTGTCTCAACACGAAATACGTCGATAGGAAGAGTGCCCGTTTTAATACGTACATTCTCGTAAATTCATGAAGTTTACTTGCTGACCACAAGTCTAATTTTACGTCACCGGACACTATTGTTGTACACGATGATCTAAAAATAATGAATGGTTAAATCTAGTAGTTTCGAAAGTGAAATTTAAACGCTACATTGTTATCTGGTCGGTAAAGTAGATATGATTTAACAATTTACAAGCGCCTTCGCCTCGTGTCACTGGTTTCACAACTGTATAAAAACTACTGGAACTGCTATTACAGCGATTTTTAATGTGGCAGCCATTTTGACATAATAACAGAAATATTATAAATAAAAGGTTTTATTTATAATATTTTTAATAAAAGGTTTTATTAAAATTAAGGTTTAGCTATAAAACCTAACGCGTTCCGAGAGTGTATGAGGTGCCTTAATGGTTAGTAGTCAACAGTCAGTTAGTAAAGTTAAAAAAATTATGTTGTTACCAATAGTTAGAATAGTTACCAACAATAATGGTTGTCATTTTATTCAAGTAGAAATGACCTTGCTTCGTGGATTTGAACAGTTTCGGTTTCATTTCATTCAAATTCCTAATTTGTGCAATTTACGATCAAAGAATAACTTTTGAAAACAACTTCCATTCTTTTCCTTCCTTCCTTTTTATTAATTATCAAAAATTATGATATTTTAATGCTGAAGTTTGTATTTAAGTTTACAAACATGCACATTTGTTTCATTATACATTTACTTTACATTGCGAAAAGATGTAATTATGGAATAAATAAAAAGTGAAAAACAATATCTTTCGAGTTAAAGCAGTTACAAAAATAGTAAAACTCCGAGATATTACTACTCTCTCTCTCTGCCTACATTGAAATTTCCAACAATGAGCCCGAGAGAGATTAGTTTTCTTTACACATATTGGATGTTTGGAGGACATTGCGTGTGGCGGAAGATGCCGCATCAGTTGTTCCGTTGCACTCTATTTCGCATCGGGCGTGCATCCGAGTAAAGTCCAACTCCAATATATGCACGGAGTTATTGTAAAAACTAATCTTCCATTTGATAAATGAATTATTTCAACTTGGAAGATAATATTTTGATAATATTTTATATTCGGGAGACGAAGGTAAATGAACATGCGTCCTATGTGACTTTTAAGGAAAGCCGATGGCAAGCGGGTCGAAATCAGGCCGAGGATGCGGAGACCGACTGATTGTCTGATACTCGTATATCTGAACCGTAGCAGTGTTACACGTCTAAAAGAGAGGGTTTGCCTTAGTCCTTGCGCGCGCAATATTTCCATCCCGCTTAACTTGTTAAAGCCTACGTAGGCACCAATGAAATATTAACGCCAGTTCCGAATAATGTTAAGACCAACCCACCGAAGTCACGGCTATGTAATATGTATAAAATAATTTTTGTTTGTTCGTATTTTATGCGCTGGCATACCGTTCATCAGATTGCCATAAAACTTTGTCAACATATTGCTTGCACTTCCGCGAAGGTTATAGGCATATTACGATTAACTCAAAGTAGGTGGCGCGCGTATCGTACCGACAAATTTATTTGGAAGTTATATATGATTCAATATCAATGAATGTATTATCATTCCCATTCAAAAAATATAACTGTTCCAAATTTGAAACGATATTTCGACAATTATTTCTTCTGCGGCTGCAACGCGCCGGGTACCAGCTAGTAAGTAATAAAACTTCCTCAATCCTCAGTACAATGAAAACAATATAGGTATTTTGAAAAAGACTACACTTTACTTTTTTCGAATTACAAACTTTTTTATCTCACTTTCGGTTCGATTAATAAAAATTATAATAAATGGGGCTAAACGCTCGCCGTAAATTTCACAGACCGCAAGTGACCCAGATACGATCCCCGGGGCACCAATGTAATTGTTAATTGCTAATTTAAGGGCTGATTTACCACGTGCTTGTCGGTGAAGGCAAACATCGTGATAAATATACCCGTCTGAGAAATAAAATATTTCGAGGTCCTGTTAAGTCCGCCACACACACGCATTGAAACGGCACGGCGGAATAATTGATCCAAAAATTATCCCAGAAATTATAGGAGGCCGTTTCCCGCAGTGAGATGTAATACAGACTGTAATTAACTTGTTTTCACGCACAGCAAGAAACTTGACTGCCCAAGCAATATGTTTGATAATTTCGCCTCAGAGATCATCTTCTCTATACCTCAATGGCGAGAGTGTATCTACCACGCCGGAGTGCGTGTAATGAAATCCCGCAATGAGGATAATTTTATTTTTTGTTGTTTAGTATTCTAGCCCACTAATATTTTTTTTACGAAGTTACGTACAATTTTACCGCGCTATGGGTACTTTCTACCAAGAGGTTTAAAACTGATTGAAAAATTCAAACTTATGAACACTTTTTTGAAATAATGAAAATGAAAAAGATTGATATGTTTTGATCGTTTCCCGGAAAAGGTCCTAACAATTTGGACGATTTTTTTTAAATTAGATAATATTTTACTTTTCCAGTTTATCTAGGTAAGTGTCATCCCCGAGAAAAACTATTTTTTTCTAACGCCATTTAAACGCGGTCGCCCAGGTAAAGAATGAAACAACCTTCAATAATTAAATATGCGTAATTTCGGTTTTTAAAGTGATATGCGCTGCTCTTTTGTATATTATATTTATCACTAATCACTTGACAAATAAACGAAATACTTATGCTTAAACGAAAAGGTAATCTCTAATATTATATCGGGCTTAAAAAACACTTACTATGTTAATATAATATGACAAGACCGCTAGGAGGCTCAGCGAGGTACGCTGGTCATTGGCACTGAAATAGGGGTCTTCGCCCGCAATAACTGACCTAGCACTAGGTGGCTAGGTGCACATTCATCGCGGATAAGGGTAGCGGTGCACCTGGCGGTTATGTTGCCGCATTTTTGTACCACCGCTACCACAGAGCTATCTGTCTGCGGCAGTTTATTTTAGAAAAGCGCGCAGATGGCGCGAACGCAGTCTCACTCTCGATACGATTCTACACCCTACAGCGTTGTACGCAGGGTGCAGTTATGCATGTGTGCCACTCCCAGGGCCGAGTTGTAAACAAACCCGGCGAGGGCAATGGCTGCCGGCCACTCCCCGCTCACGCCGCGCCAACGACGCCATTCAACCGGGAAGTTCACGCTTTATTTTTAGCATTTCACGAAACGAGCAACGCTGTACAATAAACTATAACGGACTTGCGCCGCACTCATCTCACAATATGTATATATGTTATCACAATATAATTTACCAGCGACAATGTTTAAGTTTAACAACTCACTTTAAAGTTTGTTTCTCTTAGAGTGTCAACTGTCAATGGCTGCTTCGGTTTAATTAAAATACAAGAACCTATGCTTACAATGCTTCTACTATGATTAGGCTATATTTCAAATTAGAACTCGGTTATCATTGAAAAGATTTTATGAGTAAATAAAGGTAAAGAACAACTAGGTGTCTTTTAGCCGACGCGTTACGTTTTAGAGTAATCATAAAATGAATAAAATAAGAACTTACTTTAAGATACGGAAAATGTGCCTTTAAAAATAATAATAAAGTACGTAATGACAGATTAGGAATCGGCACCGTTTCGCCAGTGGGAAATAAATGGTAACTCGGCTATTTTTATAACCGGTCTTGCGAAAATAAAAGAACAAGTTAGAGGCGTATGTGATATCAGTATTGACGAAGGGTAGAACCGACATCGCATGGCCAGGTGCAAACGCCGGGGTCATTAGCCTCAGTAGCGTGACAAGTAACTAATAAGTGAAGCCCGCGTCACAGAGATATGTGACGCGTTCGGGGACCCTTCTGGTTATTGTGCGTAACCATCGGCATTGACATTGGGAGATATCGGCGAGCGCCAGATCCACGCCGGGGCCAAGAGCGCGGTGCTACTTCCGAAGATTGTTGTCTTCAGCTGCGTCGGAGGTGATGGCGCTCGGGCGCGAGTCAATGACCCGATGGCAAGGAGGGCGCGGGAGGTTGCGCGCGCACGCAGCGGTGCCCCGCCTTTATTTATTACGCTACGCGCGGCGCGCTCGGCCCGCAACGCGCCGCCCGCGCGCGGCGGGGCGGAGGCCGCATTCCGGGCGGCCGGCGCTGCGGCTCACCGCGATGCTAAAATAACATGCCTCCATACCATATTACTATATACCGATTGATCGACGTCACTGACGAGCCACACGTTAAAATAATCTATCTCAAACTTACGGTTGCGGGAACAGGCAGCAAGCACGTGCGACCACCTCGTGTACCACCACTCCAATGTCCATCGTCTGACAGGAACCAGACACTGTCCATGTTGATATAGTTCGAACGGGGTCGAGGTGCATGGTCGCAGTCACGTCGACGCGTCTTTATAATATATATTAAGTCATCACAAAAGTTCACATGCCGCGCGCGAAGTCACGGGACCGAACGACGGAGTACACGTCAAGTCAGGTGGCAGTATGACGCATTAGTGAGCGCGCGGCGCGGCCGTACAGAATGCGCATGAAGACGGGGAGGTGGAAAGAGCGGGGGCCGCGGGGCTACTCCCCACCCCCCACCCCTGTGCTCTGTGCTGCCCTCTAGGCCGGGCTCATCGACCGCGTTCGCCCTCGCCTCGGCACGCTGCTGCCATGCCGCTCTAGCGGCTATAGCCGTACCGCAGCGAGACGCGCACCCATCCCGCCCGTACCCACCAGGAATATAATACCGCAATATTAACATAATGCATCTACAAATTCTACATCTTACAAAAAACCCGAAAGCCATGTATTTTTTTAAGTTTCTTCATAAAAAAATTGAACTCGTATTATTTAAAGCTTTAACCTAATGAATTGATTGGCAAACTTCATCAGGCTACCTTTTTTATAATAAACGCTTTATAATTCACGATTCACTAAATAAAGCAAAAAAAAATGTACACAAGCCAATGGAGCTAAGTACCTACCTCTAATCAAACGATACTCTACCGGACCTATGAAGCCAACGTGTCAACAATCACGCGTACGTCGAAATCTAAGTTAGGAGAACTAACAAGAACCAATTTAGTATATTTAGTATCAAATAGGGGTGGCATAAATATTATGCTTCAAATACAAAGAAAATTTACCAAATGTAATACAAAAAAAATTTACACACTCGCAGAAAAGCAAAACGTAATATCCTATATAATATCTCCCACTACTGACTGGGCACAGGCCTAATTGCCTTTGGTGGTTTTATAGTGGTGATAAAGACTGTGTGCTGTCGTAATTCATTTAGCGAATTTCCCACATGACTAAAATACACAATTTCACTGCTGACAGAGTTCAATTAAGTCGAGTAAGATCTAGATCGGATCACTCACGTACGAGGAAATTTAGGGTTCACGCGGCCAGCCATTAAGCTCAGTAGCGCTCCGCATCAACCACGGTTCATCAGTAACGCAAAACAACTTTATATATTTTGAAACAACCAAATTTGCTATAGTTAAATTTTCGAAACTCACTGTATTTTTATGCATATTTAAAAAAATATTGACACAAGCTTTGGAATATTTCGACGAATCGAGATTTTTATTGATGTAGGTGTGACCGCAACTTTTTGCACACCTTCGTTAAACTAGTTTGTTGTTTTCTGCCGCTCGAGTGAACTGGTTCACTCTCGAATAAGATGTGAAACGATTTGACCCCTCTAACGGGCGTCATTGTACGCGGAAGGTCGGTGCACATAATCCGTACGAAATCAAAAGTACATTGATGAACTGCTTAATGTGCTTCAATCATGTTGGTGGCAACAGTACCATTGTCTATGGCGAAGAGTGACAATGAAATGAACGGATAATATGTCGAAGGAGAAAATGTATAAAGTAATGTTATGAAAACATAAATATTGATGTGATTAAAATGTTTTTATAAAAATATTTTTTAAATTCCAGTATATTATACGCTATACAATGATTGAAAGGAAAAAAAATCAAACATTCGGTGACCATCCGTCCGCTGTGCTATTGGCATACTTACATCGAAATGGCAACCTGAATTTCAAAGCAAAGAAAGAAATAAAACTTTCATAGCCCTTTCGAAGAGCTTTTTTTACTACAGAAAGAAAATAATAAACACCGAGGATTGTAATAATAAATGTAATAAATTATACCCTAGAAAATGATTAAAAAGCCTCTGTAACTATAAATCTATATTATTTTTAGTAGTGCACAATAAAGTATTTTACTTATTTGATAGGGGACATTTTAAAATAGTTAAGCTTTTGACGATTAAATTACTGTTCATCTTACAGTAAGTACCTACCTAGTAAACACGCACATAGGTCTATTCGCTTGCTCGCTACTTACTAGTCGCTACTCTGTGTAAAATTTAATATTAGTTATTCGTAGATTTATAGCACCAAAAGCAATAAGTATAAACAAGGAAAAGGAAGAAGTGCAGTGACCGACATTAACCTTTAAGTACCGACGTGCATTTTTTGTAACGTTAGTACCGACGTGAGGCCTGAGAGGCCGCGTATATTATGTAGTGTTTTTTAAAGAAAGTGATGATTTAAATATCTGTCTTTGCATGATGATGAAAAATAAAGAGTTTTAAGAAAAATAAGTATAAAAAGGAAATCAACTTTATTAAATTTTTAAATATCAGCCTACAATAATATTTTGCTTGAATTTAGGGGAAAAATCCGACTATTAGATATAAAAAATCAAAACACAAAGATTACTCCTCTCAGAATAACAAAAAATAGTATTTCTTACTTACGACTAATATTATTTATAGAAAAAAAATAAAGTAGGAACATAAACCTTCTGGAAAAAAATGACCATAGTCCAACTACACCTTAAATTCTAAGCACAGTCAGGGCACACTTGTTTCGCGCACTGTAAACAAACGTGTTTTTGCACGAATAACATCTATATGTGAATTTTCTTTTCTGTTAAGGTTGACATGAGAGTCTAGTCTTTCGTGTCTTAACTTCCTCAGCTTCATCTTCAGATGTCTCTGGCTTATCAGAGCCAAGTACTCTTGCAAACTCATCCTAAGTTCACGGGGTTCAGATCTCTTTGATTGCTGTAAATCTATCGCAGAACTATTTCTTTTACTACTTGAAGTCCCTAGTATATTCATAGTTTACAATATCTGTAAAAATAACAGTTTACCTCAACAAAAAACGAAACAAAACACTTACGTATGTACCGACGTGCGGCCTGAGAGGCCGCGACGGAATTTCAAGTCGTAATTACTCACCAAATGCGCGTGCTATGACACCACTTCCTGCTCCGACGTCAACGTGGGCACTGTCCTTGCAGCTACTTAAAAGCAGGGATCGGTATTGCGCGGGGAAAGGGGTAAACTAGCAAGTCAAGTGCCGGGGCCTCTCAGACCGCACGTCGGTACTAAAGGTTAAAATTGAGAGTGACACAGTAAGCACACCAGCCGACGTAAGTACAATCGGAGTACGGATAATCGGTGTAGTTAATCCTAGATCCTATGTAAAATATCAGTAGCAAACGCATCTTAGTTAGCTAGCACCCAGTAATCAATTAGCGAACCATGAGAGCAAGGAGAGGAATGAGAAACTGAAACTGATTATCCAAGGACAATTGAGATGTTACATACCAATTCCAATTTAATAGCTAATAGTATTTGACACACACTGAAAAAAGCACGTTGTTTCAGTTATAATTACTTAAATGTCAGTAATTGGTGAGGTACTGCATGATACGAATCTATTATTAAATAGTGATGAATGATGATACACCTTTATTAAAAAGAAAAATTAAAAAATGTCGTAAAATGTTGATTGCACTACTCTAAGATGTTTAGTCCAGGTATTAATATTACTATATTATTTGACAGAATACTGAAACGAATTCCCTTTCAAAATTCCCTACGATACTATAGTTACACCTACATAAACTTTCCATTCAGTTATTAATATTAACAAAGAGGACGATAATTAAAATCGCGGCGAATCACTCCGCATTTAAATGTGGCTAAGAATAAAAGTAATGTCTCTGATCGGTCTGAGAGAGCGAAGCTGTGGCACGCCTACGCCCGGCAGCAGAAATAGCTGCGCGAGCGCCGCCAATGACTCAGCACGGACAATGGACCTGGTGTCCCCGTGTGCGACAGCTTTCGCCAACGCGTCATCGTCAAACAGTACTTACTATCGGTATTATTCACAATGGGTAATGAAATGCATTTCCTCTAAACATTTAATAGAAAAATTACACACATCATTTAGTTAATTTATACAAACGTTCGTTTCAACTATTTACATAAAACTTTTCATAAAGTTTATATTTAAAAAGTAATAGTAGGTATTAGATTTTTAAATATTAACTTCAATATCGGGCAAACTCTTATATAAACTTATAATGTGTTAACGTCTGAAACCCGTCGTTCTACTTCGTCACATTTTGATAAAAATGGTGTATTGACACCGGTAATTTTAGCAAGCGTGAGTGCGGTTACTCAAATAGTTTTCGTCGCCAAGTGCTCAGCAAACAAATACGCACACATATACATACTAATGTTATGCTAATGATTACGCTGGACACATATTAATTTAAGTACGGCACTTTAGCCCAGCTATCGACAAAGGCCTCCAATCAGTAACGGTCCAGGTCTTCGATGAAAGGAAGCCAATATAGCGGGCTTGTATGCCCCACGTCATTGTGATGTGAACTAGATGGAAAAGCATACGCATGCCATTGCACATTACACTGCCGCAATATTCGGAACATGGTATAATTTTACTAACACGACATTCATCACCCGCTTTGAAAACTATAGACATTCGAAACACAACATCAATAATAAATGACGCGGTATTTAAACAGTACCTAAATATAATAATACATCTAAAGATTACGGGCGAAATTAAAAGAGTGCAAGCTTCTCTTACAATCGAATGCGACAACAATGGTTAAGTGAGGACTCGTAAAATTATAAGTAATAACAATAAAATTTATAAAAATACAACACAAATGCGCGAATGATGTATATTATATCCTACTCCGTCAGGACTGGTCTTACAGCCTCGAGAACCAAACGCACCGTAAAAGTATTACTCCTTCCAAACTTCACATACCTACCTAACGAGTAACACAATGAAATGAAAACTAACTCCTTTAAATGTTTAAATATTAAAGGCTATTTTCAAGAAAACACGATAAGGAGAAATTTTGAAAATTGCATTAGTAACTAGACATAACTAATTACCTACTTATAACGTATCCATAGTTAACAATGAGCGTAATTAGGCGTAAGAATCACAATCATCATAGAATTTAATTGTAGTTCAACAGAAAGAACTTTTCTTCTGACTGCGAAGTGAATACGGATACGTGCCGAATGTTTACAAAGAAAGATGTAAGAACGAAACGTGTCAGAGAGAGACGGACAAATCGAGCGTGGGAACACACTTCAACTCAAGAAGTATCAGTGCGTTTTATCCTGAGGCGATTCAGGCAACAAGTTGTTGGAAAAATGCCGCCAAGTGTTTTATCCCGGCTTTCTAAAGTCGTGCAAAAATATTGCACCTTACAGAACAACTAGAATAGACAGGTAACATTTAAATTCATTATAATACAAATATTACTAGTAACCTTTATAGCTTAAGTTGCATATTGGAATTGAAAGTAAACAATATTATTAACAAAATAAACGTAAGCTAAGAAATATAAATTTATGTTAGTTCGATATAGTTTTTTATTCATGATAATGATGATGAAGGAATATGAATATGTTACTTCTACTACAATAAACTACAAATCAATTTCATTTTCACATTTTACATTTCCAATATATTATATTATACATTCTAAGGAAAATCCGCCCTACAACAGGAAAGCCCTTTGACCAGCGGTGGACTTAACGAGCTGATGAATAGAAGAAGAAAAATGTATGAAAGTAACGAAGCATCCGATTTTAGTCCAGAATTAGAATTAGATATTATAAGATTCAATACAACGTTTGGAAATTTTACACTACAAAAACACTACCTGGACTTCGGACACAGCGATATGATTCTAAATCGATATAAAACAGGACCGCTTGTTTTATTATAGCGTTCTACGCTTCTAAACAACGCAAAAGGGCGTTGGCATCGAGGGAAGTTGCAGATGTGTCGCTTTAGCGTAGGGATTTCACTCTTTATGTTACTACTCTTGCAATATCGACAAACACAACCGTAACGCGCTTACTAGTACCACACAACAATTATTGATTCGTGACTAAAAATCTTGTTATGTCATCTTTAGATGTAAATTTTATTTACGTCTAAAGATGAAGATAATGATATTCCCCGTTATAGGGTAAAATGTACCATCTTTTATGACGTACATCCAGGTAAAGAATAAAAGATTTACTATAAAGTAAGTGTAACAATATACATACGAGTACAATTAAACGACAAACATGTTCTAATGACATGAATTTCTTCATAATTTTTTTGTTGGTAGTATACGGACACCAAACAAACAAAAAGCTCCGTTATGGGTCATAAAACGTTCGCTCGTCGTGCATATAAAGTCCACTCCTCTATACGAATCAATGAATACTATAATAGTTATATTTATACTTAGACATTAATACTGACAATTTGACATTTATCCGTTATTATTTGTATCGAGTAGAGTGAAAAACACAATGAAATTATCAGTACTAATTTCTGACAGGTATACTTCGATTGCGGCTAAAACCAAATCCATAGTAGTTCTTTAAAAAATAAACGTTTGACAAAACAAAATTCTTACGTAGAAAAATAAATATAGCTTTTTATTTTATTTCACTACTCGAATAATGCGTATCTATGATTTGCCTCGTATTCTGCGTACGGATCGTCGACCTCAGCGTAAATGATTTTTTTTTGGAATTCAGTGATGGTGCAGCATGGTCGTGCGATCGAGATAGACCGAACTAGGATGCGAGTGAAGCAAGGCAGTCGACCTTGTGCGGTGTTTACACGGCGCATCGGTCGCGGGCGCGTCAGGGCCGCGCGTTGCACCGCGTGGGACACAAACAACCCAACGGCGCTAATGTAAGTAGGTACCTAGTGTGGCCATAAATTCTGTTACACATATATAAAACTTGTGTACATCTTTGTTGAAGTCTAAGCGATTAATTAAATACAATTTATCAAAGCCAATGCAGGCCTTTAATCTCTATGACCACGAATAAATGGATCTGGACTGAACGTGAGCCAAAATTCAACTCTTATAAAGTCCGGCTCTTATAAACTTCTCGAACCAAGTTATATTAGGTCCTTACATATGAAATTAGCGTTTTGTCGTACTGACCACTTTGATCTGAAATATCTCCTCTTTGGTTAAGAATTCCAAATTCAAATTTACAAATTCATTTAGCTGGTACATTTGAGTTTTGAAAACAGTCATTCATTTGTTTTTTCCTCATTATTTTATTCTTTGACGTCGCTTATTACCGCCCAATGGAAAACATGAAATATCGGTATATTTATGAGTACGAGTTCTACCGTGGCACCAGTGCTGCAGACACAGCTCGAAGGATTAATGATGTGTAATAACACGTAAAACGTACGACAAAATGCGCTGATGTCGCAAAAGAAAGCATTTCAACCTTCCGAACCAACCCCGTGGACGGCAGGAGACCAAAGTGGAAAATGAAGAATTAAGGGATATTGTGGAAGCGGATCCATCACAAAGCACTTCAGAGATAGCTGCAGGCTTCGGGGTAAGTGATAAAACTGTATTAATCCACTTGAAGCAAATCGGGAAAGTAAAAAAACTTAAACGATGGGTACCTCATGAATTGAGTGAATCGAACTTGCAAACACACGTCGACTGCTGTGTTACTTTGCTCAACCGACACAATAATGAAGGGATTTTAAATCGAATCATTACTTGCCTTATCGAATCATCCCCGGACCTTGCTCCAACAGATTACCATTTTTTCCGGAATTTGGACAACTTCTTACAAGGAAAAAAATTCAACTCCGATGCGACAGTCCAAACCGCCTTCAAAGAGTTTATTGATTCTCGCCCCCATGGTTTTTTTAGTAAAGGGACCAATGAACTACCTATGAGATGGCAAAAGTGCATAGATAACAACGGTGCAAACTTTGATTAATTAAATATATTTTACAAAAAAAATTGACTTTATATTCCCCCCTTACAAAACGCCAATTTCATATGTAAGGACCTAATATTTATTCGTGCCTGGTGACCAGAAGCAATCCTGCTATCAGAACATTTATAAAAAGTGCACCACTAAGAGGCTTCACTACATAAGCAAGACGAGTAAGAGAAATTTTACCCTAACTATATTCCTTATTTCCTTTTTCACAATCATAATGCTTTGAAAAATTTCGCAGGACGATCCTCTCCCCCTCCCTGCCAAATCATTACTGATGCAGGATGATGCTCACGTAGAACTTTTCCAACATATTGCGAGGCTTCTTTAGATCTGTGAGCAAGCACTTTTTCATTTTGCTCAATCCTAAATCTGTAAAGAGCACATTTTTGTGTCTTCCAACAGCGTATCAGGACATTAAACGCTTTGATCAGATTTTAATCAACAGGGACTGATTTAAGTAAGCTCTGTGTATCGTCGGTAAACACTAAACCGTAAACACTAAAGCTTTAGTGTCTTGTTTAATTATTTGGGATCGTATCCTACATAGAATCCTCAACAATTTTTTCAAACACCATATGCGCTACGAAGCCTTACATACGTAGGGCGACGAACAATCCCCCTGTTCTCGACCTAGGCCTCAATTATAGGGGCAAGAAGAGGGCCTGATACACTCTCCTCTGGCTCTCTGGGTCAGGGGTGCCACAGCCCAAGTTGTTAGATTTTATGAGACATGGTTTTGTGAAAGAACAGTTATCTCGCCGCTTTAAGATTTAAATAATTCTAGTAAAAATCTGAAAATACTTTCTATTAAAATATAACGAACACTAATAGCATTGACACACACACGCGCACGTACGCACGCATGCACGCCCGAACTACACGCACTCAAGCACGCACGCTCGCACGCATACACGCGTAAAAGCTCGCACGCAGGCACTCACGGACGTATAAAATACATTATATTGTTTTATTCATTTTCAAGCATAAGGCACTTGCGAAAATGAGGGGTGGCATTTTGTGCTACTCGTATATCGGCTGTGTGGCGATTTTTATAATCTTTAACAGAGGAATTTTTAGTGTACCTTTGCATCTATCAATCGACAGTGAAATACACAAATACACATACGGCCGATGCCTGGTAAATGCGGCCCACTCCGTAATGTAATAGTGGAATGTTATTTAACCATGACTGTAAAAAAAGGATAATAGCGAAAAATCGATCTAAGTTTTTTACATGCAAACCAAAATTGAATTCGGAAAGAGCATTTTTTTTTAAATTGTAACATAATAACATTATTTATGGACAGACTAGTTACAGAGTGCTTCGGGTATGCAGGACACCGCCGCTTGCGTCCGGTTGGACGCGACGCACACCGATCAAGCGAGGATGCCACTGAACTCTTAAACCGCTTTGTGGACTCGAGGTTTTTGCTGTCACACATACTTTTTGGTTCCCAGGAGGCAAAATTATTATTGTATGCACATGTCACTAACAAATTGTGCAGCATGTTATACCTATAAAACGCACTTAAACTACTTTGTAAAGTAAAAACGTCGTATTGTGTAAATGTAATATAATTTTTTTCTAACCTAACCCTATAATATAAGTTATGACAAGGTAACAGAAAGTAAATTTCTTTAACATTTGGATATAAACAGCGTAGTATATCAATCGGTGCAACCATAGATATGGTATTTACTAGATTTGCGATGAAGTGATTAGGGCGAGACCAAAATCAAAATACTAAAGTGTGCGTGAAATGTGCATGTGTGGGAGACAAATAATGCTGCACCATACCATGCACAACCTGCCTTAACTTCAATTATCGATACCAATTGCAGTACTATATTCGTGTCTTTTGATTTGATGCAGATGATGTAAGTGAATATTTTTACTCGACAACTGCGACGCTAAAAGGATGGTTAACGATTTATTTCTTTGTATGGATCTCCAACAGTTGTACATATTAACTTATATCTAACACATGCCTTACATCTACAAATTACTATGTACTACCAATTATAGGAGAATACATCATTCTATAACATTGACAGTGTTTAAAATTTGCCTATACGAGATTAACTTGTTTTCAAATGGTAACAATTTTAGAAGATTATGCATGTATGTGTGTTCATCTGTTCCCTCAGATCTTCTAAACTACTCATCGTATTTTGACAAATTAGATATCTTTAAAAACATTGTGTCTAAAACTGAAGGAACTAACAAACTTACAGTCCACCTAAAGATGGTAAGTGGCTACTGCAGCCCATGTACACTTGCATCTAACTTCAAACAAAGAAGGCTACGTTGTTGTCACCTCTAAGGACTGAGATGGAATGCGTCACATTCTACAATATAAATTAAAGGTTAATAACTAAAACCAAACTGCGATAGGAAAGGTGTACTAAAAAGGTATTAAACAAAACTATGATGTCAATGTTTTAGAACATTTCGAAACATATCCAGACCTTTACCTATTATCTATGAAGTAACTATTGCTATAAGTCATAATAAAAATAAAAATGAGTTTGTATGTAGTCACACGTTATTACGAAGATGTCCTGAAATGTACTTAGTTGGGGTTTAATTTTGAACTTTTCATTATGTTTTAAGGAATAAAAAGAAAAGTTCAAACAAAAGTTGTTAAATTTATATTTTCCTTCAAAGAGAACTAATTTTATTGTAATAATATTGTGAGCTCTCCTTAAACATAGTTTTCAATTTTGCTACATTTTTTAAAAACCGTTCTATTGTAAGGAATATTTTTAGGGTGTCTGGCAGTTTTTTCCTCCACCGAAATAATCTGCCTTTTTGGGATTATTATTAAAAAAATGTACTTGACACGCTATTAAATTTTCAGCGTGGCTCAAAAATATTTTTTAATATTTTTAAAAATATCATTGGGGTGGTCAGATTCCGTGTAACCCCACTGAAATGATCTGCAATCGATATACTAAGCTTATTATTGATAATAGAATACAATTTGTGTTATTTGATGCTGGGTTAATTATATTTTTTAACACAAATATTTTACCTTACTTTTACCTTGCGCAGTACCTGTCCCACCTGTACATGCCAGGCAAACTAGCCATTCCCTATACAACTTTCATGAACGACACTTTTGAGCTATATAACTAAATTGGTCAAATCCGTGCTCAAAATGTGTCGCCAGCTTTATTTGACGCAACATTATTTGACGGTGCCAGTGAACATCGAAATGAACCAGCGAATATCTGAATTCTCGCCATGTGTAAACACACTTCTTTTATTTATGTAGATACGACATACGACGCATAAGCTAGGTATATTCGAGTTTTTAGTATGTTGTTTTTTATATTTACACATTATTAATATTCTTTTTGGATTTACATAATGTAATGCAAGACTATACATCTTTCTAATGTCTAAATGTAAACAAATAGGCTTTTGTATGTTTTATCGTTCTTTAACACTTAATCCTCATTTGTAATGCTTTCTAGCCTCACAACCTGTACTTATAAACCTTGCAATAATCAAAAAGCAAACAACACTATAAAATCCACGACATATGATTAAAGTTTTGTTCTGAAATTGGGCGCCTACTATTAGACCGGGATACCACTGCTTGAAACCTTACGTCATCAGATATACGAACGGAACTATTTTGAAACGAAAGTAGTAACTTAAAAACACAACTAAACAAAAGTAGGGTTGCCATATTCTAATTTGGAAGGTGTTCTGTCGTAACCATACATAGACATCACTTCATATATGGTTACGACAGACGACATTTCAATTCAAAGAAAAATGGTAGAAAGTTCTTGTTTTGATTGAATTTTTATGAACCTAGGCGGTTTTCATAGTATGCAACTGGCTATTTAAGGCCTGGGAAAATACACAGATGGAAGCGGCTTAAAAACATTAATTTGTTAGAATGCAGACTATTAGTGGCCTAGATCTATGAATGGCTTTATTTCGGGTTAGCATTATAACGCATGGAAAAGAATCCATAATACTATAGTAGCAGCAATTCAATGTTAACATACTAAGCATTTTGTCGTTGAAAATAACTTGAAGGTAAGCGCAGAGCTGCAGCACAGGCCTAACAAGAACTAGACAAGAACTATTGCGAAACTCATTGACGAGAGTCATTTTCACATATTTTTTAATAAGAATGAAGTCACTTCGGAGCTCAAATAACACAACAGCTCAATAACATAGTATACAGAAAATAAAAGTCCTACCTTAATGAACGCACTAAAAATGCATATATTTGGTGAAGACAGAGAAACAATTCGTACAACTGCTGCAGGTACTGTAAAAAATTAAACCGCATTTTTTTGGTAACCGCGGAGAAGTGGTGCTCAACAATAATTGAATTTATTAAAGAGTCAATGAAGATGGAAGCTAAAAAGTTTTAATAACATATAAAACAAGTCCCTCATTATCACAAACATAAATAACATTCAAATTAAGAAAGAAGAGAAGAGTTATGCTTGTTGACACGAGGAAGCTGACACTAGAATTACATTATATTCCACAGTATTAATATTTTGTTCCGCTACAGGTATACTAGCTCTAATTTTTCAACATCGACAAACATCCAGCAGGGCTAGCATGGGCAAGAGACAATTTTATCCCCAGGGAAAGGAGAAAAAGTTTATCCTTTCGCTTAGTTTTATCCACCCTTCGAGCATGGGCACACCGGTGGATATAATATCCACAGAAGATTAAATGGGAGATAGACTTAGTCTTAGATAGATTTTTTGTATGAATATAAACTTAAACCCATGTTCAATGAACGACGGTAAAATTGTCCCTTTCAAATGGCAAAAGAGCATAATTTTTTTATCTTTCATTTGGCTCCATGCTACGGACGGGGCATATATGTCTACTCGTTATATCAAACGGTGATATACTTCTCCCCGTTGCCGTGGTTTGGCATAAGGACAAGATAATTTTATCTCTTGTCAGTGGATATAATCGGGGGACAATTTTTTTTTGTCCCCAGCCCATGCTAGCAGTGCAGGAAAGGAAATGTGAACAAATGTTGAGAAATTAGTACAGTTCAAGTGTTTTAACAGGCTGTAATTATACAATTGCTTTAAATAGCATGCGGAGAGACGATCGAAAGATGCCTCAAGATTATGTCTTGTGGAATATGCAGCAGTGGATTTTTAAGAGGTTGCTGTGATGATGATGATGGGATAATAAATACGAAGAAATTAATGTTCTTTGTAACTCAAACTTTTTATATAAATGAATATATAGATTATAGACATAAAATTCTAATATTCTTGCTGGTTAAGATATTTTTCATATATAGGTAATCTGACGTTAATAATATACGTTAATTTATTGATTTTAATCTATACATATAATAAATCTGTAGAAAAGTCGTGTCTGTAATTCTAATATATTCTTGAAAAAACAAGTGCAGGGGACTAAATAAAGGGTTCTGAAGCCAAATTAGTGGTTTTTAGAATTTTTGTCTGTCTGTCTGTCTGTGTATTCCGAATTCACCCAGAAACTACTGAACCGGAAAGGAAAGTCTACTAAAATTAACATAGGCCTCCCCCATAAATTGTGAAGTGGCTGGATATTTCCTATAGTTGCCACGCTTGGTAGGAGGGTTGGCCACCGCAGCTATTATTATTTTGATCTGTTGTTAGGAAGATATTATGCTGCCCATCTCCTGTTTATTTTCCTATGTCGCCTCTTACGATGGGACGGTATGAGGTGGCAGATTCTCTTTCACCGCCACAACAAGGCGAACATTTTTCTACTCCCGTTCATGAGTTTAGTGCTTCCCACGTTCACTGTGAATAAAATTTATAAGGAATAAAACAAATTTTAAGGATTTTTTTGCCTTTAATTTTAACTTTTTTAATTTCCGATGTTTTGGTCACTTTACAGCACCCATGGTAACGGGAGGACTGAGGTGTTTGACCACCTGATGTCATAGTAAGAATATAATATAATAGAATAGAATAGAATAGAATAAATGCAGTAGTATTAAAGTTGGTAAAAATTACTGCAGTAGTATGTTTGGTATGAATTTAATTTTATTAATTATGGGGTCCTTAGCAGAAGGTAGCACTCCGCCATCTTCCCTATTTAAATTAGGATGTTTTTGAATTTCAATAGCCTCGCGAATCATCATTGGTAGGAATCGGTGTTCTAATGCAAAGATTTGTTGTCTATCAGATCCGATATAATGGTTCGGACGATACTAAACATGTCACTGACATATGACATGACATACTTTAGACTTCCCGGAGCGTCGGTGCTTCACATTAACGATATGTTCCTTTACGCGGGTTTTTATGGAACTTTTATCCAAAGATGCGTAAAAACCCCCTCGTAAAAAAAGTTAAAATTAAACGTGATAAAATCCGTGACATTAGTTTTATTCCATGTGTAGTATGTACATTATTATTGAACTGCATTTATGAAATTTTGAAGTCTACTCGAACGTAAAAAAATATCTACATCTATTTTATGGTACTAATCTATATTAAATAGGACCAATGATATGAATTAAATATTTGAAATAAACATTATACCGTAAATTGATAGAAGACCATGAAATTCATCATTATTTTGTTAAAACTAAATTGACTTTAATTATGAATGAATGTAAAGAGTAAAATGTAAATAATAATAATACATTTTGATTCCAAGACAATTTACCTTTCTTATGGATACATCGGAAGACACGCCCGATATAAAAAATAGTAGGTGTTTCTAGACATATACATATATGCACGTGTTCCCGTAGCTATTATATCTGTGCCAAATACAAATCATCTACGACTAATAGTCTTTTAGAATTCAAAAAAATATATTTGACAGACATAGAGACACGGACACCGAGGTGACTCTAAGAGTAATCGAATTTTGCTAAATTTGGCACGAAATAGCATTTAATAATGTTTCTAAATTCAAGTTCACGCGAGCGAAGCCGCGGGTGAAATGCTAGTATGTAAATAATTATAATTGTTAAGTAACATTTTCTGAGTAAAGATGTAATACAATAGGTATGTTGATAAATACCTAATATACATACAATATTATACGAGATAACTATATTACTTTAATGGAGATAACAGGCTTTTTATTTATATGCGCCTTAATGTCTTCTTCTTTTCTTCATCAGCCCATAAAAGTTCACTACTGATCATGGGTCTCTCCTGTTGTTGGAAGGATTTGGCTTAATAGCCACGCTTGACAGCCGGATCGGCAATCTCAGTCGTCTTCAGTCTGAAAATATTGCGTCTCGAGAAATATTATCAAGAGTACAAGATGTGGGTTTCATGCATGTAGTTCATGACGTAAGTGAACCAAAAGACACCAAAAGAGCAGGTGACAATCCAATTGTTGACTATTTTTGATAGTCCCTTTCGTTACGTAAATTTCCAGTCTTGTAGTCTATGAAGTAATTTTTGCGAAAAGTGGCGACCGCTTTAAAATCTCCGCTCCTCCTTGCCGCTTTCATTCGTTACAACTTTTTTTTAATAAAAAATGTTTTTAACGAATGAAAAAGTGTTGAAAATGTAATGGAGATTACTTTGAAAAGCAGTAAATATATTAATTTACATATAAATGGGTTTATTTATGACTGACGCAAAATTTTCAGTGTACTCAGCGATGGATTTATAATACATAACACTAGGCACTGGCCTAGGGCATCACCGCAGAGAGGTTATTAAGCTTCTGCCAAAAAATAATTAAGTTTTAATAAAGAAAAAATGCATGTTACTAGTCAAATTGTAATGAATCCCTCGTTATTACAAATTCATTAAATGCATTTAGATTTAATGGCTACACTTGACGATTCCGCAGCGGCTTAAGCCGCGGGTTCGAATCCCGCACGAAACAAGTATTTATATGGCCTATAAATAATTGTACCGGGTCTGGATGTTTGTTCCTGTGCAATTTGTGTTTGTAAACTGCCTCCAAGGTACAGGAGAAAATCAAAGTGTGGGGAAAACGTTTTATTAACAAAAACAGAAGTATCGTAATTGCAAAAAAAACGAAACTAAACAAGTCAACCGATAAAGTAGCATGTTATGAATGTTTATTTCTAAACATAGGTTACCCACGCTACCTTCTTACGGTTGGCGAGACGCACCAAAATGTCCGCGTCAACAGAATGTTCTGAATGCAGACCAACGGCAGATGCTGAGTGGACATACGGAAACTGCCGAGTTTCTGCGTGGGCTCTCATGCAATTGTTTTAAGCATAGAATTTTATGTTAGTATTAAGCGAGTTCTGTTAGCGATTAAACATGTTTTAATTAATAAATTAGCATTTTTAAAACGTCCTCCGGTCCCTGCATAACTTAACTGGCTCAGCCGGTAGGATTTTCGGGTCGCGCTTTACTTAAATCCAGTCAAATAATTAATTATAACCATATTAACAATAAAATAATTCGTTGAAAACTTTAGAAAACGCTCGTCGCGTTTATAACGTTTTCAATGAAAACCCACTAATCAAATAAATTCTTCGGGAAGGAAGGAGCGGAGACGGCACGTTTCAGAACTAAGACTTATCGAAGGAACACACAGCGATTGGGTCTACTCACATACTGTGAGTAGACCCAATCGCTATTCCATTTGCATTTTCTAATTATATTCCATTTTAATTATGTGTCTAGAAAGTGGTAGCGTTATGACCGAAATTCGAAGTGCGTTATTATTTCTTTTATTTAGAATAAAATAAATAATTTAAAAAATCAAAAACCCGACTGCAAAAAAGACAATTTAAAAGTAATGTACTAAAAAGACCGAAACAAGATTGAGAATAGAAAACAAAATTAAAATAAATTATATACAAAGTAAACTCTACTTATATTATGAGCTGAAAGTCTAAGTAAAATATCCGCATTAAGTTTAGCAGCAAGCGGAACTCATAAATTTTCTTTCGGTTTATAATTTGCAATTGGGTCCCGCCTGCTACTAAACTTAATGCGGGTATTTAACTTAGGCTTTCAGCTCATAATATAGTCTGTTAGTGGTGGTCTATAACCCACTGGTTATAGAACACCACTTCATTTACAACGACCACAATTTCAATCGACCGATGTAAGCATGCGTACAGCCGCCCCACCTGTGAAACCTCAAGGTTTACGTATAAATGACTTATACGCGCTTAACGAAACCGGTGACGGTACTTATAATGGTACCCATTACTATGACGTACACCACACGCAAACGGAAGACGAAAGTAATTATTGTGAGAACCCTGAAATGAATTGATAAAAATTGATGAATGAATTATTTAAATAGATAAAAACAGAAATGTTACTGTAGACTATAGTAGTTAAGGTTATAATGTGTGTTGTATATTAGATTTATGTGTTATGCGTAATGCATTTTGTGTGTATGTAACTATGTGAAACATTATAAAATTAAATAAAACAACTTGCATGCAATATATTTCTATATAAACCCGCTATTTAATCTTATACAAAATAATATACCTATATTACCTATAATTCACCTACCTGCAATAAACTTATCTCTTGAGATATCATCCCCGGTGCAGCTGAACCTAGAAGGAATGGATCTTACGGACCTCAAACTTCTGTCAGTAGCGTTAAGAAAAAGTGAAATTAAATACAGTGAAACTGAAAAGGCAATTATGGTGATTAAAAGTGTTGTCTATGGACCATTTTATAGTATGGACTGTTATTCATTATTTTAACCTGTGTCTTAGTTCATAAGTATCATTTAATTTTGTTTCATTTTTGTATCCGAAGTTCTCCTGTAAATGAGAACTTCGAACATGAGGAGGAAGCTGTTACGGGTGGGTAGGCCCACCAAGATGTCCGCGTCAGCAGAATGTTCTGGATGCAGACCACGGGCAGATGCTGAGTGGACAAACGGAAACTGACGAGTTTCTGCGTGGGCTCTCATGCAATTGTTTTAAGCATAGAATTTTAAGTAAGTCTTAAGCGGGTTCTGTTAGCGATTAAATATCTTTTAATTCATAAATTAGTATTTTTAGAACGTCCTCCGACCCATAACTTGACTATCTACAATAACGTAACGTAATAGTGTAAATTGAATGAATATACTTGAACAAATTGTATAGGTTAAGCAAATGTAAAAATAATGGTTATGTAGCTAGGGAGCAAAAAACAGTTGCGCGTACTCGATTAAATCGTTATCATGTTGCATAATTGCCAACAATTTGATGAGAGCCAGGCAATTTGCCGGCGAATTATCTGACGCAGTGGCGCTTTTTTGTCCAGCGGCCGAGCTACGCTGCAAAGTAATCCAATAAGTTTTTCACGTTGATAAAATTTCTGTTTTAATCGGCGTTGGTGGAAATTTACATACATACATGTTGAAACCGGAATAAACTCTGTTGACAATTTTGAAAATATTTATGTTAATTGATGCAGAGTTACGAGTTAACTAAGAGCTCCTTCAGACAAAGATTACTTACAACTACCGTCCGCCGTACAGCAACAACTACCATCGACGCGGCAAGGACTGCAGTCATAAACATCTATGAATACTACTAGACCAACAATTCAGAACAAAAACTTTGTCACATTTGTGTATCGGGCGCTGGCGGGTGCCTGGCACGGTAAATATGCCAAGCAGTTGCAATTTTATTTAAGCAAATACGAAACACAGTTTCATACTTATCTAAAATAAACTTCAAATTACGTTGACAAAGTGCGCACATAAATAATTAAAGCCTTTTCTTTGTCACGTTAAACAAAATCAGTGTCAGATTGTCGAAATAAACGTTCGCCGTTTACAAAACAAAGAACTAGTCTTCTCGATCGCTCGCAGTTGACTAAAGGAGTTCCGGAGCATTGACCGTAACTTAGTGCTCAATGTATGAGGCCGCAGAACCCATCTGGTAGTATACATATAAGTCTTTGACTGCAGTCGATACGTTAACGTCAAGACTCCATAGTCAAAGCTCTTAGTGTAGGATGGGCTCATTGAGCAATAGTCTTACACGGGCTTTTAGTATGGTATAGGCTCATTGACAAATTTAATCAATACCTAATAATTTAGTAAACCCTTAGAACTATTACACAAATAATTTATATAATAATTAATAACTCGAAATAAAGAAACTTTTTGAACAGTTCACTTCCAGACGAGAAACCAAGATTTAAGCCAGGCAATTCAAAATTTGGTTGTTTACTGGAAATTACTGCAAAACACCAACCTACCAAAGAAAATTGACTATTTAGAATAAGGGAACAATGAGTATAAAAAGCTAGTTTATACAACCTGTAAAATAGACTGCACCATTTGTAAAGATTGTCAGTTCTTCCACAATTAAAATTCGTAACTTACCTTAACAGGAAATCAAAAATAAGAAAATATTATAGACACATCCAACTTACATTCTAATTAAAAAAAAATTAGCATGGAAATAAAATCCCGTAAATTTCAACTCAAATTCCATAGTTCCGTAGATGATGAAAAAAATCCGTAGATCTACGGAAAACTCCGTAGAGTTGGCAGCCAGTGCTTAAGCTGTTTTATTGCTAATCTTCTATTTAAATAAAATGATAGAGGTTTGCAGTTGTGCGCGCATCACGGAAAAACTACTGGATAGATTTCAATTAGGTTTTCTAAGTTTTATTTCTTAGACACTTGGCTCTTATCTAAAAAAAATGCGATATCTTCATTTAATATAAAGTTATTAAAGATTTAAGAAATATTTTTATAAGCGCTACGTGTTCAGTGATGTGTGTAAGCAACGCGGACGAAGTGGCGGGTATCAGCTAGTAATTAATAATAGCGTAAGCAAGAGAGCATATAATATATATACATATATATGGAGTACAGGTTATGGGCGAGTGTATGGTTACCCAGATGAAATTTTTTAAAAACTTAGTATTTTGTCTCAACAGATATTTTTGCAAACTTCGAATGCATCGCCAACTCGTCATCTGATTTGACAATACTATTACAGATTTTAACGTTAATTAATGATTATTACATTAAGTTCTATCCTATGTATTTAGAATACCCAAAATAATTTCCATTCAGTTAGCAGAATGTTTATTACGTTTTTCTGCGACTAATTAAGCGAATTAGCTGCAGTTTTTGTTCTATTTTTTCGGGAATATGTTAGAACATATTCCCAATAAAAAAGGTTGATTGAACTTGATTTAGATGCATATAATTCATACAAGTTTTGCCTATTTCTAAATATACCCACTCAGATTGCCCACTTGCTCAGATTATTTTTGATAATATTACATTTTACAGTTTTCTGTTTAAAATTAAATTAATTCATTTTATATTATATTAAAAACATATCAATATAAATTATCTGGGGTGCTTAAACTATCTATTGCTAAGAAAGTACTTTAATTAAAAAGTTATTTCTAAAATTATTAATACATTTGTGGCGTGACAACAGCGCCGCCACATCACTTATGATTCTACACATAAGATTTTGATTAGGAAAGTCATGATGGTGCTTAATAATGGCAACCTTTCTGCTATTGTCTGAATTTATACAGTTAATTATGGACCTTTTTTAGAACATTACAATTATAAAATCAGGTGGGGAGGATCATCCTTGTAGGCTCAAAAAGGCATGAAATTGTGATAGTGGTGAGTAAGATTACAATGTTATAATAGCATGACCGCAGGTAAGGTAAAGTGCTGGGTATGATAAAGTGTCACTAGAAATGCCGACGGCTGGAGAGGAAGTGGTGGTAGGCCTGCTATACAATTTCTTTAATTTATGCTGGGACTTCAAGCGAGTACCGGGAAGCATGTACCGGGAATGCAAAGCCGTTATAGTCCCATTGTATAAGGTAAAAGGGCCACAACAGGACTGTAAAAACTACCGTGGATCAGCCTATGTAGCACTGTGGAAAAACTGTATGCTGTGTTGATTGGAAGAGTAATTAAAGAAACTAACGGAAACATTTGGGATGTGCAAGTTGGATTGAGAAACTTAATTTGGTGGACGGATTAGGTCTTTTCATGACAGGTCACTGAAAGAAAGGGTAATGAAAGTGAATACATATAAGACGAAAGTTATGATTTTTGAAAAAGAAAGTAAAACGATATATGAAACAAGAATAGAAGGAAAATAGCAGACAATAGATAGACAGATTTACTAGCAAATTAGTGCCAAAGAAGCATCAAAAATGCGAAGAGACTTCCAAAGAGTCAATCTTAACTAACAAAATAAGAAATGCGTACCACTCTTGCTGCGGAATAAAAAGACGGAGAAACCGTATTTGACTTAGAATTGTATACAGTGGGATATTGCTTGCGTTGATGGATTGTGTAAGTAGCTTTTTCAATTATTGATCGTCCTCTTTCCTAAGAAAATTCAAAAAAAGGAGGAGGTTCCCAATTCGACTGTATTTTTTTTTATATGTGTTACCTCAGATCTTTTTTCTAGGTGAACAGATTTTGATCATTTTTTTCTCTTTGTTATCGTTCTCTTTCCTATGAATCTCTTTGTGTTAAGCTTTGCTATTAATAAAACCTATAAAGTAACCAAAAAAACTATAATAAAAACATAAAACCAACGAAAATAACACAAAAGGCATTGACAAAATATCAAAATCATATAAAGGAAAAATAGAGCAAAATTATTACATTGAAGACAGGGTTGGGTCATATTTATCCTTTTATTAACTTTGCGCACTTGGTGCCAAAATTGTCTGCTTAGCTCGTGTCGGTCGTTGTAATGACTAATAGTATTTAATTAGCAACTTTTTGTTTACATTTCCCTATTTTTATCCAAAGGACTTTTATAGTTTTATCCATTATTTCTTTCAGAGAAGCACAGGTGATGAGTGATAACAATTTTACTTTCGTAAGCTAGTACACAACTTCAATCAATACAATTTAATTTATATGGATGGACGCAAGAAGCAGAACACTACTGTAACATAAATTTTATCAGATGTTACTTTGTAGTTCTCACTATAACAACTGGCGTCCCTGACAGTTTTCAAGTACTGCCTATTGACGCCCATACACTTACTAAATAAGCTTAATGAAATATTCTAAGATAAGTTAATAGGAAACGTGTTTATTAACTTCTTTTATTATTCCACTATCATTCTTTTCAGAGCATTAGATAGGAATCTTAGAACCCAAGAGAATTTATTCTCGGTATATTAGTGTATAATCTATTATTTTTTCATACATTCCATTTAGAATAACCGAACGTTATCAAAAAATGAAGAATTTAAATAATACAGTTGTTACTTCAAAATTTGTGTATAGTTGTTTATTTAGAACTTCAGAGTTTGACATTTATTTTTACATTTATTTTATTTTATTTTATATTATTTACATATTACAGCGCATACAATTATTGATTATGTCGATCCATAAGTGTATATTCAATAACTGGCCCATATTTTTCGAATTTTATCATATTATATCTACATATTTTAAGATTTTATTTCAGCAACTGGGCTTACATGTAGTACCGAATGCTCATTATCATTAGCCTTCACCTGATGTAAAGGATTCTTTTTAATAACTAGTTGTTTAGCAATGGGAAATTATTTAAGTGCCATTAAATAACCTTAATCTCTTTTTAGAGCCTATATAATTCTGAGTCACACTAGCAGGCCATGACTCCTGAATACATTTTACGGTTGATTGTTTCATTGTTATTTTCACGAATTAGCCTATATAATAATATTTGTTAATGGATAAATATTTATCTATTATCTATATACGTTTATAAATATTTTTATGATTTTTTATTTATAGAGATAAACCCACCTACTTTTTGTTATATCATATTTATTGACTTTTATATATTGTTTATTCTGTTCTTGCTGCATTTAACCGTATTCATTGCAGCAGTGGAAACAGCCACTTTTTATTCTTGAACACTTGCGCCAACTTTTGTAATAACTTCCCACTATAGCTCACGTATATTTTTTACAGAATGAAGTTACGAAGTAAGTTAAAATTGTTATCGCTGCTTATATTTTTTGATGAAACAGGACTCTTTATACCATCATCATTACAGCTTACTCGTTACATAGAATGATGATGATGTAGCAAACACAACTTAAACTACTGGCACATTCAGTACCTATTTCTCGTCACTCACTCAGTATTTTAGTTGTAAAGTAAAAGTAAAGTTACAGTCTATATACGTCCCACTGCTGGGCACAGGCCTCCTCTCATTTCTGAGAGGGTTTTAGGACAAGGAAATGTCCGCCGCGCTGCCCCAATGCGTGTTGGCGAACTTCACATGTCTTCGTAATATTTTTGTTTTTTGATTTCTCAAACATGCAGGTTTCCTCACGATGTTTTCCTTCACCACCGAGCAAGTGGTAAATCAGCACTTAAAATTGCAATTAACAATTTCATTGGTGCCGGCGGGGAACGAACCCGGGTTGCTCGCGTACTGTGAAACTTACAGCGAGCGCTAGCCATCTGAGCTACCACGGCTCTTTTACTAGCTGTTTCCTGCAACTTCGTCGCCTGGAATTTCTTATGATTGGATTTCTTGGTTTTCTTTTCGCGGAAGACTAATTCTTTTTCTTCAATAAAAGTACTCCTAAGTTACTCCTTATGATATCAGCTATCTGCCAGTGAAAGTCCTGTCAACATCGGTCCAGCCGCTTCGGAGATTAGCCGGAACAAACAGACAGAAACAAAATTAAAAATAATTTTATGTAATAAGTACCGTGTACACTTTCATATGCATTTAGTAAAAGTTATGTTGACGGGGACTTACGCAACTTTAATACTGCTCGTATTGAAGAAGCGATCGAGCGGAACTAGGGCTCCAAAGTCTTTGCTAGAGATCTGTCTGCCAGAAAGAGCCAACTGTCAAAGCTGAAGACCGAGTGTGGCAGCGTCATTTCCGGGACACTTAAGATTTTGAGTGAGATTGAGAGGTTCTATGGGCAGCTGTACACATCATCGTTGGAGCCACACGCAAGTGTGAGTAACGATCCAAGAGCAAGTCTTATCCGACACTATTCTGATGATATTCAGGACGTCAGTCTGAGCGAGATTAGAATGGCTCTCCAGCACCTTAAAAACGGCAAAGCCCCAGGCGAGGATGGAATTACAGCGGAGCTTCTGAAAGCGGGTGGAAAACCGGTACTTGAAGTCCTTCAGAAGCTCTTTAATTCCGTCCTCCTTGGTGGCACTACACCGGATGCGTGGAGCAGAAGTGCGGTGGTCTTGTTCATCAAGAAAGGCGACAACGCTCTCTTGAAGAACTATAGACCGATTTCCCTTCTGAGCCGCGTCTACATGCTGTTTTCGAGAGTCAATACGAATCGTCTCGCATGCAGACTCGACGACTTCCAGCCTCCCGAACAAGTCGGTTTCCGAAAAGGCTTTAGCAACATAGACCACATACATGCCCTTCGGCAAATTGGACAGAAGTCCGAGGAGTACAATTTGCCACTATGTCTGGCGTATGTGGAATATGATTCCTATGCTTCCGTCAAAATTTGGGCGGTGCTGCAATCCCTTCAGCGGCGCCAAGTTGACTGTCGGTATATCGAAGTGCTGAAGTGTTTGTACAGTAGGGCTACGATGGCTATCCGAGTACCAGAGTACGAAACCTATCCAACTGCAGAGAGGTGTAAGACAAGGTGACGTAATATCCGCGAAACTCTTCACCGCTGCATTGGAAGACGTTTTCAAGCTTCTGCATTGGAAAGGATACGGTACTAACAACAACGGCGAGTACATCACTCACCTTCGATTTGCCGACGATATATGGCAGAATCGCTGGAGGACCAAAGCACTATGCTCAATTACCTCAATAGTGCCTCCCAACGGATAGGTCTTAAAATGAACATGGACAAAACAAAGATCATGTGTAACGTGACGCTCAGCGAGCTATGGAGAGGGCTATGCTCGGAGTTTCTCAGCGTGATAAACTTAGAAATGAGGATATCCGCAGTAGAACCAGAGTGACCGACATAGCCCAACGGATTAGTAAGCTCAAGTGGCAATGGGCCGGCCATATAGCTCGAAGAACTGACAACCGATGGGGAAAAAAGGTTCTCGAGTGGCGGCCTCGTACCGGGGGACGAAGTGTAGGGCGTCCCCACTAGATGGAGTGACGACCTGGTAAGACATGCGGGAAGTCGATGGATGCAGGTGGCTCAGGACCGTGCTTTGTGGAATTCCTTGGGGGAGGCCTATGTTCAGCAGTGGACTTGTGAAGGACTGTAATGATGACGATGATTATTTTGACATTACAAACAGACCTTTCAATGTTCTTTATTTGTATTGATATAAATGGATAGATGTCAGTCTCCTAAACTTCTAATACTCAATAAGGGCATAATAATTATAAGTTTGGCCTAAACTTAAACTTTTTTATTGATCAACATTAGCCGGTAGGTCAATAAATTTTTCGCAAATATAATAAAATGCCCAAGTCAGTATTAGGTATAGTTACAGAATGTCGTTATCAGTCGGCAACAAATCTCTCTTCTGCCAATTAAATAATAATTTCTCAAAAAATATTACGTATAGGTACATAGATCATACATACATCTGTTACAATTGTTTCGTATAGTAGTTTATTTAGCTTATAACCGATTATCGTTAAACCAAACCATTATTGGTAACCGCCTTGTTAAAGTTATCTTACCACTAGGATCATTTTTTGGTTGTTAAGGCTGAACGTAACGCGATTGGATATTTTTTACTAGAATTAATATTACCGTCTAATATGACAAATATATTAGATTTTATGACAAATTCGTCGTGAAATTTTCATGGTGGTAAGTTCTAATTTCGAAACGGAATTCCGTATGTATGTGGCGGGCCTAAGGATAAGAGAATTTTAGCATAACTGATAAGGAGTGTGGCCGCGAACCAAACTTTATCGTACAATATTAACTCAATATATTTTTAAATCATATTTTTTATTTTTATTAGATTAAAATACAATTAATATTTTAATTTCGAATTTAGAACTTACCACCATGATAATTTCACGACGATTTTGTCATAAAATGTAATATATTCGTCATATTAGACGGTAATATTAATTCTAGTAAAGAATATCCAATCGCACTGTTAAAAATAATAAGTATAAAAGTGTGCGTGGAAGAGGTAAAAATAACATCTGACTTCAATGAAAAACACAAAAAGTACAAACGTCATCTTATATAAACTACATGCTCTTCAGTCTTTTTATAATAATGTTAGGTTTTTATAAAATACTTATAAAAAAGTAAGCCTTTGAAAGTAGTTTAATAAACTAAATTACATTAGACGCAGTTATAAGAAAGCGCAATTAATATGTAACATTGTACATTATTTTAATGATTTTAACAGTTTTTTTTATTACTCATTCACACAAAATATGGCCGGCGCTGACGTACGAGATAGAAAGCATCCGTTGTAGCGTGAGCGTGAGTTTCGCGCCCTGCGACCGTCTTTCGGATACCAAATAACGCTACCACACGCGCTACCTCCGTAGAAAGGAACAGAATATGTCTGGGCTCGCGGTGTGATAGAGAGGTTAGAATGGTCGCGGAATGCGGCGCACTTAATTTTTCTAACGGACTACGGATCGAAAAGCGCGCGTCGACGATGAAGAAGGCCATGTAGTACGGACCGTGTGAGGAGGAGGTCGTGGGGGGAGAGGGCATCGGCTGTAGTACGACGGCCCGCGCTTCTCGTAAAGGAAGCGACCCTGACGCGGTCATTGCTCGCCGCGGCCGCATTCCTCTCCCTCGGCCCCCCGGCCCCTCGGCGCCTGCGCATCAATGAACGGCGCGCGCGCAACTGCCGCGTCAACGCGCCTTGTCTCATTCCCGCGGTAATACGCTTTATCCCCTTCCTGCCCTCGTGATGCTACTTTATCTGCACGACTGCTCTAAAAGTGAATAGCTCTATTGGCTGTCAAGCATAAACGCAAATCGCCATTGACAAGACACCACGAGTTCCATTCATTTTAATGTCCACTAAATTGTTTCTTGACTGATTTAGTATTATACCATCACGATATGTAAATACCAAACATGATTTTCAAAAACTTTAATCTTTCAAAACTTATAATCAAGATATAAATGATATTACAAAACTAAATATAAATTAGTCATAATTTTATTTATTTATTTAAAATTATTTATTCAAAGCCTTTTTCGTTTTTGCTTGGGTTACAAACCACACAAATTTAAAATGCTCCCATTAACACCGTTTGTTTTATATAGAGATTAAAATATCAATTTAATCATGGCAATTTTTTTTCTGTAATCTTAATTCAAATTTTAAAATAATATTTATTTACAACTTTGTAAAATGATTTAATATTTTAATTCTTTAACGCCAACATTTAATCAGAGAAGAAAGTCTAGAGCAAATAAGCATACTCGAAACGAGTATGATCCAATGTAATGTTGCTGAGGCCATTGGCACTAGTTTCATTTCAATATTGTGGTCTCGCCACCTGGACACTGGCGAAGTAGCTGAAGGCACACTGGGAAGAGTCGGATTACCATCTCAAGACAAGACCTATTTTTACAAATTATGACGAGAGGACAATCTAACGTTACGGATAGATAATTCGTTTTGAAGTTGCAGTAAGAAGGAAACTGCACGATGTCAACCCTCATACTAAGCGACCACTTCGGATTCCAGCACTACAACAAGGCAATCGCGGATACAGATTACAATGGGAAAACGGATATTTTCCTTAGTTCAGCTTCCACTCAGCTTTTGTGAACCCTATACCTGAGCCCTGGACGTGAGTGCCGCCGAAAAGCCCCAGGAAATCCATCCATCAACAATAATTTTAAGGGCGGGAAAATTCATTTAGGTACATGGCAATTTAACTGATGCAAAATACTGCGATCAAGTACTGGAAAATTGTAATTTAACAACATTCTTTATTACTTATTACAAGCCAGTGCTTGACTACAACTCCACCTGGGGATAAAGGTGATGAAGCTTTAGACTATCGAGAGACTGTTTACTCTGCGCCTATTTCTTATACTTATGCATGATAATGTACGCCCACATACGGCTAGAGTGAGTGCGAACTTAGTGACTGCAATAAACATAATGTAGCAATCCAGATCTCCGGATTTAAATCCCATTGTACACATGCTTCAACGAAAAGCTTAACGAAATTTGCTCGAAAATCTGGTGAACTTTTCGTGAATCTTCTTGTCTTCGACTGTATTCCATAAAAAGACATTGATAACTTTTTTTTTGAGTACGATTAATCGTTAGAATAAGTTCTAATAACATCCGAGGTGCTTTTACAAATACCTAATATTTTTTAATTTTTTAACAATATTAATGTTTAATAAAACAGGATAACCTATTTTAGTAAAAATCAACATCTTTTATTTTTACTATAAAACGGTTTTTTAAAAGAAATAATATTTAGAAAATACTGCATATTTTGATATTGTATGGATGTGTTAAGTTAGGAAAAACGAACTGCTTTGTAGCAGTTGATAGTTATTGTCTGAAAATGTCGTAGGTATTAATAGGTGCGGGTCTTCTCTGATGAAGGTTTTTGGAAAGTTAACGAAGCAGAGAAGAGGTCACCGGCTTTTTCCAAAACACGGACTAAATATATTTAGTACTAGGGTTAGTACCTACTAGGTTTAAAGCATGAACTAAATAAAACGTTATTACAAAACGAAGATTATCTCTAGTTCAAGGATTATCTGTGGTACTAAAGTTAAACTTCCGATACCCCTAGTTTACTTTAATTGAGGTTAGCGTTGTTTTCATTTCGTGTTTTTAAAATCGTTAAAAATGGATATTAACATGATTGTCTTGATGTATTTGGAAGATATCGTACCTACTTGTACACATAAAAAAAGCTATATATTTTCTGCGTAGTTACTGACGTTTACTGTATGTGCTTTTTGAGCAATAAGTGTACGTAATATTTCCTATATTAATAAGAACATTCGCTTTAATCCAAACAAGGTTTATTAGTAGTAACGCTTTGTATACAACTAATAAAATAAATTTCGATGTTCTACTAACTTTTTCTTTAGAACTCCAATTTTCACCCTTTTTTTTTCATTTTGAACACACAATCTCCAGAACATAACCTCACTAACTGCAATAGCGCAATACTCTAAGTAATTGTGGTATTGACAATGAATTAAAATAACAAGAGCATTGATCTATTCTACCGACGCAACATAAACATTTTTATAATGATTTCTTATATTTACGCGAACACTATACATTGAATAAAAAAATAGTTTTATTCAATAAACATTTTTAATTACGCGCTTGCGGTACCTATGAAATTCACTCCTATTAACACGCTAGAGTTGTTAAAGTTAAAACAACTTTGATTATAAAAAGCGCCAATAGATTTCAACCTTAACAAATAAGAATGTATGATATATATTTATATTGATAAATAATAATTTAAGCATATCAAGCGTGATATTAACATAAATATTTAGGTCCTCGGGTAGTTTGCGCTTTGTAATAAGCACACATTTTGATTCTGGTATTAAAGTTAATACTGTAACAAACCTAGATATTTTATATTTTATAAGTAACTATTATGTTGGTGCTATCGGGGATCGAACTCAAGTTGCTCGCAAAGGTATTATGAAATTCAAGGCACTTATCCCTTAAGCTACCAGGGTTTTATGTTATTTTTAACTGGGTACTGAATAAATATGGGTGCTGGTATTTACAGGATTACCACTGAAGCATAACAATTGCGTCCGTTTATTTCTACGTTAGTAGTTCGCGCTATTCTTAAACCGCTATCCGCT
The DNA here is from genome assembly GCA_029286625.1 of Parnassius orleans. Lineage (NCBI taxonomy): Eukaryota > Metazoa > Arthropoda > Insecta > Lepidoptera > Papilionidae > Parnassius > Parnassius orleans. The sequence continues at coordinate 1,205,101 of JAGSMP010000022.1, read as the reverse complement.
ATACTAAAATATACTATTGATAACGGGGAATAAATGTCCGAGTTGGCAGAAAACAGTGTGTTCTTGCTATACTGCGGAAAAGCTCGGCTTAATGTATACTTAAATATTGTATGTGAAATATAGCGTAACTCAATATTTTAGTAACTAATATAATTCAGCAGCCATATTTGTATAATACTCATCGCAGTCTGTACTTACAGTACTAAGTTAGAATATATTTTTCAGAAGATATATTATATTGCACAAAAGAAAGATGAGGATCCATTCTAAAGCAGTTTTTTTTTGTCAGTTAAGAAGTGGCATCGAGTTAGGGCAAGGCGAAAGCGTCTTCAATGGTTTACGTCAGCCATCGAAAGCGTTCATCTTAGTTGTTCAACGGCTTCGAGGTTTGTGGCAAGGCGCGCGGTCAATGCACGGCAAACTGCCGGACAGCCCGGACTTACAGGTTGGACATGGGGCAATGGAATCCGCGGGGGACAAAAAAGAAACGCGCCCGCGCCGCCTGCTGCGCCCGCCAACACTACTGAACGGCACAACGCCACTCGTAACCTTCCTACATTATATAATATAGTAAATATTGTAAATTATGTGTGCATAGCTCCGGATTCATGATCTATAAAACATATAATAACTATTAATGTATAACGTTATAATAATTAACATTAATAATCTACATTTAAACGGCAATAAAACTAAATGTATTAAATTTACAACTCCGAATGTTAAAAATCTGAATACTAATGTGTTTTTAAACGGGGAAGACCTGAGCTCTGTTGAATCCAATGTTTTTCTTGGCATCACTCTCGACGCAAAGTTTCAGTGGGGCCCCCATATATCTAAACTAGCAAGCAGACTAAGCTCTGCAGCTTATGCTGTATAAAGATTAGAGGTCTCAGTAGTGTCGAGACAGTTAGATTAGTTTATTTCAGTTATTTCCATAGCATAATGTCTTATGGGATTTTACTGTGGGGAAATGCGGCTGATTTAGAAACTATTTTTGTTTTGCAGAAGAGGGCCATAAGAGTTATTTACAACCTGAACCGTGAGAATCTCTCAGAGAAAAATTTAAAGAAATAAATATATGTATTAACTTTGTCCTCTCAGTATATTTACGAAAATTTAATGTATGTCCACAAAAACAAAATTAGTTTTAGTAAAAAAGTGATATACACTCTGTAAACACTAGGAACAAACACAGGCTAGTGATACCAGTTTCTCGACTCCACACAGTCAATAATTCATTCTTGGGGCAATGTTGTATATACGCTTTTACAACAAAGTCCCAAAAAATATACAAGGTCTCTCTGTTACTAAGTTTAAATATTTTATTAAACAAAAACTGTATAAAAAGGGTTATTATAATATAAATGAATTCATGGTTGATGGATCCCTGGGAATGAGGTGATCGCTTCCAAGCTGTTTCTATATAAATTTTGTAAATAGTTTGTACAACCTCTCATATTGTATGCTTTTTTTTAAATAAGTCCCGCTGGGTTTCTTGCTGGTTCTTCTCAGAACTGAGATTTTTTTTCGAACCAGTGGTAAAGTAAAAAAATGACTTTCATTAAAAATTACATGTAATCTATATTGAATAAAATATTATTCTATATATATGTATATTATAATAAATCTGTTAAAAAGTGGAATTTTAATCTGTTTGTCTGTCTGTCTACGCCGCGGATTCCGCAAAAAAATACTAGTCGAATTTCCTAAAAAAAATGGTATAGTAGTTAATGACCCTGGCTAACATATAGCTTATTTTTGATCCGCCTTGCAGAAAAGGCGGTTGTGTTTTTCATTTCTTTAGATATTTATTTTTACAATAGTTGCTAACTGCCGATGGTTCCATCAGTCATACGCGGGATAGCGCAAATCTCTAAATTATACACCGATATAAAAAAATACGATTTGGTGTAGCTGGAAACTGTTACGAAAATATACGTTGTACGTTTTTTTAAACCGCCATCTATTAAATACGAAAAGAGCTCTCCGTCACAGTCATTACAGACTATCACAAGTCCACTACTGAATATAGGTCTCTCTAAAAGAATGCCACATAATACAGGTCTGAGTCACCTGAATCCATCAACTTTCCGCATGTCTTACCAGGTCGTCACTCTATTTAGCGCGAACCCCTACACTTTGCTTACCGGTACGAGGCTCGAGTGGCAACTCGAGATCTCCATCGCTTGTCGGTTCTCAACTTATTGATCCGTTGCGCTATGTTGGTAACTGGTTCTACTGCGAATATCGTCATTCAAAAGTCTATCTTTCAGTTACTAATCTTTAAATAAATTAATACGTAAAAATTATTTATACACTTATGTACAGAAGATGTATTATTTGCATATTGCTTTGAAAATAATGTTATTATTTAAATAAATAATGGCGGCAATGCCTAATGCGGAAAATAAGATGGTTAGTAAATAAATTATTAAGTAGTTAAAGTTGATCTGCTTGCGATTATAGTTAAAATTTCACTATGCTCATATTGAAATAAATATGCTTTTCAGATTAAGCGACTGCCTCACAAGGAGGGTAGTTTTTTGAGAGTATGTATGCATGTAGTATGTATCTATTTCTTTGGCAGTTTGGCACACTCTGTAGCCTAAACCGCTTGATGGATCTTAACATATTATGAGGTATCGTTAGATTTGTCTTAATTGTTGGAGTGATATAGGGTGAAAAAAAATTCTCATTTTAGCAAACTTTTTTACGCGGTTTGGTTTTTAAATAACTGTTTTGACCTTTAAGCTTGTTTTATACGATTTTCAGAGACATTTATGACCAAGCTGCTTTATAGCAAGCCGCTTTTATAGTTTAGATGAGTATACGCAAACCAACAGGCTCTGGATAAAAATTACGTTATTACTAAAGACAGGGAATTTTACTTAAAAGCAAGTTTATTTTAATTTTATGAGTAGAACTATACTAGACTAGTGGTCGCCTAGTGATCGAAATTCGACTATAATTTATTAAATTTTTAAGTTTTTATATTAATCATACTGTATTTCACTTCAAAGTGCACATTAAAAGACAGATATCTCATTAACAAAATATAAAATATACGCTTTTTGCCTAAACATACAATCGATAGACTATTGAAAAATAAACATTTAAAATCACGCAAAAATAAGTTTTAATTATTTGTTGCCAACATTTTAAAATTCTTTGGGTCAATCTCTACTCTGTGCGATTGTTTGATATGAACGTAAACAAACGACAGACTTTTATAAGTTTGACATTGACAGTACGAACGGTAAAATTAAATCTTATATTTTATTTTATTTAATATATAAAATAAAAGAAAACGAATATATTACATTAAATTTTAGTTTTCTGCAATCCTTCTCTATATTAACTTTAACTGTGCCAAATCTCACATTCCTCCGTGCGCACAATATGCTTAAAGAGAGGTACAATTCTGATAATTCAATTTGAAGATTTGAACCATTCGATTGAGCGCTAGGTTCGCTTTCTGGAGTACGACTTGCGTTCCAATAAAGTTCGATTTATTCAGCTCTCGATTTTTTCGGGAGTTGGCTTGTTGTTCAAAATGGGGTATAGATCAGGATCAATAATTAGTCGAGATTAAAATTTAGTTCAGCCTTTTAAACCCAGACTTTAGTACTAGAGCCGGATTATGCAAATACTACTCTGCTACGCAGCATTAAGTTGACAGATAAGCCAAATCTAAATAAATATATTCATTTTTTAACGTTAATTTTACTATTACTAATTTTCATGCATCCTGAAAAACAGCGGCAGTGGTACTCAGTTAAAAAGCGCCGAACAACCAGAGATAACATGCCTAAGTGACTCACCGGTATGACGACAAGCTCGACAGATGTCCACGGTGCTATTCTTTAGGATGTACCTCCGATAGTTGTTGATCTTAATAACCTGATTCTGTGTCGCATAGATAAAACCCTCGGTTTCCCCAAAGAGGTCACCGGAACGTAGCCAGCGGAAGGAGAGAGGATTGTAGAACCTCCCGTGGAGCTCCTTCTCCTTCCATACGGTCTCCCGGTCATAAATATTCTGTACCGCCGGGTTTTGCCATTGGTTGTTCGCTAAGGATAGAGGGGTAAGTCCTTTATCACAAGAAATGACCTCCTTATAGATTGAATCATCCGATCTCGTCAGGAAGTATTATTATTATTATTAACTTGAGTACATGTGTTGTACCCACAACTTGAAGGCTACAAAGCAAGTTATTCCAGTTAGAACTCGATTCTATTTAACCAATAACCTAATGTAGAACGTACTTAACCGCAGTAGAACCATCGTTACCGACATAGCCAAACAGATTAGTAAACTGAAGTGACAATGGGCTGGCCATATAGCTCGAAAAACCGGCAACCAAAGTAGAAGAAAAGTTCTCGATAGGTCTCTGATAACCTCGTACCGGTAAACGAAGTGGCGGCCCCCCACTAGTTGGAGTGATGACCTGGTAAGATATGCAGGAGGTCGATGGATGCAGGTGGTCGATGGATGCAGGTGGCTCAAGGCCGTGCTTTGTGGCATTCCTTCCCCTATGTTCAGCAGTGGACTTGTAAGGTGCTGTAATGATGATGATGATGATGAAAGGCAATTAAAGATTACTAATTTTACTGTATTCGGTGAATTCAAATAGACTTAAAAAAAGGTTAAAGCCGACTTCAAAGAACTAAAAAGAAATAATTTCCGCATAATAGCCTCAGAAGTCGGTGCGGTGGAAGACCTAGTGTATAGAAGTATAAAAGTATCATTAATAAAACAAATGTTGAATATTCGTTTCCCTAAGAAAGACCTAAGAAGGCCAAGACATTACTTGGGAAAAGATATTGAATATTATCAACAGCAAATAAGATGTAAAGAGCTCAATCAATAAGTATAAAGCGACAGACTGTATGAAATATGAGACACCTAAAAAACTAATCTTCAATTGAGACCTTCAGAGCAATGCAATGAAAACTATAGAAATATAATATGAGCTTACTCAGCTAACATATCTTTTTCAGTCAATTATTTAAGTCATTTCTAGAAAGATACATAGTAGATACAAGCGGACCCGTTACATACAGGTTTTTATTTATTTTATTGTCTGTTACTATTTACAAAGTAGTGTGACCAGGGTCCTACTCACTACAAATATGCTTTACGTGCATTAAAATATTTATCTCTCGTTTTTGAAAATTTAATTTTAATTTAAAACGACATTATGGATGTTTTGATAGATGCTGATTGAGCATCAAATGTTTAATGTTAAACGTAGCCAGTGGAGGGAGACAACAGTATCTACAAAAGGCTCATATAGAGCCTTGTAGAACCTCCCGTGGGGCTGGAATTAGAGTATTTGGAAATGCTTTATGAACTATGGAAGTCTCAAAAACAGAAGATAATTTCTAGAGCTTCGAAACAGGCGTATAATATGCTCTTGCTGATTGTGTATAAAAAGTGTTTCCAATAAAAGGAATCTTGAAGGATATTGGTGTTATAATAAAAGAACTCATTTAACACACACACATAGGTGGTGCTATTGCATTGGTTCAAAATGGTATATTTAGTAAGAATTCTAAGCACATTGACATAGGTTATCATTTAGTATATGATTTTAAAAATAAAGATTTAATAAATGTGAATAAGATTTATGTTAGGTATCAAAGTCCGAAATGTAAAATTAGTATTGTTACGAGCTTGGGGTTCAAGACAATTAAAAACTGCCGAGTGAATTACCAAAATTGACACTTTAATTACAGAACACTAATTACAACTTAAAATCACACTAATAATAAAACACAATTGTATTACAGACTACAGATCACTTTAGTTCGCAGTTGTATCGCTTCGAAGTCTTCGCTTGTATCGCCAATTCAATACTGACTCGGTCGTGGTCTATACCGGCCTTATATAGCGCTTCAGATACTTTCCAGAACCTTCTACTGTAGAAACATCTAGAATGTTCGAGTACATATCGGTTCCAAAATTTCTAGAAGGATCTTGACTCTTCTAGTTCTGCTACTCGATACTAGAGAACGCTAGTGGTAACTAGTGTTGCCATGTACAAGACATTAATAGTGGCGCGCAACAGTATGTATGTGAAAAGTTGTTGTATATTATATTGATTGCTAAAGATAATATTGTAAAATGTATGTGTGATGTTAAGTGTTAAAATTTGCATGTGTAAATTGTCTTAGAATAACAAAATCAAGGAAGTTATCAGAATTGTTAGTAACATCTAACATGGTCTATGCACAAATCTTCTCTATGGTCACTTGCTTGCTAATAATGGTCACTTGCTTGCTAAACGGTGTAATGCTAAGTGCTAAGTGTTGTGCGCAAATTTAATATAATAAGTTTAAATCCAGTTAATTGATAAATAACAAAACAAAACAAACAATAATACATTCTAACAATTTAAGTCAGGCAAACTTTGGCTTTTGAAAGTCCTTAATCAAAAAAAGCAAATCGTATTAATTAAATCTATGAAATAAACACAATATATTGTTAAGCACTCAATTACGGTGAAACCTATGAAATGGACATAACTTTTTAACATCGAACTTCAAAAGAAAACAGTGTTGCTTTCAAACTTCAACTTTGCTTTCCAATACAGTTTTGTCAATAAAGTTTTAACTTTTATTTAGGGACCCCTTTTTCATAACATATTCAGTCGAATATGGTATGAACCCGTTATAAGGCGTAAGGAGTAACGCTTTGATATAATATGCAAAATGATCTTATAAAATGCAGAACGCTATAATCTATGGGAGCTGTGATCCCATCATCATCATCATTAACAGCCCATCACAAGTCCACTGCTGAACATAGGCCTCCCCTAAGGAATGCCACAAAGCACGGTTCTGAGCCACCTGCATCCATCAACTTCCTGCATGTGTTACAAAGCCGTCACTCCATCTAGTGGGGCGACGCCCTACACTTCGCCTGCCGGTACGAAGATGCCACTCAAGAACCTTTTTCCCCCATCAGTTGTCAGTTCTTCGAGCTACATGGCCGGCCCATTGCCACTTCAGCTTACTAATCCGTTGGGCTATGTCGGTCACTCCGGTTCTACTGCGGATATCCACATTTCTAAGTTTATCACGCTGAGAAACTCCTAGTATAGCCCCCTCCATAGCTCGCTGAGCGACCTTGAGCTTCCTCATACGGCCAGCAATGAAGAGCCACGTCTCAGATCCATAAGTCATCACTGGCAACACGCGCTGGTTGTACAATCTAGTTTTCAAGTTTTGAGGTATACCCGACAAGGAGATGTGTCGTAATTTCCCGAACGCTGCCCAGCTGAGTTGAATCCGTCGATTGAACTCTCGGTCAAAGTTGGACTTCCTAGTCGGACTATTTGTCCCAGGTAAACATACTTGTCAACAATTTCCAGCTTAGTGCTCCCGGCAACTACCAGCAAAGGTGTGACATGGACGTTACACATGATCTTTGTTTTGTCCACGTTCGTCTTAAGACCTATCCGTTGGGAGGCACTATTAAGGTCATTGAGCATAGTGCTTAGGTCCTCCAGCGATTCTGCCATAAGGACTATATCGTCGGCAAATCGAAGGTGAGTGATGTACTCGCCATTGATGTTGATACCGTATCCTTTCCAGTCTAGTAGCTTGAAAACGTCTTCCAATGCAGCGGTGAAGACTTTCGGCGATTCAACGTCACCATGTCTTTCACCTTTCTGCAGTTGGATGGGTTTCGTACTCTGGTTCTGTACTCGGATAGCCATCGTAGCCCTACTGTACAAACACTTCAGCACTTCGATATACCGACAGTCAACTTGACACAGCTGAAGGGGCTGTAGCACCACTCAAAATTTCGATGGAATCAAAGGCTTTCTCATAGTTCACATACGCAAGGCAAAGTGGCAGATCGAACTATTCGATCTTTTGTACAATTTGCCGAAGGATATGTATATGGTCTATGGTATTAAAGCCTTTTCGGAAACCAGCCTGTTCGGGAGGCTGGAAGTCCTCAAGTCTGCGTGCGAGACGATTCGTAATGACTCTCGAAAACAGCACGTAGACACGGATCAGAAGGAAAATCGGTCTGTAGTTCTTCAAGAGAGCGTTGTCGCCTTTCTTAAAGAACAAGATCACCGCAGTTCTGCTCCACGTCTCCGGAGTAGTCCCACCATTGAGGACGGAATTAAAGAGCTTCTGAAGGAAACTAATTTTTACGGATTTTATCGCGTTTAATTTTACTTTTTATTTCCCGACGTTTCGGGTGCTTTACAGCACCCATGGTCACGGGGGGGACTGAGGTGTTTGACGTCCCAATGTCATAGTTAGCCCGGCTACCTTCAGTTTTTTAATATTAATTTTTGGTTCGATCTACGCAGAATGAGCTTACAGTATCTTGAAGTCTAGCAGTGGTATACTTGGGTTTGGATTTAATTTTATTAATTATAGGATCCCAAGCAGATGGCAGCACCCATCCATCTTCTCTATTGAAATTAGGATGTTTTTTAATTTCAATAGCCTCGCGAATCATCCTAGGTAGGAATCGGTGTTCTTTTGCGAGGATTTGTGGTCTATCAAATCTAATGTAATGGCGGGGATGATCTTGAACATGTTCACAAACTGCAGACTTCCCGATACGTCGGTGCTTCAAGTCAGCTATATGTTCTTTTACGCGGGTTTTTATAGATCTTTTTGTTTGTCAGGGTTTTTATAGATCTTTTTGTTTGTCAGGATTCTGAGTATAAGGTGCGCACCCCTTGTCGCCACACTCACAATCTTTATAACGTTGTTAACGTGAGACTTGTGGACTAAAAATCCGAAACCTCCTTGGGACAGATGGCCGCCCTACCGGTGATGATAGATCAAGTTACCGGATTCGAGGATTACCGTGTCCTCCCCCTTTCTTCGGACCTCAGATAATCCAATAATATCCGAGCGCAACTTGTCTATCTCTTCTTCCAGCACCAGGATCTTCTCGTCAGTCCTCAGGGTGCGTGCGTTAAATGTTGTTAAGTCGAGTCGTCTTAGGTGAGAACCAAACCTCCACCGGAAATTCTTAGCACCCCCTGCCCCGCTGTTACTGCGTTAATGCGTTGTCACTCTTAAGTGCTATAATAGCATGCCTCTTTACCATTAGAAAGTCTCCAGCTCCCGTCACTCACCATACGAAATAACACAATAGCAGCACCACGCTACTATACGTATTTAATGTTGGTATTCTGACCGAGCGATGTGAAGGACAATCCTTCACAGGTCGAGTCGACCCATTCATGCTGCAGCCATATTGCAGCGTCTCTACAACGTAACGAAGTCTATCAATTTGTCTATAAATTCATTAAAACGCTTTTCCTAATGAAAAAATAAGTTACAACGACAGTTATGAGGAAGATATTGATCGGAGATCATCATTCCATTCTATCTGTAGTCCACCGCTGAACTTTGACCTACTTGTTGCCGTTATTACACGCCATACTCGACTACTGTTTTTGGTAATCCGCCTGTTGTAATGTAGTTGTAAATAGTAACAGACAATAATATAAATTCAAAACCTATAAGTAACGGGTCCGCTTGTATCTATTATGTAGCTATATAATCAATTTATATTCTGCAGGAACATTAACTTAGCATCACCATTGTGCTCTTATTTAGCATTATGGTTTTTAAAATATTATATATAATAGGAGTTGTAAAACGGAATAAGAAATTTGGTAGCACCTTTGCTGAAATTTGTTGTAAAATAAATTAGAACAAAATTCTTTATTTACATAACGAGAAGAGAGAAGAAAATTATAAGCCACGCTGATTTTTAAACTATTTTGAGATTGTCTATTTATACACCTTACTTTGTTATTTAGAACTCTTAATAATTAGGGATGGTTATTTATTTCATCAAAAATGTATGAAACTAATTGACCTCTAATATATGGCGTTATAAATTAGGCCTAATGAACTGAAACCAATATAATATAGTGATTTAAAAACCATAAAATCGTCTTGCCTTCCGTTTCAAGTTGTCAGATTTCAAGTCTTGGGTTTTGTTTATAAAATACGATTGGTACCTTTAACTTTGCTAGATTTTTATTGATTGACAGATCTATAAAAATCTGGCAAAAATCAAGATCTAAGAGGGTATTCTAAGTCTTAACAGCTTTGGTCAGGTTTTAGTTTTATTGATTACAGGATTCCAAGTCAATGGTAGATCTTCTCGATCGATCTGTATTGTAAGAGGCTGTTTTGATAACCTCACGATTTAGAAGGACTAATCTTTTTCTTACCTAACGTCTTGTCTTGTCAGTAGCCAAGTATTTACTGTCACAGATCGTTGTGCTTACTGAAAGCAAAATATTCCCACGCGCAAACTGCGATATATTGTGAGATAACGGTAAGATTCGCCATTTAAACATTTATGTTAAAGTTATAATCTTTATAGGTAGTATGGTATTTTTATCAACACATAATAAATCTGTAGAAAAGTCGTGTATTTTCTGAAAAAAAGAAGTCCAGGAGACTAAACAACGGGTACTGAAACCAAATTAGTGGTTTTTAGAATTTTTGTCCGTCTGTCTGTCTGTCTGTCTGTGCTCAATTTAAAGTGCTATCGCACAAGGTTGGTCTGATAGGCAATACATGCGCTTGGCGCGAGCGTGTTTTATAGTACTTATTTAACTAATTTTAAATGCCGTTTTCGAAAAATATAATATCTAGAATAGTGGATTACTGTTAAAGTTATACGAGTTACTAATACTATTTAATTCATGACGGCTATGTTTATGTTTTTTATGTTTTATGAAAAATATTGTTTATCCGAATGATAATAGATTACATAACTAAACTTAACAATCGAAAACTGGAAACATCTATAAAAAGAAAGTGTCATGAAAATATTTGGCAGTCCAACACTTCTAAACGTGTTTTTTCTTGTAGTAATAAAAAATTATCTTGTTCAATAAACGTTTTTAACTTATAAGTATGTACATAATGTTAATAAATGATAATGAGTATTATTATATCCAAAATCATTTTATTTCCATTTTCGTGACAACCTCTAGCATACACGCTAGCCGCGTATATAACTACGCGCGCAGCGGCATCGCCGAACTTCAAAGGCGTTTCACAACTGTAAGATCTTAAAACTGTGGTCTGTGTATTCACTGTTCACGCAAAATTACTGGACGGATTTCCATGAAATTTTGTGAATAGGTAGTTAGGAACCCGGGTCAAATTATAATCTACTTTTTATCCGATTACAAAACTTCAAAAAAGGAGGGTTAAGTGTTTTCCTTCTTTTAGATTTTAATTATTATAACTGATGTTTTTTTAAATAAATACAACGTTTATAAATAAAGCCTAAAATTTGTTTTAAACTTTGTTTAATAATTTGAAACTACGTCAATAATTTCATTTCACTTTTTCAAAATAGCGCCATCTATTATGAAATACAAAAGTAGCATATTTTGCCTTCAATTAGGTACTAATAAATTAAATAATATAATATAAATGATTTGAAAATTCCGCCCGCGTCACGTTAGTAAGTACCTTCTAGCTTTTACAATAAATACACAAATATTACTGTTAATTAATGCTTCTTTTCAGTTTATTATATAATTAAGTTAAATGCTTATGGTCTCTGCTAAATGCTTGTGGTCCCTGCTAACTACAAAAAAAATTAAAGTGGTCCCTGGTCAAAAAAAAGGTTGGGAAACCCTGCTTTACTGTTACTGCGACTTATCTTCTTCTATATAATATATTATATAAAAGAGGATGTCCTGAGTGACTGACTCATCTATTAACGCACAGCCCAAACCAACAACGTAGAAATCTGATATTTGGACAGTAGCTGCCTTTTATAAGCGAATTTTTTTTTGTTCCATAACTCGCTGCGGCCTGTGCACAGTAATGAGATGTATGTAGGCAGCTACTTTTTTACTTTTAATGGGTCTATTATGCAGTTTATATTCCATTAATATCTTTGGAGACGTTTAATTTTTGTTTTCATTCTACCGTAAATATTAAGAGTAGCGAAGAGAAGAAGAACGTCATAGTCATTACAGCCTATCAAAAGTCTACTGCTGAACATAAGCCTTTCCCATAGATTGCCAAATAGGCTCTAGAAATTTGCGGAAGTTACCACACTTGGCAGGCGGGTTGACAACTGGAGTTTTTTATTATTTTGGGCTGTTAACATGAAGACACTGCTGCCCATCTCCTGTTTTAGTTTCGCTCCGGGACGATATGGGATAGTGGAGTCGCTTTCGCCGCCACAATATTTCTACTTCCGTTTATGAATGTAGTTCTTCTCACGTTCACAGTGAACAGAACTACAATAATGAAATTTTAAGTCTACTCGAACGTAAAAAAAATATCAGCATCTATTTTATGGTACCAATCAATATTAGTACACTAAATAGAAGACCATAAAATTCAACAAAATTTTGTCAAAACTATATCAATTAAATAAGAGTAAATGTAAAGAACGCATTTATCATTCCAAGACAAATTTACCCTTCATAAAAACACATTGGAAGACATATATGACAAATTTCAATCATCTACGACCAGAATTAAAAAAAATCCTGTGACAAACAGACATAGAGACAGAGACACCCAGGTGACTCTACTACTCTAGCGGTTCAATTTTACTAATTTTGGCACGGTGATGTTCACAAACTAAAGAACACGCGAGCGAAGCCGCGGGTAAAAAGCTAGTCTAATATAGTATAAATAAAGAAGACTATAGAGTTATTCGTAACACCATTTTTAATTGACTTTTGTAATTTAGGAAGTTAGGGTGATCTGAGTATGTTGAGACTAACCTATAGTAGAATTGTACAAGTAACGTATACATAATGTCGCAAAAATTTTGAATTAATTTACATGGGTAAGAAAGGCCTTAACGCCTAACGAGTACATGAACTTTTCGACAACAATAATTAAAAATATAAAGAAGCCCATCACCACATCGTCTAATTGCTGGTAGAACCAGATTGATAACGAATGTCTGTAAATTCTAGCGGCATGTTCTTCTGCGTAAGTTATCTATAGGTAGTAACGACTGAGACACAGTTCGGTCTTCAACGTATAGGTATGTGAATAATACCATTTTTGTTTTTTTTTCTTAAAAAAAATGTTACCCCACACTAGGATTTTCTCCTGTATCGTAGGCAACTTGCAGGCCATACAAATATTTGTTCCGTGCGGGATTGGACCCCGCGTCCCTTTGCGTCGTAACTCATCGCTAAACTACAGCGCCACGGAGCCGTCGTGGACAAAAAATTGATTGCATTTATTGCTAATAAGATGTAGGCCTTTTCCCATGGGGAAAATAGTAGAATTTGTATTGTTCTAGGTGGAAATAAAAAAAATTACTGTGTTTTGAGACCGTTCGGTAAGTTGATGAATCGATTAGGGTTAATGTTGGACGTAACGAAGCTTTTGGCTCGTGTATTTTGGGTTACCCACCCAGACAAATTTAATACTTTGGCACACGTTGATTTTATTAAAATTAGAATCAATTTTTTAACAGTGTTTTATTTGATCACTAGTTACTTTAAGCATATTAATAGTTCAGAAAATTTTAACCTTTTTGTAAAATTTTTCACCCAACGAAGTTATGAGATTTTTTATATGTGCAATCAATCGGATATTAAAACCACTTAAGAACACAATTTTACTATCCAAAAAATTAACTGGGTTTTTAGAAAAGTTAAATTTCAAAATTTTATTTATAATAGAAGTAAGTAGAGGCAAATAACCGTTTAGCTACTAACGTCACTTTTAATCACATGCATAGGGAAAATACCCATCCCTAAATGACGTATTTCGTAATTATCCATCACAGTTAGTGAAGATAAAATCTTTGTTTCAGAAAGCGTCAATCTGTGACAAAATAACCAACAATTTAAGCAAGCATTACACGTCAGAAAGCAGTCGCGGGTGTGCCTGCTGCACTACCTATCATATTTTAGAAGAATCACAGAAGAAAAAGATAGAAATGACCGCAATACATCCAGATCCAACAGCAATGCTATAATATGCTGACTATAGTGAAAATTTAAAATCCACATCTTACGAGTGGTAATGGTGCAAATGCAATTTGAGAAACTACGAAATATTCCAAACCATAGGACTACTAAAATAATATTACTTTACAGAATAAGAGTAAAAACTGGAACAAAATAATGTCTATATTCAAGACAAACACCGGTGAGTAATATATTGCTTGCGGCACTGCAACTCTCCCTTGGATCGTTAAACGAATGTTAAGAGGGAAAAGATGCATGGCGCCGTTCGCTCCTTCTCTGAAGATATTTCTTGCGTGGCTTATTCTTGGAAAGGCGGCCGCCTTTTTTCGCGCCAATCTCTTATTAGTTATTACATAAAGATACGCATGCTGTGGTCCAATAGTTCTCAATCTGCATCTCCTTTTTGAAAGAGTTTTAGGTTTTTGGAATGTATTGTATCAATGCTACTAATATTTATTAATCGTAATCTTTAACGTCAGTGACATTATTTAGTAGTCAGTCAAATTTAATACTTTTAAAAATATTTGAAATATTTGCATTAGGCAAGCAAAAATACAAATACATTTTAGTATACCTAATAGTAAATTTGCCATCTGGTGGCGGCCTAAGAATCGACTAAGGGATATACCAGAAAGAACTCGTGGCTTCCGGTAGATACCTACAGTTGCCACGGAGAGTAGCGTCAAAGATACGCATACGCATGCCGTAATGATTGAGGCAAATCCTCCTTACAACGGAAAAGTCCCATGTTCAGCAGCAGACTTACGGGCTGACGAAGAAGAATGACAGAGTAATTATAGTTTTGGGTGCATGTATTCTTGTGTACACAGCTCAGGTGTCATTGAACCCTTAGCCTGAAGTTAAGAGAGACATTAATGGACTGATCGATCAACGAATAATTAATTAAATTGGTCATTTAAGCTACTTGCTGCGTCATGAACGCATGAGAAAAATAGATAATTTTACGATCCGGTTCATAACGTTATCATTACAGCCCATCACAAGCAAACCACTGAACATAGACCTCTCTCTCCTAAATAATGCCACAAAACATAGTCCTGAGTCACCTGCGTCCATCGACTTCTCGCATGTCTTACCAGGTCGTCACTCCATCTAGTGGGGACTGCTCCTACATTTTGCTCACCGGTACCACCGGTTCCACACGAGAGCTTTTCTTTCCCATCGGTTATCGGATCTTCGAGCTATAAGGCCGGCCTATTGCCACTACAGATTAATTATCCGTTGGGCAATGTCGGTTACTGGTTCCACTGCGAATATCCTCATTTCGAATCTTCTCACACTGAGAAACTCCGAGCATAAACCCTTTTCATGGCTCGCTGAGCGACCGTGACCTTTCTCATAAAGACAACAGTGAAGGACCACGTCTCGTATCCATAAGTCATCAGCCACCCGCACTAGTTGTACACGCTTATTTTATAATTTTGTAATATACGTCACGAGAAGATGTTTGATATCTTTTTGAGAAGATGTTTGATTGGTATATAGACGAGCTGATGCTCGTCGATATACCAATCAAGGTGGCGCCGCTGTAGGGACACCGACCTAATTTTGACAGAATTTTGCATAATAAGTATCAACAAACGGTTTTCGTTGAAGGTCAAACAGGTTTACGCACCAACCTTGGCAGATCCCGATGAGGCGATGTATTAGAATATCTCTTTAAGTTCTTACCGCAAAACTAGGTACAAGAGAGGACGGTAAGCTTAAAGTATGGAAATTCGGAAAAGAGCAATCGAACCCAATAGGTCAACAGTTTACCGACTTCATGAAGAAGAATGGGACTTTTTATGATAAGCTCCTTCGTCGAAAAGCCGCCCCACAGAAAGATGACTTGGCCTGGCCCCGACGATTCGAAAAACCAGATTGACTTCATTATAACGACCAGGGGATAACTATTTAGTGATGTCTTAGTGATCGCTATGGTAAAAACAGGTAGCAATCACTGAATGGTGAAAGACCCACTGAAACTTGACGTAAAATTGAAGACGTCAATTTTAATGAAGTCGACGCTTGTTTCTCTCGTGCTGTAATTCAAAGTCCCAAAAACTACCAGCTCGAATTACGAAATCGTTTTCAGTGCCAGAATATTTCAATACAGTCTATACATGATAAATGACAAACTCGTAGAAACAGTTTATACGGTCGGAATAACTGTCCATAACCCGAAAACTCTTCGATCACACTCTTGATTCAATAGTTGTTAGACAGGGAATTGAAACTGCAGTCTTCTGCAGATATAACAGCGAACAGGCTTCTACGGCAGCTGTCTGTACGCGACCTCGTTGGAGCCACACGCTAATATGAGTAACAATCCAAGAGCAAGTCTAATCCGACACTATTCCAATGATATCACAGTCTGAGTTATATTAGAATGGTTCTCCAAAAACTTTAAGAGGGCAAGGCCCCGGGTTAGTTATAGTTAAAGCCTGGGTCATCACGAATCAACTCGCAAGCAGACTTCACGACTTCCAGCCGCCCGAAAAAGCCGGTTTTCGAAAAGGCTGTAGTACCATAGACCATCAAAGGTTTTAGTACATATCCTCGGTTTATACATTTAACTTAACATAATTGTTTGAACCTGCAAAATTCTTTTGTATACTATTCAGTTTATACTTCACAATGCTCGACATAATATTAAGCATTGATCAATGCATCTTACTCTAAATATACAACTCTGGCATTTAGTCAGAAATTAATGCCAAATGTTGTCATCACCCCACCTAATCGTTCAACTCTAGTTCCGGATCGGTGTCATTGACCGACCGCCGTCGGAAATAGATACTCCCTTGTACTGTTACGAGACGGTCCTCCTTGCATGTGAATGTATACTTTACATGACCGCTGCATTATCTACTATCTGAATAAAATTTATATAAAATTCTTTAAAAGCACACACATACAATTAATCGAAAAGTAAAAAGAACAAAATATTAACAAAATTTACTAGGTAGTATGTATCATTTTCTTCCTAGGAGAACATACAGCATGTTATACATCATTGTCATCATACAGGTTTTGAGGCATTCTTATGGTGTTAGTTTTCCAGTATAGCCATATTTTATATAAGTTGGTGTCACATACCTATAGGTTTAAATAGACAGTAACCATCAAATGGACAATTAGGTCGATTGTCATTCTAATAGTACAAAAAATACGACTTATCAGTTTTTAGGGTTCTGTCTGGACTTAGTCTTTATCATGGACTTTTCTTAAAAGAATTGCCCATTTTCAGCATGCTGGGCAGTCGAGTTGATAATCGTAAACAGACACCCACCCGTCCTAGAAATGCTACCAATCATTATCAGCCAGTTGAATTTAACAAATGCAATTTGTAAGGATTTTCCGGTTCAGATTCGGTAGACAGTAAGGTGAAAAAGGTATGACAAATAGGTATTAAATTAAATTAAAAACAAGACACTACTATTTGTAATTATTAGTATATGAGGAAATAAAAGAAACAAATTAATTTTAAGTGACATGCATCATACCGTGAAAAGCGTGTCACCAACCTTGAATGATGAAGTCACTTCACTAATTACTCAAACGCGTCCTATTCTATAAATAAAATAGAACAATTATAAAAGAGACAAAATTTTGCAATGCAGGTATTTTTTAATAATTTAATGTTCTAATTATTCAGAATACAAAACGCGCGTTTTATATCTGAGAATTTTAACATTTGATGTTACTTGTTGATTTACATTGTAACTAATAAGCCATTTATGGGGGTTTAAAAAAACCAGTACTGAATGGAGAGACTGAGACAGCTGATTATCGTAATTTAAAAACAGTGTGGCGAAATGCCTTCGATTGTAGCGCTTGGCAGCCGAGCGGACGCGAATGATTCAATTCAAAAATTAGCCCTACCAGTAGTAGAGGAAAAAGCGATAGCAAAGCGACATCGGCACGTAAACAATATCACGCGACAGGCGATGGCTACCGGCGCTCTCTAAGGCTCGTCTTGCCGCATAGTAGCGGCACGAACGCGGTCGTGGAGTTCCGCGAGTAGGTGGGTCGCCTGATCTCTCCCGCGGCATTGCAATGCACATCCGGGGCGGTCGATACGGGCGGCGACTTGCGCGGTGCCGCTTCCCTCATCACCCCGCACCGCCAACACGGCCCCCTCCCGCCTTGAAACCCCCTTCGGAACGGCTCACATCGATTCGTGCGCTTGATAATTATTAAGCGTTTGTTGCGAAAATATATCATTCTATACCGGTAAGAAAATGCTTGTGCCAACAAGGAGCGGCTCTATTGTCACTAAGTAAAAGTTATCGCTGCTGAAGCATGTAACGGGACACTAATGAGGCCATGTCGAGACCGGTCAGAAGTATCGAACATTTTCTAAGTACAAAACTCTTTGTAATATCTTATAAAATGAACCCTAACTTGAATGTTACTCATCATAAACATTATCTATGCTTTTAAGCTACTTCAAGAAAAAAACCGGAAATATACAGTAAGGTTCACTCATGTCTCACAACCCATTTTCATACTACGCGGAAATACCGTACACACCGCTATAATAGCATTCGATTATGTAGGACACAACCACATCTCTTAATAGAAAATCTGTCCCTTTTGTATGTAAGTAAGTATTCCTTTAAGTAACTTTAGATACATATTTATACACACATCGTTATTATATGACCGTAAGAATTTGGATTTTAATGAGATAGAAGCATAGAATCCAATTTTTTTCTGTGTTTGTAAATAAATTTGCCCAGTGCCTATGTTCATTTACCTACAAAAACAAAATTAAATGAAAGAGCGAAGTCTTCTGCTGCAAGTAGGTCTCATCTTGTTCTATAGATGTACGAATGAAATCAAGAAATATTGTCCATATTTTTAATTGGTCCTCTATGCGTTCTTCTATACAATTCATTCAATTACGTTGAAACTTTGGTAAATTGTTTTATGCACGCCCGCGAAAGTTTCTGACAAAAAAGGCATTGCTGCCAAATATTTCTTAAAAAATTTCACGGATCTGAGTCCACCAACAACTAATAAAGACTAATAAACAGCGGCAAGCCCGTTAATGTAGTGAACGATAATGAATGCATGACTAATCAGCTAAAGACAGCGTCCGTAACGATTGACCCACTTACACACCTAGTGTCCTGTAAGAAAGCGAAGTGACCATTGAGAGAACTTAACTAAGACAACTAAATGTCGTGGTAACGTTCACTCACACTATTACTATTAAACTTCATTAGTACATAAAATTACCATTTGCGTGAAAACCTTTTCCTCACATGTTAAGTGAGTAATCTTTTCCTACTGAAACACTGTAACTTAAGCTTAACCTATTGAAACGAAAATATTAATAAACGCAAACATTTCTTTCAACACGTTCAAAGATCAACTTTTTGTTTTAAGGATTCAAGCTCAATGTTTGAAAATATAGCATAATCTGAAAACATAGCGCAGATGGCGCGTCCTTCAAGCCAGAATCCTTCCCAAAGATATCCTGATTTTTTTGGGAGGATTCTAGCTTGAATGCAAGCAAGCAACCTCTCCTAAACACCAGTATTGTCTGGGTCAGAGATGTGGTTCCTCTTTCAAAATTTAGAGGCTAATTAGTAAGTGTGAGATTATATCGAGTTAGAATCATATTGCTCCAGCGGAACCGGAGTAATTCATTTGCCTTAGGGAGGATTTTGGCTTGAATATTATATATCATAGAATATCTACTGAACACTTACGTCGTTTGCTGTAAAATATGGGCCAAGATTTAGTAACAGTTAGTTAAAAATGATACAAACTAAATTGATCAATTAGAACTTAGTGAAAACCTTACCCAAAAGCGCTACACATATGTAAATGTCGATGCAGTTATGCACACTTATGACAAATCTTTTAATTTTACTTTCAGTTTTTTAAACTTTAAAAGAAGTGTAACACAGCTTTTTCCGTGTTTATTCTTCGTTCGATATAAGTCGATATAAATCGCTATAAGTCGCAAATATATATTTTTCTACCGACTTCAAAAAGGAGGAGGTACTCAATTCGACTGTATGTTTTTTTTATGTGTGTTACCTCATAACTTTGTTCTACGTGAACCGATTTCGATGATTCTTTTTTTATTTGAAAGCTGGTGCTTCTCATGTGGTCATGTCTGTGTTGATCAAGGTCTGACCAATAGTTTTTGAGTTATCCTTAATAATATATGTATATTGAAGTCGGTTGTAGTAAATTTTTAATTTTAAATTATGGAACTATCCGATTAAGAACCTAAGAGCGGGTGAAATCCCTAAATTCTTGGATATTTAAGTACAAAAATCACAATAACTGTTCATTTAATTCGCAAAGAAAAAATACAGGGTGACAGAAGAGGACTTAATAAATGTTTTAATTGAACAAGATTGTATTTTTGTCAACCTGTAATTAGAAAACAAATCCCCAAAGATTACCTATCTTTGTCATATTTTTGCAAAATTTCTCCAAAACTACACAAGCTCTTTAAATAGTTTTTACACTAAAAAAAGGTCTTAAAAATGTTAATATTTTTAATTGAGAGTTTTATTTTTATTCCCCATTTTACTCGAGAAAATATCATTTTTCCCCAAAATTAAATATATTCGCGCGAGCATACCTGCTCCGTCGCCCTGTAATCACCCGCGAGCTCTGTCGCAATCCATTTTCGGACATCGTCGAGGGTGGAACGCGCGTCGGGATTGGAGCGACTTCGTTCAAATATATTTTAGTTTTTTAAGAGTTTATAATCAATTATACATATTTTTATGAATAGAAATACTTAATTTAGTTAATATCTGTACATTGGTAACTGTAAATATTGTTTTCTAAATTAATTAATTTTTAAAGTGCCCTAAGAAGAAATTTTCGTGACGACATTGATTAGTGAAATTGAAAAATGCATTTTTATATAATTTCGATGTGGAACGACCAACATGCTCGTTACTTAGATTTCGATAGTTTTAATACTTATGTAATTTTATTGTTGCATATTTTTATTAATTAGGTGATACTGAATTTTATAATTATGTGTTACAATAAAACGCTATTTTATAAGTATGACTTTAATAGAAAATTATTGGGGAGGGAAATCTAGATACAGATACGATTATATTTATATACACTATTATAAAATTAAATCAAACAATTTAAATAAAATAAAAGTGGTGCTTCCCTAAGTGCATAAAGAAAAATAAAGACATTCTTGGGTTTATTTTTTCTTTAAATGTTAGACAAACCATCATCTGAAAAATATAAAAATTTTAAATTGGAGAGGGGTTTCTCTGCGTGATAAAACTAGAAATGAGGATATCCGCAATAGAACCAGAGTAACTGACATAGCCCAACGGATTATTAAAGTGAAATGGCAATGGGCTGGCCATATAGCTTGGACAACCGATAAACAATGGAAGAAAGGTTCTCGAGTGGCAACCTCGTACCGGTAAGCGAAGTGCAGGGCAGCCTCCCACTATATGGAGGGAAGACATGGTAATATATGCAGGAAGTCGACATTTGCAAGTGGCTTAGAACCATGCTTTATGGCATGAAGGCCTATATCTATATATATATAGGGCTGTAATGATGATGATAATGAAGCCAAATGTACTTACTACGAATACTCAATCTTTATACCTAATATATACATACCTTGTGAAAGTTTGTGCATGCATATAGATATTATTTTTCTCACCAACCATAAAAATGTATTACGTGTGATGGGAATGTGTATATAAGAATAAAGGTTATCTCATACGGGACAGTAATAATATTATATTATATTTTCCAGTATCTGCGCATAAAAACTTTTAAAATCTTTGAATCCCGAGGTTATGTCCATATTAAGAGGCTGAATAGAGCCAAATTGATCTACATGGGGATCGTTTTGTGATTTCACATAGTTATCGAAAAAAAAATTGTACTTACAATTGAGCGTATTCCAGGTGGCGGTTTACAAAACACGATTCCACAAAATTCACTCAATATAAAATAATTGCAAAGTAGCTTCTGAAAATACTTAAATTTTCAACTTTTCAGATTTCCATAAAATAATGTTGAGTATAACAATATTTTATTATATACAATATTAAAAACTATAATTTAAAAAAAAAACTAAAACTAGTAATTTAATTATCAAACAGTCCTACTCCACGCGGTATCGTGCCAAGAGCGCTGGCTGCGTTTCCCCGCTGAATGGCTATACTTAGCCTTTGAGCGAGAAAAGAGCCAGCCCTCTTATCACCAGCAGCAACAACCAGCCGCGGATGGAGTTCCTTTAAGAACTTCATCGCACGTGGACCCCACGGACCGATAGTCTCTACAGCAAATGGTACAAATATGTAGTCATCTCTCAGAGACTCATATTTGCGCCACTTACTCAGTTCAGCTGCCTCTGATGCCGCTCCGGCTCTTAACGAGGTACCCCTGAGATGAGAGGCCGCCAAAGTGTCTACGCAAGTAGCATCCCACACTAGGGCTTTACCTCTCTCCCAAGGGACCAATGTCATACCGTCGGGTCTCCTGCCATCGTCTCTATTAATTTATTATTCTATTTATTAACAATTATGTGTCACATGTTAATAAAGCTATTGGGCTATTTTGATTTTTAATAAAGTGATTTTACTTTGATTGAAATATTTTATTTTGCCCTTTTATACTAAGTAGCGTTTTTTTTTTGTCACTCCTATTGAATTTGACAGTGCTCGCTGAAATTTAGCGTCTCTAGAAAAATCAGACTCGCGCGCAGATCCGGCTGTTAAGGTATTGTAAAAATAATCGAAAATATTTGTTTTTACTTTCATGCCGAAGACTATCACTAGTTAGTTTGTACAAGTTATGGTTCACTGAGTCAGAACTGGTACAACTCTCTCATAGGCTGACGGTGGGTCAATGGAAC
Source organism: Parnassius orleans (assembly GCA_029286625.1). Taxonomy (NCBI): domain Eukaryota; kingdom Metazoa; phylum Arthropoda; class Insecta; order Lepidoptera; family Papilionidae; genus Parnassius; species Parnassius orleans. The sequence goes on along the minus strand of JAGSMP010000022.1, from coordinate 1,182,230 downwards.
CTCAAAAAAAAAAGTTTTGGCATGCTCTGATCACGAATCTGCGGTCCGTATTTGCGTAGGATGCGCGGTTCCGGAGATGTGCAGATCAATTAACTAATATCTAATTGATATCCGGTGGGCCTGCACCCTCATTAGCGTTCCATTGTTCAACCTTTCCTCTTGTTCCTTGAACACCGTCATTGCCGCTCTTATCTATTAATCGTTGTAGACCCTGCTTATCAGTGCTATTGTATTATATACTTCTTTGTTCACAACTACCACGCTATTCTGAATCATCAATAAAACACATTCCTTAATTTTGTTACAATTTTTATTTCCAAAATGTTATTGCTTATTATCTATAAAATAGGAGCGAAACATCTCTTCCACTAAAATATCGTTGTACAGTGTGTTCCCTGTAAATATGCTCGTAAAACTATGCATTGAACATCCCTGAAACTTATATAGCAAATAAAAGCAATATTCACCACAAACTGAAGTCCACTCATTCTGAATCCTATCAACATTCTAGTCCTATCTTTTACAGTTCCTTTTTAAAAACTCAAGATGATATCGTGCAGGTGATCTATAAAGTGATATATAAAGCTATCCAATGTGAGCCTGGTTTATCATCTGTATCCAAATTGCATATTATATACGTTGGTACGTGGGTATACATGGGCAGTCTATTAGCAGCATAAACATTATTTTCTAGACTGCGATGAATCTTTTTCAGATGTTGTACATCTAGTGTATCCATGATATTACTGCTATTAGTAGATTATTGCAGTACCAATAAATTCAATAGTTAACATAGGAATGATCAATTATAGTGATTTGTAAATATTAAATCGCATTCTTTTGTGATGTTTTGTAGAAGTCATCGGTGTAGCGCAAGTCGCAACTCGAATGAATGCGAGATAAACTTGTTGACTCATAAAGTTACTATCAGTTTCACTGCGGAAAAGCTTTAGATTAGAAATATAGTAATTTGTAAATATTAAATCGCATTCTTTTGTTAAAACGAAGATTATTTTTGTTTTAAATGGGCGTTACTCTCAGCGTTATATCTCGTAAACAAAAACGCGGATCGGGTATCATCGTACGATAAATATGCAAATAAACTTAAATTTGATGGTATTTCCTTTCCAGTTAAAATTTCTGACTTAGCAAAAGTAGAGAAATTAAATGATATTAGTATTAATGTTTTTGGGTTAAAATATAATAAAGAAAAACGATGTAATTCTATAGTAGGTCCATTATTTCTAACAAAGTGTCGTAAAGATAGACATATCAATTTATTATTTTTTTCCAAGGATACGAAAAATCATTATTGTTACATAAAAATTTTTCGCGGTTAGTTAGTAAACAACAAAAGACGGTCACGTCATGTACATTTGCGAAGCATGTCTACTTCATTTTCCATCTCAGGAAAGGTTGAATAATCATGATGAAGTACATAGTTTTGGTTATTATATAAAATGTTCATATGATGATAAATTATCAAAATATGTAACATATTGCGGATCCAAATGTGCACAAGTGTTTATGGAAAGTTTATCTAACAATTTAAAAAAAAAATACTTCAAAAATATCCAGTTCCGCTAAGAAATGAAGACAAAAACCAAATTCCAAATGCAACCAATTGTCATATTTGTGAAACAGAGTTAGCAGAACTTTTTTATAATTTTGATTGGTGCACTGGTAGTTTTATAGGTGTTGCTCATGAATCATGTAGCTCGAAGTTCAGAACACCACGTCATATACCAATATTTTTACACAACCTTAGTCACTATGATGCTCATTTTATTGTTCATGCATTAAACTTTTGTGATGGTGAAGTCAAAGTTATCCCTCAAAATAAAGAAAACTATATATCCTTTTCCAAAAATTAAAAATGAATAACCATGAAGTTATATTGAGATTCGTAGATTCATTTAAGTTTTTATCATGTAAATTAGAAAATCTCAGTAATGATCAATTTCAAGAATTACGTAGATAATGATGAAAAATAATGATGAAGAATTAATTCGTTTAAAACGGAAAGGAGTTTATCCATATGAATTTATAACTAATTATGATAGTTTAAACCTTACGTTGCTCCCTGAACAAAAAAAAATTATAACTCGCTCACAGATTCTCAATTTCAAATGATGATTACAATCATGCTAAAGGTGTTTGTTAACACTTTGGGTGTTGTAACATGCTAGATTATTCAAACTTGTATTTAAAAACAGACGTTTTACTTTTATCCGATGTATTTGAAAACTTTATAAAGCTATGTATTAATACTTATGATTTAGACCCTGCCCATTATTACACAGCCCCCGGTTTAAGTTGGGATGCAATGCTAAAATATACAAAAATATAATTAGACCTTTTAACAGATTATGAGAAAATTGCATTTATTAGATCAGGTATCAGGGGTGGTGTATCCCAATGTAGTAATCGTTATGCTAGAGCTAATAACAAATACATGCGGGATTATGATGCAGGGAAACCAAATCCATATATCACATAGTTTGATGCCAACAATTTATATGGTTGGGCTATGTCTCAATATCTTCCTACTGGTGGATTTGAATGGGTAAATCCGAATACAGATTTTAATATGTCTGAGACATCGGACTACGGTTTTATTTTAGAAGTTGATTAGGAATATCCAGATGAACTTCATGATTTACATTCGGACTTTCCTTTATGCCCAGAAAACATTTGTGTAGGCAATACTAATGAGAATAAACTAGTCCCAAATTTAAATAATAAAGATAAATATGTAATTCATTACAGAAATTTAAAGCAGTGCATAGAAATGGGGGTAAATTAACTAAAATTCATAGTTTTAAAATTTAAACAGTCTCCCTGGTTGAAAATGTACATAGATCTAAATACAAAATTAAGAACGTTAGCAAAATCAGATTTTGAAAAAGATTTTTATAAATTAATGAATAACTCAGTCTTCGGTAAGACTATGGAGAATATTGAAAAAAGGGTTAACGTAAAATTAGTTACACACTGGGAGAACCAGGGCAAAGCTTTAGGTGCTCAAGATCTAATCGCTAAACCACAATTTCATAGTTTTTCAATATTTTCGGAAGACCTAGTTGCGGTTCAGTGGCGAAAAACTAAGTTAATATACAACAAACCAATTTATTTAAGGGTTTCGTATTTTAAATATTTCAAAAACATTAATGTATTATTTTCATTATAATTATATGATTAAAAATCTTAGTAAAATCAAATTATTGTATACAGATACGAATAGTTTAATATATCATATATTTACAGATGATTTTTACACTGATATAAAACCTGACCTTTCCTCATACTTTGATACCTCAGATTATGATAGAAATAATATTTTTGAATATCCAAAATTAAATAAAAAGAAATTAGGTTTTTTCAAAGATGAAAATAATGGTAAAATCATGAAAGAATTTGTAGGTTTACGATCTAAAATGTACGCTTTTAACTTAGAGAATAAGACTATAGCCAAGGCAAAAGGGGTAAATAAATGTATCACTAAAAAGATGACAATGAATAGTTATGTCTTCTCTATTTAATAAAAAGTGCAATATTATAGTATGCTTAGATTTAAATCAATTAAGCACACAATTTTCACACAAAAATTAAATAAGATTGGTTTATCGTACAATGACACAGAGGCATATTTTAGATAGTAATATTGAAACATTAGCTTGGGGTCATTATAAATTGCGGTGTTGATAGTATTTACTTTTATGTCTGTGTGTAATATGTCTGTATAAAATTTGTATTGATTGTAAAATTATGATAATACTGTAATGTCACGTAGAGTTTATTACATATTTAATTATTGTTTGATTGTAAATAATTTATGATAGTTGTTGTTTCTATTTGTGTGTATGTGTGTGTGTGTATACATTTGAGGTTGAGGTGATTGTAAAATTCTGATGTACTAATTGTGTTAGAAATAGTATAATACAGATCATTCTGTTTTATATAATTTTAGCAATATATATTAATTGTTTACACCAACACTTTCATTTTTTATTTCATCCCTTAGAACTTTAGACGTGTGTAATGTTTCATTTTATCCATCCGTTTACTGCTATTGTGGCAGAACCAAGTGGATGTGAGAAGTCAAATTTTGTAACAAATTTCATGAAATCAGTTACAGAAATATGTAATTGTGATTTTAATCAGATCAAATGGTGCTTTGATGAAATGCAATCTTTATATAATTTACCAAATGTTAACTATCATCAAGGAATTCCAAATCTTAATATGTTTGATGGTGAAAACCCACATCTTGTTATTATTGATGATCTAATGAGAGAGTCTGATGGAAGAACTGTGAATATATATTTACAAAAGGTAGTCATCACAGGAATCTTAGTGTATTTTATTTAACCCAAAATTTATTTCATCAGGGTAAAGGTCAAAGAGATATTTCTTTAAACTCAAGTTATATAATATATTTTAAAAACCCTCGAGATAAAACTCAAATAAGATATTTAGCACGAGAAGATGCCTACAGGGATGCAACTCTAGAGGCGTATGGATATTTAATGGTAGATTTAAAACAGAATACAAATGATTTTTGTCGTATCAAGACAAATGTCTTCCCATTTAATGGTTTCTGTACAACTTTCGCCCTCACAAAAGAGTTTAAATACACCAAGAAACAAACAATTCAAATCATTTCTAAATGATGCATCGTCGACTCACAACGCATAAATATTTGCTAAACGCTTTGCATACGCTGAAACCAAAATATAAAAGAGCATTACTTAAAACGTGTGATGAAGAAGAAATAAATTGTATTTGTAAATGTATACATAACGTTTTGCAAGGAAAGGTACCTCTTAAAGATCAAGATTAACTATAAATTAAACTGTAGTAAACAAAAATTAAACAGTAAACTGGTGCGTAAGTGTAAACATAACCTAAGAAAAAATATAATTATACAAAAACGAGGAGCTTTCTTACCAATAATATTAGGTGCAATATTGATTGGATTAGTAAGTGGACTAGCCAGTTAACATGGAAAATGCAAAGAAAATGATACTTATCGAACCTGGATTGATTGAAAAATTAAAACAAGAAAATAAGGTTAATAGTAATTTGTCTCGCTTAGATATTAAAATACAAAATATTATGAATAGTAAGACGGAAGACCGAAAGAAGTGGATGTTATATTTACAAACACTACAAAGATACCTTCATTTTACCGAAGAGGATTGTCAACCACTCAGATTACCAATTTATTCTGATACATCTAATGAAGATTCAAATGAGTCTAAAATTGGTTTTAATAATAAAGATAGAGATCTAAAAACTTCAGTTGATGCTGAATCTTTGTTGGAGGAGAATCGATCCATTAAAAGTAAAGAAAATGATGCAAATCCACTTTACACACCAGCTCAAATACTCAGTTTAATACCAAAAACTTATAATAAAAAAGGTCAGTTATAATTAAACTTAGTTGGAACAAGTAAAAGTAAAATACATTGGGATAATGAAGGCACAGTCATAATTGATAATGAAAAAATTCCTGAAAGTAATATTGTTGATTTAATAAATGATTCACTAAGACCCTTAAAAAGAAGTGTTCCGATAGGGTGGGATAGATTTGCTAAAGCATTAAAAGATATTAAAGTACCACTTACTTATATTGGAAATCCAAAGAGATGTGAGTATATTAATCAGCTTCAAGCAAAAGATCTGAACAAACCCTCTGAGATTGAAGTTTAAGAGTTTTCTACACCGAGCAGTGGAGATACAAAATCTATAACTAAAATACGTAAAAAGCTTGAATGTTAAAAATGGACCCCGTACTAGAAGAAATTAACAGGATTTATTACGATCCATCTAATCCCGCTGGTTTTGGTAGTATTGATAAATTATCAAAAGCCATGAAGGGTAAAATGGATAAAAAGCAAGTAAAGGAATGGTTACAATCACAAGAAACATACACATTACATAAACCCATTCGAAAAAAATTCCCGCGTAATAGGTACATTCTATCAAATATTAATGAACTGTGGCAAGCTGATTTAAGTGATATGCGAACTTATTCTCAATATAATGATGGTTTCAACTACATACTTTATGTTATTGATGTATTTAGTAAATATGCTTTTGCAAGACCAATAAAAAAGAAAAACTTAGAAACAACTAAAGAATGTTTCGAAATATCAATCTGATAAAGGTACAGAATTTGTTTCAAAAGATGTACAAAAATACTTTAAATCCAAAAAGATTAATTACTATACCACTAACAATCCTGACATTAAGACCAGTATTGTTGAACGATTTCAAAGAACTCTAAAAATGAAAATGTGGCGTTATTTCACTCATAATAATACTTATAGATGTATAGATGTTTTACAAGATTTAATATACTCTTATAATCACAGCTTTCACTCTAGTATTAAGATGTGGCCATGTGATGTAAATTCCAACAATATTATGACAGTTTGGACTAATCTTTATGATAGACGGTCAAACAAACTTTCTTTAGAAAATCCAAAACCAAATTTCAATGTGGGTGATTATGTTCGAATGACTAAATATAAACATGTATTCCAAAAAGGATATGAATCAAATTGGAGTGATGAAATATTTATTATATCTTCAATAATTGATAGATCTCCATGGGTTGTTTATACAATAACAGATTTACAAAATGAACCAATAGTTGATACTTTTTATGAAAGAGAATTACAGAAAATCACTTACAACCCCACCGCACAATATAAAATAGATAAAATAATTGACACTCGTTATTCAGGTAACAGAAAAGAAGTATTAGTGAAGTGGAAAGGTTATCCAGATAAATTTAACAGTCGGATTTTAGCTTCTAGTTTAAAAGAAATATGAATAAAGAAAGTTTTTATTTAACTTTGCTCAGCAATAGTTCAATGGAATACTATTCTGATAACAAGACCACAAATTTTTCAACGAAATTACGAAATGCTTTGAAATTAGAAGCTGAATGGTCGGTTGGAGTTGTCGAGTTTCAATATCCATGTACTATGTTTACTGTTCAAGATCATGAAAATGTTATATAAATTACAAAATCCATGTTAATGCCTAATGAAGATAAACCATCCACAGTGTACTACTACAAAAACATATTCCAACTACCAACTATAATAACGTTGAGCATATTTTAAGAGCGTTAAATGGTATCGGAGAGAACTTGAAATGTCGCTATGATGAAATAACAAAATTTGTGTCTGTTTCTGTTTTGGATAAAATATAGCATCCGTAACATTATCACCCAAATTAAGTTTACAACTAGGTTATGAACCAAATAAAATCTCCTATAGAGAAATTTTGGAAAGTGTCCTGCTAATTTACACTTAGGGTTACCATCTCAACTATTTCTTTATTGCGACATTATCGATCCTCAGATTGTGGGTGATGTTATGACTCCTTTTTAGAGTCATTTCATTTGATCCTACAAAATACATTTATGGTGCAAATAAAATGTACGTTTTCTCTCCACCTAACTACTTACCTGTAAATAGTTATAAGATCGAGCACAAGACAAAAATACCATCCCAGTTTGGAACCGTGTGTATTAAACTACATTTCCGAAAATTATAATAATGAATTCTCTTCGTGATCATCATAAATGTCCATATGAAAATTACATCATGCCAACGCGGTCATGGTATTGGGAGCTTACTTACTACATGCGTAGATAAGTATTTAGTAACTGACGGTAACTCAGTACCTATATAACATCCTACAGTCACGCCAAAACTAAGAGAGAATCACTGTAGAAAACGTAACAATTTATTGAAAAAATTTTGTAAGAAAAAAAATTACAAAGTTATCCAAGATACCGAATACGTTACAGAAAAAAATATAACAAATAATAAACTAATAAGTTTGTGTCAGTTTTAAATAGGTTACAAGAAATAACAAAAGAAACAAAAATAAATGTCAAAGTTCAGGATCTAATTGAAGATATATAGCTGACACTTAATCATGCTTTTGGAAACAACGCCAGTAGTAAACAATAATTTAATGTGCCAATTTACGCTAATGTCACGCTATGTGCCAATTTAATTAAATATATTTTATATAAAGTGATCTTGACTACGTTTCATAAAAACGAGAACAGTAATTTTACAATTGTGTTTACAAGAAACACTATCAGTTGAACCTTGCAGCTTGTTCAATCAGGCGAAATTTACAGCGAGCGCTTAGAGCCAGAGCTACTATACGACACAAATAAATACGATTCAACGAATATAATAAAAACTCTTACGTACTTAAAACTTAAACACTTGATAGCTCGTGATGACTACCGGACGAAGTTACAGCATCACATCGTGCAATGTAATTGAAGATGTTTAACCGCGATATAATTTTCAGTGATGCGTAAGTATAAGCAGTATATCACTTATATACCTGTCACCTCTGCAGTCTATTAATCTTTGCACTTTTCTAAGTAATACAGAACGTAGTCCCTAGACGGTGTTGACGACGACTAAAACCTCTGCGGTCGCCGTTTTGTCAAGGTCATTCAGGCTTCTTAAAGCCTTAAAAGACAGTTCAGACTCTCGCATAATTTTGACTTCGCTCATACATTCATCAAAAGTCTACGGCTGAAAATATGACTCCTCTATAGATAGCTAGCTAGCTGTAGTTGTAAATAGGAAGTTGCTGTTGCCCATCTCCATAATAAATAATAAATCTTAAACAGATTTTTTGTGTGTGCGTTTGTACACGCTAATATCCACAATAGCTAAACCAATTTGGTTGTAGTTTTCAGTGATGTATCAAGATAATTTTGGTGTTATATTTTTACATACATACATATAATCACGCCTCTTTCCCGTAGGGGTAGGCAGAGACCACTTCTTTCCACTTGCTACGATCCTTACATACTTGTTTTGCTTCGTCCACTTTCATTATTCCTTCATACATGCTCTTCGGTTTAGGTACTCTTGACCTGGCCTTTTTCAAGACGTCCCTGATTTGGTCAAGAAACGTCCGTCTAGGTCTACCTTCCAACACTTTCATTCACTCGCCTTATACACTTTTTCGTCAATCGTTCTTCATTCATTCTCTCGACATGGCCAAACCATCTCAGCATACCTTTCTCAATTTTTGTCACTACATCTCCTTTCAGACCACAACGTTTCCTTATCTCACTATTTCTTATCCTGTCACTCAAATTAACTCCTATCATACTTCTTAATGCTCTCATCTCAACTGCATTTATTCTGCTTTCATGTTTCTTCTGCCATACCCAACTTTCACTTCCGTACATGGGTGTCGGAACCAACACCCCCTCATGCACAGCCAAACGAGCCTTGTTAGACAACTTCCGACTTTTTTTTTATAGAATAAGGGTGACAAACGAGCACACAGTCCACCTGATGGTAAGTGGTTGCTGTGGCCCATAGACATCTACATCTATCTTCGTTTGCAAATTTAAATGCAGATGCGTTGTCAGCCGTGAGGACTAAGATAGAATGCCTCTTTTCCAGTAAAAAGGGTCTCCGGTTCTCTACACTCACCAAACGGTACACAGCAGCATTAAGCTGCTATTTTACGCTGGTATTCTGTGAGAGCGTGGTCCTTCCCCGATCGGCTCTACCACATAAAAGAAAACTCCGACTGCTCATAAAGGAGTGCAAAGCTCCATTCACCATGTTTCCTGCATTCACTCTTCTTTCGATGTCACTCTCACACTTTCCATCTCTTGTAAACTTTGAACCCAGATACACAAACTCCTTCACCTGTTCAATTTGTTCATCTCCAATCACGATATTACAGTCTGTCCCTGCCTCATCTCTTTCAAACACCATCACTTTCGTCTTCTTTACATTCATCTTCATTCCCTTTCGAACAAAAGCTCCACTCATAGCAGTTACCATCTCCTGCAACTCCTCGGCCGAAGACTCAAGTAATACTTGGTCATCAGCATAGAGAAAACATTTGACGAGTAACTCATTTATTCTCAACTCACTTTCATTCTCTTTTAAATCTGTCAAGCAATTGTCCATGAACAGATTAAACAGCCACGGTGACGCTACACATCCTTGTCTAACACCTTTTTCGATATTAAACCATTCAGTGTATGCCCCGTTTATCCTTACACAAGCACTAGAATCCCTATAAAGAGATTGCAATGCTCGTATGAGGATACTGCTCACACCGTTCACGGACAGTGCTGACCACAATTACCGCGGTAATTTATGCAGTCCTGCCGTGACCCTTTTCCCTTATACAATAGCACGATTACGGCTTTGCACCAGTCTCCCGGTACTTGCCCATTTCGCCAGCACAAATTGAAAAGGCGGTACAGCTGACTAGCCACTATGCCCTGTCCAGCCCTCAGCATCTCGACGGTAATCCTGTCATACCCTGCAGCCTTACATAATCTCATACTTTTCAACGCTTTCACTATTTCATCCATGCTTATCTCACTTTCATCAATATTTATATTAGTTTCCATGGAAGGTGCCGGATGCTGTACCTGCACTTCCTCTCTTTTAAACAAACTTTCAAAATACTCTTTCCATTTCTTTAACACACATTCTTCTCCTTTTATAATGCTCCCATCTTGACTCCTGATTGTACTCAGCTCCGAGGTAGAAGTTTTTCTTCTGGCTGTTTTGATGGATTTCGAGAAAAACTTGATGTTTGACTGGAAATCTTCAGTGAGCTTCCTATCGAAATCATCCTTTCGTTCTTCTTTCTTTCTAGACACAACTTCTTTCGCTGCTGATTTCAATCTTTTATACTTCGTTCTTGCTTCCTTTATCTCGTCATCCGTTGCCTTTTGAACTTTTTGGTTAGCTTTTGTTGCTAACCAATCCAACCACGCTTTCTTCTTTTCTTGCACAACCCTTTGTATATCTTTATCCATCCACACATTATAGTTCTTTCTTCCTTTCCTTCTTTTAGCTACCCGCATACCTCAATAGCAACATTCACGACCCCTTTCTTAAATGTCTCCCACAAATCTTCAATCACACCTACCTCTTCTATGCATTTAAAACTTTCTTTCAGTATCTCTACATACTCGTCTTTCTTTCCTTTTTCTTGTAGATTTTCACTTTTACTCTGTCCAAAATACTCGTAGGCTCGGCCCCTCGGTGTCGCCACCGTTTAAAGAGGCCACGCATTCGGGCTATAACCAGGAAGTGGTATGTGTCGAGGCCTACACCGCGGTATGCCCGAGTGTCTTGTCTGTCACTTTCTTCCTCAGTCTTTCATCCACAATTACAAAATCAATCATACTTCTAGACTCACCCTCATCTCTTGTATACAAATGGATATTTTTGTGGTCAAACATTGTGTTGGCCGGAATTGAGAAAAGGAGTGGTATTTCATCATGATAACGCCAGACCACACACATCTTTAGCCAAGTAGCAAAACTTGAGAGTGCTTGGTTGGAAAGTTTTAATGCATCCACCATACAGTCCTGACCTTGCACCCTCAGATTTTCACCTGTTTCGGTCTCTTCAGAATTATTTGGGTAGTGTTAGGCTAATATCAAGAGAGGACTATCAAAACTACTTGTCGCATTTTTTGATCAAAAATCCTAAGATTTCTACAGCAACGGGATTATGTAACAGCACTACCTACAAGATGGCAGCAAGTTATCAAACAAAATGGCACATATATATTATAAGTAAATATAATTAAACTTTTAAAAAAATGTCTTGAATTTGTATATAAAATACGAAGAAACTTTTCCTCGACCTATTATATTAAGGTATCTACTGCGTTGAGCGGGATTCCGCACAGTAATCCCGTCGCAGGTACGCGCAGTGGGATCCGCCACTGTAATCCCGTCGCGTCGCTGGTACGAGCAGCAGTATCCGTCGCGTGAGACCGCCTCACCCGCCGCGGCATTTACGGTTAACGAAGCACCGCAAGCAGTACTTGACCATGCGCGTGCACAGTCGTGTTGACATGATTATCTATTAATTGACGAGCACCTCCGTCCTTAGAATTTAACTGCCATATCCTGTATTATTTATATGTATTATCCTATATTATAAAATATTGAAGAGACTTCTAATAAAATAATAAATAAAACGTTTGATTTTTCATACATAAAAATATAATTTTGCGAATATGAAGATCGATATTTAACAGGTAATAATCGCAATGTGTATCACATTGCGATTATTCATATAGGGAGGGAACAATTCCATTATCTTTATGCTATTTAAGATTAAAAATAAGTTATTTTACCTTATATGACAGAATCCATCACCCCATTTCGTCTCGTGGGTGGCTTAAGAGACTTCTACTTCTATGGGATAAGCCAACAGGATCTTACGGTTTCCACTAGATGACGATATATTTAGTTCTATTAAGTCTTTATGGCATTTTCTATTGTCGCTTCTTACCATTCCTAAGGTACGAAATAGGGTCGTAAATTCTCTTATGCCGATACACGCTACACGCGACACCTACACTACATAGGATATTTAATCGAGTCACCTTAATATTTCTTGGATTTCGTCTTATAAATCCAGCTACTTTTATCGCTTCAATGGTGTGATTTGGTTTTAAATATTACTAAAATAAGTTATTTTAATAGTTAGCAAACTGATTCAAAACTTGCTTTTAATTCACAGCAATCCAATGGTATTTTTATATAATCCCGTGCTCCTATGTTGTTGGAATATGTAGTATATATCTTTTAGAAAGAAATACCTTGTTAGTGTAGCACTATATGTAACTTTTCCAATAAGTTCTACAGGACCTAACAGGAATTCGTATTCGAAAGTTACTTTAATTTTTGAGGTTTCCATTTTTAACACAAATACTAAAGTAAAAACAATTAAAAGTAAAACAATAGAATGTCATAAAATTTTTGAATTTAGAATGTTACCGTAAATTGGGATGAATAGGCACAGCTTTCAACTTCTACACTGTTTTTTCTTACATATCTTGTATACAAGCTGATAATAAAACACTTTGATGTTGTGAGTCTTGTTGTAGTTTATCGAATACTAATGCTTCAAACTAGTAAAAACATGCAAATTCTCTTTATTTTAGAAAAAAGTAGTCGGTTTCAATTTACCGGGAATCCGGGGTCAATAGATACGACATAGGGGTGAATAGATAAAAAATGCTAGGGTTGTCAAATTTGCTTTTGTTGTAAAATGCAGGTTGTGAGGAGAAAAAGAAAACATAAATATATCAAAATTGTCATTATAAAAAATAATTAGTTAATAAATCTGATATTTATACAATTACATATTACTTAACTTAAAAATATCAGAGTAATGTAATATAACTGCTTTGCAGCGTAAGCATTTCCGATATAAAGCCATTAAATAAATAGGCCACTATTTACATAGTTATGAACATTTTCTTAATAATACAAATATTCTATAGTTTGTTAAACTATATAACACTAATTATAATACTACGCGTTTTGATTAACAACCTTTGGTTATTTTAAATAGTAGGTAACGAGGCGAGATCAAAAATCACTATTACTTATTTATATAAATTAAGTATGCATCAATCTGGTGTAATGGTAAAACCTCAAGTATTTGGAATTTTAATGTATAACAAATATCCAAATTTAACATTTATATTAGAACTTTTAAATACCTTTCATATGGTTTAAACGTTTCTTTTTTAAGTTTCAATTAGCTACTTAAGAGCCCAGTCTTTCAGAGCAAAACAGAAAAATCGCGTTCAGGTGACACATCTACACCCCCTCTGCCCCGCCACTTCATGTGCCGCTACCACAGTCATCTTTCCGACCGTAGCGTGGAAAGTTGCTCTACTAAGATATTCCAGTTCCAATTTATCTAATATACAGGATTATTGATAATTAGCTAACAACCTTTCACAAACAGATTTTCTACCTCATATCTAACTACTTTTGTTCCATGCTTTTTTACAAAACTTACTACACAAAAAAATTATTTAAGTTTGTATAATTTTTGCTGTTTTGTTGAAAAAGGTAGTTAAAAGATAATCATCAAGAACCTGTATAACATGTACTCGTATTATTGATTATTCAAATGAATCTGGCAAGTGCGAGGATGAGTCGTGCACTGAGGGTTTCGTGATAAGTCGATGACACTATCAAAAATCCGTCAAGTACATCAAGTAATTTTAAATACTAAAGTAGATTAAAAGAAAACTCAAATAATTTGTATATAAGTACAAACAGTCCACCATCACACATATTTACAGTCTTTCATTAAAGTATATGTAACTTTGTATAGCATTTACCTATACTGGGTGTGACAAAACTATCCGTAAAGCCGAAATCTATCACATCAATCATTGGTGTGCCTTCACTGTCTACATTTCCAATTTCTTTTGCATGTTCAGCCTCCTCGACGCCAGCCTTGGTCATTTCTTCCACTGCCGTTATATTGAACCATTCATAAACTTTTTTGCTTGTTTGGGCGTATACATTTTTTGACATACCAGGTATATTGGTATTACCTGCTAATTCATTCAAACTGCTTAACCCACAGCCAATACTAATAGTACCTGCAACAACACCGTGATTTACATCACAAGTGGTAGATGGATCTTCAGTGCTTATGTCGAACTCTGAACTGCAGAGTTCACACTTAAAACGTAATTTTGATACAAAACCTTTTCGTCGTTCACCAATACATTTCAGATTTGTATATCTGCATCCAAAAGATTTAGCATTATGATCAGCAATCTTCCCTAAAATTTCTAAAAAATATCTGATCGATACGATTCTTTATCCGTCTAGGCAAAAAATTTCGTCATCGTTGGTCATTTCTGTATAATTTACAATTTGTAGCTGGTGGTTTTCACTAACATTTATAAGCTCCTAACGTTTCCTTATTGAAATCCGGCGGAAAGGAAAAGCCTCCTCAAATTTTCGTTTCCGTCTTTCCTTTTTATTCGTCATATCTTAACTGTCAGGCTTTGTTACAGACTCAATATTTGTTAAAGTCGTTCGTAAAAGTCTACTTTCATCATGTCCTGATAAACGGTGTTCGTCAATTTTAATGTTGCTAACATCTGACAATGGTTGCCTAGAACCAACAGCGGATCTGGGAACAAATATGCAACTCATTTATAAACAATTCTTAAAAGTACCTAATTATAACACAACCTAATATTTAACCAAGTGCTCACACATGCACGTTGTTAACTATTGTACTATGAAACACAAAAAAAAATAACTTGCCTTTGAATTCTATTTCTGTTCATTACTTGAAAGTTTGATTTCAATTTTCTTTTTCTCGTACAAGCATATTTTTTACGTTTATGGTCCATATCGAAATTAAAGGTTTATAAAACAAATACAAAATGATTTATAAACCCTAAAAGAATTATATATAAAAAATAATAAAGTAGAGCAACTTTCAATTCGTAACAATGCACAACCAAGGCTAGGGAAAGAGAGAAAAAGAGCAATGTTAGAGCGAGAGGAATCGCAAAAATTTGGTACAGACAAGACGTCTTAATGTTATAGATGCTCAGCGGCTACTAAGGAATATTCCCCGCAACTATTGTTTATAAACTCATTATTTTATAGGTCGATCGGAATAATTATTAATTTTGAAATAAAGTGTTTAAATGATTATTTTTTAATATTTGTCTAATTGAACACCTGTCCTTGAGAAAAAGATATTATAGCCCCTATTCACCCCTTTTTTCATTCCTATTAACCCCAAAGGCGTTTTTATTCACCCCTCAGTCGTATCTATTTACCGCAAATTAGAGATGGGCGTTACTGTTGCTTTCACGCAATGATGCAACCAGTTACAATTATTTCAAGAAACCTGTTGCGACAACAGGTTTTTTCTGCAACAGGTTTCTAATAACCACATAATCTTAACACGTTGTTTAAGTACTATTAGTTATTGTTTTGTATAGTCGTTACTAGGTAGCTAACTATTTCGTTATGAAACTAAAGCAATGAAAATGTAATTTATTGGTGGGCAATAAAACTTAAATGAACAATTGTTTACAGTATGATGTAACAACATTTTAATTTTTATTGACTTTTGAAATATTCAATTGACAAACCTTTTTGGTTGAAAATTAAGTCATTATGTCACTAATCGACGCCGGGAAATAATATAACTAAAAAAGAAACAAAATTGACAACGTATTGGTAGCAGTGTTAACGCATTTAGCAATTGGCGCAACCTATTGTGCAATAACGTTTAGTTCTTGGACGTTACTGAAAAAACCTAATGCGCGATTTGTCGTAACAGGTTACATTTTTATTTTCGACGCAACCTGTTGCTGTAACAGGTTGCGCAAAAAACGACTCATCTCTACCGCAAATTCGAGCAGAAATACCAGCATCCTGAATTTACTATTTAAAAGAATAAAATAGTTACATATCGATATTTGTATTAATAATAGATGAGAAACTCAACTCTTTAAAAAAGAAATTTGCAACAAGGAAACACTGAAGAACTTGATGTTTAACTAGTAGTTTTACACAGTATAAAACCACTTGTACTCACACGTTTACAATAACCGCCTTTTTCTTTACTGTCATCAAAATTGACACTTATTTAAAGGTTGCCAAAATAAAGGAAAAATGTTGGCAAATAATAAACAGTAGAAATAAACAGACGTTCCCGAGCTGTAGACAAACCTAGAGACAAGTTTATCAAATAACCAGACTTGTTTCTATTCACCCGCGATTTCTATTCACCCCAATTTCACGGTATTATAGATTTTGCTTAAAAAGTTTTAATCACAAATCTAAGACCATACAGGTTTAATTTTATTTAAAAGTGGCCACTCCATTAAAATGGCAACTTCATACTCAAAGTCTCATTATAATAATTGTAATATGTAAATATTTTGTTTAACGTGTTACTTGAGCAACAACAATATTTTTTCTTAAATTTCCAATTAAAGCAAAAAATTATAGAGTACAGCCTTTGTAAAAATTAGTGGAACTGAGCACGATGGCTGTTATCGAAATGGGAATCATTTCTGTACTGGTGATCAGTATAATAATTAACCGTTAACTTTGCTGCGTGACAACGTTCAAATATCCCCAAACATTAATTATTAATATTAAAATAATAAAAATTACATTTTTGAGTTTTATTTTATTGTCGCGTTCTGTGGTCTTCACAATTTTTTTATGCTGTTTCATTTGCTGGGAAAATAATTAAAATGATTTAGACGGATTTCGCAAATCACGTCTTGAGATAGTTCAGGAAACAATAAAATTTGAAAAACATTCAAGGGAAGGACAGCATGCGGCGGTACTGTAAAATTTATAATATTATGTCGCCGTGACACAATATATATTCTTTGCCGAGACTAAGAGAGAAGTAGATCGATGTTATTTTTTACACATCAGCCCTACCTAGTAGCATGCCCTCTTCTTCCTTATCAGCCCGTATCAACTCTACAGGTACACATGAAGGCCCATCTACATGATGCCATTTTCTTGTACATACAAGAGCAATAATTAAATGCAATTAAATAAGCGCAACAATTGCCATCCAACAATTGTAAGCAACTGTTTCCACGTGGATGATTGAATACGATTATTTAATGTCTTTAAGTCTTGACTAGAAATAATTGCTAGTGTCTTTTGTTTACACCAAGGCAATTATGTTTACAAGATAATGCTTTCCAAGACCGAGACCATGCAAGTCATTTATTGCTCCAATTTAATTGTATGCAACAGGCAAGAAACTTGCATCATGTAAATGGCCCAGGAGTTTCTCCCATTCTAGGGAAGATTTGCCGTAACTGACATGTCCGACTGACAGATTGGGGATCGCGGTAGCAAACATCTCACGTAGACGTTGCCGTTATTGCGTTAAAAACAAGATGGTTTTCGCACCAAAACATAAATATGAAAAAGAGGCCAAGTTCGGTACAAACGACGTTCGGGGTTGTCGGAATCACCGATAAGCTCCATAGCAGTCCCCGAACTTGTCGTGGTGATATCCCATAATTATTTTTGATAGTCTAATCTTTTTATTGATCTGATTAAATACATGAACGTTCATTTTTAAGTTAACGCTTCACTGTTCTATTTATAATTTAACTATGAAAATTAAGTGTCGAAAATGTTATTTATGGTTTCAAGCTTTCAAGTAAGCACCAATAATTCTGTCAACACCTGTCGACACCAAATATTACATAATTTGTAGTTTTCAGATTTTTCCTTGCCAAAGAACATCGGTCAAATACGACTTGACCAAAATATGAAACGAACACCAATGATTCATACGTCAAAAAATAGTGACTTAGGTGTATATTAAATTACGGGGTCCAGCTTATTTTATTGAAGCCGGAAAATAATTTAGCTTTGTAATAAAAACCTCAATTCCTTACTACTTTTTATAGGTTTTGAACGCATCTAAACCCGTCCCGTTTTAATGTGTGGTACACGTTTTATCATAACACTAAAGTAACATTCCCATTATGCGTTTACTTTTTAAATACTAGATTATATTGTAGATTTTTTTTTTGTGTATTATCAATAACATCATTTTTAGGGATATGGATTAAGTATTCCGAAATGAGTTTCAAATGATAGGTTGACAGAAAATATAGAATGCACTAATACTTAAAACGGAACGTATTATGAGTATCTCTATGTATAGTCTGTGGTATTATGACATGAGAGCTGTCAAAGCACTTACCGCGCATAAGGCCGGCCACATACATACGGAATTCCGAATCGGAATATCGAAACGGAATTCAGTGAACACATCACACACATACGTTTATTTCCGTTCGGAATAACAAGGGTCAGTTGAGGGAGGTTAGCCATTTAGTCTAGACAGCGAATAATGACGCCGATTTTCTGATTGCGATTCCATTGTTGCTGTATCATTGTTACTGGGTGCATCCCCTTATCACCCTAAGCTTGCAATATAGCCAATATTATGTAAAAAGAACTATCTATCCAGAGATATGTTTTAAATATGGATGTCTGTAAACTCTTTCTACGAATTATTAAATAAAATAAGATGAAAGGTTACGAAAAGCTATACACCTATAAGATTAAATATAAAAACATACATAAACACACCTAATCGCTTCAATCGTGCGACGAACACTGAGCGCGTTCCGTACGGAATTTACGTATGTGTGTTGCGACTTGTACAAAATCTATGGAAGACTTGCGTTCGGAGCGGCTTTTTTACGCACAGGCGGTCATACGGAATCACGAATCGGAGAAAATTCCGTACGGAAAAATACCGTACGTGTGTGGCGGTTCATAGATTTTATATGGACTTGCTGCGTTGGGAATCTCGAATCGGAATATCGAAACGGTATCCCGAAACGGAATTCCGTATGTATGTGGCCGGCCTTAACGTAGTGATTATATTCTCTTTGACCGCGCAGTCCATTCGGTAGAATCACGCCAGGTAATGCCTAACAAAAACATGGTTCGTATAGAATGACATTGCAAGAATTGAATCTGACGTTCCGCGCCTCTCTTTGCCTTCCTCACCCCCACAAACTTAAGGCGCGCCATTTTGTGATGTCAATGTCACTCACCCGTTATTGCTCATTGCTTATTTCGTGTTGATAAAAGTGCTTTCTTCGATCGTCTTTAAATCCACAAATAAAGTAATATCAGGGTGAAATTTCGCAAAATGTTTCGAAAGTGTTGTGTTTCAGAGTGCAATAGTTTACGACAGGACGTTAGATTGCATCAGTTACCGGCAAATAAGACATTAGAAACAGGTGGATACAGTGCATAGGTTATAGTAACCTCGTTGGCAAAAGTAGTGAAATCACTAAGAACATGTATGTTTGCCATAAACATTTTGAGCAAAAGTTTATTAACCCGAAGACGAATCGTCTCAAGTGTGACGCCTATCCAGTTTATTTACTGACTTGGAAATTTTTCAGAAACCCGTCAAAGATTTCAAAGAAACAGGTTAGTCTTCAAAACCGGAATAAATATACCTACAGCTAACCAACCTTTTAATTATTTATTCTCTTTTTAGATTCCAAGACGATGACTATTGATCATAAATATGCAAAAGCGCCATATTGATCATTCATATTCACAACTTGCAGAAAGCGCATCTAGTAAAGTGGCGCGCCTCACAGTCAGTGGTATGTTATGTAGTATTGAATATCTGTAGCCGCCCGTCGTTGAGTTAGTCCAATAGTGGAATGCCTAGGCTGTTCTTGTTCTCCTGTTTTGTAACAATAGGTAAATTGGTTTTTAATTTATTTTCAGTTACTTCTCTGACTCCAGTAGAAAACGCTGTCGCGTCTTCCAGCAGTACAATCCAAGATGCACAAGGTAATAAATTAAAACTGCACTGTATAAACTAGTTAAGGAACACTACTTAGGTATCTATTTAAATTATTGTTACCATGTAGAAACTTGTTATGTACATACCTAAGTAGTTGTAAGTATCTATATACATTTTAATATAATTATGTTTATAATTATATATATATATATAAATGTATGTAATTGTATGCTATTTTGTGTATTATAAAATTAGTGCATTTGTTTTAATTGTTTAACCAATTTTTTTTTTTGCACGTTCTACCTTTTCTGATTTACATTTTTCTTACTACCCTAAGACTTTCTTGCAAAGATTGCTTGTTAGCAATAAGGTTGCCTTGTTGTTCATTCCTAACTGTTATTTAACATAGTTTAATATAACATTATTGTTTTTCTTTTATATTTAAAAGTGCCATATTGATCATTCATATTCACAACTTGCAGAAAGTGCATCTAATAAAGTAGCATGCTGATAGTATATATAGATAGTAGATGTACTGCCATAAAGCATATTGATTGATTGAACTTTTTGGTTTATTTTTTCTTCAGTTACCCTGACCACCATGGAACATCCTATTGCATCTTTTAGTACTCATGCTATTGCCTCTTCTTACACTACAAGCCAAGATACACAACAAGGTAATAATAATCAAAACTGTATCTATAATATTGAAAGTGCGGATTATAATAAGTACAATAATTATTGTGTATTTCTTTCGGTAGTATTTAAATGATTGAATTCATATTCAGGGTATGATGGTGTAATAAATACTGATTATGTATTATCGTACGGAAATACTAAATGGGCGAAACACTGAGAGCAAACATAAATATTGAAAATGGCAATTAAAATTACATATTTGAGATATGAGTACAAATTTATATTTGAATACCAATTTTCAGCTTACATAATATGCTGTTGTTTTTGACTTTTATTTTAATTGTTGTTTTAAAGCAACTATTCTTTTGTACACAACAACAACAAATGAATAGGCACTAAAGTCTCATTAACAGTCATCCATTAATTATTTATACGCATCATTAATAATTTCCATTTCTTTCTCAGTTACTTCGACCACTATGAAACACACTGTTGCATCTTCTAGTACTCATGTGGTTGCATCTTCGAGCACTGCAAGCCAAGATACACCACAAGGTAATATTATAAATCAAAACAGTACCCATAAAATTTAAAGTACCTGAGATTATTGCATTTAATATGTAAGATTATGACAAATACAATCTTTTTTTTTTAATTTAATATTCTTTATTACACACCATACAAAAATTACAAATCTATATAATATATTCCAGGTTCATCATGTAAAACACCAAGAAAGTTGGTGAAACGGAGATTATTAAAAAATTTCAACTCACTAACTCCCAGGTGCCAACTATTTTATAAAAAATATAAAAAGGCAAAACGTCAAATTGATTATAGATGTAGAACCAAAAAAGCATTGGCCTTTAGTAAAGAAAATCTTTAGAAGAGCTGACTAAAACATGAATCCCTTGACTACAAAAGTTTTGTGGATGCAAGTTAAACTCTGTACAAAAATAAAAAGGCCCGCAGGTTTACAAGAGAGGCTCATAGCTCTTTCCATTTATAAGCAAGGTCCTAAATCATACAAGTTCCTGCAAAAAATATTTATTTTGCCTTCTAAGACTACATTGAAGAAAATGATAAGCCAATTAAATATTGACACTGGAATAAATCCAGAAATTTTTAAACATATGAGCAAACAGGTAAAAACTTTTGAATTATCCTACTTCCTACTAATATTATAAATGCTAAAGTTTGTAGTACCTATCTTTGTTACTCTTTCACGCAAAAACTACTGAACAGATTTTGATGAAAGGAGACAATTTATTTTTGTATGGAGAATGGGCCCACCACAAATGTTAAGGATTCTTAATGAAATGTATGTCGATTTATTCCTTATAATCTATAGATTACAATAGTATTATTAGTTTTACTGCATCTAAATGAGTCCTGAAATCAACAATTAAAACATGAATGTAACAATAACCTAAAACAAACTGAAAGCGATTTTCTAGTAGTATTCACGGTATTATAAGTTAAAATAGTGCACAGTTGAATAATAGTACATATAAAACAAAGTTGTAGGTATATTCAGCATTTATAGATACTTAAGATCAATGTAAAATCTTTTCACTAGTTCCGCAAAATATAGTGTCTGTCTGTGCATAAATGTCATATTGATTCTATTTTGACATGTATTGATTGATTGTAAGTGTACATTCCAAATACCATTAAAGTAATATGATTAAAGATAAGATGACTAGGGATAATAATATGTCCATTTATAAGAATAATATAACAAAATAATATATATATAATTTGTGACAATTTGACACAGCTTTGTTCAGCTAATTTGAATTACGTAACACAAGTTTAAAGTCGAGTTACCTGGATTTCAACTCAAGTCGATTTTTTCCGAGTTGGCACATCTCTAAGACAATTTTTTTAAATATTACATTACCAGAATCAATGATCTGAACATGAATATCAAAACAACTCATTTTTTCAGATTTCTTGATTCCATTAAGGTTTTCAAAAATCTTTAGGCTATATATAATAAATTGTTATCTTTTTTGTGTGTGTGATACTATTGCGGGTCGTTAAAATTGCTAGTGGTCCAAAAATTATTGTTTCCTTTGTCATGCAGATTGATCGTATCGATAAACTTTTATTTTTAATTTTTTGATTTATATATTTTGGACTTTGTCCTTTATATATTATTATTTACTTTATAAGTACATTACGAAGATAATTATGATAACTAGTAAAAATATTGTATGTTTCAGATTGCAAAGTGGGATGACAGAAAAAATATGTAGTGTCATATTTGATGAAATGGCCATTGATACTGCACTAACTTATGCTGCTCACAAAGACAACATTGTAGGTTTTGTCGATTTAAATGGCAAAATCAATGAATTTGCAGATCATGCCCTCGTATTCATGCTACGAGGTGCTGTTTTTAAATGGCAGCAACCAATCGCCTTTACTTTTGTGAAGGTGCAACATCAAGCCTGCAATTAAAAGAGATAATTAAAAATATCATATCTGCACTGACAGACATAGGGCTTAAACCAATTGCCCTTGTATCTGATCAAGGATCAAGTTTCCAATCTGCTGTAAACAGTTTATTAGATGATACGAAAAGAGAACAACTTCGTGCTGGAGAGACAGTTGGTAAGTTAACGACCTGGCAATCTATTAAGTAATAGGATGAAGTTGTAGTAAATACTTCTAAGTCGGAAATTGATTTTGTGCGTGAGTTCAACTTGCACAATCTTAACTGTTATTTTTTTCTTCAGATGACACCATTCATTTAAATGGAAACTCCTTATGTAATTTTCGATCCACCTCATTTACTTAAAGGATTCAAACAATTTATTGACAAAAGATATGATGTTGAGGAAAGAAAGTGACATGGAATGATATTGTAGATGTTTACAATGCTGATTGCAAGCACGGCGAATCAAGATTATTACATAAATTGACGGATCAACATGTAATTCCAGACAAAATTAAAAAAATGAAGGTAAATGTTCTGAAATTATATATTTATTTTAGACTTTAAATAGAAATCTACCTATCTTATTTTTAATGTCTCATGCCATTTAAGAGTTATTTCATTATTGTAACAACATGCTTATTTTTTTTCTAGGTGAAGAATTGTGTGCGCGTTTTGAGCAAGTCAGTATCAGCAGCACTATCATATACTTCTGCTTTTCGTAAGTGCTTACTTATAATATTTCAGTTTATGTTGTATAATTTATAATGTGTGTTAAATCGGTATTTTTTTCTAATTTTAGCTCTATATCCAGATGGAAGTCCAATAAGTAAAACGCTGAAAAACACAGCAGCAGCGGTATCGTTTTTTGACGACTTGTTTGATAGTGTCAATGGAGCGTGCACAAATCAAAAAATATCGAAAGGAAAAAATCTGCGAAAGGTAGTAACACTTAAATCAGCCCATCACGAGTTTTGGAACAAAGCCATTAAAATATTGGAAGGTATAAAATTTATTTAAAGATGGCACACTAAAAGTGTACCTTCCTTAAAAATTGGATCATCACTCTAAAAGTTTAAAAGGGTGGGAGTTATTGGCCTCAAAAACATCAAAATTATGAGGCCTAGATACTTCAATTCTGACATAATAGAGAACTTTTGGCCAAGTTCGAGCATACAATTACCGGAGTAATGATCCAAGTGCTTATACATTTATAAATACATTCAAATCATTATTGCTAACAAGATTTATAAACTTTCATTCGGAGAGTTACAATTGCGAGGAAGATGTCAGCCAAGGTGTATTAGATATACAGTCCCTTTTGAGAATGTAAACATTGCACCATCATCTGATTTAAATCAATCTGATTAAAATCAGAAGCCACTGTCTGTAAAACTGTAGAATTTGATGTAGAAAATATTCAAGAACAGGCAAGACGAGAAAGAATTAATATACACTCAAGGACATATACGGCTGGATGGGTAACCAGAAAAATATTATCTAAAATCAATTATAAGAATGCAAACATAGTTTGCTGTCGGAAGATAGCAATATTCATGATTTTGTTAAACAAAAGAATATAAAACAAAAAAATAGAAAATTAATATATCCAGCCAAAATGTTGTAAGAAGTTTTGGAAATGTAATAAAACAACAAATGAATATTTGGAACAACGTGGATATCAAAATAACATTAGTGAAAGAATAAAAGGAAATAAATTCCAAATATTCATTTTCGTTTCTCGATTGCCAGTTACACAAAGATATAGTTCTTGAAAATTTTTGAAAATAGCTATTAAACTCTGCATTTTAATTGGTGCACTGTAATCAATAAATTATTAAAAGGACTGATGTAATGAGGGCCGAAAAATTTAATTTACTGCCAATGCAAAAAAAGCTCTAAATAAGTACAAGAAAAATTGAAAAATAAAACTTAAATAAATAATTATATAGACAAACGCTGTTTTATTTATTATACCTGCAATACATTTTAAAATATTAAATTAATTGAAATACTTGCTACGCTGCTGTAATAATATTTGGCTGTATGGTTTTCGTTCCATTACCTAATGCTACTAGCATTTACAAGTAAAAAGTCATATTCAATTCTTGCATACGGTTCAAAGACGATATACGTGACATGGCGGTCTGAAACGTTAGTTTCTCTATCTAGTCTGTGGGTAGAATCTACTAGTTTGTGCGCAGTCCTTCGTTCGTTGTTTTTGTGGTTTTATTGTGATATTTGTGAGTTGGCTAATATTACGGACTCCGACTGATCTTTCAACTCTGACGACCCTTTGCTATAGAAGACACTGATTGCGCTTTAGGATTTGGTTCAGAGTGCCGAGTAAGTCGTCGACATTTACAGTGTATCAATTGCAATATCGTTGTTGATACACCGACGCTAAGTTGTCTTGGAACTTAACACCAGAGTGATATCGTTAATCAGCAATTGGATCGCCTCAATACTCGTAAGTACTTTTCTCATATGATATAGTTTACTGTGTTATGATATTATTACAATATTAATCAAGTGTAGTGTTTTTTTATGCTCAATGATCTTTTAATATAAGTGGATACCATGTAGATTGATTGGTCTGCGAGGTCAATCTGCGTTTTTCGCAGACAGTCTGTTGATGGGTTACAGTTTCATTACTCATTGAGACTTCTCTGTGTCTTGCAAGCATGTTAAGCTGTTGGTCCGGTTTGCCATACATTTACCATCTTTGATAATCATTATATCCAGTAAAAAGCTTTTAAAATCTGTCAACCATGTAAGAGTATCAGTATATCTCATCGATTGGGCTGTGGAGGTCTGATGGCAGTTTCTCCATGTAAAATACTGATATCCGGCTGCACTAGGTTGGACTTGATACCAACCCCAACATAGGACTGTGTGCTTGTTTGTCGCCCTTATCCTATAATAGGAAAAAGCTAGGCAGATATTCTTTTAAGTTTCCTATTAGTAATCTTAACTTCCTTTTTCAGATAACTGAAGATGATTACATTTGTGAGGCATGTTGGGATATTGCAATGCATGCAGTTAATGAAGCATTAGCCCTCGACAATCACGGTGAACAACAAGCAGCTAGATCCTCTCATCAAGGCCATAAAAGAGTGTGTGTTCATTGTGGTCTATCCATAGTAAGGCGACGAAGTGATCTTATTCTGAAAGAAAATGCCTCTGATTTGGATAGAAATATTAACAATATCATTGAATCCAGGATTGCACCACGTCAGGTCAGTGCATTAGTAACTATGAGCGGCTCTGTAATTCAGACTCAATAATTCTTATTTATCAATTAGCCCATGTGTCATATTAAGTTTTAAACCAAAATGTTTATTTTATAGATTACATCAACTAATTGTGTTTGTCATCTATGTTGATTGAGATGCAGAAGATCTGCACTTCGGACACAGCAAATTGAAGATGCACGATCTGTTAATCCAGATAATAATTTTTTACAAGAGCCAAATCTCACTGATCAAGGTGTAGAACAACATATACAGACTGAGGAAGATAGAGTTGAAATTCCAATGGTCCCCGTTCAACCAGCGGTAGAAATTGTTTTACCAAACTATAGACGGGCTGCAAATACTGCTTCTCATTGTTTGTTCTTTGGCTGTACTAATGTAGATTTGCAGATAATTTCTGATTCTTTGAGAACAACTGTCTTGAGTAATAATAATTTCTACATACCAGCACTGGCACGAGTTTGTGAGGAACATTTATTTAGCAATAACTGGGATAGTCTATATGATTTGCCAAACAGCATCAGTACTTTTAATGTGCAACAAATAGAGCATGTGTTCTCATGGGTAAATTCATCCAAATCTAATTTCAACTTAAGCAGCATTGAAGCAATTCAAGATGTTGATGACAATTTATTTTTCTATTGGATTGGAAGATCAAAAGAGGAATTTATTTCATTGTTATATGAGGTTCCTAGGATCCAAGAAGCTCATAGAGGCATTTTAGGCTTGTCTGCTTTGCTAATGAAATTGAGAACTGGAGAATCTGATGACAGATTGTCAAAGCTTTTAGGAGTGACTCGTCGCACCCTTGAAAGATTAATGCACAGTATAAGAGAATTGCTGGTGCAAGACTTTGTTCCCAATAATCTTGGAATCAATCATATTTCAAGGGAGAATTTGCTACAACACAATCAGCTGTTGCCAAATGGTATCTATGATAATAATAATAATAACCAAGTCATTTTGATTTGTGATGGCACCTATATATATTAACAAAAGTTCAAATTACATGTTTCAAAAGGATACTTACTCATTGCATAAGTATAGAAATCTACTTAAACCGTTTTTGATTGTATCAACTGATGGCTATTGTTGACTGTTTTGGTCCATACAAGGCTACCACATCGGATGCTGAGATAATGACATCTCTATTTAGAAATGAAAATTCTCCTCTCAGATTGTACCTCCAAGCTAATGATATCTTTATTTCAGAGACTCTATTAGCCTGTTAGAAGAGTGCAGTTACAAGGCCTACATGCCAGAATCACTTTTAGAAGACGAACATCAACTGACCACCGAGCAAGCAAATAGAAGTAGATGTGTTACAATTTGTCGATGAGTGGTGGAGGTTGTAAATGGTTATTTTAAAAGAGATTTTAAATTATTATGGCAAGACTATTTTAATAAGACTGTGCCGCATATGATGCATCATTTTCAAATAGTGGCCAGTCTTCTGAACAGGTTTGGTGTTCGCCTGAGAAATAGAGATGATGCAGGGGAAATGTTAAATATTATCAGAAACAGGATTAATTTAGCAAATAATTTGTCCCCATTGGTTGATAGTACAAATATGAACAGAGGTCTTCTAACTTTGTTAGTATAACGGCTGATAGAGATAACTTAATCAAATTTCCTAGAATGGAAATGAATGAATTAATTCTTCTTGCCTTAGGAACCTATCAGATACGACAAGCACGGTCATACTATGGGGAGCACGTAAGATGCTGTATCACCACTGTGAGGTACAGAATAGAAATAACAAGTGACAACATAGATACTTCAGAGTACAATTTGAGAGGGAGTGGCAACAATACTCTGATACGGGGGAAAATCAAGTCGAGACATATATCGAGAAAGCAATACTATGTTTATATTTTAATAGAAAATGGTATATCAGGGAGAGAGGGTATAGCAGAGTATTGTTGCAACTGTTTGGTAGGGCGACGCACAGTTGGATGTTGTGCTCATGTGATGACGATTGTGTGGTACCTTGGATGGGCTCGATTCCAGTCAAATATTTCTGCTCCTGCTGAATATTTAGATTCAGTTTTTTTTTTGGAGTTTATGGCCTGGTATTTAAGTCTTAGGTATTTTTATTCGGTTTATTATAATTTCCCAAATGTTTATTTATCCTTCATAGCTTCTATCCTACAATGCTTCACAATATGTTGATGCGTCACATTGTGCAGCCCTTGGGAGATTTTGACGGCAACTTGAGTCAGCAGTCAGTTGACAGTTGGCGATGGTATCTCAAGGCGCCTAAGCAGATAGACACCTTATCTTGAGAATCACATCACCATCAGAGCACTTGTTTCACCGTTTCCACTAATAGTTCACATGCGCAGACACTTAATACACAAAATCGCACCACTTTTGCATATCAAAATCCACTTCAAACCATTATTCAAACAATAATACAGGAGCAGCAAACCGCCGCCGATCAAGTTCCGCCAAAACTCTTTAGATTCAGTTGTTGTAAGGGTATACAGAATAAATAAATACTTAAAACCATATTGGTGTTTTATTTAAGTGCCCTTTTATTATCTTTATTCTACCGATCTTTGAGATACAACTTAGATATTAGGTCATATATTTATTAGAAGATAAGGAATGGAATCATTTTACATATTTTTCATAATAATTTAAAACTGTTACCAAGAAACAGTCTAGCTTGGCTGTTGCGACAAGCTACTCTGCCATCCTAGTCTTGCAAGAAGTTAGTTATGTTATTATAGGTATGGATATTTACTAGTGGTGATACAGCATGGTACGTTACAACAAAGATCAGACATGGTTATAATTCATTTAAACTCAAATGTATCACATTGACATACAATGAGAGCTGGTTTCATCTTATAATCTTACCCTGATTCATGCACATTGTGCTGCACCTGTCTTAAATACATTCGTTACAGCGCTTCACAAGTCACTGCTGAACATAGATACATAACAGTGAAAATATTAGAAAGGTTTTGCTTCATTTTTGTGGTTTTAGTTGAGGTTGTAGTCATGGGTGCAGAATTATTACATCATAACCTCAAAAGTGACGAAATATATACACTGCCGGCCAAAAGTTTAAGACCACACTTAAACAACATAATTATCTATAAATTGTAACGAAATACCATAAGATAAATAAAAGAAATGTACACCTGCATATTCTATTGTTAATATCGAATATCTAAAGAAGTCTCTTATTTACTTTCAAGTTATTGGACAATAAACATGTATTGTTTTCAAACACCGACAAACGCTGCGTTAGAGCCAGGTGGTAAAGTCGTAATAATATTTTTATGATGGGCTAATAACTAATTGCTTTGCTTTTGTTTCCCATTGGTCAATAATTAGGATAATTTAGCTTCTAAAAACACGTGTTTCCGACTTATTATTATCTGAACTTACATGGTTTTGTTCACAAACAATCTCAATTAGTCTAAACTTGTGGTTTCTACAGTGAAGACGTCTTAAAATGGGAAAAGCACGCGAAATTAGCAGTGAAGTGCGTTCTGCCATCGTTGTTTTACATAATGAAGGCAAATCCGAACGTGAGATTGCTTTACAATTGTAAAGCAAACTCACGTTTGGATTTTCCGAAGACTTGTGTTCGGCAAATCCGAACTCGATACAGGGAGACAGGCACTTTTCAAGATCGTCCACGATCGGGAAGACCGAGAGCTACCACGTCAAGTGAAGATCATTTCATTGTTGTTAGCAGCAAGCGAAATAGACGCTTAACAGCACCGGAAATCCGTGTTGAAGTAAACAAAACCTGAGTTAAACCTTTATCATTGACTACAGTAAAACGGCGACTGAGAGATGCAAAATTGTATGGTCGTGTCGCCGTTCGAAAACCTCTGCTAAGGCCACAAAATAAGAAAAAACGGATGTAATGGGCCCTTGCCCATCGAGATTGGACTGAAGAAGATTTTAAAAAAGTTTTTTGGACCGATGAATCCAAGTTTGAGCTATTCGGTTTAAAACGAAGAATTTACGTTCGACGCAGTGACCAAGAAAAGATGATGCCAGACTGTGTAGTCCCAACAATCAAGCATGGTGGTGGCTCAATTATGGTCTGAGGTTGCTTTTCTAGCCAAGGAACTGGCGATTTGATCAGAATTGACGGAATTACGAAAAAGGAAGAATATAAAAAAAATTAGAACAAAATGCCGTTCCTTCGGGGTTGCGATTAATTGGAGATGGATTCATTTTCCAAAAGGATAATGATCCTAAGCATAGCTCAAAATTATGCAGAGGATATTTGGAGGAGAAAGAGGCACAAGGGGTGTTAAAAAACATGGTTTGGCCTCCTCAGAGCCCGGATCTCAATCCCATTGAACTTTTGTGGGAAGAGCTTGATAGGAGCGTCCGTAATTGTGGTCCATCCTCGCGAGAAGAAATGTGGAATGCTTTGTGCGAAATTTGGTGCAATAAATCACAAGACACTATCAACAAATTGATTGCCCGTATGCCGAGACTTATGAAAAAAGTCATAGAATGCAGAGGAGGATTTTTTGATGAAAAATCAGTTTAGCTAACTATAGCCTTTTTTAGCATGTACGTACTACAATTTAATAATGGAGAGTGAGACTAAAACGATGAGTTCAACGATGTTTCATGTTACAACTATTTCATGTTTATTTCAAACTAGCTCTTACCCGCAACTTCATTCGCGGAGAACTTGATCAAAAAATTCTGCAGATCTATAATAATTTAGTAAAACTTTACTTAGCTGGGACAATGTTTGGCCAAAGAATGATTTAGTAAGTGGTTGAAAAAAACATTTTCCGCAGTAACTGGTAAAGAGCTAGTAAACCCCTAAAACTAATAGACTGTGTAAAACAATTATATTTTTGTTAGGTATGAACAATAATGAAAAACCGTTTTCACCCATTTAAAAGTAGTCGTTAGAATTGATTACTGCTAACTCGACTAAATGAGTTTACAAACAATGTGTTACTGGACCTTACGAATGCAAATTGTTTTTAAAAATTATTAGAATATTAGAGAGGTTCTAACATTTGTGACTTGAAATCCAAATTTATTAAAAGTTAGGTGCATGGACGTGAAGCATAGATGCTCCGGAAAGTTCGCAATCTGTAAACATGTTCAAGATCGTCCCCGCCTTTACATCATATTTGATAGACCACAAATCCTCGCAAAGGAACACCGATTCCTACCAAGGGTGATTCAAGAGGCTATTGCAATTAAAAAACATCCAAATTTCAATAGAGAAGATGGATGGGTGCTACCAAGAGCTTGGGATCCTATAATTAACAGAATTAAATCCAAACCCAAGCGTACTACTGCAAGACTTCAACATAGGTACTGTAACGCTTGTTCGGCGTAGATCGGACTAAAAATTAATAGTCAAAAGCTAAAGGAAGCCAAGTTAACTATGACATCAGGACATCACACACCTCAGTCCCTTCAACTCCCTTAAAGCGCCCGAAACGTCGGGAATTAAAAAGTTTCAATTAAACGCGATAAAATCCATGAAATTAGTTTCATTTAATATATTTTAATGATTAACATTAACATCATTCTATAAGACCAGCATTGCCTTTGTATCTTTCTAAGAAGTATAGTTATATTTTATAGTATTGTAGTAGTGGTACTAGCTCTCCTCCGGGTTTGTATGTTGCAGATTGCAGTTCACATTCGATGGAAAGTGTAAGAGTCCGTTGGATAGTACCTTTAAAGCAGAGCGGCCCTTTCTAAAGCACATATATTTTAGATTTTTGAAAGTAAATTAAAATCGCAAGGAGTGGGACTGGGACTATATGGCCTACAAGGTAAGTAATCAATTACAATGTAAGTAATTATTATTATACATTAAGAGCAGGAATAGGCAAAGAATTGAGCCCTGAGGAATACCAACGTCCCGAAAGAGCTCTTATCATAGATCTCAAATTTTTCAGATTTATACTTAAATATAAGAGCAAAATTTCTTGCATCATAATGTGATTTTTCGTTCGATTTTTAGGCCTTAGAAAGATCACAAAAATACTAAAAGCATCCTGTGAATTCTTATCTTATCTTAAAAATATATTTAATAAGCTCAAAACCGACGTCAGTCGTAGAGCGACCCATTGTTAAACCAAATTAATCTTTATTATAGAGTAATTTGTTATAATTAAATACTTAACATTTGATCCAAAATTATTGTTTTTTTTTTTAAATTATTTCGAGTTGACAGCACAGGAATTGGTCTTAATTAGCGGGTTTGAAAGTTAAGTATGTTTAGTACCAGATTTAATTAATGCTATGACTTTACTATGTTCCATTAAGTCATCATCGATAATCGGCGTGAGGGATGT
Source organism: Parnassius orleans (assembly GCA_029286625.1). NCBI lineage: Eukaryota > Metazoa > Arthropoda > Insecta > Lepidoptera > Papilionidae > Parnassius > Parnassius orleans. Next base: position 1,149,397 of record JAGSMP010000022.1, on the reverse strand, counting down.
CCTTCTATAGAAATTATTTATTGTTTGTTTTGATTTTTGAATGAAGAGTTTATTTATAAAAGTGAGATTGTTTTTATTTTATGTAGTTTTTGTAGTTTTTTAGTAATTTTAAGTTTTAGTTTTAGAAGTGAGTATTTGAGCCATGAGGCTTTAAAAAAAACACAGAATACCACATGAGGAATAGTACACAATTTTATAATTGTGAGTAGGGAAAATTTTATTTTCCTTACTCGCTTTATTTTATACAAAAAAAAAAAACATAATATCGCTATAAACTATGCTGTTTTGTATTTAAAATTAGTAAAAATTCATTAAAGACAATTTAATAGATCTATTTACTTGTAAACTCATGTCCCATTCTATTTTGCTGTGAATGATGTTTGTCCTACATATTCTTTTTTCAAATGATGTGCAAAAAGTTTTGAATACTGTCTGGTTACTTGAATTCATGAAATCATAATGCATGATACTTAGAAATTTTTTATTTTGTTTAGTAGCAAATAAAAATAATCTATTTATCTCATCAGTATCAAAAGAAATTACAAAACAATTTGTATGTTGACAATTGTAGTGTTTACAAAAGATTAGTTGATAATGTGTACGATTTGGCGCAACAAGAACTTCCTTTCAGAGGTCATGATAAAACAAAAATTCTTTAAATAAAGAAAATAAAAGTGAAAAATAAATTGAAAATAACATTTATTTCATTGCTGCATACACAGGTTCTTAAATTTTTGAAATTTATATAATTCTAAAAAATTATATAATTTATCAAGAACTATCGTAAAACTGGCTTCTAATATAAATAAAATTTAATAATACTCTAATGTTTTAGCCTTCTTTTTAATGTGTGGCAGGGCCATGCTGCATTGTATTATAACTGCAGCACTGAAGGTTCACCTCAACCAGGTAAAAGCATGGATTCCTCGTAGAAACAGCAGCAAGATGCTGCTGTTTTGAATGGTTAGTAACGAGAACCAGAAATCTTTGTTACTAATAACAATATACTATTTTAGTTCTCAGGACAGACTCCACATTTGCATTTTGTTTCTTAAGTGAGGATTGTGTTTATGGGCCACAGCATACACTTACCATAAGGTGGACTGATTACTTTATTTGTCACCCTTACTTTTTTTTATAAAATAGAAGTGACAAACTAAAGTAGACTAAGTTGTCTTCTTGCAACCAACTTCAAATAATAAAGACTACAAATGTGTTGTCACCTCTATGGACTAAGTTGGAATGCCTCACAGCCTGTAATTATACTGGCTCTCTATACCCTTCAGAACGGAACATAGCAGTGCCTGCTAGGCGGCAGAAACAAGTATGACTGTGGTACTTACCCAGATGGGCACCTAGGCAGAAAAAGAGTCCTACCAACTAGTAAAGTACTACTATAAATAATTTAAAATTAAAAATTTTGTACAACCGACTTTAACATTTGATATGGGACCACACGTGAAGCACCAGCTTTCAAATAGAGAAAAGTTATGAGGTAACACACATAAAATAAAAAATAAATAACATACAGTCGAATTGAGTACCTCCTCCTTTTTGAAGTCAGTAGAAAATAAAAAGATACTTAAACTTTATGCTCCTGATTCTACGGTGTACATTATTAAAGAAATGGAAGATTTAATTATTAAATAAAAACTTACTGTATGCTAGCTGCCCGACATTAAATGCAATCTGTAAAATAATTAAAAACTATAAAAAATCCTATTTACCAAAAAGAATTGGAAATAAATATATGCAATAACTCAAAATATAATTTTGTGTATTGGTGAAATAATGAACACCAACATCACATAATACGAATTGCAGTAATGCGTTTTATTAGCGATATACGAAAAAGTGGAGAATCACCACAAAAAGCTACCTACTTAATTTTATAATATATATCATAACTTAATCTTACCTTCAATGTTAAGTAGTTTTTAGGAGTAATGTATGATATTATAAACAAACATTGAACATATTACACAAAGTCGTGTGAAGAGTTTGGAAGAGTTTAATAAGTCACAAAAAGACAACACTATTAATTACTTACTCCTTTTGTATTAGTTCTTTGCTTGTCTCCGCTGGGAGTAATACAACAATAGTGTGTTTTGGGTTGCTGATTTGATAATTATATATTTTGTTTTTGTTAAACGCCATACATACACAACCTTAGAGAGTAATTGTGTTCTGTGTACACAACTCAACTAGAGATTGTTGTTTGTGTTTGTTGATACAACTTTATAATTTGTGGTTTATTGTTGTTTGATGTTTGTTTTTATCGGTTTTTATGCATCATATTTAGTCTGTGTATGTTTAGTATATTCCATCTAAGTCTATGGTATATTCCATAGAGTAGAGTAATATATACGCATAGAGATATACCTATGGAGGCGGCATATTCTACTATAGAAATAATAGTTATACAAATATCTATAATATCGACACACACTTGTCAAAAACAGTTTTGTCTCTTTTTAACAAAGCAGTAGCTGCAATAGGAAAGAGAGACAAATACACTTAGTCAAGTGCTTATTTTCGTAACACTTTCGTGTGACGTCATTAGCTCATCCATGCGTGACTGCACCGCCATGTTAAGCGCCAAGTTTTGTGGTAGATCTGCTGTCAAACTGTCAAAAAGCAGTGACAAAGTGTTGTACTAGAAATTATTTTGATAGATTAATTTTGTTCAGAAATGAATAAATAATATTAATAGTTTATAATTCCCGGATATCATGTTTCATGATCATGCCAGATTTTCAAATTTCAAATAAACAAAATTAATGTACCTACCTGTGAAAAATACTATTTTTCATTTAAAATCTGAATATATATACATATATATTTTATATTAAAATACTATAATATGGGATCAGGGATCTCCATCCCAGTAATATTGTACAGTAAACAAATTTGGTATGCCAGCAAAAAATCTTCTCAAGAATCTTCCCACTACTCTGTCAATATTCAGTTTTATTGTGTGCGTTATAACTTTTTAACTTTGTTCACAATTATATAAATGATGTAAAAACTTGAGTAAGTACTTAGCACACTCAGAACATTGTTTAAAACAAGTTGCATGTTAGCTGCCTGCATACTTAACTCTTTGTTTGACTGTACCTAATACAAGAAATCTGTAGCAGATTATGCACTGCGTAAGTGTACATATGCGGTGAAGCCTGGTGAAGCAGCTCAAGCGAAACTTAAGGGATAGCAATCCAAATCTAATTTGACAACCCAACAATATCCATTGCTTCATGTGATTGAAAAATTCGTTTGCTCGACAACAAAAACAACGCAATGGATATTGTTAAACTGTCAAATTGGTATGGTTTGTCATTTTGGTGTGTTACACAATTAGGCTACGAATTTAATTTCTATCTACACAAAAGCATAAAACTGCCAGACACATTATTTATTCCTCAGATAAGTTATTTGACGATTGAAAATATAGCCCTGTACCTATATAAATACCTACGGAATAAAATAAATAAAGCAACAAATTCAATTATATGATATGAGAACAAATTCATATTAGTAAAAATATCGATATCAGCTGCCCATATTGCTGAGTTACAACCCTATAAAAGGCGGCCATTTTATGCGCCAGTGTATTGTAGGTAGTCACGCTAATTCTGTAGGTATGCCCAGTCCATATACTTCTAAGTCAGTGTATATACGTGAATAAACGTAGTGATTATATTATCTTTGACGGGATGTATATTCTAAGTCTATGGTTTGTTGCATAATGCATAGATTTGTTAATTGTTGTTAATGAGGGCTAATAATTTTCCGCTCACCAGATGTCACTGGTGGCAACTGATGTAAAGTTTATCTGTCATTGTTACAATCGACATTGGAAAATTGCGTTTTATTTAATCTTTGAAGTCTTTGGAGTACACAAGAGATAGTCAAATGTCACCTTTGTAGACCCCTCAAAACAATTCTTTTTAACCTCTCAGGCCTTGACATTTTATTGGGCCAACTTAGTCAGACCTATGGTCAAGTCAAAAGTATAGTAGGTCAGCCAAAGACAATATTTTTTGTAAATGATGGTAAATATAACTTAGAGTCATTACTATGTTCTTATCCAAAATAAAAATTATCAACAATTAAAATATCGCATTACTTGTATGAAGGTCAAGTGAACGCTAGAGAAACGACGATTGCAAGACGTTGTCGATAAATAAAAGTTTGAGAAATTATCAATTACCGTGTAGTGTGTGTATAAATATACATATCATACTGTGGGTGTCGTAAGAGGCGACTAGACTGAGGTGTTATTTTTAATAACCGTGACGGATGCTCTAGTTCCATATTTTCCGAACCCGTGGTAAATAAAATGACTTTCAATAAGTATTATGTAATAATCAATATTGAATAAAATACCATTCTATTCTATTCATAAAATAACAGTAAAATATCACTTTGTCACGTCCATTACTCATTAGACATGATTAATAAAATCGACATTAGACATGGACCAAAACGTTATTTTTCACCGTGACGTTATTAACCCATTCATTGCGGTGCACGCACAACGGCGTTATTTAAATTGCCATTCTTAGGCGCATGACGCCGATCGGCCTAAATTATATTTTAGCTATAACTTGGCCAATTTCTATTCTAAAGGGATATACTTTTATATGTGCATGTTTTACATACATACATCATTATAGTCGCAGTTTCTGTAAATAATGATTTTAGAAAATAACAAAACTATCTCAGGCGCGGAAAACGCCGAACGGCGTCTTCAAAGGTTATCAACATTAAAAACATTTTGATTAAATATTTATTTTGCTATTTTATTTTATGGAATTAAAAAACAGTTATATAGGCTTTCTTTTCATGAACCAAATGGTCTCACACCGTCACTCAATAAACTCTGTGACGATGGTCGAACCTCACCTTCAAGTCATTATTAATTATTAAGTGAAACAAATTACGCTGCACTAGAAATAGTATGTAACTGAATACCCTTCTTGATGTTTTCTCTTCCTTCAACTACTAATTCAAAACTCTACTTATTATACTTAGTACATTTAAAATAGTAGACTAAATACTATTATTAAAAGTATTTTAACTTAAAAATCAGAGAAAAGGTTCAATCCTGGTCATATTTCAATAATTCCGAAAATATTAATATAAAACCAATTTCTTTATTCAGTGTAATAAAAATCTTTCTATAATGTGGAAAATATCCTTACTTTATACTGAATAGAAAAGAAACAAATTCACTTACTATTTCCAGCCATATTTATGGTAAATAGGAAATTGCCAGAATTTTAATAAAACTGCACTGTTAATCACAAAATAACTTATTATATACAAATGCAATTTCGCCACTGAGTACGCAGTCACTTGCACATGGCGTAATCTGATGAGCGTCAGTAAAATTCTGCCTAAATAAGCAAGAAATAATTTTCATGTGGAAACGCCGATCGGCGTCAGTGTTTAAATGATGCGTTAGTTCTTTGAACCGCCCGCACCTAGGTAATAAGTGCGATTTTGAGCCGCCTTGAATGGGTTAATCACTCATGATTAGAGACGACATAGTGAAACAAATCAGAAGATGGGCAGCAGCGTCTTCCTAATAAAGACTAAAATAAAAACTGCGGTTGCCAACCCGCTTACCAAACGTGGCAACTATGGCAAATATCCGGCAATATATGGGGACGCTTATGATCTGTAGTGGACTTTAATAGACTAAAAGGACGAACATTTTTTAATTTAGTCTCGGCGGAACGCGGGTGTTCCGTGCTATATTTAGAACAACGTTGTTGTGCTGGGCGACATTTGCGGCAGTAAAATCTTGAGCTCCTCTTTATTTCTATGACCCATGGCAGTAGTGGATTGTTACGACCTTATGATAAAGAAAGAATTGTAAGGAAACTAAAAGGAGAGGAAGGGGGGAGGTTAATTTTATTATTTGAAAAAATATTTGTGTGTAAAAAAGTCATCAAACATCAACATCAAACAATTTATTAAACAAGTCCAATGGTTAAAACAGTAATAAATAACAAAACTAAAAGTTTCCTGAAAAGAAAAAAATTCAAATATTATATGTCACTTTCACAACTAAAGCAAGTCGAACAACACCCCATATGTTAAAATCCATCAAGCAGTTTAGGCTACAGAGCGTGTAAAAGAAAAATACATCCATACATGCGTACTCGAAAAACATTACCCGTCTTCTGGTAAAACATCACTGATGACTGACTGACAGTTCTACAGCGTACCGGTTCGTTTCTGTCGCTATATGAGACATGATGCTAACGTCCCAATATTGGCGGAATGCCTCATAAGCACTTCCGAACGGCGTGGTTGGCCCAGTTGTTTCCGCAAAAACGTTTCTCTTTCACCTTGAAAGGAGTCTATGGGGCGCCAATCAAAGTTAAGAAGTCGCATCTTCGAATAGGGCCGCACGTGCAATGCCATCTGCCTCATCATCATTATCATTATCTACTTCATCCTTCTCCTTTCGGCCCTCTCCTAGCTTCCTATTAGCCACCAGTCTCAAAATCCTATCTCGCAAATCCTCAGGCATCATCATCTGTCACATACTTGTATAAGTTGGTCGCCGCGCCGCCGATGAGGAGACAGGCGCGAGCACCACGGGCGCGTCGACCGCCTCGTGCCTGTCGCCGGCCTGCTGTTACCCGTACGCCCCGCTCAGCACCACCACTCGAACTCGCCAACACCTCCTCGTGAAAAGTTCGTGTTCGTCCGCGAACAAGTACTTGTCGCCGTCCAACCGCTCAACGACAACGACCACTTCTGGACTAACATTTCGCCTACAAGACATATATAAAACAATATAATATAATTGAGTGCATAAATATTTTATAAAATACTATATACAAACACAAAACAAAAATAGTTTTATTAAAAATAGCGATTTACATTCTGTAAATACAAGGAACAAGCATAAATAGATACAAAAATTGCATTTTTTTTATTATAAACCATAAAATAGTAATAAAGATGCATAAAATAAAATGGTATATAAGTACATAGATAGGATGAATACATACTTATTAATATCTTTATATATAAAATTACGTGTCACATTGTTTGTTTGCGATGAACCCAAAACAAACAAATTGTTCTGCCCTTTCCGAAGACAAAGGCTTGGAAAGGGCAGAACAAAGTCTGCCTGGTCAGCTAGTATGTTTATATATATAAAGTACAAATATATGTTTTAAAACTATTGCATATAACATAAATGTACAATAAGTATAAACAAATACTGTAACTAGACAATAGAAAATAATTATATACAAATGAATTAGATTGAATCAAAGATGAAAGTAGTAACAAGTTAGTTATACCAATTACTAGACTCCAGAGTCAGTATAATTCCTTCATGGGGCAACATAGGTATATGTATTTATAAGAAAGTCCCAGAAAATATACAGACCTTATCAATGAGTTATAAATTTTAGTAAGCAAAAATTGTTTAGTAAAGGTTTATAATATTCAATTTTTTCTTTTCAGGAAACTTTTGGTTTTGTTATATATTACTGTTTTAACCATTGGACTTGTTTATGCAACTTGTTTAATAAATTGTTTTATGTTGATGTTTGATGACTTTTACACACAATATTTTTTCAAATAATAAAATTAACCTCCCCTTCCTCTCCTTTTAGTTTCCTTACAATTCTTTCCTTATCATAAGGTCGTAACAATCCACTACTGCCATGGGTCATAGAAATAAAGAGCTCAAGATTTTACTACCGCAAATGTCTTGCACGACAACGCTGTTCTAAATATAGCACGGAACACGTTCCATGAGACTAAATTAAAAAAATGTTCGTCCTTTTTAGTCTATTAAAGTCCACTACAGATCATAAGCGTCCCATATATTGCCGGGATATTTGCCATAGTTGCACGTTTGGTAAGCGGGTTGGCAACCGCAGTTTTATTTTAGTCTTTATTAGGAAGACGCTGCTGCCCATCTTCTGATTTGTTTCACTCTGTCGCCTCTAATCATGAGTGATTAACCCATTCAAGGTGGCTCAAAAATCGCACTTACAGGTGCGGGCGGTTCAAGGACTAACGCCGGTAGGCGTTTAACGCATCTCATATTTAAACACTTTGACGCCGATCGGCGTTTCCCACATGAAAATTATTTCTTGCTTATTTAGGCAGAATTTTACTGACGCTCATCAGATTACGCCATGTGCAAGTGACTGCGTACTCAGTGGCGAAATTTCATTTGTATATAATAAGTAAGTTATTTTGTGATTAACAGTGCAGTTTTATTAAAAATACTGGCAATTTCCTATTTACCATAAATATGGCTGGAAATAGTAAGTGAATTTGTTTCTTTTCTATTCAGTATAAAGTAAGGGATATTTTCCACATTATAGAAAGATTTCTTATTACACTGAATAAAGAAATTGGTTTTTATATTAATATTTTCGGAATTATTGAAATATGACCAGGGATTGAACCTTCTCTCTGATTTTTTAAGTTAAAATACTTTTAATAATAGTATTTAGTCTACTATTTTAAATGTACTAAGTATAATAAGTAGACTTTTGAATTAGTAGTTGAAGGGAAGAGAAAACATCGAGAAGGGTATTCAGTTACATACTATTTCTAGTGCAGCGTAATTTGTTTCACTTAATAATTAATAATGACTTGAAGGTGAGGTTCGACCATCGTCACAGAGTTTATTCAGTGACGGTGTGAGACCATTTGGTTCGCGAAAAAGAAAGCCTATATAACTGTTTTTTAATTCCATAAAATAAAATAGCAAAATAAATATTTAATCAAAATGTTTTTAATGTTGATAACCTTTGGAAGACGCTGTTCGGCGTTTTCCGTGCCTGTGGATAGTTTTGTTATTTTTCTAAAATCATTATTTACCGAAACTGCGACTATAATGATGTATGTATGTAAAACATGCACATATAAAAAGTATATCCTTTAGAATAGAAATTGGCCAAGTTATGGCTAAAATATAATTTAGGCCGATCGGCGTCATCCGCCTAAGAATGGCAATTTAAATAACGCCGTTGTGCGTGCAATATTGCAATTGTCAATATTGTCTTTGGCCTGACCTACTATACTCTTTGATTTGACCATAGGTCTGACTAAGTTGGCCCAATAAAATGTCAAGTCAAGGCCTGAGAGGTTAAAAGCTTTTCGCTTCTAGTGTACGTTTATACACAAAACGATGCCTCAGTGTTGTGCTGTACGTGTACCGTACTGTTCATCAGCCAAAGGTGGTCACAGATTTCCTTGTGATAAATCTCGGTTAAAAAAATGGATAATAGCTATACGGAGACAAAACTTTATCCCATCAAAACATTCACTAGTCAACAAAAATTACTTCACTTCTGAAGACTATACATTACCAAAGGATTCAACGTGCGAAAATCGTTAGTATTAGAGACCTATTTGAGTAAATCAATGAACTAATCATATTTCCTTGAACATCGTTTCTACTGTCATGATCTCGTTGATTTTTAGCAACTCGTTTGAAAAAAGAGGCAGTGCCAAGCGTGTTTTTCTGGAATATTTCTCATCTTAATGATCAAAAAAAGATCGAACGCTATTAAAGAGTCATTAGAAGGCGACAAAAGAGAGAAGAACAAGAAAAGAAAGTTGCATTTAATCTTGATGGATGTGTTGAAGTGGAAATTGAAAGTATGTTCAAAGACATAGGGATACAGTGCTCTACAGGTGATCTATGTAGTAGTAAGGATATTATGATACCTGGAAAACAACCACATCTTTATTCAGAAAAATGCAGTAGAAATATGGATTTGTTTTGTATACAAAATTTAAGTGGACCTAAGGAAGTACATTTCTATACAGGATGTGATGATTATGAGCATTTTATGTTCATATTTAGTTTATTTGGTGAGGAAGTAAATGAACTTAAGTATTATCCTACAATGAAACCATCGCATGGCGCTCATGTACTCACTCCTTTCGATGAGTTTTTTCTCACAGTTATGAAATTTAGAAGAAACACATCAAATATAGAATTATCTTTTCGCTTTAAAATCAGTGAGTAATATTTTTATAACGTGGATTAACTACCTATACTGTAAACTGAAAGACCTAAAGTTGTGGGTTTCTAAGAAAGTACTAGACAATAATATGAAAATTTTGGGCAAAACCAATACATGCACAATTATAATAGATTGTACAGAAATAAAAATTTAGAAACCCAAAAATCCTGCTTCTCAACAATTAACTTACTCAAATTATAGATCAACCAAAACTCTTAAAGTACTTGTTGGTGTTTCTGCAACTGGATGTGTAACATTTGTTTCAGATGCATATGGTGGGTCTATTAGTGATAGACAATTATTTGAAAAGTGTGGATTAATAGATTTGTTGCAGAATGGAGATATTATTATTGGTGACAGAGGATATAATATACAAGACCTTGTGTGTCACAAAAACATTACAGTAAACATGCCTGAATTTTTAAATAAAACTAATGGACAGTTTGAATCACACCAACTACAAAGATCCAAAAAAATATCATCAAATAGAATATATGTAGAAAGAGTAATAGGTTTGGGCAAGACATAAAATTTTATCTTGTAAATTCACATAAACTTTAGTACCTCTAGGTAGCAGGATTATTTTTGTCTGTTTTATGTTGGCAAATTTTAGGTCAAATATTATACTATGACATATTTTAAATAAAACACTTTAAAAATATAAGTTCTTTTAATTTAACACTCAAAAGGTTAAGAGTTGTATGTTAAAAGGAAAAAATGGTTTTGATTAATACACTGTTTATTATATTCATAACAATAATTTAAATAAAAAGGAAAAAGTAATTAAATTAATAGTAACTAATATAAAGTAAGTATAATAAAGTTAAATAAAAATGAAAAAAGTAAATTAACAAATCTATTTAATATCTTTTGCCTAATCTATATTATGAAAATACAGTTAAATCAATTTTAAAGAAATAGACATATTAAAGAACAAATATAAAATAATTTAATTGATTAAAAATAAAACAATAACATTATAAATATTAATTGTTACTACATACCTTTCAATTAATTGGGATTTAGTGCCACTTACTCTTGCACCTCTACTTTTTAGTTCTTTTTTAATTCTTCTACTTTTAGGAATCCATAGTTTGGTTTATCCATTTTAATTTAATTATGATAAAATTTAACAAATATACTATAATCTTGTAGATAAATTTCAAAAAATTTAAATGGTCATGGGCTACTCATTCAAATTTACCTGTCCGGTAGTTGTGGTATAGTATACGGGTATGCGACCCCGGCTTCCCTAGCTATTACTGTCCTATCCCTTGCCCTCCTGGGCGGTAATATTCTACATTTCCTATTTCCCACTCTAACTTACCAATCTTCTTTGTCACACCACCTATCCTTCCCTTTCCCTATTCCTACCCTCTCCGCCAATCCAACGTCTGCCGCGCGGATGGATGCATGGCTAGGGGCAAGCCTAGTCGTTAGCGTGCCACACTGCCCTGGGACCGGGCGACCGCAGAATTAGGCCAGCCTTACCCTGGCATGCGGGGCTCTGCTGGGGGGGACAAACCTTTCCCTCGCTATTCGTGGGAACGCAATGGATAATCATAAAAATAATTTAATTAACCAAAATGGCGGCGATGTGGTTCGCCACCCATCACGTCTAGATCCTCGCGGGGGCGAAAAGCGAGACGTGATGATACATTTAATGTAGCGAAGCGGCCCAGAGAGCCGCTTTGCTACGTTGAATGTAAGAGGAGGAATGGATGGTAAGATAGATGAAGTATGTCAGATGATGGATGAACGATGCATAGATATTCTGTGCGTGAACGAAACCAAGAGGAAAGGATGTGACACCACGGTTCATGGCCCCTACACGTCATACTGGTCGGGAGTCCCCCAAACCAGCCGAGGATGTCAGGGAGTTGGTGTGACTCTTTCATCTCGAATAGTGGAATGTGTGATTGAGCAGGAATGTGTAAGCCCAAGACTTCTCTGGATTAGGTTAAAAGTCGGACTCACTCGCTTGTTTATCCTTGGGGTTTATGCACCGACGGATCTGCGCGGAGGTGGGTCATTAAAAGCCCAACAAGAGAGAAGAATTTTGGGATAGCATGAGAGAGGTCTTGAATAAATGCGGAGAAAATGAACGGATCGTGATATTAGGGGACTTTAATGGGTGGGTTGGAGTAAAGCGTGATGGGTATGAAGGAGTTCCGGGTACGTTTGGAGACGAGAGAGTGAATGACAATGGGAGAAGCCTGCTTGAAGTATGCTTGGAATGGAATCTGTGCGTGGCCAACACAATGTTTGACCACAAAAAGATCCATTTGTATACAAGAGATGAGGGTGAGTCTAGAAGTATGATTGATTTTGTAATTGTGGATGAAAGACTGAGGAAGAAAGTGCTAGACACTCGGGCATGCCGCGGTGTAGGCCCCGACACAGACCACTTCCTGGTTATAGCCCGAATGCGTGGCCTCTTTAAACGGTGGCGACACCGAGGGACCGAGCCTACGAGTGTTTAGAACAGAGTAAAAGTGGAAAATCTACAAGAAAAAGAAAAGAAAGACGAGTATGTTGAGAAACTGAAAGAAAGTTTTATAGTTATAAAAGGAGAAGAATGTGATGATTTCTTATATTTACGCGAACACTACCCATTGAATAAAACTATTTTTACACGGGAGGGTCATGGTACCCCCCGTGACCATGGGTGCTGTAAAGCACCCGAAACGTCGGGAATCAAAATAGTAAAATTAAACGCGATAAAATCCGTAAAAATAGTTTTATTCAATGAGAAGAATATGTGTTAAAGAGATGGAAAGAGTATTTTGAAAGTTTGTTTGAAAGAGAGGAAGTGCAGGTACAGCATCCGGCACCTTCCGTGGAAACTAATATAAATGTTGATGAAAGTGAGATAAGCATGGATGAAATAGTGAAAGCGTTGAAAAGTATGAGATTAGATAAGGCTGCAGGGTATGACAGGATTACCGTCGAGATGCTGAGGGCTGGACAGGCCATAGTGGCTAGTCAGCTGTGCCGCCTTTTCAATTTGTGCTGGCGAAATGGGCAAGTAACGGGAGACTGGTGCAAAGCCGTAATCGTGCCATTGTATAAGGGAAAAGTATCACGGCAGGACTGCATAAATTACCGCGGTATAAGTCTTCTCAGCGTCGTCGGTAAATTGTATGCGAAAGTGTTGATTGAAAGGCTTGTGAATGAAACAGACGAAAAAGTATGGGATGCACAAGCGGGATTTAGAAAGAGAATGGGATGTATGGATCAGGTCTTTTCCTTGCGGTGCATAGCTGAAAAGTGTTTGGCTAAAACAAGAAGGTCTATTGCGCATTCGTGGATCTAGAAAAGGCCTATGATAGAGTAGTGAGGAATGAATTGTGGTCAGCACTGTCCGTGAACGGTGTGAGCAGTATCCTCATACGAGCAGTGCAATCTCTTTTTAGGGATTCTAGTGCTTGTGTAAGGATAAACGGGGCATACACTGAATGGTTTAATATCGAAAAAGGTGTTAGACAGGGATGTGTAGCGTCACCGTGGCTGTTTAATCTGTTCATGGACAATTGCTTGACAGATTTAAAAGAGAATGAAAGTGGGTTGTGACTGAATGAGTTACTCGTCAAATGTTTTCTCTATGCTGATGACCAAGTATTACTTGCGTCATCGGCCGAGGAGTTGCAGGAGATGGTAACTGCTATGAGTGGAGCTTTTGTTAGAAAGGGAATGAAGATGAATGTAAAGAAGACGAAAGTGATGGTGTTTGAAAGAGATGAGGCAGTGACAGATTGCAATATCGTGATTGGAGATGAACAAATTGAACAGGTGAAGGAGTTTGTGTATCTGGGTTCAAAGTTTACAAGAGATGGAAAGTGTGAGAGTGATATCGAAAGGAAAGTGAATGCAGGAAACATGGTGAATGGAGCTTTGCACTCCTTTATGAGCAGTCGGAAGGTGTCTAACAAGGCTCGTTTGGCTGTGCATGAGGGGGTGTTGGTTCCTACACTCATGTACGGAAGTGAAAGTTGGGTATGGCAGAAGAAACATGAAAGCAGAATAAATGCAGTTGAGATGAGAGCGTTAAGAAGTATGATAGGAGTTAAATTGAGTGACAGGATAAGAAATAGTGAGATAAGGAAACATTGTGGTTTGAAAGAAGATGTAGTAACAAACATTGAGAAAGGTATGCTGAGATGGTTTGGCCATGTCGAGAGAATGAATGAAGAACGATTGACGAAAAAAGTGTATAAGGCGAGTGTGAATGAAAGTGTTGGAAGGGGTAGACCTAGGAGGACGTTTCTCGACCAAATCAGGGACGTCTTGAAAAAAGGCCAGGTCAAGAGTACCCTAAACCGAAGAGCATGTATGAAGGGAATAATGAAAGTGGACGAAGCAAAACAAGTATGTAAGGATCGTAGCAAGTGGAAAGAAGTGGTCTCTGCCTACCCCTACGGGAAAGAGGCGTGATTATATGTATGTGTGTATGTAATTTAAATTCCCCGCTATGAAATTTGTCAAATGATGTACCTCACTGTAAAGTGGCGCCGCCCTGGTGGCAGAAAAAGTCGTGGATGCCCTCATTAGCCAGAGAATAGTATGTTCCTGTGACACATATGTTCCTTGGTCTTTGTGTTATAGCATGATGCGGGTGACAGCTTACAGTTTAGCGTGTCTAGAGATGGAACAATGTTAAATCGATTTAAAAAAAGCGATTAACGATACACAAAGCAAAGCAAAAATGATCGATTAGCTATCGATAAAGAAATTATAACCGGAATATATATTTCTTTATAAATAAATTAAAATGCATGTAAATTTTAGTTACAGTTTAATACAAATTATGACATTATAGTTAATTATTATGCTATGTATTCATTTGAAAATAAAAATTATCTTTTATTTTATGTTAATTGAAACATTTTTCTTAACATTAAAATAAATGACTACTATAACTATGACACTATACTTTATAGCATCTGTGATTTCTATAGTCTGCGTTAAACGTAGTGATTATATTCTCTTTGGTCTGCGTTATGGTGCGGGTGACAGCTCACGTCTATGTATTTTTTTGAGATAAACTGTCATAAAGATACTGTTGTATAATTCATGGATGGGTATAGTGCGCGCAAGATAACTCTGCGCGCGGCCAAAATTGGAACTAATCGTGTGCCGCCATCTTACTGTTTATGGCAAGTGTCTAAACAGAGTGGTAGGTGTCCTGTTTTTATTCTTTTTTGCAGTAATTAATCGTTATCATTATGCCGAAAGTGATTAAAAGTGCTGGCAGGGATGTTATTTTGAAGGTCAAACGTGCTTGTGAAGAAGAACGAGACAATAACGGGCCTATAGTACCGTTTTCCAAAGTTAGAGCCCGCTTTGCATATTTAACAGGTAATTTTAGGGATGCCATTACAATAAAATTCCCAATTTTCTATTTGTTCCTTTTAATTTCCTCGTGTCATTAATATCATGTATTTATAATGCATTGTTTTTATTTTGTTTTAGGTGTTTCTGAACGCACCGTCACCCAGATAAGTCAAGAGGGTAATATAGCAGAAGCTTCATCTTCTAAAATTGTGACGCCGGGAAAACTAGGAACCGAAGGAAAAAATTTATGATTTAGACGATTTCGATATGTGCGCTATAAGGCATTTAATTCAATCATTTTACGTCGTGAAGAAGGAGATTCCTACCATAAATAAACTTTGGTTGGAATTGAAAACTGATATTGGTTTTAAATATGGCAGAACATCGTTGAGGAGTATTTTAAAGACTATGGGCTACAAATACAAAAGGTGCCAGTCTAAACGAAAAGTATTGGTAGAACGCAGTGATATTGCAGCTTGAGAGCAAAATATATTCTGAGGTTGCGCAAGAATCGTCAGGAAGAAAATCGACCGGTAATTTATGTTGACGAAACGTATATACATGCTTCATACCACCTTCAAAAATGTTGGCAATCGAAGGAACAGCCTGGTATTCTTGCTTCTGATAGCGTCGGTGCAAGATGGATAATAGCCCATGGTGGAGGTAAACTGGGTTTGTTGAAAACGGACTGCTGCTGTTCAGGTCTAACTCCAAATCGAGTGACTATCATGACGATATGAATTCAGCTAACTTCATGCGGTGGATGAAAGAAAAATTGTGCCGAATCTTCCAACGAATTGCATTGTAGTGATGGATAATGCGTCATACCACTGCACACAGATCAACAAGGCGCCTACAATTGGCAATACAAAAGCAGAGCTCCAAGGATGGCTTACGAGAAATGGTATTACATTTGAAGACTGTTGGACGAAAGCGCAATTATACGAATTAATTAAAAAATACAAAGGAGACCCACAGTACGAAATAGATCAAATGGTAAATGAATATGGACATGAGGTTCTCCGTTTGCCGCCTTACCACTGCGATTTAAATCCCATAGAAAAAATTTGGGCAATAGTAAAGAGACGCATTGCAGAGAAAATATCACTCAAGCTCCTAGCGAAATAGCTGCTATTACTGAGGCGGCGTTTAGAACAGTAACGACAGAAGAATGGTTCAACGTATGCCAACATGTAGAAAAATAGAAGATAAATATTTCCAATCAGATAGGCTGATGGATATGGAAATGGATGAATTTGTAATTAATGTTACAGGTGACACATCCGAGTCATCTGATGAAGACTCTAGCATGGATTCTGATGAAGATATGCGAATGGAAGGCGTTGATCCACTGCAGGACCATTGTTACACCAAATTTATAAATAATAATAGGTATTCAATAAAAGATTTACAAGGTTTCCTTGGACTTTTATTTCGTTCTTTATAATAAATATTATAATGCTATTTCAGTTGTTTCAAAATACCTTTTGGAAAAATTTATTATAGACAAAATATCAGTAGTCATTAATCTTAGTATTAGTCCTTTTATACACGCATATAATAGGTACCTGTAATTGTGTAAAAAATTGTAGTGGCGTAGTTAAACTTGTGTAGTGAGGCATCAAACTTATGAAAGTTAGAATCAAGAAATATATTTATTACGCGGATCTTAAACAATAAATATGGGTTTAAAAAATTATTAGGTCTTTGTAAGTTTAGGCTGAACATTACAGTTTTTTTAATTGAGATTTGGTAATCAATTAGGTAATTTATGTAATTTGATATACAATTCCAGTAATAAGATTAAACGAAGGAAAAAATATTAGTTAAGCTGGCAACATTAAGCACGCCATCAGTCGCGCGCAGAGTTATCTTGCACTATACCGCCCACTTACGACAGTGATGTGCCACGCTAAACTATGCCATGCCATAACGAACAACCACAGACTATCAAAAATCGGTTTTGAATTAAATCGAATATATAAAAATCCCGTAAATATGTATTGGAATTGGAAGTAATCGATCAACAAATTCTGATTTACGGAAACAAAACTCACATAGACGAATATGCAGTTTCCGATGCATGGATGATAAATTATTCGTTGGTCAGCTCAGGCAAAAAAATAATAATTAAAAAGCAAATTACGCATTGTGTCAAAAAGACTTTACCATAACTCATGGCGGCCAAAATGGCTACAATAAATCTATTTTTTATTTTTATTTCATTAGATTTATAAACCAAATTCTCGATTATTTTTACCTTCCGTCCCGATATTTGGCCCATTGGACCTGGTAAAACTAATACACATATAGCAAAAGGCGCTAGCACTCGTACCTTGAAAAGCTGCCGGTTCAGTCTATGCCGTACTGAAAATTACAGATACTGGCAGCCATTTTATTTATTTAAATGTCAATATAAATGTTGCAATCAACATGAAATAGAAGCTGATTTTTATTTTCAAATTAATACATAGTATAATCTAAACATTGAAGTGTCTGTTTGTAATATCAAAGTAACAGTCTTTTACTAAATACATTTGAAAGTATATACGGTATTTATAACAAAAAGACAAAAACAATTTTAAAATGTTTGTGTTACAATCTGTTTCTTCCGACTGGCACTGACAGATAGCTAATGTTATAAGGAGTAACACAGGCTAATATTATTTTAGAAAAAAATTAGGATTCCGCGCAAAAAAATTAAAACCCATGAAATCCATTCGTAATAAATACCAAGCGAGCGAGGTCCGGGAACAGCTATTATGTAACTATTATGTCATAATTTGTATTAAACTTTAACTTAATTTCACATGCATTGTAGTTTGTAAAGAAATATATGTTTCGGTTTTAATTTTTATATCGCCTTTTTTAAATAAATTTAACAATGTTCCATCTCTAGACACGCCAAAAGTGTAAGCTGTCACTCGCACCATGCTATAACGCAAAGACTTATAGTAAGGCGTTGACTACACCTGCAGCTTTTCAAGATACGAGTGCTAGCGCCTTTAGCTATAAGTGTGTATAAGTGGTGCCAGGTCCAGTAGGTCAATATCGGGACGGAAGGTAAAAAAAATCGAGAATTTTGTTTACAAATCTAATAAAATAAAAAAGCAGGTTTTTTGTATGCGTTTTGGTCCCATGAGTAAAGTACTAACTAAAGTATTTTTGATACAATGCGTAATGTGATGATTTCTTATATTTATTTAAAAATGCGCAATGTGCTTTATAATTATTTTTTGGGACTGAGCTAATGAACGAATAATTTATCGGCCAAACATCGGAAAAACTGCATAGTCGATTATGTGCGTTTTTCTTTTTTGAATGATGTATGAATGATTTAGACTTGGGGACTGTGTGGTATAATGTCAAGATAGGTTTGGTGGATGCAGCTACCGAAGTATGTGGTGTAAGTAAGAGAACGAATGAAAGGAAATATAACACTTTATGGTGGGATGATGAGGTACGGATGGAAGTAGAAGCAAAGAAGAGAGCATGGCTAGATTTACTAGCAACCAAGGCTAGTTATTCTAGCGGTATGAACGATGATATTGAAAGAAAAAAGGCAGTCTTTAGACATCTAAATAAGAGAGTAAAAAAAGTAGTTGGAAGGAAAAAACAAAAAAGAACGGATAAGAATGATAGAAGAATATCGGATAACTTCCAGGCAAATATTAAAATATTCTGGAAACTCGTAAGA
Source organism: Parnassius orleans (assembly GCA_029286625.1). NCBI lineage: Eukaryota > Metazoa > Arthropoda > Insecta > Lepidoptera > Papilionidae > Parnassius > Parnassius orleans. The sequence continues at coordinate 1,130,341 of JAGSMP010000022.1, read as the reverse complement.
ACTGCCAGGGGACATTTAGAACAGCCTAGAATGAATGCTATACGAGACCAGAATGGCTGTATTCTGAATGACGAAGTGTTAAACACCGACTCATTTCGGTTGAGCGCTGGGTTGATACAGGCATTGAAGTCTCTGTATAGGGACTCCAGTGCTTGTGTCAGGGTCAACGGGGCCTACTCGAACTGGTTTGGCATCCATAAATGGGTCAGACAGGGCGGTGTGGCTTCCCGTGGCTGTTCAACCTATTTATGGACAGTTGTTTGGAAAATTTGAAAGTTAAAGAATGCGGGTTAAGAATGGGTGAGTTAACCGTCAAATGCCTTTTGTACGCCGATGATCAAGTCATACTCGCGTCGTCGGCGGCCGAGTTGGAAATGATGGTTACATTAATGAACAGTTCATTAAAAGAAAGGGGAATGAAAGTGAACGCAAGTAAGATGAAAGTTATGGTTTTTGAAAGAGAAGAATGTAAAACGATATGTGAAATAAGAATAGAAGGGAAATTGGTCGAGCAAGTAGATGAGTTTGTGTATTTGGGATGTATATTTAACAGGGATGTTAGATATGATAAGAATATAGAACGATGAGTGAACGCAGGAAATAAAGTAAATGGGGCTCTACACTCTGTTGTGGAAAGTCAGAATGTGTCCAAAAAGGCACGTATGGCAATTCACAGTGCTGTGTTAGTCCCTACTTTAATTTATGGTAGTGAAAGTTGGGTATGACAGAAGAAGCACGAGAGTAGAATAAATGCTGTAGAAATGCGGTCATTTAGGAGTATGTTAGGGCTGAATCTGAATGACAAAGTGAGAAACGCTGTGATAAGAGAAGAGTGTGGTTTGCAAGATGATGTTGTGACCAAGATTAAGAAAGGAATGCTTCGGTGGTTTGGTCATGTAGAAAGAATGAATGAGGAAAGAGTGACAAAGCAAATTTATGTGGCAGATGTGAACGGCAGAGTCGGGAAGGGCCAATTTATCGACCAAATCGGCGATATATTGAAAATGGGCCAAATTAAGAGTACCCTTAACCAACGAGCGTGTATGCGTAGGTATATGGATGTGGAGGAGGCGAGAGAGGTGTGTCAGGATCGTGCCAAATGGAAGTCCATAGTCTCTGCCTACCCCTCTGGGTGACAGGCGTGAGTGTTTATGTAGTACATAATCTCGCAAAGCAAATATATACTTTAAGTACTTAGCAGGAAGGATAATATTGATCGCATATTTCAATGTGCGATAGATTTCCATAGCCGACAAACTGAAATCCAAATCGCAAAATTCACGCCATCCTTTTCATTTAGCTATGTTGTGTTTGGTTAGAAAGAGAAACTGAGAAAACGGATTTCTACGCATCAGTTTGCGTTTGGAATCCAAACGCAAACTGATGCGTAGAAATCCGAATCAACAATAACCAAATCCAAACTTTGGATTTAATTATTGTCGATTCGGATTCGTTTGGATGTACAGATCGTAAGATCGTAGCTTAGTTAGGTCGATTTTTTAAAATCGGATTTTCTAGTTTGAGAAATCGATACGATTCGATTTGTGTTTGAAATTGGATTTTAGATTCGTTTTGATATATCTGATGCATGCCTAGTTCTGACTTCTTCAGAGAGTGTACAAGAAGTGTCATTTGGCATTATCGTGCGACTGATTATAAGTATTTTGCCGTTTGTCAAACAGATTCCCTGTGGATTCTATAATTAGAAAAAATGGTTAAGGTTAATTGGACGGTTGGTTGGAATGTAAAAAAGAACTCAACAATTTGCAGCAAACATTTTCTTGAGAAGTATAAAAGAAAAAGGAGAATAAAAGAAGGAGTCATTTCTACATTATTTGTACCAGTAAGTAAAATATTGTTATAATAAGACCTCAAAAATTAAATTTTCAAAACTTTAGATAAATATAGAGATATATTTTTATACATTAAGAAACTGTAGTACATTAAAGATAAAAAATCTTGACATTATTCTATTTAAGCCATTATGAACCCAACTAAGTATCTATTTATCAACCAAAAATGTATAACCTTACTTCACCACCCGCACCTCACGGTCACACTAGTGCAATGTTCATAGCATCACACTATTTTCTCCAAAGGGGTTGCGCGGAGCTTCGGATTATATTCCCAAGTCACAATGATAAAACACTTAGCGTAGTTAGATATAATATATTTATTAATGCTCTTTAAGCGCCACTACACGCCCGCGCATGAGACTCGCGGTTCATTGTGCCAGGATAGTATAAATTCTTGAATGACTTCTATAATGTATTTAATTATTAAATGTTTGTAATTATCAAAAGTAATACTTATATGAAAAATTAAGCAATCATTATATACTCCGTGTCTCCGTTTTTTATTTCCCCATCAAAACATTTTATTAAATATATAAAATATAAATAGGTATATACTAAGTTAAGTATCTACCTATTTATATTAACAATATGTTAAAAAGAAATTTCGGGAAAATGCCCACGGCAGTAAATATTTATCTCCAAAGATCATAGCTCGAAAATACAACTTTCCGATCTGATTCTTGGGGAGTTTTTTAAGTTTATCGGTAAAGTCACCTGGGATATTTTATATATTTTATTTAAAATCCGACAAAAGGCGGGTAGGTTCAGCTTATTCCCAGGAACATGTTATATGAATATTTTTTAATTATTTTAGAACTATCATGGTAAAATTCACTTAATTTTTGAAATTATTCAATTTCGTGCACTAAACAATTTTTTTTAAATCTTTTTACCGCTTCCTTAACAATCATTTTTCGATAGTCCTTGTAAGTAAAATGTACATCACTAGCTAACGCACACAATGACAAATCAAAATTGGTTACGCGTTTTCGGGCTGTCAGGTCGTCTATACGCCAGTATATTCTAAGTCTATGCACAGACCAATATGATGCTTACGCATCTATAACGCAAAGACTATAAAAAGGAACGGCTTTACAGAATACGAACACTCATTCCGCTTGCGCCGTCGCCCCCGTGCGGTCGTGCGCTTCCGGAGTCCGCCAGCTGACCGAGCACCCGTCCCCGTATGGGTCTTCTCCCTCAGTCAGTACAGTTTCTTGGAATTGAACGTCAGTCCCGTCCCGTCCCCCTCAGCTAGCGCCGCCGCCCCCGTGCGGTTGTGTTAGCTGACCTCGCTCCGTCCCCGTACGGTTGAGAGTGCCCTCCCACACTCCCCTCCCCGTACGGTTGAGTTGCCCTCCCACCTCGGCTAGCACAGCCGCCCCCGTGCGGTTGTGCTTAGCTGTCTCACCGTCCCCGTACGGTGGGAGCCTTCCCGTCTCCGCCAGCCGCCCCCGTGCGGTTGTGTTGTGCGCTCGCGCTCACCGTTGAACGGTGAGTGCCTTCCCTTCCCGCCTCCGCTAGTGCCGCCGCCTCCGCGCGGTTGCGCTAGCAGTCAGTGCTCACCGTCCCCGTACGGTGAGTACATTCTAGCACATGCGACTCCCACTCCAGCACCGCCGCACTTTGCGGCTGTGTTGGTTGACCCGCGCTTCCGTCACCGGACGGTTGTGCCCCACGCCTCCCTCTCCCCGAGGGAGGTCGTCTCCGATTCGGCGATAAAGCCTTCGGGCTAGAGCCGTTCTTAGGTGGTATTTAGTGGGTAGGCACTTCTTCAAAGTGAGTCCCACATAACCTCGCAGCCGGCTGCGAGGTTATATGGGAGTGGTATGCTATGAGCATTCACCACCTCCCTCCCCCGCTTCCGGAGGGTGTCCTTGCATTGGGCGCAAAAAAAAAAACAGAATACGGATTTGACGTCACACCTTACAGTGGTCACAGTGTAGGTATATCGGAACACAGCCCTTATAAAGTTCTAAAAACTAATAAAAAAATATTAATTTATGGACTTTAGTGTAGGGCTCTTGGTAGAGAGTAATTGTGCTCTGTGGTTTAGTGAGTTCCATAGACTTAGGATATACTAGCGTATATACCAACATAGCGTGCAAGGGAGAAGAAAATTCCTTATGGCAAAAATGCAAGATAGAAAAGGATACCAAATCTCATGACTCTGTAACCGATTTTGAATGACAGGTCGGCACAATTCGGCACGCAAGAAATAGCTCCGAGATATTTTGTAATTTTTTAAAGTATAATAGTGGTTATTTTTAGTAAGTAACTTTTTTCCAAAATGGTTAATTGCTCCGTGAGTGACTGTGCTGTTAATAATAGAAATAATCCTGATAATTTCACATATCACAGGTAAATTCTCAAGACGTCGTCAATGTTATGACGCGTTTATTTTTGGTTAAAATTAAAGTTACATACTGTTTAAAATATAGAATATATTCAATTATTTTGTTAATTTTGATATTTTGCAAAGAAAAAAGTCACGTTGTTGATAATTTGCATGAATTCGGTAAATACATTTTTATACAAAATATTTTACATGTACGCTAGGGATTGACTCAACTATATCAAAATTAATGTCGATATTTATCTTGAATGTTTATAATGAATCGATAGACTTGCCTACACAACAAGAAAATAAATCCTCGGTTTGCGTTCTAAAACGTAATTTTATTTTGCCATTTTTCAAACAGATTCCCTCCGGATTCTATAATTAGAAAAAGTGTTTAAGGTTTATTGGAAGGGTTGGTTGGAATGCAAAGAAGAACTCAACAATTTGCAGCAAACATTTTCTTTAGAAGTATAAAAGAAAAAGTAGAATAAAAACAATTTTATTAAAAGGAGTCATTTCTACATTATTTGTACCAGTAAGTAAAATATTGTTATAATAAGACTTCAAAAATATAACTTTCAAAACTTTAGATAAATATAGAGACAGATTTTCATACATTATAAAACTGTAGTACATTAAAGACAAAAAAATCTTGAAATTATCCTCTTTAAGCCATTATGAACTCAACTAAGTATCTATTTATCAACCAAAATAAATGTATTACCTTGAATAACCAACCGCACAGCCTCACGGTCACACTAGTACAACATTCATAGCATCATGCTATTTTCCCCAAGGGGTTGAGCGGAGCTTCGGAACTTCGGATTATATTCCCAAATCATAACGATAAAACTTTTAGCGTAGTTAGGTATAGATATTTGGTAATGCTCCTCAAGCGCTACTAGACGACCGCGCATGAGACATGATAGTATAAATTCCATAGTATTTGATACTCACAACGGTCAATGCCCGATTCATGCTTGATGGCCGACGACATTGTCGCGAGGGCTTAAATAGCGTGGTTCATCCCCTACAGCGTTAGTCGTAGAGAAGAGGAACTCGTAGTTAAGTAATAGCTGCGCAGATCAATAGATCTGCGAAATTAAGTTGCACTTGCCGCGGTCAGTCCATGAATGAGTGACCATTTTCTTAACATACCGAGATTGAGAGAATAGAGAGTGCATCTGTATCCTCAGACACTTAGTTCACTTTACTGTGTTAAGATCATTATGTTTTTAAAATTCATGCAGCTAAAATGATAATAACTTTATTATTATTTTATACTTTTCAGGGACAGATGAAAGAATATAAACATGAAGCATGATGAAGCCTCATAAACATATTGGCCGTTAAACAGAGCAATCTTATTTAACTGATTCCTATAAGTTTCCTTCCTTAAATTATTAAGTTTACATTCATACTTAAGTCGAATGTTAAAATAAACTTCTATAATCTATTTAATTATTAATTATGAATGTTTGTAATTATCACAAGTAATACTTATATGAAAAATAAAGCAGCCATTATGTACTCCGTGTCACCGTTTTTGTTTCCCCATCAAAACATTTTATAAAATATATAAAATATAAATAGGTATATACTTAGTTATGTATCTACCTATTTATAATAACAATATGTTAAAAATAAATTCCGGGGAAACTGCCCACGGCAGTAAATATTTTTCTCCTATGATCATAGCTCGAAAATACATCATTCTTATCTGATTATCGGGGAGTTTTTTTAAGTTTTTCGGTAGTCACCTGGGATTTTATATATTTGAATTAAAATCCAACAAAAGGCAGCTAGGTTCAGCTTATTCCCAGGAACATGTTATATGAATATTTATTAATTATTTTAGAACTGTCATGGTAAAATTCAGTTAATTTTTGAAGTTATTCAACTTCATGAACTAAACAATTTTTTATAATCTTTTTACAGCTTCCTTAACAATCATTTTCGATAGTCCTTTTAAGTAAAATATACATCACTAGCTAACGCACACAATGACAAATCAAAATTGGTCACGCGTTTTCGGGCTGTCAGGTGGTCTATACGCTAGTATATTCTAAGTCTATGGTGAGTTCTAATTTATATGCAATAATCTATGACAATCTATGAGTTAGCCTTCGGTTTGTACTTTGTACAAAGGTACTCTGTGGCCTATGATTTGTCTAGGAAGCCGACTTAGTGTTTTGGTTCAAGTGTTTTATGGTTTTATTTCATTTTCAAGCTTTATTTACAAGTGTCTTGTTTAATAGGATAGCTAAACATGGCTTGGGGTTTTGTAACATGTGGTCCAAATGAGGCTCTCGTTGTTTCAGGTAAGTTATTTGAAATACCGCCTAAAATATTTTTGCATAATGTACATACTTAAAATTTACATATCTCTTTTTCCATATTATAAGGTGGCGATGATTTGTTTTTTAATAATCATATAGTAATCATCTAGTCGTAGCGTTTATAATAAATAACAAGGTTATTCATTAGCCAAGCGAACTACTTATTATCCTTTTGACTACATTAATGTCAATAATTGCCGCGCCTATTTTATTTTTAATGTAACATTAATAGCAATTATGATTAAAATAATGTTTTATCATTGTCATAGTATTCCTTATTTTTAGTTGTCTCATATTTTTTTCTCAAATTCAACTTTTATAAAATTATAACATGCTTCTGGATCTAATAAAAATTCTATCATACGTTGCTTTAAGTTTCCTGATGACTATATATGTGGATTTGTCTTTCGTGTATTTCAAGCATTGTATGTTTTACATCCCTTAAAATTATGTTCTGCTATGTAAAATAATCTGTTCTACTTCATCTAAATTGACCACTATCTGTTCTACATCATCTAAATTGACCTCTTCCTTGTTCATGTCCATGGGTTATGTTGGATTATAACAAGTTATATTGCTTTTGTTGTCTCCAAATGCTGATTCGGAATTTGCAAATGTGTGTTGATCCTGTTGATGCTTTATTTCTTCATCTAACAATATATGCTTTAATAAATCTATAAGTAATTAATTTTTAATTTGTTGTTTAAATATACTACTACTACTACTACATTAAGCTGTTACTACTGTATTATACATTTTCATTTCTGTTAATCCTAAGAAAAGCTTTTTTCCACTCTTCATGTTTTCTTTTATCTGAGCATTCTTATTCCCAAATTATTGTCCAAATCGGCAAAAAACATTCATCTATTTAAACAAAACATTCACCTGATGTATATTATATGTAGTAATATTTTCTTCAAATGTAAATGTGTATTGTGTACAATTTTATGCAGTCTATTGTTATTGTAGTAGATTATCAGCTAAGCGAAAAAAGTGACTGGTTACTTCTAACAAATAGAATAGAATAGAATAGAATAATTTTTTATTCAATATAGATTACATGTGTAATTCTTATTGAAAGTCATTTTTTTACTTTACCACTAAGCTTTAAGAGCTAATTCCAATATGTAGTGATGGAGAATTTTCTGTTTAACTAGCTGATACCCGCGACTTCGTCCGCGTTGCTTGGTATGTTAACAAAGTAAATATATAAATACGACTATAGAAAACAAATTATATGAAAATTAGTTATTTAACGGTGAAAAATTACTGAGAAAACTATAGGAAACTACGGGGGGCAATTGATCAAGGTACAACTGAACAGCATCAGGTTGCTCGCGCAAATAATGCGCGGCTGGCCCTAACTTATCACTTCACCTCTCGTCCCACTTCTCCGCGGCAAGAAAACACACATCACACATAGTGCTTATAAAAATCGTTGTTTCTTAAAACTTTAATAACTTTATATTAAATGAAGATATCACAATTTTTTTTTTATTAGGGCCAAATGTCTAAGAAATAAAACTTAGAAAACCTAATTGAAATCTATCCAGTAGTTTTTCCGTGATGCGCACAACTGCAAACCTCTATCATTTTATTTATATAGATAAATAGTGGCTTACAGCAGTACTGAGTGTATATACTGAACGTAGGGCATATGTATTGTTATTGCATTATGAACGCCATATCTTCATTAGTTGAGTCGGCCCAAAAAATGATGCCATATCTGAAGGCAAATATAAGGATAGGTCAACATGTTCTATCCAATTTCATTATTATCTAAATTTGGAACAAGCAAATGCACAGTAGTAACTTTCTTTATAGTGTAATTATCATATAATATGACGTTTATTTAATGAGTTCTGAAATCTTTGTACAAATTGCATTATATCATATTATTTCAAAATTGAGATGATAGTGAAAGATTAAATGCTTTTAATATTGCTCTAGTATTCCCGTCCACCACCCCAATTAAGCTAAAACTGTTTGTGCTTCTTGGTTGTTAAGAACAAACACAAAGGGTGATAGGTGGCTGACGTAGTCCAATCTGCTATTGGAGGATTGGGCACATTGTTAGGAGTAACTAGTGCTGGTGGATATGTATTTCCCTGTATGGCCTTACTGTGTAGATATATCCAATATTTTCATTAGCTATTAAAAGTCATCAGTCATGGTAGTTTTTTAGATTAGTCTCAGCAGCACTGGCATTCCATAAGTTGTCTGATTTGCCATATTTACTATGTTGTCTTCAAATTGAATATTTATTTCAGAAAATTTGTAACTTAAATCTGGATAATTTTTGTTTGATTATCATTTTAAATGATGCTATTTGTTCAAAGCCAAAAATATTTTTTAATTTTTACACTATTACTGTACATTATATACATACATTTTTATTGTGTAGTGGCCATATAATAACATTTTATGTTCCAGTAAAATGCAACTTAGGGTAATACTCAGCAGATTTTGTAGCTTCCGATATATGTTATTATCAGTGGCGAAGATAGGGCTCTAAACTAGGGCAAGCCCAAGATATGGTTTTGTTGTTTTTAGCAGTTTTATAAAAATTTCCTTTTCTCTTTTTCGATTTTACCTTTTCCTCGCCGATTAGCACTTTAACACACTTCAATTCATCACAAGGAACACTATTATCCTCCATTTTCACTAAAAATCTATAAAAAGCATAAATTTTCAACTCGCAATATTTATTTGCTCAAGTAAACACACATGTGAAGTGAACTTGCAACGGCAAAGGTATCGCCCGCGCGTCCCCGCGCTTGACTAATGACTAACTTCACACAGTTCACACTAAAAGCCGGGCTTTTTGCTTCAAACAAATTGCTATATAAACAATCGTAGTTATATTTCATTATAGAACATTTTGCCACAGGTTAGAAAGGGAGCGATCATCTTCTCGAAAGCCTGGTAAAAGCCCATGCGTGCGAGAGAGACAGCTAATTTTTATGACAAATTTTTACTATTTATCGCGCAGTTTTGCCGCGAGTAGACGTTATAAGGCTATGAGCGCGCGGGAAATTTGAAATAGTTTGAAACAGTTTACGAGTTATTTTATTAGTTGATATATTGAGCAGTTTGATAGAGCAAGCCCGGCTTCTCGGCTTCTATGGAGGCTTCGCTACCGGTTATTATAATAATCTCATTGTCACTAATATATCTTATCCATCACACATATATTTATGCCTGATGTGTCATAACTACAATCACCAATATAACATGCTGATTTAGAGGTTTGATTTGATTTCAGAGGCTTGATTGCAAACACTTCTTACTATAACAATGCTCATATGCAGTTGTTGACTGTTCATGGGTAGATGATGATGGGAAAACATTATTACTAAATGTTAGCTTTCATTTTTAATATTTTTATAGGATGCTGCTACTCCAAGCCGCTTCTTGTTCCGGGTGGGCGTGCATTTGTCTGGCCAGCAATACAACGTGTGCAAAAAATATCACTTAACACAATGACACTGCAGGTAGAATCACCTACTGTCTACACAAGTCAAGGTGTTCCTATTTCAGTAACGGGTATAGCACAGGTACTTGTAGAAAGAAATTCATTAATATGATAAAAAAATTGCATTACAGCAATGTATATTTATTAATATTTAGATTTTGGAAATCCTAAAAAAATATTATTTGTAATAAACTGCATTTATGTACATTTAGTATGTCAATATAAAACTGACTCAAAAGCTAAATACTATTTTGTAGATAAATGTATATTATGTGTATTTAAAATTTGTCTTTACATTACAGGTGAAGATTCAAGGTCAGAATGCTGAAATGCTTCTGTCAGCATGTGAGCAATTTCTTGGCAAATCAGAACAAGAAATTCAACATATAGCCCTCGTGACCCTAGAAGGTCACCAGCGTGCTATCATGGGATCAATGACTGTTGAGGAAATATACAAAGACCGAAAAATATTTTCCAAAAAGGTTAATCCAGTTTATATTAACTATTAGAATGTATAGTCTTGTATTTATTACTCTAAAATTGTCTCCTTTTTCCCTATTTTTATGTCATCTGCATGAATTAAAAATAACAGGATTTAACATAAAATACAGTCCTTATAGCAAGATCCCTGGATTACCTAATACTCAATTACCTCTATAGTGTATCCCAACGAATAGGTCTTAAACATAAACATATACACTCACGCCTGTCACCCAGAGGGGTAGGCAGAGACTACAAATTTCCTTTTGGCACAATCCGGCACACACTTTTCTCGCCTCCTTCACATCCATATACCTACATACACATGCTCGTTGGTTAAAGGCACTCCTAATCGGGCCCATCTTCAATATATTGTCAACTTGGTCGATAAAATTTTGTCTGGGCATCCCTTTCCAACTGTTCTTCTCTTCTGACATAAATTTGCTTTGTCACTCTTTCCTCGTACATCCTTTCTTCATGACCAAATCACCGAAGCATTCCTTTCTTAATCCTGGTCACAACAACATCTTGCAAACCACACTTTTATCTTATCACACAATTTCTCACCCTGTTGTTCAGATTCAGCCCTAACATACTCCTTAATGACAGCATTTCTACAGCATTTATTCTACTCTCGTGCTTCTTCTGCCACACCCAACTTTCAATACTATACATTAAAGTAGGAACTAACTCAGCATTATGAATTGCCATGATGTGCCTTTTGGACACCTTCTGACTTCCCACAGTAGAGTGCCCCATTAATCTATGTCCTGCATTCACTCATCATTCTATATCCTTATATATCTGCCATCTCTGCTAAATACACCACCACAAATACACCAATACACAAACTCATCCACTTGCTCAACCAACTCCCCTTCTATTCTTATTTCACATATCGTTTTACTTTATTCTCTTTCAAAAACCATAACTTTCGTTGTACTGCCCTTGTATATAAACTGCGATCATGTCTTAAAATGACCATGAATAAAACAAAGGTCATGTGCAACGTCCATGTCACACCTATGCCGGTAGTTGTTGGGAGCACTACGCTCAAAGTTGTCGACATGTAAGTTTACCTAGGACAAATAGTCCGACTAGGTAAGTCCGATTTCGACCAAGAGATCAATAGATGGATTTAACTCAGCTGGGCAGGGTTCGGGAGATTACGATACATCTTTGTTTTCTTTTACTATTTAAAATACATAGTAAAATGAATACTCGCAAGGCCAAGATGCGCCAGATGGAGAACCAACTTCATTTTGTGCTCCAAGGACTCAAAGCTTAAAGAAAGGGAAGACAATGAAAAGGAAATAAGAAGCATAATTTCGAAAAATACACAGCTAAAAATTGAAATGGTGAAGTTGCATAGAGACTATACAGATGTTTTAGAGGAAAGGGATCAGCTCCAGTGGACAGTCCATGAGTTTGGCTGACGCAGCAAAGAATATGAGGAAGACTTAATTGCTGCATTGCAATTACAGTTAACTAAATCTAATGAGCAGATTTTGCAATTTAATCAGTACATAAATAACTTGCAAGCGTCCCAAATTCAGAGTATGTTCAATGAGCTTGTAGAATGCAAATCATATAAAACATTACAACCCTCAACAATAAAAGATATAACTGGTGATAATTCTGTCACATTAAGAACAGCAGAAAGGATTACTGTCAGTAGAATGAAACTAAAGCAATACATAAAGATTAATACGGGAGGAAAATAAAAAAAATAATTAATACTAAAAATTATGTAAAATGATTGTAAGGAAAAGGAAGAGTTAATTAATAGACTTAATAAACATACATAAACACTCACGCCTGTCACCCAGAGGGGTAGGCAGAGACTATGGACTTCCATTTGGCACGATCCTGACACACCTCTCTCGCCTCCACATCCATATATCCTCTTAATTTGGCCCATTTTCAATATATTACTATTAATATATTATATATCATTTATTAACTTAAATTGTATTCAATTGAGGTGGAAAAGATGAAAAATTGTTATAAGACTGAAATAGAGTGTCTTAATTCTGAAATTTTACCACTTCAAATCTCATTACAAATTATGTCGAATAAATATAAATCAACAGAGAATGAGATAAAAGAATACATAGTGTCATGGATAATCTAGTACAGTCATATAAATATAATGAAGAATGTTTTGACTTATTCTTAAAACATCAAAATGAGTATCAGCACTCAATGCCAAGTTCTTTAGGGGCAGTGTGTGTTAATAATATGACAAGCAATATTGACTCATTTTCTTCATCTAACTCTATGACAGTACCATAACGAAGAAGATAAAATTAAAAAGTAAAATTGGTATAAGTAGAAAATAATAAAGTTATGGTGTATAGTGATGACATAGGCAAAAATTTGGGAATATTATTAAATAACTATTTAAAAGTGCAACAGATAAGTAATTATTGCATCATTAAGTTATATTATGATTTAAAAAAATTACTAGTAAATTTTGCCCTAATAGTATATTAATCATTCTTGTTTGAGAGAAGAGCAATGTGAAAAAAATCAATTATCTCTATACAAAAATTAATTGCTGTCCGTTAGTCTTGCAAAAATCGAAAATGGCTAGACTGATTTTGATGAATTTTTTTGTTTGTGGGTGATGTGTGGGTCCATGGATGGTTTGAAAACTTAATTGGATCCGGTGGGTGGTGGTGTTGTCAAGATCCAGAAATCACCCGTGCGAAGACGGGGCAGATCGCTAGTTAAAATATATCGAATATCTTAATAAATTAAATGTATATAAAGTTATCTTGTTTACATTGCCTTTATACAGGGGTTGCCACAGGAAAATAAACTAACATATGATTTAAATTTATTAATGAATAACTTGACATGTAATAATAATTTAAATTTGACATTTAATTATAAGAATTATAATGATAGATTTCATGTGATTGATATAAATAATTTTATTAATAAGTTTTTGACTAAAGATAGTTATTACCTATCAAGTTTTGTATAAGACTGATATCAAAAATGTGCTATATTATCATTTATATTTTAATTAAGCCAAGGATTTGGCTACTCAGAAATCTGCCTCTATTGAACAGTATAATGACTTAATATTGAATTTGGAATCAGTTCCTAGTAATTTAAGTTAGAGACAATAGAAGTTATCTCTAGCAATAATAATAATTTAAAGGTGAATGGCAGATTTTGTACCGCATACTTTCTTTGCTGTTCTGTTATAGAATTTGTACCACATATTAAGACAACTAAGTCATTTATTTTCATGTTAGTGTACTATATTTAGAACTTTGGATAAATTAATAATATCAATAAAAATATATTAATAAATAAACGTAATATAATCGTAAACTAAACGCATATATATGTTTTTAGAAGTTGCCATATGTAAAATAACATAATATCGAAATGATAATTAATTATTTAGAAATAGAAATAACACTATATATAATTAAACACATATATTATACCTAAGAATGCATAATTGTTGCATAAAATCATAATGGTTAACAATTTAATTACAGGAATGATTTTCGTCATCAATATTTTTTTTGTTCATTGACAATTATTTATTGACAGGTAAAGAAAATCTGTCTATCAGTTCATTTCAGTTCTTTGCTGTTGTTTTGGATTGTGGTTTGTGACTACAATTACAAAACCAAAGTATTGTTTTATTTACCTACACTCAAAACCCCATCAGAACTTCATTATTATCAAACTGTTGCAGTCCGCTGCTGGATATAGGTTTCTCCTAATGCACCCCGGTACTAAGTAGGTACAATCCTCATCTCAATCTACCTGCTTAATGGCAAGTAAAACACTACAAAGATAGTGACAAGCAATCTAGAACATTTACTTTATCAACAAAACAATATTTATGTGCCATACACTAGTACATAACCATAAAAAATAAAACTGGTTATAACTTTTACGTCCCAAGTTTTAAAAATCTAAGAATTTAAAAAGGGCTTGTCTATCCTACTAACTATCAATTAAAACAAAAAATATCCCAAAACACGAAATTTTATTAGCTGTACGAAATTCCCATACAAGCCTGCCGTTCGCCTTTAAAGGCAAAGAATTAGAAATTGATTTTTTTTAAACAGTACCAACATACATATTTTTTTGTATTACTGAACATTGGTTAAAAGATTGTAACTATAATATGTTTAATTTCAGTAAACACCAGGTGGTCAGTTGCTTTAACAGAGAAAAAATTATATATTAGCTAACAAATTATAATTATTAATAATTAAAGAACGTAAGGATGTTGTGAGCCTCTCTGTTGAGCGAAATGTAGAAATTTTTCTATTAAGTTTAGATCATTGCTCAAATCATACAACCTTGTTAATTTGGTCTTACGGCCAACATATATTGCAGGGCCTAGTGCAACTTGTATAGATAACATTTTTATTGATGTTGAGCCCTTGCATAAATTAATTATTCAAAATTTAAGTTCTGATCACTGTGGACAGTTGGCCTCTACCTCTACTACTGACTACCTGACATGCACAAAAATAGAAAGTTAAGAAATTTGTGCTTGCTTCAATAAGTGAATATCGCTTAGCGAGATTTAGAAGTTAATATATTTAAAAACCTTTATTACTTCCATATAAAAACAATACTGATTATTTATATGGAACATTATTTAAAGTTATAAGTCTTGAATTCAATAAAACATTTACTTGTAAAACACTTTAAACAGTCGCAAATTTAATGTTAGTGCAAGTTTAATGAATTTAGCACACTCTTAAAAATATTCCAAAATGTTTTTAAGAGTGTGCTTCACAGCCAAGTCTTTACATTTAAGAAACAAAATTAAGACTGCCTCTAATAAAATTAAAATTACTTGCGAGTATAATCAATAGCGAAACTGGCAAGATGAAACTACACAGGTCAAACTTTCAATTGAATTTTAACAATAATTTAACTAAATCGGATCAAGATATTGCAACTGCTTTTGAGCAATATTTTACCGACATTCCTATCTTAACTACAAAGTCACTGAATTACTGTCGCCGAGTCATTACTCAAACAAAATATAAATAGAAATAAATATATTAACGTTGGCTTTTCAATGTTTTTACGAAAATTTAATGTATGTACACTAAACAAAAATATTTTTGTTAAAAATAGTGATGTACATTCTGTAAATACTAAGAACAAACACAAGCTAGTTATACCAGTTACTCCACTCCAAAGAGTCAGTAATTCCTTCATGGGGCAATGTATACGCTTTTACAACCAAGTCCCAGAAAATATGCAGGACCTATCTATCAAAAAGTTTTAAATTTTTATTAAGAAAAATTGTGTAATAAAGGTTATTATACTACTAAAGAGTACATGATTGGCAATAACCCCTGGGAATGAGGTGATCGCTACCGTACTGTTTCTTAATGTTTTCATACTTAATAGTTATATTATAGTTCATACTTATTATAAAGTATTATATTGTAAATTAATGTTTAAAAAAAGTCCCGTTGGGTTTCTTGCTGGTTTTCTTCCCAGGACAGAGGTTTCTTTCCGTACCAGTGGTAAAACTTAGGTGAGTTTCAGTAAGTATTCTTGTAATCCATACTGAATAAAAATGATTCTATTCTATTCAATTCCGACAGGCCCATGGCCACTTAAGTTTACTGACCCATTGAGCTATGTCAGTTACTCTGGTTCAACTGTGGAGACCTTCACTATCAAGCCTAGCACACAGGGAAACTCCGAGCATAGCTCTGTTCATAACTGATGCTTAAGCTTCCTCATACAGCCAGCAGTGATGTAAGAGATGCGACATAATTCTGTCCTATATTGTGATCTTTAGAATATCATCTTAAGCTAACAAATTACATAAATTATTGTTTTAGGTCTTCGAAGTTGCATCCAGCGATCTAATCAACATGGGAATCACAGTTGTTTCTTATACACTCAAAGACATCAGAGATGAGGAGGTAAATATTGCTTCTAGAAATTTAAGGCGCATCCTTTTAATAATGATAATTAATCTTATTTTTGCAATGTATGCAATATAAAACTGAATACTGGTTTATTTATCCAAATAAATATAAAAATTCGGCAGGAGTGATTTATAAATATACTTTACATATTTTGCATTGCACATGTCAACCTCTACTATTGCCGATAGATAGATAACTCTTTATTGTGTTATATAATATTATGTTATATATAATATATATGTTATTGTGGTCTGATTGCTAAAAGTGATTTCTCCCAGACAATCGTTATGACGTGAACAGGGTTACAAATATACAGAAATTGGCGATGCAAATATAAAATATTTATAAATAAATTCCATATTCATCTATAGTCCTTGCAAGTATTATAAAAGTTTGTCTTTAAAAGTATATCAATTATACGCAATATGATACTTAGTAAACGATAACGTTATTATCGATTCCGCTGTTGGTGATAAGCTGGGTGATCTATTGGGTGGTATGGTGTAGGTAGAGCAGATGAGCAGAAAATCAAATATGCAACTAAAAACTTATGAGTGAATCGAAACGGCTCTTCATTCTATTATAAAATATGTATGATATATTATGGCATTTCACTATGCTGTGAAGATTGAGTGGGGCATGAGAAGCGTGAGAGTAAAGGATTGCTGTAGAAGTGCGGTCATTAAATTTGTGATATGACTCTTTAATGATGAGAGGTGAGAGAGTGAGAAGAAGTGTGGAGAAAAGTGTGTTTGGCATGAATTTTGCAGGAGAAATACAATATACAATGAGGCTTTGATGTAAGTTTTCACTTCAGACAAAATATAATTGCACCGTATATTATATTAGATAATGTATTATTGATAAATACCGGGTACTCGGCGCGTTGCTGCCGCAGAAGAAATAATTGTGAAAATATCATTTTAAATTTAGAGTAGTTATGTATTGTTTAATTAGGAATGTAATTATATAACTTTCAAATAAATTTGTCGGTACGATACGCGCGCCACCTATGTAAGTTAATGTAAAGCGAATGTTATGCCTATAACATTCGCGCAAGTGCAAGCAATAAGTTGACAAAGTTTGACCGCAATCTGGTGAACAGCATGGCAGCGCATAAAATACGAACAAACAAACATTAATTATTATATATTATATTTTCAGTGTTGATAGAAAGATTTGTTTGACTACTACTGTACACATTTATATATTTTGAATCAGGGTTACTTAAAAGCGCTGGGTATGGCCCGAACGGCGGAAGTTAAGCGTGACGCTCGTATCGGCGAGGCAGAAGCACAAGCTGAGGCGAAAATCAAGGAAGCGATGGCGGAGGAACAACGGATGGCGGCCAGGTATCTTAACGATACCGAAATAGCAAAAGCTCAACGTGATTTCGAATTGAAGAAAGCAGCTTATGATGTTGAAGTACAAACTAAGAAGGTTCGTTTGTTTTGCAATTTCTACCTTGTAGGAGACTTAATGTCTGTTTATACTGTTAAGTCCAAAGTGAGCAATCGTTTCACATATTGCAAAGTTCACATACTACGTTTCACATAGAGCAAATTTTCACATACTGCTGCAAATGGTACAAACGTCGTTCATTTCTTTATAGAAGGCCTTAGTGCACGCAGATACCACAAGGTAACTTAAGGCCGGTTTCCAAAGTAGTGTACGCTATCGCGTATCCGAAATAATTAAAGTTCTCAATTTTTAAATTAATGATTGCGGTTGAGAGCTCACGCCATGACATCCAGTGAAGAAAGGGTAATATTCTACGACTACGACGAGTAATATTCTACGACTATCTAGCTATTCCAATATTTCTTTCTCTGGTTACGTGCTGTTTCCCTAGCTAAATATAAATATAATATTACATGCGCCTAGCTTTTGAAATATCTTAACAGCTCCATACATACATTGAGCAAAGAAATCACTGCGGTTGTGTTTTCTTTAACACTACACTTCTTAATATAATTAAACAATCACGGTGAAAAATAATAAATGGCGGTAAATTTATTCAGGGTTTTTAAAATTTAACGCATTCTAAATTACAATTCAAAAAGATAGAGCTTTTTAAACTAAACATTTTGCAACAACGTGAGGGAGTGCTCTCTCTATATGTGGCCATACCTCAATTTCGCTACATAAAATCGTTCTTATACTTTTAGCTAGACATCAAATCCATATTATTATTAATGTTACAATAACTACAGACATTGAATTATAAGATTAGTTTATTTTCTAATTGATTCACTTTAGATTACATAACAAAAAATGCAATTGAAAAAATATATGGACTGTCGTCCGTTGGTCCATGCGTTGGTGAGTCTTCTCGCTTAAAAGAAATGTAAGAAATAGATTGAGATATATAGTATTAAATAAGATTCTATGTATTCTAAGGAGGATCCCTATTGATTTTTATTATTGAACTCAGCACCGTTTAAAAGTTGTTAATGAAAGTCGATCAGATTCTCTGTGTTTGTTCTTGTAAAAATTATCATCACTATTTTCATCTCTTTCTTGTCACATGCTCATCCGTGTATTTCTTTCTCTTTCCTGTACATACTCTTGTGTCATTTTGCCTCAAACAGCGCCACGATAGGAAAAAATAATATGGATTTATTTCAATAGGTTTCTCTTAGACAATTTTTAATTTTAATTTTTAACATAATAAGCGTGTGAGGCGTGCACTTTCAGATTTTCCAAATATTATTATATTATATCATATTAACGCAGTCTTGATCACCAACAGATTGGTAGTGTAAAAAACCTATAGGCATCTGTGGTTACGTTTAACAATCCTTGACTTTTATATAGTAATATGTAATTTTTCATAGAAAACAACTCATAAATGTTTACATTACAATTCTGTTACAGGCTGAAGCAGAAATGGCATACGAATTGCAAGCTGCAAAAACGAAACAACGTATCAAAGAGGAACAGATGCAAATTGCTGTTGTTGAACGCACCCAAGAAATTAATGTACAAAAGTGGGAGGTGCAGAGACGAGAGAAAGAGTTGGAGGCCACTATACGCAGGTAATGTTTCTTTAGAAAACGAGACCTCACCAACTATCCAGCTTTCAAGGCTCAGTTTCATGCATGGGGGGATTATATTTTACCAGTTACACTCCACTATTTCGTGTCTTGATGCTTAGAGTTATTAACCAATTACTAAAGAGTTCTATATTGGATGCCCACTGGAGATAATATTTGAGCAAGGAATTTTTTAAATGTCGAATGTTTAAAACTGTTAATAACTTATCACAAACCTAGAACAAATCACATCAAAAAAAACCTGTTGCTGATATTTTTTATTTATACCCTAAGTATCGGTACATAGATAGACGGCTGAAAGTCTAATCCAGAGAATATTATACTCTGCTTAAAAATTTAATGATTTATCAATTTGAGTTGAGTGTAATATTGCTGAATTTCATTTTCATAGTATTTACATTTTAATTTCTCAAGAAAAGTGACTATATTCACATTTTAAAATACTTAATCTTAGAGTATACATAAGCAAGTTATAGAGCCCGCGTTACCAAGTACGAGCAGTAAGCACGGGTATAATGAACAGTCTCTAAATTGCAAGAGCTGATTGTTTCTCTCGTCGGTATTTACTTAAATTTTAATTTACCACGGTGAAATGTGCAGTAAAAAGCTGTAAACACGATACACGGAAGCAAACCTAGAAGAATAATGATATTTCTTTTCATCGGTAAGTAATATTTTGATATGAAAACACTGATTTTAATAAAATTAATCAAAGGGTGTTGCGGGAGGCGCGCGGCTGGGCGACATAGCACGTGCTCCCGCGCTCCCCGCTTTTTGGCTTTCCTCGAATTAGAGCTAATGTACCACGCTGTAGAAATATTTTGTAATAATATGATATATATAATATGATTTCTTTCGTAACAACATTAATTTTATTATCCATATAGTTCAATGTTTTAAATTAAGTGTTTGAAAAGCTAAAAGGTAAATACGGTTAAAATACATTTCTGCTTTCAGATTTTCGATAGCAGTAAATTGGCAAATAAATGGGTGATAACAATAAAAAAGTCCAACTGGGAGCTCAATATCAGGGGGTTCGTTTGTTCGATCCACTTTAGTGCTTCATCCATTTTTCAAATTAAGGGTGGACTGTGGAAGCTGATTGGAGGTGCAATATCAGGTTTTAAATTTGAAGTAAGATTACACTTATATTAAAGCGATTAAAAACTAGCGTCGGCAGTTATTTATGTTGATACCTACGTAATATTGTGTATGTTCACTATTTTTTCAAAACTTACAGACTTTCAAAAAAATTTTGACTGAAATATCTTGTACATAAAACTGCGATCAAGCAAATCAAGCATTCAATATCACAATTATCAAAATGACAATTATATAATAAGTTAACCCTTTTTAAGGGGCAGTAAATTAATTAGATTTTGTGCTTGATTAATAAACATCGTTTTATAAATTCGTACCTGTGTTTTATTGATCTACTAAAACCCATTGAACAAAACTATTTTTACTGATTTTGTTGCGTTTAATTTTACTATTTTGATTCCCGACGTTTCGGGTGCTTTACAGCAACCCATGGTCACTTGGGGGACTGAGATGTTTGACGTCCCGATGTCATAGTTAGCCCGGCTACCTTCAGTTTTTTAATATTAATTTTTCGTTCGATCTACGCTGAATGAGCTTACAGTATCTTGAAGTCTTGCAGTGGTATGCTTGGGTTTGGATTTAATTTTGTTAATTATAGGATCCCAAGCAGATGGCAGCACCCATCCATCTTCTCTATTGAAATTAGGATGTTTTTTAATTTCAATAGCCTCGCGTATCACCCTTGGTAGGAATCGGTGTTCTTTTGCGAGGATTTGTGGTCTATCAAATCTAATGTAATGGCGGGGACGATCTTGAACATGTTCACAGACTGCAGACTTCCCAGAGCGTCGGTGCCTCACGTCAGCTATATGTTCTTTCACGCGGGTTTTAATGGATCTTTTTGTTCGTCCTATGTAAGAGACTACATTCACAATCAAGCTTGTACACTCCTGCATCTTGTAGAGGGATATTACACTTGACGGATGGTAAAAATTGACTAATCTTCTTCGGCGGCTTGAAGTATGTTTTAATAGAAGCTCGCTTCAAAATGTAGCCAACCTTGTCTGTGACTCCTCTGACATAGGGTAGTACAGCAGGCACACGCTCGACTGTGGCCGGCTTCACTCGGTCACTGTGACGTAGGTGCGGGACCCTAAGGTCGAAACGTCGGGAATCAAAATAGTAAAATTAAACGCGATAAAATCCTTAAAAATAGTTTTATTCAATGTGTAGTGTTCGCGTAAATATAAGAAATCATTACTAAAACCCACCTTATTACTAAATACTTACCTAATTAAATTAATAACTTAAGTACAATAACGCATAGGCGTCAATCTTGGCGCATCACTATTCAACCGCTCTATGTATCAGTATCTATAGAACATCTGTTTACGCTTGACATAAGCATGTTCTTAAAAAGGTTAACATGTAAGTGGGTGTGCTTCGTTTCTACTTATGAGAATTCTAAAGAAGTGTAACAATCTGGAGTCTCTTGTATCTATTTTTGCAACTGTGCACCTACAGCATTTGTTTAACGCTTTAAAGGTTGAGTAAGCCAGTAGAATTCCAAGCTGTGAGGCATCTTAGTCCTCAGGGCTGGCAACGCAACTGTGGCTTACTATCTTTTTTTCTGGTTTTAACATAATTCTTTCATCTTGATTGTCAATCTAAAATAAAAAGTTGGTTCGTCTGTCAAACATACTGATTACGCAAATCCTTCTTCCTTTCCTACTGTGAAAGCGGCTCAAGCCAGGCAGTGGACATGCCGATGATAAATTGTTGATGTTTTGACAGACCTGCAGAGGCTGAGAAGTTTCGACTGGAAAAATTAGCCGAGGCCCATCGACTGAAGACTGTCCTTGAAGCGGAGGCAGAAGCTGAGGCAGTGAAAGTTCGCGGAGAGGTACATTGTCCTTTTTAATCCATATTACTTTGAAGACATGCAAGGCTGATTCAAGCATTTTATATAACTTTCCTTATATTGCTCTAATAGACACATTTTAACTTTTAAAAGAAAACTGTCATGACGGATATGTTGTAACTTCTGTCCATCAATGGGTCATCAGTTCTTATACAGGTTTTCCAAGAATTCAATACCACACTCTTTGTCAATCCTTTAAAATTATAATTTAAATAATTAATACCCATAGGATTTGATGCACACTATCAGTAATAGTTCTAAAATCTAGCGGATATCGGATTAGCATGGCGCTTCCAACATTACCTCATTTGTCAAGATACGGCAAGTAATTTAGAACTTAAGAGGGAACAGATATACATACATACAAAGCCGGCTAAAATGTACCTGATTTCGGTTACAGGATAAGTATATTCACCGCAAGAAATGTATGCAATATAATATTTAAGCAGTTTACATTATAAACTCAGATCAACAAAGAAAGAAAGAAACAAAGACGGAATACAACTTACATTTCAAGTGACGCAAAAAACAATTCAAAACCACACTCAACTTATTTTAAGAACACGCACTCACGTAATTCACGTCAACCAACAACATGGTTTTGGTGCATTTGTGTGCGTCCAAGTAAACATTTACCAGCATAAAAAGAAAGACAGTCAAGAAATTGAGTATGGTTTCAGCGTCACTTGAAATGTACACACCGCTCTTCTTTGTTAGTCTCGATTTATAAATCACTGAAGACACCTTAACAATCTCCAAAACCTACGGGGTTAACACGAGGTTTAGTAGAATATGACTATACATAATGCCCTCGCTTCTAGAAGCTGTCGCATGTAAAGAATAGGAGTGACAGCGTATTCTGACCGCCTTTTATATCCATGACCACAGTTTGAGAGCTTATAGTACACATCATTGCAAAATCCCAAAAATATATCCCATATTTGATATACAACAGATCCGAATTAGTAAAAAAAAAAGGTTAATTAACCTCTCACATCCCGACATTGTATCGGACCAACTCTGTCAGACCTGTGGTCAGGCCAAGGTCAATAATATTTTTTTTTGTATCTCAAAACCAGGCTCTGTCAACTAATGTATGGAACTTATGCGGCATTAATAACAGCGCCATTGAATAAATTTGCAGAGGACTACTTCGGCTTCGCAGGTCGGTGTAGCATGTGTCAGATGTGTTTAACCAGGTTCCTACCTTACAGTTTTTGAAATAATTCTGTAACAGCGCCATCTACACGGCTTGTCAAATACTACGTCGAACTGCGAAGCCGACGTTTTTCTCTCCGAATTTATTCAATGGCGCTGGCGGAAGGTCGTCATTTGAAGTAAATTCTTTTAATTTATAGAAGCGTAATTTAGTGGAAGACTAATACTAACAAATTTTTTAGGATTTTAGTTGTATAATTCTTATAAATAACACTTATAAAAGAATTATTTTGAGCGGTCTACAAAAGTGGCGGCATGTGCGAACCCGATGTGGAAAACTGGGACTAGACAGATAAAAGATATCCTAAGAACATTTTGTAGAGATTTTTTTTGTAATTATAATTATTAAATAAGTCAATAATTAATAATTACTCAAATAACGTACAAAGCTACAACAGGCGGGTTCATCTATTCGAAGCCAATATCTTTAAAATTTTAATGTAGATCGCCAGCACCAGTGTTTGTGATTGGCAGGTTTTATGGATAGCTATCAAACTGGCGCTAAAAACTTTTCCATTAGATTAAATAAGTTGAAAATTTCAAAATGGCTGTATGCCCCTAACACTGCTAACTAGGAAATATTGATAATTTTTCAGAAAATATCGTAATCAGTTAATATCTGTGAATTATTATTCGTAGGCGGAAGCTTACGCCATTAAAGCCAAAGCGGTGGCAGATGCAGAACAAATGGCGAAGAAAGCAGAGGCGTGGAAAGAATACGGCTCAGCAGCAATGGTCGATATGATGCTGGAAACATTACCAAAGGTATGGTCATTCCATGATATTTTTTTCCAATTTTTTTAACATTAAATAGATAAAGTTGTGTTACGGGTATGTACCAACCTTAACTTTAAATATCTCTCGTTAATTAACGGACGAGTAGTCTACAAATGATCTACCGACGATTGTTATTCGTAAATGCCCCACCGTAATTCTACAGACTGGTGATGGAAAGCAGCATCACCAATAAAAGTGCTATATTGGTTCTCCTACTACTAACCTGCTTATATAGCGTGGTGAATGTAATCAAATTCCTCAAGGCAGCATACCTTAGATCCAGCAGTGAATTAAATTGAAAGATAAAAGGATGTGTTAATAAAAATTATAGTTAAGTTACAGCTTATATATGTCTGTCCTCTTATGTCTGAAGGTGAAGCAAGATACAAAGTGATACACTCGTGATATTTATATTGTATGTACAATTTGTTTAGGTGGCAGCAGAAGTGGCGGCGCCACTGTCGCAGGCTCGTAAAGTGACAATGGTGTCTTGCGGTGGTGGAGAAGTAGGCGCCGCCAAGTTGACTGGCGAAGTGCTGAGTATCGTGCAATGTATACCTGAGCTGGTTAAAGGAGTTACTGGAGTTGATATTTCGAAAGTCAAGGTAAATTAATCTAATAGGGGTATTACACCCATTTTCAAATAGTGTTTTAAATGAATCCTAGAGTGATAATGAACCACTATAATTTTATATTTTTTTTTTTAAACCGAATTAGTGCCATAAAATTACTTTTAATTTATCGTTTTAAATTTTCGCGCAAAAACGCTAGCCGCCATGCTGTTAATCTCGTGACGTCACTGTCCTAGGATTTTGCCGATTTTGCAAAGGAGTAAAATATTTTTCGATGTTCAATAATGAGTTATTATCTTTATCATTGATGTGTTGTGCCTGAATGCAAAAATACGAGCAAAAGAACGCCGGGGAAGTTATGGATTTAAGTGCCAACTGATTTAAATATGAAACATACTTGGTTAAAACTGGCAAGAATATACCCGAATACATTGTCTACAAAAACTAGACTATACTTCTATGAAGATCATTTTGATGAAAGTATGATTTATATTTTTTATTATTATTTATTATCTAAGATAATGTAATAGATTTCGTTATCTTAGATATTATAACTAATGATTGCTAATGATTGTAGTCATAGATAAACATAACTATGTATTATCAAAATACACTCTGACCTGGTATTGTGTTATTGTATAAACAAAAGTTGGTAATAGGTTTTTACATTGATGTTTTACCATTCCTCAACTCAGCAGAACAAAAATCGGGATTGCATGCAAAAAAATTTGCCACCGTCAATGTATTTATCCTTGGTAGATTAGTACTTTCTGCTTTTACGAATCCGTCTTCCATGATGCCATTTTAATAAAATACAGAATAAAAGTTAACAATTGTGATGATAACTCGAAAAATTTCGAAATAACACACAGCACATTAGCACAGAATAAATAATAGTACTACGACATTAACTAGTTTACTTGACCAGTGACGTCACGACGGAATATAATATGGCGGATAGCGTTTTGGAGATTTGAGCACAGATAAAAAAAATCTTAAAATTGAATTATAAAATTTATAATGCATTTTTATGAATGGAAATTAATATTTCTCATTTACTTTTTACAAAACCTATGATAAATATATATTTTTTGATTTTTTTTACATGATGTAAAATACCCTATTGGTAGAATGTACACTTCTAGAATATTACTAATTTTGAAAATAAATAGCATGGTTAAAGTTTTGTTTTTTGTAATTGCTAATAGTGCAATAAAAATAATAAAACTGCATGAAGTGTTATTAATAATATGTATAACTAGAAAATGATTTATAAAAATAAAATAAGATAAAGCTGAGATAGGATTTGAACTACATAACGCTTAATACTAAATGCTGAAAAGCTTTATCATGTTAGAAAGTCTGTAAAACATATTTACTAAATATTTTTTATAAAACTTGAGCTTAAGTACAAACTTCGAAACAACATATATGCCATATTTACTTAGTATATTTTATTTATGAACTTTCGTATATTTATATTATAATAATACTAGCTGTTACCCGCGGCTTCGCCCGCATGGTCACTGGGAAATGAACTATCCATTGCTTTTTGAATTGAAAGAAAACTGAGTTTTATAGATTTGTCAGAGATGCAGCCATTAAAAGGAAACTGAGCGAAATTGATTCGTCAGCCTATTTAAATGTTTTGAAACGCAGCGTATAGGAAAGCATGAAAATAGCCTGTTTATTCCAAATGGAAATGGGCCGCAACTTCTCTTTAAGCCATATTAGAATGTGGGCATGCGGTAATCCTCTTTTTTGCCATTCAATTGAATACATGAAGCACTGCACCTCTCCGAAAATTTTCCCTTTGTTAATTACATACATTAATTTTTGTACTTTTAATTTAAATACTCTAGCAACTAAATCGTGTCTGTCAGTACTTTTTTGGCCCGGCATTAGCTCCTCGGTTATTTCTTTCCATGTGGGATTGCAAGTAAAAGTAACAAAAAGATCAGGTCTTCCGTAAGTTCGTACATAGGCGAATGCGTCTTGTGTGTACTCATGTAGGTAGTGGGGACTTGATGATGATGAGGGCAGAATTACCATTTTACCTAAATCTCTGGGGTTTACATTGGCGTCGCTAGAAACTGCATCTTGTAAATGTATATAATTCTCAACGCGCAGCTGTTTTTGATTTAAAGATATATAACGGAGACGTTCACTTTCTACCTTCACATACATGTCTACCAAAAATTGATGAAATAATTGTCTACACCGGGCTAAGAGGTTAAAATCATTTTCTCGCAACATCATATGATACGCATAAAAATCCATACATGATACTTTTTTGTTCGGAGTAGGCTCCTTTGTGACCGGGTTAATGAGTGGAATTTGAAAATGATAACCCTCTTGTCCTTTGCAATAAATCAATGGGTATTGCAGAGCGTCATAAAACTTGTGTGTATTGGCTACCCGTTGCAACGTATCATCACGTGCTCGCAAGACAATGTCTCGTGAAGAAAATTGATCACCACTAATTACGGCTGCTATTTCGTTTATCAAAGGTGCATTGTAGCGCCTTTCATGCTCTCCTCAAGGGGTCCGATCTGCGTGAATGACGACTTTATAATCCTCTTCAGGTAGGTTTTCTAAAGCAGTTTTAAATGTTTTGACTAAAATGTTACGTTCATGCAAGAATCTTTGAATTTTGAACACTGTGTCTCTCTCAACTCCCTGGATAAATTGGCAGCGACGGTCTACCTCAATTTCTTCGTCACCCATAAAATATACTTGTAAAAATTTATGCTGTTCGTTTTCAGCTAGAAAAAGTGAACCTATTCTATGATAAATTTGCCCTTGCACCGTAAATGTAGGCGAAAATCCCGGCATTATTATTTTCCGGTCAACTTCGAAGGACGTTATTTGAAAGCATGAGTTATATTTCCGGATCCTGTTTAAAAAGCGCCGTGACTCATTAGCATCATATAAAAAGAGAGTTTTCAAAGGTTCTTCTGGTTCCCCAAGTAACGGAAGAGACACTTTGCCATTGGAACAGCACATGCCTGCGGTCTCATCTTTCCATTTTAAAGCGCTGTAAAATCGATACGCCTTGTCCATCAGTCCGATAACAACTAACCTGTGATTTTTATAATCAATCAACGGATCATAATTGAATGCTGCGTCATTAAAAACCGACCAATTGTTTCTTTGAAAATTTTGTCGACGTTCAGCTTGGAGCTGTGCATTTGCATCTCTTCGCGCCTGTGTCTGTTCTGGTGTTTCAGATGCCCTTATAGTAGATTGACGTTCAGCTTGCTCAATGAGTCTGTGTTGAGTTTCATCAGGTGTTTCCGCGGCTCTTAAGGCGGCCTGACGTTCCGCTTGTTCGAATAGCCTTTGCTGACTTTGAGCAGGTGTTTCAGTAACTCTTAAAGTAGATTGACGCTCTGCCTTTTCAAGACGCCTTTGCTGACTTTGATCGGGTGTTTCAGTAGCTCTTAAAGTAGCTTGACGCTCTGCCTGTTCAAGACGCCTTTGCTGACTTTAAGCAGGTGTTTCAGTAGCTCTTAAAGTAGCTTGACGCTCTCCCTGTTCAAGACGCCTTCGCTGACTTTGAGAAGGTGTTTCAGAAGCTCTTAAAGTAGCTTGACACTCTGCCTGTTCAAGACGCCTTTCCTGACTTTGAGAACGTGTTTCGGAAGCTCTTAAAGCAGCCTGACGCTCTGTCTGTTCAAGACGCCTTTGCTGTCGTTGAGAAGGTGTCTCAGATGCTCTAAAAGCAGCCTGACGCACTGCTTGTTCTTGCCTTCTCAGTTCAGCATCTTTTAAAGATTCTAGCGATCGAGCTAATCTTTTCGCTTGTCTTTGAGAAGATACTCTTGAAAGGCTGGACTTACGTTTGCGAGGCATTATGAAGTAAGAAAAAACCTATTTATAAAAAAACGTTAAAATACCTAAAAGGAATTAAATTTCCTTTTAAATATTTTTTTTAAAAGCAAATCCAAAATTTCTAAAAGGAATAAATATTCCTTTTAAATATTTTTTAAAATCAAAACAACAAAAACAATTCAAGACACAACACGAATCCGAAAACGATAGCCAAAAAAAATCGAATCAACTTAAACCAAATCACAAAACAAATCGCAGAAAACCGAAATCGAAAGCAGTAGTCAATATAAATATAACCAACGAAAAAAGAAGTAAGTGTATAGGTACCGTATACACTATCTATACTATTAATATTCCTTTGAAATATTGTTAAACAACCTAAAACAACGAAAACCAATTCTCGATTCTAAATAAACAAAATCCAAAATCAAAGCCAGAGTCTAAATATGTATAAAGGAATACCAACCAAATCAACAAAACCGATCCAAGAAAATACACAAATCCGAAAATGAAAGCTAATATAAATCCATTCAACCTTAACCAAATCACAAAGCAAATAACAAACAACCGAAATCGAAAGCAGGTAGTCGAATAAGCTACGAAATAGAAACAATTTTAGCGTATAGGTACCGTATGCATAAGTTGACGCGCGGCTCAACGGCGGGAGTTAAGTACATGTCAGGAAACATTTCGTTACCGCGTTTTAAAAACCTAGTAACGACATCTAGCGGAATCAATTTAAACTATGTATACGTTAGTTAATAAGAACTCTCAAAAAATATTTTTCTTATAATTTTGCACAATTTTTCTTATTGTAATACCGATTCATTCATAACCACATAATATAAGAACTGTATTCATTTCCGTTCAATAAATATTACTAAGGCTTATTAATAAGGCTTACTAAGAATGTTTCTACCATTGTTAAGTAATAGTTAAGGGTGAAAGCGTGACAGGTGGTGATAGTATTTCTGATCCATACTTATAATCACGCCTGTAACCCTTGCGGGGTAGGCAGAGCATCAACGGATTACTTAATATCGTCTGCGAGGTTATCGCCTATTCTGTGAATTACGATGCACCAAAACGTTTGAAGAAAATCAGCTGGTGAATTTTATGTTTTTTATCGCTCTCTTCCCGGTCCTGCGTGGCGTGGAAAAATACAGATCCATACATTTTTTATCTTAATTTTGGTAAAAAGACAATAATCCAGATATTCTGACCTTCTGTGTTCGTCCATCGTACCGTCGTCCGTCTTGTAGAATCACGGTGGCGCCACCTAGCTGAATTTAATTTTGCAACATATTCGATTTTCCCACGGGAATGAGATGTTTTTCCGCGGAAAAAAGTAGCCTATGTCACTCTACAGCCACCGAACTATCCCCATACAAAAAATCATGCCATTCCGACGCTCTGTTGCGACGTGAAAGAAGGACAAACAAACAAACAAACACACTTTCGCATTTATAATATTAAGTATGGATTAAATTGATACATACTATTATTTTGGCGAGGGTTGGTTATTATCGGTCCAGGTGATGCATCAAAATTGTCAGTGAAAAATAGATCAAACCATGAAAAAGAACTTTAAAAAAAAGGGATACCATTTATTGTTCGCTTATTATTGGTGTCTGCGCTCTCTTTCCTGGAACACGAAGGGAGGCGGGAGGAGAGGGGGTGAAGGTTTATAATACGTCACATTCATACACGATCTGAGCGAACGCGAGTGGTATTTGGAATGCGAGTGGAGGTTACTTTCCTGAATATAAGCTAAAAATCTTTTCACAAAGCAACCGAAACGTAACCAAAGCGGCATTTAGTAAGGTTACTTGCGTGCATGTATTAAAAAGTTACATGCCTTTTTATGACTTCTATGCCCTTTCTATGATTTGCAAAATTAGATAGTTGACACCACAATTAAAAAATTAAAACTTCGAAAAATTTGACTTTGCTACTTTAAATAGTCTTAAAACTAGCCACTCGATAATCCTTTTTCTCATTCAACAGTCGGTTTTTAGTGGTTGGCCCATCGCCACTTCAGCTATGTCATAATCTATGTCGGTTACTCTGGTTCTAGTGAGGATATCATCATTGCAGATTCTGAGATAAACTCCTCATACGAAGTCTGTCTCGCAGAAATACTCCAATCAAGCTTTTTTCATAAATCGCTCAGCGATACTAAGAATCCACATATGGCCAGCAGGGAAGGATCACATCCCTGTTCCATATGTTATCACTGGCAACACACTAGTTGTACACATTTGTTTTAAGAAGATACGTCGTGATCTCTCTCTCCCAACCGAGAAAATCTCATTCAATAAACTCAAAAAATGTACATACCGGGCAGTGGCTTTACTGGTTGATATAAAGCGGAGATAAAGTTTAAGAAACTTATCTTAAGTAAACCGGTCTTATCAATATGACACGTATAACTTGGCCTTTTGACACTTTAGACGTTAAGTTAAATTATTATAACTTTCCGAATTTGCGAACTTATTTGTTAAGTGCAAATTACTACAAATCAAGTAATTTAAACGATACATCCATATGATTTCTATTTAAAGCATTATAAAAAAAATAACCCTTGTTCGGATGAGGTGATCGCTACTAAGCTATTTCTAATTTGTTTTGTGTTGTTAATTGTGTAACATACATGATTGTAAGCTGTTATTTATTTTTATTAAAAAAAAAACTGATGGGTTTCTTGCTGGTTCTTCCCAGGACAGAGGTTTTTTTCCAAACCAAAGTAAATTAAACAAAAGGCTGACTTTCAATAAGTATTATTTATAATCTATATTGAATAAAAAAGTTTCTGTTTCTGATGTGTAGAAGTAGGTTAAAATATTCTAGGCGGTAGGACTACTTTTCTGCCTAGGAATCCGTGTGGGTAGGAACAGTACAGAACAGCAAAATAGCACAGAAGCAACTGTTGTATTCCGGTCGGCATTTCACCTTATTCCTCATAAGTGGCAACCCGTCAGTGTCCTTAGACTGCAGTAGCCACTACACGTCATCAGGTAAACTGAAGTTCGCTTGTCCATTTCAGATTGAGATTGTGAATCGTATGATATGGTAGATGCAATATTATTATTGTCGCAGCCTCGCAGCACGAACTTATCAACTTGAGCGGAAAGGTCCTCGCTCGCACATACTATCAGCGTGAAATAACAGTGTAACAAATGTTTTTCATATGGTGAGGTATAAGAATCGGAGACCTTCTTACATGTAACGAGGCCATTATGTCTAATTCCTCGAAGATAAATGTAGATGTCTATGCTCGTTTGTCATCCTTGTATAAAAAGGATACTTATGACATTTTTAACACTTGTGCTGGCTGAAAGTCAGCTCTTGTCATACGGCATAATGAAGACATTAAGTAACTTATTCTTTTAAATTTAGCAAGTCCCTTAAATTTAATTGTTTTGCCTGTCACCAAAAAAAACACCAAATTTAAAATTATATAATGCAAAAAATACTTTGTAAGAAAATACTAACGACAGAAAAAATAAAAGTGAGACCTGATTTAAAGTACAATGGAATTGAATTTGAAGCATATTAAAACTTAATCTCCCAATAAACACTTGCACACTTAATAATATTGTTTAACCGGCTGTCGAAACATAGTTTAACGCTTTTGTTGTTATATTAAGCAGATCGGCTAAGCTTTCTTTAGATATTCAGTAAAATATTGACGTTTGGCTAAGGGCTGTTCCATTATTTACATCGACCACTATATTAATATATTTTTCAATAGACGTTTATATGAGACAATATACTTTTATAAAAGTGACACACGCCACTTGCTTCTACGAGGGGTGATCCAAAAGTAATGATAATCGGTTACTTCAAGTCCGCATAAAATCCAAAAAAACAATTTTTTGCTTGCTTATATACTCACTACGTCAGCCTAAAAAAATCATATAAATAGATCACGATTTCCGGGAGATACATTCATTTGAATACGAACTGTCAAAGAGATAACATCAATATGGAGAAAAACGAAATTAGAGCTGTCATCAAGTACCTCTGTTTGAAAAAAATGTCTTCAAAAGACATACACAGTGACTTAGTGGAAACATTGGGGGACTCTGCTCCTCCATATTCTACAGTTGCACGCTGGGCCAAGGAGTTTAAACTGGGCAGAACATCCACTGAAGATGAACATCGCGAAGGACGCCCATCCACGTCCCCTCACTGAAGACAACGTGAAAAAAGTCGAAGATGTTGTGTTGGCAGATCGAAGAGTGACCATCAGGCATGTAGCTGAGGTCACAGGGATCTCATATGGCAGCGTTCAAAGAATCCTTGCGAACGAGTTGCATATGAAAAAGGTCTCTGCGCGTTGGGTGCCCAGAATGTTAACCGATGAGCAAAAGAAAAATCGAGTTGACATTTCGAGGGTCAATCTCGAAAAGTTCCAAGCAGATCAAGAAAATTTTTTGTTCCGTTTCGTGACTATGGACGAGACCTGGATCCAATATTTTGATCCTGAAACGAAACAACAATCGATGACTTGGAAGTGAGCCTCCTCACCGACGCCAAAGAAATTCAAAATTTCAAGTTCGGCGGGAAAGGTTATGGCGTCTGTTTTTTGGGACGCTCAAGGCATAATTATGGTGGAATATTTGGAAAAGGGAGCCACTATTACGGGCTCTTACTACGCAGACCAAATAAGAAGATTACGGGAGGCCATTAAGGAAAAAAAGACGCGGCAAACTGCGAGCTGGAGTGCTGTTTCACCAAGACAACGCACCGGCTCACAAAGCCGCAGTTGCGATGGCTGCCATTCAAGAAACGGATTCGAACTGCTCGAACACCCTCCTATTCGCCAGATCTAGCTCCTAGTGATTTCTACCTCTTTCCTCGGCTCAAGGAACGCCTCCGAGGCAAGAAATTCGAAGACGATAGCGAAGTAATGGCCGCTGTTGAAGCGTTTTGGGAGGGTCAAGACAAAGAATTTTTTTCCAAGGGAATCCTGGGTTTAGAAAAAAGATGGACTAAATGTATTGATTTGTTAGGAGACTATGTAGAAAAATAAATTATTATTTTAACTTTAATTACCGTGTTTTATTTTCATTATCATTACTTTTGGATCACCCCTCGTAAGTGTTAAATGCAGCGCGCACTTTTGTTAAGGAAGAAGCGTTTGAACTTTGTTCTGATATTTAACTTTCGTTGCTATTTCCATACTTCATATTATGATAAAAGATATACATATCTATTTAAAAGATAAATGATTATGCAGTAGGTATGAGAATTTCATGGGAAGAAGTTAGAACTGTAAACTTTTTAAGCATATTACTATATGGTTGTATTTTTCACCCACACAGCAAATGTACAATTACTTTGCACAAATCGCCAAGCTTTTTTCCACAATACTCAGAGACATCGTAGGTCTTTTGCTTTGTGGTCGCTTTCCGGTGTAGAGTGCACCAACGAATTCATGACATAATTAATTTTCCGATCGCTGGCGAACGCTTTTATATACATTGAAAAGAAGAATCGAAAATTCTAAATCTGTTTGTTTCCCTCGAACATCCATTCTAAAGACATAAGGTTGAATGTTGCTTGCATTAATTCTACTATATACTAGTAGGTGATAGGGCAGCTTTTCTTTCTAGGAGTCTGGGTAAGTATCACCTCTTACCTATTTCTGCCGCCTAATAGTTATGCTTGTACTGCTGTGTTCTAGTCTAAAGGTACAATGAACTAATAATAACTACAGGTAGTCCTCAGATGTGGCACCGCTTCTGTAGACTGTAACTTTTATACGTGGTAGAGCCACACTGCAGCTATATTATGGTTGTAGCACGAATAGGTCGGCTCGACCGGGGTAGGACCACGCTCTCACAGAATATCAGCATAAAATAGCATCTTAATGCTGCTGTGTTTCGTATGGTGAGTGTAGAGAACCGGAGACCCTTTTTACTGGAAACGAGGCATTCCATCTTAGTTCTCACTGCTGACAACGCATCTGCATTTTGATTCTTAGTTGTCAATAAATGTAGATGTCTTTGGGCCACAGCAGCACTCGTTTGTCACCCATATTCTATTTAAAAAAAAACTTCTTCGTTTGAATTTGTCTGCTGGTATCCATGGACTGCAGTACCTACTTACCATCAGATGGACTGTAAGTTCGTATGTCACTTGAGTTTTATACAAACAAAACTATTAGTAAGGTTCGTACGTCTATTCCTACGCTAACGCGTTTTAACTTGACAGAGGACATTTATCCTTATTGTTCAGACGTAGATTTCCCATTCATTTTTGTAGATCCTTTTTTTTTAATTAAATTTTAGGAAAAGGGTGACAAACGAACACACAGTTCACCTGATGGTAAGTGGATGCTGTGGCCCGTAGACATCTACATCTATCGTCCTGTGGTGTAGGTACTATGACAAAGCAATATAACTGGAATATTAAATGATATCATCACTCAACGTGGATTCCACATAAGGAGTAGAAATAATATCTATATTTAGTTCAGTAATATCATATTATATTTATAGAAGAAGATACCATTCATGTGACTCTACCTGGAACCACGTAACACAAATCTTACCCCCTACCTATGTACCTACGTCACAATTACTATATATAAGTCTCCTCCAAATCAATAAAGGGAGAGTTATTAAACTGCATCAGTGAGTCTTAATTTATTGCATTGTTCCAACATTACATGGCGACCCTGCCAGGCGGTGCGCTGCTACAATGCACGCGCACAGCCGGGCCTACAAGATAGAAAAAAGTTTTTTACAAAAAAAAAATCATTGATTGACTTGTAAATATTATTAAAAATATATTATAATAACGCAATGAACGCAATACCGGATGTGACAAGACAACTATTATATGAAAAACACTGGGAGAAGCCCCAAAATATATTATTTTAGAAGCTGACTGAAGAATTAAAAATGGCGGATTCATTGAAAAAGGGAAATAAGCTGTTGTATTCTAGCGAGTATTACCCAGAGGAATGTGAAAATTGAGCCAAAAAGAACAAAGAAGAAATTAAGAGGTAATTTCGCACCTGAGTGACTTTTAATTCCATTCATTTTTCTTTGTCAGATTTTTTTTGTGCAACTAATGAACTGAATTAAACTATGGCGTTCTATCTTGAGCTGCGTGACTGGGTATACGTGTTTAACAAAAAGTTGACGAAAAGTAACAACCAAGAAGATGGGCGGTTCTCAGACTAAAGAAGAGACCATGATTGTGCAAAATGCAGTGGGAAGCAATGACTACCAGTAATATTTTGCTGTCTATCACTGTGCTGGTACTTCTACTGGGGTCCCTGTATTTGCTTGTACCGGACATACAGGCGATGTCATGTAAAGTGGATTACTACAGAGATAAATCCAAGAAAAACGAGAGCAAAACCAAGGGCATATTAACCGAATTACTATTATGTTAAATAGTTCGTAAAATTATATAAAGTGTACTCTATTCTACGTGTTGGTGGTAAGTTATGAATATTTCTTTAGAACGGTTATATGAGAAATTAAAAGAAGTGAGAGCATATTTAATTAAAATTGGACCGAGTAGACGTGAAGGAAATTTTTTAGATACTAAACTCAAAGAGGGATGAAGAATCAAAATGCAGATACGTTGCCATCCCTGAAGACTAAGATGAAATGCCTCGTTCCCAATGAAAAGAATCTCCGGGTCTCTACACTCACCATGCGAAACACACCAGTTCTGTATTCTGTAAGAGCGTGGTCCTTCCCCGTTCTAGCCGACCTATTCCGTGCTGCCACCATATTACAGCTGCATTGTGGCTCTACGACGTATAAAATCCTTTCGGAATACTTAATATATTTTCGGGATTCGGGAATGTCCTGACGTAAACGTGATATTCATACCAATATATTATATGAAAATTGTAATTATTTTTCTTAAGATGTGTGAAATTTACTTCCTAAAAGTCCTTAATTTGTGATATCATTAACATCGGCCTGAGACTGACCACTCAAATAAGAAACCATTTAGAGCAGTCTAAGGTCTCACAAATATTAGTTACTATCAGCCATTTTGCGCAGATCGTTGATCCGTCTAGTCAGGGAGATAACTTATATTATTTCATTTGTCCCAAGTGCGATTTCCACTCCATTATACGTCTCTTCCAATGATTGTCACTTCTGCAACAGATTTGACTAGCCACTTTTGTTTACATTTTCGAGAGGCTGATATTGGTGACCTTGGTGCTCTGGCGGTTCTACTTTATTACATATATACTATTATGTGCGGGTTGAGTGAAAATGCTGATTAACTTCTTCGCAGAGGTCCTTGATACTCGTATATGTCGTAGGTCATTTATTTATAGTCACTTTCCAGAGTATAGTCTCGCATTCCCGAAATAATTATTTTTCCGATCGCCGGTGCACACTTTTATACGCAACGAGAGAAAGGTAGAATATTCTAGGTCAATACGGTTCATTCTAATATTCCCTTCTCACAATGCGTAAATGCTAGAATTTGAGTCTTGCTTGTATTAATCAATATACCTCTGTTAATTGAAAATGTTAGGCATAAAAATAGACAATATTCATAACTTTTATGTATATTGTCTATGTTTATGAGTTCAAAGACGAAGTGGAAAACTAATTACAGTCTGTTGTCTTCTGTATTATCTGTTACACCTCGAAACACTTTTTCTGGTCATGGATACATCTACAAATACATTCATCTAAAAATAATGCCTCTTAAAATAATACCAAGAAATTAAAATAATAAGTTTTATTAATTGTATAAAATACTTTCGATTAAAAAATATTCATCACATAGTTACAAAGTAGCCGCATCAAATTGATTTGAAATTCGGTCCGCTTACTTGGTTACGCTACCAACAATATTTTGATAACATATTAACGTACTGTTCTCATAGTAAAATGTGTTTTAAATTAATTGTTCTATTATCAACTCTTATTTTTTGCTCCAAAATTTACCTTTCAATTCCATAATATTTCCTTTTTATTACATCGTACATGTTTTGTTACATATTTTTTGTGTGTTTTGTCACTGAAGTATATATTTTGAATATACATTTTATGTATTATATCAATAAACCGCGTGGTGGACGAAGATTTTGATACATTAAACAATAATAACACGGCTTAGTCTTTCTCTTTGTAAGTTTGTTATGGCTATTCAAGGTTGTTACATGGATAAGTTGTTTGCAGTAATTGATAAGCTTCATGCCTGTCTACTATATTCAAACAACTGATAATGGTAACAGGCGTGTCGTGTCATATCGTTCAATTTCGTCGTTCGTTTTGGTCATAATATATTATAAGACCCGAACATTAGTTATTGCTCTTTGGGTCAAAAAAAAGTTTGAATTCTCATCCACCACCACTCTTCGCTTACTGGATTTAAATTATATTTTATCAAACATAATATGTAAACAAATATATCGCAGATAGATTGCCTAATGAAATACATTTATGTTCATGGCTAACAAAAATTTAAATGTGATGATAATTTTAAACAATTTATAACGTACTTACTTCATGAATTGTAAAAAGTTACAATTTAATTATAGGTTTATTCTTTTTCTTTAAAACTTTTACCTTTTTGTAAAACAATATTTGATAAAAATAATTTTCATGCGGTATACAGAAGGGTGAAGTTCGATGTTTGTTCGGATCTTAGACTACAAGTTTATCATAGTTTTCTTTCATGGTATAATATTTTATGAAATAAAACAAATAAGGCCGCCGCTACGGTCATAATTTGATTGAAAAAAGTGTAATACGTTGTAGTATGTACCTATATTATCCGAGTGCATAACAATCTATTGATTAGAATTATTTTCATTTGAAGCAGAGTTTTCCAATGCAACACAAAGAATACTTCAAGATCACTCGTGTCACCTATCTGAACTCTCATTTTTAATTATATCTTATTATATAAGTTTAATCGATAACTTGTCGCCATCTTGTAAGTAGTGACATTATCCCGTTGCTGTAGAAATCTTGGGATTTTTGATCAAAAAATGCAACAAGTAGTTTTGACAGCCCTCTTTTGATGACCTAACACTACCCAAAGAATTCTGAAGACACCAAAGCAGATGAAAATCTGAGGGTGCAAGGTTAGGACTATTATGTTGAATGCATTGACACTTCCAAACCAAGCTCTCTCAATTTTTGCTGAATGGCCAAAGATGTGTGTGGTCTGGCGTTATCATGATGAAAGACCACTTCTTTTCTGTTGATCAGTTCCGGCCGTTTTTTCTCAATTTCTTGCTTGAGTCTCATTAGTTGTTGGCAGTAGAGATCCGAATCGATGGTTTTTGCCCAGCGGTAAAAGCTCATAATAAAGATGCCCTTCCAATCCCACCATACACACAGCATTACCTTATTGCGTATTAATCCGGGTTTCGCTACAGTCTGTGGAGCTTGACTACCCTTTGATCATAATCTTTTTCGCACGTTCTTGTCGTAGGTGATCCACTTTTCATCACCAGTGATCAATCTTTACAAAAATGATTCGATTTCATTACGTTTCAATAGAGAATCGCAAATGAGTACGCGATTCATTAGGTTTCTTTCAGTGAGCTCGTGTGGTACCCAAATATCGAGTGTTTTTGTATAGCCAGATTTTTTCAAAAGGGTCAAAACTGTTTGTGGTCAATCCTCATTTCCTATGTCGTAACTACTAATATGCCGATCTTGCTCCACTTTTTCAAAAATGGCATCGACTTTATCCCTATGAGGCCGACCAGAGCAAGCTACATCTTTGACATCAAAATTCCCGGACTGAAAACGCTTGAAACAACTTTGTACTACTCTTACTGACACTGCATTAGGTCCATAAACGTGATAAATTTTTTTCGTGGCTTGAGTCGCATTTTTCCCTTTTTTGTAATAAAACTTCAGAATGTATCGAATTTCTTCGTTAGATTCACTCATTTTGACGGACAGAAAAACAATTGAAAAACAGCGGGAAAGAGTTTTTTATTTTTTATTTTTCTTTTTCTTAATGTCCTATAATATGTATTGATATTAAAACCAGCCAGATACAAATAGTACAACCAAAGAGATTTATCTTCAATTTTATACAAACAAAATACGAAGAAACATTTTCCCCGACCTATTAGTTTTATTTTATTATAACAAAACACTTATTTTATTAAAATCATTGAACGCTCAATGTTACGTATCCAAAATGGCGGTTAAGGAAATAATGAAACGCTCCGTGACTTAGCTTATTGACAATTCAAAAAATTTATAGAAACACCTCAAACTGTTATTTCCATACATTTGCCTAGCTGTCCGTTACCTGAAGCCCTTCTACCCGTGCGTTTTACGTCTTCGTTGACGTCTAACGAGTAGCTTGTTATAGTAACGGTTTGTTCATGTACCTACTTCGTACCTAATTTTACTGGCCGTACGAAATCGCAACGCTCCTTGATTATAGTAACCGGGTACCTTCTGATGGTAAGTGGATGTTGTGGCCCATAAACATTTACATTTATCATTGATTAAGAATCAAAATGCAGACGCGTGTTCACGCTTGAGGACTAAGATAGAATGCATCGTTTCCAGTAAAAAGGATCTCTGATCATCATCATCTTTATAGCCAATCACAAGTTTATATTGCATTGCTGAACATAGGCCTCCTCCAAAGAATGCCTCTAAGTACGGTCCAGGACAGGTCGTCACTTCATCTAATGGATGCCGCCCTACCCTTTGCTTGCCGGTACGAGGTTGCTACTCGAAAACCTTTCTTTCCCATTGGTTATCGGTTCTTCCATAGCTCGCTGAGCGACGCTGAGCTGACCTTGAGCGCCACATACGATGAGCAGTTAAGGACCACATCCCAATTAACGACGTACGACGCGTAGTGTTGCGAACAACTAGCGGAATTGGTGTGATATCACACTGGAAACACGCGCTAGTCGTACATTCTAGGTTTTGAGTTTTTTAAGTACACGTTACGACATGTGTCAACGTTGCCCAGCCGAGTTGGATCCGTCGATCGACTTCTCGGTCGATGTTTGTTCTAGGTTAACATACTCGTCAACAGTTTCGAGCGCTTTGCTTCCAGCAACTACCGGCATATGTGAAATAGGAGATGGGCAGCAGCATCTTCCAAAAAATAACTTAAAATAATAAAACTGCGGTTGCACAGCTCTTTACTAAGCTTTGATAAGCTGTGATGATAAAAAATAATTATTTTATTATATGTATTCATATTCACAGACTAGGCTCTACTATCACATGCTAAAGATTGACTATTATATCATTTGGAAATCATTGAAACTAAGTGCTTTGTACTGGTTCTGTATGTCTGCCAATGCTTTCCATCTAATTGTTAAAGTAAACATGTCGTTTATGAGTGGAGATGAGGAAGTCTAAAATGTAAGTCCGATTTCGTTATGATCAAACTCTTTTATTTGTCATCTCTTCGATTATACACATATTACTACAAACATTGGGCAAATAATGTGAGGTTGTTAGAGCAGTAAAGATTATACACGTCGCAAAGGGTGACTAAGGGACGCAACAGTGAACGGGCAATAGCTTCCAACTAAATAATAAACGCTAACTTAGTGCAATCAGTCTCCTCACCGAGCATGGTGATTATGACATTACAATGCTTGGAATAATGTTCTCAAATTAAAATTTCAACGAATCGTACATTAAGTTCATGTTAAGTTTTTGCTTCAGGAGAAATTAAGGTTCAGTTCAGTTGTTAAATTTATCCTTTAAATCACTGACATTTCTTGTCGAAATAATTTTTAAACGCTGTTTTCAAATAGACCACACATTTTAGACCACCACATACTAATCCATTATTCCAATAATTTGTCATTTAATTGCTTCTAAACGGCTCAAAATGCATTAACCTTGTAACATGTCGCATGCATCTTGTTTATCGCTTCACTAACCGCACGGTGTTGGCTAGGCGCTGTCGGAGCCGACTTCCACGACCACGCCCACGGCGCGAGGTGACTCCGCGCGCAAAGTGCGATAACTGCAGTGGACAAATAGACAACTTTATTTTCATTGAGGCAAGTATTTTTGCATGTGTGGTGAATGCAATAAAATGTTTCGTACTTCCATTACTAGAACAAATTGATGTGATATAGTGTTTTGGTGAGCGAACTTCGTTCGGCATTGGAAAAAACAACAATTATTTTAATTATTTGTGTTCTATAACCTATCTATATCTATATAGATAAACTTGAAAAGTAAAACATTATATATATACATAATTTCATCCAAACCCTTAGAGCCGTTTCCGAGAAATCAATTATACATAAAAGCTCTTCCTCACAGTTTGGTCACTCACAAGCATCTGGTGTTCAGACTGTAGCCTTTGGACCAATTGCATCACCATAACATTTGGTTGCCTTCTCGCAGCAATTTGCAAAAACGGTCTTGTCTGGGTGTAGTAATACGTCTTGGTCCTGGAGGTTTTTTCGGAATAGTTTTATGGAACGTAATACTATGAGTACGTAACGCAGTACGCCTGTTCTTACTAGTTTGGCCGGTAGACTTTCTGCTCTTTTCGGTAGGTGGCGCGATGAGTTTCACTTTTAAAACAATTATTAATAACTCGATCAGAGCGCCACCTATCTGATCCAGACTTTACGATTTTCTTTTTTGGCAGAAATCCAACATTAATTATTGTGAATATGAGTCATTTTAGTCCATAATTATAAAGAATTTGTTAATAAATTGAGTACAGCTTGACATATCAGATCCTGGCACAGCTCTTAATCATTGTCTCGACGAAACAGACATATTGTCTGAATATGACTTCAAGCAGCTAAGTCGTTCAGGAGTCATACTATCACCAACAGACCAACGATTATGTTATCATCTTTCTATGCAGTGTTATTTTTCAAAGAGTAGCCAAATTTTAAACTTAAGTTTAAATATATAATGATATACCGTTATTGCAGTTTTTGAAAATACGAGTAAATAAGGCTTCTACTTTTATTTGAAATTATCCCAAATTGAATGTGATTTATGGGCAACAACGTTTTTGTCTACCTATCGACCCTTACTAATGTGTGCGTGCGCAGTAAAATCAGTTAAAATAATGCATTACCACGCATTTTGAATTTAAAAGATAAAAAAGACAGAATGTTACTTATTCTGAACCTTCTCTGCAAAGTTGGCCGGTTATTGCAAAATAACCCTGTATATAAAAATAAATTGCTGTCCGTTAGTCTCGCTAAAACTCGAACACGGCTCGAACGATTTTGATAAAATGTTTTGTGTGTGTTAGAGAGGGTCCCTGTATGGTTTAGATTCACAAATGTACTCGGTAGGTGGCGCTGCTGTCGATATCCAGAAATGGCCCGTGCGAAGCCGGGGCGGATCGCTAGTATTTTATAAACATGTATCTTTTAAATTAATTCCATAATTTTCTCAAATCCTAAGCAGGTGATATTACTTTATTTTCACGTCAATATTTAATGTATTGTGATCAGCTTAACGATTAAATAGATTTAGTTAAATGTCGTATAATGAGGATATCGATTAAACATTTTATCTTCGAAAAAATTTGTGCAATCTTTCTATTCTACCAATTAAATGTCTATACGTTATAAATTATAATAGTTAGACCTATTATAAATTATGTCCTTTATTCTTAAGACGTTTGATTAGTTTGAGGATATCCAGAAACAGTGACATTTATTTAAATTGTTAAAATAATGTACATATTTGGAAAATATAAAACGATATGTCCCAAAGTGAAAAAGAATGAAATGTTGTTATAATGGTAGTAACAATCGAAATCGCTCAAGTCTTATGTTATGGAAATACAAATTTTTAATTGTGTAAACTATGCTTAATCCCTGTAAATACTGTGTGAACAGGAAACTGTGTTACATACATATTTCAATTATTGAAATATTAATAAAAAAGTAAAGTTATGTGTTTCATGTTTCCTATGTCTATTCTCATTTTTATCAGATTTCAAAACAAAGAGGAAGTTTTCTTATATTTTGTACCTATGCTTTTTTTTCGTGTGTACTTAATAAAATTAATAAAATTTCTATTTATATATTCTATATAAAAAATTATCCCCTATTTTGTCACCCTAATAGGTGGAAAATGGGGGATAGATTAAACTCAGGGTTGGTTGTGTATAAATTTTAAGAAAAATTACCACCTCTTAGGGTGACAAAATAGGGGATAATTTTTTTAATATAGAATATATAAATAGAAATTTACTATTGTCTTATACCTTGGTACACGTTACGCTCCCGCAACCGATGCGGGTGCGGGTAAATATCGCTCCAAGAAATCCTAGCGTAAGGATGACAATAGTGCACGTGATGGTAAGTAGATACTGTGGCCCATAGACATCTAACCTACAATTATCCTCGATTAAAAAATAAAAAACGTTTTCACCCCTGAGGAATAAGATGGAATGCTTCGTTATCAATAAGAAGGGTCTTCGGTTCTCTATACACTCATTATAAGAAACACAGCAGTGTTATGCTGCTATTTCACGCTGGTATTCTGTGAGAACGTGGTCCTTTT
The DNA here is from genome assembly GCA_029286625.1 of Parnassius orleans. Taxonomy (NCBI): domain Eukaryota; kingdom Metazoa; phylum Arthropoda; class Insecta; order Lepidoptera; family Papilionidae; genus Parnassius; species Parnassius orleans. The sequence continues at coordinate 1,085,980 of JAGSMP010000022.1, read as the reverse complement.
CCGATCGAGCCAACAAGTTTGGTCGTTAACACCTTGTGCAATGCAGCAGAGCTATGTGTGTTTTGAATTCTGTGTTCGATCACTTCCTTCTCTTAGATTGGTGTCGGTGCATTCTAGGTACCTACTGAAATCGGTTAACTGCTTTATATTCTATATTGTGTACACTTTAAAATCTTTACGCTACTTGCGACAATTTTCACCCATGCTCCTTGAGCATCTCTTTTAGTCTTATTGCATTTCTTTCTCTCTCAAATAAAATATAATTTGCGCATGTTTCCACCCCGTGACGCTGCTGTAGTGGTATTCTTGTTTCTAATGTTGTTTTACCAAAGTAAACAGCATAAAGCAATGACTTGCTTAGGTTCTGTTACTAGGTGAAACTGCTCACTTCTGTACTGTAGCTACTATCCGAGTCCTGGTAGACATTTACTCTCATTTTACTGTGTATTTGTAGGTATCTCCACTATTTTCACCAATTTCTGTTTCCGATGAAGAATAGCAGACCTGCATACCTAGATGTAATAGTCAAAGAATATGTGGACTCTGCGTACTCTCAGCGCTTCTAAACAATGTGCATGAGAAGAAAATCTTGATTACTTAAAATTAATTTTGCGTATTTGTCTAAGCATTTTGGGCAGAATGGTAGGAGTAATAAATAATGTTAAGAGAAAATAAACTCGCTGGCGTCAATCTTCGGTCGTCACAAAGGCTTCGCTAATTTGATTTCACGTCTGACTACGTACTTAAAGGCTGAATTGACGTTAGTAAATTTGATTATTTTGTAGTAGAGTAGATTACGAGAAAACCGAAATCAAAAATAAATACGAGTGATAAATGTTTCGTTTATTATAAATCTAACAGGAGTTGGCTAAAAAAACGAATTTACTTCTGCCGAGCTCGACTTGCTCATTTGTGCCATGTATCGAAATATTGAAATCATTTTCTTTGTGTGTTTTTAATTTTAGAATGTCGTTTTCGTGTTTTTCATCATCCTCAAAAGCCTAATAGCTACTCCCGTTGCATGGATGATATGCGGTAGTTCGCAGGCACATTGACGAACGCAATAACAAACGTTTTACAACTTTGACGGTGCTGCCCGGTCGCTGTCTATTGGAAATCAAGCGATCTTTCTTGAATTTCGCATACTCACTACTTACGAAATGACAGGAGGCCTGTGCCCAGCAGTGGGACGTATATACAGTGTGTCTGGTCACGACCTAGCGATAATTTAAGGTTACAAAATATACCTAATTTCATCGACGAAAACACCCATATGGGGTCTACCCCCCTCCTGTCGGAATGGCCGCCATTTAATTTTTTTTATTCTTGTAGATACCTCTGCCAAAGATGCAGATTTCTCTGGACAGAAAGGTCCTACAGATGTAAAAAATGTTATTTAAAAGGTAAAAATAGCATCTATCAAATAAAAATAAACATCATGGAAAGTTTTCCCTACAAAATATCTTAAAACATTTACAATGCTAATTTAAGTTAAAAAAATTGACTATTTTTTTTATTTTTCTTAACATACTTCAAAAACTAGCACATTGATACTAAATTTTTTAATACTGTCCTAATACTTAAGGATATTACTTACAAATTGACATTAAAATTATTGTTCTTAATTGCATAACTCGAGAGTTAGGGCTGTTTGAATATGACCCTTTTGCGAGGGTTATGTATGTAGAGCCTCATTAAGCGCTATTAATTTTCGACAATGGATTAAATAAAAATACACTATAACTTTTAAGAAACTTTTAATGGCATTAAGTATTATTATTAATTTAATAATTGTTCAAAATGTCACCTCTATTCTGTAGACAGGCCACTGACCTTACAGCCATTTGTTGTGTGGCCCTTGATATTAAGACTATGTCGGATCTTATGTCATCCGCAATCGTCATTATTTTGTCGAGCAGTTCTTGTCTGCTATTTGGGACTGTAGCATAAACCCTTTGCTTCATCCATCCCCATAAAAAATAATCCAGAGGTGTTAAATCCGGAGAGCGAGGTGGCCAAGCTACCGTTCCACCACGTCCTATCCATGGTGAATAATTTTCATTAAGAAAAGCTCTCACAGCACGTGCGTAGTGAGGTGGTGCACCGTCCAACTGTAGCCACATGCGCCTTCGGTTGATTACTGGTAATTCCTCCATGATTTCTCTAAATGTGTTCCTTAGAAAATCTAAAAATCTTGGGCCATTCATTGTATTTGGTTATTCAGTTGGTCCAATTAATTTGTCGTCAATCATAGCCGCCCACATTTACTGAAAATTCATGTTGAAATTTACTGGGCCTTACTGCATTTGGATTTTCTTGCATCCATAAATGCTGGTTTCTATGGTTTATAATACCAGCTCTTGTAAATGTCGCCTCATCGGTCCACATGATTTTTTTACAAAACGTCGGTTGACGTCGCACAACCGTTGAACCACGAGCAAAAGTGGCTCGCACAGCATAGTCTGGCTCTCGAATATCTTGCACGCGACGAAAATGGTACGGATGCATGCCTTCGCGTTTTAAAATTTTCCACGCAACCCATTTTGACAAATGCAGCATCATTGCTATTCGCCTTACACTGAGCCTGGGATCTCGGTAAATAAGTTGAAGAACTTCTTCTGCTTGCACTGACACTATGCGGGAGCGTTCATTTGGCGGCCTTTGGATGCCATATTGCGACAATCTTAAGTGAATGTCAACAAAAGTTTGTCGACTGGGTGTAAGCCGGTCGGGATACCTCTGACGATACATTCGTACGGCGGCAGCAGCGCTTCCATTACATCTGCCATACACGAAATGCATGTCAGCTATGTGATGAGACGAATAGTTAGACATGTTTTTATCCGAAAAGTACGTAGTCACTGCAAACTACAACAAACTCAGCAGAATATCTCGGTGAAGGAATAGCTCACAAAACGGAACGGAATAGTAGCGATCGCAACTCAGAGCGGAGGACAACTGATCTAACAAACATTTATCTTCGATACCTGAGCTGGTCAAACATGATTTTTTGTCCTACTTATTCACCGCCCTAACAATAATACAAATCATTTTTCGTCCTTGTCACATAAACCCTATTCAATGTAGCAGGTAGCTCTACATGGGTTTGGGACCGTCGAAAAGGGTCATATTCAAACAGCCCTAACTCTCGAGTTATGCAATTAAGAACAATAATTTTAATGTCAATTTGTAAGTAATATCCTTAAGTATTAGGACAGTATTAAAAATTTAGTATCAATGTGCTAGTTTTGAAGTATGTTAAGAAAAATAAAAAAATAGTCAATTTTTTAACTTAAATTAGCATTGTAAATGTTTTAAGATATTTTGTAGGAAAACTTTCCATGATGTTTATTTTTATTTGATAGATGCTATTTTTACCTTTTAAATAACATTTTTTTACATCTGTAGGACCTTTCTGTCCAGAGAAATCTGCATCTTTTGGCAGAGGTATCTACAAGAATAAAAAAATTAAATGGCGGCCATTCCGACAGGAGGGGGTAGACCCCATATATGGGTGTTTTCGTTGATGAAATTAGGTATATTTTGTAACCTTAAATTATCGCTAGGTCGTGACCAGACACACTGTATAGATTACTTTAACTGCTGGCTGTTACTTTAACTGCTTACGACAATCACACGGTTTTGATGCGGTGGTAGCGGGTGGAAATGTAAATTCACAACCGCCGCATCTCCAAGCCATCACAACCTTACTATTATATTGTAGTAAAAATATTATATTTAATATTTTTATATTTTATAAATTTGTAAAAATAATTCTATTTCATATTTTTACAAATTTCAATTACATTGCATTTACCTATTTGATCAGTTAGTAAAATGTTGATCAAGCACTGATTTATAAAGAGTAAATAAAGCTAAATGTCCCCGCTTTGCGTTCGAGTTGTGAAAATAAGGCCTTTTACCTGTTGTCTCGGTGCGGTGGGTTAACGTTAAATGTTAACCGATTTACGGGTCGTTTTATTTACCCGTGACACTAGTGATTATAATTCGATTGACACTTTGGAATCCTTCCTTCACTACAGTCCCCCCGTGCCCATGAATGGTGCAAAGCACCTGAAACGTCGAGATTAAAAAAGCGTGTTAAAAATGGGCGGTTTTCCACTCGCCGGCACGGCATTGGCACAGCACCGGCACGGGCCGGTGCCGGGGCTCCGTTTTTCCACTAGGCCGTTGCCGGTGCCGATCTACGCTCGGTTTTTGGGCAGTACTATCACAGACTTCAGTTTTACAACACGTAAAATGATCTAGTCAAGTCGTCGTATTTGTTTGTTATATTCTCTTACATTTATGGCGAAAATATAATCAACGCAGAAAAGTCAATTTTTGAATTCATCCAATCTTAAAAATAAGATACTTAGAAGGAACACAAAAAAAAAATAAAGAGACGTAATAAAATTAAACAATATAAGTAAATCTAATACAGATTTAATGCGTCTCCTGAAGTACTTGGTAAAATTTTCTACATTTAAAAATATAACATAAGTTCGAACCAAACTTCAGTCAGTAATTGAGAATGACGAAAATAAAACTGGCGATATATCTGTTATATATGTTGATATATATCTGAAAAATGAAGAATTACCTAAAAGGGTGTATGTATATGTACTTAAAATTGAAAAATTTAAAGCACGTTCAAGAGACCATATTTTTTCCTAGAGATCTGATTTATTTTAAAAATAAATTTGATGGTATTTGTTTATTATGGAGTAAAATTTATCGTAACTAATTAATGATTTTCGTTTAATATTGATAAAGTCAGTATTTTGAATAATTCTAGTCTCTGGTTTAAGGGTAAAATATTCGTGGACCCCTTAAATAACAGGTCAAGTAGACCCACCGGTTCCTTGGGGCAAAAAAACTATGTACTTCGTACTCGTGTGTATACTTTTATAAAAATAAGACAAATGGTTCGACATATATTAGGAAAATTACATTTTAAAATTATTTGTTTTACTATTATTGTTTTTTTTTAAACGAAAAACTTGTATGAATAATTTCTTTTTTCCACAGGGTCTTCGCGCCGTGTAAGGAGACTTTAAAAACATACAAGATTTTTTTTTGCTTTGTTTATTAGATTCAATACGTTCTTAAGTACCTATATTCGATATTACCAACTATTTAAACGAACTATAGTGATTAATTTTTACCGTGACAGACACATTAACTAAGTTACCGACCCCAGCTATGTTGTTATGCAATTTGAATGGGCATTGTGCATTTTAATGTTTTCCGTTTTGTGATATTACCGACATACGTATTTGTGATTTATTATTGTAATTTATTATTAACAAGCACGCAATAAGCCCTTAATATTCATATAAGAATGAGCAATGGTCACTAGCACTAATTTACCAAACTGTCGAAATTAGAGTCGGCTCCATAATTATGTAGCTCCGATATGTTTAAGTGAACACAAGGTGCTTGTAGTAAGTACTTCATATAAAGTGTAAACACGAGTGCTGTGCCCTCTAGTTCGTTAGGCGTACGGCTCTTTATTCTCGGCATGATCTAACGCTTGTATATTCCATCCATTTACAATAATCGATATTATTACGTTTAGAAAATTGAAGTAATGCCGTATTTGGTAATCATTTTGATAAGTAGCTCTACCCTTAAATATTATTCAGACTTATTTGAGCGATTATAGATTATACACACATTCGCGGATAACCGTTTTCAGGAACTTATGAAATTGATCGTATTATTATTCGTGTACCTTACCTCAGAGAAATAAGATTGGGTAGTTAAATTGACTGCAAATCTATCACATAATTTTAGTTCATTTAATATACTACCCAAGCAGCACACAAGCGTTATGAACATCAATATACCAGCCCACATAGAACTTAGAGTTCTTTTATATATATATAAGAGTGTTGAAAAGAGGTTGTATCCTTATAACAGTGGTTTATGAGTTATAATACAGCTCAAGCTGTATAAAGTCTGTATTATGGGATCTAAGTAAGCTTAGCGTTCTTAATCAGAATATGAAAACTCTAGTATACAACTTTAAGTATTTTGTAACACTTGAATCTGATTTTATCATTCATTCATTCATCACTCAAATGTTATTTCTGAATAATGGTGTATGCAAACTCCCTTCTAAATCTTATTTTTATGGTGTAATTGTACACTCTTGTAAATACAGTAGTTTTATGACTTCTGTCTATGAAGGTGATATAAAACTACAAAAATGAATAACAGCCATATTACAATTTAAATCTGTATAAGTGATAGAATATCGCCATTTTGCATGCGTTGCGTGTTTATATTGTGCTAGCGAACAAAATTAATTTGTTACCTATCAATATGTGGGAAAAAAAAGAAAAATACCAAATCTTTTTCTTTTTTCCCACATATTAGTTATAAGATCATGTTAAATGTAATTAAAAGTTATCCGATACTGTTCCCAAGACAAGGTTTTTCATCTTTTATAAGTATCTCTAAAGAGAATTATATGTTATGTTGAAAAAACTGCTCTACAGCGTAAGTAATAAAAATATTCTATTATACAACTGATTAAAAACCAATGGCGGCTTGATAGAATCCATAACATACATAGTACAGCTACTAAGCGAAACACCGTTTAGGCTGTTTAGCAAATTGTCGCCATTTTAGGACCCATAATTTTTTTTAAATATAATTTTAGGAATATTAGACATTATTTTTAGCCTATACCATTATTTTCAGTTTGACTAATGATCACTGTGTCCCAATGTGCCTTCATATCCATTAATTTTTTTTTTTATTCTAACCTATACAACCGATATTTAGTTACCGTATACCGTATTTTGCCCTTATATTATTTTGTTATTTTGCTGGCGCTGCAATTTTTTGATAGAAAAAACATATATATAAGTTTACCGTAAATCTAATTTTGCACGTTAACTTCATCAATTATCACCGTCAAAACTCAACTCCAATCCGAGTATAATATAAATATGTTAAATATATTTTTTTACTCTGACATTAAATGTCGCCATCATTCAATAAAGTATATAAATACAATCTAGTCATCGAAAATAAAGTTCTTTTTGTTTTATATTCATTTGTAACTCCGTCCAAAACCCAATTTAGAGCGCTTATATTTAAAAGTTACTTATAAGACAATATCTGTAGTATAATAGTTTCCTTGCACACCAAATAACAGCTGTAATACAGCTATTATACATCCTCTTTTGTGTTTGTACAGCTACTGTACAGCGCTACTAACGCATAAAGCTGCATAATTTGTGCCAATTTTTTACTTATAAGAACTGTATAAGCGCTTATACAACCTTTATAGCCAGAAAATACAGCCTCTAGTATAAAAACGAACTACGATACAGTTCGTATACAGCTTGCATGCTGCTTGGGTATGATAGTTTTATAAACATTAGAATAACATCACAATTTCGCCCGACTTCAAATATAATGACGACTGCTATACTTCGGTTGTCAAATAACATAATTCCTCTGCTGCTGCTAAGCATCTACTTAATGCAAGTGATTCCAGTTTGAATTATTTATTCAAATCCCAATAAGGTACAAGTACGACCAATGATTAAGTTTCCGAAAATAATAGAACTAGAATTATTTAAGAACTACCTTAGTCCATAGACTTGTAATTGAATATTTTTTACGCCTTTTGAGCAGATCTGTTGCAATGGATTATGGAATGTCCGAGAATAAAGAGCTCTGCACCAAATCTTATTAGAAAAATTCATCGAGTAATAATCTGTGTAACGGATGTGGAAATTTGAATAGACTTTTACAGGAGATGAATTTATATTCAGCGAAGGTTGTAGAAGATTAGAATGGTGTGACCAAACAAGGCGAATGTAGCTAATGCAATCTCGAAGTGTGTGTCCTAGCATTACGTTAAATAAATGTATGACCAATCGCCTAAATGTTTTCGAACATAGATAACAAATGACTGTTATACTTGTAAAGAAAAATAATAATCTATATTTTTTTATTTAGCTAATCTGTCGTTAGGGTAATTGAAAATATTTCGTGTTCAAACAATGTTCGGTATAGAAATTCTGAAATAAATTGTATTATAGCACGTTTGTAGAAATATAATATTTGGTGATCTTTACTAAAAAGCGTACATTAGGATTTTCGATCTAGTGCGAGTTTTACATGTCGAACATCAATTAGATTTATTCAATTTTTGTCTGAATTGTTTGGGTATATTGTAATGGAATGCTTAATGTATTCGTAAAAGCAAAAAAGGAGATTTGGAGAGGCAACATCGACGTACAAAATAAAGTTAATTCGTTAATATGATGTAGTGTGTGTATAAATGCCCCATTGGAACTATGATTTATTTATAGTTAGTTATAATAAGGGTCGTTTGGATTTGTCATGCATAATAAACTTTTTTTTACTTTTTTTCCAACCGATGCGCATTTCGAGTGGCTTGGTTTGACGAAACCAGAATCTGTTAAGAGTAATTTTTTATTATATTAGTGGGGTTTCTGTCTTGCTAGAGTTGAATAGTTAGTTTTGATTCGCCAATATTGAAGGGCTGTAATGATGATATTATTGTCAAGCGTGTCTTATCGTGTCAGTTTATATACCCCTATACCAGCCATGGGCACAAGCACTTATAATGAATCAAGATTTTATTTATTTATTTTATTTTAAACATAATCATATCGTTCATATGTACCGGTGCCATAATCTAGAATACTATGTTCGAATCATATTTTTTTTATATTATTATTTGTAGATTGTAAGTGTAGGTATTAACAGAGAATCCTTATTTAATCTTTATTTACAAATTATGTTTGTTTTTTAACTATAAGCTTCATATTTTGCACAAATATTTTTTTAAGTTATAGGTATCAAAAATATCTGGGTTTAAAGATTTTCAGTAATATAATCAATTATTCGTTAAATGACAAATTGTACATTTAGATGCGTGTGGTCTAACACAACACGATCAGTTCAATAATTTCCTTATCCGAAAGTCCGTTGTCCATCTATGTACAAATTACAAACTTAAATAAATCTATCACATCTCACGAGTTGAAACTCTGCTGTTGTGCGAATAGTATGTAAAATTTTGATGGCCATTACAAATTATACTAAATCGCCCTTATTCCCTTTGTGTTAAGTAAATAAAGGTCAAATGTATACCATAAGAGACATGTACGCACTGAGTGAATCACAGTCTTTTCTATGTATGTATGTGTATTGACGTGGTTTTTATTAATGTATATTCATTAAAAATAAAAATAAAAAAGATGTTTTATTGCCTTCCTTTAATCCTTCACTCTGTGTCCTACTTGAACGAACTCAACATGAACGCGGAGTGGCGCAAGGCGTCACAAATACACGATACATCAATCAGCGATCGTGTCCGCGAGAGGCTACGCTCGTGATCGTTGTCGTCGTCGTCGTCGTCGTCGCTGCATTGACTGCAAGGATGGACGTAAGATATTTTTAAAGAACATGTTTTATATAAATACTCTTACTATTTCGATTATTTTAAATTATTTTTTAATCTTCCTCCCATTCACTCATTCACGGTACAATAATATTATACGGTTGTGTCAAACTTTTTGATAGAAGTTAGGGTAATAAATGAGCACATTATCCTGATGGCTATTTAGTGCCAATTTGGACGGAGGATCGTCTATCTTCGATTAAGAATCAAAATTCAGATGTTTTGTTTTCTCTGAGGACTAGCATAAAAGTTTTTAAAATCATAATATCTATAAGGGCGTCAGCTGCGTTAAGCAAGATCTCGCGCCGCCGCGGTTACACGTAACTGGCTCTGTCGCGTGCAAAACCTTCGCACACGCCGCGGGATCCGTTATTAACGGTCTAGTTTCTGTAAAAAGCCAAAAACTAACATCACTGCTGTTAGCCTTTTTGCTTTTGTGATGGTAATGACGATGATGATAAGAAAAGATCATGCAGAATTTTAGATTCAAAAAAATATGTCGGATATTTTTGAAGGTTATTATCACGTCTATCATATTATTATTGTGATGCGTGAAGAATTATTAACAGTTAAAGTGTTGCATTCGGGTCAAAGCTCAGTGCAACGTAAGACACGATTTCGATGTATTAGAAAGGAACAAGTTTTTGTACACGTACCCTCATCAACAGAATCTAGGGATAAATTATTTACGGCTTTATAGTTTAAAATCTTTTTAGTTTCCATAAAAAGTTTATATACAGATTGAAACCTCTTTTATTCTATTTTCAAAATTTAAAAATGTGAATAAAATAAAACAAAAAACAAAATACGGCGGCAAAATTGTTAGTAATTGATTACGTCAAGGAAAATTAAAATTGTTCTACTAATATTAATGAAAAGGGATTAGATTGTTTTTCTTTTTTAATTTAACGTGCCGTGTAAGCTTTAAGAGTCATGTCACGTCGTTATTTGAGTCGAGATGAAATGTTACGAGCCGTGGCCATGTTAGAGAATTGTGGAGGCCCTACACACCAGCCAAAACGTGATATCAATGTTGTGGTCACGTTATCGTAGTACTGGGGATGTGGCTAAACGGCACACGGTTACGGGTAGATATCGTGTTACTACGCAGAGACAAGATCGATTTCTCCAAATGACCGCCAGAAGACAACCCAATATCACAGCTATGCAACTACTACAATGGCTCCAGGAGGACCACCAGCTACTGGTAAGCGACCAAACCGTGCGAAGGAGGTTACATGAAGTTGGTCTTAATGTTCGAAGACCGCTACGTGTTCCAGCATTGCGACGTGACAATCGCGGTCGGCGGCTTTCCTGGGCTCGGGAGCATTTACCATGGAGTGACGAACAATGGTCTTTGGAGCTGTTCACCGAGGGGTCCCGGTTTGGGTTTCATCCGGATTCACAAAGAACACGTGTTTGGAGAACTCCAGGGAGAGTTAGCCATCTACGGCACCCTCAGGAGGTCCACTCATACCAAGGCGGGACAATCATGGTGTGGGCAGGAATTCATCTTGGCGGACGAACCCAGCTCGTTTGAATCCAAGGCAGCATGACTGCACAAAAATACCACGAGGAGGTAGTAGAGTCTGTTATTATCCCGCACAGAATCCAAATGGGCCAAGAATTTCTACTCATGCACGATAATGCTCCTTCCCATACGGCGTGGCTGGTGTCGGCCGCTCTCCGAGACCACGATATTCAAGTTTTGGATTGGCCTGCACAGTAGCCCGACTTGATCCTATCGAGTATGCCTGGTACATGTTACAACGAAAAGCTTTGAGACATTTCCCGCCAAATTTGACGGCGGAACAACAACTTTACGAACACTTGCAAAGAACATGGGATATCATACCGCAGCAAAACATTGAAAAAAAAATTTACGAAATGTTTTTTATTTTTTATTAAAGATCTCAAAATAACCTATCATTCTTGATGAAGAAAATTCTTCATAGATTTTTAGATATTTGATGAAATATAAAATATCCCCACATTCTGTTGATATGTGTTGATATGTTACAGATGACTGCTATAATTCAAGTTACGTTTAAAGAAAAATGTTATAACTTTTTTTTATCAACAGATCAGTTGCATGTAGTGTAACTTTTTTTATAGAATAAGTATGACAAAAGAGTACACAGTCCACATGATGGTAAGTAGATGCTGTGGCTCATAAACATCTAAGTACATTTGTCATCGATTAAGAATCCCTGAGGACTAAGATGGAAAGTTAATGAATGAATGAAAGTAAATGAATCAAAACAATAAAATGTATCTTAGATGTGTTAGATGTGTTAGATATAGCTTTATCGGACTCAAGCCGTTGTTAACGCAGCGCCGCTAGTACTATTTAACCGTGCTCTGCCGATACGGCAGAAAGGCCCTCCTGGCCAAAGCCAGTCCCAGGTGGTGTTTAGTGGGTATAGGCAGTTACGTTTCTTAGTGAGTCCCACATAACCACTCAGCCGGCTGCGTGGAATGCTAAGAGCATTCACCACCTTCCTCCCCCGCTTCCCGGAGGGTAGCCCTTTACTTTGCTTCTAGGCGCAAAAAAAAGTGTACATGTACTGTCGAGCCGTGCGTAATGAGCATCACTGTCGTTAGAATTCGTTTGCCAATTCCTCATTTTGTCATGGGATATGGAAAATTCTATCTTTGATATCTCATATTTCAAAGTATTGAACAGACTTGTAAAACTCAAAATAATAAACAAAAGTTTTAAATTTTATCCATAAAAACAGGAACAATAACGCCAACACCTACTATCGCGAACATAAACATATTATATAACGCGTAATAATCGGCTCATAATGTGGGATATATAGCAAGTGAATTCTATAAAGACAGATATGCTCGTCAATTAAAGTTACTCTGAACTGATATTTTATATCGAGTGTACTTTCACGAGGCATACAGTCCGCATCACGCAGTGGCGCTCATATAAAAAAGCATATAAATGTAACATACTTTATTTTTTGTAGTATTAATAATTCCGTACAAAAAATAATAAATACCGCGCAAAGCAGGAAATATTAGAAATGATTCTATAAAAAGTTTTGAAATGGGTGCTAAATTGTTTTTAGTTTATTGTAGTTGTAGTATACTTTATTTTTAGTATTTCCTGCTTTGCGCGGTGTTTATTATTTTTTGTACGGAATTATTAATACTACAAAAAATAAAGTATGCTACAACTACAATAAACTAAAACCAATTTAGCACCCATTTCAAAACTTTTTATCGAATCATTTCTAATATTTCCTGCTTTGCGCGGTATTTATTATTTTTGTAAGGAATTATTAATACTACAAAAAATAAAGTATACTACAATAAACTACAAACAATTTAGCACTTATTTCAAAACTTTTTATTAAATTAATTCTAATATTTCCTGCTTTATGGTATTTATTATTTTTGTAAGGAATTATTAATACTACAAAAATAAAGTATACTACAATAAACTACAAACAATTTAGCACCTATTTCAAAACTTTTATCGAATTATTTCTAATATTTCCTGCTTTATGGTATTTGTTATTTTTTTACGGAATTATTAATACGACAAAAAAAGTATACTACAATAAACTACAAACAAGTTAGCACCCATTTCAAAACTTTTTATAGAATCATTTCTAATATTTCCTGCTTTGCGCGGTATTTATTATTTTTTGTACGAAATTATTAATACTACAAAAAAAAAGTATACTACAATAAACTACAAACAACTTAGCACCTATTTCAAAACTTTTTATCGAATCATTTCTAATATTTTCTGCTTTGCGAGGTATTTATTATTTTTTTGTACGGAATTATTAATACTACAAAAAAATAAATTATACTATAACTACAATAAACTAAAAACAATATAGCACCCATTTCAAAACTTTTTATCGAATCATTTCTAATATTTTCTGTTTTGCGAGGTATTTATTATTTTTTGTACGAAATTATTAATACTACAAAAAATAAAGTATACTACAATTAACTACTAACAATTTAGCACCTATTTCAAAACTTTTTATCCCATTAATTCTAATATTTCCTGCTTTGCGCGGTATTTGTTATTTTTTTGTACGGAATTATTAATACTACAAAAAAAGTATACTACAAATAAATTACAAACAAGTTTGCACCCATTTCAAAACTTTTTATAGAATCATTTCTAATATTTCCTGCTTTGCGCGGTATTTATTATTTTTTGTACGAAATTATTAATACTACAAAAAAAAAGTATACTACAATAAACTACAAACAACTTAGCACCTATTTCAAAACTTTTTATCGAATCATTTCTAATATTTTCTGCTTTGCGAGGTATTTATTATTTTTTTGTACGGAATTATTAATACTACAAAAAAATAAATTATACTATAACTACAATAAACTAAAAACAATATAGCACCCATTTCAAAACTTTTTATCGAATCATTTCTAATATTTCCTGCTTTGCGCGGTATTAATTATTTTTGTAAGGAATTATTAATACTACAAAAAATAAAGTATACTACAATTAACTACAAACAATTTAGCACCTATTTCAAAACTTTTTATCGAATTATTTCTAATATTTCCTGCTTTGCACCGTATTTGTTATTTTTTGTACGGAATTATTAATACTACAAAAAAGTATACTACAATAAATTACAAACAATTTAGCACCCATTTCAAAACTTTTTATAGAATCATTTCTAATATTGCCTGCTTTGCGCGGTATTTATTATTTTTTGTACGAAATTATTAATACTACAAAAAATAAAGTATACTACAATTAACTACTAACAATTTAGCACCTATTTCAAAACTTTTTATCGAATTATTTCTAATATTGCCTGCTTTGCGAGGTATTTATTATTTTTTGTACGGAATTATTAATACTACAAAAAAAGTATACTACAATAAATTACAAACAAGTTAGCACCCATTTCAAAACTTTTTATAGAATCATTTCTAATATTTCCTGCTTTGCGCGGTATTTATTATTTTTTGTACGAAATTATTAATACTACAAAAAAATAAATTATACTATAACTACAATAAACTAAAAACAATATAGCACCCATTTCAAAACTTTTTATCGAATCATTTCTAATATTTTCTGCTTTGCGAGGTATTTATTATTTTTGTACGGAATTAATACTACAAAAAGTATACTACAATAAATTACAAACAAGTTAGCACCCATTTCAAAACTTTTTATAGAATCATTTCTAATATTGCCTGCTTTGCGCGGTATTTATTATTTTTTGTACAGAATTATTAATACTACAAAAAAATGAAGTATACTACAATAAACTGCAAATAATTTAGCACCCATTTAAAAAAATTATCTAATCATTTCTAATATTACCTGCTTTGCGCGGTATTTATTGTTTTTTGTACGGATTTTTTAATTTATATACCGTTTGTGAAACGCTCCCGAAAACGAAAACAGATGATAGTACTAAGGATACCTATGATGATGGGTCACAAAGAAATTCGATCCCGAGGAAAAAAAAATCATCTTTTCACGTTTTATTAACTTTATTCACGCTCCATCATGTTAGTACAGTTAAATGAAACGATATTTCATTAAAAACGCTCCCGAAAACAAAAACAGATAATAGTACTAAGGATACCTATGATGATGGGTCACAAAGAAATTCGATCCCGAGGGAAAAAATCATCTTTTCACAACGTTTTATTAACTTTATTCACGCTCCATCATGTTAGTACAGTTAAATGAAACGATATTTCATTAAAAAAAATCATGAAAGTGAAACTTAAAAAAGAAAATCAGCTGACAATAGGGTCAATATCCTCGCGGGCGCCGAACTCTTATCTAGATCGGTACGAAACAATGCATTAGGTATACTACTCACTCTACCCTTCCCTTTCACACACGCGCTGCCTCGTGTCGCCTCGCGCTGTGGAATTTACATGTCAGCGTTGCCAACATGTGGAATTCCCAAATTGCGGGGAATTTAAAGTTGGTTGGGGATTGGCATTATGCGGGGAAAATGCGGGTATTTTGAAAATCGATAGCCAGGGCCAAGTCAGAACCTTTTTTCAAGAAATTTAAATACTTCTCTTAACATTTTGTTACGTTACTTATGAATATCGAATGACTCCCTTTTTTAATTATCTTCATTTTGCACCACATTTAAGTTTTGCATTTATTTCGGCAACTTTTGTGTATAATTTAATGCTTTTTATTTCTTTATTTTTTAATTTTAAAGAAAAAAATGTTAGTTAAGAAGTAAATCTTATAAAATTAGATGAAAATTAATTCTTTTCTTAAAATAAAATTAAGGGGAATTTATGGGGAATCTGTTGAAGTTTTGTCCTTAAATTAGGGAATTTGACATGAATTTTCGAGGAATTTGACAAATTGGTGTTGGCAACGCTGCCATGTTGCACCGAAATTTAGTTTGCCGGCGACATAAGAATTAGAGGCGGCAATCACTATAAAACTTGCAAGTAATTTTTAATAATTTAGACGTACCACTTTTTAAATTCAAAGTATTTGTCGGATTAAATACGGAAAGTCAATTAAAATAAAGTAAAAGTATTATTTTTTACATTAATTCTGATAGATTAATTAACTGTCGATCATAATTGCAATTGATTTTAACTATTAAATTATTCAGTACCATTTCATTTTTCTATTTTCTTATACAAAATCAAAGATAACGATGAAATAGTGTTTATAATTGTGTAGGTACTGAGTACCCAATTAGGTACGTTTATTAATTTCAATAATTTTTGTAGTAAAGAACTGCTTGTTGCGTCAGGGTACAATTGATTGTGTAATTGTATTAAAAATGACAACCATAACTTCTAAATTCCATATGAAGACTAGTCGTAGGGATAACTAAACTTATAAATAAAATAAATGTTGGCGATGTCGTTACGATTTAACGGTCTGTGGAGTCCTCACTCCTCAGTGCTTCAAGGACGTTACCTCGTGCGCATTTGTTTTGGCGGGATTGATTAATAATTTTACTTTTTGAGACAGTTCCGTGTTGACTATCACGAGCGACAGTTCAATTGCTTTGTTTATTAAATTATTGTCGTTGTTACTTGTTATTTATTACTTAATGATATTATTCTTGTTGTTACGTTTTGTGTTTTTTGTTTTGTTTTAATAATGCCTAACGCGTAGGTACGTTTATAGTGCTCGTGAATACGGCAACATGTTAATGTGGCTTGGAGAATCTCATAAGGCCACGGAGGATCGGTAAGTTGTTTCATACCTCATTTTTTTTAATTAACTTAGTACTGAACTGATCTGAATAGGTACATAACTGAATACATCAGCATAATAAACATACCTACACAATGGATAAAAAAGCATGACTCTAACCCTGTTAACATTTAATTTAAGTATTTTTTTCATTAGCGGGGAATCGAACCAGTTATTTGGTTTATTTAACCTGTGAATTCGAATTAAAGTGGCTACGTGGAGACAAGCACAGTAGCAAAATAGTAGGTTAAGTAGATAAGTTAGGTATTTAGACAAGTGTTGTAAATTATTAGGTATTGTGGTACCATCGCTAGTTGCGGGCCGCGCGGATTCGGCGTTTGCGCGTACATTGACCCCTAGTCAGCTGATTGTAATTCAGTAATTCCACTGCTGGTTTTATGTTTCTGTATTTTCATGATTTTTTTAATGAAATTATCGTTTCATTAGCTGTACTAACATGATGGAGCATGAATAAATCTAATAAAACGTTGTGAAAAGATGATTTTTTTTTCATCAGGATCGATTTTATATTTCACCCATCATTAAAGGTATAGTTAGTACTGTCGTCCGTCTTCGTTTTCGGGAGCGTTTCAAAAATACCTTATATACATACAACATGTAACATAATTAACGCACATCCTGAAAGTAGTTTGTTCAGAATCGTTTACTGAATCGATTTCTATCATTTTTAATATAGGTAATTTTTTATCCCAAAAATAATTAAAACTATGTAAATTACAGTCAAGCTAAACCTGTACAGTCAAAACAAACTGAAATGGACCGTAACTCAAGGCAATAAGACTTGTTCAAAGTGCAGTTTTATTTGCATTAATACAAATCCCGTCATTCAATACAAAATAAAGAAAAATGAACCTTATTTCAAGCACAATATAGTATTTACAAATACCGAGTTTGGAAAGCACTGGATCGGTCGCGGCGGCCCCGTCCAGTGGCCTTCCAGATCAGCTGATTTGACGCCTCTTGACTTTTTTTGTAGGCACGTATTAAATCATTAGAATTAGAAAATTGGATAGTGAACGTTTTTGGAATAGTGAAAAATGACACTGAAGTGCTTTCTAAATTAAAATATCCATTAAGAAAACGGTCATTAAAATGTATTGAACAAGGTGGTGGACATTTTGAAAGTGTATTAAAAATACAACGTTGCATGAGTGTTTAGGCTATCAGTAAGTTAAGTATTTGCTTTTTTAAATTAATGTAGATATCTTGATTCACATCTTTTAAACACGCCGTCTTTGAATTATGTTGTCGTATCGCCACTTATTTTTTGCAGTTCATTATTATTTACAATTAAAATTAAAATGTCATGCTAATGCATAACATTTTGTAACGAATATTGCCTATTGACATTGTATCATAATCAATAAACAAAATTATTCAGAGTCGACAGTTCAAAGCCTGAAAAGTGTGATGGAAAGATGCAATCAAATGTTTACTAGACTTATAATACACTTATTAACTTATACTTATATAAACAACTCGATGCTCGGAGTTCGGACATCGGTTAATGGTCATAGGTAGGTATTTCTTTAACGTCGGCTTTTTTCGGCACTAATACCTACAGTTGTGTCAAGCGGGGGCGGCGTTAACTCGTCTCGAACGCGAGCGAATACCTACTAGGGTAGCAAGACCCTCATACCTATACCTACGTGTGCGACTGTGTGCGTTCGTGGATTTGTACTGTGACCACAACATTCTTCCGGAATTAGTATACATACACTGACTTTTTAGTTAAACATAAACATGTTTACTTAGTTAATAATGATTTCTTATATTTACGCGAACACTACACATTGAATTAAACTACTTTTACGGATTATATCGCGTTTAATTAACTTATTTTATTAATTCCCGACGTTTCGGGTGCTTTACAGCACCCATGGTCACGGGGGACTGAGGTGATTGACGTCCCAATGTCAAAGTTAATACGGAGTACCTTCAGCATTTTTAATTATTAATTTTGGTCCGATCTACGCAGAATGAACTAACTGTGTCTTGAAGTCTTGCAGTGGTATGCTTGGGTTTAGTTTTATACATACATAAACACTCACGCCTGTCACCCAGAGGGTAGGCAGAGACTACGGACTTCCACTTGGCACGATCCTGGCACACCTCTCTCGCCTCCTTTACATCCATATATCTACGCATACACGCTCGTCGGTTAAGGGTACTCCTAATCTGGCCCATTTCCAATATATCGCCAATTTGGTCGATAAACTTTCGTCTAGGGCGTCCTTTCCGACTCTGCCGTTCACTTCTGCAGCATAAATTTGCTTTGTCACTCTTTCTTCGTTCATCCTTTCTACATGACCAAACCACCGAAGCATTCCTTTCTTAATCCTGGTCACAACGTCATCTTGCAAACCACACTTTTCTCTTATCACACTATTTCTCACCCTGTCATTCAGATTCATCCCTAGCATACCCTTAATGACCGCATTTCTACAGCATTTATTCTACTCTCATGCTTCTTCTGCCAGACCCAACTTTCACTACCATACATTAAAGTAGGACTAACACAGCATTGTGAATTGCCAAACGTGCCTTTTTGACACATTCTGACTCTTCACAATAGCGTGTAGAGCCCCATTCACTCTATTTCCTGCGTTCACTCGTCGTTCTATATCCTTATCATATCTACCATCCCTACTAAATAAACATCCCAAATATACAAACTCATCCACTTGCTCAATCAACTCCCTTCTATTCTTATTTCACATAACGTTTTACTTTTTCACTTTCAAAACCATCACTTTCGTCTTACTTGCGTTCACTTTCATACCTCTTTCTTTTAATGATCGGTTCATTAAAGTAACCATCATTTGCAACTCGGCCGCCGACGATGCAAATATGACTTGATCATCGGTGTACAAAAGGCATTTGACGGTTAACTCACCCATTCTCAACCCAGGTTTAGTTTTAATTTTATTAATTACAGGATCCCAAGCAGGTGGTAGTACCCAGCCTCCCTCTCTATTGAAATTAGGATGTTTTTTAATTTCATTAGCCTCACGTATCATCCTTGGCAGGAATCGATGTTCTTTCGCGAGAATCTGTGGTTTATCAAATCTAATGTAATGGCGGGGGCCGTCTAGGATATGATCACAAACTGCAGACTTCCCGGAACGTTGGTGCTTCACGTCAGCTATGTGTTCTTTTATGCGGATTTTAATAGATCGTTTTGTTTGCCCTATATATGAGAGACCACATTCACAATCAAGCTTGTACACTCCTGCATCTTGTAGAGGAATATTGCACTTGACGGATGGTAAGAACTGACTAATCTTCTTCGGCGGCATGAAGAATGTTCTTATAGAAGCTCGCTTCAAGATGTAGCCAATCTTGTCTGTGACACCTCTGACATATGGTAGTACAGCAGGCACACGCTCGATTGTGGCCGGCTTCACTCGGTCACTGTGACGTAGGGGAAGTCTGCAGTTTGTGATCATATCCTAGACGGCCCCCGCCATTACATTAGATTTGATAAACCACAGATTCTCGGGAAAGAACATCGATTCCTGCCAAGGATGATACGTGAGGCTATTGAAATTAAAACATCCTAATTTCAATAGAGAGGAGGCTGGTACTACCACCTGCTTGGGATCCTGTAATTAATAAAATTAAAACTAAACCAAGCATACCACTGCAAGACTTCAAGACACAGTTAGTTCATTCTGCGTAGATCGGACCAAAATTAATAATTAAAAAAGCTGAAGGTACTCCGTATTAACTTTGACATTGGGACGTCAATCACCTCAGTCCCCCGTGACCATGGGTGCTGTAAAGCACCCGAAACGTCGGGAATTAATAAAATAAGTTAATTAAACGCGATATAATCCGTAAAAGTAGTTTAATTCAATGTTTACTTAGATTATTAATAGGTCTTCGCGCGCTCTGACTAGATACCGCGCTACCTGAAAATAACAGCTCCGTGAATGCGGCATCTCAATATTGTTTTTCACGCACACTAGCACCCTTGCAATTGTGATAACACAATTGCAAGGGTGCTAGTGTGCGTGAAAAATTGTATATGCCAGGAGCTTAACTATTACCCAATAACGGAAAATTTATTTTATGCTATGGTTTAGTAGTTAAGTTCGTAGTTATGAATGTAGCCCAGAAATACTTAAAAATGAACGATTTACGAGGTGTGATCCAAAAGTAATGATAATGAAAATAAAACACGGTAATTAAAGTTAAAATAATAATTTACTTTTCTACATAGTCTCCTAACAAATCAATACATTTAGTCCATCTTTTTCTAAACCCAGGATTCCTTTGAAAAAATTTTGTCTTGACCCTCCCAAAACGCTTCAACAGCGGCCATTACTTCGCTATCGTCTTCGAATTTCTTGCCTCGGAGGCGTTCCTTGAGCCGAGGAAAGAGGTAGAAATCACTAGGAGCTAGATCTGGCGAATAGGAGGTGTTCGAGCAGTTCGAATCCCGTTTCTTGAATGGCAGCCATCGCAACTGCGGCTTTGTGAGCCGGTGCGTTGTCTTGGTGAAGCAGCACTCCAGCTCGCAGTTTGCCGCGTCTTTTTTCCTTAATGGCCTCCCGTAATCTTCTTATTTGGTCTGCGTAGTAAGAGCCCGTAACAGTGGCTCCCTTTTCCAAATATTCCACCATAATTATGCCTTGAGCGTCCCAAAACACAGATGCCATAACCTTTCCCGCCGAACTTGAAACTTTGAATTTCTTTGGCGTCGGTGAGGAGGCTCATCGATTGTTGTTTCGTTTCAGGATCAAAATGGTGGATCCAGGTCTCGTCCATAGTCACAAAACGGAACAAAAAAATTTCTTGATCTGCTTGGAACTTTTCGAGATTGACCCTCGAAATGTCAACTCGATTTTTCTTTTGCTCGTCGGTTAACATTCTGGGTACCCAACAGAGACCTTTTTCATATGCAACTCGTTCGCAAGGATTCTTTGAATGCTGCCATATGAGATCCCTGTGACCTCAGCTACATGCCTGATGGTCACTCTTCGATCTGCCAACACAACATCTTCGACTTTTTTCACGTTGTCTTCAGTGAGGACGTGGATGGGCGTCCTTCGCGATGAACATCGCGAAGGACGCCCTTCAGTGGATGTTCTGCCCAGTTTAAACTCCTTGGCCCAGCGTGCAACTGTAGAATATGGAGGAGCAGAGTCCCCCAATGTTTCCACTAAGTCACTGTGTATGTCTTTTGAAGACATTTTTCAAACAGAGGTACTTGATGACAGCTCTAATTTCGTTTTCTCCATGTTGATGTTATCTCTTTGACAGTTCGTATTCAAATGAATGTATCTCCGGAAATCGTGATCTATTTATATGATTTTTTAGGCTGACGTAGTGAGTATATAAGCAAAAAATTTTTTTGGATTTTTATGCGGACCTGAAGTAACCGATTATCATTACTTTTGGATCACCTCTCGTATTAATAGCGAATGTCTCAATATATTTGTGTATATGATGTATAGGTTTTTCTTCTGAATAAATGGCATATAAATGATAAGGCCACATTTTTAACAGTTTATTTTTTTATTTACATGTCTAACTAATATTCACAAATTATGAAAAAAAATATAGTTATATATATATGGTGTAACCAAAATAGTGCTTTCTATTTCTATTCAACGCGTCAATATGAACATCTTTTACTATAGATCTATCTTCTAAAATCGCAAAAAAAATCAGGTCTTCCATACATTTTAACGAGTTTGTACGAAATTTTGTGTGGAATAACTGACTTTGAGATTTGGAAGATGATCCCATTATAAAAATTATTCATGTTGATGGATAGAATCATTCCCTAAGTTATTGAGCACTATTTTGTTACACCTTATATACTTAGTATATAAGGTCGGGGAAAAAGTTCCTTCGTATTTTATATACAAATAAAAGACATTTTTGTTTCAAAGGTTAATTACATTTAATTATAATATATATGGGTCAATTTTGTTCGATAACTTGTTGCCATCTTGTAGGTAGTGACATAATCCCGTTGCTGTAGAAACCTTGCGATTTTTAATCAAAAAAATGCGACAAGTAGTTTTATTTTTTTGAGTTATAATTGGTTATAATTTACTACGTACTAGAGAAGCTATTCCAAACAAAAAATGTGCGCTACTCTATGTGTTCGCGCATGCGCGGGAGATAGTAGAGTCGCGCATGCGCGGGAGATAGTAAAGTCGCGCATGCGCGTTTGATATAAGAGCGCATTGCGACTGCGCGGTCAGTTTTTGTCATCATAGATTATACGTAGGAAGAATGATCAGTGTGTAATAAATGGTAATAATTGTTTATTTAGATTGTATTGTTAATTATATCGAGTACAATTTTTTTGATTGTTATTTATTTTGCATATGTGCTAATTTAATGTAATATTACATAATATTATGTCAGAATTACATTTTAATGATATTTTATTTAATGTTTTAAAAGGTAAATATTATGTAAAATATAAAAATATACATTTGTTATCAAAGATCATTATTATTACTTTTCAAGCATTCTCTAACGTATTTATACGCAGCTGGTGAATAATAGTGTAAAGTCAATGCGAATTTGCGTAAAGGTGCATGCAGTATATAATAAATAATGCATGCTCTGTTTATTCTTTTTTATTAAAGATTTATGTAACTCCACAAACTCTGCTTTAGCCATTAAATCAATCTCAGCATTTAAGTTGAGACCGAATTTATGTTTTAAATTTTGTACAATTGATTTGTAAGAAGCACATTTTTTCTTTAGATAAATATTTTGTCTTTGTATTTTCTTAAATTTCGTAGTAAGTTTCCTTCTAGCTGCAGATTCCTTGCTACTAAATACAAACACAATATTACAACGTGCTCATATTTTATTATTTTTATAATGACATAGAATTATTGATTCCGTTACTAAGGTAATGCCGTAGAACTATATTTAAAAGCTTAGGCTTCGTATACATCACTCGAATTAGGCTTAGGACACATCACTTGCGTAATTTATTTTTAAGTACAATTTTTCTCGGACTATCAAAAATTTAATTTGCACTGCTTACTGATTCAGACAACGGTTCTGATACCTACTTCCTGTTCACAACATTTTGTTGGCTGAAAAAAAGATACTAGTTATTTGGGAAGCCTGTAAAAATTCTAGCGTTACAGTATTAAAAAACCGCCATATACTAGTATGACTCGCGCGCCAAGGGTTCCGCCTCTCTTAAGTCCCGTAAATATACCGAACATTACAAAAAATTCGTTCGTCGTCTAATCACAAAATAAAATAAAAATCCCAGCAATGTTATATATATAATTACGTTATTGCATGGTACTGCAGATTACTTTAAGTACACTCTTCCTGTTTTTGTGGTGTATTTGTCGTTTTCTTTTAAATGCACGGAACATAATATACTTGAATAATCTGACGGTAACCACGTTTCTTCGCTGCAATTTTTCTGAACAAATTTGATCCATGATTCTTTTGTTTCATGACACGGCCGAGGAAACCTTTAAATCCAAATAACAATAAAAATATTAATTTTAATGCATTAACATTTCCTACCGTGATTATATATTAATATTTTATTGTTCATTATTACTTAACGTACTTGACGTATAATGACGTCGATAGTGTCAAGTCTGCGCATAAAAATGTTTTAATCTTTGACATTCACGTATACGTTGCAGTTTATAAAATTTAATTGAATTAAGCGTGTTTTAAAAATAATAATATGTTGAACTTACTGGTGAAAAGTCACTCCTTGACTTTTACTTATGTTTCTCGAGTTGTTTGAACAGTAGCTCAATGCATTCGAAGGCATAATCATTTAAAAAAATTATTTACTCAACCGTCTCACGTTGCAGCAACCGCTTGACATAGACAAAGTGAGTTTGAGCGCGCGCGCTGTAACGCATGTTACAAACAATCAAGTTGAGGCGTCTCCTCTAGTACGTAGTACATTATAACTCAATGATTTATTTGATATATTTAATACCAGAGATTTGAAGCAACATGGATTTAGTCATCCCATTTATAATGGAAATAAAGATAATATTCTTAATTATTTAGAACCTGCTTAATAGAGATGGGCCGAATATGGATTTCACCAAATACGAATATTCGGCCGAACATTATTTGCAATAATTAGCAAATTGCCGACACGTGCTTATTTTTTGACTGTGCGAAACAAAGTGTTTCGTTGTGTTATTCTTAGTGAAAATTGATAATTATATGATCAAAATGAGTGGCAGGAGGAGATATACTATTTGGACTTATTTTAGAGAAACTGACGACCAAAGTAAAGTAAAATGTACGATTTGCGAAAAAATACTTTCGCAGGGTGGCAGCGGGCAGCGGCAGGAAAGCTTCATCCTCGGCTTTGAGCAATCATTTAAAATTGAAACACACTGCGGAATTTTCTGGTCTGAAAAAACCTGTGCATCAGGTAGGCTCAAATATACAAAATATTAAAAACGACACAGCATGAATCTGAAGTTGCACAGGTCACCCAACCCTCTACCGGGTGCTCAATCTACAAATACTAAAACTTGTCCAACCACTCAAACTACACTAGAAGATTCATTTATTTCCAAATGGCGAATCGACGACCCCAGATCACTTTCAATTACGAATTCAACTGCTGAATTGATAGCAATAGATAAGCAGCCAATTTCTATAGTCGAAGATAAAGGCTTTAATTGGCTCATGCAGTTGGTAAAGCCCAAATAGCAAATCGAAAATATATAGGTGAAACAATGATTTCACAACTGTATGAAAAATTGAAAAGCACTATTCAAGGTGAGCTATCTAAGGCCAAATGTCTATCGGCTACATCTGACATGTGAACAAACATGTTCGTATATTTCAATACAGTGGACACTTTGAGTACCACTTTAACGAATATTCGGTGATTTAGCCGAATATTCGGCCGAATACGAATATTCGGTAAAGCTGCCGAATATCCAGAATATGAAACGAATATTCGGCCCATCTCTAATGCTTAACAATATATTATAAACTTAAATATTAAAACCTCCAGAAAGCTTTATTTTAAAGAACACAAGCAACAAAAGAAAATAATGATTAAAAGTTTTAAACCAGTTTTAAGTACTCAAACAAATACTGGATTTTTAGGAATGTTAGTGTGTATTGAAAGTCTCAATCAGATAACTAATCTTGTGGTCTAACGTTATCATGATGAAAGACCACTCCTTTTCTGTTGATCAATGCAGGCCGTTTTTTCTCAATTTCTTGCTTGAGTCTCATTATTTGTGGGCAGTAGAGATCCTAATCGACGGTTTTACCTGGCGGTAAAAACTCATGATAAACGATGCCCTACAACACGATACCATACACACAGCATCACCTTATTGCGTGTTAATCCAGGTTTCGCTAGTCTGTGAACAAGACACATATCAATACAGAAAAAAATCACGTTTCTTGTAAGGCTTTCATACAAGAAACGTGATTTTTAGGGCCCTTTAGTATTTTATTTTATTTTTATTGTTGTTTGTTGTTATAGCAGCAATAGAAATACACATTCTGTGAAAATTTTAAGTATCTACCTATTACGGTTCGTAAGATACAGCCTGCTTACAGACAGACGGAACGACAGCGGAGACTTTGGTCCCGTTGACATTCTTTGGGTACGGAACCCTAATAAAGGGAAATAAAGTTGTAATAATAAAAAAAAATATACAATTAATAAAACAACATATAAATATTAGGTCATTTGAGCAATATTACAAAAATAAATATTAAATAATATAGAACTAGGTTATATTATAATAACTTAAATATATTATATTATAAAATATAGTAACAATAAATTCACATATAAAATCACAATCACAGGGAACTTTATTTTTGTATATGCTGCAACACCTAATGGCGTCATTCATATTTTGTGACTTATTTATGGCTCGTGTTATTTTATGTTGAAATTTCGAAATTGTATGATACTTACTGATGGTATGTGATCCCAGTGTCTTTCTTATTTCTTGTAGTATTATTTTTACACAGTTTCACTACGCAAACTGGTATTTTACTTCGGATTATGATCAAAATTTAATAAAACATTCTGTACGTCCACCTCACACATTGCCTGCTACCACAGAACACAATTACTCTCTACCTGCTACGCGACTGGCTCGGGTACGCCGACTTTGGCGTAGTATTTGTTGCCGCATTTTACAAGAACGCCGGTGGTATCTAGTCTGAGCGCGCGAAGACCTATCAATAATCTAAGCATGTTTAACTAAAAAGTCAGTGTATGTATTATGATTATAACCATATAACATAATATACTAATTGGGGTGTCTGAGGGTGTGCGTTAATTAAGTTACATGTTGTATATATATATATAAATATATATATATATATTAACTAATGTCAATTCAAATAAGAATAAAAAATAAAAACAATAACCTACAAACAATTTAGCACCTATTTCAATACTTTTTAATGGATTATTTCTAATATTTCCTGCTTTGCGTTATTTATTATTTTTTGTACGGAATTATTAATACTACAAAAAATAATGTATACTACAATAAACTACAAACAATTTAGCACCTATTTCAAAACTTTCTATCGAATTATTTCTAATATTTCCTGCTTTGCGCGGTATTTATAATTTTTTTGTACGGAATTATTGATACTACAAAAAAATAAAGTATACTACAATAAATAACAAACAATTTAGCACCCATTTCAAAACTTTTTATCCCATTAATTCTAATATTTCAACAAATACATAACTTTAGCCTACGCTCAAAACACCTTTAATAGCTAGCCTTCATGTTTTATATTTTTAGTCTGAACTCTACTTTAATAACACTTTATCAGCCTCTATCTATCAATCTAAGGTCCTTAACTGGATATAGGTATTTTTAAGAGGCCGTTTTACCCAAAATAGGCAAACTGTACTGATGTTGAGCGATGGCCCGATAAACTCTACACTGCAAATGTATTTTTAGAAGAGGTATTTGGATTCGGTTTGAGTATTAGCAAACTATAAATACGTTTAATTGACCAAAACAGAAATAAAAATTTGTCAAACAAATGGTTGAACACGTATACATACTTGAACGATTTCCCGAGGATGAAATTTTGCCCGATAATTCTGCAGATTACGGCACAGTAAGACAGAAAAGAATGTTTGTGCTGTATATGTATGTGTATACCACGCGTGTAAGTGTTACAAGCAGATTATTTACCTTCTAAAATGTCAATTTGCCAACGTGATCGCAAACCTAATTTAAATTAAGTAGGTACCTATAGGAAAATGTAATAGACGGAGCGCTACGTTCATTTCAAGTGTAGCCGATTTTATTTTCCTATTAGCCGTTGTAGCTAAGTTAATTGCAATTTTAAGTGCTGATTTTCTACATGCTCGGCGGTGAAGCAAAACATCGAGAGGAAACCTGCATGTCTGAGAAATTAGAAAAAATATTTCGTTCGAAGACATGTGAAGTTCGCCAATTGGGGAAGCGCGTTGGAACATTTCCTTACCCTAAAACCCTCAGAAATTAGAGGCCTGTGCCCAGCAGAGCGTGGGACGTATTATGTTATATAGGCTTTTTTATATATAGGAGAGGGGGCAACGAGCATGCGGCTCACCTGATGGTAAGTCACTACCGCCGCCCATGAACAACTGCAACACCAGGGGAATTGCAGATGCGTTGCCGGCCTTTTAAAAAGGAGTAGGCTCTTTTCTTGAAGGTCCCTAAGTCGTATCGGTCCGGAAAAATCGCTGGTGGTAATCGATTCTACAAGGAAGTTGTGCGAGGAAGAAAACATCTTCTAAATCGCACAGTGGTGGACCGCCAATCATCCAGATGGTATGGATGGTATCGCGAGTTTTGTCGCGATGTGCCATGGTGAAATTGAGCGGCTGGAATTAGTCCGAACAATTCCTCAGAGCATTCCCCATGGTAGATGCGATAAAATACGCAAAGAGATGCAACATCTCTACGCAGTGCCAGTGAGTCAAGCCGATCGGAAAGAACTCGGTCGTCGATGATTCGAACCGCTCTGCGCTGGATGCGGTCAAGTGGAAGGAGCTGGCACTGGAAGCCCCTGCTCAGAGATGGGAACAATATTCCATGTGAGGCCGAACCTGCGCCTTGTAAAGTTGCAGACGGTGTGCCGGCATGAAATACTGTCCCGCTCTGCTGAGCACGCCAAGCTTTTTAGAGGCCAATTTAGCCTTCTCTTCCAAGTGACCACGAAACTGCACATCACTCGATATGTCGACGCCGAGGATTCCGATACCGGCTGAGGCAACAAGAGGGGAGCCTTGAAACTGAGGAGATATGACAAAGGGGTTCTTTTTAGCGGTAAACGCGCAATCTTGTGTCTTCTGAGGATTAAACTGGACTAGATTTAGTCGCCCCCAATCCGAGACTTTGTTCAGCAAAGACTCGACTTCAGACACAAGTTTGTTCCGGTACTCGACGACGTTTTCCCGAGAAATATTGGCACGGCCGGTGTATAGAGCATCACCAGTGCTGTCATCCGCATAGCAATGAATGTTACCGGTTTGCAACATATCATTGATATGCAGAAGAAACAGCGTTGGTGATAAAACGCAGCCTTGTGGAACACCAGCGTTAATAGGCTTGTAATCGGAGTATGCACCGTCTACTACGACCTTGATGCTCCGAACAGCCAGATGAAGGAAGCTTCGAAAGAAGCGCTTTGTGCCAGACCCGATCGAAGGCCTTCGCTATGTCCAAACTAACGGCCAATGCCTCCCCCTTGGACTCGATCGCCTGCGCCCATCTGTGTTAGGTAAACAAGAACATCACCAGCTGAGCGACCCCAACGGAAACCGTACTGGCAGTCACTAATCAGCTGGTGCTCCTTAAGGTACCGCAACTGCGGTAACTTTTTTCCTTGTCATGATATTAATATAGCATAAATCAGTAACCCGTTATTTAGCGTCGTAATAAAAATGCAGTGGAGAAGGTACTGAAGAATTCCAGTCGAACCGAGTCACTAGCCAGGGTAAATGGTTCTTGTAATAAATATAGTATTCTATGATCATAGGCAACAAGAACAATATAATTAGTAAAGTATAACAACTGATAAACGCCCCGATCCAGGGCATAGGTCCGCTCTTATTTCTGAGAACATATGGATATTATGGAATAGATAAGAGTTCGCGACGCTGTTCCAATCTACGTAGGTCACTCAATAAGTTTTGAGATGCTCAAAATTTAAAAATGGAATGCACCCGTGTTATATGTTTCTATAAAGCAAATTTATTTAAAAACTAGCTGTTCCCCGCGACTTCGCCCACGTGGAATTTATTACGATTGAATTTTCCTAATTCCTTTTCTAAAATAAAAGTAGCCTAAGTTACTCCTTATAACATTAGCTATTTGCCAGTGGAAGTCCCGTCAAATGATGGAAAATTGTAGATCAGTCAACTCTGAATGGTATACTACAGTTGCATTACCCAAAGCTTTTCAAGCTGTGCGGGAGAGAAGACCCAAGACCGGGCTTCGGGGAATTATGCTGCATCACGATAACGCCTCTTCACATACCTCCCTTAGAAGAAAAGCATTTATTGAGGAATCTGATGTTGAAACTCTAAGTCACCCATCCTACAGCCCTGACTTAGCTCCTTGAGATTTATTTTTGTTCCCAAGAGTCAAAGAAAAAATAAAAGGCAAGTTTTTTTCAAGCGCCGAAGAAGCCGTGGCTGCCTACGAAGAAGCGATTTCCGACCTGTCAGATCAAGACTGGCAAAAGTGTTTTCAGAGTTGGTTTAGGCGAATGGAACTTTGTATAGAGCATGATGGAGAATATTTTGAAAAGATGTAAAATAAATATTAATAGTATCTAGAATACTTTTTGTATATCTTAAAACTTATTGAGTGTCCTACGTATTTAAGATTATTTATCCAATATTCAGAAGTTAGTTCACTTGCATTTACCTAATTTTCCCGGTAACCTGTCGGTATATCTACTTATTTTTTATTTAATTTGTTCTTAGTATGCGACCAGACTAGAAGACTAGAGGAATGCTTGTTTCCCTTAACGATATTTTCTTTCTATATAGTATGCCTCTTTCTCCAATTTTCTCTTGAAATACTGTGAGTCAAAATTACCGGGACAGTGCTAAACGGAAATGCGTACCAGCTGCGACACCGTTCTTTTTTTGCTAAAATTTGTTACGTTCTATTTTGTAAGGATTTCATCTTAAAAATACAATGAAAACAAACTTAATTTATAGAAACATTTTATTTATATAATGTGCAGACATAAATTACACTTATCAGGACAAATAACTTCAATGATATGAATATTTCAAAATGAGAAAATAAGCTACATTTTCGTCTAAAGAACAAAGATGAGATCAACTACATACATACAATGTTCTTCGATTAGATTGATCGATCGATCAATCAACCAATGGCATATTTAATTACTAATAGTGAATTTTAAGTGTATTCTCGATCACTGGGCGTTGTATCTATCTATACGTAACAATTCTTGTTCAAATCCGCAGCAGCGAAACAATTAAGACGTCATATACCTGAAAGTAATAAATATATCATAATTAGTCCCTTATAACTAAATATATGTTTATATGTGAAGAAATATAGATCAGTATAATTATATGTTATATCAAAATTTCATATGAGTGAATTTGTGTGTAATATCCATGAGTTCAAGTGATTAGTTAAATCGTTGATCTTTTCTTTTTAGTGAAACTTTTTTTTCTCAGTAGTCCAACTGTAGTTGAATTATTTTTTGAGTTGAACTACTACAATTTTTTTACAATTATCTGGGACAGAATTACCCCTGCTTTTTGAGTAAAGTCGAAATAATTTATATATTATAGAAGCGTCCGCACATTTCGCACCGCAACATATGCAACTCTAAATAATATATTTCCCAAAGTAACTTCTAATGAAAGATACCTTATATAAATGTAATTTAAACAAAAAATTATTTTATGATTAAATTTAATCAGGTGGGGTTATTTCGCCTATTATGCCACAGTAGTTCATTGATTGAACTAAGTCAGTTGAACTACATAGTGGGAACTTAACCATAAAACATATGTTAAACACTTATTAAATTAAGTTTGAGAATAAAAACTTATACCATAAATATCGTAAAAGGCAACTGTGGGGGCATGATCTGAAAAACTTATGGCTGCCGAAAGATTACTGAATGTCTATGTCGAAAATATGTCTTATGTGCAATGTTTAAACCGGTAGCGAAGAGCAACATATTATGGATGTGTCTATGACAAGTCCTTCATATTAAAGGAGAGACTCATACCCTTCATCAGTGGAGTATTTGCTGGCTGACAAAGAAAACAGATATGCTACATATTTGTTCGTAAAATATATGTGAACTTTTTTGAAGTAATAGTAGGGGGGAGCCCAAGAGGGGATTTTGGGATTTACTGTTTGTCTGTCAGTCTGTCACTACATTACGTTACGGTCAATCTGACGATTTGACCGTAACGTAATGTAGTGGAAGGGTTACAAATTTGCGAAAAAAAAAACTATCTTGACATTCTCGAGCGTGGTTGAATTTTCTTTTATGTATTATATTTTTCTATTTAATTTTAAAAGAAATAATGCACAAATAACAAAAATAATCTGCCAATTTCCACAAGCCGAAAAACTAAAAAACTATTTTTTTTAAATTATATGTATAGATTGCAAAGATAAGTGATAGACATATGAAGTGTGTTTTTTGTGAACAAGAAATATCTCAAAAGTCATTAAATTTATGTCAGAAACAATAAAAAACAAACAGATTATTAATATTCCTCAAAATAATCGTCAGATTTTAAGCTACCATAACTTGGACCTCAAGCTGAACCTTCTGTATAATAATTTGACACACTCGAGTATTTCAATATGGCGATTTTTTTGTGCATTTTCAAATATTCGCTTCGAGCTTGCGTCACTTCCGTCCGAATCGTCAGTCTTTTGAATGGAAGCACGCTGGAATTAATATTTTTTTTTCTACCCTTCCGGTTGGCCACCCCCACCACGCAAGTCGGCAGAGAAATATACATTAGATATCAGAGACACGTTGGGGCATCTAAACCATAATATCTGACACGCTTAAGTATTTCCTTGTATTAGGCATTTCTTCACATTTTTGAAAATTTGTAGACGCTTCCCCCACCACTAGAACTTTTCTTCCTGTCAACTAATCTACTAAATCTAATAGGTCCCCACGACGCTCGAGTAAATCCCCATTTAGCATCATGGGCTCCCCTACTATAACACATTTAACTTGTTTTCTCGCAAGAGGACTGTCGTTAACGGTATTTAAACAACTTTTTGACGAAGATATCTTTGGATTAATTTTAATTTAATGTGTTTTTTATGACAGAATTTTAGAAAATGATTTATTTGTTAAAATTTGATTTCAAAAAGCATTGGCAAAAGAAGAGCTTCAAGGGATTACTTTCTGGTCTACCTCTACACGTGTACGTGTAAAGGTTCAGAAATAATTTACAAATAATACTGTTATTAACCAACACGCATTGGGGCAGCGCGGCGGACACTTCCTTGCCCTAAAACCCTCTCAGAAATGAGAGGAGGCCTGTGTCCAGCAGTGGAACATATAGGTTGTAACTTTAACTAACCTTCAACTTTTATTAAAGAATTGTATCATAGGATCGAGACGTATTAGCTCAGGGACTAAGCGCTCGTTGTAAATTTCATGAATTGTTAATTGCAATTCAAAGTGCTGATTCATCACGTGCTCGGCGATCAAAACATCGAAAAAAAAACTTGCATGTATGAAAATAAAAAAAAAATATTAATTTCGAAGTTTCCTTGTCCTAAAACCTCAGAAATAAGGGGCATAATATACAGGCTGTAACTTCAAGCATTCGTATGCTAAAATAAAAACAATCTGCATGGCTTTTTTTTAATAATGGACGCAATAATATTGCAATAATATTTAATGTGAGCTCACTTGCGAGAAAGTATTGGACTCTTATAAATTTACGAATGGAAGAAATAGATATACATATAAATAAAGTACAACTTCATAACCATGAGAACAATATTAAAAGCGAAAGCAATGGCATTTAATTATTAAGAAAATGATTATTATGACCAAAAAGCAGATAATGGACAGTATTAAGGTAACACAGATATTAAAAAGCGATGCAAGTCACAATTAAAAAATGGTCGCAATCCAGTAATACAATCTCAAAAAGTCTCTTGGAATTGCATAACGCCCTTGGCGTAACGCAGAATGTAGTACAAACTAGACGCTTTCACTGAGCTTGGTTATGTCAATAAAAGTATCTATCTTAATATATAAAAATTCCGTGTCACGATGTTCGTTCACACTAATAAAGATATTTCTTCGAAACCGCTCAATCGAATTTAATGACATTTTGTATGTACATACATGTTTTGCTTGCTCCAATTTGAGAGATAAGATAGTTTTTATCCCGATAAGTGACCCTCAATATTTTTATTGCGAACAACATCGGTCGGAAATAATAAAAGCCATAAACATCTTTGCATAGATACATAAGCATAGGTATAGATAGGTATACCTACCTATTACGTGCTCAGTTTCAGTTTCTTTAAAAATACTTTTTTTTGTCAATAGCTGTAACAATTATGATGGAGCTTAACCATGCAGATTGCAGCATGATAGGAATGGTATCCAAACCCTTTGAATTGCCACCAAATATAAAGTTAGCTGTTTATATAAGCTTAATAAATTCAGTTTTACGTAATTTCATGTACAATTTGATTATATTATACCTGTCGTATAATCAAAGGTACACTTATTACAATTTATAACATTCTATGTTATAACAACTCAACTTTTTAATATGTTTATTTTACTGTAGTAACAGTAAAACTCTAAAAGTTATAAGTTTAAATGAATTTTTTTGTGATAAATACCTTTATAGCGTAAAATTTATTAAAGCGTCAAAAAGCAAAACAGAAATTCCAATGAACTACCATTACCATTAATAGTACAGTTTAAATGTTTTAAACTCATAAATTTTATTAAAATACCAAATGGCTTGTCTTGCCACACCCTCCACCACAAAAAATACTTTCATACAAAATTTTAACTAACCTTACCCTATTTTAAAAGATGATTTCCCATCCAGATGCGGACAACCATACTGGAAGATATAACATGCTACATATTACCATAAAGGATAATTTTATAAAAAAAAAGTAAATAAACAATAATTGTAACGAATATATAGTTTAATTTCTCATAATTTATTTGTCAATAATAACAGCTGCTAAAATTTACTTTAAACTCAATTTTTATCTGTATTATACGTAATTCGCTTAGAAATTCGATATTCCTTATCAGTTACAAAAAAGAAAGTTAATGATAGCAGCACAAGACATTCGTATGCCTCAAGTTGTTTTTCAAAATATAAAATAGTTCTTTTTTAATTATATTTAAAAATATTTAGCTATAATATACATCGAAAATGTAATTTTGGTAGCGATAAATAATAATATAAGTTTACATCCATACGCCGATACCTACTTAATTTGATTGTCAAACGATATCGCTTAAACTTATTTAAAAAAATGGGTTAGTTTCCACTAGTGAAATCGTGGTACTAGTGAGACTCAGTACATCAACTTAAGAGCGCGGCTGAAGTGGAATTGCTCATACAAACGTAATACCGAAGCTATTTTTAATGCTAATATATTGGCATCAAGTATGCTATTTTTCGAATTCGGATAATGATTATCTAGATTCCTGACTGAGATGCTTTTGATGTGTAACATCTTTCCTCGCTTTTTCGCAATCTGTGGGAGTGATTTCGTGAAAAGGAACGGAAGTGTGTAACAGGAAGTCGGGGAAGCGCGCGCTATTTGATTTGACCAATGAGCGCGCGCGGTGGTAGTAAAGTGTGCTGTTACATAAACTAATTTATTTGTGTAAACTATATTAATAAGCAGATTATTGATAAAAATGTTAAGTGTGTAGTGCAGTGTATAAATATTTCAGTATTTAGTAGTAATATTTAGTATGTAGTTTTATACATTTTGAAGTTAATTACTGTCGCTGTTCAATTGATATTTTTAATTTTGATTAAATAAAACTACTAGCTTTTATCAGGATATAATGTTAATGTTACTTATTACAAAGGTGAGATATCAGATGTTACACATCATATGCGACTACTGTAAGGCTCGCTTGTTTTTTTCATCATACCTACCTAAAAATCCTTTTAAGAGTTTAACTACTGAGACAAAATAGTAACTCACACCTACTGATTAAACCAATTTAATCAGTAGGTGTGAGTCTACCTTCCGATCAGAGATACCTTATAATAGGTCTTTACCTATGAAATTGCCGTTATGCAGTACTGGCCATTTCAAATTAAAATAATTTTTCTTTGGCTAAGAATTCTAATTTCAAATTAATTTTATTTTAAAAACGGAATTCGTTTTTCAAAATTAGTCCTTACCTATGAAATTACCGTTCTGCAGTACTGGGAATTTTAAATCAAAATAATTATTGTTTGGCTAAGAATTCTAATTTCAAATTGATTTTATTTTAAAAACATGTATTTCTTTTTTCAAAATAACTAATCAATACACAAATAGTCATTTGTTTATTGATTAGCTTATGTTTTATCGCATGTAAATCTTTTTCATCATCATGGATACGTTAAAAATTCGAGTTATCATGGAATATGAGTACCGCAGTGGCAGCAACGCGGCACAAGCGGCACGCAACATCAACGACGTTTACGGTGCGAATACTACAAACGAACGCACCACCTGTTAGGTTTGCCCGCTTCCGTTCTGTAAATTTCTATCTGAAATATGAATCCCGTGGTCGTCCGAAAACTTTTGTGGTTAATGACAAATTAAAGGCGATTGTGGAAGCTGATGATACTCAATATACGGCTGAATTAACAGCAGCTTTTGACGTTAGCATCAAAACAATATTGGTCCATTTGCGTCAAATTGGCAAGGTAATGATGCTTGACAAATGGGTGCCATGCCAACGAACTCAATGATCGCCAGCGCAAAGTGCGCGTAGAGACGTGCCTTGTACTGCTTAACAAGCACACAAACGGAGAAATTTTGAAACGTATTGTTACTTGCGACGAAAAATGGATTCTGTTTAACAATCGCAAGCGCTCTGCAAGTTGGTTGGAACCCGGAGCCCTAAACGAAAACTTACCCCTAGAAAAGTGATGTTCACTGTTTGGTGGTCTAGCGCCGGTGGGATTCATCACAGCTTCTTACCAAACGAGATGAGCATTACTGCAGATGTGTACGGTGAAGAAATGAACACAATGATGGAGAAGCTCGCACGTCTACAACCAAGCTTTGGTCAATCGCTCGTCTCCGCTGCTCCTGCACGACAACGCGCGACCTCATACTGCACAACAGACGGTCTCCAAGTTGCAAGAACTGGGGTTGAAAGCTCTCCGTCATACGCCGTCAGACCTCACGCCTACAGACTTCTACTTTTTCCAAAATTCGAATAAATTTTTGGCGGTAAAAAATTCATTACCCGAGAGGCAGTACAAAATGCCTTTGAAGAATTTGTTGCCTCCCGTCCAGCTGATTTCTCCAAGAAGGGCATCAATAAACTGCCAATGCGTTGGCAAAGATGCATCGATTGCATGGGTGATTACCTACTTTGATTAATAGAAATAAAAATATAGAAAAAAAATATGTTAACTTATTTCATAAAAAACGGCAATTTCATAGGCAAAGACTTAATATAAATACGATTATAAGATTTTATGTTATGGATAAATTTAATTTTAGGGTTAGTTTAACTGTTTCAAATAATAGTTTTTTAACGATCTATTGCTGTTGCGCTGTGCCTGAACGACCGAGCTAGAAACTCGAGAGAAACAACTGGAGCTCTAAATCATTATACCTATAAAAAATTGAAGAAATAATTCCACTGCTTCCTCCTCTAATACTGGATCTATATTTTTTTAAGAACATTTAAAGAAGTAGGCTGTCTGTAAGTTAGTTTTTATGCTCGTTAAATTTATTTGCTGTACGTCTAATAACGGCGCTATAACTGGGCAGTTTTATTAATTTAAAAAGGTTTATAGTTTGGCAGTTGTAGCTATGATTGTATCAAAGAAAATATTTATTCTAGTGTCATTATCCGAGGATAAAAAAGAGTATGTTTATATGGACTGAACACTGCCAGGATATCCCCTTATAAGAAATTTATATTTAATTCAACTACTGGGCAAAAAAGTCTCATTGGTTCAACAATTGAACTAATCAGTTAAACTAGTGGAAACTAACCAAAAAATTAGTAAATATACATTTATAAATAATCTTACAGAGTAATTATTACATCATTTGAAGTCATTGATTAATGAGAAAATTTATATAATATTCTATTAAACACTTTTTATAACATTTTTAAATATCAACAAGGCATACAAAAATAAAGTTTGATAAATACAATACGTACGTCTATATTATACAATTTCACTTTACAGTATAAAAATGCATTATAAATATTAATGTGTTGTTGTTAAAACTGTATTAATTTGTTTTTGTACATTTTAAACGCTAATCACATCTGAAAGTACAAGTACAAATAAATAAATATGAAGCAGCAGCAAAAGGCTATTAAGGTATCAATCCAGAAGTAGTGTCTATCCGTCGATCAAATCAAAAAAACATTGTATGATAACCTTAATGAAAAACTATTTTAATTAATTAACAAATCATAACGTAACAATTTATGCTAAATGGAAAGGATCAGAAAGCAGTGTAGGCTGAAAGTTTAATGTTTGTACTTTATAGCTTGCATAATCGTAGGTCTTTTTACATTATGTACACAACTACTGTAATATGTATTTAATAAAATTTCCACTGCCCCTACTTTTTTTTGGTTGGACTTGGTTTTTGTTTAAACTTTGGTATTTTTGAACAACTAACAGCTACATTTTAAGTAATACGGAAACGTTAATATAACAAAATATGATTTGAAAAATGTCTATTAATTATTGACCATAAGAGAAGCCATAAAATAAAAGAAGAGTCGTTAGATTGTGAACTTGGATTAAATAAATACATACGCACGCGGTATAAAACTAATTTTTGAGTTTAGATTAGCTTAAATCATAAAATTAGTTTTCTAATGGTTCAAATTAAAGAAAAAAGTTTGCTTTCAAAGGCATTGCTTATGAGAGCTTTACACTACATAAACAATCTTTTTCCAAATCATAACTATCAATCACAATATAATAGTGCTGAAAGTAAGAAGTTGCCATTTTAAAGGAGTGGCCACTTTGGATTAAAATTAGGACTGCATGGTCCGGTTCTAAATTAAAAAAAAATTGTGACAATCTATTGTTTGACTTTAAATCGTTTTTACATTAAGTATTTGTTAAGTATTTTAGTCAAACATGGAGACCTCAAAAATTAGAGTAATTTTTTAATATGAGACAAATAACGATGAATTATAAGTAAAAAACTGTGGAAGACAATGCTATTGAACAACCAAGGAATATGCATTATGGCTTGTCTTTAGTTTACCCACAACATCGACACATTTGCAACAAATTGGTTAAATATAAAAAAAAAACTCGAGAAATGGGTGCCTCATGAATTAACTGATATGCATAGAAGAGCATGCATTGAAGCCTACTTTGCTTTGATGAGTAGGTACAGAAATGACGAGATTTTGGACTGAATTGAGGCATGTGATGAAAAGTAGATTCTCTACGAAAATCGTAAGTGAAAAATGTATTGCTAGGTCAATGCCCTAAAGCAAAGTTCACCCATATAAAGGTAAAGCTAACTGTTAGGTGGTCGCTTCATGGTGTATTTTGAGATCCAGTGTATCAATAACAGCAGATGTATATTGTGCAGAATTTTGAACAATGAAGACGAAACTCAAAGTAACAACCCCAGCTCATCAATCGATCTTCATCATTATTGCTCCATGATAATGCAAGACCTCACACAGTTCAACAAACCGTTTTAACATTACAAGACCTGAAGTCAGAAACCATACATCATCTTCCATACTCGCCTAACCTAGCCTCAACCGATTAACATTTTTCTACAATTTGGCTGAGAAAAAAAATTGTTCCAGGGAGCAGTACAAAATGCCTTCATATACTTTGTAGAGTTCAGATCCCGAGGATTTTATTGCAAAGGCAAAAATGATCTTCCCTTGAAGTTGCAGGAATGTAATAATGGCAGTTATTACTTCAATTAAATAAATATATTTAATTGAAGGAATTTCCTTAGAAAAAAGTTGTTTGTATATTTCAATTAGAAACGTCTATTTCATATTGTAACCCCTAATACTATCCAATATTACGCATTTGTTAACTTGTGTCGCGTTTATAAAAGAATATATTTTAGTAGAGACTTATTACAGTATGTATGGAATTTCCCGGGTAAAGGAAGTATGGAAAAACAAAGGGTTACTTGCCCAGTATTGACGAAATAGGTATCCTATGTTTTATTCTATGACAAACTACCTTTACACCAAATTTCAATTAAATCTGTTCAGCCTTTTAGAATATTGTAGTAACAAACATCCAGACATTCACATTTATAATATTAGTAAGATTATTATGTTAATTTGGTGTACCTTTAAGAGCATAAAAATACCAAAATATATACCTATATATTTACTAATACATCAAACCAATCTCAATGGATAATAAGAATAAATTATGATTTTCATGAACACATCTTGATATACAATGGTTGGGGCATATAAACCCTTATTCATGAGGCACTTTACTATACTATCAATAATGAATTCCGATTGATACTCAGTATAAAACACTCTCACTATAATCATATTCATTTAACTATATTAAGTATCTAAATGACAACTAACATTTTACCTAAGTCATAAAATCATCTTTACACCTACTAATAATGTTTTATTCCTACAAACATTCATTCATTAAAATTGTCATTGTATATACATATAAGATAGATATTTCAACATCCAAATAAAAGTATATAAAATTAAATTACAAAAATATAAGAGAAAGAATTAAGATGAATGAAAATTACCTCAACACTTGGAAACATATTGGCAAGATTTATTTATCTTTGTGTGTTCTTTGTGTCGCCACTATTCTTCAAGTGGTGTAATAACCACTTGAAGACTATTGGGGATGGAAGAATCCTCAAACTACTAAAAATTAACTTTTAACAATAAGTAAAAACAGACTTTAAGAACAAAAAGATTAAATAATTTCACATTTTGAAGTTGGTGCTAAGATACAGTATATAGAAGAATTAAAGCCCTGACTTCAGAATGTGAAATTATTTTATTCTTTATAGTTCTTTGAGGTCGGCTTTTAGTTTTGTTAAAAGTTATTCTTTTTAATTTTTTAATTGGACTGACGAATATCACCCGTCATCTAAATAGTTACATTAAATCTATATGTATGACCACCCCTGAAGTATAACCTATTAATAAAAAAAGAATCATCAAAATCAGTTCTCAATGAGTGAAAATATCACAAACATACAAAAAAACCAATTGAATTGTAAGCCTTCTCCTTTTTTGAAGTCGGCTAAAAATAAATAATCCAATGAGAATTTAAAAAATTCATCATATAACATATGTACTTATAATATTTCGTGTATATTTAATTTTAGCTTGACATGTGCTATAAATATATGGCCAAATACTCAAACGCTACTCAATTTTAAGATGTCGTTAAGTCTTGTGGTGTCACAATCACTTTGACCTAAAGTGATAGAGACAGCACGAGACTTAACAGCATCTTAAAATTGAGCAGCGTTTGAATATTTGGGCAATATAGACTTAGTCATAAAGAATTCTATAAGAATTAATCATTATATGTCTAATAGTGTGAATGAGTAAGGCAGCCAACTGTTGGAAATCTACAGTGCAATCCCATATTCATAATATATAAATATAATCACAAATGATTCATCAAATAAGAATCGAAAATACTAAAGACAGGTATGTACAACATTAAAACGGAAGGTTTCTTTTGTGACACAGTAGGAAAGATATTAAGTTTTATTTAATTTAAGAATAGTTTTATGAGAGTATTTTTGGTGTAAAAGTAACAATTATATGGTCTGATATTTAAACTACTTGAGCTTATCTCTTCTAACATTTAAGAAAATTTATCCTCGAAAGGTGTGAAACAGGGGTTTAAAGCTTATATGAGAGATCATTCACTTTTAACATTAGAAAATGTAATATGAGTTTCCTTCATACATTAAAATATTATTTACTGACAACTTGATAATCTGCAGTATATATTGTTGTTTGTGATAGAGGCATGGAGTTATGTTTATAGTAATTTATTTACTTTTAAAATCATCACCAGAAAGCAATAGTGAGTATAAATTAACATTGTAGAAAGTAGAACAAATAATCACAAACATGTTATAGGAAGATAAATTGGGAAAAAATTAGTATCCTGCATATTTATTCGTCATGATGGTAATTACAGTTCCTTCCTTACCTGTTGCATAACATGGTACCATTAGTTTAGCTGAAACTTATTTGGTGCTGGTTTATGTCAAGAAAATATTAGAAAATACAGTGCCCATAAAATAAGGAAGGATTTTGGAATTAATAACAATTATAATTAGTGATGTCATTTGCTGAATAACAAATTATACTTTACCAAATCCATGTTTATAACGACGTTTTCTGAAAAAATGCTTTGTTATAAAAAACTTTACAACTAAAAGAATAATAATAAAAGATAATATGTACAGGAGGCTTAACATTCCAATATCCAAGTTGGAGAAAGGGCTGGCAGCTACACCGGAACTTGCTAATCTTCTACTGTCTCGAATGTTTTCAGATCCATACATTTTTTGAAGATATTGATACACTGCAGGTAAGTTCCA
This sequence comes from Parnassius orleans, assembly GCA_029286625.1. NCBI lineage: Eukaryota > Metazoa > Arthropoda > Insecta > Lepidoptera > Papilionidae > Parnassius > Parnassius orleans. Next base: position 1,043,445 of record JAGSMP010000022.1, on the reverse strand, counting down.
AGCACCTCTAGCAAGTCTACACTCGGGACACTTAGAAACACTTGGGAATTGAATTTTAGGATGTTCTGGATCCTCAGTTATATCCCCTGCCAGTCTTAAGTTCACTTCATTATGAGATATCCATAACCAAAGTACAGCCTTGTCATTTTCTTTTACATCAAATAATCTATTTCTTGCTGCCATTGCTTGAAAATGTTCAGAACATTCTGTGCAACCAAAGAAATGTTTTACATAACCATGCATTGCTCTCAACACTTTAGGCCCTTCTGTGCCTGGTTTCTTTGCTGCATTAACTGTCAGTGTGTGAAACAATGTCCAAAGGCCACATGTATAACCTCTGAATTTTGGTTGGCTGCCCTTACAACCAATGTAATCTAGGTCAGATGTGTACACTGGTGCATGAGTAGTTTCTAATCTTTTTATAAGATCATATACTTCACTTCCACTCCATTCCTTTTTAGTCTGAAGATTCTCAGCTAAATCTAATATGTAGTCTCTAAGATTACCTCTAAAAGGAAATGTACTTATGAGAACATCTAAATAATTCAAAAGGGCTTGTAAAGCTTCATCTTTTAATATTTTGTGTCTTGTAATTTCTGTGTGTAAACTTGTCTTTATAGTTTTTTCTAAATCACTGTAATAAACTATGTCAGAATTATGGTAGGACAGTTTCTCATCAGAGTTAATGTTTATGTTGAAATCCTGTGTGTCTATTTTACGGACAGGGAATGCATAGTTTTTAGACTTTAAGAATGTATTGATAGCTTTCAGCAAATTCTGTTTTGTTGGATTCTTTGGTGTTAATGATGTGGGTTCCAAAGTAGAACTTAAAGCAACAAGACCAGGAAATTGCGTGACTCCAGCAAACTTTGCCAATTCACTAGTATCATAGACCCTTTTAACTCTGATCAGCTTATAATCGTTTATATCCAAAGCAAGCTCTGAGCCAACAGTAGAGTTTGCATTTTCAAATACTAAGAATGTGTAAAAAACATCACTTGGGACATCACTTAACGCTGAAGTATAAGTAGCATAAGAAGTAATGCTAAGGGATGGGGAAAAAATGAGGCGCCCCAAACTTTGCTCTGCCTGCATTTTAGCAATAAGTTGTGATTTTAACTTTTCTGCAGAATCTGTAGATTGAAAACGTTCACCAATATTGGCATTACTTTTAACATAATATTCATGTATGTACCTGAAGGATGGATAAGCCATTACTTCAAATTGTCTACAAATTTCATTGTTTTCATCTACAGAACAATCAATAACAGCCAACTGAATAACATCCTTCCATGCTACTATATCTGCTGCCAGACTCTTAAATTTTGGAGCAAAGGCTCTACAATGTCCGCAATAACTATTATAAAATTCCACTAATAAGGCATGTTTTTGACCATAAACTTTTCTTTCAAAATTTCGATTAGTTAATATGATAACATGATCCGACTTACTATACAGTCCTTGTTCATCAATATCACCAGTATCCGCTATAACTGCCCCTTTCACCGAATAATTTAGAAATAGGATACACAGTAAAACTAAATTCACTCGGTACATCATGAATATCGAAACTGTAAGTAAAACATACAGCGAGGAATGTTTGAAAAGTACTGAGAAGAAACACCACCTCCCAAAGTAGTGGCTTCCGACTGGCTTTCTGGCTTGTACTAATGTACTAATTAAGAGTCACTTCATTTCAAGTTTTCAAGCATTTAAAATTCAATACGTCACACCTACTACTTAATATAGACAGCTACTTTAAAATAATGTACTCTGTGCTTTAAATCTTTAAAACTACAACTACTTTAGCTCACATATAAAAATCATAGACTATTAAATTATAATACTGGTAAAAATAATCACTCCCGGTCCCGCTCATTTTTTTTTGTAGTTTATGGCCTGGTATCTAGACCTTTAGGCCACCAGTCCCGCTCACGTCTGTCCACATATATATCGGCTGTCCGGTAATGAATGGATAACCTTGAAATGTCTTATAGTACAACTTATGGCCGTTCTGAAAAAAATACGAAACATAATATATCACAACAAAAAAATATATCAAAGGTACTACCTTTGATATATTTTTAAAAAAATCGATTTTTTCTATCTTATTTTAGTGTCTTGAACACTATGACCAAAAATGAATGATTTCTATTGATTTTTTGTTGTTTTATTATTATACACTAACTGTGCTGATAGATAAAAAGTAAACAGTATGAATAGCTTTTGCAGTTTTTATTTAAAAAATTCGCAAATTAATTTATTTCTGAAAAACATGCAAAAAATATTATTTATGCGAAGTTCAAACCTCTTGGGTATGAAAAAATGTATGAATGGGTGACCAATAATTTTACAATAATGTCGGTTTCATGTAGATTTTATAGTGGTATAATTCATAAATGTATCTTCCATAAATAGTGACTTATTGCCATTAATGTAGAAAAGGAGAAAATTTGACTAAGTAACAAAATTTGTAATATGGGAACATTTTTTAAATTGAATTGTGTCTGATCATTGGGGATTAATAAAAAACAACATTTAAAATTAAAATATTTTATTTTTCATTAATTTACAAAAAATGTTCAAATTGTTTGCCTCCCACTCTTATGCATGCCCTACATCTTCGGATAAATGATCTTCTGAGCAGTCTTGTGTACCGTCGCTCGCATATTTTTGATGCGGCTGCTCTGACACGACTGCGTAGTTCGTCCAAAGACCGCATAGGCTTACAGTATACTTCCTTTTTCAGACAGCCCCAGTAAAAAAAATCCAATGGATTTAGACCCGGTGAACGTGGAGGCTACAAAATTGGCCCTAGACGTCCGATCCATCTATTTGGGTATCTGCTATTTAAATATGCACGAACCGGAACAGCATAATGCGCAGGACAACCGTCATTTTGCAGCCAATACGATTCCCTCAGCTCCTCGGGAACCTCTTGTAATAAATTGGGGAGATCATTTTGAAGAAACTCCAAATAACTTTGCCCCGTTAAATTCCCCGGTAATTCAAATGGGCCAATTATCATACCATTTAATATTCCGGTCCAATAATTTATTTTAAATTGGTATTGCGACCTGTGTTCACGCATAAGATGGGGATTTTCTAGTTCCCAACTATGTAAATTGTGTAAATTTAAGTAACCGTCTCTTTTAAGCGTTGACTCATCGCTCCACAAAATTTTATTAAAAAATTGCGGGTCTTCTTCCATCTTTGCCAGCATTTGCCGGCAAAAACGCACTCTTGAGAGATAATCTCTTGGTTGGAGAGTTTGCACGCGTGTGACGTGTTAAGGGTGGAATTCGTTTTTCTTTAAAATATCATGTACGGTCGATTTTCCAATACCTGTGCGTCGAGCTATTGCTCGCGTAGAGGTTGAAGGATCGTTTTCAATCTCCTCAAGCACCACGTCTTCTACATCAGGACGAGCGATTCTTCCAGCGCTAGCACCACCGATACCACTACCCGGCATTCTTCCTTCGGAGTAACAACCGTGGACTCTTATAAATACGCGGTAGTCTGGGTGGCGCGCATTAGGGTACCTCTCCCTATAAAGAGCTGCGGCTGCATTTGCGTTGCCTCTGCATTCTCCATAAATAACATGCATGTTTGCATATTCTTGTGCCGTGTACTGATGAAGTGGCATTTTGATAGGTACACAAAAGTCCAGTTTAGTCCAGAAACAAGCCAAATCGTCGCAAATGTCACCAAACGCAAAACAAGTCCAAATCAGTAAGCAAAACGTATAGTCCGGTAAAATAGCCAAGTGGTCGTTTTAACACTGATTTAAATAATTGCAAACGGAGACAAAATAAATACATGCGAAGTCGAGCAAGTCGAGTGACGCACTAAGTTCTCTTTTACATTTAGCTCTTCTCTCTCCCACTTACCCAATTCAGACCCCTCTTTGTCTAATATAACACAAAAGACAGCAGGTAGTAAATATGAAGGTCACACGACCCATTTCACGCTAGTAAAGTAACCATTTTAACATTTAAATTGGTTATTTTATTACATTTAAATAAGTTAATTTCTAATACTTAATTTGGTTTCAATTTGTTTAAAATAGCTGTTTTCATGTATGATCAACTCCTGATGTGTTTTTATTAATTCCCAATGATCAGAGACAATTCAATTTAAAAAATGTTCCCATATTACAAATTTTGTTACTTAGTCAAATTTTCTCCTTTTCTACATTAATGGCAATAAGTCACTATTTATGGAAGATACATTTATGAATTATACCACTATAAAATCTACACGAAATCGACATTATTGTAAAATTATTGGTCACCCATACATTCATACATTTTTTTCATACCCAAGAGGTTTGAACTTCGCTTAAATAATATTTTTTGCATGTTTTTCAAAAATAAATTGATTTGCGAATTTTTTAAATAAAAACTGCAAAAGCTATTTATACTATTTACTTTTTATCTATCAGCACAGTTAGTGTATAATAATAAAACAACAAAAAAACCAATAAAAATCATTCGTTTTTGGTCATAGTGTTCAAGACAGTAAAATAAGATAGAAAAAAATCGACTTTTCTTTAAAAAAAATATATCAAAGGTACTACTTGTGATATATTATGTTTCGTATTTTTTTCAGAACGGCCATAAGTTGTACTATAAGACATTTCAAGGTTATCCATTCATTACCGGACACACTGTATAACCTTAAAGTTGGTCCATAGATAAATAAATATGTAGTAAGCTACAGACGTAGTGATTATATTCTCTTTGGCTACAGATACGACAGTGACATAGACAAGTTTCCCAACTACGCGTTTTGGCGCTGCAGTCGCCTATTTTGACAGATGAGTAATGGCTATACAAATTCAGTGTATGGCTGGTATAGCCATAGACTTAGAATATACTTACGCCAGTATATTCTAAGTCTATGGGTATAGCTAAACGTAGTGATTATATTCTCTTTGGGTATAGCTATGTACATAGACTTAGAATATACTGGCGTATAGACCAACATAGTGTGCAAGGGAGAAGAAAATTCCTTATGGCAAAAATACAAGATAGAAAAGGATACCAAATCTCATGACTCTGTAACCGATTTTGAATGACAGGTCGGCACAATTCGGCACGCAAGAAATAGCTCCTAGATATTTTGTAATTTTTTAGAGTGTAATAGTGGTTATTTTTAGTAAGTAACTTTTTTCCACAATGGTTCTGTGAGTGACTGTGGTGTTATAATAGAAATAATCCTGATAATTGCGCATTTCACAGGTAAATTCTCAAGACGTCATCAATGTTATGAAGCGTTTATTTTTGGTTAAAATTTATGTTATATACTGTTTAAAGTATATTATAATGTTTTCAATTATTTTGTTAATTTTGATATTTTGCAAAGAAAAAAGTCACGTTGTTGATAATTTGCATGAATTTGGTAAATACATTTTTATACAAAATATTTTACATGTACGCTAGGGATTGACTCAACTATATCAAAATTAATGTCGATATTTATCTTGATGTTTATAATGAATCGATAGACTTGCCCACACAACACGAAAATAAATCCTCGGATTGCGTTCTAAAATGTAATTTTATTTTTCCGTTTGTCAAACAGATTCCCTGCGGATTCTATAATTAGAAAAAAATGGTTAAGGTTTATTGGACGGGTTGGTTGGAATGTAAAGAAAAACTCGACAATTTGCAGCAAACATTTTCTTGAGAAGTATAAAAGAAAAAGTAGAATAAAAACAATTTTATTACGAGGAGTCATATCTACATTATTTATACCAGTAAGTAAAATATTGTTATAATAAGACTACAAAAATTTAACTTTCAAAACTTTAGATAAATATAGAGACAGATTTTTATACATTATAAAACTGTAGTACATTAAAGATAAAAAATCTTGAGATTGTCCTCTTTAAGCCATTATGAACCCAACTAAGTATCTATTTATCAACCAAAATAAATGTATAACCTACTTAACCAACCGCACAGCCTCACGGTCACACTAGTACAATATTCATAGCATCGCGCTATTTTCGAAAAGGGGTTGAACGGAGCTTCGGAACTTCGGATTATATTCCCAAGTCACAATGATAAAACTTTTAGCGTCGTTAGGTATAGATATTTAGTAATGCTCCTGAAGCGCCACTAGACACCCGCGCATGAGACGCGATAGTATAAATTCCATAGTATTTGATACTCACAACGCTCTATGACCGATTCATGCATGATGGCCGACAACATTGTGCCGAGGGCTTAAATAGCGTGGTTCATCCCCTACAGCGTTAGTCGTAGTGAAGAGGAACTCGTGGTTAAGTAATAGCTGCGCGGATCAATAGATCTGCGAGATTAAGTTGCACTTGCCGCGGTCAGTTCATGAATGAGTGACCATTTTCTTAACATACCGAGACTGAGAGAATAGAGAGTGCATCTGTTTCCTCAGACACTTGGTGCACTATCACTCTATTAAGATCATTATGTTTTTAAAATTCATGCAGCTAAAATGATAATAAGTTTATTATTATTTTATACTTTTCAGGGACAGATAAAAGAAAATGAACATGAAGCATGATGAAGCCTCTTAAAAATATTGGCCTTTAAACAGAGCAATCTTATTTAACTGATTCCTACAAGTTTCCTTACTTAAATTATTAAGTTACATTCATATTTAAGTCGAATGTTAAAATAAACTTCTATAATGTATTTAATTATTAATTATTAAATGTTTGTAATTATTAAAATTAATATTTATATGAAAAATAAAGCAGTCATTATGTACTCCGTGTCACCGTTTTTTATTTCCCCATCAAAACATTTTATAAAATATATATAGGTATATACTTAGTTAAGTTTTTATTATAGGATAACTCAACAAGTAAGATGGAATGCCTTTTTTTCAATAAAAAGGGTCTTCGGTTCTCTACACTCACCAAACGAAACACAGCAGCATTAAGCTGCTATTTACGCTGGTATTCTGCGAGAGCGTGGTCCTTTCCCGGTTGAGCCGACGCATTCGTGCTACAACTATACTATTAATATAGCTGTAGCATGGCTCTACCACGTATAAATCTACCTATTTATATAAACAAAATGTTTAAATAGTAATTCCGGGTAAACTGTCCATAGCAGTAAATATTTTTCTCCAAGGATCATAACTCGAAAATACAACTTTCCGATCTGATAATTGAGGAGTTTTTTTTTAAGTTTATCGGTAGAGTCACCTTTTTTACATTTGAATTAAAATCAACAAAAGGCAAGTAGGTTCAGCTCATTCCCAGGAATATGTTATATGAATATTTTTTAATTATTTTAGAACTATTATGGTAAAAATTCAGTTAATTTTTCAATATCGTGCTCTAAACTATTTCTTTAAATCTTTTTACCGCTTCCTTTACAATCATTTTTCGATAGTCCCTGTAAGTAAAATGTACATCACTAGCTAACGCACACAATGACAAATCAAAATTAGTCACGCGTTTTCGGGCTGTCAGGTCGTCTATACGCCAGTATATTCTAAGTCATAGCCATAATGTATAACTTAGTGATTACAAGCACACATCCTTCAAATCATCGATATCGATATTTAGTGATGTTCTTATTTTATCGATATGGACGTAAGGGTGCATTATATAGTTATATTACAATATTACATACTTAATGAAACAATTATAGTACATAAACATTTATTTTTTATTCAAGCACACCAATATCATATACATACACACGTAATCTTAGGATTAAATTAAAAGTACATTAGTTTATATTAAAAATGTACATAAGATTGTATAAAAGGTACAATTTGACGAAAACTGAGCAATATTTATTGTTCATTAAATAAAGCAAATAGCAAATTAAAGAAATTAAACGACAGGAATCATATTTAAACATAGCGCTCCATATTTTACTTTACAAGTTACTTCTTATATTAATTTTAAAACGGCTATAATCCAAATAGTTATGAATTAAGTGAGTACCTTCCCTGTATAAGTTAAGGAACTTTTCGCTTGGGTACTCTAAATTATTATTTGGTCAATATAACATTTGTTTGTTAGGCAAGACAAACATTTTTTCTCTAGATTTTATGTAAGAGTGAATATTTGTCTCTGTACTACTAATGCTCTTACAACGAATACCTTTCGATATTTTCCGACAAATGTATCCAGCAGTGTAAGCTGAGCAGTGGTCTTTAATTTTTCTCATGACTACATCACCCACCAGCAATTTTTCTCTTGAACTTGCTTGTGAAGAGGATAAGAGATCTCGCAAATCCTTGGGAGTGTTTTCAGAGTCATTTTCTTTATTATTATGATAATTTTTGAAAAGAACACTAATCTCCATAATCCTCTTCGCAATCAGAAAATTTCGAATGTGGACTAACCATGTTAGATAATATCAGATATAAATCATATATAAATATCTAGGTCAACATTTCTATAATTTATAGCTATTATACATTCAAAAATAAATTTCTAAAGGGTCTTGGTTAATATTTTTTGGATAATAATATTCTACATTATACTGTTCAAAATATAATTTGGAGATAAATAAAACTTTCAAGTTATCCATTCTTGCCGGGATGGCACTCGCACAAGTCGAGGTTTTCCTACTTGTATAGCATGTTTGCTACTATAAAGCATGGTGTCTACAAAAACCATTTTTTTTATTTTATTAATGGCTTCAATCCAAAAAGTGTAATGTTGTGAATTTTGTTTAACCATTCGTCTTAACTTTCCTCTTTGCACACCACCCGGGTAGCCATTGACGCTGTCAGTATGTCGAAAAATTCAACAACTTCTGCTGTTGAGGCCATTGTTGTGTCAGAGATTGCATAGTAAAAATAATCTGAAAAAAGTACTTTTTAATTTAATTACTTTCACAGTTATTGCACCTGCAAGTCTTTCGCCAGAAGACACTTCTTATTTGCTTACAAAAACAGACTTTGTTAACCTTCATACAATTGTAGTGTGGCTCACGGTATCCACTAATGTAATACCAATTATAAATTTAATGCAGGTTGTCTCATTTAATAACGTCATTACATGGCGACCTTGCCAGGCGAGCTGGCCGCCGATAGTAATAAACTAATAATAAATATAAGACTTAATAAATACACACATTACCAAAACGAGGAAAATATCGCGTAGAGCCATAAAAACTTTTGGAATAAGTTGTAAATAAATATTTAGAAAATAAAGTAAAAAATATAAAATCATAAGGCAAAGAGGCAGCTAAGAAGACTTGAGACGAGAAAAGAGGATTATTTTTAATAGGATAAGGGTGACAAATGAGAACACAGTCCACCTGATGGAAGGTGTTTGCTGTGGCCCATAGACATCTACATCTATCCTCGATTACGAATCAAAATGCAGATGCGTTGTCATCCGTGAGGACTAAAATGGAATGCCTTATTTCCAGTAAAAAGGGTCTCCGGTTCTCTACACTCACCATACGAAACACAACAGCGTTAAGCTGCTATTTTACGATGGTGTTCTGTGAAAGCGTGGTCCTTCCCTGGTCGAGCCGAACCATTCGTGCTACAACTAAACCACTAATATAGCTGCAGCATGGCTCTACCGCATAAAAAATGGATGAGAGGGATTACATTTTTTACTCAGGTTAAAAAGAATATTGGTTGAGAAGTACACAGTGGTATTCACGTAGAGAATTTTAACATTATCAAACCAACCGTGGAGCAAAACAAATAAGAACATAATTACAATTATGTTCTTAAAAAATTATCGAGAATTTAATCAAGTGGCCAGTTTTAGGAGGACTGAATTTTTTGTGTTTTATCTATTTCAGCAGTGGTAGAGCCACGCGGCAGCTTTTGCTGTCGCACGGATGGGCCGGCTCGAATGGGGGTGGTACCACGACCTCACAGAATACCAGCAGGTGGCCGGAGGCCCCATTCCCCCCCCCCCCCATCATTATGGTAGCGGGATTAAATGGAAGACTGCCCCAGGAGGGTACCAGCATCCCTGGAGAATCCTGGAGCATCCACACCCAAGCTACCCTACTTCTTTTGAGCGTGGGTGCTCAGGCTGCCCCGCGTATTCTGGGGGGGGGGGGTGAAATTCCGCTCAAGACGATACCTGCTCGGGGCCACCCCTGCCACGCTTTCCTTGAATTTCTGCAATATCAGGGGACTTCATTCAAACCTTAACGCCGTCCACTACCATCTGGAGACGTCAAAGGCGGCCTTGCTCTTTCTAACCGAGACGCAGGTGTCCTCTCCGGCTGATACTTCGTATCTCTCCTGTCCGGGGTACAAATTAGAACACTTCTTTGTGCCCCGGACTGGAGTTTGCGTGTACCTGAGAGAGGACATCTGTTTTCGACGCCTCGGCAGTCTTGAAGGTACGGACCTGTCCATCCTATGACTGTGCGTAGACAGCGACGACCATCCCCGCGTCTATGGGTGCCTCTATAGGTCCCATAGCGGTAATTCCGACACAGACCGACACATCGACCACGTCCAAATGGCTGCAGACTCCGTGCTACAACAGGTCCCATCCGCAGAGATCGTGATACACGGTGATTTTAACGCCCACCACGCCGAATGGCTTGGTTCCCGTTTAACCAATCATGCGGGTAGGTCTGTTTATGACTTTGCCTTGGCATATGGTCTGACACAACTGGATACTTCGCCTACGCGGATCCCAGATGTGGAGGATCATGTACCTTCACAACTCAACCATGGTTTGGTCGCTCCTGTAAAATTGCATCACGCTATAAGCAGGAGTGCTACTGGGCCTGGGCTGACGCATCAACGTCCCGGGATGTAAACACCAGCGCTCTTAAAAAGAAGTATAATTCCGGCTCCAGGTCCTTCAAAAGCGTCATTGCCAGGTCCTTCAAAAGCGTCATAGCGTCTGTCTTTAAAATGCAAACAATAAATTAAATGTATAATGTTATACTCTCTTTATCATAGATAGTGAAAAATATTTTCGACCATAGAATAAACATGTACTCTTTGAAATTATCTAAAAATGTCTAGATCATTTCTAAATTGTCATTGACAGTGACAGCAGAGGTATGACATTGTATGACATGGACCACTTCTTATTTCTTATTAGTTTGTAGCACTGACTTAGAAGTATGTAGACTGGGCATGCCTACAGAATTAGCGTGACTACCTACAATACACTGGCGCATAAAATGGCCGCCTTTTATAGGGTTGTAACTCAGCAATATCTGCAGCTGATATCGATATTTTTACTAATATGAATTTGTTCTCATTTCATATAATTTAATTTGTTGCTTTATTTATTTTATTTCATAGGTATTTATATAGGTACGGGGCTATATTTTCAATCGTCAAATAACTTATCTGAAGAATAAATAATGTGTCTGGCAGTTTTATGGCTTTTGTGTAGATAGAAATTAAATCCGTAGCCGTATATATATATATATATATATATATATATATATATATATATATATATATTATATATATTCAAATTTTAAATGAAAAATATTATTTTTCGCAGGTAGGTACATTAATTTTGTTTATTTGAAATTCGAAAATCTGGCATGATCATGAAACATGATATCCGAGAATTATAAACTATTAATATTATTTATTCATTTCTGAACAAAATAAATCTATTAAAATAATTTCTAGTACAACACTTTGTCACTGCTTTTTGACAGTTTGACAGCAGATCTATCACAAAACTTGGCGCTTAACATGGCGGCGCAGTCACGCATGGATGAGCTAATGACGTCACACGAAAGTGTTACGAAAATAAGCACTTGACAAAGTGTAGTTGTCTCTCTTTTCTATTGCAGCTATTGCTTTGTTAAAAAGAGACAAAAATGTTTTTGACAAGTGTGTGTCGATATTATAGATATTTGTATAACTATTATTTCTATAGTAGAATATGCCGCCTCCATAGGTATATCTCTATGGTTTGTAGCATAGACTTAGAATATACTAGCGTATAGACCACCTGACAGCCCAAAAACGCGTGACCAATTTTGATTTGTCATTGTGTGCGTTAGCTAGTGATGTATATTTTACTTAAAAGGACTATCGAAAATAATTGTTAAGGAAGCGGTAAAAAGATTATAAAAAATTGTTTAGTGCATGAAGTTGAATAACTTCAAAAATTAACCTAATTTTACCATGATAGTTCTTAAATAATTAAAAAATATTCATATAACATGTTCCTGGTAATAAGCTGAACCTACCTGCTTTTTGTCGGATTATAATTCAAATGTATAAAATCCCAGGTGACTTTACCGAAAAACCTAAAAAAACTCCCTAATAATCAGATCAGAATGTTGTATTTTCGAGCTATGATCTTTGGAGAAAAATATTTACTGCCGTGGGCAGTTTCCCCGGAATTTATTTTTTAACATATTGTTAATATAAATAGGTAGATACTTAACTAAGTATATACTTATTTATATTTTATAAAATGTTTTGATGGGGAAACAAAAACGGGGACACGGAGTACAACATAATGGCTGCTTTATTTTCATATAAGTATTACTTGTGATAATTACAAACATTTAATAATTAATAATTTAATAGATTATAGAAGTTTATTTTAACATTCGACTTAAGTATGAATGTAAATTTAATAATTTAAGGAAGGAAACTTGTAGGAATCAGTTAAATAAGATTGCTCTGTTTAAAGGCCAATATGTTTATGAGGCTTCATCATGCTTCATGTTTATATTCATTCATCTGTCCTGAAAAGTATAAAGTAATAATAAACTTATTATAATTTTAGCTGTATGAATTTAAAAACATAATGATCTTAACACAGTAAAGTGCACTAAGTGTCTGAGGATACAGATGCACTCTCTATTCTCTCAATCTCGGTATGTTAAGAAAATGGTCACTCATTCATGGACTGCCGCAGCAAATGCAACAATTTCGCAGATCTATTGATCTGCGCAGCTATATAACCACGAGTTCCTCTTCACACGAATAACGCTGCAGGGGATAAACCACGCTATTTAAGCCCTCGCGACAATTTCGTCGGCCATCAAGCATGAATCGGGCATTGACCGTTGTGAGTATCAAATACTATGGAATTTATACTATCGTCTCATGCGCGATCGTCTAGTAGCCTTGAGGAGAATTACTAAATATCTATACTAACTACGCTAAAGTTTTATCGTTATGATTTGGGAATATAATCCGAAGTTCAAACTCCGCTCAACCCCTGGAAAATAGCATGATGCTATGAATATTGTACTAGTGTGACCGTGAGGCTGTGCAGTTGGTTAAGCAAGGCTATACATTTATTTTGGTTGATAAATAGATACTTAGTTGAGTTCATAATGAAAAAAGGATAATCTCAAGATTTTTTGTCTTTAATGTACTACAGTTTTATAATATATAAATATGTATATGTATCTAAAGTTTAAGTTATATTTTGAAGTCTTATTATAACAATATTTTACTTACTGGTACAAATAATGTAGAAATGACTCCTTTTAATAAAATTGTTTTATTTTGTTTTCTTTTATACTTCTCAAGAAAATGCTTGCTGCAAATTGTTGAGTTCTTCTTGCATTCCAACCAACCCGTCCATGAACCTTAATCACTTTTTATAATTATAGAACCCGGAGAATCTGTTTGAAAAACGGCAAAATAAAATTACATTTTAGAATGCAAACCGAGATTTATTTTCTTGTTGTGTAGCAAGTCTATCGATTCCTTATAAACATTCAAGATAAATATCGACATTAATTTTGATATAGTTGATCAATCTAGCGTACATGTAAAATATTTTGTATAAAAATGTATTTACAAATTCATGCAAATTATCAACAACGTGACTTTTTCTTTAAAATATCAAAATTAACAAAATAATTGAACATATTCTATATTTTAAACAGTATGTAACATAAATTTTAACCAAACATAAACGCGTCATAACATTGACGACGTCTTGAGAATTACCTGTGATATGTGTAATTATCAGGATTATTTCTATTATTAACACTCTCACTCACGGAACAATTAACCATTTTGGAAAAAGTTACTTACTAAAATAACCACTATTATACTTTAAAAATTACAAAATATCTCGGAGCTATTTCTTGCGTGCCGGTGTGCCGACCTGTCATTCAAAATCAGTTACAGAGTCATGAGATTTAGTATCCTTTTCTATCTTGCATTTTGCCACAAGGAATTTTTCTCCTTGCACTATGTTGGTCTATACGCTAGTATATTCTAAGTCTATGGTTTGTAGCATGTTTGTGGACATTCGGGTAGAATCTACTAGTTAGTCTGTGTTGTGGACATCGTAGATAGAGGATAAGTCTATGGTGGACATGGACGGATGCGTAAGCATCATAGACTTAGAATATACTAGCGTATAGACCAACATAGTGTGCAAGGGAGAAGAAAATTCCTTATGGAAAAAATACAAGATAGAAAAGGATACCAAATCTCATGACTCTGTAACCGATTTTGAATGACAGGTCGGCACAATTCGGCACGCAAGAAATAGCTCCGAGATATTTTGTAATTTTTTAAAATATAATAGTGGTTATTTTTAGGAAGTAACTTTTTCCAAAATGGTTAATTGTTCCGTGAGTGACTGTGCTGTTAGTAATAGAAATAATCCTGATAATTTCACATATCACAGGTAAATTCTCAAGACGTCGTCAATGTTATGACGCGTTTATTTTTGGTTAAAATTTATGTTACATACTGTTTAAAATATAGAATATGTTCAATTATTTTGTTAATTTTGATATTTTGCAAAGAAAAGTCACGTTATTGATAATTTGCATGAATTTGTAAATACATTTTATACAAAATATTTTACATGTACGCTAGGGATTGACTCAACTACATCAAAATTAATGTCGATATTTATCTTGAATGTTTATAATGAATCGATAGACTTGCCTACACAACAAGAAAATAAATCTCTGTTTGCGTTCTAAATGTAATTTTATTTTGCCGTTTTACAAACAGATTCCTCCGGATTCTATAATTATAAAAGTGGTTAAGGTTCATTGGACGGGTTGGTTGGAATGCAAAGAAGAACTCAACAATTTGCAGCAAACATTTTCTTGAGAAGTATAAAAGAAAAGTAGAATAAAACAATTTTATTAAAAGGAGTCGTTTCTACATTATTTGTACCAGTAAGTAAAATATTGTTATAATAAGACTTCAAAATATAACTTTCAAAACTTTAGATAAATATAGAGACAGATTTTCATACATTATAAAACTGTAGTACATTAAAGACAAAAAAATCTTGAGATTATCCTCTTTAAGCCATTATGAACCCAACTAAGTATCTATTTATCAACCAAAATAAATGTATAACCTTGCTTAACCAACCGCACAGCCTCACGGTCACACTAGTACAATATTCATAGAATCATGCTATTTTCCCCAAGGGGTTGAGCGGAGCTCGGAACTTCGGATTATATTCCCAAATCATAACGATAAAACTTTAGCGTAGTTAGGTATAGATATTTAGTAATGCTCTTCAAGCGCTACTAGACGACCGCGCATGAGACGTGATAGTATAAATTCCATAGTATTTGATACTCACAACGGTCAATGCCCGATTCATGCTTGATGGCCGACGACATTGTCGCGAGGGCTTAAATAGCGTGGTTCATCCCCTACAGCGTTAGTCGTAGAGAAGAGGAACTCGTGGTTAAGTAATAGCTGCGCAGATCAATAGATCTGCGAAATTAAGTTGCACTTGCCGCGGTCAGTCCATGAATGAGTGACCATTTTCTTAACATACCGAGATTGAGAGAATAGAGAGTGCATCTGTATCCTCAGACACTTAGTGCACTCGTGGCGGGTGGAAAGAAAAGGGGAGATCTCCCGCTGGGCAAGGTGTTCTGCCCGGGGAGCGGCCAACGCTCCGAGTGGTAGTTCGGAGCTATTGTATATATACTGTTTTTAATTCGGAACATGAACATGAAAATACAACATTCTGATCTGATTATTGGGAAGTTTTTTTAAGTTTTTCGGTAAATTCACCTGAGATTTTATACATTTGAATTAAAAGCCAACAAAAGGCAGGTAGGTTCAGCTTATTCCCAGGAACGTGTTATATGAATATTTTTTAATTATTTTAGAACTATCATGGTAAAATTCAGTCAATTTTTGACGTTATTCAACTTCATGCACTAAACAATTTTTAATATTATTTTTACCGCTTCCTTAACAATCATTTTCGATAGTCCTTTTAAGTAAAATATACATCACTAGCTAACGCACACAATGACAAATCAAAATTGGTCACGCGTTTTCGGGCTGTCAGGTGGTCTATACGCCAGTATATTCTAAGTCTATGGTAAGCATCATATTAGTCTGTGGATAAGTCTATGGTGGATATGGAAACCCCCCCTACCCCAGCCTACGAATTTGGAGTATATGTATATTTTTTTATTGACATACGTATTTTAAATAGCACATCTCAAAACTATTAATTATTTAAACTGCACCCGTGTAGTTAAGAAATAAAAACAGTTAAAAATCACTCACCTTATAACGTCGATATTACTTCAAGTAATTAGAATTGGGTACTTTTTGCAGTATGAAAAAACTGCACCTTGCTTGAATACTGCAAAAAGTTAATAGAACCAAATTTGTTAAATGTCGATAAAGAGTACATAATCACTAGGGACTTCCTTAGTAAAAGTAAATGTTTGAAAGGGCGCCAAGCTACTTTACTAACATCAAGACATGACATTTAATTACTAACAATACCTCACCCTATAAATTTGAAGTGAATATAAAAAAATACAGACAGCCGTATTTTAAAAAGCAAATCTCAAAAATAATTATTATACAAAGGTTTGAAATTTTTGCAAAAAAAAAGTTTTATATGGGCTCCCAACGTGGTGCTTGTAGTCTACGTGTAATAAACACGTGTTTCCTTTTTTTAGTATGAAGTTGGCATTCTTCTCTCGGTAGAGAGTAATTGTGCTCTGTGACTAAGGAAGTCCCGCCTCAAAACCTAGTCATTATACGCTCTTTGTTGACAATTAACAAATTTGTTTTTTTTTTACTTTTTGCACTTAATATTGCATTTTATGAATTTTTAACGATGGTGCAATTATATACAAGCAGGGTGCAGTTTTTTCATATTACAAAAAGCACCCAATTCTAATTATTTGAAGTTATATCGATCTTATAAGGTGAGCAATCTTTACCTATTTTTTATTTATAAACTACATGGGTGCAATTTAAATAATTAATAGTTTTGAGATGTGCTATTTAAAATACGCCTGTCAGTATTTTTTATTTTATATGTACTCCAAATTCGTAGGCTGGGGTAGGGGGGGTGATATGGACGTACTATACACCATAGATAAATAAATATGTAGCAAGCTTTTCGACAATTGACACGAGTAGCTTATGGTAACTAAAGCATGAATATTATTTTAATATGATAATTTTTAACCACAAGTGCGGCTTAAAATATACGATAATAGTTTAAATTTATAGCAAACAAATGTTACAATCCGTATTTATATACATGTAGAGCCTAAATTTTAGTGTAATAAATCAATAGGTTATTGTCTTTCGAGTAAACTTTATCGTAGCGCCAATTAAAATGTATGTTAACCATCTTCAAAGCACCGCAATAATAAAGACGAGACCGAGATAATAGGAAACACACCATTTTTTAAATACTAGAATTGCTATTAACATTAATAATATTCCCTTTAACCAACGTTAGCTAAAAATGCTTGTGTTAGGAGCGGTTCACGACAGTTGTAGAATGGCAGACTACAACCCACTACCTTTTGAGTTCGCGCTCCGCGCCCTGCCATTAGGTTACTTTCGCCTACTACACTGTATCCTATCTGATTCTCTCGCAGACTAAATCATAAAGACGTATATGTTTGTCTCTTTTTAGTGTCGCTCTTTTCATTTCATTGAGTTTCTAATCACAACGATTCTAAAGAACTATTCACTTCAAAAAATAGGTAAAGATCGCACACCTTACAATCACAGAGTAAGGAGTAAGGATCAGAGGAGAAGCTTCCTAACAACAACGAAAATGTATGCCTATTTTGATAGGGTTGTCACCTGATGCATGTGAAAATTTTAAAGAGAAAACAAAAATATTGTATAGTATAAAACAACATGTGTATTCCTTGTAACTTAAATTAATAAAACAACATGTCTATTACTGTATTGAGATTTTTTTTGTATTACAGAAAAGGGCAATATGTGCAATTTACAATTAAAAACCGCGCGAATATCTTCGAGAGAATTTCAAGGAAATAGGTATTCTCACAGAAGCTTCACATTATGTATGACTATCAATATCATTTTCGTAAGACAACTTAGTCATGAGTACAAAAAAATCAGCGATCTGCATGATGGACAAACTAGAAACCGCAATGAGCTCTGCCTCAAAAAGGTCCGAAAGTTATTCGCGAGAATGAGCGTGCTCTTCTATAATAAAATTCCACAATCCATTTTGGGCTTGCCCTTATGCAAGTTTGATAAAAGAGCGTGGATTTGATTAGCTCCAATTATGCTTGGGACTGCAGTTAATTATGTCAATAATTATAATTATTGTAATTTTTGATTTATTGCAATTTTTATTTTTTTTAAAAGAGCAGCCGCCTATATAATTTGCATAATATATAAAGGTATGATGAATCTTGCTTCATCATGCTTGGGACTGCAGTTAAATATGTCAATAATTATAATTATTGTAATTTTTTATTTATTGTAATTTTTTATTTTTTTAAAAAGAGCAACCGCCTATATATTTTGCATAATATATAAAGGTAAGATGAATCTTGCTTATACAGAACACTAATTATTTACTTAGATAAATCTATATTGTCTTATTTTATAACACAAAATCTCTAAACTTCACTCAAACTGTAAAAAAATTAATATACTAATTGATCTATAAAATCACGAAATATTGTTTGTCTATTTATTCAAATACGCACGACCAACAGCCCTTTCGTTCATACCCTGATTGAGCCAGCGCGGCATGGTATGAACGAAAGGGCTGTTGGTCGCAGCGCGGCGCAAACCCGTTTGTAGTTTGTACCCAGATGGACCGTGGGTGAACCTGTCAGTGAAAGCTCATGCACACATCGCTGTGCTATATATGGCGCAGCGATGTGTGCTTATACTATTGTACTCTTATTTAGGTTTATTAACTTTTTGCACTTAATATTGCACTTTATGGGTTTTTAACCACATGAGTAGATAAACGGAACAGAGACAAAGCTTTTTAAGAACGTGCAAAATTGTTACCTATTTTGGTAGCGTTGTCACAAATAGGTGAAGACACAGAACACAATTACTCTCTACCAAGAGAAGAACGCCAACTTCATACTAAAAAAGGAAACACGTGTTTATGAATGTACACGAAAAGCGCCTCGGTTTGCGCCCATATAAAACTTTTTTAGCGGGAATTTCAAACCTTTGTATTGTGTAACTTTGAACTTTTTATTTAAGGCATATTCGAGTAATTTTGGTTCAAGCCTCACAAACCTATGGGGTAAATTCCCATACATTTGAGAGGTTGCACCAAAATTACTCGAGTTTACTTTAGAGGAGTATGTGGGATAAAATAAAACTAAAAATAGGTATAGTTATGTAATTTTATTTTTTGGAAGATATTGTTTTATACACTATATATTATTATTTATGTTTTCTATTGCTTTTGCAGATAATATTTCCACGCGTAATATTGATTTATAACATATGTTTTCGTGAGAGCTATTCTTCACAGAACATTAACGTAAATTTAAATCAGCAAAATTCTCATGTTGAAAACTTAACTCAGCCCAAATACATGATCTGAAATAGATAAAATTCGAGTTAATATAGTAATAATCCCTACAAATAACGATGAATAAATTCAAAATGCTTAAAGACTTACCACAATATTATCAAAAGTTTTCCTATTTTTATTGTAGGAAACCTGCAGAACGTGATCGGATGATTTTGTGCTTTTTGTTTGCATAATTTTTTTAAATAATAAATTAATTAATAGTCAATATCTCATACAGAGTCAGTATCTCACAAAAATCTTCACACACACAATCGCGAAGAATTGCCTATAAACGAAAATGAAGTATTCTGAACCGATAATAACTGAATTAAAGCAAAACGCAATAACAAATATTAAAATCTAAATCATTTTAAATAAATTTGAATCAATTTCAGAAAATATTTTCAATATGAAAGACGTTGACAAGCAAATGTCATTTTTCTTCTTTTAGTTCATGGCTTCTCTTGATAGAATTCTGCTAATATTTAATAATTTAATTTTAATCAATTAGTAGGTCAATTAATTGTGCAAACTTCAAAGTAATATCTATATAATTACTGTAAGTGCAAACAAAAGAAAAATATAGCATAGAATTAAAAAATCAGTTTCTTCCGATATAATAGTTATGTATATTTGTACCTAATTTTTAAAATGGCAATCTGAAACAAAGTAAAAGAATGAAACGGCGATATCTTTTTCTCGCTTTAATTTTACACGCCCACCCCACACATAGATAAAATTATGATTGTGTGCAGGTTTCTCGGGCTTCATACAGAGTTGCATCACCCTGGGTGAAGACAAATTAAACAAAACATTTGTTAAATAGTTTTATTATTCAGTATGATAAAATACTTTACAAATTACTTACTCTAATAATTTTCTTTTTATAATTTATGATTTTTAATAATTTATTGTTTCTGGTGTTGTAAATTCTGAATCTAAAATAAAGTTTTTTCAGGTAATCTAACGGGAAACACTCACATGACATATTGAATTTACAATCTTTATTACCTTTAAGTATTTTGTTGCCAACATTGACAATATTTATTTCAAGATCGAAATATTCGCGAAATTTTTGCTCGAGATATTCAACAAATGCGATAAAATTATTTAGATTCAAATAATATTAAGTTATAAAATTTTATTAATTATTTAGCATTAAATATTCTTTATATAGTATTATTTAATATTTTAAATGTGGTAATGAGTTCAGTTTTATTTTAATTCTATATAATATTCTTCATTTATTTAATAAACTTTAATACAAGTCATTTCATACTTCATTAGTTCTTAATTTTATTCGGTTTTTTATTAGAATCATAGTTTTCATTTATATTGTTCGTTGTTTCTTACGATTTATTGACTGGAGGTTGGCAGTAATTGTTAGGTTGCCATAAAATAAATATTCTAAATCTATGGGAAGAACTATCTCTTGTCTTGTTTTGCCTTGGTTATAATTAAAATGAACCTTAAACGCAACGCGTAAGAGTTATTTTCGTATGACACGTTTTTTCAATCTGATTTCGAGTACTTATAATATAGTCCTGTATAGTAAACCCCCCTACGAATTTGGAGTATATGTATAAAAAAAAATATTGACAGACGTATTTTAAATAGCACATCTCAAAAATATTAATTAAACTGATAATAAATTATATAAATAATATTATTTAATATTATTTAAACTGCACCCATGTATTTTAGAAATAAAAAATAGGTAAAAATCGCTCACCTTATAACGTCGATTTTACTTCAAGTAATTAGAATTGGGTACTTTTTGCAGTATGGAAAAACTGCACCTTGCTTGAATATAATTGCACCGTCGTTAAAAATGCATTTAATTCAATATTAACTGCAAAAAGTTAATAAAACCAAATTTTTTAAGTGTGCACAAAGAGTATATAATCTTACGGAGCGGGACTTCTTTAGTAAAAGTAAATGTTTGAAAGGGCGCCAAGCTACTTAACTAACATGAAGACATGACATTTAATTACCTCTACCTCAGCCTTTAAAGTTGAAGTGAATATAAAAAACAGACAGGCGTGTTTTAAAAGGCAAATCTCAAAAATAATTATTATTTAAACTGCACCTATGTAGTTTATAAATAAGAAATAGGTAAAGATCGATATAACTTCAAATAATTAGAATTAGGTACTTTTACAACATAAAAACTGAATTCTGCTTGAATATATTACTGCACCATTGTTAAAAACACATAAGTAGATAAACGGAACAGAGATAAAGCTTCATACAACCGCGCGAATCGGTAACACCAATGCAAGCATGCGGGGCATGTGCGTGACCACTAGCAACTCATCGCGTACGCGACGAGACTGGAAAAAACCGGTTACGCTGGCACAGCCAGTGGACAATCTCAGGATCAGTGCGACGCACGGTGTTTGTTTTGTTAGTTGCAAGTTAGAATATTTTAATGTAAATACGTGGTATTATTAATAATGGTTGTTTATTGTACTGTGTGTATGAATAATGAGTGAATGTCATGGAGAATTTCAGGTATAGAATTTAGTAAGCGAGCAACTTGGGACGGTAACTTTGACGAAAACGAAGATATGATTATGTTAATAAGGGAATTTATAATGTTTTCTACAGAATTAAAATCACTCTGTGAAGTATCTGGTACAATCCGAAGAGCACGACCATCCTCTGGTTGCGGAATTGAAAAATCTTCAATAATTTTTTGATGACATTTTTGTCGTATCCTATTTGTGTATGGTGACGAAATGATTTAGGAATAAATAATGATTACTTATAAGAAGTTTTATTAGATGAAGCAGGGTGTGGAGGAAAATGATCCAATGTAGGATTAGTAGAAAGCGAAGAATTTGCAGGGTTTTTTTGAAATCAGAACATCAGCATATGATTTTGAAGAAACTTGGGGATATTTTTGTGATGCTTCTAGGTATGAGATTGCATTTTGTGCAAATTTTCTTAACATACCGAGATTGAGAGAATAGAGAGTGCATCTGTATCCTCAGACACTTGGTGCACTTTACTCTGTTAAGATCATTATGTTTTTAAAATTCATGCAGCCAAAATGATAATATGTTTATTATTACTTTATACTTTTCAAGGACAGATGAAAGAATATAAACATGAAGCATGATGAAGCCTCATAAACATATTTTCCTTTAAACAGAGCAATTTTATTTAACTGATTCCTACAAGTCTCCTTTCTTAAATTATTAAGTTTACATTCATATTAAGTCGAATGCTAAAATAAAAAAAGAAAAGGCGAAAAGTGGATTGCGAAAGCCCGTCTGGCTACGCTGAATGTATGTGGAGTAATGAATGATAAGATGGATGAAGTATGCGATATGATGTATGATAGACGAATAGATGTGTTATGTGTAAATGAGACGAAACGGAAGGGGAAAGGATGCCACTGCACCGTTACGTATACCGCGTACTGGTCTGGTGTAGACGAGACCGAGCGGGCATGCCAGAGAGTCGGTATCATTCTTTCAGAAATAATGGGTCGTTGTGTCAAAGAGTGTGAATGTGTAAGCCCGAGACTGCTATGGATACGAATGAAAGAGGGCTTAAAGAAGTTGTTTGTCCTAGGGGTCTACGCCCCAGACATGTCTAAGCCCACTTATATCCGAGAGCAGTTTTGGGAGATGGTAAGAATGGTGCTAATGAAATGCAAGGGTAATGAAAATATTGTTATATTAGGAGATTTTAATGGAAGGGTTGGCGTGAAGAGGCTTGGTTATGAAAGGATATTGGGAACGTTTGGTGATGAAAGTATAAATGAGAATGGTGAAAGCCTCCTCACCGTATGTGTGGAAAAGAATCTTTTTGTGACGTACACTTACTTTCGTCATAAGAAGATTCACATGTATACATGGGAAATAGGTGGTGATAGAAGCATGATAGATTTCATAATTGTGGATGAAAGAATGAGGAGCGCAGTGGTAGGTACAAGGGTTTACCGGGGGTCCAACGTAGGGACGGATCATTACTTGGTCTTATGCCGAATTAATGGTCTATTCAGACGTTGGCGGCATCGGACATCTGTGTCTACCACTGCGTTACGCGTATAAGAACAGAGAGGTTACAAGATGAAGGTGTGAAAGAGAAGATTAAATGTAGACTGAGAGAAAATATAAGTGGTATGGATGAATTGTGTATGAATGATTTAGACTTGGAGACTGTGTGGTATAATGTCAAGAAAGGTTTGGTGCATGCAGCTACCGAAGTATGTGGTGTAACTAAGAGAACGAATGAAAGGAAAATAACACTTTATGGTGGGATGATGAGGTACGGATGGAAGTAGAAGCAAAGAAGAGAGCATGGCTAGATATACTAGCAACCAAGGCTAGTTATTCTGGCGGTATGAATAACGATATTTAAAGAAAAAATGCAGTCTTTAGACATCTAAATAAGAGAGTAAAAGAAGTAGTTGGAAGGAAAAAGCAAGAAAGAACGGATAAGAATGATAGAAGAATATCGGATAACTTCCAGGCAAATATTAAAATGTTCTGGAAACTCATAAGAACTGCCAGGGGACATTCAGAACAGCCTAGAATGAATGCTATACGAGACCAGAATGGCTGTATTCTGAATGACGAAGTGTCTAGTTTAAGGAGATGGAAGGAATACTTTGAAAGCTTGTTTATTAGTGATGAGACGTTTGAATTAAATTAAATAGAAATTCCGAAATAAGAGGAAAGAGATAGAGAGATAAATATATATGAAATAATGAAAGCAATGAAAAGTATGAATGCAGGTATGGCAGCCGTATATGATAGAGTATCACTCGAAATGCTAAGGGCTGGAGAGGGAGTGGTGGCAGACCTGCTGTACACCTTGTTTAATTTGTGTTTGGAACTTAAGCGGGTACCGGGAGACTGGTGCAAAGCCGCGATAGTCCCGCTATATAAGAGAAAAGGATCGCAGCTGGACTGTAAAAACTACCGTGGTATCAGCCTTCTTAGCATTGTGGGAAAACTGTATGCTAAGGTACTAATTGAAAGAGTTATGAAAGATACTGATGGAAAAATTTGGGATGAGCAAGCGGGATTTAGAAAGGGAATGAGATGTACGGATCAGGTCTTTTCCATGCGCATGCTCGCGGAGAAGTTTTTGGCCAAAAACCAAAAGGTTTTTTGTGCGTTCGTGACTCGGAAAAGGCTTATGACAGAGTGCACAGGGACGTGTTATGGCAAACACTGAACTCATTTGGGTGGAGCACTGGGTTGATACAGGCATTGAAGTCTCTGTATAGGGACTCCAGTGCTTGTGTCAGGATCAACGGGGCCTACTCGGACTTTGGCATCCATGAAGGTGTCAGACAGGGCTGTGTGGCTTCCCCGTGGATGTTCAACCTATTTGTGGACAGTTGTTTGGAAAATTTGTAAGTTGAAGAATGCGGGTTAAGAATGGGTGAGTTAACCGTCAAATGACTTTTGTATGCCGATGATCAAGTCATAATCGCGTCGTCGGCGGCCGAGTTGCAAATGATGGTTACATTAATGAACAGTTCATTAAAAGAAAGGGGAATGAAAGTGAACGCAAGTAAGACGAAAGTTATGGTTTTTGAAAGAGAAGAAAGTAAAACGATATGTGAAATAAGAATAGAAGGGGAATTGGTCGAGCAAGTAGATGAGTTTGTGTATTTGGGATGTGTATTTAGCAGGGATGGTAGATATGATAAGGATATAGAACGACGAGTGAACGCAGGAAATAAAGTAAATGGGGCTCTACACTCTGTTGTAGAAAGTCAGAATGTCCAAAAAGGCACGTATAGCAATTCACAATGCTGTGTTAGTCCCTACTTTAATGTATGGTAGTGAAAGTTGGGTGGCAGAAGAAGCACGAAAGTAGAATAAATGCTGTAGAAATGCGGTCATTAAGGAGTATGTTAGGACTGAATCTGAATGACAGAGTGAGAAATTGTGTGATAAGAGAAGAGTGGTTTGCAAGATGATGTTGTGACCAGGATTAAGAAAGGAATGCTTCGGTGGTTTGGGCATGTGGAAAGAATGAATGAGGAAAGAGTGACAAAGCAAATTTATGTGGTAGAGGTGAACGGCAGAGTCGGGAAGGACGCCCTAGGCGAAAATTAATCGACCAAATTGGCGATATATTGAAAATGGGCCAAATTAAGAGTACCCTTAACCGACGAGCGTGTATGCGTAGGTATATGGATGTGGATGAGGCGAGAGAGGTGTGTCAGGATCGTACCAAATGGAAGTCCATAGTCTCTGCCTACCCCTCTGGGTGACAGGCGTGAGTGTTTATGTATGTATTATGTTAAAATAAACTTCTATAATTTATTTAATTATGAACTATTAAATGTTTGTAATTATCAAAAGTAATACTTATATGAAAAATAAAGCAGTCATTATGTACCTGTGTCCCTGTCTTTTATTCCCCATCAAAACATTTTATAAAATATATAAAATATAAATAGGTATATACTTAATTAAGTATCTTTCTATTTATAATAACAATATGTTAGAAAAGAAATTCCGGGGAAACTGTCCATGGCAGTAAATATTTTTCTCCAAACTTTCCGATCTAATTCTTGGGAGTTTTTTCAAGTTTATCGGTAGTCACCTGGGATTTTATACATTTGAATTAAAATCCAACAAAAGGTAGGTTCAGCTCATTAGCCTTAGCACATCTTATATGAATATTTTTTAATTATTTTAGAACTATCATTGTAAAATTCAGTAAATTTTGAAGCTATTCAATTTCGTGGACTAAACAATTTTTTTAAATCTTTTTACCGCTTCCTTAACAATAATTTTTCTACCTATGGTATATCTAGTCTAGGTGGTCTAGTCTATGGTGTGTCCTCAGTCTATGGTTTATCCCTTTTTTCAATGGCCATGGGTTAAAAACCATAGACTTAGAATATACTAGCTTGCTACATATTTATTTATCTATGGAATATACTGGCGTATAGACGACCTGACAGCCCGAAAACGCGTGACTAACAAAGAGAATATAATCACTACGTTTAGTGACTAATTTTGATTTGTCATTGTGTGCGTTAGCTAGTGATGTACATTTTACTTACAGGGACTATCGAAAAATGATTGTAAAGGAAGCGGTAAAAAGATTTAAATAAATAGTTTAGAGCACGATATAGAAAAATAAACTGAATTTTACCATGATAGTTCTAAAATAATTCAAAAATATTATCGCTGACCCAACAAAATTGTTATATCGTTCTAATGAACTGTCTTCGGAAGTAGGTTGTCAACAGGATGATCCCCTTGGGCCTGCAATTTTTAGTTTGGCTATAAATCCGATAATCAAAATTTTAAATTCTAAATTCCACGTTTGGTATTTGGACGACGAAACGCTAGGAGGTGATGTGGATACTGTGTTTTCGGACCTTTTTTTAATCAAAAATAAATTTGAAGCCATTGGTTTGGAGCTTAATTTTAGCAAATGCGAACTTTTTATAAATTTAATATTATAATACTTTTTATAAAAATTATAAAATTTAAATAACATAAAACAAAAATTTAATATTTTGGCTCCAAATATTAAAATAGTTAACAGTAATTCCTTTACCTTTTAGGTTCTCCAATTTTAATTAATCTATTTCTGAATATATTAATAATTCAATTACTAAATTTAAAATTCTGTCTTTTCGTCCCAAAATTTACGTATGTGCTCCGTTGCTGCTCCTTTTAGAATCACCCAGATCTCTTGACAAAAGTAAACAACTTAATCAAAATTAGTTTAGAATCGATTCTTAATATGCACCTGAACGAGCAATCTTGACCCAAGCATCCCTACCCATCCGTTACGGTGGTTTAGGATTCGCAAAATTTCAGTGTCTTTACCAGCCTTCCTATCTTCTGTCCATAGTTCAGCAAATCTCATAAGTAAAATTTTAAGGCATCCCTTCAAACTTTGAGATTGCTGGCCTGGAAGAAGCTAGAAACGCTTTAATTGCATGCCCAGGTCAAAATTTTCTAGTTTCACACACTTCACAGAGGAGCTGGGACGACATAAACTGCAAATTGACTTATGACAATCTTTTGAGCTGTAGTACAGGTTCGGCGCGTGCTAGGCTTTTGGCCGTGGGTACGCATGAGGCCAGCTACTGGTTTCACGGGTACCCTTCGTCAAATACAGGAACATTTCTTGAGTCTGACACGCTCCGAATCGCAACCTGTCTACGGCTTGGGGTTCCGGTCTGCGTTCCTCATAAATGTCCGTGTGGCAGTGACGTCGACAAGCTAGGACATCACGGACTGTCATGCCAAAAGTGCAGGCCGCTTCTCGAGACATGCAGCACTTAAGGATATCATACGCCAGTCCTTGCCACCGTCAACGTGCCAAGTCTACTTGAGCCGTCTGGTATTGCATGAGACGATGGCAAGAGACCGGACGGTATGAGTTTGATTCCATGGAAGATGGGCCGGGTGCTGGTATGGGATGCAACCTGTTCAGACACACTTGCCCTTCCCATCTACATGGAACCAACAACAGAGCTGGTGCGGCTTGTGAAGCGGCT
This sequence comes from Parnassius orleans, assembly GCA_029286625.1. Classification (NCBI taxonomy): domain Eukaryota; kingdom Metazoa; phylum Arthropoda; class Insecta; order Lepidoptera; family Papilionidae; genus Parnassius; species Parnassius orleans. The sequence continues at coordinate 1,015,204 of JAGSMP010000022.1, read as the reverse complement.
GAAAAGCTAAAGCATGCAAAAACAGGGTCTAGGCTCCGAATATGTTTTTGTCCCATTCGGTGTCGAGACCCTTGGTCCGTGGGGTCCTAGCGCTATAAGGCTTTTTAAGGAAATAAGAAAAAGGTTAGTCGACGTCACAGGAGACCGAAGAGCTGGCAGCTACCTCGGACAAAGAATTAGTCTAGCTATTCAAAGAGGAACGCTGCCAGTATCTTCGGAACCTTGCCTAAAGGGACTCTTTTCAATAATATATTTTAGTTATTACAATATTTTTTAAGGTTTTTAGTTTTAGGTTCATTATTATAGTATATATTTTATTTTATAAATTGTGTAAGGGATAAATAGATTATCTTTTATGTTATTATATGTAAGGGATAAAAATCCCAGGTGACTCTACCGATAAACTTTAAAAAATCTCCTCAAGTATCAGATCGGAAAGTTGTATTTTCGAGTTATGATCTTTGGAGAAAAATATTTACTGCCATGGATTGTTTACCCGGAATTTCTATTTAAAAATTTTGTTAATATAAATAAGTACATTTATACGTAGAGCCATGCTACAGCTATACTAATAGTATAGTTGTAGCACGAATGCGTCAGTTCGACCGGGAAAGGACCACGCTCACAGAATACCAGCGTAAAATAGCAGCTTAATGCTGCTGTGTTTCGTTGGTGAGTGTAGAGAACCGGAGACCTTTTCATTGGAAAAAGGCATTCCATCTTAGTCCTCACGGCTAAAAAGGCATCTGCATTTTATTCGCAATCGAGGGTAGATGCAGATGTCTATGGGCCACAGTAACCACTTACCATCAGGTGAATTATCCTATAATAAAAAACTTAACTAAGTATATACCTATTTATATTTTATAAAATGTTTTGATGGGGAAATAGAAAACGGGGACACGGAGTACATAATGACTGCTTTATTTTTCATATAAGTACAGTAATAGCTCTTTATTCGCGGGTATATGTTCCGTAAATATGCCGCGAATACAGAAACCGTGAATATGGAATGGCAATTTATATGGGATTATAGGGATACGTTCCTAGGTGACAAAATAAAAACAAATATATAAAAATCTATTTAATTGAAGTTTTGACCATATTGATTAATTATTTTTTTTCGATCGTACAGTTCATTCGTTGACATTGAATGAGCGTGATATGGATGCAAACGACTCTCCAAGGCGTAAACGATCAAGCATTTCTATTTTCACTTTAAGCGGATACACAGACTTTTCTCGCGTCGAAACTCGTTTTTCGTTTTTTTTAGTCGACATTATAAATTAGGAAGACAGCGCTAGAGAAGTGTTACTCACGCAAAGCGGCTCTTACTAAAGAAAGGAACGTCAAATATGTGGCAGCATTTAAAAATATAAGTACTTTATGCATTGAGGAATAAGGTTGCTTTCATTCTGTTTGTTTACATTCTCAAAAACACCGACCGCGGCGAAGGCGGCTTTTGTAAAGGTCGAACCAATACATCGGCGATATCATTTAACAACATACATTAGGCATAGTTAAAAATAGTTTTATTCACTTATACTCAACCAAATCTAAGAAATACCTTTTGACGTTTCACATTAATCATTCCGCAATAACTTTGTACAAGCGTACTCACACGATTTAAAATAAGCTTTTACAGAAATCCCAATAATTATAAAGTAATCTATATTTCATTACAACATATATAGTTCTTTATCACTAATTTAAGTTCGAATCTTTCAAAAAAAGCAAAATATAAAAATTTTGACCAGAGTCAACATTTTTGCCTGACGTTGTTTCAATGATATGTCGCTATGCACCTTACCGTAGTGTTTGGATGATTAAAATTCATTGTTATGCGAATAATCGGCAAAAATATTCAAACAATCGTCAAAAATATTCAAATAATCGAATCTTTGAATGTTTAAATTTTTTATTTGGTTATTTAAATTTATATTTTTAATATTGCTTAAATTATATGAATCATGAATAAAACAAGTTTAATTTTTTTAATAATTTCCTACATATCCAAGGCCGCGTTGAAAAAAGCACTACGTAAGTCCAATCTCCCGCATTTTGGAAGCTTACGCAGATGGTGTTAGAAACCATGTCTACGTCTATTTCACAAGGGGCGAATATCCTACTGTGGCCAAGTTGCAAGAGAGTTTAGTAGATGCCGGCTTGTACAATGGCATTATAGAGTCATTGAGAACCATTTTAAAACGGGCTTCCGATACAAAAAAATTATAAACGCAACATAATTATGGAGAGGCATAACAGAGTCTTGCAAAGAATAACATTTTTAAGAGAAATGAAAAATATAACCAATTGGGACAACGTCATATTCGTGGATGAAACGTGGTTAAACGCCAACCACACTGTGTCGCAGATATGGACAAATGATACTGCAGCATCTTGCTCGAAGGTGCCCGTGGGAAAAGGTGGGTGCCTCATAATTTGCCACGCGGGATTCGCCGGAGGAGGATTTGTTAAAAATTGCTTATTAGCCTTCCAATCGAAGAGTACAAGAGAATACCATAAGAAAATGGATGCAGAAAATTCAAAGAGTGGTTTATAACACCTTTACAAAATATTTACTTTGACAAAGCGCCAACGCAAGCGAATAAGAAAGCTGATGCTAGTGGCATGGCTGCAACACAAAGGAGTGGAAGCGGACATGAAGTTATTTAAAACAGAGCTAATACAATTAGTAAAGCGAAATAAACCACGTAAACCTTCGTACGTTATTGATAAATTAGCAGAAGAGAATGGGCATAAAGTTATAAGACTACCACCACCATACCACTGCCAATATGATGCAATTGAATTGATTTGGGCCCAAATCAAAGGCTAGTTTTTATATTAAATGTTCTAAATGCAAACATAACACACACGAGATGAAAATACCTTATGCTTTTACAGGCTATGCAGCACGGTACAACACCAAGCCACCTTTCACGGTGAAGAAGATGGAAGGTTTGGTGAAGAAAGCATGTGCTCATGTCACAAAGGATGATTGGGCAAAATTGGTAGAGAAAACAATGAAAATTATTATGGATGACTTTGAAAGAGACATTCATTTTTACTACAATATTGTAAATCAAATAATAATTAATCTTAACAACGACAGCTCAACTAGTTGTAGTAAAAGTGATTGAATAGATTTATTTTAATCTAGTTTCAATCTTAAATTTATATATATTTGCCTCTAGAAATAAGCAATAACAATAAATGCGAAGAAACTGATAAATTTTATGTTTTAAATTATTCGTTTCTAATTTATTCTGGTTAATCGAAACAAAACTGTAAATGATTACCAACTCTAAAGAATCGATATCGATTTTTTAAGAATCGATTTTGTATGTACCGATTTTTTGGTGGGCATGCCTAGTCCAAAAGTCTGACAGCTGTCAAAAGGTATTTCTTAGATTTGGTTGAGTATAACTTATCTATTATTTTGGTTGTAGCTAATACTCTTTGAACTTTGAAACACAAAGACAGCCCCAGCCAATCTCGAGTTGACCCATCAGCCCATCACTAGTTAATTTGAGTTTTTTTAATTTGCTACATATCTATTTATCTATGTTTGAGGCTCTTAAATAGTCACTCTTTGAAATAGTCTGTGATTTGAGGCTACTAGTAGGTTCAACATTTCAACGTTTATCATAATAAAATTGCATTATTTTCATAAACTATAAATTACATGGTGAGTTTGTTTAAATATACAAATTAAATTATGTATACAAATTATTTTATTTTATCATATCATTCAGACACTGAGCTTTGAGTACATGATTACGTCCATTTTTATAAATGTATGTTGGTGTATATTCTTAGAGGATTGCTTCGTATTACAACAGTAATATCCTTCATTTACTCTATTTATTTATTGTTTATCATTGGATACAACGACAATTGGTTTTACAACTTTTTTATTTTAGATAATAAGTAGCTTCTTTGTTGTTCCTTAGCGCGAATTGCTTCTTTAGTGTTTCTTTTCTTCTCCTTCAATTTGATTGCTGGCGCTTTGCCTGCATGGACAGAAAAAAATACAATTTTTCTGTCCATGTGGCTAAATTGTATTTAGTTACACCAGTTTGCTTTGCGTTCATATTATTATTTTAGTTTGTAAAGAAATGAAATTGTATTGATATTAATTTTACATTCTTGCATATTTTAGATATAAAACTATGGCTTGGACGGGGTATCAAAAGTTTCTTGCAATAATGATGGTTATTACGGGCTCAATTAACACTCTGAGCACTAAGTGGGCAGATAAATTAGAGTCAAAAGGATCTAATGGAGAAATCAGAGCTTTTAATCATCCATTTCTTCAGGTAGTGTTGGAATTTTAATTAAAAATATTTTTTTTTCATAAATAAGTATAATATCCCCTCAACAGTAAAAACAGTCAGGATGGCTCGATGCTAGACTGCTCATACAGCCGCTGTGGATGTCGATTAATTCACTGTGTTACCGGTTTCATAACCTGTACATATTTATGGAAAGGCTTGTTGATAGACAAAGATAGATAACAAATAATTTTGAATCTGTAATTCGTTGATGAATTTGAAGATATTGCCTGTCGAAAATCATCAATTATATCTCCCCAATTCAGCGCTTGTTCATTTTATCTCGTATTTAGTATTTTCTTGTTTATTATTTGCTAAAAACATTAGAGTATCGAGAAATATAAATTATCTTTAATATTTGCACATAGTTTTGCATTTTCATTCACTTTTGTTGCATTTTAAATATACATCTTTTTTTTATGAATAATGGTTACCCTCATATTTGAACGAGTTTATTACTTCGCTTTTAGCACTAATGTTATATTATATTATAAACTTAGCTGAGTAAAACATTTTTATTATAGTTCTTTTTTGTAAACCACGTCATTATTCCCATATAATACAGGAAAACATAAATTAAGTAAAATATGAAACTTTTTTGGCCCGGGCAGTAGTAGATAGCCGCAATGGCGTTTACTGTTGAGGGGTTACCTATGTTATAATATTTTTTCAAAACTATTTAAATTATGACTTCTATATTTATTTGGTTTTACTTGTAGTTAGAAAATATTCTTTATCTGTGGTTTTAAATGCTGAAAATAGCTTAGTTCAATTCTGAGTATATATTAAATATAAAGGTAGCAAATTTATTATTACAATAATATTAGGTCCTTACATATGAAATTGGCATTTTGTACGGGAGGAATATAAAGTCAATTTTTTTTTTGTAATATATATTTAATTAATCAAAGTATGCACCGTTGTTATCTATGCACTTTTGCCATCTCATAGGTAGTTCATTGATCCCTTTACTAAAAAAAACATGGGGGCGAGAGTCAAACTCTTTGAATGCGCTTTGGACTGCCGCATCGGAGTTGAATTTTTTTCCTTGTAAGAAGTTGTCCAAATTCCGGAAAAAATGGTAGTCTGTTGGAGCAAGGTCCGGGGAGTAAGGTGGATGTCGCAGACATTCCAATTGTAGCTCATCTAACTTAGTGGTTGTTTGTTGTGCAGTGTGTGGTCTTGCGTTGTTGTGAAGCAGCAGTGGCCTAGAACGATTGACCAATCTCGGTTGTTTAGCAGCTAGTTCTTCCTACATGGTTTGCAGTTGCTGACAATAGATACCTGCCGTAATCGTTTGGCCAGATTTTAGAAGGCTGTAGTGAATGACACCGGTGCTAGTTCACCAAACACTCACAAGTAACTTTTTCTGAGTCATCAGTCAGTTTGTTCTGAGTTTAAGGCAGGATTTGGCTGGGTCTCCAGGGTTCAGCCATTGCGACGAGCACTTCGATTATCGTACAGTATCCACTTTTCATCATTCAATTCTCATCAATTCAAGATTCATCATCATTAAAATCCCTTCATTATTGTGTCAGTTGAGCAAAGTAACACAGAAGTCGACGCATGTTTGCAAGTTCGATTCACTCAATTCATGAGGTTCCCATCGTTCAAGTTTTTTTACTTTCCCGATTTGCTTCAAGTGGATTAATACAGTTTTATCACTTACCCCGAAGCCTGCAGCTATCTCTGAAGTGCTTAGTGATGGATCCGCTTCCACAATAGCCTTTAATTCTTCATTTTCCACTTTGGTCTCCGGCCGTCCATTGGTTCTGAAGGTCGAAATTTCCAGAACGAAAACGTTAAAACCAAAAACATACCGTGCTTTCTTTTGCGACACCAGCGCCGTACACATCATTAATCCTTCGAGCTGTTTCTGCAGCACTGGTGCCACGGTAGATCGGTATACTCGTAAATATACCGATATTTCATGTTTTCCATTGTGCGGTAATAAGCGACGCCACAGAATAAAATAATGAAGAAAAAACAAATGAATGACTGTTTTCAAAACTCAAATGTACCAGCTAAATGAATTTATAAATTTGAATTTGAAATTCTTAACCAAAGAGGAGATATTTCAGATCAAAGTGGTCAGTACAACAAAACGCTAATTTCATATGTAAGGACCTAATAGTAGAATATAATATACAAATATTACTCTTTTCCTTTTCATTATTGGTGTTTTACTTGTAGGCTTTCATTAAAATATGTGATTTAACTAACACATTAAGCTACATAAAGTTACAGTCTACATATTATATAATATATCCTGCTGGTGGGCACAGCCATGTCAATTCTAAGAGGGTTATGGTCCTCCATATATTATATGCTATTGCTATTGCTATCTGCTGCACTACTCCAGTGCATGTTGACTGACTTCTTCTTTGTCCCTAAGTCGTATTGGTTGGCAACATCTCTTCGCAGGGTCAGTGAATCAGTAAGGTGCAAACAAAAGAAAAAATATAGCATAGAATTAAAAAAAATCAGTTTCTTCCGATATAATAGTTATGTATATTTGTACCTAATTTTTAAAATGGCAATCTGAAACAAAGTAAAAGAATGAAACGGCGATATCTTTTTCTCGCTTTAATTTTACACGCCCACCCACATAGATAAAATTATGATTGAGTGCAGGTTTCTCGGGCTTCATACAGAGTTGCATCACCCTGGGTGAAGACAAATTAAACAAAACATTTGTTAAATAGTTTTATTATTCAGTATGATAAAATACTTTACAAATTACTTACTCTAATAATTTTCTTTTTATAATTTATGATTTTTAATAATTTATTGTTTCTGGTGTTGTAAATTCTGAATCTAAAATAAAGTTTTTTCAGGTAATCTAACGGGAAACACTCACATGACATATTGAATTTACAATCTTTATTACCTTTAAGTATTTTGTTGCCAACATTGACAATATTTATTTCAAGATCGAAATATTCGCGAAATTTTTGCTCGAGATATTCAACAAATGCGATAAAATTATTTAGATTCAAATAATATTAAGTTATAAAATTTTATTAATTATTTAGCATTAAATATTCTTTATATAGTATTATTTAATATTTTAAATGTGGTAATGAGTTCAGTTTTATTTTAATTCTATATAATATTCTTCATTTATTTAATAAACTTTAATACAAGTCATTTCATACTTCATTAGTTCTTAATTTTATTCGGTTTTTTATTAGAATCATAGTTTTCATTTATATTGTTCGTTGTTTCTTACACGATTTATTGACTGGAGGTTGGCAGTAATTGTTAGGTTGCCATAAAAATAAATATTCTAAATCTATGGGAAGAACTATCTCTCTTGTCTTGTTTTGCCTTGGTTATAATTAAAATGAACCTTAAACGCAACGCGTAAGAGTTATTTTCGTATGACACGTTTTTTCAATCTGATTTCGAGTACTTATAATATAGTCCTGTATAGTAAACCCCCCTACGAATTTGGAGTATATGTATAAAAAAAAATATTGACAGACGTATTTTAAATAGCACATCTCAAAAATATTAATTAAACTGATAATAAATTATATAAATAATATTATTTAATATTATTTAAACTGCACCCATGTATTTTAGAAATAAAAAATAGGTAAAAATCGCTCACCTTATAACGTCGATTTTACTTCAAGTAATTAGAATTGGGTACTTTTTGCAGTATGGAAAAACTGCACCTTGCTTGAATATAATTGCACCGTCGTTAAAAATGCATTTAATTCAATATTAACTGCAAAAAGTTAATAAAACCAAATTTTTTAAGTGTGCACAAAGAGTATATAATCTTACGGAGCGGGACTTCTTTAGTAAAAGTAAATGTTTGAAAGGGCGCCAAGCTACTTAACTAACATGAAGACATGACATTTAATTACTCCCTCTACCTCAGCCTTTAAAGTTGAAGTGAATATAAAAAAAACAGACAGGCGTGTTTTAAAAGGCAAATCTCAAAAATAATTATTATTTAAACTGCACCTATGTAGTTTATAAATAAGAAATAGGTAAAGATCGATATAACTTCAAATAATTAGAATTAGGTACTTTTTACAACATGAAAAAACTGAATTCTGCTTGAATATATTACTGCACCATTGTTAAAAACACATAAGTAGATAAACGGAACAGAGATAAAGCTTCATACAACCGCGCGAATCGGTAACACCAATGCAAGCATGCGGGGCATGTGTGCGTGACCACTAGCAACTCATCGCGTACGCGACGAGACTGGAAAAAACCGGTTACGCTGGCACAGCCAGTGGACAATCTCAGGATCAGTGCGACGCACGGTGTTTGTTTTGTTAGTTGCAAGTTAGAATATTTTAATGTAAATACGTGGTATTATTAATAATGGTTGTTTATTGTACTGTGTGTATGAATAATGAGTGAATGTCATGGAGAATTTCAGGTATAGAATTTAGTAAGCGAGCAACTTGGGACGGTAACTTTGACGAAAACGAAGATATGATTATGTTAATAAGGGAATTTATAATGTTTTCTACAGAATTAAAATCACTCTGTGAAGTATCTGGTACAATCCGAAGAGCACGACCATCCTCTGGTTGCGGAATTGAAAAATCTTCAATAATTTTTTGATGACATTTTTGTCGTATCCTATTTGTGTATGGTGACGAAATGATTTAGGAATAAATAATGATTACTTATAAGAAGTTTTATTAGATGAAGCAGGGTGTGGAGGAAAATGATCCAATGTAGGATTAGTAGAAAGCGAAGAATTTGCAGGGTTTTTTTGAAATCAGAACATCAGCATATGATTTTGAAGAAACTTGGGGATATTTTTGTGATGCTTCTAGAAGCAGAAAATTTGCACAAAATGCAATCTCATACCTAGGTATGAGATTGCATTTTGTGCAAATTTTCTTAACATACCGAGATTGAGAGAATAGAGAGTGCATCTGTATCCTCAGACACTTGGTGCACTTTACTCTGTTAAGATCATTATGTTTTTAAAATTCATGCAGCCAAAATGATAATATGTTTATTATTACTTTATACTTTTCAAGGACAGATGAAAGAATATAAACATGAAGCATGATGAAGCCTCATAAACATATTTTCCTTTAAACAGAGCAATTTTATTTAACTGATTCCTACAAGTCTCCTTTCTTAAATTATTAAGTTTACATTCATATTAAGTCGAATGCTAAAATAAAAAAATAAAAGGCGAAAAGTGGATTGCGGAAGCCCGTCTGGCTACGCTGAATGTATGTGGAGTAATGAATGATAAGATGGATGAAGTATGCGATATGATGTATGATAGACGAATAGATGTGTTATGTGTAAATGAGACGAAACGGAAGGGAAAGGATGCCACTGCACCGTTACGTATACCGCGTACTGGTCTGGTGTAGACGAGACCGAGCGGGCATGCCAGAGAGTCGGTATCATTCTTTCAGAAATAATGGGTCGTTGTGTCAAAGAGTGTGAATGTGTAAGCCCGAGACTGCTATGGATACGAATGAAAGAGGGCTTAAAGAAGTTGTTTGTCCTAGGGGTCTACGCCCCAGACATGTCTAAGCCCACTTATATCCGAGAGCAGTTTTGGGAGATGGTAAGAATGGTGCTAATGAAATGCAAGGGTAATGAAAATATTGTTATATTAGGAGATTTTAATGGAAGGGTTGGCGTGAAGAGGCTTGGTTATGAAAGGATATTGGGAACGTTTGGTGATGAAAGTATAAATGAGAATGGTGAAAGCCTCCTCACCGTATGTGTGGAAAAGAATCTTTTTGTGACGTACACTTACTTTCGTCATAAGAAGATTCACATGTATACATGGGAAATAGGTGGTGATAGAAGCATGATAGATTTCATAATTGTGGATGAAAGAATGAGGAGCGCAGTGGTAGGTACAAGGGTTTACCGGGGGTCCAACGTAGGGACGGATCATTACTTGGTCTTATGCCGAATTAATGGTCTATTCAGACGTTGGCGGCATCGGACATCTGTGTCTACCACTGCGTTACGCGTATAAGAACAGAGAGGTTACAAGATGAAGGTGTGAAGAAGATTAAATGTAGACTGAGAGAAAATATAAGTGGTATGGATGAATGTGTATGAATGATTTAGACTTGGAGACTGTGTGGTATAATGTCAAGAAAGGTTTGGTGCATGCAGCTACCGAAGTATGTGGTGTAACTAAGAGAACGAATGAAAGGAAAATAACACTTTATGGTGGGATGATGAGGTACGGATGGAAGTAGAAGCAAAGAAGAGAGCATGGCTAGATATACTAGCAACCAAGGCTAGTTATTCTGGCGGTATGAATAACGATATTTAAAGAAAAATGCAGTCTTTAGACATCTAAATAAGAGAGTAAAAGTAGTTGGAAGGAAAAGCAAGAAAGAACGGATAAGAATGATAGAAGAATATCGGATAACTTCCAGGCAAATATTAAAATGTTCTGGAAACTCATAAGAACTGCCAGGGGACATTCAGAACAGCCTAGAATGAATGCTATACGAGACCAGAATGGCTGTATTCTGAATGACGAAGTGTCTAGTTTAAGGAGATGGAAGGAATACTTTGAAAGCTTGTTTATTAGTGATGAGACGTTTGAATTAAATTAAATAGAAATTCCGAAATAAGAGGAAAGAGATAGAGATAAATATATATGAAATAATGAAAGCAATGAAAAGTATGAATGCAGGTATGGCAGCCGTATATGATAGAGTATCACTCGAAATGCTAAGGGCTGGAGAGGGAGTGGTGGCAGACCTGCTGTACACCTTGTTTAATTTGTGTTTGGAACTTAAGCGGGTACCGGGAGACTGGTGCAAAGCCGCGATAGTCCCGCTATATAAGAGAAAAGGATCGCAGCTGGACTGTAAAAACTACCGTGGTATCAGCCTTCTTAGCATTGTGGGAAAACTGTATGCTAAGGTACTAATTGAAAGAGTTATGAAAGATACTGATGGAAAAATTTGGGATGAGCAAGCGGGATTTAGAAAGGGAATGAGATGTACGGATCAGGTCTTTTCCATGCGCATGCTCGCGGAGAAGTTTTTGGCCAAAAACCAAAAGGTTTTTTGTGCGTTCGTGACTCGGAAAAGGCTTATGACAGAGTGCACAGGGACGTGTTATGGCAAACACTGAACTCATTTGGGTGGAGCACTGGGTTGATACAGGCATTGAAGTCTCTGTATAGGGACTCCAGTGCTTGTGTCAGGATCAACGGGGCCTACTCGGACTTTGGCATCCATGAAGGTGTCAGACAGGGCTGTGTGGCTTCCCCGTGGATGTTCAACCTATTTGTGGACAGTTGTTTGGAAAATTTGTAAGTTGAAGAATGCGGGTTAAGAATGGGTGAGTTAACCGTCAAATGACTTTTGTATGCCGATGATCAAGTCATAATCGCGTCGTCGGCGGCCGAGTTGCAAATGATGGTTACATTAATGAACAGTTCATTAAAAGAAAGGGAATGAAAGTGAACGCAAGTAAGACGAAAGTTATGGGTTTTGAAAAGAAGAAAGTAAAACGATATGTGAAATAAGAATAGAAGGGGAATTGGTCGAGCAAGTAGATGAGTTTGTGTATTTGGGATGTGTATTTAGCAGGGATGGTAGATATGATAAGGATATAGAACGACGAGTGAACGCAGGAAATAAAGTAAATGGGGCTCTACACTCTGTTGTAGAAAGTCAGAATGTGTCCAAAATGGCACGTATGGCAATTCACAATGCTGTGTTAGTCCCTACTTTAATGTATGGTAGTGAAAGTTGGGTGTGGCAGAAGAAGCACGAAAGTAGAATAAATGCTGTAGAAATGCGGTCATTAAGGAGTATGTTAGGACTGAATCTGAATGACAGAGTGAGAAATTGTGTGATAAGAGAAGAGAGTGGTTTGCAAGATGATGTTGTGACCAGGATTAAGAAAGGAATGCTTCGGTGGTTTGGGCATGTGGAAAGAATGAATGAGGAAAGAGTGACAAAGCAAATTTATGTGGTAGAGGTGAACGGCAGAGTCGGGAAGGGACGCCCTAGGCGAAAATTAATCGACCAAATTGGCGATATATTGAAAATGGGCCAAATTAAGAGTACCCTTAACCGACGAGCGTGTATGCGTAGGTATATGGATGTGGATGAGGCGAGAGAGGTGTGTCAGGATCGTACCAAATGGAAGTCCATAGTCTCTGCCTACCCCTCTGGGTGACAGGCGTGAGTGTTTATGTATGTATTATGTTAAAATAAACTTCTATAATTTATTTAATTATGAACTATTAAATGTTTGTAATTATCAAAAGTAATACTTATATGAAAAATAAAGCAGTCATTATGTACTCCGTGTCCCCGTCTTTTATTCCCCCATCAAAACATTTTATAAAATATATAAAATATAAATAGGTATATACTTAATTAAGTATCTTTCTATTTATAATAACAATATGTTAGAAAAGAAATTCCGGGGAAACTGTCCATGGCAGTAAATATTTTTCTCCAAACTTTCCGATCTAATTCTTGGGAGTTTTTTCAAGTTTATCGGTAGTCACCTGGGATTTTATACATTTGAATTAAAATCCAACAAAAGGTAGGTTCAGCTCATTAGCCTTAGCACATCTTATATGAATATTTTTTAATTATTTTAGAACTATCATTGTAAAAATTCAGTAAATTTTTGAAGCTATTCAATTTCGTGGACTAAATAATTTTTTTAAATCTTTTTACCGCTTCCTTAACAATAATTTTTCTACCTATGGTATATCTAGTCTAGGTGGTCTAGTCTATGGTGTGTCCTCAGTCTATGGTTTATCCCTTTTTTCAATGGCCATGGGTTAAAAACCATAGACTTAGAATATACTAGCTTGCTACATATTTATTTATCTATGGAATATACTGGCGTATAGACGACCTGACAGCCCGAAAACGCGTGACTAACAAAGAGAATATAATCACTACGTTTAGTGACTAATTTTGATTTGTCATTGTGTGCGTTAGCTAGTGATGTACATTTTACTTACAGGGACTATCGAAAAATGATTGTAAAGGAAGCGGTAAAAAGATTTAAATAAATAGTTTAGAGCACGATATAGAAAAATAAACTGAATTTTTACCATGATAGTTCTAAAATAATTCAAAAATATTATCGCTGACCCAACAAAATTGTTATATCGTTCTAATGAACTGTCTTCGGAAGTAGGTTGTCAACAGGATGATCCCCTTGGGCCTGCAATTTTTAGTTTGGCTATAAATCCGATAATCAAAATTTTAAATTCTAAATTCCACGTTTGGTATTTGGACGACGAAACGCTAGGAGGTGATGTGGATACTGTGTTTTCGGACCTTTTTTTAATCAAAAATAAATTTGAAGCCATTGGTTTGGAGCTTAATTTTAGCAAATGCGAACTTTTTATAAATTTAATATTATAATACTTTTTATAAAAATTATAAAATTTAAATAACATAAAACAAAAATTTAATATTTTGGCTCCAAATATTAAAATAGTTAACAGTAATTCCCTTTACCTTTTAGGTTCTCCAATTTTTAATTAATCTATTTCTGAATATATTAATAATTCAATTACTAAATTTAAAATTCTGTCTTTTCGTCCCAAAATTTACGTATGTGCTCCGTTGCTGCTCCTTTTAGAATCACCCAGATCTCTTGACAAAAGTAAACAACTTAATCAAAATTAGTTTAGAATCGATTCTTAATATGCACCTGAACGAGCAATCTTGGACCCAAGCATCCCTACCCATCCGTTACGGTGGTTTAGGGATTCGCAAAATTTCCAGTGTCTCTTTACCAGCCTTCCTATCTTCTGTCCATAGTTCAGCAAATCTCATAAGTAAAATTTTAAGGGCATCCCCTTCAAACTTTGAGATTGCTGGCCTGGAAGAAGCTAGAAACGCTTTCTTAATTGCATGCCCAGGTCAAAATTTTCTAGTTTCACACACTTCACAGAGGAGCTGGGACGACATAAACTGCAAATTGACTTATGACAATCTTTTGAGCTGTAGTACAGGTTCGGCGCGTGCTAGGCTTTTGGCCGTGGGTACGCATGAGGCCAGCTACTGGTTTCACGCGTACCCTTCGTCAAATACAGGAACATTTCTTGAGCCTGACACGCTCCGAATCGCAACCTGTCTACGGCTTGGGGTTCCGGTCTGCGTTCCTCATAAATGTCCGTGTGGCAGTGACGTCGACAAGCTAGGACATCACGGACTGTCATGCCAAAAAAGTGCAGGCCGCTTCTCGAGACATGCAGCACTTAAGGATATCATACGCCAGTCCCTTGCCACCGTCAACGTGCCAAGTCTACTTGAGCCGTCTGGTATTGCATGAGACGATGGCAAGAGACCGGACGGTATGAGTTTGATTCCATGGAAGATGGGCCGGGTGCTGGTATGGGATGCAACCTGTTCAGACACACTTGCCCCTTCCCATCTACATGGAACCAACAACAGAGCTGGTGCGGCTTGTGAAGCGGCTGAAAAAGCTAAAGCATGCAAAAACAGGGGTCTAGGCTCCGAATATGTTTTTGTCCCATTCGGTGTCGAGACCCTTGGTCCGTGGGGTCCTAGCGCTATAAGGCTTTTTAAGGAAATAAGAAAAAGGTTAGTCGACGTCACAGGAGACCGAAGAGCTGGCAGCTACCTCGGACAAAGAATTAGTCTAGCTATTCAAAGAGGGAACGCTGCCAGTATCTTCGGAACCTTGCCTAAAGGGACTCTTTTCAATAATATATTTTAGTTATTACAATATTTTTTAAGGTTTTTAGTTTTAGGTTCATTATTATAGTATATATTTTATTTTATAAATTGTGTAAGGGATAAATAGATTATCTTTTTATGTTATTATATGTGTAAGGGATAAAAAATCCCAGGTGACTCTACCGATAAACTTTAAAAAAATCTCCTCAAGTATCAGATCGGAAAGTTGTATTTTCGAGTTATGATCTTTGGAGAAAAATATTTACTGCCATGGATTGTTTACCCGGAATTTCTATTTAAAAATTTTGTTAATATAAATAAGTACATTTATACGTGGTAGAGCCATGCTACAGCTATACTAATAGTATAGTTGTAGCACGAATGCGTCAGTTCGACCGGGAAAGGACCACGCTCTCACAGAATACCAGCGTAAAATAGCAGCTTAATGCTGCTGTGTTTCGTTTGGTGAGTGTAGAGAACCGGAGACCTTTTTCATTGGAAAAAAGGCATTCCATCTTAGTCCTCACGGCTAAAAAGGCATCTGCATTTTATTCGCAATCGAGGGTAGATGCAGATGTCTATGGGCCACAGTAACCACTTACCATCAGGTGAATTATCCTATAATAAAAAACTTAACTAAGTATATACCTATTTATATTTTATAAAATGTTTTGATGGGGAAATAGAAAACGGGGACACGGAGTACATAATGACTGCTTTATTTTTCATATAAGTACAGTAATAGCTCTTTATTCGCGGGGTATATGTTCCGTAAATATGCCGCGAATACAGAAACCGTGAATATGGAATGGCAATTTATATGGGATTATAGGGGATACGTTCCTAGGTGACAAAATAAAAAACAAATATATAAAAAATCTATTTAATTGAAGTTTTTGACCATATTGATTAATTATTTTTTTTCGATCGTACAGTTCATTCGTTGACATTGAATGAGCGTGATATGGATGCAAACGACTCTCCAAGGCGTAAACGATCAAGCATTTCTATTTTCACTTTAAGCGGATACACAGACTTTTCTCGCGTCGAAACTCGTTTTTCGTTTTTTTTAGTCGACATTATAAATTAGGAAGACAGCGCTAGAGAAGTGTTACTCGATCACAATTTTTGTAACGAATGGAAAGATGAATCAATAAAACACGCAAAGCGGCTCTTACTAAAGAAAGGAACGTCAAATATGTGGCAGCATTTAAAAATATAAGTACTTTATGCATTGAGGAATAAGGTTGCTTTCATTCTGTTTGTTTACATTCTCAAAAACACCGACCGCGGCGAAGGCGGCTTTTGTAAAGGTCGAACCAATACATCGGCGATATCATTTAACAACATACATTAGGCATAGTTAAAAATAGTTTTATTCACTTATACTCAACCAAATCTAAGAAATACCTTTTAATGTTTCACATTAATCATTCCGCAATAACTTTGTACAAGCATACTCACACGATTTAAAATAAGGTTTTAGAAATCCCAATAATTAGAAAGTAATCTATATTTCATTTCAACATATATAGTTCTTTATCACTAATTTAAGTTCGAATCTTTCAAAAAAAGCAAAATATAAAATTTTTGACCAGAGTCAACATTTTTGCCTGACGTTGTTTCAATGATATGTCGCTATGCACCTTACCGTACCGTACCGTACCGTTTGGATGATTAAAATTCATTTTTATGCGAATAATCGGCAAAATATTCAAACAACCGTCAAGAATATCCAAATAATCGAATCTTTGAATGTTTAAATTTTTTATTTGGTTATTTAAATTTATATTTAAATAACCAAATAAAAAAAATTACTTAAATTATATGAATCATGAATAAAACAAGTTTAATTTTTTTAATAATTTCCTACATATCCAAGGCCGCGTTGAAAAAAGCACTACGTAAGTCCAATCTCCCGCATTTTGGAAGCTTACGCAGATGTTCTTAGAAACCATGTCTACGTCTATTTCACAAGAGGCGAATATCCTACTGTGGCCAAGTTGCAAGAGAGTTTAATAGATGCCGGCTTGTACAATGGCATTATAGAGTCATTGAGAACCATTTTAAAACGGGCTTCTGATACAAAAAAAAAAATTATAAACGCAAAATAATTATGGAGAGGCATAACCGAGTCTTGCAAAGAATAACATTTTTAAGAGAAATGAAAAATATAACCAATTGGGACAACGTCATATTCGTGGATGAAACGTGGTTAAACGCCAACCACACTGTGCCGCAGATATGGACAAATGACACTGCAGCATCTTGCTCGAAGGTGCCCGTGGGAAAAGGTGGGTGCCTCATAATTTGCCACGCGGGATTCGCCGGAGGAGGATTTGTTGAAAATTGCTTATTAGCCTTTCAATCGAAGAGTACAAGAGAATACCATGAGAAAATGGATGCAGAAAATTCAAAGAGTGGTTTATTACACCTTTACAAAATATTTACTTTGACAAAGCGCCAACGCAAGCGAATAAGAAAGCTGATGCTAGTGGCATGGCTGCAACACAAAGGAGTGGAAGCGGACATGAAGTTATTTAAAACAGAGCTAATACAATTAGTAAAGCGAAATAAACCACGTAAATCTTCATATGTTATTAATAAATTAGCAGAAGAGCATGGGCATAAAGTTATAAGACTACCACCACCATACCACTGCCAATATGATGCTATTGAATTGATTTGGGCCCAAATCAAAGGCTAGTTTTTATATTAAATGTTCTAAATGCAAACATAACACACGAGATGAAAATACCTTATGCTTTTACAGACTATGTAGCACGGTACAACACCAAGCCACCTTTTGCGGTGAAGAAGATGGAAGGTTTGGTGAAGAAAGCATGTGCTCATGTCACAAAGGATGATTGGGCAAAAGTGGTGGAGAAAACAATGAAAATTATTATGGATGACTTTGAAAGAGACATTCATTTTGACTACAATATTGTAAATCAAATAATAATTAATCTTAACAACGACAGCTCAACTAGTTGTAGTAAAAGTGATTGAATAGATTTATTTTTAATCTAGTTTCAATCTTAAATTTATATATATTTGCCTCTAGAAATAAGCAATAACAATAAATGCGAAGAAACTGATAAATTTTATGTTTTAAATTATTCGTTTCTAATTTATTCTGGTTAATCGAAACAAAACTGTAAATGATTACCAACTCTAAAGAATCGATATCGATTTTTTTTAAGAATCGAATTTTGTATGTACCGATTTTTTTGGTGGGCATGCCTAGTCCAAAAAGTCTGACAGCTGTCAAAAGGTATTTCTTAGATTTGGTTGAGTATAACTTATCTATTAGTTTGGTTGTAGCTAATACTCTTTGAACTTTGAAACACAAAGACAGCCCCAGCCCAATCTCGAGTTGACCCATCAGCCCATCACTAGTTAATTTGAGTTTTTTTAATTTGCTACATATCTATTTATCTATGTTTGAGGCTCTTAAATAGTCACTCTTTGAAATAGTCTGTGATTTGAGGCTAGTAGGTTCAACATTTCAACGTTTATCATAATAAAATTGCATTATTTTCATAAACTATAAATTACATGGTGAGTTTGTTTAAATATACAAATTAAATTATGTATACAAATTATTTTATTTTATCATATCATTCAGACACTGAGCTTTGAGTACATGATTACGTCCATTTTTATAAATGTATGTTGGTGTATATTCTTAGAGGATTGCTTCGTATTACAATAGTAATATCCTTCATTTACTCTATTTATTTATTGTTTATCATTGGATACAACGACAATTGGTTTTACAACTTTTTTATTTTAGATAATAAATAGCTTCTTTGTTGTTCCTTAGCGCGAATTGCTTCTTTAGTGTTTCTTTTCTTCTCCTTCAATTTGATTGCTGGCGCTTTGCCTGCATGGACAGAAAAAAATACAATTTTTCTGTCCATGTGGCTAAATTGTATTTAGTTACACCAGTTTGCTTTGCGTTCATATTATTATTTTAGTTTGTAAAGAAATGAAATTGTATTGATATTAATTTTACATTCTTGCATATTTTAGATATAAAACTATGGCTTGACGGGTATCAAAAGTTTCTTGCAATAATGATGGTTATTACGGGCTCAATTAACACTCTGAGCACTAAGTGGGCAGATAAATTAGAGTCAAAAGGATCTAATGGAGAAATCAGAGCTTTTAATCATCCATTTCTTCAGGTAGTGTTGGAATTTTAATTAAAATATTTTTTCATAAATAAGTATAATATCCCTCAACAGTAAAACAGTCAGGATGGCTCGATGCTAGACTGCTCATACAGCCGCTGTGGATGTCGATTAATTCACTGTGTTACGGTTTCATAACCTGTACATATTTATGGAAAGGCTTGTTGATAGACAAAGATAGATAACAAATAATTTTGAATCTGTAATTCGTTGATGAATTTGAAGATATTGCCTGTCGAAAATCATCAATTATATCTCCCCAATTCAGCGCTTGTTCATTTTATCTCGTATTTAGTATTTTCTTGTTTATTATTTGCTAAAACATTAGAGTATCAGAAATATAAATTATCTTTAATATTTGCACATAGTTTTGCATTTTCATTCACTTTTGTTGCATTTTAAATATACATCTTTTTTTTATGAATAATGGTTACCCTCATATTTGAACGAGTTTATTACTTCGCTTTTAGCACTAATGTTATATTATATTATAAACTTAGCTGAGTAAAACATTTTATTATAGTTCTTTTTGTAAACCACGTCATTATTCCCATATAATACAGGAAAACATAAATTAAGTAAAATATGAAACTTTTGGCCGGGCAGTAGTAGATAGCCGCAATGGCGTTTACTGTTGAGGGGTTACCTATGTTATAATATTTTTTCAAAACTATTTAAATTATGACTTCTATATTTATTTGGTTTTACTTGTAGTTAGAAAATATTCTTTATCTGTGGTTTTAAATGCTGAAAATAGCTTAGTTCAATTCTGAGTATATATTAAATATAAAGGTAGCAAATTTATTATTACAATAATATTAGGTCCTTACATATGAAATTGGCATTTTGTACGGGAGGAATATAAAGTCAATTTTTTTTTTGTAATATATATTTAATTAATCAAAGTATGCACCGTTGTTATCTATGCACTTTTGCCATCTCATAGGTAGTTCATTGATCCCTTTACTAAAAAAAACATGGGGGCGAGAGTCAAACTCTTTGAATGCGCTTTGGACTGCCGCATCGAGTTGAATTTTTTCCTTGTGAAGTTGTCCAAATTCCGGAAAAATGGTAGTCTGTTGGAGCAAGGTCCGGGAGTAAGGTGGATGTCGCAGACATTCAATTGTAGCTCATCTAACTTAGTGGTTGTTTGTTGTGCAGTGTGTGGTCTTGCGTTGTTGTGAAGCAGCAGTGGCCTAGAACGATTGACCATTCTCGGTTGTTTAGCAGCTAGTTCTTCCTACATGGTTTGCAGTTGCTGACAATAGATACCTGCCGTGTCGTTTGGCCAGATTTTAGAAGGCTGTAGTGAATGACACGGTGCTAGTTCACCAAACACTCACAAGTAACTTTTCTGAGTCATCAGTCAGTTTGTTCTGAGTTTAAGGCAGGATTTGGCTGGGTCTCCAGGGTTCAGCCATTGCGACGAGCACTTCGATTATCGTACAGTATCCACTTTTCATCATTCAATTCTCATCAATTCAAGATTCATCATCATTAAAATCCTTCATTATTGTGTCAGTTGAGCAAAGTAACACAGAAGTCGACGCATGTTTGCAAGTTCGATTCACTCAATTCATGAGGTTCCCATCGTTCAAGTTTTTTTACTTTCCCGATTTGCTTCAAGTGGATTAATACAGTTTTATCACTTACCCCGAAGCCTGCAGCTATCTCTGAAGTGCTTAGTGATGGATCCGCTTCCACAATAGCCTTTAATTCTTCATTTTCCACTTTGGTCTCCGGCCGTCCATTGGTTCTGAAGGTCGAAATTTCCAGAACGAAAACGTTAAAACCAAAAACATACCGTGCTTTCTTTTGCGACACCAGCGCCGTACACATCATTAATCCTTCGAGCTGTTTCTGCAGCACTGGTGCCACGGTAGATCGGTATACTCGTAAATATACCGATATTTCATGTTTTCCATTGTGCGGTAATAAGCGACGCCACAGAATAAAATAATGAAGAAAAAACAAATGAATGACTGTTTTCAAAACTCAAATGTACCAGCTAAATGAATTTATAAATTTGAATTTGAAATTCTTAACCAAAGAGGAGATATTTCAGATCAAAGTGGTCAGTACAACAAAACGCTAATTTCATATGTAAGGACCTAATAGTAGAATATAATATACAAATATTACTCTTTTCCTTTTCATTATTGGTGTTTTACTTGTAGGCTTTCATTAAAATATGTGATTTAACTAACACATTAAGCTACATAAAGTTACAGTCTACATATTATATAATATATCCTGCTGGTGGGCACAGCCATGTCAATTCTAAGAGGGTTATGGTCCTCCATATATTATATGCTATTGCTATTGCTATCTGCTGCACTACTCCAGTGCATGTTGACTGACTTCTTCTTTGTCCCTAAGTCGTATTGGTTGGCAACATCTCTTCGCAGGGTCAGTGAATCAAATCGATCGGAAAGAACTTGGTCGTCGACGATTCAGGCTACTCTCCATTGAATGCAGTCAAGTGAAAGGAGCTGACACTGGGGTGCTCCTGCCCAGATAATATGAGAACAGTATTCCATATGAGGTCGAAACTGCGCTTTTTAAAGCTGCCAACATGAAATACTGTCTCTATCCACTGAGCACAATGAGCTTTTTAGAAGTCAGTTTAGACTTCCTTTTCAAGTGACTGCAGAACTGTACGTCTCTGGAAATGTTGGCTGAAGCAGCAAGGGAAGTGTCCTGAAATTGAGGAGATATGATGAAGGGGTTCTTTTTAGCAGTAAACTTGCAACTTTGTTTTGGGGTTTAAACTCAGATCAGGGGTTGAACAAAAATTTGACACCAGAGACAAGTTTGTTCCAGCACTAGACGTGTTCTCGAGATATATTAACATGGCCGGTGTATAAAGCATCACCAGTGCTATCATTTGCATAACTATGAACACATGTTCACAGTTATGCAAATGATATGAATTATATGTTACAAGTTTGCAACATATAATTAATATGCAGTAAGAATAGGGTAGGCGATAGTACGCAACCTTGTGGAATACCAGCATTCACAGGCTTGAAATCAGAACTGGCACCGTTGACTATGACCTTAATGCTCTGATCTGTAAGAAAACTGGTGACCCATAATTATAATATGAGCTTCTTCAGTAATTATTAATTAGTATCAAATAATGTCTCATGAAGCATTGAGAGAAGGACTTTGTGCCAAACCGATGGAAGGCCTAATGGTTACTACGTAATAGGTTCTGAAGTTGGGGTTTTAACTGTTTGATACACCATTTCTTAGCACCAATTTCAGAAGCTGTTATGTAGAAAATATTATATTTTTTGAAGTATGTTTATACTTTTTATTAAAATTTTAATTATTAATATTTTGGTGTGACTTTGATATTGCAGGCAGCTACAATGTTCTTAGGGGAAATAATGTGCTTAGTGACTTTTAAGATGGTATACTTTAAAACAAGAAATACTGGGGGACATACTTTGACACATGGCAACCAGAATTTTAATCCTTTTATATTAATGCCGGCTGCAATGTTTGACTTGGTAAGCATTTAGCTTAGCTCATTACATTTTGTATTAATCTGTATATAGTGTATTATTCTGAATTCATACATGTTCATTGTAAATTATAATGCCAATAAAAAAAATATAAAAGATAAAATTAAAAATAATAGTTAAACTTTATTTTATTTACAGATTGGTACCTCAATCATGTATATAGGCCTTACTCTCACTTATGCAAGCAGTTTCCAAATGTTTAGAGGATCAATCATTCTTTTTGTTGCGGTGTTCTCTATGACATTTCTGAATCGACAAATAATTACTAGAGAGTGGGCTGGAATAAGTAAGTTGAATTATTGTATTTTAAAATAATGTTTTCAGTAGTAGCACGGTATATAGTATTATATTATAAAGTCCACTGCTGAACATGGGCCTTTCCCATTGTATGGAGATTTTTCTTACCATTGTATGGACATTTTTCTTAGATTTAATTACCAATCCACCTTGGCAGGTGGATTGGTAATTGCAATGCTAAATGCCTTTCATATTTTCACTGCTCCCTATGGATCTTTATTTTTTACCCCTGGCAT
Organism: Parnassius orleans; assembly: GCA_029286625.1. Classification (NCBI taxonomy): domain Eukaryota; kingdom Metazoa; phylum Arthropoda; class Insecta; order Lepidoptera; family Papilionidae; genus Parnassius; species Parnassius orleans. The sequence continues at coordinate 991,935 of JAGSMP010000022.1, read as the reverse complement.
AAACAAGACGGTTTAATATCACTATCTATAAGAAGACATGTGCAGTGGACAAAATGGAGTAATGGATTCATTAATACCGCCAGCACATGGCTATAAAATATTTTGTGGTCTTTAAAAATTCACTGGACATTGGCCACTACACAAATGGACCTGTTTGTATTTATTTTTTAGTGTTTATGTGGATCAGTTTAGGGGTGCATAAAATCAATATCCACTCTAGAATAGCTCACAAGTAATCCTGCTTAACATTTGTGGATGGAGTTTTGCCATCCACTGGATTGTCAAAATTCGGATTTTCCCTCCACACTTATAAAATTCTTATCATTAATATCTTTTTATTTATAATAAGTAAAAATATTATGACTAGAGGAAAGATTAATACTTTGTTCGCTTTCAAATTGAGATATTTTTGGTACTGTAATGGTCAATCTGCCTACCAATTGTGTTAATTATAGGATGTACTTTTATAAGACAGATCTATCTATAGATATCTTGACTGTGCACTGTTTATGGGCTAATAAGGAAGATTATCGGGTCTATAGGAATTTAAAAAAATACTTTTAATTTTTAAATGAATGTATCATGACTAAGAAATTTTAAATAATGATTTCTTATATTTAACGCGCACACTACACATTGAATAAAACTATGTTTACTGATTTTATGAATATAAATTTTCAAAAACTGAAGGTAGCCGGGCTAACTATGACATCGGGACGTCAAACATCTCAGTCCCCCCCATGACCATGGGTTGCTGTAAAGCACCCGAAACAACAGGAATTAAAATAAGTAAATTAAATGCGATAAAATCCGTAAACATAAATAAATATAGAAAATCATAATAGGCTTAGTATGCATACCTAAATACTTGGTATTTCCTGCATAAAAGAACAACAGTATTTGTTACTTCCCATGACAGTAATAACAATGCTTAGAGACAATCTTGTTTGCAGATATGCAAGCCGTATATTATCATAACAGTATGCAACGCACAATGTAATAAGAGATAAGCATTGATTGATAATCATAACCTTTGGTTGGTAAATTTGTCCCTTATCTATGTATATTGGCTGTAAAATATTTGTGTATAGTTGTATATTGGTCGGTAAATTTGTCCCTTATCTATGTTTATTGGCTGTAAAATATTTGTGTATAGTTGTATATTGGTTGGTAAATTTGTCCCTTATCTATGTATATTGGCTGTAAAATATTTGTGTATAGTTGTATATTGGTTGGTAAATTTGTCCCTTATCTATGTATATTAGCTGTAAAATATTTGTGTATAGTTGTATATTGGTTGGTAAATTTGTCCCTTATCTATGTATATTAGCTGTAAAATATTTGTGTATAGTTGTATATTGGTTGGTAAATTTGTCCCTTATCTATGTAGTAGGACTGCCAGTCCTCATAATTTATTTATTTAAAAAAAAATTAAACCTTCATTTCTGTTGACAAAGTAGTAACCTGTCTTAATAGATAGAAAAGATACTCTGTATTTCTTATTACAATAACGTTAACCGATAATAATTGATTGCAACAACCCATGGAGCCATGGATCTGATCTGAAGCAACTCCATAGTTTTTCCATGGGTATGTCCGTAGGCAAACAAAAAGGAGAATATAGATGTCCAATTCCTAGTACGAAAATGGAATATCTTCTTCTTCATCAACATATAAGTCTATTTGAGGACATGAGCCTCTCCCACTGCACAAATACAAATACTCCCCGTATTTACCTTAATCCTTAGGCATGACAAGGAGATTGTCGATCGCAGTACCAGACGTATCGCACCTTTGACGCCGTTGACCGCTGCCGGTCTGGTTTATTTTACGTCAGGTGGAAACGATAATATGGTTATACTGCCATTCGCCGGAAGCCATATGATTTTTCTGATATTTCCCATACTAGCCTCTTACTAGACATCTGTGAGTCGTGAATGATTCGTTCATTTAACCCGGGTCGCATCCAAAGTATTGATGATTGTATAACATTTTTTGAAAGTTCCGGATCAAACGCTTGATAGGTCCTAAGACCAAAGAGTATAATAATGTCCGACGACCGACATTATCGGGCGTGCTCACAGAATCCATTCGAATGTTCATGATCCATTTGGATGATCGACCCGAATGACTCGGTTCGTAAAACGAATCAATACATGAATGATCGGGTCACTAGAAATGAATGAATGACACCTCTACGATACCCACAGCACGAAACCCATTTCGAGAATCCATAACCCAAGTTATGGATTTTTATAAGACACTACCATACGCAGATGGAAAGATGAAATGGAGATGATGAAAGAAAGGAATGAAGCTGGTAGGTGGATTTACATAGAATCATTCGAAATTCCGTTGTCTACTACAACGGAATTTCGAATGATTCTATGTAAATCCACCTACCAGCTTACATTACCACGCAGCCAAAATAGTCAAGAGGAAACAAAATATTCTTTATGTAAACAAATGTTAGTCTAGCCATCTCATATTTACCATTATAAATAGGTAAAGAAAAGAACCACTTTGTGTATACAAATCTGTTTTTAGACTGTCATGATATTTTTCATAACCTATTCCTGTTCTGGGTTCATAAATTACAGCTAAAGCTGACATGTGTTTATGGTTTCAAGCAAACATACTCTGCACATTTTAAAGAGTGACTCATAGAAAGTTATGTAAAGGAATACTTTAATTTATCAAGCAAGCATATTTGATTATGGCAATGAATCATTTGATATGAATGCCTCAAATATTATTATTTGAAATAATATATCCATAATAACAGGGGTGACACATGATACAAAATTGGCTTTGAATAAGGTATCAATCTAAATAATTTAAAACATAAATCGATAAAATCCGTAATGTTAGCTTTAATCAATGTGTAGTATTCGCGTGACTGCCTCATTGGTCTAGTGGTCGTAACCGCACTGTCGATCATGAAGTCCTGGGATTGAGTCCCGGGTCAGGCCAAAGTTAGTTATTGGTTATTCTGTCAAAAAATCCTCAATTGCAACCCGGACTCAGAAATTAGACGTTGTTTCACCACCGTGCCTCGAAAAACACGTAAAGCCGGTTGGTCCTGCGCCTGATCTCTCTCCGATCGTGTCAGATGACCGTCCCATCAACTATGACAGTGAAAAAATAGAGAGTGTATGTTTTTTTTGTAGTAATATATACAAAAAAATACATAAACTCGAATTGAGAACCTCCACCTTTTTGAAGTCGGTTAAAAATACAAGTTGCAATCCCAGCCGCGTAAGCGATTTGTGACACTCTTGTTTTAAATGTCAAAGTACGTTCATAGGAACGTTTGTGATAACATCGTATGATCATACCTAATTTCAACGTACTCGTAACTTACAAAATGTTCCATTAAGAATACAATTAAAATGTATCTGAAAATTATAATAGTACTAAACACTTTTTAATTTACGTAGTTTTAATATTGTTACATTGCATTGTGATAATACTTACATACATTATCAAGTATTTATTATTTAAATTGTTTATCATTATTAGTCGAAAACGCATTGCCTTTTTTTTTAAAGATTTCATGACTTCTAAGGAAAATGTTTATCTTAATTGAGACAAAGTTTAAAAGATAAAGTTAAATAAAGTTAAGAGATAAAGTTTGTAGCTACAACAAAATATATATTAATATTAGAAAAGTCTATTTTTTAAGTAGATAATAACATAATTTTTGTTTTCATTCTCTATAATAGAGAAAAAAAAATACTACTAAATTATGAAACTTATAAAAATGGCGAATCGATATTATTTGGACTTGATTTTAGTATAATCTAAATTTAGTTCAAAATTGTACAAATTTTACATAAACAAAAACAAATAACATAAAAAAGAAATTTAAGGTAGAGTTATTGTAAATATGAATCAATGTAAATATGAAAAAATCTAGTAAATTCATATAAAATGTATCTACGCGAAAATGTATTTATCATATTTAATTTTTTTTTTGTACGTGTGGTTGTGTAGAGCGATCCTATAGTTACTACATGTATAACTTGTGAGTAGCATTTTGGGTAGCATACTGGCAGGGTCACCATCTAATATAGGAAAGGTTGTCAATGAGAAGGGGCGTGTTGCTTCTTCTGGGTCTTTAATTAGACTGCTCCTTAACAACTACAATTAACATTAATATATGTCTTGTGGGCTACTTTACACTACAATGTTACCATTATTTTAGGGTAATTTCAGTCATATTTGGCTTATATTATTTAAGCGTATGACTAGAAGTATATAGAACTAAAGAAACATTTTATTCTAAGTCTTAAAATCTAAGTTTTAAGCTATAGTACAATACTTGGGTAGCAGGTAGTGATAATTAGGTCACTGTTACAGCATTAAGCTACAGAATCAATGCTGCTGTGCTGCTATTATGGCGGTTCCGTAAAAAAATCACGAGTAATCAGACATATTTTTCCATTGCTAACATTTACCGTTACAAAAGCAGCGATATATAATTGAGTCAAGCGTACCTCGTAATTTACCTCTTATACTTCATAATAGGAAATTGCGATAGTTAGCGATTTTTCAGAACTTATTTCGCTACAATGAATTTAATCTTGCGGGCTACAATAAAGAGACCTTCCATATTTTATTGAGGGATATAAATCAAATCATACTTAATTAACGCGTTCTGATTCCATGGCAAACTATTTTACGTTCATCTTGTACATTCCAATAAAATTTGCAGATCGAGTACATCACTCGCACGTACGCACGCGCGCACGCACTCACGCATACGCATGCGCACATGCACACAACTATAACAACAACTATGACACTTTATTTTCAGTTGGAGTGCTTTTGGGTCTTGTAATAGTTGGAGCTACGGATGCCATATACCAATCTCCAGGCGAGGCTAAAGGAAGGAACAGCCTTATAACTGGCGATATGTTAATCATTGTAGCCCAGGTTGTTTCTGCTTGCCAAATGGTATATGAAGAGAAATATGTTGCAGGTAATTAATCATAACCTAATAAGATAAAATAAAGAATTAAGGCAAGTAGCAAGCAAAAGACATGCTAGAAATGCTCATAAGTTGAAGAGATACCGAGATATAGCAATAAAAGCAGTGCAGATAAAAATAAAAGTTACATTTACACTGAACCCTCAATCAGGAAACGTAATTATTTTTATTAATTTATTCTTTATTTTACACCAAGAAGCAATGAATGAAGCACTCTAAAAGTGATTTCTTCCTTTTGCTTTGTAATTATATTCCATTGAGGTGCGGTTAGTCACCCTAATCAATCATCATCATCATCATCACCATCATTAGCCTGTGGCAGTCCACATATCATTATAAATTTTGTAAATTAGACCATAAACCATAATATTGTGTTAGTATATTTTGTGGTTATACATATTTAAACTCGCAATATTTTATCTTTCAAGTAAAGGAAATACAAAAAAGTTTAATGATTTTTGATTGCAGGCTTAAACATCCCATCAATGCAAGCAGTTGGCTGGGAGGGAATATTTGGTTTCTCCGTTCTTTCACTACTCTTGGTGATATTTTACTGGGTACCTGCACCGAGCCACTTCGGAAATAATCCTCGAGGCACTGTGGAAGACGCGATTGATGGCTTAATACAAATTGGTACGTATGTATTATGTATCGATAAATGTAAAACTAAAACACAACCCAGCTGATGTCTCAGTAAATGTTAATATCTCAGATAGACTCATAATATTCAAATATTGTTTACTCACTAAGTGTACTATGGTATCTTAATATGAATTATACATACACATGGTACTTATCACTTGGTAACCTTTTTACAGGTGTTAACATAAAATATTTAAGCAATAAGTATTAACTAACTACCAAAAATTGTATTAGTCTAAGATCCGACTTAAGAAAATACACTCTTATTCTTTTCCTTGATGAAATATTTTTTTTATAATAAAACTAGCTGTTCCCCGCGACTTCGCCCGCGTGGAATTTATTACGATTGAATTTTATGGGTTTTAATTTTTGCGTGGAACCCTAGTTCCTTTTCTAAAATAAAAGTAGCCTAAGTTACTCCTTATAACATTAGCTATTTGCCAGTGAAAGTCCCGTCAAAATCGGTCCAGCCGTTTCGGAGATTAGCCGGAACAAACAGACAGACAAAAATTAAAAAAAATTGTGTTTTTGTTATAAGTACTGTATATAATTTCATATGCATTTAGTTAAAACCTGTTATTTTGACTTTACAAACAGATACTTCAATTTTATTTATTTGTATAGATATATAAATAAATACAAATCGGGGTGATTGACAGCCTATGTTTTGGCAAGGCTATTTTTAATTAAAAATTATTATATAATTTTTTTACCGGTTACGGTCATTCTTTTCCTTGATAAAATTGGTCTCAATCGAAAAAAATATATATATAGAAAATGCCACAGCATGGTTGACTACCTTTTTCCATACAACAATACCTGTCTACCAGGTGTAAACAGGTAAACTGATATATTCATTTACCCTCATTATTTTTCCTAAAAAATTAAATGTGTAAATACAGATATTTTTATTGCGAATCCAATGGTTTACGGTTGACTTTTCAAGTAGTGGCAAATCTAGTGATTGACACGATTTAACGTTTCAATAATTTTATTTTAAAGTAGAGCGTGACAATATATTATTATGTGCGGCAGGGAAGGATGCACGATAGCAGCTGCGCGTGAGACGCTTGCCGGAAAAGAAAAAGGCGCGCTTTCAGTTCTCTGTGTAATAGAGAAAGATAAATATATTCTCCCACCGAAAATTGGTAAATGTAACTATAAAAGTACATTTTCAAAATGAATCGCAAGTTCTAGAAACGTTGACTTATACAATTTGAATAAAGTAATAAAACAGCAAAAAAATGACGCATACGGCATTGGCGTGCACCACACTTTTAGGTGGAGAAAAGTTCTATATCTTCTTTTCATGAGTGTAAATTTTTCTTTTATGTTTTTAATACATATATGTTTTATATTTCTCAACGTGCTTTACTGCATTGGACATTTATTAGTGTATTGTGTTGAAAGTTTACAATAAAAAAACAAAGTGTTTTTTTATGGTCTGGCATGGTTTGGCAAAGGTCTATCTTCTGGGGCATTGTCCTTTTCATGAGTGTGAATTTTTCTGACCGAAAAAAAAGTTAAACACAGATATCAGGTTAAAAAATTAATATTCTAACAATATGCATCCAAAAAAATTACGATCATTAAAATATAAAAAAAATTGTAAAGTTATACTTACAGTTTTTTGTGACGATAAATATCCCGAGAGAAATTTGTTAGCATTTTAAATTTTTATCTGATATTCATGTATAACCTTTCTTTTATATCTTTGATTTTCTTATGTTTATGTCATTTATTTTTGTCGAACGACTAAATCTGTTCTTATACTCGTAAATTTTAACTTATAAAATTAAATAAGTTATACAATTATAAAAATTATAAATTATTAAATTTTTTACTTACTACAATATTTTTAACAAATATTAAGTATTTTTCATTGTATTTTTCCCGTAAGGCAGTTACTTTTTGATAGCATGCGCTGTGATAACCTAAATCAGCCAGAGACTCTTTGGTTAAAAGAACATCACCATACTTAAAGCCACTTTCTTTACGAAATTAAATTTTCAAATAACAATTTTTAAAATATTGTTCATCAAAATCACAATTTTTTAATTTTTCTTCACAAAAAAAAACACTGTTTTTTTTATTATTGCAAACTTTCAACACAATACACTAATAAATGATCGATGCAGTAGAGCACGTTGAGAAATATAAAACATATATATTAAAAACATAACAGAAAAATTTACACTCATGAAAAGAAGATATAGAACTTTGCCCCACCTAAAAGTGTGGTGTACACCAATGCCGTATGCGTCATTTTTTTTTTTTGCTGTTTTATTACTTTATTCAAATTGTATAAGTCAAAGTTTACAAACATAGTAACGACAGTGGCACTCTTAGAATTACAGACTGATGCCTCTTAGTCGCCTGTGCAGTACTTTATACTGCTAAAACAAGTGGGAGATTACCTTCATTTGTTCGTATTTCCTTTTATTTTTTTACCCTCATTCCCAACAATATTGTCACGCTTTACTTTAAAATAAAATTATTGAAACGTTAAATCATGTCAAACACTAGTCATGCCACGATTTGAAAAGTCAACCATATACCATTGGATTCGTAATAAAAATATCTATATTTACACATTTAATTTTTTAGGAAAAATAATGAGGGTAAATGAATATATCAGTTTACCTGTTTACACCTGGTAGACAGGTATTGTTGCATGGAAAAAGGTAGTCAAACATGCTGTGTCATTTTCTATATATATTTTTTCGATTGAGACCAATTTTATCAAGGAAAAGAATGACCGTAACCGGTAAAAAAATTATTTCATCAAGGAAAAGAATGAGGTATTTTCTTAAGCTGGATCCTCTACTATATATAAAAATGAAATTACTAGACATCGGTTATTATATAAAATTGTTGGTAGAATAACGGAAATGACCGAATAAATAAAAAATATAGTTTATAAATAGTTATTACAAAATTGGCGATTATTAATTTGTAATACATAACTTTATTTGCAATTATAACAAAACGTAAAATCAATTATCATTCTAGTATATGATTGATATATATATATATATATATATATATATATATTCGTTTTCAGGAGCGTTTCAAAATACCTATATATATATATATATATATATATATATATAGGTATTTTTGAAACGCTCCCGAAAACGAAGACAGATGATAGTACTAAGGATACCTATGAAGATGGGTCACAAAAAAATTCGATCCCGAGGAAAAAAAAATCATCTTTTCACAACGTTTTATTAACTTTATTCACGCTCCATCATGTTATTAAAGTTATTTGAAACGATATTTCATAAAAAAATATCATGAAAATACTGAAATATAAAACAAGCAGTGGAATTACTGAATTACAATCAGCTGACTACGGGTCAATGTACGCGCGAACGCCGAATTCGCGCGGCCCGCAACTAGCGATGGTACCACAATACCCAATAATTTACAACACTTGTCTAAATACCTAACTTATCTACTTAACCTACTATTTTGCCACTGTGCTTGTCTCCACGTAGCCACTTTAATTCGAATTCACAGGTTAAATAAACCAAATAACTGGTTCGATTCCCCGCTAATGAAAAAAATACTTAAATAAAATGTTAACAAGTTATTTAAAAAAAATTAGCTTAAATAAACCAAATAACTGGTTCGATTCCCCGCTAATGAAAAAAATACTTAAATAAAATGTTTACAAGGTTAGAGTCATGCTTTGTTATCCATTGTGTAATTATGTTTATTATTCTGATGTATTCAGTTATGTACCTATTCAGATCAGTTCAGTACTAAGTTATTTAAAAAAATTAGGTATGAAACAGCTTACCGATCCTCCGTGGCCTTATGAGATTCTTCAAGGCACATTAACATGTTGCCGTATTCACAAGCACTATAAATGTACCTACGCGTTAGGCATTATTAAAACAAAACAAAAAACACAAAACGTAACAACAAGAACAACATCATTAATTAATAAATAACAAGTTATAACGACAATAATTTAATAAACAAAACAATTGAACTATCGCTCGTGATAGTCAACATGGCACTGTCTCAAAAACTAAAATTATTATAACGTCCTTGAAGCATATGAAATTCCACAGCGCGAGGCGACACGAAGCAGCGTGTGTGTGAAAGGGAAGGGTAGAGTGAGTAAGTAGTATACCTAATGCATTGTTTCGTACCGATCTAGGTAAGAGTTCGGCGCCCGCAAGGATATTGACCCTATTGTCAGCTGATTTTCTTTTTAAAGTTTCACTGCTGGTATTATATTTCAGTATTTTCATGATATTTTTTATGAAATATCGTTTCAAATAACTTTAATAACATGATGGAGCGTGAATAAAGTTAATAAAACGTTGTGAAAAGATGATTTTTTTCCTCGGATCGAATTTCTTTGTGACCCATCATCATAGGTATCCTTAGTACTATCATCTGTCTTCGTTTTCGGGAGCGTTTCAAAATACCCTGTATATATATATATATATATATTACTGAATTACAATCAGCTGACTAGGGGTCAATGTACGCGCGAACGCCGAAGTCGCGCGGCCCGCAACTAGCGATGGTACCACAATACCTAATAATTTACAACACTTGTCTAAATACCTAACTTATCTACTTAACCTACTATTTTGCAACTGTGCTTGTCTCCACGTAGCCACTTTAATTCGAATTCACAGGTTAAATAAACCAAATAACTGGTTCGATTCCCCGCTAATGAAAAAAATACTTAAATAAAATGTTAACAAGGTTAGAGTCATGCTTTTTTTATCCATTGTGTAGGTATGTTTATTATTCTGATGTATTCAGTTATGTACCTATTCAGATCAGTTCAGTACTAAGTTATTTAAAAAAAATTAGGTATGAAACAGCTTACCGATCAGGTTAGGCATTATTAAAACAAAACAAAAAACACAAAACGTAACAACAAGAACAATATCATTAATTAATAAATAGCAAGTAATAACGGCAATAATTTAATAAACAAAACAATTGAACTATCGCTCGCTCTTGATAGTCAACATGGAACTGTCTCAAAAACTAAAATTATTAATCAATCCCGCCAAAACAAATGCGCACATTGTAACGTCCTGGAAGCACGTGTAAATTCCACAGCGCGAGGCGACACGAGGCAGCGCGTGTGTGAAAGGGAAGGGTAGAGTGAGTAGTATACCTAATGCATTGTTTCGTACCGATCTAGGTAAGAGTTCGGCGCCCGCGAGGATATTGACCCTCTTGTCAGCTGATTTTCTTTTTTATTTTCATGATTATTCGGGATCGAAAACGTTCTAAACTCTATAGAAAATGTGGCGTATAAAATGACTGACAATCACTAGAACATTTTATCTAGGTACAAAGATGTTTTACGTTTTCGTGGCCTTCACATGACATTTTTGTCAGCATTAGGTACCCTTCTGTATCTGAAAAGAATATGAATATTGCATATGTATACAATACAAAAGTAAAGTAAAAGGCTATGTAAGCCGCTATGCTGGGCACAGGCCTCCTCTTACTTCTGAGAGGGTTTTAGGGCAAGGAAATGTCCGCCGCGCTGCCCCAATGAACTTTAATGAACTTCACATGTCTTCGATTTTTTTTTCTTAATAAAATTGCAATTAAATTTTTATTGGTGCTGCCGGGGATCAATCCAGGGCGAAATTTACAGCGAGCGCTTAAACCCAGAGCTCGACGACACAAATAAATACGATTCAACGAATATAATAAAAACTCTTACGTACTTAAAACTTAAACACTTAATAGCTCATGATGCCTACTGGACGAAGCTACAGCACCACATCGTGCAATGTAATTGAAGATGCTTAACCGCGATATAACTCTCAGTGACGCGCAAGCATAATAGGCAGTATATCACTTATATACTTGTCACCTCTGCAGTCTATTAATCTTTACACTTGTCTAAGTAATACAGAAAGTAGTCGCTAGACGGTGTTGACGTCGGCTAAAATCTCTGTGGTCACCGTTTCATCAAGGTCATTCAGGCTTCTTAAAGCCTTAATATTATATCCTAGCACTATAGCTTATAGTTATGGATTGAATTACATTATCATAGTCATATTGAGTAACTTTTAGCATTTGGGCATAATTTCAGTAATGTTAATGCAATTTGTAACTCTGGTTACTACTAGGTGAACAATAAAATATATGAAGTATAAAATATATAGTATACAGTATATTTTATCTCCTCTTCCTTTTTATGACTTAATCAAGTCTTTAATCGTATTACATTGTAATTAAGAAGCAAACATTTTTGATATTCAGGCAACAATCCACTTCTACTCATGGCAGTGATAGGAACAATAATATCTATTGCTTTCTTCAACTTCGCTGGAATAAGTGTTACCAAAGAAATGTCGGCGACTACAAGAATGGTGCTAGATTCTATAAGGTAAGGTGTTCTTTAACCATATTTTTTTAATAGAGACTAATGAGATAACAGTCCAACTCTTAGAGGTTAGTTACTGTAGCCAATGGGCATTTGCAACTAAGTAGACTCTGCGTTGGTGACCGACTCTGCGTTGGTGACCGCTAAGTGAGTAATTTAGCGGTCAGCCACCGCTGAGTCTACGTAACTTGAGGATGCCTCGTGCAGAGGCGAAACACGTGTCGTATTATCGACGGTGGTGTGTATTTGCAACCAACTTTAAACAAACTTTAAAAAGACTAATATGTTTTAACTCCACAAAACTAAGATAAAATGCTTCGCAGCATTGTTAATATAGCAGCTCTAGCACTTAAGAAAGGCTATTAGCTGAACAATTCGTATGAAGCTGTTTACATTGAGCCAGATCCGGCACAAAACCGAACGCAACATTTTCACCCGGTATTTTGTCTTCCGGACTAGCGTAAAGTTCGATATCTAACTACATCTGCATGACTGTTCGTTTTTTTTTTGCCGGAGCGGTCTAATGTGAACACGTATGGGCGCAGACTTTCGGCGAAACTGCCGGTCTGGCACAGTGAAAAATAGTTGAGAGTCATTTTATAGTTATTGGCCTCCATTCCGAAAATTCCAGTTATCGGCTCGTAAAAGTCCACTGCTGAACATGGGCCCCTCCCGTTGTAGAGAGAATTTGACTTTATCGATCGCAGTGCCAGACGTCCCGTTGTTGCCTGTGGCCTATCTGGGTATTTTAAGTCTCATGTAAACGACTTGGTTATATACCGTTATCTATAGATTTAATAAATTATATTTAATTAAATAAAGATAGGAGATTTAATAAATTATATGTAATTATAGATAGATAACGGTATTTTTATATCTATACATATAATAAATCTGTAGAAAAGTCGTGTCTGTAATTCTAATATATTCTTGAAAAAACAAGTCCAGGGGACTAATTAAAGGGTTCTGAAGCCAAATTAGTGGTTTTTAGATTTTTGTCTGTCTGTCTGTGTATTCCGGATTCACGCAAAAACTACTGGACCGATTTACATGAAATTTTGTATGTAGGTAGTTAGTAACCCGGGGCAACTTATAGGCTACTTTTTATCCGATTACGGAACTTCGAAAAAAGAAGGTTAAGTATTTTCCTTACATTAGATGTTAATTTTCTATTATATCTTAGTTATAGGCGGTATGACTGGTGTTTTTCAAATAAATGCCATGTTTATTAATAAAGATTAAAATATAGTTATAGCCTTGGTAAAATAATTTAAAACTACATTGATTTATTATCAAAACAGCGCCATCAAAAAAGTAGTATATTTTGCCTTCAGTTACATAGTTATAAAGTAAATAATATAAATAACTTACATAAATTTAAATAATTAGATTTTTAAAATTATTTAAAAATTCTAACGTTGAGTTTTTTAGTATTTTTGTTATTTTAATTTAACAGTAATAATTTCACCCATGGTCACGTCGTGTGTAAAGCACCCGAAACGTCGGGAATTAATAAAAAATAAGATAATTAAACGCAATATAATCCTTAAAAGTAGTTTTATTCAATGTGTAGTGTTCGCGTAAATATAAGAAATCATTAAATAATTTCAATAGATAAAAATGACGTATATCAAAAATATGAAAATTGATAAGGTTTTCTTAGAGTATTTATAATAGCTTGTTTATTCAACACTCTAAGATATTTTTATATTGTTCGCTTCTATCGCTGATATTACTAGATAGTATAGTTTTGGCTTTCATTATTTCATCTAACAATAGCGCCATCTACTTACTTCTAAATAAACTAAAATGGTTAGTCATGATAAAATTAAATAATAGAATGCTACTTAATATACGATGTAAATAATTGAAAATTCGTTCGTGGCATCGTTGGATGTGTAATTACTAGGTAGGTAGATGTGGTCAACAATCATGCAAAAGCTTAGTTTCAGTTTTTATGAATTGTATTTAAACAAATACGAGGGCCGTGTAGTTCGCCATGAGATTTCATCAAGGCACGGGAGCAAAACGTGTACGATTCCCTCGAGGATGAATCTGTTGATTGATGTAACATGTATGTAAGCTGCTCCTTTTTTACTTTTCATGGGGCAATATATGCAGTTTATATTTCATTCATATTTTCGGTATGTTCTTTTGTTTTACTCTACCGTAAATATTAAGGGTTGCAAAGATGAGTAGAACTCATTATCGTCAGCCTATCAAAAATCCACTAAAATTAACATAGGCCTCCCCCATAAATTGTCAAGTGGCTGGATATTTGCTATGTGTTAGTTGCCACGCTTGGTAGGTGGGTTGGCCACCGCAGCTATTATTATTATGATCTGTTGTCAGGAAGATATTATGCTGCCCATCTCCTGTTTATTTTCCTATGTCGCCTCTTACGATGGGTCGGTATGAGGTAGCAGATTCTCTTTCGCTGCCACAACAAGGCGAACATTTTTCGACTCCTGTTCATGAGTTTAGTGCTTCCCACGTTCACTGTGAACAAAATTTATAAGGAATAAAACAAATTTTAAGGATTTCATTTGCGTTTAATTTTAACTTTTTTAATTGCCGATGTTTTGGGCACTTTACAGCACCCATGTTAACTGGAGGACTGAGGTGTTTGACCACCTGATGTCATAGTAAGAATATAATAGAATAGAATAGATGCAGTAGTATTAAAGTTGGTAAAAATTACTGCAGTAGTATGCTTGGGTTTAAATTTATTTTTATTAATTATGGGGTCCTTAGCAGTCCTTAGCACTCAGCCATCTTCCGTATTTAAATTAGGAGTTTTTTGAATTTCAATAGCCTCGCGAATCATCATTGGTAGGAATCGGTGTTCTAATGCAAAGATTTGTTGTTTATCATATCCGATATAATGGTTGGGACGATACTAAACATATCACTGACATTTGACATGACATACTTTAGACTTCCCGGAGTGTCGGTGCTTCACATTGACGATATGTTCATTTACGCGGGTTTTTATGGAACTTTCATCCAAAAATGCGTAAAAACCCCCTCGTAAAAAAAGTTAAAATTAAACGTGATAAAATCCGTGACATTAGTTTTATTCCATGTGTAGTATGTACATTATTATTGAACTGCATTTATGAAATTTTGCAGTTTACTCGAACGTAAAAAAATATCTACATCTATTTTATGGTACTAATCTATATTAAATAAGACCAATGACATGAATAAAATATTTCAAATAAACATTATACGGTAAATTGATAGAAGACCATGAAATTCATCATTATTTTGCTAAAACTAAATTGACTTTAATTGTGAATGAATGTAAAAAATAAAATGTAAATAATAATAATACATTTTGATTCAAAGACAATTTACCTTTCTTATGGATACATCGGAAGACACGACCGATATAAAAAATAGTAGGTGTTTCTAGACATATACATATATGCACGTGTTCCCGTAGCTATTATATCTGTGCCAAATACAAATCATCTACGTCTAAATAGTCTTTTAGAATTCAAAAAAAATCTTTGACAGACATAGAGACACAGACACCGAGGTGACTCTAAAAGTAATCGAATTTGCTAAATTTGGCACGGAATAGCATTTAATGATGTTTGTAAATTCAAGTTCACGCGAGCGAAGCCGCGGGTAAAATGCTATTAATTTAATAAATTTTACCATACCATACCATACCATAGTTGCCTCTTACGACACTATGCGGTGAAATCCATCACAATTCTCATACGTCGCCACCACACGACATATATAAGTTTTTTTTATAGAATAGGGGTGACAAATGAGCACACACACTTGATAGTAAGTGGATGCTGTGATCCATAGATATCTATATCTATTATATTCTCGATTAAGAATCGAAATGCAGATGCATTGTCAGTTGTCACCCTTGAGGACTAAGATGCAATGCTTCGTTTCCAGTAAAAAGGTTTTTCGTTTACCTACACCCGCCATTCGAAACACAGCAGCATTAAGCTGCTATTGTACGCTGGTATTCTGTGAGAGCGTAGTCCTACCTCGGTATATTACAGTTTTTATACTACTACCTATCTAGGTGGACCAAAGATAGGAACGACATACAATAACCATGAAATTTATTTGTGTGCTTTTTTGGAAGTTGGGTATCGATTCTTCGTGTTCCCACAGTTAGATCTGCTCAGAATACTTGTGATGTGCAGCAAAATAACAAATGAAACGCTGAATAAGCTGGTGAGCACACGGCCGATACCTTCGCACTTGTCATGCATCAATCTCTGCGATTTGGAGTCAATATAAATGGATGAATTTATACTGAGCCAATTTTTTTCTACCAAAATCAGTTGTCAAAGTGTCGTTGGTTGGTTAGCAGGGTGCACCACTTACATTTTTATTTATAGAATGAGGGTGACAAACGAGCATACAGTCCACCTGGTGGTAAGTGGATGCGGTGGCTCCTGACATCTACATTTATCTTCGATTAAGAATCAAACTGCAGATGCGTTGTCACTGCTCCCCTGAGGACTAAGATGGAATGCCTCGTTTCCAGTACAAAGGGTCTCTGGTTCTCTACACTCACCATATGAAACACAGCAACATTAAGCTGCTATTTTACGCTGGTATTCTGTGAGAGCGTGGTCCTACCCCGATCGAGCCGACCCATTCTTGCTACAACCATAATATAGCTGCAGCGTGGCTCTACCAAGTAGAGACACAAGTGGGACTGAAACTGCACTTGTAGAAATAGTTTATTACCACTTAACACCCTATTTCTATTCCATTTAATATTATTCATATACAATAAAATACAATACTCTTTATTGTACACCAAGAAAAGATAAAAATAACAAAATAAAATAAAAAATAAACAACTATTGAGGGAAATACAAAGGGTGGTCTTATTGTTACATAGTAATTAATCTCTTCCAGAGAACCCAGAAGAAGAAGTAAATAAAAAAATCACTACGTTTAAAATAACATTATTATTAACAAGTATATTTGTTACGAGGGCGACACTGAAAGTTTTTAGAACTGGCCACTTGTAAACGATATAATAAAAAATAAGTTCAAATTTTGAAAATGAAACTCTTTGCCAATATTATTGTGTATGCATTTTATTAATTTGTTATTTGTTTACGATTTGACGGCAAATTGAAAATTGTCTGTGTCACGTCAGCATGAATTTAACGCGAGACTTTCGATGTCATTTAAGTCAACAAGAAAGTTATGATAAAGTTCGATTGGCCTTTCACGATGAAACCCCATCTCGTGCCACTGTTTACAACTGGTTTAATGAGTTTAAACGTGGTCGCACTAATCTCACCGATGATCTGCGTGAGGGACGGCCTTCTACGGCGACGACTGAAGATAACATCGGTGTTGTGCGGCGTATGATAGAGACTGACAAAAGAGTGACTTATCAGCAGATTCGGACAAGCTTAGGCATTAGGTAAGAGTCAAGTGCACAAAATCCTCCATGAACATTAGTTAGATTTTGTGCACTTGACCGGCCGGGCACAAAGCTTCCTGACCGCTAGTCAGGAAGCGTTGTGCCCGGTGGATACCTCATAATTTGACAGAGGCCCAAAAACTCCGTCGTGTTGATTGACGTCGTGAAATGGTTCAAAGATTTAACGGAGGTGACTCAAATGCCGTGTTCGACATACTTACGGGTGACGAAAGCTGGATTTATTGTTATGATCCTGAAACTAAGAGACAGTCTGCTGTCTGGGTGTTTCCTTCCGAGGAGTTGCCAACTAAAGTGAAGAGAGGTCGAAGCGTGGCAAAAAAGATGGTGGCCTCGTTCTTCGGAAGGACAGGTCATTACGCAACAATTGTTTTAGAGTATCGAAAAGCAGTTATTGCAGAGTGGTACATACACTAACAATTGTTTGCCACTTGTCTTGGAAAAAGTTCGGGAGAAACGACCTCGCAGTAGGATCCTCCTTCACCACAACACGACTCGTCGCACACCGCCAAGCAAACAATCGACTACTTGGTGACGTCAGACGTGAAATTACTGGGTCACCCGCCCTATAGCCCCGACCTCCCACCTTGCGATTTTTATTTATTTCCGAAAATAAAAGTAAAACTTCGAGGAAAACGTTTTATGGACGCCGAGGAAGCAGTGGCTGCGTTTCAAAATGCCGTCGAAGAGACCCCTAAGGACGAGTGGGCAAAGTGCTTTTCTCTGTGGTTCCATCGGATGCAGCGATGTATTGATGTAAATGGACACTATTTTAAAAGATATAATAAAACTAATAACTTGCTAGTTTGTTCAGTTTTTGATTTTCTAAGAACTTTCAGTGTCACCCTCGTATTGTATATGTGTAGATCGTGTCGCCATGACAAACCTTCAATATTAAACTACATTGTTTTATTTAATAATTTACATATAAGTATCAAATATCACACCTCATTTACAACATGCCAGCGAAATTTTAAAAAAATAGCCAACACGCGATGGGGCAGTGAGACGGACACTTTCTTGATCTAAAATCCTCTTAGAAATGATAGCAGGCCTTTGCCCAGAAGTGGGATGTGTAAAGGGGCTCTAAATTTTAATTAACTTATTTACAACATAATATTTGACTTTCTTTATTTCCATAGAACGTTCGTCATTTGGATGGTATCACTGGCAGTGGGTTGGCAAGCATTCCACTGGCAACACCTCGTAGGCTTCGCGATATTAATTTTAGGCATGTTTAAATATAACGGTGCGTTGCCAGAATGCTGGCCCCTTCGTGGAAATAATGCAACTGTTCCTGTACCACAAGAGGAACCGGGCGTGGTGAATGCTGAAGCAGATAGACTGGAGCAAGAAGCATGAAGGTAATACTGCTGGTTCCATCACAGCATAAACAAATCAGGGATATATATATCTTATTAGATATAAGCTGTGCGTATATATGATTTATTAAACATTTTATAGTCTCATCAGCGATTTATTTGTATTAATTTAAGGTATGCTTAATACATAATCATTTAATGTCTGCGATTTAGATATAATACGTTTGCGAATTAGATAGAAAATCAATAAAATTTCAATCTCGATATTATATTACTTCATATATTTAAATATTTTAAATGACTTCATAAAAGGAATTTAATTTGACTGTATTTTTTCTTATTTAATTTTTGTGCCAGTTATAGTCTTTCTACAAAAAGTTATAATAGCACTTTGAAGGACAATATTTTTTTTATTAATAGTAATAAGGATTTAGTGTTTTTAGACTTGCTCTTTAAGTTTAAGCTTTGATTACTTGTTTTAAAAAAAATACTTGTTCTATTTTCTTGTTATGTATTAAATTTATCAGCATATATCGATTATTCAACGTGTCCAGGAGGGGATGTTTTGTTTTGATTTGAATAAAATTCATTCATGAATTAGTAGTACAAATAATAATTCACTTAGTGTACCAAGCGATACCACCACTGGTAAATGAATTCTGATGTTCATTGCCAGCGATACCTTGCCATGATCTGTTAAGTTTTTTATTTATTTGGAAGACCAACAGCTATCATAAGTAGGATAAATAATACTAATAACTATAGTAAGCCAATTAAAGAAAGGGTATTTGATTTGCTAGAAGCGAATTGTAAACAGACATAAATTATGTAGGCTATAATGCAGATTCTTGCAGAGTCGAAATTATTTGGCCTGCCAAAAGCCTGCTTGATTATATTTATAAATATATCTTAATAACAAGGTATACGAGAACGCATCGGTTTCTAAAGCAATGTTTCAACGCTAAGTTAAACGATTATTAAACTTATCTAGTTACATGCATTAACTTTGCTAAACTACCTTCTAGTTCCTTGTCTTTATTTAAATAACTAACAACTGATTATGTTATTTAAATATTTAGATTTATTTGTTTTATTAAACATTCCTTTCTGGACACCATATACAAAACATGTCGAGATCTCTATCAATTTCCAACTATCTCTGTGTTTTGTAATTGTGATATTTGAAATATTATATTGGCTTAGAATATATATAATGTTAAGCTCAATTTGCGTAAGAAGCTAAGTGTAGTAGCGATAGCCCTTGAATGCTCGCTCAATTTGCTAGTAAAATGCAAATATTTTTATACTGTTTTATGTATTCGTTACGTTAGTTAATTATACTCTAAGTAAAATCAAACAAACTAAATTGGACATCATTCAAAAAAATTCCATGAACTGAATTAGGTTATGTGTATTAGTTAAAGTTTATAATAAACCAAATATTAATGTTAAAAAGTAACATCTTAAACAATTTAACTTAAAAATTACGTCCTTAGGGAAAATCGACAGTGGGTATTTAAATACTGCCATAACTGCTTGTATGCGCTTGTCAAAAATAAAAATAAAAAATATATCGTGGGAGGTAAATTTATTAAATATTGTAACTATATCTCTCTAATGAACACATTTTCATCTTTAAATAATTTTCAAGTTTGATTGAATTCTAGTAAAACAATATCCTTGTCACACCATTCCTTACTAGTATGTTACTAGTATGTAACTTTTTATGGTCCCATACCGTCTTATTACAAAAAGGAGTTGATAATTAGATTGGTTTAAACTAAATTCTGTTTTAAGAACAACGCGACGTGCTGTGGAAAATATGCAAACTAAAATGTGAACTTCACGACGCCGCCACAGAACATTAATACAGAGACAGTGCCGCGGCTAAGGGACTTCTTTCGTGACAAATACTTCTTTAAACCCGAAACTTCAATAAACCACGTCACGGTCTTATCACTATACATGGTTTGTTGATAGTACATACATAACATACATAAAAATTCACGCCTGTCACCCAGAGGGGCAGGCAGAGACTACGGACTTGAATTTAGCACAATCCTGACACACCTCTCGCCTTCTTTACATCCATATAGCTACGCATACATGCTCGTCGGTTAAGGGTACTCTTAATCTGTCCTATTTTCAATATATACTCAATTTTCTTTGATAGTCTCTAATTTATAGTCTTTCTCACAAAATAAGTCTCTTAGCCGCAGCGTTGCAGCCTGCGGGATTTGGCATTTGCCGCCAAATTCCATACTTTATATTTTAGTTTGCTTAATTTCCACTGAGCTTCTCTCTTGAAAAAGAGTCTAATTTAAACCTGAAACTAATTATACCTTATGTAATGAGACTTTTAGTGTTTTAGGATTTTTACTTATTACTAAAGCTATATTAGTTAAACACAGTTAATGTTGATCATAGCAGTATTAATATGCTATGTGTATTAAGAAATTAAAAGGTCTAAATCTATGATATGCTTTTAGCATGTCGTAAGTTAATTAAAAACACCAATTTTTCAGTATGTAGTTGTTTTTACTTTTTATGAATGTTTCTGTTTACACTTAAAGTATTGTTCACACACACGTTAATGAAGCATTTCATTTTTCGGCGTTAGTTCGAGTATGTATTATGTTTTATCCATACATGAGCTTAAGGCGTAATTATCAATTGGATGACGAAAACTCTTATATAAATATCTCAAATAAAATAAGTATAACAATTCATTAAATTTTAGATTATAAATATATATTGTTACAAATTTAAGAAGCGGCCGAGCCTGTAGCGTGGATTTGAATCCGCCACTGTCGTGAACTACTGCTAACACAAGCATTTAAAGTTTACTTGTAGCTGTTAACGCGGGAATATTAGTAATGTTAATATTAAGAACATTACTACTATATTCAAAAGCACATATAACAGTTTTAATATAAAACTCCAATCGATCGGAGTGTTTCATGAACCATAGGTAAAACAATTCAAAAAATCTATTTTCATTAGTTTGTTAAATACCATGCAGGCCAAATACAAACCGTTTTTGAATTATAGATACCATATAAATATATTTTTTAATATCTATACACCACAACATACATGTAATAGTTTCTTTTGTTACTTTTTAATTAAGTATGTTTAACTAAAATATATATAATTTTATAAACATTTAAAATAAATGTAATAAAATCTTTGTAGTTTGTTTTCATTTTCTAATAAACTTGCCCCGATATTTCTGTAACAGAAATGGCACTCGTCACACACACTTTCTCACCATAGACCATAAAATAACTAAAATAAAACCAACGTAGCATGTTTCAATATTGGTGAGATTTTAACATTTCTTACAGCTTATAATAATGTCTCCCAGACCTAATTTCGGTCAGGGCGGCCAGTCTCAACGGAGATTAGCCACGTGCGCAGGACAGGATTATAGTGCACGAGTGTATGCGCGAGCACAGGTTCACACTCTAGTCCCGGAGAGAGATCCGGCGCAGGACCAACGGCTATACGTCCTTACCAAGGCACGGGAGTAAAAAATGGCGGTATTTCACCCCCTCCCGCAACGTTACTGATTTCGGGCTGCTACTGAGAATTTCTTGACAGAAAAACAATAATTGATTTGGCCCGACCTGGGATCTCACGGTCAGCAATCGCGTTTACGACCACTAGAGTAACGCGGTAACGTATGCTTTAGAAATTAGTCCCAATGGAGCTTTGCGTCAATAGTAATACCGAGAAAAACAGCCAGAATTCGCAATTATCATTTCACCCGCTTTTAAGAGCACATTGGTATTCAAATATTAAACATTAGGTATTGTAAGTTTTATGTATTTGTTTTGTTGCTATTTAAACGCAAATTGTTGGCGTAAAACCAATGTATACATCGTCATAATTTAATAATTACTGTTTGAGCTTGAAAATTATATCAGCAAATAATACTATATTGTCCACTACAAGATAGGATCAGACATTAATATAAATTAAGAACAGGAATGGGCCAAGAATTTAGTCCTGAGGAACATCCATTGCTACTACCAACCCGGAGGAAATTCTACCACTGATAACTATCTACTATTTGAGTTATGTTACATAAAACTGAAATAATAAGTCTGTCCTATGAGTATAAATAAACATAGTTTGCTTATCTTTAAGGTATGAGCGCAATATTTTTTACAACATAATTTTGTAGTTCCCTAATGATTGTAGCGTCATACTATTATTTATTCTGTGGTATCGTGATGAACACAGTTGAACGCCTCCGAAAGATCACAAAAGTGCCTTAACCGATTCCGTGTGGATGGCGACAGAGAGGCGCTATGGAAATCTATTGCGTATGGCCTATGGCACCGATGGCGAAATAATATGTCAAATATTTTGAAGCGTGTTGAGTTATAATTCTTAAAGGACGTAATAAAACAATATATGGCATGGCAACATATGGCAATAGACGTAGATATTGCGTGAATTCGAAGACTTCAGGGGTTGTAAACCTTTACTTAAAAGCGGAATTTTTCACTGATTCCATACGCCTCAAACTTTTTTGTCTACAGCATTAGTTTCGGGAAATTGCTAGAATACGAAGACAAAACATCTCGCAAAAATCCAATCCAAGCCATCTTGTAAACAAAACGAAACTAGCGTGGCGGAGAAATGTACTAATTTAATGATCGGCTAGGGAGGGATACGGAACAGAAATCAATGCTTGTGAGATATCGATACTTTGTGTTCGGTACTGAACCCAATATCCATACTATGTATGTAACCTCTACATTGTGCGTACTATTATTCTACTTAGATTCCCAACTAAAGCTTAACGCCGCTGTATTGCCTCTTAATATGAACTAAATATTTTAGGATTTATATCGTTTAGGTGACTCTAAATACAAAAATACTTTATTGTAGCCTAAAATATCTGAGTGAACAAATTACCCAAAAAAATAAAAATTGAAACTTTTTGTAACTAAAAACTAAATGTCGATATTAATATCAAATTAATTTAAATTTAAAACTCGTGATTAAAAAAATGAATCTAAATCACGTTTTCAATAGGTCTCTCCCTAGATAGTAGATAGGTAAAATGATGTGATTAACTTTAAACGCAAAAAGAGATAGGTAGTTAAACAGTAATATCCCATCCTACAATAGCACACTAAATCGTTAAATCCATGAAAAAAGTACAAAAAGGTTTAACACTCGAGGTAGAGATGTTCTATATCGATTCGATTTATCGAATGATCGATTAACCGCTTGTTAAATTTTTCGCGACTCGATCGATTAATTTAAAATTGAAATAATTGATTACATCGATTATTTTATGCTCATTAATCGATATTTCGCGAAATTAGATAAAATTGATAACATTGCCAGACTCACTTCAAGTAGAAAAAAAAGATTGACGTTTCATTCGACAACAAAAATCTGTGGTTTTGTTTGTTTGTTTTGTTGTTTGTGGATGGTTTTACTGGAAATTTTCTTTGTTGCAAAGGGTCAATTCAACATTGGTGCCTTCTGAAAGACTATTTTCAAACGCTGGCCGGCCTAATCGCCACTGACATGAGAAATGGGCTGACTGGTACTCATTTTTCTATTTTAATTTTTTATCAATAATAGATAAAAATTTATTTGTTGGATAATTTTATTGTTTAAATTTACCGAGAATACAGTATTTCGCACATCGTAGCAATCTATTTTCCCGAAAAGCCTAGAACGTTTCTTCGATTAATCGATATAATGATTGCGATTAATCGATTAATTGATATCGGCACAATTGAAATAATCTATTATCAAATAATCGACCGCCCGCTAAACATGGCGATCATGGCGAATCCTGCATACAATGGAGGCCCATGTCAAACTGGACTGTTTAGATTGGTGATTGCGAGTAGTACCTATGTATTTGGCGGCATTTAAAAATAGACGATTTAACGAAACAAAAGCGGCCTTCACGCACTCTCTTGGCGTTACAATTGACAGTGAGGAGCGGGGAGCGCTTTAGAGGCTAACAGTTAGTTGATTTTTTTTTCGACGCATTTGAGCCGCCGTTACTCTATCTAGAGAGTAAATAATCTAAGATAAAATTATAAATTTACTACCTGTTACCCGCGGCTTCGCCCGCATGGTCACTGGGAAATGAACTATCCATTGCTTTTTGAATTGAAAGAAAACTGAGTTTTATAGATTTGTCAGAGATGCAGCCATTAAAAGGAAACTGAGCAAAATTGATTCGTTATCCTATTTAAATGTTTTGAAACGCAGCGTATAGGAAAGCATGAAAATAGCCTGTTTATTCCAAATGGAAATGGGATATTTTTTTAATTAAAGGAAACTGAGCATAATTATCCGTCAGGGATGCAGACTTTTGAAAAGAAACTGAGCTAAATTGATTCGTCAGAGATGCTTTCTGAATTGAAAGGAAACTGAGCCAAATAAAAGATCCGTCAGAGATGCAGCCTTTTGAGTTGAAAGAAACTGAGCTTAATAGGTCCGTCAGAGGTACAGCATTTGGAATTGAAAAGAAACTGAGATAAATAGGAAATTTTGAATTGAAAGGGAAGATCTGTGGGAATTCTGATTAATTGATTGTGGAATTTTGGAAAAAAAACTAACTGAACACTATTTTAAGACGCTACTGTACACAATGTTATATGTTTTTCCATTCGGGGAAAGAATGTGGAGATTCTGGGCATTTGACACACGCGAACATGCTACATACAGCTGACCATGAGAGAAGCACGGTTTTTCTAAGTTGACCCCCGCTACCTGTAACGTTTGCCCTTGCGCTTTATTAATTGTCATTGCAAAACTGAGCTTAATAGGGAACTGCAACATTTTGAATTGAAAAGGAAGATCTGTGGGAATTATAGGGATCCGTGGTATAATAAAATTTTCACCTTTTCCTACGCCTGTCAAAATTGTAGCACCGATTATGTTCCGTCCGAGATGTGTCACACGCAGCCTTGTACCGTTACATAACCGAGGAGCATCTAAATTTCGCATTAGCATGACTGGGACGCCTAATTTTAATTGAAGCTTATGTGAGGGCACACCTGACAACTCTAGAGAATTTAGAAACTCTACGGGATATGAAGTGCTCTGTTCTGTGTCCATAACTGTGTCTACTGACAAATACTCTGTTATTTCTCCTGCTACTTCGCTTAATATATCTGAATTTATTTTGTTAACGCTCTCATTTTTAGGTGCAAGAATCGCCCTTTCACATAACCATTTGTCTTCATGCATGTTGTTCGTTAAATCTGAATAAACGCTCGCAATTAATTCGGAATGACTCTGTACTAAATTACAAAAATCTCTCGTCAATTTAACGCAGCCCTCAGCATCCGTTTCCAACCGCCCATCGCCAATTTTTAATAGTGTGTCAGCATAGTTTCCAGCATTGATATCATTATACAAATACACTCTCATATTCTTAGTTAAACTGAATTTTGTCACCTTGTTCCATAAAATAGACGACTTGAGGCATGCTTTAATTTCATCTGCAGGTGTGCCCTTTTGAATGACAGGTAAAGTTTGGCGAAAGTGAACAGCCAGTAAAACCACCATTCCTCCCATTACATCGGTATTGCTGCGCAAATCCTGGAGCGTTCGATTTAGTGCTTCTACAGCTTTTTTATGCGGCATTGTACTTTCGTCCCACACTAAAAGTTTGTATTGTCGTAGCATTATACCTCGTGCACTATTTTTGCTAAAGTTTCAGATCGGCGATTCTTCCTGGGCTAGATTTAGAGGGAGTTTTAAAACAGAATGTGCAGTGCGGCCCCCGCTTAGCAGCGTGGCGGCTATACCGGAGGAAGCTACGGCCACAGCAATGTTTTTATCTTTCCGTACTTGCGCTAATAATAAATTTAACAAAATGTCTTCCCAGTTCCTCCAGGGCATCTAAAAGAAAAGTGCACCATTTCCAGATTCAATTTGTCCTAATACTTTGTCAAAACTCGTTTTGTTCGGGAAGCAAGGGTACAAATTCGGCTACTTGCTGCTGCAAAGCTGGTATATCGTAGTTTGTTTCACGTATAATTTCATCACTTAGTTCATTTTCGGTTGTTCGCTGAGGGCTTATCATTCCAAAGTCGCTTAATTTTTGCCTAGCATTGCCATTACTTTATCTTCAATTTTTCCAAGTGCTTCATTATAAATGTGTTCATTGTATGTCATGTTCGTGTGTCTGCTGTAACCTTCGCAAAATATCTTCCGCCATGTACTCTTTATATTTGTCCCACAATTTATGTGCATTAGATAGCTCGCAAGATGATATGAGGTTGCATAAAGATCCCTAATTTTGGCTGGTGACTGGCACTGCACAGCTTCCTCCATGGTTTCATCCCAGTGATTATCGTTTTCTAAAAGATGCAGAGCTTCACATGCTTCTCTATAAGTTGCGCATTCCTGACCGTTGACAGTTTTAAGGTCTTTATATCCTGTAGGACCCCGAACATGGTGCAGCAGCAATCGTAAACAGAAACATTCAAAATTAGTTACATGGACGGTATACACACGACCAAGGGCATCTGATGACTTTACACCGGGCCAATTTGCAACAGGCGCGCCTTGAATACGGCGTTTCCACTCCTTCCTAGATGTGTTCCAAGTATAATAGCGGGGGACTTCAGAATATAACAACGTTTTTGCAAAGGGGTCGGTTTGACAAAGTTGAAAGAAGGCTGTTAGTGTAGTTTTTGGCGGTGATGCAATTGTAGCCATTGTCATTGTGCACTGTTTCTTTTAATAGCTGTTTAGGGAATTTCTTTGTACATTTTCCTTCTTTCATACATGGCGATATTGATTTCGTGCTCCACATGGACCGTCAATCATATTTCGGACGATGGTATCATACAATTCTTTATCTTGCTCGGGATCCGGAATATCGGCGCTTATTATGTCGTCTATTTGGCTGGGCCGCAACTTCTCTTTAAGCCATATTAGAATGTGGGCATGCGGTAATCCTCTTTTTTGCCATTCAATTGAATACATGAAGCACTGCACCTCTCCGAAAATTTTCCCTTTGTTAATTACATACATTAATTTTTGTACTTTTAATCTAAATACTCTAGCAACATGTAGGCGATAATCCCGGCATTATTATTTCCCGGTGAACTCCGAAGGACGTCATTTGAAAGCATGAGTTATATTTCCGGATCCTGTTTAAAAAGCGCCGTGACTCATTAGCATCATATAAAAGAGTTTTCAAAGGTTCTTCTGGTTCCCAAGTAACGGAAGAGACACTTTGCCATTGGAACAGCACATGCCTGCGGTCTCATCTTTCCATTTTAAAGCGCTACAAAATCGACACGCCTTGTCCATCAGTCCGATAACAACTAACCTGTGATTTTTATAATCAATCAACGGATCATAATTGAATGCTGCGTCATTAAAAAGCTTTTTTTTAGCTGATATTTTTTCGACTCTTTTGAGCCGCCGTTACTCTATCTAGAGAGTAAATAATCTAAGATTACGCTCTACTGTCACTAATTCTGACTCGCCTGCCCCGCCCACTTTGGGCTTCCTCTTGTTTTTTATATTCCGTGTAAGAAGTGCTAGCGCACAGACGACCGTTTTCCATACTAAAAATTGGCCAATAGCGAACCTCAAGAATTGAAAGTGACATTTAATTTTTTTTAATTAATCTAAGGCAATGGCACGTATTTGCTTCAGCCTAAAAGCCCGTAGCAGAAATAAGAACCTCTTAGAACTTTGAAAATTTATCTTTATTAGTTTAAATTTATGTACGTGTTCACAATGTGAAAATGTACATAAATTTAAACCATTAATAATTTTCATTTAGGTATAAAGAAACAAAATACACTAATATTTATTAAGTCTTTTATTTTTATATTTCAGTGTAAATTTACAAGTACAAGTGCTTTTTTTGTCATTGGAGGCAAATTCTTTCCTATCCTATATATAGTTACTAAATTTTTCCCTTGTGGCTTTTGTGTTTTGTGCTTCTTGTCCCATTTACCAAAACAAATAATTTATCGAAAAGGAGAACAGTTGATGCAGTGTTCCCCAATGTTTGGCTCACCTCATTACCATGAACACCACAAGCTAAAAAATATAATTTAAACTCATTAATAATTACAATATACTTAATTTCTAACTAAATTAATTTATATTACATGTTAAACTTACAAAAATTTGCAGCAAAATTCAAAGCTTGTGCGACTTAATAGCTGAGAACTCTTAGGCAGTTTTTAACCTGAAACAAAAATAAAATTGGTTTAAAAAAGTAATAATGAGTTGACAAACTTTGTAAGGTGGTATAATATTATTTAACATTGTGTGGGTATTGCAAAAGTCCTTTTTAGATACAAGCAAAATCACTAAGGGCTAATTTTTCAATGGTGACATGAAAGTTATTTATAAAATAAAATACAACGTAAACAAATGAGTTACAGTTGAATAAAATAGTTCAATTGTTTAACATCACATTAGCTTGTAAACAATCTACTGATAAACTTGGCAGAATGGCATTCACATTCTATTTTTTCATCGCCAGTTTAGAAATTAGATATGACTATTTTTACAGATATTCTGCCATCTGCCGAACATCCATAAGATTTCCTTGGTAATATCTTTAATATACTATTACAACACAGGATAATATAGATAGCGTAACGTAACTCTGTATCTTAATGGCTACTTTTAATAGTATGGCTTGTTTGTATGTATAATAAGAAAAAGATGTGAGAGAAGTATAATTTAAATGCATAATTCCCTATATTGATATACATTCTGTGTCAACCTCCTTATTTTAATCAGTTCCAGAAGTAGATGGCATGGGCATTTCTGCATGTATGAAAATATCAGGAATACTGAAAAGAGATTAAATATAAATACTCTTTTTTCAATTACTATCAGATTTGCATGAATTTGATATGCGGTAACATACTATTCTAACTAAAAATTCATCTCACTTTATATATATGCATTATATGTGCCTTAAGGGGTCACGCATTTGAAAGACAACTGTCAGGAATATAGTAAAGTCAGTTACATACCATTTAGTATCACTGCTACTAGTTACATGTCATGTTACAGTTATCATGTCAAGTGCAATAAAACTATTACTTTATACATTGTAAAAATTATTCTGTAAGTGTAAGGTTAGAAAATGTATTATTTACTTAAATACACTACATCTGTCTCTAATAAAAGTCATTGAGTGTAACACAAAAAATATTCAGTCAAATAAACATATATTTATATATGACTTACCTTCTCTCAAAATTTGTTGAGTGTCACACAAAGTCAACCTCCGTCATTTCAATAGTTTGAAAATTAGATAGCATCATGATCTACATCGTGGTAGAGCCATGCTGCAGCTATATTAGTAGTATAGTTGTAGTACGAATGGGTCGGCTCGACCGGGGAAGGACCACGCTCTCACAGAATACCAGCGTAAAATAGCAGCTTAACACTGCTGTGTTTCGTATGGTGAGTGTAGAGAACCGGAGACCCTTTTTACTGGAAAAGAGGCATTCCATCTTAGTCCTCACGGGTGACAACGCATCTGCATTTTGATTCTTTATTGAAGATAGATGTAGATGTCTATGGGTCACAGCAACCACTTACCATCAGGTGGGCTGTGTGCTCGTTTGTCACCCTATCCTATATAAAAAAATCTGAATACCTATAAATAAAAATGACGTAATGTAGCACATTACAATAGTGGATTATGTAAGGTATTGCATTTACTAATTCCAACTACAAGCTATACAATCAGTGTATTGCCAATGATGACATATGGATCTGAGATGTGGTCCTTTACAGCTGGTCATATAAAGAAACTCAGCGAGCTGTGCTCAGGGTTTTTCTACATGATAAACTTAGAAATGAGGGTATCTGCAGTAGAACCAGAGTAAGAGACATAGCGGATTAGTAATCTAAAGTGGCATTGGGCCGGCCATATAGCTCGAAGAACCAACAACTGATGGGGAAGGAAAGTTCTCGAGTGGTAGCCTTGTGCCAGTAGGCAAAGTGTAGGGCAGCTCCCCACTAGATCGAGAGACAACTTGGAAAGATATGTAGGAAGTCAATGGATGCAGGTGGCTCAGGACTGTCCTCTGTAGCATTCATTGGGGGAGGCCTACGTTCAGCAGTGGATTTGTAAAGGGCTGTAATGATCATCATGATGATGATAAACTACAAGTTTTGTTAACAGTAGAATAAAAGGAAACCAAACCACTAAAAGCAATATTTAAAGTTTAATAAGACTTATTATATGGGTACTATCCCATTTCATTTTTTTTTATTAGGAAACTCAACAGCATATTTTTAACAAACATACTTAAAAATATATAATATTAATACACTTAGCCAATAACAGAGTTTCACAATATGCTGAATAACACTTACGAAGCAGTGAGGTAAAATTGTAACTTAATATAATTTAAATTTAAATAAATAACTTTTCTGATCAAACGAAATGTGCGGATACTAGATAAAAAATTATCGGTAAAAAATCGAATAAGATTTTTTTAATGTAAACTATTTAAAAAATAAAAGCATTTTAATTTTTTTTTGGTAAAATTCCCATCCCATTATCTTATTATTCCCATTCAAATTATCTTATTATTTTTTTGACAAATTTCCTGCTTGATATCGTAGGTTTTTTTAATTTTTATTGCTAGTTAATCTTTCTAACTTTCAAATAAAACTACTTTGAAAAAAATACACCGTTTACTTAAAGAGAAAATTATTTAAAACCGAAGGATGGGAATTTTACCAAAAAAAAAAATTAAAATGCTTTTATTTTTTAAATTGTTTACATAAAAAATTTTTTTTTCGATTTTTTACCGATAATTTTTTATCTAGTATCCGCACATTTCGTTTGATCAAGTGTAAAATTAACACACTGTATATATATAAAGGATTAATTAATTAATGGAAAATAGAATAGAAAAATACTGACGGCTGTCTTCGTATACTTACTCTTTATGGAATCCCAGTCGTGATCTCATCTTCCATAAACTACGTGGGATATATGCATCCTGGCTCAAAGTTGTTGTGGCACACATGCAACTTAATATTTAAGTTCTTGAACACATATTCTATTTAAATTTAAATAATACACAAATATGGCGTCGCACATGTTAGACAAACATTACCTAATTAATTTTATTATATTAATATTTTAATAATGGCGGCGACGCTTGCCGTGTCACATGAGTGGGCAGAAATGTCAAACGTCAACCCAAATCATTAATTTATTCAATAGTTGTCAAAATCAATTCTTGAGGGCCATAGACATAAGGCTAGGAATATTTGTATAGAGATTACCACCCGTGGCACAGACTAATATGATGCTTACGCATGTGTTTTGTTCGAGTTCTACCCTCACTTCCCTTTAATCTCTTTCACAGAGATCTCTTAATCTCTTTTTATTTTCGATAAAGGTTACTTACCTTACTCTGACAAGTATATTAGATAAATTAATGTAATCATTTGTGTGTATAACTGTATTTTTGAAACTCACTTAAACGGTAGTGAGCTCTCGTTATTAATTATAGTTATTGGTAAGGAGGAGTGAGGTAAGTACAATTTAAACATTGAAAATTAAAGTCACTTTGTTGGATTGTTTGTGTTGGTGTCGTGGGGAGAAGTTAAAGCATACTAATATGCAAAAACATGTATCAGGGAGTGTATTCCTTGATCCTTGTACAATGTTTATGAGTATAGTTTAATAAATATCATAGAGTACCTTTTATAAAATAATTAAATTGCAGAGGTATGATAATAGTATGTTGTACTATTTAGGTATAACATTATTTACTAGATTAATTATTTTCCAGCATCAGTCTAAAACATGGAAGTTTTAAAAAAACCAAAATCAAATTTAGTAGCAATTTATCACTTGGAATTTTATAAGAAACAGAAAAATTGGAAACTTAGTGCAGACAAAAAAACTAAAGAATGTGATGTGGGTGAAGAAATCAAGTAAGAATTTTTATATTCTATTGCATTTTGAGTGAATTAGTACCAAAGTCATAACTATTCTGCGAATTTATCCTCTATAAGTCTCCTTTAATTCATTTTGCCGTCAGGCCTTTACTTGATTGCATTACTAGCATGCATATCTTGAAGGATTGCTCATACTTACCACACTGGAAGGTGTTTTGGTTAGTACGAACCCAACATTCTCACATTGTAAACACCTTTCCTCGTCAGTCTGTGTGATATTTAGGTTCGGTTATTTCGTTTAGTAAAATTTTTATATAATTTATGAGAACACAAAAATTAAGAGACAACATAGCTTACCTAGTAGAAAAACATTATCAGACTACATGCTAAATAAATTTGTAGGTATCATACCCAGGGTGAATGCACAACATATCTGATTTTAATGATATTATGAAGATGATAACTAATTTTATTTAGATTTTTTTTCTGGTGCTAAAAGGCAAAACATACCTATATTAAACTATGGTTAAGTTGAGAAATACAATACTTAGTACTTAAATTATAAAAGAGTACAAAGTATTTGAAAAACACTGAGGTACTTGAGAGTTCTTAAAAGTTAGGCTTTAGTGAGTTATGAGAATGGTTTACTATTTTATTTAGATATGATCTTTTACTTTAAAAAAACCTTATTATAATTATTCTCATCATTACAACTGCTTAATTATAACTTTTTTTAAATGATAAAATGTTAATAAAGTAAGGTATAAATTGAGGCGCATTTATTTGGAGAATTAATCTACAAAAACAAATTGCCTTTTTTGATTAGCAGGGTGCACTATGTGCAGGTTAAGTTCACATGTGGAGAAATGATTCTACTAAATATTGTGAGATGTTCATTCCATGAAAAGTACTGATCATTTAGTTGACAATTGTCAAGGAATATTTTTCACAAATTCTTTGGTGTTTTTTAAGATTAATGTATTTTTCTTCAGGAATCAATTAAATAAAACATGTGATGTGATGGAACCCAAAACAAAAGTGTGTGAGCTTAATGATGGTTTCTATGAGATAGATTCTGGTTAGTAGTACATTATTCTGTATTTATAGCAAACATTTTTAAATATTTAATTTCTAATAGAATTTGCAGAACAAAAACCTTGTGTCAAATTTCAAACTTTAAAACAAGGTTAAAAAAACTAAAAAAGGTCTTGTTTCAAAGTTCCAATTTTAAAACAAGGTTTTTGTCATATCTATATCTATATGATCTATATCTATACATACAGGTTGTCACGAAACTCAACGTCAAGCGGGTACGTGGCGATAAGCTAGGTTGTACCAGTTCTAGCAAAAAAACTAATTCCATGTTACTTGGTTAAGTGATAATAGGTATACTTTTGAAAATGTTGAAAATCAACATCCTAGATCACATATTTAAGTACTGTGATCATAAATTTCAAAATTTTTCTTTGTTTTTTTTTATTGTAATCCTAAATAATTATGTTATTGATTGCAGTCAAAAATACAATAATTAATATTGTGAGTTTAGTACAAAAAATAAAGTTTAATTAAGTCATGGTTAAAAACGTTTTAACACATAACTTTGACGCCTTGTCTTTAAAAAAAATGTACTACACTACCATAGGCAAGTTGTTTTAAAAAATGGCCCATTTAATTAAGATTTCAAAATGGTTCTTTCCATAAAAAATATCACGATTATCAACAATTTAGAACATAAAAAACTCGAAGAACAAAATATCAAAGTATGATAATGATGCCCTATTGTCGTATTATGGCAAAAGTTAGCAATAATGGAACACTAGGAAATATTGTAACACATTTATTAAATGTTCAAATTGTTTGCCTTCGGCACGAATATAGGCTCTGCATCGCCTCAGAAAAGATCTTTTCAATAATCGTGCGTATCTCCTTGAGTTTATTTCCTCTGCTGTTTCAGCTATTTTGCGGTGTAGTTCGGCTAGATTTTGTATTGGTTTCAAGTACACTTTCTTTTATGCAGCCCCAGTAAAAGAAGTCAAGTGGATTTAGGTCCGGAGAACGAGGAGTCCATAAAATGGTGCCAAGGCGTCCAATCCACCTACCGGGATATTCTGTGTTTAGATGATCCCGTACTGGACGAGCATAATGCGCTGGACAACCATCTTGTTGAAACCATATATCCCGGTAGATGTTGAGTGGTACGTCTTCTAATAAATTCGGCAAATGATTTTGTAAAAAATTAAGGTAGTTGTCGCCATTTAAGTTTTCACGCAGCTCAAATGGTCCGGTTATTTATCTGTTTTAAAATTCCGGGCCACATATTCACTTTAAATTGGTATTGGGAGAGATCTTCACGCATTAATTGTGGATTTTCTATGTGGCAACCGTGTAGGTTGTATAAGTTAAATAACCTTCTTTTTTAAAGGTTGTTTCATTTGTCGATAAAATTTTGTTAAGAAACTGCGGATCTTCACGATTTCTCGCCAACATTGTTCTGCAAAAAGATGTATAAAATATAAACTGATTAAAACTACAAGTATTGCAAAACTCATTATCCATAGAGTTTAATTAAAGAGATTATTATATGTCGTGCCCAGATCTTAGAATTAATAATATCATAAAGTAGTTGAACATTTCGTGAAATGGTGGCATTTCATAAAATGTATATTAGATAATTGGTCATTTTTTACCATCGGTTAAGTGTGATATCCCTCTGCAAGATGCAGGAGTGTACAAGCTTGATTGTGAATGTGGTCTCTCTTACATAGGACAGACTAAAAGACCAATAAAAAAGAAAAGAAGCGTAGATCGGAAAAAAAATTAATTTTAATGTGGAGGTAGCCGTGGTTAACTATGACATTGGGACGTCGAACACCTTAGTCCACCCCGTGATTATGGGTGCTGTAAAGTGCTCGTAACGGCGTCGGGAATATAAAATAAGTTAATATACGCGATAAAGTCCGTAAAAAATAGTTTTATTTAAACACAACAATGCAATTTCATGATACTGTGGTCATATCGTTAAATAATTTCATTACATACTCACCGCTAGCAGCTCTGAAGTATTTTTGACAGAAACAAAATTTTCAACAGAATCTACATCACTTTAAGCCTAATTTGTATCTTACTAGCGATCCGCTCCGGCTTCGTACGGGTGATTGCTGGATCTCAACAACAGTGCCACCTACCGGGTCCAATTGTGAATTTAAACCATCCAGGGACCCACTCATCCACTCAAACACACTCAAAAAATTTCATCAAAATCGGTCCAGCCATTTTCGAGTTTTTGCGAGACTAACGCACAGCAATTGATTTTTATTTAAAAAGATATAAAAGTTCGCGAATTTGTTGTGCGATTGGGCCACCCGAGTCGCATCTTAACTTACTGTCGCTGATACTACTAGACGGTACAGTTTTGGTTTTCATGATTTTAATTTACTTACTGCTAAATAAATTGATAATAAGTAACAGATAAAATTGAAGAGAATTCTATTGAATACTGATTCTTGCAGCATCAAAAATTTACTTTAGATATCCAGACTGATTGCCATTATTGGGATGATTTACTGTAATTGTCACCTTTAGCGAAATGAATACTTAAACTAAACTGTGTACACAAAACTGTAATTAAGAGAGTTCTTTAGTTGAATATTTTGGGTTCTTTAGTTGAATAGTTTGAAATTATTGCTATGCCGATATAGCAATAATTTCACCAACATCTTTTGATATCAAGTCCGATGTAAGTAATTGAAAACTGAATGCACTTTGAGATTTTATCTCTATTTCATGGAATAGTTCGTGGCATCGTTGGATGACTAATTGCTAGGTAGATGTGTCCACAATCGTGCAAAAGCTTTTTTCAGTTTTTATGAGATTTATTTAAACACGGGAGCAAAACGTGTACGATTCCCGCGAGGACCAAGGAAACTGGTCAGGAAATTTTATGTACTGATTTTACACGTGTTCAGTGAAGTGGGGAAGAAAAAATTCATGGGAAAGCTAGATTTCGGAGTAGTTTAAAGAAAATTCGTGGACATGTGAAAACCGCTAATTTGCATTGAATTGACTCTTTCCTGCCCTCAAAACAATATGGGTAATTAGGAACCCTGTGCACAGTCGTAAGACGTATGTACGTAGTCGTAATACTTATTTAAAAGTTTGTCTTAATATATTAAGATAGCTTTCATATTTTCAGACATATCTATTAGGGTTTTTTGTGACAGTCCCGGTTTTATAGCTCACATGAGTATATATGTAAGCAAGCAGGCTTTTGCAAAAAAGTACTATAAATATCAAAGAAAGCTTAAACACAGGTTTATTTTAATTATAACTATGAGACGAACTCACTGACCTCCATATATACTCGTACTTGTATAATAGAGGTCAGTGGAAGAACTTCATTGATAGAATTTTGAAAGTCACCTGTCAAAGTTGATAATCGAACCCATCCAAACGTAAATACATACTACGTAAGCAACCTAAATTCGTTCCACGCCGACACCACTTTTGTTTTAATTGCCTCCAATTTAAAGTGTCGATTTACCACGTTCTCGGTGGTGAAAGAAAACATCGCTGAGAAACCTGGACTTCTAAAAAGTTAAATTATTTTTAGGTATAATATGTGAAGTCGGTCATCCCGCGGTCATTACGGCCTATCGTGGGATGTATGTAGGCTTCTACTTTTTTACATTTAATAGGGCTTCATGCAATTTTTATGTCATTCATATTTTCGGAGATGTTTCATTTTTGTTTTGATTCTACCGTAAATATTAAGAGCAGCGAAGGTAATTAGAACTCATCATCGTTATCATTACAGCCTATCAAAAGTCCACTGCTAATCAGAGGCCTCACCCATAGATTGCCCAATAAACTGTATATTTGCCGTAATTCGTAGGCGGGGAGGCAACTGCGTCTTTTTATTATTTTGAGCAGTTATCAGGAAGACTGCTGCCCGTCTCCTGCATATTTCTACTTCCGTTCATGAATGTAGTTCTCACGTTCATAGTGAATAGAACTACATTTATGAAATTTTGAATTCTACTCGAACATAAGAAAATATCAGCATCTATTTTATAGTGGTAACCAATATTCAATGGGGCCAATGATTTGAATCAAATATCGCAAATAAACATCATGCCGTATATTATTAAAAGACCATGAAATTCAAAATTATTTTGTCAAAACTATACCTATTAACTTTAATTATGAATAAATGTAAAAAATAGTGTTCCTGTACCATGTTATATATTGCCGAATGTTAATCATTTACGTCCATTAGTCTCTAAGAATTAAAAAACAATCCTGTTGTCTGAAAAAATATGAAAGCGCCTTTAAATTATTAATAGCAATAAAACTTATAAAAGTTGAAAATCATTTTATTAACAAACTACGCGTACTAGGCTATTAATATGAAATAGGGGACCCGTTAATGTAATTCTGAAGCTAATAGAAAAAACTCGGTATTGATATGTCAATTTTTTCGGAGGTTATCGTGACCACATACAAAATCAACATCCGGACATCCACGTAAAAAAATTTAAACCGTTTTTTTTAAAATAAAATATAAGATGGATTAATTAGAGTGTTTTCTTGATATACGGCTACTCATATTATCGTATAAGTGCAATATAGTTATGAATTATGATAGAGGCATTTTAAGAACACAAAATTGCTTAACCTTGACGTGTCGAGAGTAAAGCACTACCTAATAACGCTTTGCGTTATGAGGCGTGCAATTAATTTTCATTAATATATTTTAAATGTCTATGAGTCTGATACACTGACCTCTATATACAAGTACGCTGGATTGGCTATACCATACAAAATGCTTATGCCGATTTGAAGCGCCCTCATTGTCCGTACCGGGAACTAAAATTGACATAATATGCCAAAGTCTGTTGTGTTATTTAAATCGTATCTCTGAATTTTTACCCTTTAAAATAAAAAATGAAAGTATTTTATGTGGTTTGATTTTAGTTACATAATAAGAATTATTTTTAGTAATAATGAATGTGCATAATATGTAAAACTCGCTACCAAAAGGAAAGTGGGATAACATTCCACAAGTAAGTGAATTTACAGCTAATTTTAAACAAATTAAAACTATTTGATAATATAGGTACTAAAAATTAGTTACTAATTTTAATATCGTAATTATTTATATTACTGAGTTTTAATAAACAATAAAATTCAATAGGGTCGTCGAGTTCCTTGTCTATAGTACTTATCGATGTTCTTTTCTACCCATATCTGTTAAAAACCAAAGTCGCCGACAACAGATAATTATCAAATGTTTATTAATTAACAGGTTTCCAACTTAACCTAGATTAAATTATGGCTAAAAAGCACAAAAATTGTGAATTGGCGACCGAAACAAAATTATTATCTTTGTTCTAAACACTTCACATACGATTGTTTTATTGGACTTGAGAAAGGCACCCCTTTGAAAAAGTGCCGCATACCTCATAATATTTTCTGGTAGTACCAATAGCAGTAAGTATACACGTATTAGATTATATTTCGAATGTTTTTTTATTTCTTCTCTCCTTGTTTTCCCCCCAGACTCAAGGGCCATAGTCAAGTGTAGAAAGGTCGCCTGATGATGACTTTGTGTTTACAAGACGTACATTTGTTAAATCTGTTTAAATGTGACCAATTTATTATATCAAGGGAATAAATTTATATTGGGACTGCAAAATTATTAATGTCCTTAGTGAGTTTGCGTGAGTTTATGGGTAGGGGAGGGGAGGGGGGTTAGTAGCCGAGGCTTGATAACCCATGGTAAACGTAGGGCGACTCACATGGCTGGCCCGAAGTGAAGGGCTGGCCCAAGGTGGCCACTCTGAGTGGGCTTGTAGAGCCCTTGGATGTGTGTTAGTGGGCTGAGGCTAGAGGAGAATCCTCTCTCTATATCGCTGCAGCCGAGGTGAAGTCGCAAGGGAAGAGGATTGTTGGTATGGCGATGTGCCACTCGACTATCCTCCGCTACTTTGGCGGGGCTGTACCACTGGGTGCTTCCGAGTGCTCATTTTTTCCTGGCTCCATGGCCTCCACATATCGGGCTCGGGGAGTCCGTTGTGCAGGTGGAGTAAGAGGCCGCGAAGGGCAGTGCGCCTTGTGTTCCTGGTGCGCCTTATCTGAGAAGGAAAAGGGGGAAGAGAAGTCCTCAACTAAGGAGGGGTCCTCGCTGTTGGGACCGCGGATGTGTTTGAAAGCGTTTCCGTGGCCCTGCCAATGTGTGGCGAAGGTGTAACATACGACATAATACCGACGACGTAAAGTCCGACATAATCCGTTCTTGGCCCCCGCGAAGCAGGTATGCGTAGGCATTTCCTCATTTGAAACCCGGAACAAAATCCGTTCTGTAGTTACGAATAAAAACATAGATAGACCAACGCAGCGTAAATGGACGTTACGGGTAGGTCTGGGTATAGAATATTTATCGATATATTTTGTCAAACTGTCTTATCTCTATAATTAGTTCCGTGGACGTTCACTTCTGCTGTCAGCGCCAAAATGGCGAAAATCAAATTGCCTCATTATGTCACGGTGTATAGCCAGTCCATATATAGAGGTCAGTGGCCTGATAATAGCAATAGGGACCATATTGAGGATAAATGGAAACCTATTCAGAAAGATTTATTTCATTTCGTTGCGTATATTTTTCTGAAACGTGAAAACAAACAAGTGCAGGATAACTGAAAGCCGTACTAATCATTTTTAACTAC
Organism: Parnassius orleans; assembly: GCA_029286625.1. NCBI lineage: Eukaryota > Metazoa > Arthropoda > Insecta > Lepidoptera > Papilionidae > Parnassius > Parnassius orleans. Next base: position 951,503 of record JAGSMP010000022.1, on the reverse strand, counting down.
ATTTTTTGTAAATATAACTAAACAAATAAATAAAAAAAATACGCTGACTTTATAATTTAATATATCTAGTTTTCAAAACTTTCTTTTTATTGATTTAGTGTCTAAATTGAGATATCCTACCAATTGCAAAATCGTCACATAGCGGCATGTCGAGAGTAGAGCACTCCGACACGCTCGCGCGTTGTGAGGCGTGCAAAAAGTGGCATATTTTGCTTTTATCAACTCTCTGTAAGATTAAGATTTTGTAAATTACGATGTAGGAGCCACACATGCGTTATCTATTCCTTTTATCCTGTATTATTCTACTACACCCCACCACAAGATAATAATTTAATTTTACAATTGCACAATTTTTTATACATTTAACTGTTTTTTTTTTTAAAGGAAATGCGTCTACTTCCAATTGTCAACAGTCTTACTCTTCAAAACAAGCTGTTCCTGATTATCCAGCTTATAACTGCCAGAATGCATTCCATGCCCAGCAAGTAAATGATCAAATTTTGGACTGTTATCCTCAAGATCATATTCACTCTAAACCAAAACCACAAACGCCCATATTACCCTTGCGTGTGGACTTAAACTGCGATGACTGGTCTGGAGAAAATTTAGATTGTTACTGTATTAAACAAGAACACCTGGATTTCAATGTCTGTTCTGAAAAAGTTGAACCTCAATGTTGGTTAGATAAAAATAAAATGGAATCATGTACCAGAAAGTGACCAGGTGTCACCGACAGGTAATTATTTATTAATAAAGGATTATTTAGATTCCTACAATAAAATAATAAACAAAGTTGATTCAAAAGCAGATATTGATCCTATATATTATGTGCGATAGCATATCAAAAGCTTGCAAAATATATTTAGAGAACTTTTTATCGTCTGGTGTGTATAATGTAGTAAAAAGTCATCATTATCGGTCTGTGAATACTCAACTGCTGACGCGTTATTCAGCAAATTTTTCGATTTGTACTTTTAACCGTTCCTGCTTTCTGTCGCAGGTCTAGGTACTGGGTCGCACATATAGGAGTTAATTATTCCGACTGAGATCGCGTGATTTCCTCGCCTTCTCTCTTAGTCGATTTTCCATCACTCGCACGATGGTACAGATGGACAGATGTAGCAGTCTCTAAAATGTATAATCTAGGCTCATACATAGCCTTATATTAGGTCCTTACATATAAAATTAGCGTTTTGTCGTACTGACCACTTTGATCTGAAATATCTCCTCTTTGGTTAAGAATTCCAAATTCAAATTTATAAATTCATTTAGCTGGTACATTTGAGTTTTAAAAACAGTCATTCATTTGTTTTTTCCTCATTATTTTATTCTTTGGCGTCGCTTATTACCGCACAATGGCAAACATGAAATATCGGTATATTTACGAGTACGAGTTCTACCGTGGCACCAGTGCTGCAGAAACAGCTCGAAGGATTAATGATATGTACGGCGCTCGTCGCAATGGCTGAACCCTGGAGACCCAGCCAAATCCTGCCCTAAACGAAAATTGACTCAGAAAAGTTACTTGTGAGTATTTGGTGGACTAGCGCCGGTGTCGTTCACTACAGCTTTCTAAAATCTAGCCAAAGATTACGGCAGATATCTTTTGTCAGCAACTGCAAACCATGAAGGAAGAACTAGCTGCTAAACAACCGAGATTGGTCAATCGCTCTAGGCCACTGCTGCTTCACGACAACGCAAGACCACACTGCACAACAAACTACCACTAAGTTAGATGAGCTACAATTGGAATGTCTGCGACATCCACCGTACTCCCGGACCTTGCTCCAACAGATTACCATTTTTCCGGAATTTGGACAACTTCTTACAAGGAAAAATTCAACTCCGATGCGGCAGTCCAAACCGCCTTCAAAGTTTATTGATTCTCGCCCCCATGGTTTTTAGTGAAGGGATCAATGAACTACCTATGAGATGGCAAAAGTGCATAGATAACAACGGTGCATACTTTGATTAATTAAATATATTTTACAAAAAAAATGACTTTATATTCCTCCCGTACAAAACGCCAATTTCATATGTAAGGACCTAATATTATAATGATCGAGTGTTTGATAATGTTCAGGCCAATGTTGACCAAGGCGATACCAACCAACTAAGGCGATTTAATACTAACAAAATAATATGAGTCTTAGTTACTTCATTAAATTCATTCTTTTCCACTTCTGATAACTTCCAATTATATGCCGATTCTTGACTTCTATCCCACCCGATGGTTAGTGGTGATGTAGCCGTAGATATTAAATTCAATTGCAGAGCGTTGTTAAATGAAAAGACCGACGCAGTCATATCACGCCGCTCCATTGCTGTTAGCAGTACAAAAGACGATGCTAATCGTTCGATTTGAATGTGTATAAGGGATCGCTCTTTGTTGCTGATCCTATTTACTGATAATGCGCAGTATCCAGTTTTTATTTTATATTTATTAAATAGAACGAATTTTGCTTGTTAGATTGGTCTCCTGCCATAAACGCGCTTAATTGCGGTGACAATGCTACAAACGCCTTCTGCAAGGCCGAAGACATGCCCCCCAGAAATGAGTACTCGTGGTTGCTAGACGAAGAAGATCCCCGAAGAAGTCAAGAAATTGTAACTACAACATTTTTATAGCCTTTGTAGAGTATTCTTCTTTATCGGTCTGTAACAGCGCACTATATATTTGCCATGCTATTTTGTTTGGTTTGGTTTTTTGGCTTGACAGTCGCATTGGCGATCGCTGTACTAGATGCCGCGCACTCTGCTTCTCGTCGCTTGGGTTTGAGTATTTCACAATATGTTGTAAAAGTTACAGCCTATACACGTCCCACTGCTGGGCACAGGCCTTCTCTCACTTCTGAGAGGGTTTTAGGGCAAAGAAGAGTCCGCCGCGCTGCCCCAATGCGTGTTGGCGGACTTCACATGTCGTCGAAATATTTTTTTTTCTGAGACATGCAGGTTTCCTCATGATATTTTCATTCACCGCCGAGCACGTGGTAAATCAGCAATTAAAATTGCAATTAACAATTTCATTGGTGCCGGCGGGGATCGAACCCGGGTTGCTCGCGTACTGTGAAATTTACAGCGAACGCTAATCTCCTGAGCTAACACGGCTCACCTATATTTATATACTTAAGATATATGTAGGGAAGTAATTTACAAAACCTACAATTGATGTAAAAGGTCTTCGACTTAACCGTTACTAGAATCAGTCAAGACATGATCACACAGTAATGCAAATATTCACAAAAAGGTTAACGTCGTACATGTCAAATAGTCCACAGCCACTCGTTTGCGTTCGTTTGTTACTTTTTTAGCCTCCTCTTGTTCTCGTTTGGTTAGTGTGTACCCAGCTTAAGCTACGTGTCACGGTGTAATAAACCGTTGTTGACGTGATGTTAACATTGTTTATAGGCGTATAGCAACGCTGAGGACGAGTGGGACGCTAAAAGCATAGTGTCAGTTGACAGTTGGGAAGAATTTGTTGGTGGCGCTAACGTCGTTCCACACTCCTCAGAGATCGAGTTAAATTTATCAAATGGTGAGTATAAACCTGTTATCATTATATATTATGTCTGTTCGCTTAAATAGTGCCGCATCTGGTCAAAGGAGCTGCCGCGTGCACCTGCACGAGAAGTTGGCATTTTAAAACGAAACGCAGTAGCAGAATCAACAAAAACAACCTTTCGTTTTTGTTGGCTCTGCTACGTATATAGAAAAGGTTTTTTCGTCCCTGAGAGGACAGTGAAGTGCCTCAAGATGACATTTTGAGTGAACCAATAACATCGCATCTGCATTTTGATTCTTAATCGAGAATAAATATATACCTATATCTATGGGCCACAGCATCCACTTACCATCAGGTCACCGTGTGTGTTCTTAAAGGCGAATATGGAAAAGGCCAGATATCAGGATCACGTATAACTTCTTGTTCATGAGCACATACATAAACATTCATTTGCTGAACATGACTCTCTCTCCCACCTGGAGGAGTATTTCGTGTATGCCTACTGATGACGTAAAGCAGTCATTAGTTCCCTGGCGCTAAAGAAGTATACTTACGCGAATACTACGTACATTGAATGAAATTAGTTTTACGTTTTCCTTTTATGTTGACGTTTCGGATACTTTATAGCACCCATGGTCACTGGGACTGAGGTGTTCGACGTTCCAATGTCATAGTTAACCACGGCTATCTTAGGTTTAAAATTATTAATTTGTTATGATGGCAAGTGAATGCTGCTCAATAGACACTACATGTACCTTGCATTAAAAATCAAAATACAACTGCTATGTCACCTCATCGTGTTAATACCTCGTCACCAGTAACAAAGGTCTCTGACTCTCACCACTCACTCTGCGAAGCAGCAGTATTTTGCGGCTATTTTACGCTTGTATTCTTTGCAAGCGGGTCTTTTTGCGGCTAAGCCGACCCGTTCGTGCTGCAACCATATTACGCTGCAGAGCGTATTCTTTATGTTGTTATTTTTAGTCAGTTTCATAGTAGTAGTCAGTTTGTATATTTTTAGGTCTATACAAGAGCATAATTCACCCACCCCCGAGGTTGGGGTAGGTGAGTGCTTACTTAAATTCTTACTTAATACAAGTACAAGGTATTGTAATTAGGGTTTAGGAAGGCTCAAGATTCTCAGTCACTCGAATACGTTACACTCTGGGTAAAAGTACAAAAACGTCCTGGGAAATCGAGATTTTTCGATGTATAATTAGATTCCGCTACGTTTTTTACTAATGTATCTTCTCGGTTTAACCTTGATGTAGACTGGAAGAAAATTTCTGTTATTAACCTATTTTTGTAAGCAATTTTGTGCAAATAAAGTTTAAATAAATATAATTTTTAAATTGTTTAAATAAATAGACCTTTTAGTCAATATTTATTGATTTTAAAATCAAGTTTTAATATTCCTAATATTAGTTAAAGTATCAATTTTTATGCCCAAACACTCAAACGGTACTCAATTTTAGGACGCCGTTGTCCCGTGCTGTCTCTATTGTGCCGCGTCTCCACCAAAGAAAAGTTGCCAACTTTTGTGTTGTCAACACGTGTTGGTGACAAAAGTTTCTGTAATTACCTAGTGTTGGCAACAAAAATTGTACACAATGTCGGGAACCATGTTTCCATTTTCGGCGGTATCATCAAAGATTGCAAACATTTGTTCGCTCTGTGGAGACGCATGTTGGAAACATTAGTTGGCAACATGTCTGTCACGTGGACGAACGAGTTAATAACAAATACAAACAACAAAATATATTATGGAATGTGTGCAATGAAAATTATAAGGATAAAAATTAAAAAAAAGGATGTATGGAAAAATATAAGTGACGCTATGGGGTTAAACGAATTAGAAACTCAAAGAAAAATAAAAAATTGAAAATAAAACATTTATAAATTGGGTATAATAAATGCAATAGAGATGCCGCGAATACTCGCTGTTATGACAGAACAAATAATAGCACAAGAACAGAAGAATCACTCTCTGATAGCAAACTTGCGAGTTTAAACCTAGTTACAATACTTTGTTTAATAAAAATTATAAATGCTGCCTGCATAATATTGTCGTTTCAGAGGCTCTCAACCAGAAGACGCTCCCGAGCCTCTTCACTACTAGAATCACTTATTTGGTTCCTAAAGACGCTCCATCACGTGTCTAGGCACCATATACATGACACTAACATCCATATTGAGCGCAAGAATCACTCGTCACCTGGACTCAAATCAGGTGATGTCGCGCGTTCAAAATGGATGTTCAGGCGGTGATCGTGGGACCAAGGAACCACTCCTCATTGACGCGGTCATTGGCAAGGTGATTAAACAAAACCGTCGGAACTTCTCCGCCGCGTGGATAGACTACAGAAAGGCATTCGACTCGGTGCTTTATACATGGCTAAAGAGGGTCCTCGAGCTGTACAAAGTTTTTTTTAATTTATTTATTTATTTATTCAGCCAAACTTATCACTAATATTACAGGATCTAATGACCTAATGCGCTAGTGAAAATAGTAAACATTTTAATTATTGTAATTATTGTAACATATTATAAATAATGCCGCCCTTGTGAATTCACTCACAGAACATACGAATATGTCAACTTCCTCATGGATAAGGTTAATTAATCTGGTGCCGAGTGCGCAGCTGCCTCCCTCAACAAGTTGGTGCGGGCGCGCGGCACCACCAGCAGCCGCGGCCGCCACCTTCGCCACGTATTGCTCCGGGACATTCAAATATATACCCTCCAAGAAACAAGGATTGTCTATCTTTCCTCTTATTACTTGGAGAATATATGATACCAGTGCGAGGTCGTGCCTAACACGGAGTTCATTATATCCCACCATACCTAAAACGAATAAGGCTGGATATTTAAGTGGGTAAAAAGGATATACGCCATACTGTTTGAAATATAGAAACCTAATAAATTTGTTTTGAATTCTCTCCAGCATGAGACTATATTTAGTTTCATGTGGAGCCCAGATAACCGTGTTGCACTCAAGCTGGCTCCTAACTAAGGCGTTATACTGTGCTACAATGGCTTTAATGTTAGTGAAACAACGAGCCCTGCGCAGTATGAAACCTAAGTTGCGATACGCTTTCTTGCAGATGTCCGCTATATGATTTTGGAAATTAAGTACTGAGGTGAAACGAACACCCAAATCCTTAACCTCGTTCACTCGTGCCATAGCTACTCCATCCAGTGCATACCTATAGAGCACGGGATTGCGTGCGCGAGTAAAAGTTAAGTTACACTTCGATGAATTAAACTGCAACTTGTTATCCTCGCACCACGCTACCACCCTGTCAATGTCGCGTTGTAACCTCTCACAGTCCTCCCGTTCCCTGATCGGTAGATACAGCTTGAGATCGTCAGCGAACAGCAAACATTTAGCGTCAATCACAACACTCGGCAGATCGTTTATCATTAATGTAAACTCGAGAGGACCGAGGTTGCTGCCCTGACTCACACCAGATCGAGTGTAATATGGCTTCGATACAAAACCAGCGTATTCCACATATTGTTGCCTGTTCCTCATGTAACTCGCAAACAATTTCAGTAAGTGTGGAGTAAAACCAATGTTTGCTAACTTTTTAAGTAGTACGTCGTTATCGACCAAGTCGAAGGCTTTTTTGAAATCAAAATAAGCGACGTCCACTTGCACTCCACTGTCCACTACCGGCACGATATCAGCCATGTAGTTCAAAAGGTTGCTTGCGGTACTCCGTGTTGGTCGAAAGCCATGCTGAGCATCTGTCAGCTGGGCGCTTACCTGTGAGAGTACATTCTTATGTATGGCAGACTCTAACACTTTCGCCGGTGTTGACAGGACAGCTGTATTGACAGTGTATTGATAGGTCTGTATCCTTCTACATTAGTTGATAAACTTTTCTTAGGCACCGGCACGATTCGTGTTATTTTCCACCTCTCGGGAAACTCAGCCAACACTTCCCTACAGTCCCTAAATACATAGGGAAGTATGCCATCCGGTCCTACGGCAGACTTAGGCTTGAACCGCTGTAGTGCACCTCTAACTTCTTCTAGTTTTAAGCGGTGTAGATGCACGCGCGCACCATCATTACCCCCACCAGTATTAATGACACTCTCGTTCACTTCTAAGTCTGCCGGTTTCGTACTATACACCGAATGGAAATACCTCGCGAATTCTTCAACACTTTGTTGACCCGTTAACGCCTCTCCATCCTGTAATATTGACCGTGAGTGTCTACTACCCCTTTGAGATTTTATGTAGTTCCAAAATGGATGTTCAGTTGGCTGTACAGTTAGAGACTTCCTCGGGCAGTGTATGGGGCAGGAGAGTACGATCCTTTCTCATCTAAGCGAGCGGATGATGGCTGCGGTAAACCTCATAAGGATAAGAAGGGGTATCTGGTTCTGCCTCTCTCTGAACCGTCTCAGTACCTTACTGAATGGCTCCGGGAGGGGATCTCAGCCTCGGAAAGGAGGGACAAAAATGACTCACCTTTTCTAGTTAATTCGCCCCCAGTCGCTCCCATCTTGTAGAATTGCTAAACATCACTTGTGATTTTAGCAATTATATCGGAATGGAGCTGGGGACGGATAATGTGCGGTCCTCCATGTTGTAAGGGGTAGAGTTGTTAACTCTGAGGGCATAGACTTATCTATGTTCATCAACGTAAGGACTCTTTCCAAGGCTGAAACATACCGATACCTGGGTATGTCACAGAACATCGGTATCGATGAGGCGGGTATGGAAGAGTCAGTTTGCGATGTGTTATATGCACACTTGACCAAAGTACTTAACAGTCTTTTGTCCGGTGTAAATAAGACACACGTATATAACGGTTGGGTCATGCGTGTCTTCATGTTTTGGCATACTTACGTGGACTCAAACTGAACTTAACGCCCTGGATAGAAAAGCCCGCACTATTATGTCGTCCCATAGGATGCATCACCCGATATTGTCGATTATGAGGCTGTACTTGCCGTGGAAAGATGGTGGGCGTGGCTTTTTAAGCAAGCTTACCATGCATCATCGCGAAGTGTGCAGCCTCCGTAATTACTTGCTGACGAGATCGGATGATCCATTCTATAATGACGTCATTTCTTGTGATAAAGGGCTTACCCCTCTAATCTTAGCCAACGAGCAATGGCAAGACCCGGCAGTACAGAATATTTCCGACCGGAAGACCGTATGGAAGGAGAAGGAGCTTCACCGTAGGTTCTACAAGGCTCTACATGAGCCTTTCGTAGATACAGTCGCCTCCCTTAACTGGCTACGTTTCGGTGACCTCTTCGGGGAAACCGAGGGTTTTCTCTGTGGAATACAGGATTAAGTTATTAAGACCAACAACTATCGGAGATACATCTTAAAGGATGGCACCGTCGACATCTGTCGAGCTTGTCGTCATCCCGGTGAGTCACTTAGGCATGTCATCTCCGGTTGTTCGGCGCTTTTTAACTCTGAGTATTTGCACAGACACAACCTAGTAGCCAGGATTTTACACCAGGAGCTCCCTCTGAAATACGGTTTCGTGGATCGGAAACTGCCTTATTATAAGTACTTGCCGGAACCGTGCTAAAAAATGACCGCGCCAGGCTCTACTGGAACCGGGCCATCATCTCAGACAGGACTATTCTTGCGAATAAGTCTGATATTGCGCTGATGAACCGGGCACAGTCAAGGATATTTTTGGTCGACATTACCATTCGGTATGATGAGAACCTCGTGAAAGCGGAAACAGATAAGAGAACAAAATATCTGGACCTGGCTAACGAGGTGACTGACATGTGGGGTGGTCTGCCGACCTAAATAATACCTGTTGTTGTTTATGCGAACGGGCTAATCCCGGTCAGCCTCTCGTGTCATCTGAGGCGACTGGCACTCCGTGACGGACGGCTCCGGGCTCAAATGCAGAAGGCGGTGCTCTTCAATATCCACCGGTTTCTCTCCCATTCTCCCTAATGCTCCGCCGTTTGGTCTCTCTGCCGAGTGCTTCCCTCTGGTTGGGTTTTTATTTATTTATGTATTATTTATTTTTTTATTGTATTTTATTGATATTTATGTATATTTATCATTTTCATTTATATATTTATACAGCCCAACTAGATGAGAAAACTATATAAATACCCTAAAAGATTATTATTATTATTAATTCAACAGTTTTGAGCGATGTCGAATTAAACGAAAATTCACTGGCGCATTTGTCGTCCGCACAATTCAGTGCGGAGATACAGACCCACGCCCGTGCTTTGCGGCATCTACTGCACGAGAATAGTCAGCGGCAGGTGAGAGAATTATGTTCTAGGTAACAGTAGACTGATTTAGTTCCAAAGCTTTTTTTATTCTACAATCATTTACCGCTTAGCGTATGTTAGTCCCATCATACCCTAACCTACATAACTAACTCATATAATATTAATTGTTATACTACGTGGGCCATGGATTCGAACAGAACTTTCGCATCGTCCCCATTTGGTTGGGATAAAATAGAATGATATGTACCTACGTCAGTTCTGTTCAAATTCAAGACCCTTATTAAATTACTTTTAACAGACAAATCGAACACATTCCATCAATAAATGGTGAAGGTCTTCTATAACTCCACAGTCTTCACAATTGGGCGAAGTTGTTTTTCTCATCATGAAGACAAATTTCTTACATGGAACGTGTCCAGATCTGAGGAGTAGTAACTAATTTCCTACTTTAACTAGTATTCATGAACCAGGGCACATGAAGAGGCTGACACTATATGGTTTTATACCATATTCCTTTTTTTAGTGACCGTTTGTTAAAGTATTCCTTCCACATTTCATAACATATATTTTTGAATTTAGGTATAACTTCTGAGTAACCCAAAATAGTATTAGTTTCCTTTCCATTCTTAACTGCATATTTCGCTAACATGTCAGCCTTTTCGTTGCCCCGTAACCCAATATGCGACGGAACCCATTGTAATCTCAGTTGGACGCCTTTTGAAGTTATTTCATCTATCTTGGATATAATGTCATAAGCTATCGATGCACCTCTGTAACCAGAGGCGCATCGAGCTTTATGTTGCTACGAACTCTTGCTGTTTGTGCATATAACGACATTATTTTTATATTGGCTACTGATAATGTTACATATATGTATATGTCAAAGCTTCCGAGATTGCAATAAGTTCCAAAGTCATAATAGTAGTACTAGTACTTTTAAAACAATGATAACTTTAATTAAGTATTATATCTATATTAGGCACATAAAACGCAGACCCATGTCCTTCTACACTCTTCGACCCATCCGTAAAAATAAAACTCCAGCCATAAAATTTTGTATACAACTCTTTAATAACTTCATATTTTAATAAGGTACTGTCATATGAACTTTTTGAATATTGAATTGTTTCTACATTAGGTACAATTACTTCATTTACGTTAATATTGGTCATCCATGTTCGCAAAGTAAACATTAATAAAGGACATAATGATGCTATCTGAATTTCTTTAATTTCATTATCTGAGGATACAATTTGTTTCTCCAATAACAATTTTAGCGAAGAGTGTAGAGTATAGCTGAATAGTTATATTGTTTTCTGCAGACTTTAACTTCAGACATAATTTGTATGCTAGAAACTTCCTCCGTAAGTACAGTGGAATTACACCAAGCTCACTCTCTATAACATGAATTGCAGTGGTTTTAATAAATCCTCATATTATCCTTAGCGCCTGATTTTGAATTTTGACTTTCCCCTAAATTTCTAGAAGAAGAATATAATACAAAGTCATCAGCATATTGACACATTTCAGTTCCAAAGCTTAAAAATATATCCTTAATTTACCTTAGATCTAGCCACATTGAGCTTTGTACATGATCTACGATACAGGGTTATTTTACAAAGAGTAGCCAAATTTTATATTTAAGTTCAAATAAATAAATTATTATATACCGATAATACATTTTTTGAAAATACGAGTAAATAAGGCTTCTACTTTTATTTGAAATTATGTCCAATTGAATGTGATTTATTGGCAACAACTACGCTTACGCGCGCTCCTGTGTGTGACTCAATTCACGTGTTCGTTTCTAAAGTTTTTGCGTACTGTTTACTTTCTTAGTGACACGCTTACTAATAAATAATAATGCTTAAGTTAATAACTACATGACGCGTATTATAATTGCAATTTTCCCTTCACACTTTTAACTGGTTTAGGATCGTCGAACGTCGATTGCCGAACGGTCGAACACGTAGGGCCGTGGGCCACACTCTATGCATATACGAACACGTTTTCATAAATTATTTTTTACACTTATTACCTGTGTTTGAGCATTTTTAACTTTCGTGAACGCAGCAATAATTTTACTGTGGTGGTCTTTATAACTTTGGGCCTCTTTGACGTAAACGAAGTGAAAGTTCCGGCGAGTTTGCAGACCATAGGGCCTCCGTGCGCAATCCACCTACCTTCATATTCACTATTTAAGTGAACGATAAACTGCATTTGAATAGTTTGATTAGCTGTCAATTGTTCTTTGATTGGTGGGTACACGTACGTTAATGTCTTGCCACGGTAAATCATTTTCGTATAATCTTTGCGCACCACGTAAACTTTCATTGCTCAAAATATAAAATCGCACCATTTCATAGTTTCATAGTACCCGCGGTTCGAATATTTTCGTTCCGTCATTGATAACGAAGCGTACGTAATGAAGTCACGGTCAATACTGTCAGCTGTCGGCTGGGCGTAACGGTAAACGGAAGGGACGGGCGCGGAAAGACGCGCGGCAAGGTACCTTACCGAGCGACCTTCACGAATGTGTTCGTGCGTAGAATATAGTAGGCGGTTTAGATATTTATCAATGACAATCAGACAAAATAATGCTTTACCACGCATTTTAAATTTAAAAGATAAAAAGGACAGAAAAAGACAGTTTGAGAGTTTTAACTTCCCGCTATCAAAATCAATGATTTTCAAAAAGTCGGGAAGTTATTGGTTTCACCCCGGTTTTCGGAAATCGAGTCTCATCAGATCTATTCCTACGAGGATGTCTCTTCGTATGTATGTGTGTATGTGTGTGTGTGTGTGTGTTTGTGTTTGTGCGTGCGTACGTGCGTGCGTGATTGCGCGCGTGCTGCGCGCGTGCGTGCGGTCGTGCATGTGTGCGTGCGTGCGTGCTTGCGTGCGTGCGTACGTGCGTGCGTGCGTGCTGCGTGCATGCGTACGTGCGTGTGTGTGATAAATCTCAAAAATTTAATTAAAAAAATATCTTGAGATAACTTTTAAAATAATATTCGATTGATTCCAAAATCTAATCAGCTCTTAACCTCAAAAAACATTAACTGCCGCTAACCGCATCCAAATCGGTTCATTCGTTCGAGAGAAATCGTTGTCGAAAAATTTGAATTTTTATGACCTTTGCATTTGAAATTAGCGGGAAGTTGCAGGGATGGCCTGTGGGGTCAGCCGTATTTTTTTTTAAATTAATTTTTCTTTATCATTTGTTTATATTGCTTATTCTGAACATTCCCTGTAAATTTCGCCGGTTATTGCAAAATAACCCTGTATAGTTAATCTCGATATCCTAAAATCTTGCGTGGCCATGTTAAAAAGTTACCACCTGGCATGACCACCACTTTTACGCTGGCATATCGAAAATAAGAATACATTTTTTAAATTCAAAAGTAAATTGAAGGGAATCCTCCTTGGATGTACCAAAAATCACGGTACTCAAACATTCTTTAGTGGTATGATTTGTCACCTTAAAAAATAAGTAAAATTTAAATATGAGTCGAGCTCTAACAGCAGTATATTTTGTTTCAGCGCATATCCTCATTTATTTCATCGACGGACACAACAAGAGACCCCCTTGAGATCACTCCACGCGCCGGAACTGCTTTCAACAGCTACGACGAATACCTTGCACGCGATATTAATCCTTCGGTACTTTACACGGCTTCTAATTGTAAGACACTGCGTCATGAAAAAACCTCCACTACTGAAGACTTATTTGCAGCAGGATCGTATAAAAATGTAGACTTAGAGGTAGACTTGGGAGTAGGAAAAGGCAGAGGAAGGTTACACGTGGCCCCAGTGATCGATAGCCGCAAAGGTGTTATAGGGATAGGGAGGGGAAGGCCATTTAGATTATAAGTACTTTTATATTATATATTATTACGTTTCTTGTTTTTGTTGCGACGAAAATAAGACTGTTATAGAGGAGGTTGTGCAACGTCAAGAAAAACATTGTTTTTATATTTTTTGTTATTAGTTATTTGTTATACCAATCTTGTGTAACTATTCAATGCATATTTTTTTATTATGAGGTATTTGTTATACCAATCTTGTTTGTAACTATTCATTACATTTTTTTTAAATTTAAATTAAGAAAATATATATATATAATATCCGTGTACCCGTAATAATTCGACGGGCCAGTTCGTAATAAAAACTCAGGCAGAGTTTATCAGCTTTATCAAATTATAAAAAATATTATTTAGTACTTGGATTAAACGTTTAGATATTATATGATGTTAAGATATATTAAAACTAACTGCTAACACACAATATATGAAAAAAATCATTTGATATATTATGACTCATGAAACAAGATCTCAAAGTAATTTCTTGATTGTGTTAAATGCATGCCATCCACAAACTTCTTATATAGATCATTTTGTTGATGTAGTCTTTATAAAAAATGTTATTGATGTGATAAACCATTTAAATAAGCTACATACCTGATTTAAAACTAAGCCTGTGTATCACCACACTTTCAATTATGAAACATATATCTAATTTTTAATTTTAGTACATAAGGTAATTAGAGTAATTCTGACTCTCAAATAAAGAAGTCTCAGAGAGCGAATTATACATCCAAAGAGTAGGTTAGGTAGGTAGCATAAATTAATTAAATAGTAGGATAAAGTTTAAAGTTAAAGGCTTTTGTGTTAAGACGTTGCTCAATGTTTCTATATTAGAGCTGTAAAATATATTATTCTACGTAGTGATTTATTTACTCCTTGGATATTATATGATTGTGAATTACATCTTCCATATCTCCATATCGAAGTAAAATGTATCTTGGTATTTTATTTGCCAGTATATTTTTTATCACAAATAATTATACAATATGTAAATAATAATAATTTTATTTTAATTTAAAATGAAAATCCCTACTTAATACTTTATAACTATACAGGGTTATTTTGCAATAACCGGCCAAATTTGTAGTAATATAGGCAAAAATGGTGAAGAAAAATTAATTTAAAAAGTCTCAAACATTCTGTACTTTTTATCTTTTAAATTCAAAATGAGTGGCAATGCATTATTTTAACTGATTTTACTGCGCATGCACACATTCGTAAGGGTCGATCGGTAGGCAAAAACGTTGTTGCCCATAAATCACATTCATTTTGGGAAAATTTCAAATAAAAGTAGAAGCCTTATTTACTCGTATTTTCAAAAACTGCAATAACGGTAGAAAGTTTGCTTTAAAATTTGGCTACTCTTTGAAAATGATCCTGTATATACTATTGCGAAATTGTGTTGTTGATCTGTCATTCTTTCACGCAGTAACGTAACTAAGAATCGACACTGTTTTTTTGCACCTAGATAGTTTATGGACCGGAGAGTGACTCAGCTACTCTTTATCCCGGAAAAGTGACTGTGGGATGGATCTTAAGCGTAATTCTGAATGAATCTCTTCTGAAACCCCGATAATTCAAAGAATTTTCGTCCCAGAAAAATATTAACGATGAAAAGTCAAGACATATAATACACTCTTATTTATGCTATCTGCAACTAACATGCATCCAGCAATACGTCCTAAAGTTGTTTTCTTTAAAAATTTGTAGGTATTTCATCATTTGTCGGCAATGAGGTGTACTATCTAGCGCGGAATTTCCCATTCCATTTCCTTCACGCTTAATTCACGTGTCTGAAGTCTCAACGGTTGCTGAGTCAATTAGATTGCCGTGGGTTGCTATGAAGTGGTCAGCTTGTTTTGCCTAATTAGCAATTAGTCGTAGTTGTTTCTGGTGTTATGCTCCAATTCATCTAATAATTTCGTGTGGTTAGCGAAGCAGAATAGCATGTGGATGTCGTGACAGACAAAAATTTATTAGAATTAAACAGCTCCGCTTATCCAGGGTGAACACAATCCATTAGTTATTTAAAAACTATAAATAAATTAGAAGTGGTTGTTAAGTGTCCAATTTGAAGACCAATAGCGTCAGCGACTTTGCTAGCATTTAATTTTGCCCTTCCAATTGGCAATACGCCATTAGCGTGGAACAGAAGCAAAAGTGGAACAAAATATCATGTTCTTCAAAAACGACGATAACGCCCTTATGAAGAACTACAAATGATTTCTCTTCTAAACTGCATCTATATGCTGTTCTCGAGGGTTATTAAAAACCGCCTTGTACGCAGACTTTATGACTTCTGATCTCTCGAATAAGCTGATTTGAAACTTGCTCAGTTTAACCTATAGGTACAGTGTCTGCCAACCGTTTGGTTTCCAAAGGCTAAGTCGTCAGAAAAAAATATGTTCATGTCACACTTATACCTTATAAGGGTAGATGGACTGCACATTCGGTGTTCAAATTGCCACTTAAGGGTGCGTTTGCAAATCGGGCGAAATTATGCTGTTTTTCGGTACATTTTGTGACAAAACTAAACCAAATCAAACATAGCTAATTGCTACCACGTATAGAATGGTTCTTCATCTTCAAATGGTGGTGACATTTTTGTTGAAAATAATAGTTTTTTATATTGTAAATACGATCTTCCCTAGCCATTTTCTACAAAATTAACGATACCGGCTCGTGTTTAAGTACATTTTTGTTCTATTATCAACATATATTAAGATTTCTAAAAATACTATAAGTAGGCAGACATATTCAATAAAAATAGTGGTGTTTACTTTTATCAAAATGTAACAAATAGTCGCAAAAAAAAACTGATGCTTATTTTTCACATATTTTGCTAATACGCATGAATCATAATGGATTGCAATAAAGGTTATTTTATTTTGGTGCCTGTTTTGATTCATTGTACAAAATTTCGATGAAACCTCAGTCCGCGCTCGGTCGCCGTCATGAGTGGATACTGTATCCTGCCTGATTGCAGCAGCCGAAAAGATCGCTGTACATACACAAAACATTCGAATTTGATACATAGGTGCTTGACAAGGCAAAATAATATTATTATTTTTATAATCACACATTTTGTTATAATATTTTGTTTCGCTGAAAGTAAGTGGGATTTATACAGGGTATTTTGAAACGCTCCGAAAACGAAGACAGACGACAGTACTAACTATATCTTAGATGATGGGTGAAATATAAAATCGATCCTGATGAAAAAAATCATCTTTTCACAACGTTTTATTAGCTTTATTCACGCTCCATCGTGTTAGTATAAATCATCGTGTTAAATAAAACGTTAATTTCATTAAAATAAAACATGAAAATACTTAAACATTAAACCAGCAATGGAATTTAAAATAAATAAACCATAAAATCAGCCGACTAGGGTCAATATCCGCGTCGAAGCCAAACTCTTTATCTAGCTCGGTACAGGTCCGTCACGTAAAAGAACGCTGAGCGATAGTGGAGGGGTGTGTCTGCGCATGGGTACAGTCGCGTTCTAAAGTACTACATGGTACTAGGCTGTTGTTTTATAATATTATAATAGTAATTAATGGTTTTATTGTAGAATCATAATAGGTTACTTTACTAGCTACTTAGAACTTTGGAAGAGATTGAAATTCAAAATGGATAATGTTTGCTTGAGCATTATTTTTATTTCTATCGTAAAATAAAGTAGTTTGTAACAAGAAAACTTAAGCTAAGGGTGACACGCTGTCCATTATACCGTTGGAACATGGAACATGGAAGCCAAATGTCGATGGTGTATTGGTGTTACTGGATGCTACTTCATCATCACTCATCAGAATCATCATCATCAATGCGAATGATAAATGTTTCCGTCATCAGGTTGACCACATGGTAATTTTTCGGTATTCTTCCTCAATACATTTAACTTTACTGCACAATTTTCCCCATTCACCTTCTATTTACCTTTTCGTTCACTAGTTCAGTCATAAAACAATAGATATAAATAATTTTCTTTCCTTCCTTTTTAAAACCATCGTCGCGCGTCGTGCAAAAGCTGTGTGTGCGACTGTATATTAGAAACATCGCTTTTTCAAAGCGCGGGAAGAATGAGGAAAAATTTGCAAGTAATTTTAAATAGTTTTGACGTACCTCTTTTCAAATCAAAGTATTGGATGGATTAAAAACGGAAAGTCAATAAAAGTAAAGTAAAATAATTATTTTTAGATTAATTACCTGTCGATCATAATTGCAATTGATTTTAACTATTAAATTATTCAATACCATTTTATTTCTATTTTCTTGTACAAAATCAAAGATAACAAACCCAAGTAAGTACGTTTATTAATTTCAATATCATTTTGTAGTAACGAACTGCTTGTTTCGTCAGGGTACAATTGATTGTCTAATTGTATTAAAAAATTACAACTATAACTTCTAAATTCCATATGAAAGACTAGTCGTAGGAATCATATGGAAACTAAACTTATAAAATAAAAGTTGGCAATGTCATAACATTTGACGGTCTGTGGGAATGTTCAAAGTGTGAGCTTCAGTTTTGGCGGATTAATTATTGATTTTAGTTTTTGAGACAGTTCCGTGTTGACTTTGGACACGCATGCGCGAGCGACAGTTCAATTGTTTTTTATTAAATTCTTATTGTTATTACTTGGTATTACCTACTTCTTATTACGTGTTATTCTTGTTGTTACGTTTTGTGTTTCTTTTTGTTTTAATAATGCCTAACGCGTACGTTTATAGTGCTCGTGAATACGGCAACATGTTAATGTGCCTTGGAGAAGCTGCGGGAATGCTTCGCGTGCATTACGAATTTACCGAGAGAAATTCCCGACGGCTCGACACCCAGCTGACTCGTCTGATAACAGCAGCATTTCAGCGAGTGTTGGAAAATCGGCCCATTGCTCCAGTAGCGGCAGGAGGTGGAAGTCAAATGACTGTTCACTCCGAGGAGCGCATTTTAGATGTCGTTCGCCGGTATCCGAACCTAGGTACGAAGTATCGCTAAATTGTTAAGACGTCGGGATGGAACAAGTGTGTCATACTGTTCAGTTGACAAAGTGTTAAAGCGTAACCGAATGCGGCCATACAAAGTGCACAAAGTGCAAGCTTTAGTTCCCGCGATCACGACCGCCGACGAGTTTTCTGCCGTTGGTTATTAGACCAACAACAACGTGTGCCTGGTTCCATGAGCACGTTATCTGGACGGACGAGTCGACATTTACCAGAAACGGCCTGTGGAACCGAAGAAATACACACGTGTATTCAGAGGTTAACCCGTACGCTGTTCGACAAACCGGGCACCAAACCCGATGGTCGGTTAACGTATGGGCAGGTTTATTTAAGGATCGCATACTGGGACCAGTGTTTCTGCCACAGCGACTTAACGGACAGGGATACCTAAACTTTATAAATGAACAGTTGGTTGACATTTTAGACGACCTATCGTTGGATGAATATCGCCGCACATGGTTCCAGCATGATGGTGCACCTCCACATGTCGTGAGGTTCGTCCGTGAGCTGCCAGGTGTTGATGATCGCTGGATTGGCAGACTAGGACCACACGCTTGACCACGCCACCTCGCTCACCAGATCTGACCCCGTTAGACTTCTTTCTGTGGGAGTATGTGAAAGAAAGGGTTTTAATCGTGAGTGTGATAGTGCTGACGAAATGCGCCAAAGGATCGTGGATGTTTTCGACAAACTACGTGCGGACTGTGTCGAAGACTACGATGATGCCCCGCCTGCATGAGACGCAACACCGAGCCCACATCTGCCTCGAAATGAATGGAGCACAATTTGAGCCGCATCTCATAAGACCACGGAGGATTTAGAGCGGTAAGCTGTTTCATACCTATTTTTTTAAATAACGGTACTGAACTGATCTGAATAGGTACATAACTGAATACATCAGAATAATAAACATACCTACACGATGAATAAAACATAACTCTAACCTGTTAACTTTTCATTTAAGTATTTTTTCATTAGCGGGAATCGAACCAGTTATTTGGTTTATTTAACCTGTGAATTTGAATTAAAGTGGCTACGTGGAGACAAGCACAGTGGCAAAGTAGTAGGTTAAGTAGATAAGTTAGGTATTTAGACAAGTGTTGTAAATTATTAGGTATTGTGGTACCATCGCTGGTTACGGGCCGCGCGAATTCGGCGTTCGCGCGTACATTGACCCTAGTCAGCTGATTGTAATTCAGTAATTCCACTGCTGGTTTTATGTTTAAGTATTTTCATGTTTTATTTTAATGAAATTAACGTTTTATTTAACACGATGATTTATACTAACACGATGGAGCGTGAATAAAGCTAATAAAACGTTGTGAAAAGATGATTTTTTTCATCAGGATCGATTTTGTATTTAACCCATCATCTAAGATATAGTTAGTACTGTCGTCTGTCTTCGTTTTCGGGAGCGTTTCAAAAATACCTGTATATATAAATAATTATATAAATGCCTATTCCTCTTGGACTTTATGGAGTGATCTCTCCATCAAGTCCGGAGGTAAAATCTCATCATAACTAACAAAACGAGCCCAAACTCGGCACACCTAGTTCTACTCGTCCAGGAGTTCCAGTAATGGTTACAAGTACACCATCAGGTCACTCTATCAAGTCCGGAGGTAAGATCTCATCATGACTAACAAAACGAGCCCAAACTCAGCACCTAGTTCTACTCGTTCAGGAATTCCAGCAGTAGTCACCGAAGTACACCATCAGGTCACTCCATCAAGTCCGGAGGTAAGCTCTAATCATAACTAACAAAACGAGCCCAAACTCAGCACGCCTAGTTCTACTCGTCCAGGAATTCCAGCAGTAGTCACCGAAGTACACCATCAGGTCACTCTATCAAGTCCGAGGTAGCTCTCATCATGACTAACAAAACGAGCCCAAACTCAGCACCTAGTTCTACTCGTCCAGGAATTCCAGCAGTAGTCACCAAAGTACACCATCAGGTCACTCTATCAAGTCCGGAGGTAGCTCATCATGACTAACAAAACGAGCCCAAACTCAGCACCTAGTTCTACTCGTCCAGGAATTCCAGCAGTAGTCACCAAAGTACACCATCAGGTCACTCTATCAAGTCCGGAGGTAGCTCATCATGACTAACAAAACGAGCCCAAACTCGGCACACCTAATACTATTCGTCGAGGGTTCCAGTAGCTGTTACCGAGTATACCTTCAAGTCACTTCACCAAGTCCGAAGCTAAAGTCTTATCATAACTAACAAAACCAGCCCAAAGTCCAGCCACCATCGCACTGCTAGTAGTGGGCTTCTAGTGCCTAACAGTCTCTGGAGCAGCTATTCGTATTTCGTATGTAATATATTTTTGTATGGTATAAGAAATTGGAAAAAATCAATCTTTCAAATTATCAAAATGTTTTACTTGATTATGATTCCCACACCCGCAGCTAACCGTGCGTACACTTGTGTGTGTGACCCGTGTCAATGTAATAGTTCGATTCTATACCTATCAATTTTGCAAACGCGTCCTTAATCGTGCAAGCAAAGAAACAAGCCGCGGCGTTCTTTAGCAGCAGCGCAAGTCGATCGTGTAGGATGAGCACGATGTCGCACAAGCGTGCAGTAGATATTGTTCACGACGGCCAAATAGTGTTAAGAAACGAAGTGATTAAAGACAATATTAAAAGTGAAATTACTGACAAAACTAAATGAAAAGTGTATTAATATAGTTTTACAACATATTTATAACCTTAATATGTTAGTATAGAACATCGAATTTGATAATAGTTAAGAAAATATCTCTTAATCACATTGCAGCACTTATGCACAAGTGCTGCAATGTAATTTCAGTTGTTTATGTTTCTTGTGCTAATTCTTAGTTCCTATTACAAAAATAAAAACCAGTTATTTTAAAACGTTTATTGTTTAAAATTCTTTGTAGTTATTGATTAACATTAGATGTGTTAAATTTAACAATATTTGCACAATATAAATTAACTTCTTTATACAATGTCCCTACTGGTTAGTAAATATCTTATATTACACCGAATAGAATAGAATAATTTTTATTCAACATAGATTATTACATAATACTTATTGAGTAATTTTTATTTACCACTGGTTCGAAAAATACCTGTCCTGCCTGGGAAGAACCAGCGGGACTTTCTTTAAACATTTCACTTTACAATAATTTTCTTTGTACACTTTAAATAAATTTTAATAGTACCAGCATGGTGGCGATCACCTCATTCCCATGGTTAAAGTATGAACATCTTTATTCTTATCAAAGCTTTATGTTTTAATGTACATACATCACATTTTATAAAGATATTGTGATGCCAAAGTTAATATGTATATTTAGTTAAATTTTTTTCGAAGGTACTCCTATAATTTAAGTTATAAATCGCCTGTACCCAATAGTATTATAGTAATACCAAGAAAAACAGTGGTATCCACAAGACTCAACTCCTTCCTATTTAATATATAATAATTATTCAAATACCAATGTGCTCTACATTGGTATTTGAATCCGCTCCAAAGTTTTGCTCCTCTTCCAAAATTTCATGAATTAGTATCAAATAATTGTTTATAGTGGTGCATCTTTAAATTAAAATAAAAAGATACATTTTGGAGCAGCATTATTAATCTTTAAAATATGTACTTGATAACGTTATCATATTTTAGTTACATAACATTTTTTTTAAATATGTGTGTAATAAGTATACTTTTAAAAATACAAACAATTTACAAAAGTGACTTTGTTATGCCCACTATATCATTGTTTATATGTGTGATCTGTATAATATTTCTTTTACAAAATAAGCATTTTATATATTATAACGTACTTACATAATACAACTTTACAAACAATTTGTGAAATTATTATCAATCTTAAAATTGTGGAAAAGAGACTACATAAAGCATCAAAAGAATACCAGAAAAAAATATTTAATAAAACTTTGACCTTTGACTATGCACCCACATATTCCTGAGTATGCAGTTAATTACTTACTTAATGGTTTAGTAAGTACAGTATAACATAAATGTCGTGGAAGATCATACAATTTTAAAGACAAATTGTTGGCATTTTCAATATGTAAGCCTTAAAAGATATAGATTCTTAAGAAACTGTCCACTTTGTCCTCGAGATGGACATCCTTAAATAAATACTAATTAAACCAGATATAAACCCAATTATATTTAAGTAAATGAAAAACAAAGCTTGAGCATGGCAGTGCTTGTGTTTAATGTTTGATGAGATGCTAGTGTTCCCCTCACTACATTACAATGCAACTGTCATAGGTTTTAAGACTGGGGATGTTAAGAGTGAAAATATGACGATGAACATGTTTTGGTTTAATGATATAGGTGAAAGCTCATAATAAGCTATCAATTTGTTATAGATTTTGCAAAATGCTACTCTGGCAGTAATTAAAAAAAATACATATAATAAGAGATTTATAACAAACATGATTAAATGGTGTCTATGATCAATTTACAATTAACACCAAAGTAAGCAATAATTAAGTTAATAAGACAAAGGCAGCAATAATGCTTTTGTAATTTAAAATAATAAGCAATTCTCTTTATTTGATCCTACTTATTGAAAGGGGAAATTTTATTTCAAAGAATTAAGATTTACACAGCATGACATAGTAGACAGCTAAATGGGAGCATTTATAATTACTCTTAGATATTGATGCGGGAGTAAATGAACTACTGAATGATGGATATGTAAGCTGACAGAAACCTATGGTGCTACATGATAAAATACCTAAAATAAAGAGTTAAGCACAAATTTTAACCAACGTGTATCAGGTGTTCTTAGATTTTGTGCAAGTAAGTCTTTACAACTGAAACATATTAATGATTAATGTTAAATAAATACTTGTCTTTAACAACTTTGTTTTGATTTTATTTTCAAAACATTATTAATTACCCTAGAGCACAGATACTGAAGATATTACTGACTTACTGAGTTAGTCAATTTGGTTTGATTTTCTTTAATTTCTACAATGTAAGTTTTATAAAAGTTTTTAAAACATAATTCAGCATATATATGCCGTGGAAGAAAGTTTACCTATTACAATGAGTAATATAATGACCTTTGTAAGACAACCTCACCCCAAGCAAATACATAAACTTTGTAATTTTTCAAGAAAAACACTTTTGCGATTTTCAAAAAACTTTTCATAATGTATTGAAGATATAACAAAAATATTAAAAACATTTAACCAATGATTCCCCCAAAATGAGATATTCCAAATCATTAAATTGTTAATAAATATCAAATTTTAATTCTTAAAATGACAAACATGAAAAAGTATGGGCCCTTATCATCAATTTGTTGATCAAAATAATTGTACATAGTTCAGACCCTCAAAGATGGCCTAAGAGCTGGTGCAATAATATAAATAAAATATTAATAGGCAGACATATTAGAATCAATAATGATAAAATAAAACACAATAATGACAAATTATGTACCTTGATAAATTATTAGAGGGTATTCTAACTATTTGCACTATTAAAAGAAAATAATTTAGAAATAATTTAAAAAATGTTTTAATAACCTGAAATCAAGGCTAAATTATTATTTTAAAATACCAAAAATAGAAATGGTTATCTGTAAAAGCAAAATTTTTTCATAACATCAAAATTAAGGTATCATAAAATATCTTGCGATTAGTTATCTACTTTATAAGTCCATAGTGCCGTGATCTTGAATTTGTTTTACACAATTTTATAGATCTTGTACGTTTTATTATAGGAACCTCCATTAAAATAATCAAACAATTGATCAAACAAGAGAAGTATATCTGCCGCATCTTCACATTCTTGTGGCAGTAACTTCTTCTGCAAAAGAAATAAAATGTTATGAGTACCGTTTAAGTAATAAAGAAGCAATAAAATATTAAATACAAGATAGGCGGGTACTACTTTAATCTTTACTTTGAATTATAATGTTTTGCTAAAATCTTAAGCTGTAATTAGTTATAACACTACAGCTATATCATACATAAACCATATGCGTGTAATAACCACATCAAGTGACATAGCTTGTAAAATTAATCTTGTAAAATATATGTATTTCTTTTTACCTTATAAATAAAATCTCAAGGTAATTCTCTCGTATGCAAAAATCAAGAAAAATTCATGAGGAAATAAAATGAATTAAATTCCTAAACCTACAGGAAAATTGTCTCCAAGTTTGTTATCTAAAGTTAATAGATAAACTAAAGTATGAAGCATTTACTATTAGAAAAAATATAAATGCATAAAATTCATGGACCATCCTTAAGCTTTATGCATTGTTCTCCACAATCTTAAAACACAGAATAAAGAAGAAGGACCTTCAAATCTTCATAAGCCTGATACTACCTAGTTAAAAAAGTACCGACTTATTAAAATTCTTACCCTGATAAACAACTGTTATGTAACATCTCATTTGAGGACTGTCCATAGGTTACATCAAAACTTACCTTGCTGCGGCAGTACTGTGAGGAAGATATTTATGTATGTAAAGCATGAAAATAGTCATTAAGCCCTTATCACTATATACAATTAGTATGTCTAATGTCTAAAATTGGGTGGGTGCTACCATAAAAGTAAAATTTACTTATTGTTCTTCCTATTATGATTTGGGTTCTTTTCTGGTGTTTATAGGATGAAAAATCTACTAGAATACAATCAAAGCTGAAATACAATTTGGTTTACATAGCTGAATTTCACCAAAAAAAACAATCTTTGCTAGTTATAACATTCTATAGAAAAAATGAGTAAGTACATATATTAACAGTTACCTCACAATATCACATGTATGTCACTAAAACTGTATGAAATTCAGTAAATTAGTTGTTTATTTGCAAAATAGCGTATAATATTCCTGCAATAAGTCACACAGCTAGATAGGTAAAGTATTTTAATAAGAGAATACATTAATTTCTACTATACATAGCACCAACATTCATTCCTTCTCGTCCTAAAAGAATTGAACATTTTAGAAAGTCAACAAACTAATACATTCAAAAACTTTTGCCATTTTTGTAGAACATTATTATGTAAGATTAATATTAGCGTTCGCATTTGAAATAGTATAGAAATAAACAAACAATAATATAAATTCACAATGACATTAGTTAGTGTTGCCAGTGGGAGCTGATATAGGTTGGGATACCAGTAAAATCTTATTTTTCCCCGAAAGGTTACAATTCGTGTGATTGGTCCGTCAATTCATGACTACATAGTATACACAGAGGAGGCATCAACTTCATATAATTTTGATCACAACATCATCTTGCAAACCACACTCTTCTCTTATTACACAATTTCTCTCTGTCATTCAGATTCAGCCCTAACATACTCCATAATGACCGCATTTCTATATGCATTTATTCTACTCTCGTGCTTCTTCTGCCACACCCAACTTTCAGTACCATACATTAAAGTAGGGACTAACACAGCATTGTGAATTGCCATACATGCTTTTGGACTTTTTAAAATCATTATTTTGTTTAATATTTTGTTTATTTTACATTTTCTTTTTTACATTCATCTTTTAATAATTGTACCTGAAAAAATATGACAATCAGGTATGCATAAAGACCAGATGAAATGATGACAGCATAGACCAGATTGTATTGGAATGTCATGGGTCGGCTCGACCGGGAGGGCCTCACTCTCACTTAGATAAGTGAGAAGCTTAATGCTGCTGTATTTTATACAGTAAGTGTAGAAGACCAAATGCTCTTTTACTGGATACAAGGTATTCCATCTTAGTCCTCAGGAGACAATGCATCTGCATTTAGATTCTTAATTGAGGATAGATGTAGATGCCTATGGGCTACAGTATTCACTTACCATTAGGTAGGCTGTGTGCTCGCATGTCACCCTTATTCTATTTAAAAAATCTCTGGAAATGAGGTGATCCCTACTATGATGTTTTTATTATAATTGATATAAATAATTGTATATTATTTCTTAAATTTAATAAGTATTACGTAATAATTTGTATTAAACAAAAATATTCTATTCTATTCTAAGGATACACCAACTAACATGCATAATATTATAAAAAATTTGCATACCTCAGAATTGATAATACTGGTCCATATCACTATTCAGTTGAATTTTTACTTTGCATTATTGAAAGAATAATTATTGTATTGTATTGTGTTATTGTATTGTATGGCGGCTCTGTAGGCGCAGTGGCTTAGCAATGAGTTGCTGCGCTGGGAGCCATGAGTTAATCCCACACGGAACAAGTATTTCTATGGCCTGCAAATAATTGTTCTGGGTCTGGATGTTTGTCCTTGTGCAATTTATGTTTGTAAACTGCCTCCACGATACAAGAGAAAATCTAGTGTGGGGTAACGTTTTTTTAAAAATAAACTCGAAAAAAAGTTATTATATTTAGCCTATCACATTTGTTAATTATCAAAGTTGTAACAAATGTGATGCTGTTTTAAATAAAATTGAAGACAAACTTAGTCCAGAATTCAGACTACTATGGTAAATGCCAGAAAGAATATCTTTCCTGATAGATTATATTAAAACCATCTTGCGCCGGAAGTATATATACAGACCAAGAATAGGTTACAGAGATGTGGGCTGAAGGGAAGATAAAATATAAAAGAATATAATATAAATTATCATGCAATAAGTTTAGTACTATCCAGTGTCATAATAACTGGAACAATTACTGGAGAGAACCTGAAACAGGAGATGAGCAACAACCCGCTTGCTAATCGTGGCAGCTATGCCAAATAGTACTTATAACCTATAAGGCAATCTAGCAGTGGACTTTTAATTATTACAGCCCATGCCTTGAACCTTCGATTTTTTAGATTGTGGCTGTTTTCAAGTGAATAAAAACCGTAAAATTATGCGAATACTTTATAAGTACTTACCAAATTGATCACATTTAAAAACACATTGGTTTCGATACTCAAAAATTTTCGCAAATCGAATAAACAAAAACAAATCAGGGCCGCAGAAATATTAATTATTATGAAAGAAAACACATAACAAATAAAACGCACGAGAAATCGGAATAATGTTCAATAAATATTTATATCAATTTAAGGTTAACTATCAGCACAAAATAAATAATAGT
This sequence comes from Parnassius orleans, assembly GCA_029286625.1. Classification (NCBI taxonomy): domain Eukaryota; kingdom Metazoa; phylum Arthropoda; class Insecta; order Lepidoptera; family Papilionidae; genus Parnassius; species Parnassius orleans. The sequence goes on along the minus strand of JAGSMP010000022.1, from coordinate 923,817 downwards.
CGCTACCAGTAACTAACCGCCACTAAAGCTGTAGCAAACCGTATGTATTCGGTACTGAGTAACGGGTGCGCCATCTAGTACCGAGTAACGAAACGTTACACACGAATGCATTTCGTTACTCGCATTTTCGTATTATGGTACATACACTGTTTCAGTTCACGCAAGTACCGTTGATGCGTGTAAACATTTGCTGATCGTATGTTTTACGTATGTGCACGCTTATTCAATGAATTAAAAACATACGTTACAAAAGTGATGTTTGTTTATTAAGAAAAGTATAATTTGGAAATTCGTCGTCTAAGTTGTTTATTGTTTATTAAAGGTATTGTGTGTGTAGACAAAGTTTTGTTAATGTAATATAAGTATGTTTTCTACAAATTATGAATGTTGCGACGCCGCGACGTCAAACTGTACGCGTACGCAATACGACTTGATTATGTTATGAGGTATCAGAAGTAACGAGTAACGTAACGATACGATAGTAACGAGTACTAATTGTTATAGTAACGAATACATACGGGTACGCTTTTTCGTTACTTTACACCTCTAACCGCCACTAACTGCGTAGTAGGGATGGCGATCTGAGATCGATTAATCGAAGAATCGATTTTTCAGGCCCAAAATATCGATTTTTTAAATCGATATGCAGTACTGAATCGATCCTGTGAATCGATATTTCACCCTTGAAAATCGTCATTCGATTTTTTTTTTGGTATAAATCATAAAATTATTTAGAATTAGTTGACAAAGCAAATTTATGTTGCAGAAGTGAACGGCAGAGTCGGGAAGGGACGTCCTAGGCGAAAGTTTATCGACCAAATTGGCGATATATTGAAAATGAGGCAAATTAAGAGTACCCTTAACCGACGAGCGTGTATGCGTAGGTATATGGATGTGGAGGAGGCGAGAGAAGTGGGCAGGATCGTGCCAAATGGAAGTCCATAGTCTCTGCCTACCCCTCTGGGTGACAGGCGTGAGTGTTTATGTATGTATGTAGCTGAATGTATCCGTAATATTACGGTATTGCCGGTTAAAGGGTTAATTACTCAAACATTGTGATTTTAACTGTTTCATGAAATAAATACATTTTGAAAATAAATGTCTTCTTTCATACATATGGTAATAAAAATAATTGTTATTATCGAATTCCCTGAACTAAAAAAACAGTGATTTTACTGATAAGAGATCATTTATTATGGTATCTTTCTTGTTTTTCATAAAATGGATTTATATTTACATTATAAATGCAAACTTGAAAATAAATCGATTTTTTAGAAATCGATCTTTTAGACCTCGATTTTTTTGTGAATCGATACATCAGCTTACGATTCGAATCGATTTAAAAATCGATCTTTTTTGGAAAGAATCGCCATCCCTACTGCGTAGTGCGCATGGATTATTGCGTATGCATAGACTTAATGTATAAGCTTGCCCTCTAGTGAGATTAAAATTAAGTTTAGCCTAGTGTCCCGGAATATAGATAGAAGCACAAAAATATATCGTTTTGTTCTAAAAATAATTTTCTAAGTTGCATGCCCATGGACTCATTTTATTACCACGGTTTTTCCAAGTAACTCGCTTTCTTCTCTGTTTGTCTTCTCGATATATCTATATTTTGCTTCTTCCCGACGAGTTATAGATACTTGAAATAAAGCTGAGAACCGGATGATGTAAACTCAATTTTTTGTCTGTCTGTTTGTTTGTTTGTCTGTTGGGTACAAATTTGCAATAGATTTTAAACTAACTTTCCAATGACCTAACACGGGAAAGTCGTAAAAAAATGTTCGCCATTTTGAATACATACTAAAATATTTTGAATTATAATTATTTTATAGAGGTTTTACTTAAATGAGTATAATATTACTCTAAGGTTTTACTTCATTTTGTTTGTTTGTCATCTGTCAAAGTTGTGTCAGTCATTGAACGTAAATTATATAGGTCATATTTGTGCACAGAAGGTTATTGGTACCAACTTACTTACTTACTAAATAATTAAAGAACTTATTCAAAATGAGTACGTGGCGTTCAGCGGGATTGAAGTAATATTTTATTTACTATTACCATTACAGCCTATAAAATTCCACTGCTGAACATAGGCCTCCTCTATAGATGGCCTCATAGGAAGGATTTTTCCATAGTTGACACACCTGGCGAGCGGGTTGTCAACCAAAGTTTTTTTTATTATTAATTAATATATTTCAATTTCCATTTGTCGCCTCTTACGACACCCACGGGACGATATGGGGTAGTGGATATTCTTACACTGCTACTACATGGCAATACTTTATTTATTATAAATTAATTACAAATATATATCTATAGACTTTTATATTAATTTTAGCCTTACCTAACAGATCACAAAAATTTGTATCGCAGCATAGTCATCAAAAGCTCTCTGTACTTTAGATGTACTTATATTACAAATCAATTCATCCTGCTTCGTATGATTCGCCAGCATTACCTTAGACTGCGATTAATTTAAAAATATTTATACAGTAAGTATATTGCAAGCTGTAAGGCATTCCACCTTAGTCCTCTGAGGTGACAACACATCTCTAGCTTTCCTTGTTTGATGTTGGCTGCGGGTGTCCATGGACTGCAGTAGCCATTTACCATCAGGCGGACTGCTAGTTCGATTTTTATTCAGTTTTATAAAAGAAAAAATGAGGCACTCACCACGACTGCATTGCGTACCTAAATTTGTATTATAAGTTCGTGATATGGGCATGTAAGTGGACAATACTCACGTCCTCCGTGCTTGTACGCTTCGGTCAGAACATAAACTCGCTATCGACTGCAATGTTGAGTACATGTGAAGAATTCAACCTCGGATTCAACTGGCCTCATCGTAACATCGTGACGTTATATAAGTACGTTTTCAACCATCATCAACATCATATTCCCATTGCAGTTACATAAATTATTCAAATATAGCAGCAAGAACTTTGCGCATGTCTCTCAAGTCCGACTTAAAGCAGGAAGCAGCTAAACGGGATGATTCTCAAATCCAGTATTTTTATTGGTCACGCGGGGAATCTTTACGTAAGTTTTTTAAAATAAATACATTCAAAATTATAGGCTAAATCAGCTAGCATTCAGTTGTTTATATCTATAATGGAATATAACGGTAGCGGGACTTGTAACTACTCGTATATACGAGAGGAGGATTAAACATGAACTTATTTTTTCTTTTCGATATTATATTCTTCATTAACCCTAATACACTTCTCAGATCGTTCAAATAACTTAGATATTTATACCTTCGAAAAAAAAATGTATTGTCAAGGCCTTCAAAATAGGCAGAAATTGCCAACTTCACTTCTTCGTTATCTGTAAATTTCTTTCCCCGAAGCTCTTTTTTCATATTTGGGAACAAATAATAATCCGAAGGGGCCAAATCTGAACTTTAGATATGGTGGTTTAACGTTTCGAAGCCGCATTTGTGTAAGGAAGCCAGAACAACTTTCCCCTCCTTTTTGAGGGTTCCGTAGTTACACAACAAGGAAATAGTTTCGCTCAGACCCTAGTTGCTACAAATGTGTAATTTGGCATAGTTATAGATATTAATCACGTCTAGAAAACTGCGAAATAAAATGTTATGTAATAATAATATCTATATCTATATATCATTAGTCATGTGTCCCCCCCCCCTCTACCAACTAAACCGCTGTTTGTAGAAATGTGAAAAGTATGCACAATAGTAGTATATATAATGAAGTTAAAAGGAAAACTATCACAGCTAAGTAGTCGACCAACTTATAAAATGCACTTGGATTAGTAAAAATTTCGTTACAACTCCATAGAAAATGAAGTAAAACTAGCTGCATTAATAACTTTGTAATGTTATTGTAAACTGTTAAAAATAAACATTTTATGAAGAAAACGACTTACCTATATGCATTACTACTATTAGCTTTACTTTTTCATTTACGTGATAGATAGGGTACTATTATCAAAATCGAAAAGATTTTTTTAAACTTTTTTGAATACCACTCCCTATAAGGCTGATTTGAAAATAATTCCTTCAGTTACGATCTTCCTACTTGGGCCCATTTTTAGTCGTTATAGCGGTCAAACCGCGAACTCACTTATGCCCATTATCAAGGTAGCCCACGTACTGTGACGGGCCACGGATTATAATGTTATATTCCGTGTGACGGGCAACTACGGAACCCTACCTCTACATTGTGCGTGGCCCGATACGCGCTTGGGCAGTTTTTTATTTTTCGCATCTTTTATTTTTTCTGGTAGCGTAGCGTAATACTGTCCCATCTTTATAATCGATCAATAAAATCCCAGGTCCAAAAACTCGCGCGAACGCTCGACCCGCCGCTGTTTCTGAAGCGGTGTAGGTAAGCATTCTTGGCACCCATTTTGCACTGCCAAGATGGTCATGGAGAATGTTTGAAACAGTCGTAGATGACACTCCAGTAATTTTTGCGATCTGTTTTTTCTTCAGACGAGCATCTTCAAGAACAAGTTTTCAACTTTTTTGACAATGTCTGAGGAAGTTGCCTCAATCAGGCGGCATGAGCGCTGATCGTCTTCAATTGAGTCTCTGTCTTGCTTGAAAAGGCAATGCCACTTATAAATAATCGTTTTTCCAGGGCAAGAGTCCTCGTAAACAGATGACATCTCTTCCATAGTGATATGTGGCGTTTTTCCTTGCTTAGTGAGGGACGTGTGATTACGAAACTTAATTTTCTCCAAGTCAATGTTCACTTCCCGATTGATTTGTTTATCCTGTGATATCTCAAAGGTTAATAAACCGATCTGGCTGAAACTTGGTATTTATAGTTATATTGAGTCACCAAGTAGTGACATTTTCCATTACGCAAACTTTTTGATCCACCCTCGTAATTAGAGAATATTTTAGTACAAGCTGTAGTAAAATTCGGATTGTTACGGCTTTCTTTGATGGCAGTAATATTCTTTGGCAATATAAATTTTATTCATTACGGTCTATTTATTAAAAACGTACTTTCCAAATGAAACTAACTTTATGACTTAATTTGATCAAAGCTTAATCATTTCAATCAAATTTTTACATTCACTGTCTATTCTAGATTTCCTAAATTATTTTGTAATTCCTATCAAATCGTATTTATTTACAGCTGAGGGAGAAAAACTGAAGAAATCAGAACAAGAAGTTGACAAAAGTTAGGATTTTAATAACAGTCTAATATATTATATTGTAAAATAAATACTTAATGCAATTATAAAAATGTATTTAATATGTATACTTTTATTAATATAAAAAGCATGCGTGAGTGTCGTGGAACACTCGGTTGGAACGAAGTTCCTTTCGTAGTATATTATTATTGATAAACATTATATTATTGATTAATAAATACAAATAAATGAATTACTAGCGTCTATTAAAATGAAGCGCCATTTAAAATAAAATAATATTTTTTTCATGGCAAGATAAGAAAAAGTGCGAGCGAGATGTCGACTATAAGGAAGCGCCACCAAGGCCGTCTACACTATGTCAAAAGGGAAAAATCTTACACTTTTTCTCGCCTAGCCCTCATCCGCCAAATTCGTACCGTCCGATAAGGAACTTCGTTCCAATAAAAACCTGGACCTAACCCGTCTTATCAAATGACGTGCTTTATCTACAGTCTTGTGTTTAAACTGTTTTAAAGATAATCTTTTTCACGTCATATAAGCAAAAATTTTGTGACGAATTAGTGATATCTGGCGTTTTAAGAAAAAAAGTTGTAACTCCTTTCTTTAGAAGATACTAGCGGATACCCGGCGTGTGCGTGTGCTACTACGCTAAAAAAAGAAATACATTTTGTTTATTTGTTGGAAATTGTTTTATTTATTAACTTTTTTATATAGTGCTTAATGCATTGTTTTATGGCCTAAAACCATCTTCGCATTATTGCCTTTCTACTGAAACCGGTTTGGGGCACATCGGTTGGATGGTTTCAAAGTCTGTAACGGACGTAGGTAGAAACATATTTTGTTTTTTATATAGATAGATAGCCGTTTTTGTGAGGATTCTATCCTGAATTAAAACTAGCAGCCTCCCCTCGAAACCCCGCAAAACACGAGTATTGACTGGGTTAGAGATGTGATCTCTATGTCTAGATTTAATGACTAATTGGTGATTGTCATATACCGATTTGAAACGTCGCTCCAACGGAGTCGGAAATATTTTAACATTACATAAAATAGAATAACTGAAATCCTCCCAGTAAAAGGGCATATCTTCTAAATTATTATCTCAATAATTTTTTCTTCAGTGACTAATTGCCACCAATTCTCCACTAAACCTTGACGTAATAAAATTTAGGATATCGTTAGGGAGGATTCCAGTTTGAAGGACGCGTTTTTGTGATTTATATTTTTAACAACTACAAAAAATATATTTTTATTATTTGTAGTTTAAATAGATAACTAATATTAGGGGTTAAATTATGAAAATGCCGTTTCAAAATGAAAAATGCAAACACTTTTCTTTTAAAGAAAATACATGCCTATATACAATTATTAAATCATATAAATTTTATGTCTTCGTAAAGGAACTCTGTGGATCTGGGCTCTATAAAATCCATAAGAGCATTTAGTGGTATTTTTCATTAGAGTCATGTGCCTCTACCACCTAAACTGCTGATTTTGGAATTGTAGAAAGCATTTACCGTAGTAGTATATATAATGAAGTTAAAGGAAAACTATCACATGTAAAGCAGGGTTAATAAGTTAACAGTAATAGTCGAAAACGATCTAAACCTAGCTGCATTATAACTTTGTAACCTTTTTCTAAATTGTAAGAAAAAACCTCGTACTATATTTCAGTCAATTGTACTATATATTATAGAAAAATAATATAGTACGAAAAATACTATATTTTACCCATAATTCCACTGTCGCACTTTTTTATATTAACTGCGGAAGTTTGGAACAAGTAAGTTTTACGGAAAGAATCAGTCATCAATGTGAAATGTAAAGAAGAAAGAAATAAAGCTACAAGTTGTATTTCTTTTCATTTAATTAAAAATTAATTGTAATTTATTTTAATATGAATCTCAATTGCTCATGCCGAAATACTCAAACCGTTGCCGTGTAGTGGCAGTTAAGAATTTCTACTACCCCATATCTTCCCGTGGGTGTCGTAAGAGGCGACAGTGGGAAACAGGCAGGAGATGGGCAGCAGCATCTTCCTGATAACAGCACTATTACAATAAAAAAAACTGCGTTTGCCAACCCGCTCGCCAAGTGTGGCAACTATGGCAAATATACCCCCATGATGAAAGTTACGAAGAGACGGCCCCCAGTCTCCGGCGGCCCCGCTATTCCTGGCTACGGTGGCGACCATGGTAACGGTGGGGCAGGGGGTGCTAAGAATCTCCGGTGGAAGTTCGGTTGTCACCTAAGACGACTTGACCTTGCAACATACAACGCACGCACTCTGAGGACTGACGAGAAGATCCTGGAGCTGGAAGGAGAGGTAGACAAGTTACGCTGGCAAATTATAGGATTATCCGAGGTCCGAACAGAGAGAATCACCAAACGGTATTCGTTGAAGGTCATACAGGTTTACGCACCAACCTCGGCACATCCTGAGCCATACATTCCTCCAATACGGTGTTAATGGGAGACTTCAATGCAAAACTAGGCACAAGAGAGAACGGTGAGCTGAAGGTAGGGAAATTCGGAATAGGGCAACGGACTTCATGGATAAAAAGGGGCTCTTTATGATGAACTCTTCCTTCCAGAAGCGGCCCCACAGGAAGTGGACCTGGTTGAGCCCCGACGGTACGACAAAAAATGAGATTGACTTCATTATGACGACCAGACGACAAATTTTCAGTGATGTCTTAGTGATCGCGGGGTGAATGTATATGAGTTAATTTAATAGGAAGAGATAGAATAAGTTCATAACTAGAGCGATGAGCAAGTAAATATGCGATATTTCGTTTAATGATTTAGTGCTTGTGTGTGTGTATATTAAGTACAGTGTAATGTACTTAAAAATTTCGTGGGCGAAGAAACGATTTCATATTAAAGGCACAAAAACAAATCCACGATAAATACTTTTAGAATTACATAGTATTAACATAGATTTTGTCACAGGTCTTAAACATAAAACATAATATTTGATTTCCTAATTGAAATGACACCTTTCACATAAAAGTGAAAAACTGTACGGTAACTTTTTCACCTACAAAGTCCCCTCGCCACCTTGATCCAGCATTTACAAAATTATGGGAAACTCGTAGCGAACACCGAATGGTTAGAGGCACACTAAACCTAAACGTTAAGTTGGATAGATCTTAAGATGAACATGGACAAAACAAAGATCATGTTTAATGTCCATGTCACACCTATGCCGGTAGTTGTTGGGAACACTAAGCTCGAAGTTGTTGACGAGTATGTTTACCTGGGATAAATAGTCCGACTAGGCAAGTCCAACTTCGACCGAGAGGTCAATCGACGGATTCAACTCGGCTGGGCAGCGTTCGGGAAATTACGACACATCTTCTTGTCAGATATACCTCAAAACCTGAAAACGAATTGTACAACCAGTGCGTGTTGCCAGTGATGACTTATGGATCTGAGACGTGGTCCTTCACTGCTGGCCGTATGAGGACGCTTAAGGTCGCTCAGCGAGCTATGGAAAGGGCTATGCTCGGTGTTTCTCTGCGTGATAAACTTAGAAATGGGATATCCGCAATGAGACCAGGTAACCGACATAGCCCAACGGATTAGTAAGCTAAAGTGGCAATTGGCCAGCCATATAGCTCGAAGAACCGACAACCGACGGGAAAAGGTTCTCGGTGGCAGCCTGCCTTACGTACCACGTAAGTGTGGGGCGACCACCCACTAGATGAGTGACAACCTGGTTAGACATGCAGGAAGTCGATGGATGCAGGTGGCTCAGGACCGTGCTTAGTGGCATTCCTTGGGGAGGCCTATGTTCAGCAGTGGACTTGTAAAGGGCTGTAATGATGATGATGATGATGATGAAATACTCAAACGCTACTCAATTTTAAGACGCCGTTAAATCTCGTAGTGTCACTGTCACTTTGACTTAGTGATAGAGACAACACGTGATTTAACGGCGTCTTAAAATTGAGTAGCGTTTGAGTATTTGAGTATCATATTCCTATAGTTATTTTAAAGGTAATAGATCATTGATGGCCAAAGCGGAGAGCAATAATAAATATGTATATGGAAAAATACATAAAAAATAAATGTTTACTTTTTTTCCTGAATTTCCCAAAAGTACTATATTTTTGCACCTTTTTTGGAAAACATACTATATTTGTTCAAAAAAAAGGTGGCAACCCTAGATGGAAGGACGTGATAGTTGTTGTAGATTGTAAACTTTAGTCTACATATACAGGTTCAGATTTCAGAAGCACATGAGTTTAACTGCATTGGGCATCGGCATCGTTAATTTTATTTATTTCTGATAATAATGAATGACTCAAAAGATGATGCTGGTGTTTTTAAATAAATGTATGCTTTAAATTTATGGAACAAATAGATATTTGTTTTGATAAAAATAACGTACACACAGAATAATGTATATCAATCACAGTACTTTAATTAAATTACTGTAAATATATAATAATCCATACACCTATTTGCGAGGCCGTAAAATTACAACTGGACTGGATGTGTATTATTTTTGTTTCGTATTGTAAGGCCAAAAAATGGGAAAAAACGGTTTAAAATGGTTAAAAACGTTTTATTGAACAAGAACGATTTAAAATTTCGTTCTCTTCATAATCGTTTTTATTATGATTCCGTTCGAACATAAACGAAACAAATAAGTTTTTAGGTATTGAAGGCGAAACCGTTTCGAAAAATATACCGTTATCCGAGCCCTGAACGCTCTGTCCCACGAAAGTTAACCAACAGATACAGTGGTATATTCCATGAGTACGGAGTGTGCAGAAAGGTTTGTTTTATAATTTCCATAGTGACCAAGATCAGGCCCGCCTTGTAGCTGTTTCCACTAAGGACGCCTGGTTACACGCCTTAACATCAATTTAGTAATCTCGGCACATTACTTGATGAGGAAAGCTTGCTACGGCTATGCGTAGGAATCCGACTAGGAGCGGCGATTTGTCATCCTTCTCATGCCCTTGTGGTAGCAGCGTTGACGAGTTTTTTCTCAACGGACTTTTGTGTAAGAAAAGTGCTAGTAGGTTGTTCCGTTACGGTTCTTTGAACGATGTTATCCGAACAGCTCTTGTCTCTATAAATGTTCGCTCGGTTTTAGACCCTTGTGAAATATTTGGAGACGTTAGCAAGAGACCCGATGGTATGACTTTGGTCCCTTGCGACAGAGGTAAAGACGCGCGACGTAAGTTGCGCAAATATGAGTCTCATACATTGTGCCATTTGCTGTAGAAACTATCGGTCCGTGGGGTCCACGTGGTGATATTCCTAACTGTATCCGCGAGTGGTCGTCTCTGCTGGTGAAAAGAGGGCTACTTCTTTTCTTAAGCTTTTAGGCTAAGTATAGCCATGCAACGAGTAAACGCAGCTAGCGATCTTGGTGCTCTTGCTCCGCGGGGAGTAGGACTGTATGAAAATTTAAGTTAGAATTCTTAGTTTTTTATTATGGTAATAAATATAGTACCTACATATTTGAATGTAATCACAAACTAATAAGAAGTAATAGTGCAAATGTAATGTAAATAAATTATTTTAATACCATATAATATCAATCATTGGGGTTTATTCGGTTTTGATTTTTTTAACAACCTTTTTTCACGCGGCCGCCTCCGCCGCTGCGAATTTTAAATTTTTATACCGAGTTATAACCGATCAATAATCTTATAAAGGGTTTACAGCTTAAAGTATCCTTGTAAAGTAAGTTCCGAAGAGTTAGTTTCGTTATTGGAAAGTTGTGGATTCAGTAATTGTATGATTCTCTCCAGCACTGCAACCACGATGCGGCCCTGCTAAAATAGCGGAGGATAGGGGGAGCAGCGCAACGCCATACCGACATTTCTCTTCCCCCGCGACTCGCCTCTCGCCGCAGCCCACCAACGCACATCCGCAGTGGGATTGCCAAGCCAATTCGGAGTGGTCACCTCGGGCCAGCTATGTCGGGTCCTTCGTCATTCACCACGGGTTAGAAATCCACGGAAACTAAGACCCCCCCCCACGACAAGGCGGGAACCCGTTCTGGGGGTGGCAGCCAACAACCTGCCGAAATCATTGAAGAATTCGCAAAAATATCCGAGGCGATGAGTTTAATGAGCAAAATAAAATTTTGTGTTTTTTTAGTGTTACTGTTTCTTGATACCTCAGCTTGGTCAAGCTCCTTCTAAATAATAAATCTTCTGACTATTGGTTATTGAACACGGTTGTTGAATACGGTTGTTCAACTACGGTTGTTCACTATCAGTTGGTCACTATATATTTCAAAAAATTTCTTCAATTTATTATGGTAGTATCAAATATTTATTAATAGTCGCTGGTTTTATCAACACTGTCTGACTAGCTGCTATTATCAACTAAAATAGCTATTTCTATCACTTGTGTAACTGCAAATATCAGTTACCACGTTATACAACTAGTTATCACTATCACTTGTAACTGCGAATATCAGTTACCACGTTATGCGACTAGCTATCACTTTCAAATATGTAACTGCGAATATCAGTTACCACTTTATGCAACTAGCTATCACTTTCAAATATGTAACTGCGAATATCAGTTACTATGTTGCTAGCTACTATTCACTATTCACTATATTCTGCTACTGGTCACTTCAGCTACTACTGGTTACTACCGCTTCTTACTGGTAGCTCTACACACTACCACATTACTGGGTCCCGAGCCCCTAAGGTAGACTTGAGCGTTACTTTAAAGTGAGCCGCCTGCCATTGTCCGTTTTGTCTCTTTATTGCATAACATTTTCACTACACTAATGTACTATATATTATTAAATCGGCAATTTAGTCCTTTATTAGTATACCATAAAGGTTTCTTAATATATTAACATTATAAAAAGTTATTAAACAAAATGTCCCGAATTTTCATAATATTTGAGTACATTAATTCTTTAATTTCACTATAAAAAGGAAATAAGTTTAATTACGCTAAATATTCTTTTACTTCCTTAGTTTATAAATTTTAATCTAATTCAATATTATATTTATAATTCTTGCAGAACATAAAAATTATTTCCATCATTTTCGGGATTAACTATTACGCAGTTAATTAAAAACTTCTAGAAAGTTTCTAGTTCGTCTACAATACGTCGCGCTCTGATTGGTCGTCTATTCTTTGTATATATTAATGGTTGTATATACAATATTTTTTTTAAGTGCAAATAAGGGGCGAGCTTAAGCGCTTTTAATTTAGCGCCATCTGTTAGGCAAGACAGCGCAATAACGAAAATTAAATTTGAGTTGCGCATCTATCTAGTATATATACAGTAATCTATGAATAAGTCTCTCAAAGCTTCAAATCAAAGCATCAAAAATCTCAAAATTCTCGAAGTTATAATATTACTCTTTATTCATAGAGCACCATGAGCCACCGGCGGATCGGAAGGGAGTAGCCATACATACGCGTTCCCCTCTGTCAAAGTATAAGTCCACCACAAACTAACTAGAAACACAAGTCCACGTGGTCCTATGCATACCTACAATAAAACTAGTTGCAGCCGCACTGCTCACTAGACCAGACCAGAGTGATCCGTCTTTGTAATATGAAATAAGAGAAATTTGCACACAATCATAATTCTGTCTATGTGTGAGTTAGGCGACTAAAATAAAGCGAGAAAAAGATATCACTGTTTCTTTCTTTAATATTGTTTGAGATTGCCATTTTAAAACTTAGATACAAAATTATATAATTATATCAGAAGATACTTAAAATGTTCATTTTGTGTTTTACTCCTTTTGGTTTGCACCTTAGAATAATTACGTACATATTACTCTGAGGTTTGCAAATTAATTTACGATTAGATTAATAGATTCTATCCAGGGGAGCCATGAAATATTTATAAAAGAAGAAAAAAAATTAATTAAATTTGTTTGTCAACATTCTATTATGTTGAAAATATTTTCTCAGTTAATTCTTTATTTTATAGGTTTCGATTTTATTTTTTAATATTATTGCTGTCTGCTTAAATTCAGTTATTATTAGTTCAGAATACTTAATTTTTGTTTGTAAGTATTTCCTCGCAACTGTGTACGTAAGGATTTTTGTGAGATATTGACTATAAATTTAATCAATATTTTAAAATTTTATGCACGATATATGATCAGAATCGAAAGTATGTTAAGTGTTGTGCAAATATAAAGCACAAAATCATCTTATCATTTTCCACAGGTTTCCTAAAATAGGAAAAAAAAAACTTATGAATATTGTGGTAAGTCTTATACATTTTGAATTTATTGTAGGGATCATTACATCAGTTGACTCGAATTGTATCGTTTCAGATCACGATGAGAATTTTAAATACGTCAATGTTCTTTTAAAAATAACTCTATACCAATAACGTATATTATATATTAATAACATATATGTGCAAAAGTAATAAAAAACATCAATAATAATGTACAGTTTGTAAAACAATCTGCCTTTCAGAAAATGAAATTACATAACTATACCTATTTATAGTTGTATTTTACCTCTCCTCTTATGTAAATTCGAGTTATATTGTGCAAACCTCTCAAACGTGTGGGCATCCACCTAATAGGTTTGTGAGGCTTGAGCCAAAATTATTCGAATTTGCCTTAGAATAAACAAAAAGTTTAAAAGTTACAGAATAAGGTTTGAAATTCCCGCGAAAAAGTTTCATATAGGCGCCCGCTGTGGCGCTAGTAGTATACACTCAGAGACGCATATTTAATTTTTTTATAGTCTGGAAATAGGATTCTTCTCTCGGTAGAGAGTAATTGTGTTCTGCGCAGTAGACTAAATCTAGTTGCACGCTGATTCGACGTCCTATAAAAATGCCGGATTGTTCAGTTTATTGCTGCAAAAAGAGATCTGCCACGTCGAATTTACAAAAAGAGAGAGAAGAGCCTTTCATATACATTTTGAAACGCTCCCGAAAACGAAGACAGATGATAGTACTAAGGATACCTATGATGATGGGTCACAAAGAAATTCGATCCCGAGGAAGAAAAATCATCTTTTCACAACGTTTTATTAACTTTATTCACGCTCCATCATGTTGTTACAGTTAATTGAAACGATATTTCACAAAAATCATGAAAATACTGAAACATAAAACCAGCAGTGAAACTTAAAAGAAAATCAGCTGACAATAGGGTCAATATCCTCGCGGGCTCGAACTACGAAAGATCGGTACGAAACAATGCATGGTATACTACTCACTCTACCCTTCTCTTTCACACACACGCTGCTTCATGTCGCCTCGCGCTGTGGAATTTACATGCTTCAAGGATGTTACGGTACGTTGACGGATTGATTAATAATTTTAGTTTTGAGACAGTTCCATGTTGACTATCACGAGCGATAGTTCAATTGTTTTGTTTATTAAATTATTGTCGTTATTACTCGTTATTTATTAATTAATGATATTGTTCTTGTTGTTACGTTTTGTGTTTTTTGTTTTGTTTTAATCATATCTAACGCGTAGGTACGTTTATAGTGCTCGTGAATACGGCAACATGTTAATGTGCCTTGGAGAATCTCATAAGGCCACGGAGGATCGGTAAGCTGTTTCATACCTAATTTTTTAAATAACTTAGTACTGAACTGATCGGAATAGGTACATAACTGAATACATCATAATAATAAACATACCTACAATGGATAAAAAGCATGACTCTAACCTTGTTAACATTTTATTTAAGTATTTTTCATTGGCGGGAATCGAACCAGTTATTTGGTTTATTTAACCTAATTTTTTAAATAACTCAGTACTGAACTGATCTGAATAGGTACATAACTGAATACATCAGAATAATAAACATACCTACACAATGGATAAAAAGCATGACTCTAACCTTGTTAACATTTTATTTAAGTATTTTTTCATTAGCGGGAATCAGACCAGTTATTTGGTTTATTTAACCTGTAATTCGAATTAAAGTGGCTACGTGGAGACAAGCACAGTGGCAAAATAGTAGGTTATGTTAGGTATTTAGACAAGTGTTGTAAATTATTAGGTATTGTGGTACCATCGCTAGTTGCGGGCCGCGCAATTCGGCGTTCGCGCGTACATTGACCCTAGTCAGCTGATTGTAATTCAGTAATTCCACTGCTGGTTTTATGTTTCAGTATTTTCATGATTTTTTTGAAATATCGTTTCAAATAACTGTAATAACATGATGGAGCGTGAATAAAGTTAATAAAACGTTGTGAAAGATGATTTTTTCCTTGGGATCGAAATTCTTTGTGACCCATCATCATAGGTATCCTTAGTACTATCATCTGTCTTCGTTTTCGGGAGCGTTTCAAAATACCTATATATATATATATATATACAACAAAAATACCCTGTATATCTAAGTAAATTTAATCACATTATTGCTATTTACTTCTTCTTGAACTTAAACATTTTAATAATAACGGTCGTGTTGTTTCTTCGGATTTGTTTACCAACACAGGCCGATCGCCCTCATACAATATGCAGATCAGTCAAGCGACTGATCCGAATCTGTGTGTGTGTGTGTGTGTGAAATTGTTAATTTTTTGTTTTAATTGTTATGTGTGAGTTTCGTAGTGACAGACGATCGTTAGTGTGCGCAAATTTCCTCCGGCAAAAAATGACAGACAGTTCTGTATCGGGAAAAACGCTATGGCTGCTCCTCTCCGGTCTACCGGTGGCCCGTATAGCTCTATGTCTTTATTACAACCCACGACCTTTTGAGTTCGCGGTCCGCACCCTGCCAATAGGCTACTGTCGCTTTGCTTACGTCCTTCCACATCGATTGTCAGTTAAACCGGGTTTATATTTGTCTGACGTGTTGTGTCGCGCCGGGCTCTGACGTGATGGCTAGCTTTCATATCTATAAGTCGTGTTCTGACGTCCTCTGACGATATTTTGAATCAATACAGTCGTAGCTTTCGTAGAGTTCATACGTTCACAATGTTTTTCCATGAATCATTCGACTCTGATTCAGATTATGAAGAAGATATTGAATTTTTGGTGCTGGCAACTCATCTAAAGAAAGAAAGAAGAAAGATATTGGGTTCTAGAATATACTGGCGTATAGACCAACATAGTGTGCAAGGCAGAAGAAAATTCCTTATGGCCAAAATGCAAGGTAGAAAAGGATACCAAATCTCATGACAGGTCGGCACAATTTGGCACGCAAGAAATAGCTCCTAGATATTTTGTAATTTTTAAGTGTAATAGTGGTTATTTTAGTAAGTAGCTTTTCCAAAATACTTACTTGTTCTGTGAGTGACTGTGGTGTTAATAATAGAAATAATCCTGATAATTGCACATTTCACAGGTAAATTCTCAAGACGTCATCAATGTTATGAAGCCTTTATTTTTGGTTAAAATTTATGTTATATACTATTTAAAATATAAAATGTTTTCAATTATTTTGTTAATTTTAATAATTTGCAAAGAAAAAGTCACGTTTTGATAATTTGCATGAATTTGGTAAATACATTTTTCAAAATATTTTACATGTACGATAGGATTGACTCAACTATATCAAAATTAATGTCGGTATTTATTTTGAATGTTCATAATGAGTCGATAGACTTGCCCACACAACAAGAAAATAAATCGTCGGTTTGCGTTCTAAAATGTAATTTTATTTTGCAGTTTGTCAAACAGATTCCTCGAATTCTATAATTAGAAAAATGGTTAAGGTTAATTGGACGGGTTGGTTGGAATGTAAAGAAGAAATCAACAATTTGCAGCAAACATTTTCTTGAGAGGTATAAAGAAAAGTAGAATAAAACAATTTTATTAAAGTCATTTCAACATTATTTGTACCAGTAAGTAAAATATTGTTATAATAATACTTCAAAAATTTAACTTACAAAACTTTAGACGTTATAAATAGTACATTAAAGATAAAAAGATCTTGAGATTATCCTCTTTAAGTCATTATGAACCCAACTAAGTATCTATTTATCAACCAAAATAAATGTAACTTTACTTAACCAACCGCACAGCCTCACGGTCACAGTAGTACAATATTCATAGCATCACGCTATTTTCGCCAAGGGGTTGAGCGGAGCTTCGGTACTTCGGATTATATTCCCAAGTCACAATGATAAAATTTTTGCGTAGTTAGGCACAATGACATAACGCTCGATGCCCGGTTCATGCTTGATGGCCGACGACATTGTGCCGAGGGCTTAAATAGCGTGGTTCATTCCTACAACGTTAGTCGTAGAAGAGGAACTCGTAGTTAAGTAATGGCTGCGCGGATCAATTAATCTGCGAGATTAAGTTGCACTTGCCACGGTCAGTCCATAAATGGTGACCATTTTCTTAACATACCGAGATTGAGAGAATAGAAAGTGCATCTGTATCCTCAGACACTTGGTGCACTTTACTCTGTTAAGATCATTATGTTTTAAAATTCATGCAGCTAAAATGATAATAAGTTTATTATTACTTTATACTTTTCAGGGACAGATGAAAGAATATAAACATGAAGCATGATGAAGCTTCATAAACATATTGGCCTTTAAACAGAGCAATCTTATTTAACTGATTCCTACAAGTTTCCTTCCCCAAATTATTAAGTTTATATTCATACTTAAGTCGAATGTTAAAATAAACTTCTATAATATATTTAATTATTAAATGTTTGTAATTATCACAAGTAATACTTATATGAAAAATAAAGCAGTCATATGTACTCCTTGTCACTGTTTTATTTCCCATCAAAACATTTTATAAAATATATAAAATATAAATAGCTATATAGTTAGTTAAGTATCTACCTATTTATATTAACAATATGTTAAAAAGAAATTCGGGGAAACTGTCCACGGCAGTAAATATTTTCCAAAGATCATAACTCTAAAATACAAATTTCGATCTGATTATTGGGGAGTTTTTAAGTTTATCGGTAAAGTCACCTGGGATTTTATACATTTGAATTAAAATCCAACAAAAGGCAAGTAGGTTCAGCTTATTCCAATGAACATGTTATATGAATATTTTTTGATTATTTCCGAACTATCATGGTAAAATTCAGTTAATTTTTGTAGTTATTCAACTTCATGCACTAAACATGTTTTTTAAATCTTTTTACCGCTTCCTTACCAATCATTTTCTATAGTCCTTGTAAGTAAGATGTATATCACTAGCTAATGCACACAATGACAAATCAAAATTGATCACGCGTTTTCGGGCTGTCAGGTTCATACGCCAGTACACAGAACACGTGGAAGAGCCATGCTGCAGCTATATTAGTAGTATAGTTTTAGCACGAATGGGTCGGCTCGACCGGGGAAGGACCACGCTCTCACAGGATACCAGCGTAAAATGAGTGTAGAAAACCGGAGACCCTTATTACTGGAAACGAGGCATTCCATCTTAGTCCTCACGGGTGACAACGCATCTGCATTTTGATTCTTTATTGAGGATAGATGTAGATGTCTATGGGTCACAGCAACCACTTACCATCCGGTGGACTGTGTGCTCGTTTGTCACCCTATCCTAAAAAAAAAGTTCAGTCTTTGATGGAAACGTATTTAGTACTTTTATAATTGGAGAGATTAATTAATAGTGTGAACGGTAATAGTGTTTATAGATATTTAAGTGGTCAAATAGTGTAAATATTAATTATGTCGGCGTCGGCCCGTAAAAAGAATAGTGTGATATGGCACATTTTGAAAACAACAATAAAACTTTTAAAGCAACGTGTAATGAATGTAAAGGTGTATTAAGTTATAAGTCATCCACCGCCAATTTAAAAAGTCATCTGCGAAGAAAACATCCTTCGGTTTATTATCGGTGTTCGAGCTGATGATGACCAATCTGGTCTTTCATCAAAACGTGCCTTTAAAAATTTGTAGATGGATTCGGCTATAAATTGCCAACTAGGAAAACGTTATCCGGGTCATTATTACAGGAAACCTATAATAAAGTAGAGGCCGAAATAAGGGCTCGTGTATTTCAAGAAGTTCAAACAATTTGCATAACAACTGACCTTTGGACATCAAAAGTGACGGATAGTTTGATTACATTGCCGTCACGGGACATTACACAACCAATGAGTTAGAATTTAAAACTGTGTTGTTGGGTTGCTGTCATTTTTCTGGAAGCCACACAGCCTCAAATATCGCATCCGAGATTGAGGAAATTCTCAATAGGTGGAATATTAGAGATAAAGTGAATTTCGCGGTAACCGATAATGCCGCAAATATGCTAAAAGCCATTAGGGAACATCTAGAAATTAAGGATTTCGGTTGCTTTGCGCATACGCTTAATTTGTTGGTGGATGATGCACTCAAATTACAAGAATTTTTAATAGATAAAATAAAAAAAATTGTTATCCATTACAAAAGAAGTACGTTGTTTTCGGAGAGACTTGCAAAATATCAAGTTCAACAGAATCAACAACCTAAGCGTCTCATTCAACAAGTAGAAACACGATGGAATTCAGTTTTCAATATGCTTATGTCGAATTGCAAGAAGCAGTGCGGTCAACGTTAGCACTTGTAGACAAAGATTTGCCTCACCTCTCAAATGAAGACTGGATTAATTGTGCCCAGTTTTACGCCCATTTAGTTAGTTAACGAGGGCAATGAGTGGGCAGCAGTATCAAACAGCTGGTTCAATTATTATTATGGTCCGATGCCTGAAAGGATCTTGTAAAAAAATTATAGATAACGCCGAATTCACGGAACCAGTTCACGACGTCGCTTTGTTACTGATGGCGGGGCTAAACGATAGATTTCGAGCAGTGGAACAGAGTGGTTCTCTTGCTCTGAACACATTCTTAGACCCACGTTTTAAAATGCAGGCATTTTCAGATGCAAACGAGGCTACAAGAACTAAGGAAAAAGCACGGAAACTCGTAACTGCAATTATTTCTGAAAATAACAGAACAACACTATGTTCGACAGCCATTACAGCCATTAATGTAAATAAATTTGTCGTGTAAATATGTATATACCTTGTAAATAAGAATCAATTGATTATGTACATAAAATGATCTTTTAAATACGCCAGGCATACACAAATATAGATAGTTCTGATTATACGATTAAGTATAACTAGCCTGCCAGCCCTAAACCTGGAAAGAGTATGAAGGGAAGTTCATTTTACTCAAAAATAGTTAACTAAGACTGTTATCGCTTGCCGATCGACGTCTCTCGTTAATCACATCACATAACATCAGTCTTATTATTTATCTAACAGTTTACTTTAGTCGTCGTTTACCAATTAGCAAATCAACGTAGAACTATAAGTAGTTTATATTGACGTAAATTATTCATTAATCATGTTTTGTCGACGGTATAAACTAGTCAAAAAAAACTGTTTTATAAACTAGTTTATCGTTGACGATAAACAGTCTCGTTTCGTCGACTATAAATACGTCGACGACTCATTTCTACTTGCGCTTGTCTGATGTGTCGTCAGGCGGCCGCTCCCCCGCTCCCCTACCTTCACCGCTCTGATGCGAACGGAATCTCTTCTGATGCGTCGCATCAGAAGCCATCACAATTCACAACACATCACGACACAAAAAAAATATAAATCTCACCTTACTAAATATATGAAACCGATACTGTTCTGATGCGTCACAACACAACACATCAGACAAAAATGTAAATCTGGCTTTACTCGAGCTACATGGTTGGCCTACTGTCACTTAAGTTCCGACAGGCATATGTCAGTTACTCTTGTCCTTTTGCGGATATTCTCATTACGGATATTATCCTGCAGAGAAATTCAGAGCATAGCTCTTTCCATCGCAAGCCGAGTGATTTTTAACTACCTATAATACTTTTAATTTTTCGTAAAATCTCTTAAACTTACTTAATCTGAAGAAAAGGATGTGATTTGTGCAAATTACATTGGATGTTGTTATATGAGTTACTGAAACCGTTAACAAAAAAAAGGCAATGCCTTAGTGTCGTTTTGGAGAAAATAGGTACTTAAAATTTTTTTCAAGAAGCATTGGATGAAAAAAACTATCGGTATATCAATATCGGGATTTATTAAATCAATATATTACGTTATTTATTTCGTATATTTGCTTTTGATTTTTTTAAAGTGAATTTGTTTTATCACATGTACAACAAAAACAAACAATATCCCTTAATTCAAATTTCTGAAAGATAAGTTTACGCTTTACGAATTTTAACTTAATTCACAGTCCAAACATTTCAGCAAAGAATATGAATGTAGGTTAAGAAAGCTGTAGGTACATTAAATGTTAAATTTTAACCGACGCAAGATGTCTTTGTGTGAGGTGAGGGAGAGCAAGACCGTTTCAGAGAACGATTAACCCGCTCAATTTGACGCAACTGGCGTAGTTGACGCATCACTAAGCGCAGATGGGAGTCTCGTAGAGCACGCAGGCCTCCTATCCACCCATGCTGGCTCGCCATCTTTTTTTCCAATGGTGTGTCTATAAAAATATTAAATATTATTATTATTATTATTACTATTATAAAAATAATGATGCAGTTTTATATGGTGCATGGCTGCTTATCTAGGCTAGAAGTCTGACTGAGTGGATGCCACTTTATTGCGCTTGCGTTCTTATTTTTGATACCAAGCAGCAACGCATTTATTGTTCTGTTCCTGTAGAAGGGTAAGAGAGTCAGTGCAACGACAGTCTGTGAGGCATTCTTTATTAGTCCTCACCAGTGACAAATAGTGTTTATACCTTATATATGCCACCAGGTTAACTATTAACTCTTTTTTCAATCTAATATTACATCCATCAATGATGAACATAGGCCTCCCCTATTGATTGCCCTATAGGGGATTATTGGCAACCGCAGTGTTTTTATTATTTAGATTTAAGATTAAGAATCAAAGTACTTTGTCTCTAGTTCTCGTCACTTTCATATGAAACACAGGATCATTATTTGCTATTTTACGCTGGTGTGTATTCTGTGAGAGGCTAGTTAAGCCGACCCATTCGCGCTGCATCCATAATACAGTTGCAGCGTGCAGCTCACTTAAAAAGTTATATTTGGAATTTAGGATCCATCATAAATTGTTATTTCAAGAAATCTAAACCAACAATTTGAATAATCAGCATCATCATCACCAACGTTCTTCGGTCTCTACTAGACATTGGACGACAGTCCTTGGTAAACTCTAACGATTCTTCAGCGTTTTTAAAGGTTTAGCGCTGGCTATAAATTCTGAAATATTGAGACACGTTCAAGGTGAAAGTTTCGGCTAAGTCTACTTCTAACGTCGTTTACACAGAAGCTCTATCGTAAACGACATAGAACTTGAGGATAACGATTTATTTTGTTACCACTTTTGATACAGTAATGATATAAATCGTTTAATATCCTCTTACCTAAACATCAATTTTTAAGTAAAACCTATATACACGAGCTACGCCGCGGTACAGCTAGTATTGAATAAAATTATCATATCCAAACCTTTCTTAAGAGTCCACAATTTCACATCTTACCGATTTATGTTAAATTAGTCGTGTTTAGGCCATCTAGTGTCTATTTTACTTGAGAGTCAGTCAATTTTTGTTCGATAAAAGATTATACTTATAGAATGAAATAGACGTCGCTATTACAAAGCAATTTTAGTCGAAAGAAAATATTATTTTGATTTAATACACTAAAATTAGGCTCTACGTATCTAAAAGTTAAAATAAGGATTGTAACATTTATTTGCATTATTTTTGCTGTGAAATATTTTGTTTTATATTTCATTTCATTTGAAGGTTTCTTCTACCGCGTGTGAACTGTGTTTTGTGATCTTTTATAGTTTAGGATGTTACCACTGACTCCATTAATATACTAGTACGCTGTACTGTATAGTATACAGTATACAGTATTGGACTGCCTATACCAAAACGCCATTGACTGTACGGGTAATTAAATTTGACATAATTTGCAAATGTCCGTTGTTTTGATCAAAACGTTTTATAAGTTTGAATCGAGAAAAAGAGTGTCTGTTTGTGTAGTTCCGATATGTTTCATGTTGGTAATATAATAAACATTGACAATGTAAAATTAATGTAAAATTCTTTATCAGAAGGGAAGTGTGGTAACATTCTACAAGTAATGGGATTTACAGATTATGTAAAAAAAGTCTATTTGAAAATATAGGCTCTTAAAAATCTGACACTTTATTTTATGTAATTACTAAGATGTTTGGCTTTAAATTTTTTAGATAAACAATATAATTCAATAGGGTTGACCAGTTCCTTGTCAATAATACTTATCGATGTTTTTTTCTACCTATATCTGTTTACAACAATGAAAGTCACTAATATCACATAATTATCAAATATTTATTAATTTACAGGTTTTCAACTGACTCTATACTAAAACTGTGACTAAAAAGCATATAACTTGTGAATTGGCGTCCGAAGCAAACTGATTATGACATCAATGATTTGTGGTTTTAAAGTTTTTAAAATTCTAATTGTACCTATAGATATTATTGAAATAGGCATAATATTTTGGCAGCTTATTGATTTTTTCTATTACGAGGACTAAATAAATGGTTAACAATGAATTATTTACAAAATTATATTTTTTTTTATTTTGTATTTACCTACACCAGTTTTTCCTACTCATTGGATTTTTTCAAGCGTCTGGAATGAACCATACATGCGCAATGGTGAAACTTGAATCAAAACCCGTTCTATAGTTACGAAAAAAAGGTATAAATAAATAAATGTATCAATTAATACTTGTGTCTCAGACACAAGTATTAATTGATACATTTATTTATTGTATGGTATTATCAGGGCCTGATTTACCCACAGGCTAATCAGGCTGGAGCCTAGGGCACAAGGCTCAGGGGGGCGCTGAGCTTGCCTTTGCAAGCACACTTATGTGCTGAATAAAATTTGGTATAATATTCTCAATAAATAATAGAGTAAGTGCCGCAAGTATTTTACTTGTTGCTCTTTCTTTATTTTTGGTGCAAAATAAATAAATAGAGTGTAAAAAAAGGACTTTGAATTATTTGGTATATAATTCGTCTTTCGTTGACTGACTGAACGTGATTCAAAGACTTTAACTGTCTTCTCTACCTTTAATTTTATTAAGGTGTTTTGCCAAGGCTGTCCAAGGGAACTTCTGTCAGCCTGATTTGCAAATAATTTGTATGGCCCCAAACAGGAATTTGCATGTCCTGTTTAACTATAGGAAAAATATATTTTATGTACTTTCTTATAGTTAAGCAGGATACATAAAATACATTTGCATAAAACATATAATATAAGAGGAAGCCGATCTTGTAGGCTCCCTTTTTGCGTCCAACTCGACTCTCGATAACGGGGAGAACACACCGCCGACCGCGGTGTGATAGCTCCACGCTGGATGTGCGGTTTACACGGCGCTCAATGTGCAAAACACTCCTCTCCCTGGACGTCAAAAAGTTGAGTGGGCCTGATGGAGTCCCTCCTATTGTGCTGAAGACGGGTGCTCCAGAGTTATCACCGGTTCTAACGCATCTTTTCCGGTACTCTTACTCCCTAGGCGTAGTCCTGAACTTATAGATGCTTTAGTGCACCCAATTCCTAAAAAGGCGACCGCTCAGACCCGTCCAACTACAGTCTTATCATCATCACCTCCTTGTTCTCCAAAATAATTGAATCCATTATAAACCGCCAGTTCGTAAGGTACCTTGAGGACCACCCAATAATGCGGTCACTAATCAGCTGGTTCTAGTTCAAATCTTCTAATTTACCTGACTCATAGATGAGCAGAAGCAGAAGAGTCTAAGAGGGAGGCCTTGGTCGTTACTTAGGGCATAGCGAAGTCCTTCGATGAGCTTTGGCACAAAGCGCTTCTTTAGAAGCTTCCTTCCTATGGGCTTCCCGAGAAATTGTGCAATTGGATCATCAGTTTTCTTGCAGATCGGAGCGTCAAGATCAAAGTAGACGTGCATACTCCGACTACGAGCCTATTAATGCTAGTGTTCCACAAGACTGCGTGCTATTATTTACGCTGTTTCTTCTGTACATCTGTACATGTTGCTGTTACTGGTTGTAACACTGGTGATGCTTTTTACACCGGATGTGCTATTATATCTCTGGAACACGTCATCGAGACTCGGAATAAACTTGTTCGCGACGGCCAAGAAACGGAGAGATTAAAGACAATATTAAAAGTGAAATTACTGACAAAACTAAGTGAAAAGTGTATTAATATAGTTTTACAACATATTTATAACCTTAATATGTTAGTATAGAACATCGAATTTGATAATAGTTAAGAAAATATCTCTTATTATATACAAAGAAAAGTCGACCAATCAGAGCGCGACTTATTGTAGAACTTTCTAGAAGTTTTTAATTACCTGCGAATCTCGAAAATAATGGAAATAATTTTTATGTTCTGGAGGAATTATAAATGTAATATTGAATTAGATTAAAATTTATAAACTAAGGAAGTAAAAGAATATTTAGCCTAATTAAACTTATTTCCTTTTTATAGAGAAATTAAAGAATTAATGTACTCTAATATTATGAAAATTCGGGACATTTTGTTTAATAACTTTTTATAATGTTAATACATATATTAAGAAACCTTTATGGTATACTAATAAAGGACTTAATTGCCGATTTAATAGTATATAGTACATTAGTGTAGCAATTGACCATATATGAATAAAATTATAATTTATGACAATTGTGTAGTGAAAATGTTATGCAATAAAGAGGCAAAAGGGACAATGGCAAGCGGCTCACTTTAAAGTAACGCTCAAGTCTACCTTAGGGGCTCGGGACCCAGTAACGTGGTAGTGTGAAGAGCTACCAGTAAGAAGCGGTAGTAACCAGTAGTAGCTGAAGTGACTAGTAGCAGAATATAGTGAATAGTGAATAACAACATAGTAACTGATATTCGCAGTTACATATTTGAAAGTAATAGCTAGTTGCATAAAGTGTTAACTGATATTCGCAGTTACATATTTGAAAGTGATAGCTAGTCGCATAACGTGGTAACTGATATTCGCAGTTACAAGTGATAGTGATAACTAGTTGTATAACGTGGTAACTGATATTTGCAGTTACACAAGTGATAGAAATAGCTATTTTAGTTGATAATAGCAGCTAGTCAGACAGTGTTGATAAAACCAGCTACTACTAATAAAAATTTGATACTACCATAATAATTTGAAGAAATCTTTTGAAATATATAGTGACCAACTGATAGTGAACAACCGTAGTTGAACAACCGTATTCAACAACCGTGGTCAATAACCAATAGTCAGAAGATTTCCGCCGAACAGTTGAGCAGTCAAACCGCTGGCCACTGCCTTGCCATTTGTATTCTATTTCGTGCATTTTGATTTAACCTCAGTCCACAGTACCCCAGCTGCACCCACAAAGACGGCAGTAGAAGTATCATCCGGAACCTATAGGTGTAGGACGTGAGCGACTCGCGGAGTATCTCTGTCGACATTTACTCCGGAGAGTTTCGCGCGTCCGGCACAAAACTTGTGTCTAAAGTCGAGACTTTAATAAACAAAATCTTGGATTAGGGACGACTCTACTCCAGTTTAAACTTCAGAAGACATAAGTTTACCGCGCGTTTACCGCTATAAATAACCCCTTTTGTCGTATCTGATCAATTTCAGGGCGTTCCCTATGCTGCCTCAGCCAGCATCGAAATCCTCGGCATCAACATATGGATTGGCGTACAGTTCCGCAGTCACTTATAAAGAGGACACTAAAAAGCTTGGCATGCTCAGCAGAGTGGGACAATATTTCATGCCGGCACACCGTTTTCAACTTTACAAGGCGCAATTTCGTCCTCACATGGAGTACTGATGTCATCTGGACCGGTGTACCTCAGTGCCAGCTTCTTCCACTTGACCTCATCTAGCAAAGAGTGGATCAAATCGTCCACGATCGAGTTCTTTCTGATCGGCTCGATTCAATGGCGTTGCGAATAGAAGTTGCATCCCACTGCATTTTCTATCGCATTTTTCACGGGGAGTACTTAGACAAATTGTTCAAATTAATTCTAGCCGCCAAATAGTCGAACGCACATCGAGACAAAACTCACAGTACCATCCACACCATCTGGATGCTTGGCAGTACACCATGACTGTGCCATTTATTAGTTTTCTTCCTCGCAAGATCTTTTGTGACTTAGAGACCTTCAAGAAATGACCTTACTATTTTTAAAAAGCCAGCAATATACCTGCAATTTCCCTAGTGTTGCAGTTGTTCAAGAAATTTGGATTTAATGTGGGCGAAACCACGGGGTGGAAAGCAAGGAAAAAATTAAAATCTAGTAAATATATTCGGGGGGGGGGGCATACTCATAGTTAGCCTAGGGCTGTCGGAACTCTAAATCAGGCACTGGGTATTATATTAACATAATTGGGTATACTGAGTATATCTCTATTATTAGTTCCATGGACGCTCACTTCTGCTATCAGCGCCAAAATGGCGAAAATCAAATCACCTCATTATGTCACGGCGTATAACCAGTCCAGCGTACTTGCATAATAGAGGTCGGTGTCCGTTACGTTTTTGTAATTTCATTTTTTTATAATGCTTACCACCTTCACCGGAGTACTGATTCGTGTGATCCACAGAATCTTCCCTGAAAGAGATAAATTCAAATATAAAAAGAAAAGTATTTAATAAAACAGCACAACTAAGTACTAAAATTATCTTCAGTCTTTTTAAATAAATGTTCTCTAGTTTCTTTAAAAGATTATAATAATTTTAAAAGTATTGGGAGCGTCTGTAACGTACTTGTAAATATTAAGAGCTTGCACCGCTACGCTTCGTCTTTCTATGTCTTTCATCGTTAACCTGAGAACATAAAATGGTATTATTTTAAAGTAATATTTCTTATAGTAAGTAAAGACAAAATACAATATTTGTTTTGTATTACATATTAAACTGCCATTTCACGTGGGCACTTCTACTGAGTTACAGATAACTCAAATATTAGACTCTGTTGAAGAAAGTGACGATGTAATTTTTTTTATTTTATTCAAGTGTCGGTTGCAATATTGTGAAGTGGCTTACTAAATAAACATAAGGTAGAGAAACTGTATGGAAAGAGAACCGCCGTGATGGAAAAATAAACTAACATTTAGATTGTATAAAATCACGCTTAAAATTAACTGTATGAAATGTACAGCGATTACATAAATGCATTTTTATTTTACTTTATAAAACAGTGATTTTATGAAATTACAATGATTGTGCAAAACCACTGATTTGCAAAGTTTTATATTTTTATTACAATTTCTTCATCCCCCTTTGAAAAATATTATTATATAAAACAATTGGCTACTCTAGCGCTAACGAGTTAGCTCACTAGACTAAACCTAGCCTTGCCCAATCAATATAAGTACCATGACGTTCTGCTGCACCAAATTCGTGCGTGTGATGTTCGGAGCATGTGCGCGCTATTTCCAGTGTAACGTCTAATATACATGCAGTTTCATACACTGCAGCTAATTGTTTTGCTCTTATTTAAACTAGAAAGCATTGTCAGAGTTACCGAAACACTATCTATACAACCAGACACAAAAACTTTGAGTTCAAAATGAGTATACAGTATAGAATATGTCTTACCCTATCCTACTTATTTTCTGATTCGTAGAAGCACAACTTATTGGTGCATCTTTTACAGGAAGTTTTAGTAGCAAAGAACGTAACAAATGACGTACTATTTTCCTTGATTCACGCGATCTTGCTACAACCTGTCGAACAAAACTTTGATTCATTAATAACGCAATGGTGGGTACACTGAACGTTTGTTCTGAAAATTTTATTTAATATATGTTTTAGTCGTATCAAGCAAGTTAATATTTTTGTATGGTCAGCTGAAGAAGCTTAATGCTTCACACATACTATATTATTAACTATTTTAAATTATTTAATTTTTTTTTTAATAGAAGATGATGTTTACCCCTAAACGGCGACTCACCTAATTGTAAGCAACTACCGCCGCCAATTAACAACTGCAACACCAGGGAAATTGAAGGTGACAACTCAAATAAGCTCTTTTTTGAAGGTCTCTAAGTCGTATCGGTCCGGAAACATTGCTGGCGGTAGTCGATTCCACAATGGAGTCATGCGATGAAGGAAACTCCTGATAAGCCGCATAGTAGTATAATATTGTGGCGGCGCTGTCGTCGCGCCACAAGCGAAATACATCGAAGCCTAAATCGCGCTATCAAAGTTCGAATTAAAACAGTATATATACAATAGCTCGAACTACCACTCGGAGCGTTGGCCGCCCCGGCCGATTACTTGCCCGGCGGGAGATCTTCCTTTTCCTTCCACCCGCCACAATATATTATACGAGCCACGCTGCAGCTATATTATGATTGTAGCATGAATGGGTCGACTCGATCGGGGTAGGACCACGCTAGGGTAGAACCGGAACATTTTTCCTGGAAACGAGGCATTCTATCTTAGTCCTCAGAGGTGGCATAGCATCTGCATTTTGATGCTTAATTGGAGATGATTGTAGATGTCTATGGGCCACAGCATCCACTTACAGGTGGACTGTGTGTTCGTTTAGTCACCCATAATCAATAAAAAAAATGGTGGACCACCAAGCACCCATTTTTTGTAGGTGATACCGAGAATTTTGTCCCGTGCGATGATGGAATTAAGCGGCTGGAATTAATCCGAATAATTAATGTGAGCACTTCCCATGGTAAATGCGATAGAAAATGGAAAATAGGAAAAGAATGCTTCACCTTTTCGCAGCGCCTATGATTTGAGCCGTCAGGTCGCTTTTTGCTGTATGCGGTCAAGTGAAAGGAGCTGGCACTGGGGTGTCCCGACCCAGAGATGACAATAGTATTCCAAGTGAGGCTGAACGTTTGTTAAGTTGCAAGCGGTGTGCTGGCTTGAAATACTGTCTCACGTTCTACTTTTTTTTCGGAAAGTGTATGCTGTTGGCCCTGGGGCTTTACAGCTTCATCAAATTAGACTCGTAAGCGATGACTTACGTGCTATCGAGTGCAACGATTTTGCCGGCGGCTACGCGGCGCTTCGCAGTCCCGATGGTACCCTGGCCCCTGCTTTTGGAGTGAGCTAGGGGTGGGCTCGATGTGATTTAAGGGTTTCCCCTCAGAAGGAGGTACGAACCTTGACTTGAACCACTACGGAAATGTGGGAAAATGGGTCGAAAATCACGGGCATTGAACCTCGTGTACAGAGTGTGTCTGTGACTTCGAAAGATGTTCTTTAATCGAATTGAAGTATCTTAGGGTAATTCCTTAAGATACGAATGGATAGTGGACATGTAGAGATCGCGGTGTAGATCCGCGTTTCTCACACGAAATTCACGTTCTACGAAGCCCGCCAAGCTATTTTAGCTTACCCTTTCAAGTGACCGCGGCGCTGAACGTCACTCGATATTTCAAATGCGCGGATTCCGAATGCTAGCAGAGGCAGTCTTGACATTGAGGATGTGCGACAAAGGGACCATTTTTACTGGTAAACGTGCAAACCTGTGTCTTGTGAGGGTTATAATGAACTAGATTTAGTTGTCCCCAATCCGAGGTTTGATTAACAAATACTCAACTTTAAACACAAATTTGTTCGTTGGGAATTTTGGAATCATTCGTTGAGAAATTTGCCCCTCATTGGTAAGATGCAAAAAAGACCGCATCTCACCCTAATCCGCTGACCTATAGATACACGGCAAGAGCCTGGACTTTGCAATCGAGATGGGTGCGTGAGAGGCACTAAATCCCGGTCCAGAGAGTGGTCCGAAAAGCTAAGAGAAGCATCGATGGAAATTTGACAGGCGTCCGAATTAGATTTCAGAAAAGAAGGAATATTTATTCTAGTATATTTTATAAGAAAGGAAAAGGTTGTTATGGTGAAAAAATAAAGGGATACGTTTTATTGAGATTGGGTTGAAAAGAGTTATATTAGGATACCTCTAACCTAGAATAATTAGGAGTAGGTATAAGGCCCACGAGTACCTAAGCCGAAATTACCTATATGACGCGTCAGACAAGTTCTTATTTTGAGTGTTTATGGTTGTGTTGTAATTAATTTCCTTTTCACTCCAGAGCAACTAAAAATATAGAGCTAAGCGATAAGTTCAATTATAGCCAGCATATAATGTTGTGTAAAAAAATACCCAGCACAATACTTACTACCTTCTTGCCAAGAGTGGTAATAATCTATATAAATAAAATGATAGAGGTTTGCAGTTGTGCGCGCATCATGGAAAAACTAATGGATAGATTTCAATTAGGTTTTCTAAGTTTTATTTCTTAGACACTTGGCTCTTATCCAAAAAAAATATTATTGCGATATCTTCATTTAATATAAAGTTATTAAAGTTTTAAGAAACAACAATTTTTATGCACTATGTGTTCAGTGATGTGTGTTTTCTTTGTTAACGTACATATAAAGCAACGCGGACGAAGCCGCGGGTATCAGCTCGTGGTAATTAAAGTAAATTGGTTCTCTCCTTTCGAGGCAGACTCATGACCAGCAGTAGACTTTTATACCTCGATTTAATGAATAGAACGAATATTTATTAATAACTAGCGACCCGCCCCGTCTTCGCCTGGGTGGCATAGTCTATTAATGTGGCGACATTTAGATATTTTAAAGTAATTTCGATATTACAGACAGAGATTTAAATTTTATTTATATGTATACCTCGGGAAGAGTTTTTAACGACTTGAGTGCATTTTTGCTGGTGCGTGAAGAGAAATAAGAGGGCTTCGCTGCGATTTTGAAGCCTGGAAGGTGTTCTACAGGCGGTAGCATGATGAGATGCAGAGGTTCTAACGGGGGGCGCGGCGAGAAGTATGCTACACTGCCTTCTTGTTCATTTTTATGATTTTCCACTGGATCGAAGTCAAAATCTGTTTGAGACCTGGTAGAAGTAATTTTATTTCTACATTTATGTACATAGATAATGAGTTAAAAATTATTTTTAAATAATTTATAAATTGTGGGACCTTTACATTCTTACTTTTATTAAATAATAATTTTCGTCTTCTGAGTGATTGTTTTTAGGCAAATACGAAATAAAGTTACACAAAATAAACTTCAAATCACGTTGAAAAAGTGCGCATATAAATAATGACAGCGTTCTCTTAGTCACATTAAACAAAATCAGTGTTAGATTGTCGGAAACGACGTTCGCTGTTTACTAAACAAAGAACTAGTCTTCTCGCACGCTCGCAGTCCTCTAAAGAAGTTTTGGAGAATTTATCGTAACCACAAAATAAATAATAGTAATACGTACAGAAGTTGCACTCCTTTGATGTTGACTACTTGATAATTCACGCACGCAAGCTAAATTTAGTTTCGCTGAGCGCTAGTGCCCGTATGGTTTTGTTACCCAGGGCTTTCAACAAAAAGTAAAAAAATCCTTTTGATTATTTATTTAATTTACAACTGTTTTACTTTAATATAATGTCTTATATTTTTCACCGTCTCTAAAATAACGGTTAATAAATTTAAGAGTGGAAAAAGTTCTAAATCTGACGTATAATTTTAAGTAAAAACTGAACATTTAAACGAAGTGATAAAATTAATATTCGTAAATAATTTTAGTAAATTATTTGCTGTATTTTTTTCATTATTAAGTTCTTGAAATTGTTAATGAATGTATTTTCAATAAGAAACATATATATAAATTACACTAAGACTTATACAACTATTTTATGTTATAAATAAATATACTAAACAATAAACAAAAATATTTATACAAGTGTGTACAAAAATCTATTTACGTAAACAGTGTTAGAAACCTTTGAAATTCACTAGTACGTCGCTCGCATAAACCGCGTTAGCCCTTATACTTCGTATGCAACCTGAGGTTCCGCGCTATTGTTTGTAAGCATCTATTTCACTCAGCTAGCAAGAGTGACAGAGGCCTGCCGTAACTTATGTGCAATGTGTACTTATACGTAGTACTAATAGTAATGTCCGTCTAGTAGTATACATAGAAGTCTTTGGAGCGGAATATACATTTCTCCCAGACAACAAATGTTACACGCATGAACTACAAATTCATACCTTTATAATATTATAAGAGTAAATAGCTATGTTTACACCAGTGCGCTTTCAATTTCGCTTTCATGTTCATTTTGCGTTACAACTTTCAGTTCGTCTTGCGTCAAGCGCTGAGCCATAAGACGCATGCAGCTAATCGCCTATTCCCATGCGCTTGTCGCATGCAACTCGTCTATACCTCACGTGCCTCGGTTAGGTTTGGTTAGAGATGGACGCGGCACTAGTAGCTATCAGTGCGGCATATTTGGTGTTAAGTGCAGGGAAAAAACGCAAAAAAAGGAGAATCTGGATGAAAGATTATTTGAAGAAACGGAAGCGGAACAACACAATATTGAAAGGTTTAGAGCTAAACAATGACATTCTTTTTAAAAATTTCACACGAATAACTAAAGCCACTTTCTACAAGCTTTTGAAAATAGTGGAGCCAAAAATTACGAAACATAACACTAATTATCTAATGTTTTAACTTTGTCTTCCGCCATTTTGTTTACTAAAATGCACGAAATGTTGCATGCGAACCCACCGGTGACGGATCAGCGTTCGCTAGAGGCATGCGTTGTTGTCGAACTAGTTTTAGCACATGCGCTATGTTTGCTCAGGCATGCGTTAGAGGAAGACGCAAGATGAACAGGAAAGCGCACTGGTGTAGACATAGCTAATAGGGTTTTTTTCAGTCAGTGTGCTTAAACATCTCCGGCTACATCACTATTTACCATAATGATACAATATCTGCTTAAATGTATCTTTTAGGATTACTGAACAATGAACATATAAGCATCCATAACTTAATTTTCTTCCCTGACTTTTTAATCTCCGGCTTATTTTGTAAATATAATTAATAATAAGATTTTTTTTTTTTTTGTGATTATCAATACGTACTGATATAACAAAGGAGCTGCATTTCTCGAAGGAGAATGGCAAAGCGGAGGAGAGAGTGATAATCGGAATGAAGGCCAAATTGTCTTCACAGAAGCGCGCCCTTTTCTTCTCTTGGGGCTACTTGAAGTCGACAGCCGTGGCCTGGGCACATATAAAAAATTCAATATTATTTGAAAATAACAAAAACTATATATATGTAACTCTCGACATTTACCCAACGATGTAGAGAATTTTGTTCTACTAACAAATTTTATAATACACATTAATATGCATTTTTTCTTTACTTATTTTATCATGATGATTTTATTTAATTCCGAGATGTGTACTCTTTTTTCTCTTTATTTGACCAAATTAAGACAACATTTTAATATTTTTTTTCTTGACAGTACAGTAATAAAGGTTAAATATATCTAATACATACCTGTACCGGCATTTCTTTTAATTACAAATTAAATTCCTTACCGATCCGTTGTTAAACGCGATCGTGCTCGTCTTCCGCATTTATTGCTAACTAGAAAAATAATAGAACATAGGATATTAAAATGCGGTTATTCCGTTTATCCTTTAAACAGCCGCCCTAGGGTGGACTCGGAAACGCGTGTACATTTATCCACCCGGCTTGATTGTATAGAATCATTTACAAGAACATGATAAAAAACATGCGTGAGTGTCATGGAACACTCGGTTGGAACGAAGTTCCTTTCGTAGTATATTATTATTGATAAACGTATTATATTATTGATTAACAAATACAAATAAATGAATTACTAGCGTCTATTAATATGAAGCGGCATTTAAATAATATTTCTTTAATGGCAAGATAAGAAAAAGTACGAGGGAGATGGATATTATTCCACCTCGCTCGCACTATAGAAAGGGGGTCGTGACGGAAAAATCTTACACTTTTTCTCGCCTAGCCCCCATCCGTCAAATTCGTACCGTGCGATAAAGAACTTCGTTCCAAAACTGGCCCAAGATACTTAGTAGAAATTAGAATCTATAAAAATATACATATTATACATACTTCTTGTTTGAAAGATCAAAGCTGAAATAAAAGGAGTGCCTCACAGGACTACAGATTCATTGAATCTTGATTAAGTTAAAACAAACATCCAAATTTAGTAAAGACTAGCGATCCATCCCGGCCTGCCATGATCTCGACACAGCGCCTATCGGGTTCTATTGGGAATCTAAAACTCACTCAAACGCACACAAAAACTTCATCAAAATCGTTCGAGCCGTTTTCGAGTTTTGGTGAGACTAACTAACAGCAATTAATTTTTATATATGTATAGAGATTTGGAATGCAAAATCGCCCAGTTTTTCGCTAACACATCTGTTGTAGGAAAGAAATATAGAAAATGATTACAAATGTACATTGAAAGAGACGAATTTATCCAGAATATCAAATTACGTCTAAACAATGAAATTAGTGTTGGTAATTTCCTGGACATATTGCAGTATTTATAAATTAAATAATAATACTTATTATTTAAAACAAGGACATTTTATTTAAATGCAATATGTACCCAATATGATTTTTGTGTTTATAAAAAATTAAAAATTAATTAATAATTAAAGTGTATGAGTATATTTATTGTTGAACTGTACTTGGGGTAAAAAGTCGGAGGAACAATCAAAAGTGAATTCCGACTATCCGCCCCGTCTGGTGTGGATAGATAAACACACGTTTCTGAGTATCAACCTTAGGGTGTATGTTTTAGGGTGAATAAACGGAATAACCGTTAAAATGATGTCCTAAGATATTTTGAGGTATTGAGGTATTATACTAAACCGTTACAGACGTTGACAATGGAGCTCAATAATTTGCCAGCATTTGTTTTTTATTCGATTAAAATGTGGATGTCTTCAAGGCAAGAGTGAATAGGATTTGCTAAACTACATCAATGCCCTTTGCCGAACTTCGGCTACATCACCACTTAACATCAGGTGAGTTAGTAGTCAACAGTGGCCATCGATCACTAATAAAAAACTAGATACACAATTCCATGTCAAAGTTCTCTAAACTCTCGCCAATGAGGGCTAATAATTTTCTGCTCACCAGATGTCGCTAATTGACACTGAAGTAAAGTTTTTTGTTACACAATACAATTTAATTGAGAAGTTGTTTTTTAATAAAAGTTTATCAGTTTCTAAAGTATTTATTATATTAATACACAAAACAATGCGTCAGTGGTTTCCTCTTTAATATTTTGCACATTTTTAACTTTTTTTTTAAATTTTTCTACTTTTATGAATATTTGTAGTTTGATTTATTTATTTTTCATGTTATTAATATAAAATATAGCTAACAGTACAGAAAGAAACAATAATTTTTACATTTTCCGAACAAATTAACTTCCCCACTATGAAATCTGTCAAATACTATAAGGTCAAGCTGGGCTGTTCCGCCTAAAAAAAGTGACGTGTGAAATTCAAATCTTTGCCATTTCGCTACAGCAAGCAACAACAACAAATGAGTAAATGCATCATAAAAAGCATTTATTTGTTAATGGTTACGTTGTATTACTTCTGTAGAAAATCAATATTTTATGTAACAACCAAGAAATTTTATTAAAAATTCCGGAAAACGGCGGAAATACCCCGCTGCGGGGCTTTTCCGACTTTTGATTTTATCTCTGCCATCTATGAATCTATTTAGAAAATACTTAATGGCTCATAAAATTCACGGTGGAATACAGTGCTTTGGGGTTATTACGAAAATGGGGGAATTCCGATATTTACAAATTACGACTTAACTAGGCAATATTTTTTGCTCTGGTAACATTATTCTAGACGACATCTTATTTGTTTCCCTCGCTTTAGTCATTTCAGGTAGCTAGTGTCAATAGAGCGCGTGCAAATTTAACTTTTCGGTGGAAACAGCTTTTTTCAACTCTTCGGTTTTTCGGAATTACCCGCGTTCATTATCTTAGGAACTTGCTAAGTAATCTTATAGATTGTTTGATTTTATGATAGATAATCGTTTTTAAATCTTTATTTTATAGGTTAGGATTAGCCAGCTATTGTTTTTGTGTTTTTTTCAGAAATACCCCAAAGGGTTAATTACGAATTAATGGACTATCGAACTACTCTTCCATAGTAGTTTCCAGTGGCTGTCAATCTTTCAATTTATGCTGAAATTGTTATTTTGGATAAGTTTAACACCTTCGAGAATTTAACCAACGGGAGTGGATAAGGCGTACCTATCGCTATGCCAAATGTATAAACATAGTACAGGAGGAATCGGCGCATCAGTACCGAAAACCATTCCACCTCAATTTTTTTATGCGATTCTCTTCAAATTATCCTACTGATGATATAAATGCATGTTTCCATGGGGCAACTCGGTGCCATATTGTTTAAACCGATTTTTTTTCAATTGCAAGGAATTGTTATTTTTAAACGTAACTTTGATAAAATGCGAATAGAAAAGGTTCCATGACTTTTTACAATAAAGTTAATATCTTCGGAGTTATGAATTGTTAAAAGCTTGAAAAATCCCAATTTCGGATACTTTTAACCCATTAAAAATGCATAAAGAAAAGGAATAAAGTATAAACGATATTTTTTTATATTTCTTGACAAAGTATAAATAAAAAAGGTCCTATGACTTTTTACGATAAAGTTAATATTTTCGGAGTTATGAGTTTTTAAAGGTTTGAAAAATCCCGAATTGGGATACTTTTGACGCATTAAAAATATATAAAGAAATGTATAAAAAGTATTTTTTTTACTTTTTTTATTTTTTTTACTTACCTGTTATAAAAGTTTGAAGAAACCTCTTTGACTAGCCCAATAACTGTCCAACCACGGAAACAAAAGGTGTGCCGCCGTGGCGGTGCCTTAAATGTTTAGAACCACTGGACTTTATGTGGGGTAATTCCGAAAATTCAAGTGAGCAAAATATAGTTCAATTAGAAACATCAAGTATGTATCAATGCTTTTTGTAGAGGGGTATAGACGAACGAAACCTAAATCCAAAGCTTCTGTCGAAAGTCAAAAAGGAACACTTTACCGAATTTTCGGAATTACCCCGCGTTATATCGGAATTATACCTAATCCAGAAGAAAAATATGTCAAATTTAAAATGATCGTATTTACGCAACGCAAAGACATTTTATTGAGATGAATAACAAAATAATTAGGATATGCATTTCAATAAATAAAAGTGACATGAGTTGATTGTAAACTTGGATAGATTTTTTTAAAATAATTATTAAATATGCATCGTATCAACAAATTGCAAAATATGTCGGATTTACCCCAAAGCACCTTACTATTCTAAGCTTTACAATAAGCTAGGAGGATCTAAATTCCTTAAAAATAATTTAAAAAAAAATGTGGGGCTATTACGCCGAGCCTCCATACATGCTAGTGATGTTCCGAATAATCCGACAAATTTTAAACAGTTTGAAATTGTTAAGTTATTGACAAATGTTTTATTTTACTTTAACGGCTAATCGTAGTTTTAATAACAAGTACACTAGTAGTAAGTGTACCAAACGGTGATTATTGTTTTAAGGATGGCAAAATAAAACAAAATTAGGTAGGTAATATTAAAAATACAATACAAATTCTGACATTAATAAAGAAGCTTCCTTGCGTGTCAAAGGAAAGATTTTTTTTGCATTATATGAAGACATTTAGCCATACGTTTTTCAAGTTCAGATTAAAATACCGTCGGATGACCGGCAGAGACGTTAAAACCATTTTGTCGCATGTTAAGTGTTGACATTTTATTGCTTCGTACATCTTCTAAAGCTTTTTGAATTGTTAGTTCTGAGTACGTCTTTTCTCTTTTCCGCTTGTAATGACAGACCATCTACAACAATAAATATGGCATGATAATATGAAAAGCAGCATAGGTACAATGCAAGTTAAATGAACAAACGTAACGTATTTTGAAATATCATCGTCATTATCATCAACCTTTTGTCAGTCCACTGCTGGACATAGGCCTCCACCATGGCTTAGCACTTCGTAGTTTGCCGTGGATGCCATGCACACAATTGTTATTCTGATATTGCAATGTATTAAACGAATTTTTTATAAACGTAACGTTGGTCACTTTATCAACTTTGTGCAACATTCATCATGACAGCGTTTCACGCCCCACTCGGCTAGTAAAAGTTAAATTGAAAAAATCTTTATTTCGTTAACACATTACAGTGCACTCGAAATAAGTAAAAAATATACATTATAATTTACCGTA
The DNA here is from genome assembly GCA_029286625.1 of Parnassius orleans. Lineage (NCBI taxonomy): Eukaryota > Metazoa > Arthropoda > Insecta > Lepidoptera > Papilionidae > Parnassius > Parnassius orleans. The sequence goes on along the minus strand of JAGSMP010000022.1, from coordinate 884,628 downwards.
CATTTCAGAATATGCAATATTAAATAACTATAAATCAGAAAGTATTGGTCCCATATCAACATTCATCGTTATTTTTTCGACACTAGGACATCACTGACTTTTTTCAATATCGTACTAAAATGGTGGGGCTATTACGGCATATAATTTTGGTTGGAATAACCCCCATCTTAGAATTTGTGGGGCTAATATGTCGCATCAAATAACTCGGTAAAAACAAAGCGCAGAGTAAAACTGAATAGCACAAAAGAATTTCTTGTTTCTCAAATAGTCATTTAACTTTACAAACATCAAAAAATTATAAATTTTACTCACTTTTGAAACCAAATCCGTGAAGTTTGACTTTCACTACACTTGTCAAAAATGGCGTCCTAAACAAAAAAGGCTGTCGATCAAACAGTTAACGCGTTAGCAGTGCCATCTAAATGTCGATCTACGAAAAAGAGTTTTCGCTATCCGCCCATAAATGTCGCTATTAATAAATCATTTATTTATAAAAGTTACAGCCAAACGACGGAATGACCCCGCCGACGGAATAGCCCCGCATGACCCCACCTCACTTTCTAGTGGCGCCGCCCTGGTGGCAGAAAAAGTCGTGGATGCCCTCATTGTTTTGACGTCATTCTAGTTGAAATAAATGTACATTAATGTAAATTCACAAAGCTACGTACAAATTAAAAGCGCACCCAAATGTTCGAGTGGGCGCTCATTCGGTAAGGACATTTTTTGTCACTGATTGTGTATCTAGTTTTTTTATTAGTGATCGATGACAGTGGCTTATAAAAGTTAAAAAAAAAATACCGATATAACCATTCCGTTTAAGCCAGACGTATAATATCTAGACAGGAGATGGGGAGTTGCGCCTAAAGTGCAAGATGTTTGGTACTGCAATCGTCAGTACGTCTGCTAAGCATGATAATTATCGCAAGTCATCCCTAAAAAAGGGTGAGACCCATGTACAGCAGTGAACTTTCCGTTCTAATGTAGATAAAGATGAAAACAGAATAGCTAGTTTTCGCCTTGGCCGAGAGACACCCGTTATCAATAATCGTCGTCTCGTTAAATTAATGAGATCGTTACTTATTTCCCGTAATTACTCAATAACTTGTGCACATCTCTCCTCCTAAATATTATTTGACCGCGCATGTATTCCAAGATTTGTATGTAGTTTGGCAAAAACTTAAAATAGCATCTTATCAATAGCTTTGAAATAAAAATTAAAACATTATAGTAGAGTATAGTAATATTAGAAAGTTTTTAGATGTGAAAGCTGGATCTAAAGGGGGCATGGAATGTATCACAGATAAGTAGGTATTTGGACAATACCAAAAATGTATTCGGAGCATTTTTAAACTTGGAAAGACTTATGAGAGCGTAGACAGGATTGCTCTATAGCAAACGCTGCCCACATTTTGATGCGAGCGTCGGGTTGATACTGGCATTAAAATCTCTTTATACGGAATCTAGTGCTTGTCTATATGTGTGTGCCTACACAGACCGATTTGGCACCCATTAAGGTTTCAGACAGGATTGTGTAGCCTCCGCGTTGGTGGCTATTCACTCTGTTAGTGGACAGTTTTTTTGGAAACATTGAAAATAAAATAATGTGGGTTAAAATGGATGAATAAGTCATCAAATGAATTTTTTGCGTCGACGATTAAGTCATTTTTGCCAAATTTTGACCTAATTAAGAGTACAAACCCTTAACCAGTAAACATGTATGCGCAGATATATGAATGTGATAGAAATGAAAGGTGTGTAAGGATCATACCAAATGGAAGTCCATGGTCTACCTACCCAATTGGTAGACAGGCGTGAGTTTATGTATGTATATTATGGACTATGTAAATGCTTAAGTGAATTATCGTTATTTTACTACATGTTTTTTTTTATAGGATAGGGTGACAAACGAGCACACAGTCCACCTGATGGTAAGTGGTTGCTGTGACCCATAGACATCTACATCTATTTTCAATAAAGAATCAAAATGCAGATGCGTTGTCACCCGTAAGGACTAAGATGGAATGCCTCTTTTCCAGTAAAAGGGTCTCCGTTCTCTATACTCACCATACGAAACACAGCAGTGTTAAGCTGCTATTTTACGCTGGTATTCTGTGAGAGCGTGGTCCTTCCCCGGTCGAGCCGACCCATCATACTACAACTATATTACTAATATAGCTGCAGCATGGCTCTACCACGTAAATGTTTATGCCTGATGCAATTTATCTCCTTAACAGTCATGCCCACGTGCAAGAAGTGGTTTTGTCTGTCAGTAAGTGTCTGTATAAAAATAAAATAAAATAATTAAAATGACTATATAATTACGGAGAAGGGGACACGGTGAGACTGCATCATTCCCGGCGTTTGTCCTTTCTTTCCACATCTGACTCTGATTCGACAACGGGCACATCTTGTAACATGTACTCTGTGTAGATCTGCGTTCCAGATTATCGTTATAACGAGGTCAAAATTAATTTAGGTAATAAAATCATAGGTATCAATCAAATTCGGTTCAAAAATGAGTGCGAAAATAATCCTTAGGATTTAAGGAAAAACCTTAAGCGATAACAAGCAGGGTCACAAAAAAATCGAATCAAGCTATTACCGAATCTCAAAAGTACATAATTGTGGGCCAGATCTTTATTGCGTAACTACGTGAAATTGGCATTGTATACGTAACTACATCTACTGTAAATATGGCTTGAAGTATTCTATATCAAATTATGCCGGTACCTCAGTACACTGGACCCCCGGTAATCCGGCCCCTGTCTAATCCGGCACCCCCTGTAATCCGACATGGTCTATTATTTATTATTAGATATTTTTTTGACAATCTTCACAATGTGTGATTGACAAGTTATAACTTTACGCACGCCACTATTGCTCGACGCGTAGGGTATTGTTTTGATTCTGATTGTAGTTTGAATTGACTACATGTGATGAAGATAGTACATATATATAACATATAGAATCTTATCATTGGATCTGGAATTTGTCGGATTACAAGGTACTCTTTTATGAAAAATTCCGGGGTCTTAGGCAGTACTCTATAATCCGACAAATTCGATAGTCCGACACTGCCCTGCAATATGTTTGTCGGATTACCGGGGGTCCACTGTATTCAGGTACAGTCAAGAGCTCACTTTAAATTTCAAAGAGCGCTATTTCAATTATTGTCGACACTACTGAAATCGTCAATTGTAATTTCAAGTGCTAATAGGGCTAGAGGACGATAAAACAACTTCTTCTCCAAATGCTAACCTCAGCTGAACGCAGTCATCATCACATAATCATTACAGGCCATCACAAGTCCACTACTGAACATAGGCCTCCCACACGTAATGACACAAAACACGGTCCTGAGCCACTCCATGTTTCACCAGGTCGTCACCCCATCTACTAGGGGGCCTAAAGGCACTAGAGAACGTTTCTTCCCCATAGGTTGTCGGTCCTTCGAGCTATATGGTCGCACGCAGTATATCCTACTAATTAACGAACGAGGCTTTGGCGACCGACATACGACATTTCGGTAAATCTATTTGGAAATGATCCAAAATTTTGCAGATTTTTAATGGAAAATAGCATCACTGTTGGAAGTGTATCGGCCATCGAGTGTATAGCTCACCAATCAGCCTATCAGCGTATTGATCTACGATCTACGGGCAAGTCTTCTTCTATCTTCACAATTTCTTTCTTCAAAATTACGTTAACCTTTTCCCTTTCCATACCATATATGAACATTTCGATTGTTTAACTATTGTGTCTGTTTCGCGGACAGGGAAACTGTACATATCGTTTTTGACAAATTTAGGTACCATATTTGCTTTTTATATCACGATTAGGTTTGTGAACATGACATCACATTTATTTATCTAGATTAATTTTTCGTTTAGAAAAGTACTATCCCTTTTTAAACTTACTGAGAATCGGGGCTAGTCATTGCGTAAGTTGCCTTAAATGGGTATATATCTTTAAACATTACAAAATTTTTCTTTGTTAGAAATCACACGAATTTAGAATTATTTTAAAACCCTACATAAGCAATATGATGGATGTCAAAACAAGGCGTCAAGCTTTGGCGTCAAGGCGTTTTGAATTCTTAGATAACATGTACCTATGTAGTGATTATAATATACTCTTTGTTCTTCTTGTTCTCTTCTAGAGCTGAAGTTTTAATTGAACGTAAAGTAGTTTAGACTAGAGATGGGCCGAATATGGATTTCACCGAATACGAATATTCGGCCGAACATTATTCGGCAGGGTCACCTCGGTACCTAACCAATTCATGTCTAAATTTGTTTATTGTATTATTTTTAGTGAAAATTGATAATTATATAACAAAAATGAGTGGCAGGAGGAGATCTATTATTTGGACTTATTTTAGAGAAACTGACGACCAAAGTAAAGTGAAATGTACGATTTGCGAAAAAAATACTTTCGCGGGGTGGCAGAGGCAGGAAAGTTTCATCCTCGGCTTTGAGCAATCATTTAAAATTGAAACGCACTGCGGAATTTTCTGGTCTGGAAAAACCTGTGCATCAGGTAGGCTCAAATATACAAAATATTGAACGACACAGCATGAATCTGAAGTTGCACAGGTCACCCAACCTCTACCAGAGGTGCTTAATCTACAAATACTAAAACCTGTCGAACTACTCAAACTACACTAGAAGATTAATTTATTTCCAAATGGCGAATCGACGACCCCAGATCACTTCCATTACGAATTCAATTGCTGAAATGATAGCAATAGATAACCAGCCAATTTCTATAGTCGAAGATAAAATCTTCAATCGGCTCATGCAGTTGGTAAAGCCCAAATACCTAATACCGAGTCGAAAATATATAGGTGAAATAGTGATCCCACAACTGTATGAAAATTGAAAAGCACTAGTCAAGGTGAGCTATCAAAGGCCAAATGTCTATCGGCTACATCTGACATGTGGACAAACATGTTCGTACATTTCAATACAGTAGACACTTTCAGTACCACTTAACGAATTTTCGGTGATTTAGCCGAATACGAATGTTCGGTAAAGCTGCCGAATATGCCGAATACCGAATATGAACCGAATATTCGGCCCATCTCTAGTTTAGACCCTCCCGACTCTCGGAGCTCCACAGTGAGCATATCCTTGCCGGATTCGGCTAGGCTGGCTTCGGCCTTAGAGGTGTTCAGGCATAATCCCGCGGATAGTAGCTTGCACCACCGGCCGCTCGGCCGAGTGCATGAACCAAATGTCCGAAACTGCGGTTCCTCTCGTACTGAGCAGTAATACCATCGCAACGAAGAGTCATCCGCCTACTCTTGTTGTAGTTATATCGAACTTATTTTTAACAAATCAACAACAACAAATCATCAATCAAATTTTGTAATTTAAGGCGCCTTCTTAGAGAGTTCTCTGATGTATCAACAGCAGCAGAAGTGAGGAAAAAATAGGAAGAAGTTTATTTATGATTATGGATTTTAAACACATTTATTAGACTATATTTTAACGTTACCGTGATTTAAAAAACAATACTAAGTTTTAAGGTTGAAAATAAAGGCGAATGCTTACTACAATTTTAGTTAATACTAGCTGTTACCGCGGCTTCGCCCGCATGGTCACTGGGAAATGAACTATCCATTGCTTTTTCAATTGAAAGAAAACTGAGTTTTATAGATTTGTCAGAGATGCAGCCATTAAAAGGAAACTGAGTAAAATTGATTCGTCAGCCTATTTAAATGTTTTGAAATGCAGCGTATAGGAAAGCATAAAATAGCCTGTTTATTTCAAATGGAAATGGGATATTTTTAATTAAAGGAAACTGAGCATAATTATCCGTCAGGGATGCAGACTTTGAAAAGAAACTGAGCTAAATTGATTCGTCAGAGATGCAGTTTTGAATTGAAAGGAAACTGAGCCAAATAAAGATCCGTCAGAGATGCAGCCTTTTGAGTTGAAAGGAAACTGAGCTTAATAGGTCCGTCAGAGGTGCAGCATTTGGAATTGAAAAGAAACTGAGCTAAATAGGAAATTTTGAATTGAAAGGGAAGATCTGTGGGAATTCTGATTAAGATTGTGGGAATTTTGGAAAAAACTAACTGAACACTATTTTAAGACGCTACTGTACACAATGTTATATGTTTTTCCATTCGGGGAAAGAATGTGGAGATTCTGGGCATTTGACACACGCGAACATGCTACATACAGCTGACCATGAGAGAAGCACGGTTTTTCTAAGTTGACCCCCGCTACCTGTAATGTTTGCCCTTGCGCTTTATTAATTGTCATTGCAAAACTGAGCTTAATAGGAACTGCAACCTTGAATTGAAAAGGAAGATCTGTGGAATTATAGGGATCCGTGGTATAATAACATTTTCACCTTTTCCTACGCCTGTCAAAATTGTAGCACTGATTATGTTCCGTCCAAGATGTGTCACACGCAGCCTTGTCCTGTTACATAACCGAGGAGCATCTAAATTTCGCATTAGCATGACTGGGACGCCTAATTTTAATTGAAGCTTATGTGAGGCACACCTGACAACTCTAGAGAATTTAGAAACTCTACGGGATATGAAGTGCCTGTTCTGTGTCCATAACTGTGTCTACTGACAAATACTCTGTTATTTCTCCTGCTACTTCGCTTAATATATCTGAATTTATTTTGTTAACGCTCTCATTTTTGGAGCAAGAATCGCCCTTTCACATAACCATTTGTCTTCATGCATGTTGTTCGTTAAATCTGAATAAACGCTCGCAATTAATTCGGAATGACTCTGTACTAAATTACAAATATCTCTCGTCAATTTAACGCAGCCTCAGCATCCGTTTCCAAACGCCCATCGCCAATTTTTAATAGTATGTCAGCATAGTTTCCAGCATTGATATCATTATACAAATGCACTCTCATATTCGTAGTTAAACTGAATTTTGTCACCTTGTTCCATAAAATAGACGACAGGCATGTTTAATTTCATCTGCAGGTGTGCCTTTGAATGACAGGTAAAGTTTGGCGAAAGTCACCAGCCAGTAAAACCACCATTCCTCCCATTACATCGGTATTGCTGCGCAAATCCTGGAGCGTTCGATTTAGTGCTTCTACAGCTTTTTATACGACATTGTACTTTCGTCCCACACTAAAAGTTTGCATTGTCGTAGCATTATACCTCATGCACTATTCTTGTTAAAGTTGCAGATCGGCGATTCTTCCTGGCTAGATTTAGAGGAGTTTTAAACAGAATGTGTAGTGCGGCCTCGCTTAGCAGCGTGGCGGCTATACCGGACGAAGCTACGGCCACAACAATTTTTATCTTTCCGTACTTGCGCTAATAATAAATTTAACAAAAATGTCTTCCCAGTTCCTCCAGGGGCATCTAAAAAGTGCACCATTTCCAGATTCAATTTGTCCTAATACTTTGTCAAAAACTCGTTTTTGTTCGGGAAGCAAGCAGGGTACAAATTCGGCTACATGCTGTTGCAAAGCTGGTATATCGTAGTTTGTTTCACGTATAATTTCATCACTTAGTTCATTTTCGGTTGTTCGCTGAGGGCTTATCATTCCAAAATCGCTTAATTTTGCCTACCATTGCCATTACTTTATCTTCAATTTTTCCAGTGCTTCATTATAAATGTGTTCATTGTATGTCATGTTCGCGTGTGTGTCTGCTGTAACCTTCGCAAAATATCTTCCGCCATTTACTCTTTATATTTGTCCCACAATTTATGTGCATTAGATAGCCTGCAAGATGATATGAGAGTTGCATAAAGATTCCTAATTTTGGCTGGTGACTGGCACTGCACAGCTTCCTCCATTGTTTCATCCCAGTGATTATCGTTTTCTAAAAGATGCAGAGCTTCACATGCTTCTCTATAAGTTGCGCATTCCTGACCGTTGACAGTTTTAAGGTCTTTATATCCTGTAGGACCCGAACATGGTGCAGCAGCAATCGTAAACAGAAACATTCAAAATTAGTTACGTGGACGGTATACACACGACCAAGGGCATCTAATGACTTTACACCGGGCCAATTTGCAACAGGCGCGCTTGAATATGGCGTTTCCACCTTCCTAGATGTGTTCCAAGTATAATAGCGGGGGACCTCAGAATATAACAACGTTTTTGCAAAGGGTCGGTTTGACAAAGTTGAGAGAAGGCTGTTAGTGTAGTTTTTGGCGGTGATGCAATTCTATCTTAGAAATTTCTTTCGGTGAAATATACACGCTCTCCATTTTCTAGTGGCAAAGAAAGGTGAGAACTGTTGGGTGCCTTTCCGGTAAAAGGAAGCCAAGGAGACGCCACGCTGCCTCGTTACTGCTGACATAACGCCCTGCTTGAAAGGTCTGTACTTCATTAACGGATTTGCCTCACCTTCACTCCTGAGATTAAATATTGCTTGGTCGCTTCCTTTATTTATGTACTTACAGATATACTTGATTGCGTGGACAGAGCTACATGCTTCTACATTAATGTGGGCATTAAACATTTTACATAGAATGGGCGAATACGGGACAATCCAGCTGTTATCTAAGGTTTCGAACGCTCCAGAGCGAGATTTGATTGTAACTTTCCTGCCACCATCTTCGGGAGCTCTGCGTCTGTATAAAAGGTAGCCATTGTCATTGTGCACTGTTTCTTTTAATAGCTGTTTAGGAATTTTGTACATTTTCCTTCTTTCATACATGGCGATATTGAATTTCGTGCTCCACATGGACCGTGAATCATATTTCGACGATGGTATCATACAATTCTTTATCTTGCTCAGGATCCGGAATCTCAGCGCTTATTATGTCGTCTATTTGGCTGGGCCGCAACTTCTTTAAGCCATATTAGAATGTGGGCATGCGGTGATCCTCTTTTGCCATTCAATTGAATACATGAAGCACTGCACCTCCGAAAATTTCCTTTGTTAATTACATACATTAATTTTTGTACTTTTAATCTAAATACTCAGCAACTAAATCGTGTCTGTCAGTACTTTTTTGGCCCGGCATTAGCTCCTCGGTTATTTCTTTCCATGTGGGATTGCAAGCAAAAGTAACAAAAAGATCAGGTCTTCCGTAAGTTCGTACATAGGCGAATGCGTCTTGTGTATACTCATGTAGGTAGCGGGGACTGTTAACGAATGATGAGGGCAGAATTACCATTTTACCTAAATCTCTGGGGTTTACATTGGCGTCGCTAGAAACTGCATCTTGTAAATGTATATAATTCTCAACGCGCAGCTTTTTGATTTAAAGATATATAACGAGACGTTCACTTTCTACCTTCACATACATGTCTACCAAAAATAGATGAAATAATTGACTACACCGGGCTAAGAGGTTAAAATCATTTTCTCGCAACATCATATGATACGCATAAAATCCATACATGATACTTTTTGTTCGGAGTAGGCTCCTTTGTGACCAGGTTAATGAGTGAATTTGAAATGATAACCTCTTGTCCTTGCAATAAATCAATGGGTATTGCAGAGCGTCATAAAACTTGTGTGTATCGGCTACCCGTTGCAACGTATCATCACGTGCTCGCAAGACAATGTCTCGTGAAGAAAATTGATCATCACTAATTAAGGCTGCTATTTCGTTTATCAAAGGTGCATTGTAGCGCCTTTCATGCTCTCCTCGAGGGTTCCGATCTGCGTGAATGACGACTTTATAATCCTCTTCAGGTAGGTTTTCTAAAGCAGTTTTAAATGTTTTGACTAAAATGTTACGTTCATGCAAGAATCTTTGAATTTTAAACACTGTGTCTCTCTCAACTCCTGGATAAATTGGCAGCAACGGTCTACCTCAATTTCTTCGTCACCTATAAAATATACTTGTAAAATTTATGCTGTTCGTTTTCAGCTGGAAAAGTGAACAGAAAAAGTGATAAATTTGCCCTTGCACCGTAAATGTAGGCGAAAATCCCGGCATTATTATTTCCCGGTCAACTCCGAAGGACGTCATTTGAAAGCATGAGTTATATTTCCGGATCCTGTTTAAAAGCGCCGTGACTCATTAGCATCATATAAAAGAGAGTTTTCAAAGGTTCTTCTGGTTCCCAAGTAACGGAAGAGACACTTTGCCATTGGAACAGCACATGCCTGCGGTCTCATCTTTCCATTTAAAGCGCTGCAAAATCGACACGCCTTGTCCATCAGTCCGATAACAACTAACCTGTGATTTTATAATCAATCAACGGATCATAATTGAATGCTGCATCATTAAAACCGACCAATTGTTTCTTTGAAAATTTTGTCGACGTTCAGCTTGGAGCTGTGCATTTGCATCTCTTCGCGCCTGTGTCTGTTCTGGTGTTTCAGATGCCCTTATAGTAGATTGACGTTCAGCTTGCTCAATGAGTCTGTGTTGAGTTTCATCAGGTGTTTCCGCGGCTCTTAAGGCGGCCTGATGTTCCGCTTGTTCGAATAGCCTTTGCTGACTTTGAGCAGGTGTTTCAGTAGCTCTTAAAGCAGCTTGACGCCTGCCTGTTCACGACGCCTTTGCTGAATTTGAGCAGGTGTTTCAGTAGCTCTTAAAGCAGCCTGACGCTCTGTCTGTTCAAGACGCCTTTGCTGACTTTGAGCAGGTGTTTCAGTAGCTCTTAAAGCAGCCTGACGCTCTGTCTGTTCAAGACGCCTTTGCTGACTTTGAGCAGGTGTTTCAGTAGCTCTTAAAGCAGCCTGACGCTCTGTCTGTTCAAGACGCCTTTGCTGACGTTGAGAAGGTGTCTCAGATGCTCTAAAGTAGCCTGACGCTCTGCTTGTTCTTGCCTTCTCAGTTCAGCATCTTCTAAAGATTCTAGCGATCGAGCTAATCTTTTCGCTTGTCTTTGAGAAGATACTCTTGAAAGGCTGGACTTACGTTTGCGAAGCATTATGAAGTAAGAAAAACCTATTTATAAAAAACGTTAAAATACCTAAAGGAATTAAATTTCCTTTTAAATATTTTTAAAGCAAGTCCAAATATCTAAAAGGAATAAATATTCCTTTTAAATATTTTAAAATCAAAACAACAAAACCAATTCAAGACACAACACGAATCCGAAAACGATAGCCAAAAAAATCGAATCAACTTAAACCAAATCACAAAACAAATCGCAGAAAACCGAAATCGAAAGCAGTAGTCAATATAAATATAACCAACGAAAAGAAGTAAGTGTATAGGTACCGTATACACTATCTATACTATTAATATTCCTTTGAAATATTGTTAAACAACCTAAAACAACGAAAACCAATTCACGATTCTAAATAAACAAAATCCAAAATCAAAGCCAGAGTCTAAATATGTATAGGAATACCATCCAAATCAACTAAACCGATCCAAGAAAATACACAAATCCGAAAATGAAAGCCAATATAAATCCATTCAACCTTAACCAAATCACAAAGCAAATAACAAACAACCGAAATCGAAAGCAGGTAGTCGAATAAGCTACGAAATAGAAACAATTTAAGCGTATAGGTACCGTATGCACTATAAGTTGACGCGCGGCTCAACGGCGGGAGTAGTACATGTCAGAAAACATTTCGTTACCGCGTTTTAAAACCTAGTAACGACATCTAGCGGAATCAATTTAAACTATGTATACGTTAGTTAATAAGAACTCTCAAAAATATTTTTTCTTATAATTTTGCACAATTTTCTTATTGTAATACCGATTCATTCATAACCACATATAAGAACTGTATTCATTTCCGTTCAATAAATATTACTAAGGCTTATTAATAAGGCTTACTAAGAACTGTTTCTACCATTGTTAAGTAATAGTTAAGGGTGAAAGCGTGACAGGTGGTGATAGTATTTCTGATCCATACTTATAATCACGCCTGTAACCCTTGCGGGTAGGCAGAGCATCAACGGATTACTTAATATCGTCTGCGAGGTTATCGCCTATTCTGTGAATTACGATGCATCAAAACGTTTGAAGAAAATCAGCTGGTGAATTTTATGTTTTTATCGCCTCTTCCCGGTCCTGCGGGAAAATACAGATCCATACATTTTTATCTTAATTTTGGTAAAAAGACATAATAATCCAGATATTCTGACCTTCTGTGTTCGTCCATCGTACCGTCGTCCTTGTAGAATCACGGTGGCGCCACCTAGCTGAATTTAATTTTGCAACATATTCGATTTTCCCACGGAATTATATGTTTTTCCGCTGAAAAAGTAGCCTATGTCACTCTACAGCCACCGAACTATCCCCATACAAATAATCATGCCATGCCGATGCTCTGTTGCGACGTGAAAGAAGGACAAACTTGCAACATATTCGATTTTCCCACGGAATGAGATGTTTTCCGCGGAAAAAGTAGCCTATGTCACTCTACAGCCACCGAACTATCCCCATACAAAAATCATGCAATACCGACGCTCTGTTGCGACGTGAAAGAAGGAAAACAAACAAACAAACAAACACACTTTCGCATTTATAATATTAGTATGGATGTACGTCTGCATTTCTATTGTTTAAGCAGAACTTAATCTAATTTGTTAGGATAATTAGTAGCTACTTTATTACTATCGCATTTTGTTAAGTGAACTATTACTTTTGATTTTTGACCTTGCTTTTTTTAGTTTAAAATTAAATGTAAATCTTAAGAGGGATACCTAAGCTGTTTTTCTTAATATTATAATAATAAAACGTAATGAGGTGTGAATGTTTTATTTCTTTCATTTCAAGAGCCATAGCGTTTTTCCTGATACAGAACTGTCAATCATTTTTTGCGGGGGGAAATTTGCGCACAAAAAATCAAACGTCTGTCGCTAGGAAACTCAAACATAACAATTAAAGCAATATACTCGTACTAACAATTTCACAAACACATAGATATATTATATTATATATTATAATTATATATTATAACACTATTGCTCGGTGACAGCGACAACTCGGATACGGACTCGGATCAGTCGCTGGACCGATCCGCATATTGTAAGAGGGCGAGCGACCTGTGTTGGTAAACAAATCCGAAACAACACGCCCGTTATTGTAGTTATTTTTAAGTTAAAGAAAGTAAATAGCAATAATATGATTAAAAATTACTTATACAGGGTTATTTTTCAATAACACGCCAAATTTGCCGAGAAGGTTCAGAATAAGTAATATAGGCAAATGGTGAAGAAAAATTAATTTAAAAAAAACTCAAATATTCTGTCCTTTTATCTTTTAAATTAAAAATGAAATTTTAACTGACTTTACTGCGCTACTTTTTCAATTTGGGATTATTTCAAATAAAAGTAGAAGCCTTATTTACTCGTATTTTCAAAACCTGCAGTAACGGTAGGTTTACATATTTATTTGTTATATATTTGAACTTAAGTTTGAAATTTGGCTACTCTTTGAAAAATAACCCTGTATATAAAAAGTAACGCCATCTTTTTTGTAAATTTAACATAGCAGATCTCTTTTTCCAGCAAAAACACGGAATAATTCGTCATTTTCTAGGACACCGATTCAGCAGCGCAACTAGGTGCAGATTTAGTCTAGTGAGCAGTGCGGCTGCAACTAGTTTTATTGTACACACAGGACCGCGTGGACTTGTTCTTTGACAGAGGGGAACGCCTGCGAATGGCTACTCCCCTCCGGTCTGTCGGTGGCGCGTGTTGCTCTATGGAAACTCTCTATCGAATAAACGGTCATCTGGTCGTCACAAAGAATATATAAATCACTACATCAACAACCGTTTCCCTGCCCGAAGAAGAAACGGAGAAAAGAACTAGTCGAGTGAGGCGACACAAAATGTAAGAATTTAATTTCTATATTATCAGCAGTTTAGGAACTAAAAGTACATTTCTCGATGGTGATAACGATATTCAGAAAACTTGAGAGCTCAAAACCAAAATTTTCAGAATTGTGATTTAACGATACACCGAATACTTGTTTAGAAATTGGAAAATAGATATAATGGGTTGTTTAATGCTTCGGTAGCGTTTTATATTTTTGCTTACCTTGTGAATGGTAGTCATAGGATAGATTGAGCAACCGAGAAATAAAATATAAACCACATAAATATTTTTATTATTACAGCAGAATCAATATGAGATAATCACAATGTTCATTATTAGGTATTAGATATCTTCTAACAAAAAATCATGTTTCTATGATTTCCATTATACTTGTGTAGCAGCCAGCCATAAGGCATGCCATACCAATTAGTATGATAAAAATGTCACGTATTAATTTATAATGGCACAACCCATAGCGATCAGGATACCATAAGCACAGATCCATTAAGCCCGGAAAGATCATTGCCAGCAGAGATAGGCAAAACGCTCCAAACAAAGAAATAAATGGTCCCAGGTGAGGTACAGCGACTGCAAGTAGCCCTGTAAAAATATATGTTTATATCAATTCGAGTATAGTACTTCCGGTACAGAAATGACAACAAGCATTTTCTCATTATATTATAAAATAAATATTTTAATAAATTCTTCACTGATCACTAATTGATTCTCAATTTTACTACTCGATTTAATCCATTGGATGTCGTAAGGCAATAGAAGGAAACAAACTAGGAGAAGAGCGGCAGCGTCTTTCTAGAAAATAAAAAAAACTGCGGTTGCCAACCGGCGTGCCGGGAGTGCAACTTTGGAAAAATCATCCTTATGAGGCCCTTATACAGGGAGGCCTACGTTCAGCGGTGGACTTTGATAGGCTGTGTGCTGAAAGCTATAGTTATTATCAAACATTCCACAAACACAGAAGCTGTCACTGCCTATGACTTTGGTTTTATCGGCCATTGTATTACGGATCGCCAAATGGATACAAATGGATCGGTGTTTACGGGCCACAGCATCCACTTACGATCAGGTGGAATGTGTACTCGTTTGTTACCATTATTTATAAAAAAGGTGGAAATACTGGTATCGATAAACCATCGGCCGTTGGTCTCCTCTGCCGGTGGCTTCCGTTTGGTTGGGTTTTATTTATTCATTTAATTATATTTAATTTTATTTATTCATTTTATTATGTTTAACTTTATTTATTAATTTCATTATAATTAATTTTAATTATATCTTATTTATGCTTATTATAAGTGTACAGTTTTGTAAGTGTTTATGAACTCTAATCAGACGAGAACCGCATTGCAGCCACGTCGACCAGCCTTAACGGTGATTAGCCATCTGCCTACGTCCAGTATACGAGAGTGTGCGCTAGCACAACAACGAGTTTACATGCATTCCGTAGCAAGGTGGTGAAACAGTGCTAAGACGTTACTGAGAATTTGTTACAGAAAAACCTAATATCTGATTTTGGACCGATGCGGGACTACATGATTAGCAGTCGCCCTTACGAATACCTGAGCAATGTGACCACGAAATACTATACACACATTGCCACTATTCTTTAAAAAATATTCTACGCAAGAAATCACATAGAATGGACGGCAAATAATAAGTGACAATTGCATTAAAAATATCACATTAAAAATATTTATAGTAACATAAGCCAACTTTTCATTCATAGTTAATTCTCCATTGTAAATATGAGGTTGTGCCATTTGAAAAAATAAAAAAATAGTTTGGAAAATACAAAAGTGCACGCCTCATCAGCGTTTTATTTAATTTTCATGAAAAAAATAAATTGTATGCCTGACTTTTAAAATATATTATTTACGTGTATTAAAGTAAGCGCTAAATTTAGTTTAGAAAAATAAATCGATTATACAAAGTATAAAATCGATATAAACTGTATGGTACATTTGTCCTATGTCTATCAAATGCTAAACAAAATTATGACAGCGCCTTTAAATTTTTATTAGCAATAAAACTTATAAAAGTTGAAAATAATTTTAATAACAAACTAAGCATACTAGGCTATTGATATGAACCAGTTGATGTAATTCTGAAGCTAATAAAAAAAAACCCGATCTCGATACGTCAATTTTTTTGGGAGTTATCGTGACCACATACAAAATCAACATCCGGACGTTCACGTAAAATTTTTTTTAAACCATTTCTTTCAAAGTATCAATATAAAATGATTTTTTAGAAAATATAAGATGGATTAATTAGTGTTTTCTTGATATACAGCTACTCATATTATCGCAAAAGTGCAATATGATTATGATAGAGCCAATTTAAGAACACAAAATTGCTTGACCTTGACGTGTAGAGTAGAACACACCTATAACGCTTCGCGTTATGAGGCGTGCAATAACCTTTTGTGCACTAAGTGTCTGAGTAGATATTAAAGGTATAAGAGGATCAGATAATAATTACGTGCGTGAGGAATACCACTTTAGTCCTAGGAAATATTACATTACCTACAATATGTACATGCCATCAGATAGGCTGTTAGATCCTTTGTCACTTTTAAATGACAAAATAAATGTGGAGAGATAAATGTTACTTTGAAGACTATGTTAATAATTTACACGTATTCAATTGTTACAGGGTATAAGGACAAGCGCCACACGCAGTGCGTAATCAGGCAAGCAGCGTCTTTTCTCCGGAATCCTTTTCTGAAGTTTTCGCCACACCATACTGTACGCGACGTAGTTCTGCAGCGGGAAGGTCAAGAAAATTGCCAATGCAAATATTATTTTTGCTGCTTGCGCCTTCCTGAAATAACATTGTGTATATGTTGCACTATTAAAACATAATATTTTGTTGTTTATTATGAACCAGATAACAAGCCATCACACATAATAATGAATTGAAAGTATAGATGAAATTGTTTAAGTTCAATCGCTATTAGGTACCAAGTATATATCAGAACTAAGAAAAATTATTTTGGAATTTAATAAAAAAAGACGCATATTGATCAAACAATAGTGCTGTAGTCCTGTTTGAACGGCCCGCAGTAGCTTGGCTACGTATAAATTATATAACTATACGCATTAGCGTCAAACACGTAGTTGACCACTTACTCCTAGTTTAAATGTGTAGTAAATATCCAAAACATGTATTTACATCTGAAAACGCTGGTGATTAATTTTTATGAACTGGCGCTAGTAACTACCGCATAGCGTTCAGATCAGACCATGGGCAATGGGCTAACGTGCGAGTAGTGTGGGGGCGAAGAAGACGTGATGAGGGGAATACGTATCGCGCTTGCGGAAGGACCAAATTGAGCACAACAAGGCAACATACTCTCGCACTTTGACAAAAACTGCTTATCGTTACCGATAGAACCTATCAAAAGTCCACTGCAGATAATAGGCCTAACCCATAGATTGCCTCAAAGGGGAGATATTTGTCGTAGTTGCCACGTTGGGCAGGCGGTTTGGTAAGCGCAGTTTCTTTTCTAGGTATTATTAGTAGGACGTTGTTGTCCATCTTCTGGTTTTGTACACTTTATCCACTCTTGCGACACGCACAGGACGATGTGGGTTAGTGGATATTCTTAGACCACGGTGCTTACCATGGATTATGTGTTATAATTGCTCATTTTGTGTTGCCAAAAATGCTTACAAAATAAAAATGTATGCATGGTAGAAGCACCACAGCGTTTATTTAATGCAGGGAAACTAGTTAAGCATCAAATACTCAATTTCGTTCCTTGGGCAACGTATATTTAGTAGGTCCTTTGGAAGATTTTGTTCTATTCCAAACAATCTCGAAAAAATAACATGTGTATGTAAGAGACCTTACTTCTGTAAAAGTCCTGGGGCTAGTAATCATACTACGCTTCTCTATTTTAGTTTTGTTTACGTTTTGTTTTTTAGGCAATGTTTATTCGTGTAGAATTAGGCCGTCTAGTCAAATTGAAAATTTAATAAAACAGCGTTTAAATGATAGTATACTTACTTTTCTTCTTGTGGTAAATTCAATGTAATTGTCGCTTCAATAGTATCCCCATATTTGAGATAACCAAAAACACCGATAATAATGTAAAGCGTTATTATAATAGCCATGCCCAAGTTAAAAAGTCCGAAAAATCCTACGAAACGCTTTGGTTCCTCCATGTTATATTCTAAAGCAAGGACCTGAAAATATGTATCATGAAACTTAAATACTACTTGTAGTCTCAGCTGCAACACGTCTCGCCCCATATGAGGATAATGCTGGAAAATTACAATGGGCTTAATTATGAAATTGAAATATAACATAATTTATATATGCTACGAACCACTCCAACGGCTTCAAGAGCAAACAATGCTGTTCCTATAAATAAAGGCACTGCATTTAAGTGTTTTATTTTTAGTTTTTCCGTTTCTAAAATCAAATCGTCCTCTATTAAGTAAAAGAACACTAATATCAATCCAAAAATTGTTAAAATATTCGAAATCGTAGAAAGTGGAGTCATCAGCTTCAGGTCTTTCATCAAATTTATTATGATCAGTGGTGCAAGTACAATGCAAATGTGCGTCCGTAATGATAATTCATAGCCATGAAAGTCTAAAACCTGTGAACAAAAGATCAAGATAAGCGACACACGAGCACAATAACAGTATATGAGGATTAGACTAAATAACATTTGTAATTATAGATTTAGTGTATAGGAATTGGATGGTTTACTAGGTTACTATTGTAAACTTTGGAGCCCTAAGTTTCGCTCAATCACTTATTCAATATGAGCTGTATTAAAGTTATGTCTCGCCGCATGCATTTTGACATCTGTCAGTTGCTCGTATGCTGTCATATACATATTCATTAATTTCACGTCCAACAGCGATTAAGAGTGTCATCGTAGAATTTTTCAGTTCTTTAGCCACCGGTCTTATAGTTTTTATCACCGGTCGTATGGAGAGTTCACGAGCTTATCATTCATATCGTCCACTGTATTTTAATTATTTAGGCACGTAAAACAGTTTTGTAATTTAAGCTGAAAGTTTTGCGGGTTTTGGATTAGAGCACGAAAGGGGACGGAGCTGGACGGGACTTCATTAAACGTGACCTATAAAGTCAAACTCATTTTTCGTCGAAACGTCAGGGACTAGGTCCACTTTCAGAGGGACCGCTTCTGAAAAAAATAGTTCATCAAAAAATCATCTCTACTTCTCCATAAGTCAGCCAGCAGTTGACCCCTTGAGTTCCGTTACCCTATTCCAAATTTCTTTAATTTCAGCTCACCGTCCTTGCTTGGGCCTAGCGTTGCATTGAAGTCTACCAACAACACCGTTTAGAGGGTTTTAGAGGAAGGAACGCATGGCACTATAGATAACCTAATACGTCTCCTCCACCACTCTTCGGGATGTACTGAGGATGGTGCGCTAGCCTGTGTGATCTTCAACGAATACCGATTGGTGATTCTGAGTTTAAAGTACGCAACCAGTAGACACACTCTCAATCCTCACAATGTTGTTAACGGGAGAGTTGTGAACGATAAATCCGGCACCTGTTTGGACCAGATGGTCGCCCTCCCGTTGATAAAACAAGTTGCCGGATTAGAGGATTACATTGACTTTCCCCTCTCTTCGGACATCATATAATCCTATAATATCTCAGAGCAACTTTCTCCTTTTTCAGCTCCAGGAGTTTCGTCAGTTATCAGGTGCATGCGTTAAATGTTGTCAAATCGAGTTGTCGAAGGTGGCACTGGTAATCAAACCTCCAAAAGGAACCGGAGATTTTAGCGTTGCCCTGTAGTTACCAAGGTCGCCACCGTAGCCAGGAATAGCGGGGCAGGGGACTGTGGGCGATTTCTTTATATCGTTACTCATATTTGTAATAGTTACCACGTTTTGCAGGCGGGTTGGAAAGCGTAGTTTTATTTTCTAGGTATTGTTAGGAAGATGCTGTTGCCAATCTACTGGTCTGTTTCACTTTATCACCTCTTACGATACTCACGGGCCGATATCAGGTGGTGGATATTCTTACATCGCCATTATAGTATTATAGTAGTAAAGTAATTTATCTTACTTGCTTAATGTTTTCGGCGACGAACACAAAATAAATAACACATATTCCTAGCTGCCACATCACGAGCACAATGTTTACGAAATAGTATAGCGAATTGGCAGACCAACGTAGGCTTTTTGGCCCATCCCGCAATGCAAACAACATGGACTTTGGATACGCTATATAACCTCGTCGCCATCGTTTGCATAGCTCGTACTGCGCTGCAATCTACATACATATATTTTGTGTTAAACTATAGCATAGGAAGAAAAAATAATTAAATTGTTTAAAATATATAAAGACTAAGTTCAACTATCGTTGGATCTAGTTAACATTTTCAGATCACTACCATGTAAAGTATGCTCAATCGGTAAATAAAAATCTACCAAATCGGCTAACTAACCTCGGAGATATTGTGTTTGTTGTTAAAGTCAAACAAAAGCGGAATTAATTCCTTAACATTTATTTTATGGATGAATTGGTAAAGATAAAATATTATATTCTATGATTGTTAACTTCTTTTGGTAAATTACGCACCAGTAGTTGTATGCAGTACGTAGCGAAAGCACCGACAACTAAAAGCCCAATTATGCTTGCGATTATGCCCACGCGATAGACAGCCGATGGCATTGCCAGCACACCAGCTCCAATACTACCTTTTAGCAAATGGATCATCGTCTCTGAGTATCTAGGGAAGGAAACATATAA
Organism: Parnassius orleans; assembly: GCA_029286625.1. NCBI lineage: Eukaryota > Metazoa > Arthropoda > Insecta > Lepidoptera > Papilionidae > Parnassius > Parnassius orleans. The sequence continues at coordinate 864,166 of JAGSMP010000022.1, read as the reverse complement.
AAGTAGTATAAGCATGAGTTTGATTTCTTTGAATATAGGGAAATATAATACCAGCAAGTAACATTATTAGTGAAGATTCTTCCGTCCCTAAAAACGGCAGCATGGTCTAGTCTAGTTATACAATGTTTTTTTTTTGTGCGGGATCAGTTTAAGCTGTTAGACTGGGTACTGGCTTCTATAGTATGCGAGCAGCTTAACGACGATTCTCACTGGCTAACAAAAATCATTTTTGTTAGCCATTGAGAATCGTACACAAATTTACCACGCGCTCGACGGAAAGTAAAACATCATGAAGTAACCAAGTCCGTACCAATTCAGATAGCACGGTGAATTCTCTTCTCAAAGATTCTCTCAGTGTATAGCAGTAATTATAGATCTGTGCTCAGCTGTAGGACGTATGTAGGTTTTTAGTTTTACTGAATCAGCTTTAATTTAAAGCAGCACGTGACACGTATTGGTAAAGTAGTAATAACACTTCACATCATCCAGTGCTTATAAAAAAGTGACTAAGGTTAAAGAGCGGAGCAGACCCGGTTCGTATACAATACGTGTACGTGCCTTGTGCATTGCAGCACTTGTTGTAGTGGATAAAACTGTACGGAAGAATTCATACTGCCTGCGTTACGCGTGCAGCTCGTGTAGTTATTCTGCTCCGCATTTTATTTATATATCCGAAGAGATACAGCCATTTCAGAAATAGGTCTAGAAATTTAGAACGGCAGCAATGACGAGAGCAGATTTAAGGCGCGAGAAGGGTGTTAAGCGTGACCTCGTTCGTGTCAAAAATTTACAAAAATTGTACAGATGATATTAATAAATACTGAAAGAAAATTGCTCTTCTAATTAAGGAAAATTTGTATCTGTGTCAATGGACTGTTTAAAACTGATATCCTTTAGTTATTGTTCTGAGAATAATAATGACGTAACTTGCGGAAATAGTGAAAGATTAATGAAATAAATTAGTGTAAAGGAAATATCATAACTTCCGGCAGAACTGTATTAATCATAGAGAAATAACACACATATAAGACACACACATATACTAGCGATCCGCCCCGGTTTCGCACGGGTGATTTCTGGATTTCGACAACAGCGCCACCTACCGGGTCCAAATGTGAATCTAAAACATCTAGGTACCCATTCAAACACACACCTGATGCTGATAGTATGTGAGTGCTGTAGTTCATAGACACTCTACATCTATTTTAGATTAAGAATCAAGATGCAGATACATTCTCACCTCTGAGAAATAAGACTAGTAACCAGTAAACATGGTCGCGGATTTAAAAGACATTACTTATTAGACTTTACTTACTCGTAGTTAAATATATACATAACTTTACTTACGTTGTTGGTTTTTCCACTTTTCGATGTCGATGGGGTTCGAAATCTTCTTCATCGGCTACAACATTTAATTAAATTAAAAGACATGCACATTTTTAATAAATGAAATCTCAAAAACTTACTTCCAGTGATTGTTTCGACGACACCTGACATAAACTCGTATATAAACATTTTTCTTCGATTTCTGTTTACTACAGGACAAAAGATCAATAAACAAAATATAAATTAATTGACTGGAATTTGTAAATTCGTGTCTCATAAACCTAGTAAGTCGTTAAAATTCATCGTTATGAATAAAATTAAAATAAACTTTATTCTATGTTGTCACTGTCAAGAATAATAATTGTGATAGTTGGTAATAGTGTTCTGTTCATAGATTAATATAAATATATTTGAGAGTTCTGTTGTTCTGTGCACTGTGAACATGACATTCTATGATGACATTGCACAGAGACTGGCCGCCGTGACCCGTGACCGAAATTCGGTGTGGAAGACATTATTATTATCACAAGTTAAAGGTAACAACTAGGATTTCTTTTAAATCATTAAAAACTTTATCTCCTATTTTGCTACCGTTACTAAGTTAATTACTGCGTAAAATATAAATTATTAGTCATGTAAAAAAGTCGTGAAACATAAAATCGAATGCTTTAAAATTAAAAGCATTCTGATTTCGATCCTTACAGCTATGAATGAAATTGTCAATAGCAAGTTTATTGCAGTATTTTTTCTCTTGACTGCTGCTGCAAGGAAAATATTGTCGAGAACAACTATTACTGGGTGGTAAAACTCCTTTTCCGCCTAAGGCGCAAATTATACAGAAGCGGCATAAGGCGAAGGCACGGTACAGGCACGGCACAGGCGCGGCGCAAGAGTGGAATGAAAAAAGTTTGAAGCTGCACCATGCCTGCGCCGCGCCGCGCCTGTGCCGTGCCTTCGCCTTATGCCGCTTCTGTATAATTTGCGCCTTACTTGTATCTGCTGCCAAATAGCAGTGCGTGTACTACCGTATTCCGGACTAAAAGCTATAGAGAGCTAGTAAAATTACTGATTGTCAGTCATTCTATCTTAGTCCTCAGAGGTGACAACTTATCTGTAGCCCTTTTCGTTTGAAGTTGTTTCCAGGTGTCCATGGACTGCAGTAACCACCAATCATCAGGACTGTAAGTTCAGTTGTCACGTGTTTTAAAAAACAACTACATGACGTTAATCAAAAATATAACAAAATAATATCTTCTCTATATATAAAAATCAAATGCAGTCCATTAGTCTCGCAAAAACTCAAAAATAGCTGGACCGATCTTGATGAAATTTTTTGTATGTGTTTGAGTGGGTGGACGATCTAAACGATTCACAATTGAACCCGGTAGGTGGCGCTGTTGTCAAGATCCAGAAATCACCCTTGCGATGTGGGGGCGGGTCGATAGATATAATATTTAAACAAAGAAAATGTACCGACGTACCACACCTTTTTTTATAGGATAAGGGTGAAAAACGAGCACACAGTCCACCTGATGGTGGACATTTATCTACATTTATCCTCGATTACGAATCAAAATGCAGATGCGTTGTCACCCTTGAGGACTAAGATGGAATGTCTCGTTTCCAGTAAAAAGGATCTCCGGTTCTCCAAACTCACCATACGAAACAAAGCAGTGTTAATCTGCTATTTTACGCTGGTAGTCTGTGAGAGCGTGGTCCTTCCCCGGTCGGGCCGACTCATTCGTATTACAACTATACTACTAATATAGCTGCAGCATCGCTCTACCACGTCCAAAACCTATACAATACGCAATTACACATACACACATCAACAGAATCTCGGGGTACCTTAATCCTAAATTATTTTCGACTTTATAGTTTAAAATCTTTTTAGTTTCCTTAAAGAGTTTATATACAGATTGAAACCTCTTTTACTCTATTTTCAAAATTTTAAAATGTAAATAAAAAATAACGAAAGAAGGTAGTAGGCCTGTCATTGTCCCACACAGAATCCAAATGGGACGGGAATTTCTACTCATGCACGATAATGCTCTTTCCCACACGGCGCGGCTGCGAGACCACGATATTCAAGTTTTGGATTGGCCTGCACAGTCGCCCGACTTAAATCCTATCGAGCATGCCTGGGACACGTTACAACGAAACGCTTTGAGAGATTTCCCGCCAAATTTGACGACGGAACAACAACTTTACGAACACTTTAATTTGAAGTATGAACAATCGATGTCGATGTGTAATTAATGTAAGAGGTGGGAACACTGATTATTAATAATTCGCTTTTATAAGATTTTTTCAATATTAATTGAAATTTATAGTTTTACAAGATGAAATGAAGTTTTTATCATAGGTACTAATTTTCTACGGCGATTAATAAAATTACATTTTTATTTAAAACATAAAAATTACGAATTTTTTTTATTAAAGACCTTAAAATAACCTATCATTCTTCCATTTACTATATCAGAAAATTCTTCATAGATTTTTAGATATTTGATGAAATATAAAATATCCCTAGATTCTATTAATATGTATAAGTTAGTTAAGCCACTATTATTTATTCTGTCGTTAAGCTAAAGAGAATTTAGTGATTATGATATGTATAAATTAGGTATATTTGATTGCAAAAATTAACTTTATTGATGGACGTAGATTTAAAATGTATTATTACTGGTTTTGGTTTGTGGATTGTGCGTTAAGAAATTTTTGTTCAAAATATGGCCGCGTGTGAATCACCCAGAATCACTTAAAACAGACAAAAGACGATAAAAAGGAGGACCACTCAAACAAGTAAAAGGAACGCTTACCTAAATGGTATAAGTAGAGTTTACATAAATGTATTCAGGTCGGAATCATGAGGGACGCGCATGCGGTGTAACGGGCGTCTTGCCACGTTCGACTGCAGTGCCTTCGTCGACGGCTCCAACGTTACCAGCCCTCAGTTGATTCAGGCCTCTGTAAAATAAAAACGATATTTTCGCCGCGCTGTGCGTGTTCAAAATGACGTAAGAATTACGCAACGATGACTCTGTTTCATCTTTAAGGATTTTCATAAAAGTGGACGCGTATCTAACAAATTCATGAATCAAAAAGTGTGAATGAGCTTTTAAATTTATCAGTTTTATAATTATTAAAATAGCGTACAATACTATTAAAATTGTAAGGTAAGTACAATTTCACTATAGTCGTTGCTCCATTACTTAGGTTAGGTTTGTAATAATACCAAAATAAAACTGCAAAAGGTAATCACGTTTCCTTTGCTTGAAAAAGGATTTGACTTGTGATGGGTTATAATGATAATGATTATCACTTATAAAAAAGTTTTAAATCTATAAGTTGACTTTCCTAAAAAATATTAGGCAACTAACTTAATTTATTTTATTTCTGTACACTTTTATGAATAGATAAAAATAGTCCTTATCACTTTCATGTTTTTACTACTATATATAACTAATAAATTTTTTAAGTTATGAGGTGGCCAAAGTTAAATTTCATTAGATTATAGGCGTAGTGCGCGTGCATGAGCGTGTGCGTATGAGTGTGCCTGTGCGAGTGTGTGTGCGTGTGCGTGGGCACGCGTGTTTGAGGTAAGTATAATTTCTGTAACATTAATTATACTGTTACGAGTTTGGGGTTCGAGACAATTAAAAACTGCCGAGTGAATTACAAAATTGACACTTTAATTACACAACACTATAGTTCGGCCGTTCAGAGAATGCGTTCCTGACACGTCGCGATTGAACTGACGGCGTAACTTTGTAATGGCGTTACGATAAAATATTTTTGCTGGTTGTTTACCGTTTTAACAATTGATGAGCATTAAAACTACATTATTATATCAATAATCAATGAATATTATAATTTTGTGCCAAACTGAGTGTCAAATAACTTGGTAAACAATATTTTTCTAAATCTATACTGCGCTATTACAAGGTTATGTCAGCGCTTTATATTTGTAGTGCTGTGCTAACAATAACAGGCAATAACAGTATCGTTATACTTTATAAAATAATACGTTTTGTTTTTCTTTTAAGAATTTGAACATAATGGACTATAAGATAACTTTATTAAATATAAAAATAAAACTACGACCAAACCGAACGCGCGAAAGAAAGTAGCATTTTATATTTAGGTTGAAAATGAAAACCCAAATGGCGTTATGGGCCGCCATTTTGTGACGCTAAAACAGTCGTCTGTTGTCGTTTCGTGCGCATAGACCACGTTCTTCAAGTGTTTTCGATCTGTTTTTATTTGATTACCCGGCTTTCGTTTAATGGACTGTTTCTGCTTTTCAAACTGACATCGGTGCTAAATCGGACTTCGATTGTGTTTTGTATTGCGTTCTTTTAGTTTTGGTGCATAATAATGCCTAAACGTGGACAAACATTGAAAAGTGGAGCCCGTGAGTTAATCATCAAGCTGCAAGATTACTTTGAGCGGAGCGGCAAACGGACCCTGTTACCTGTCGAACAAGTACAAGAACGCGTCTCAGGCGCTTGAGTTAGCAAACGAACGATAACAAATATTAATAAAGAAAAGTTCGGCTCTACTGGCACGGAAGATAATATTTTACGTACCGAAGAAGAAACGTAGAACTAAACCCGTGACAGATATTGACACCTTTTGAACCGATGCAATCAGAAATCATATATATGGTTACTATTCCAGAAATGAACATCTCAACAGGAAGAAGCTTTTGGCATCGTTAAGAGAAGCTGGACTGTTTATGGGTAAAACTGCTTTAAACAAAATCTTAAAAGATATTGGTTTTCGTATAAAAACAGACAAAAGAAAAATTTTATTAGAACGATACGACATAATTTTAAAACGGATAAGTTTTTGAGAGAAGCAAAATATTGATAACTGGGATAATGTCGTGTTCATTGACGAGACATGGCTAAACGCCAATCACACGGTTTCCCGTTCTTGGACGGATGACACAAGCGTCGACGTCGAAAGTACCAATGGGTAAGGCCCGTCTGATAATATGCCACGCAGGTTCTGCAAAATACGGCTTTGTGGAGAACGCGTTACTGGCATTTCAATCAAAACCACAAATGACTACCACGAGGAAATGAATGCCACTACATTTAAAGAGTGGTTCCAGAACGTGCTTGCCCAGCCTACCAGAGCCTTCTGTAATATTCATGGATAATGCCTCCTATCACTCGGTTCAAATACAGAAACCACCTACCCAAGCTAATAAAAAGAAGAAATGGTGGCTTTTACAAGCAAAAGGCATTGACGCAAATATGCAGATGCTAAAACCAGAGCTAATTAAATTAGTTAAAGAAAATAAAGGCAATGTGCGATACGAAATCGATGAACTGGCTCTGAGTGCGGTCATCGCGTTCTAAGAATTCCACCGTATCATTGTCAATATAACGCGATTGAGCTAATCTGGGCTCAAATAAAGGTTACGCTGCCCGCCACAATACTTCCCGCCATTTAGCACGAAAAGATGATGACCCTATTAAAAGAAGCCTGGGAAGTCACAAGAGATGACTGGGCAAAGGTTGTTGAGAAGACTAAAACCTGATTGTGGAACATTTTGACCGAGATATCAGGATTGATTCTGTTATTGATAATAATATAATTATACATGTAGGCGAAGATGATGATGAAGATACCACCTCCTCAAGCGAATCGGAGTCTGATTATTTTCTTTACGCACATTCAATTCAATGTACTTTATTGCATAGAAATACAGATTGTAACTTTGTAACAAAGAATAAATAAAACAATTTTATTATATTAATATTACCTTTTTGGTTTCCACTTAAATTACTAAAATATAAATTTTAAATGATTCCGCCAATTTAAAACGAAAATAATCTTAAAATAACGCGGCGGTTCATTTTGGAGGAACGGTAACGAACTCAGTGTTATGTTATGCCCATCACTAGTCGTGACTAACTGATAAGTGTCAGAACGCATTCTCTGAACGGCCGAACTATAATTACACTTTTAAACCACACTAATAACTAAACACAATTTTACTACAGATCGCTTTAGTTCGCAGTTGTATCGCTTCGAAGTCTTCGCTTGTATCGCCCATTCAATACTGACTCGGTCGTGGTCTATACCGGCCTTATATAGCGCCTCAGACACTTTCCAGACCCTTCTACTGTAGAAACATCTAGAATGTTCGAGTACATATCGGTCCCGGAAATTTCTAGAAGGATCTTAACTCCCAGATGACCTCCTGAACAACCATTATGGTACAGCTGTAGAACATCCGGTACTTTAGTTTTGGGGACAACCATTTGCAAATGACAACTGTCTCCCCGAACATTTTCCCATTTTCGGCACAGGACTCCATCCTGAATCAGCAAGCTGTCCCATTGAGCCCAATAGCTTTTCGTGGTCGAACTCATCGCTGAGACGTCACTCCACTTGGGCTTAGGAGCACTGGCCTTCATCCATTCCAGAATCGGCTTGATGTCCGGATCTTCCTGCTGTGCATGTTGTAGGCTGTCCTTCCACTCATTGCTGAGCTGATCTGTCCTGAGCATCCTCACAGACACCATTTCCTTACCCTCTTGCCTAGTACAATGCTTGCAATCTTCAGGACAAGGTCTTCTTGACAATGCATCTGCGTTGCCATGAAATTTCCCGCTGTGCTGGGCGGTGCTGTTAGCCGCACTGCCCTCTCGAGACAGTTCACCTTCCCTTTCTACAGTTCGCTTAGGGCAGCTGGATCGAAGATTTCCCCTTTCCCCACAGCCGTAGCACCTAGGGCTGTATCCTTTATTGCGGTCGCGAACTGTAGCTGCTGCAACCTCCCTGACGCGATGGGCACGGCTTCCACCTCCAGTGCATGGGCTAACGCGTCCTTAAGCGTCTCGTGGTGCCCGAGTCTCACAGCAGCTCTGACTTCAAGGTCGTGGATGCCGTCGATGAATGTCTGCACCAGGTTCCCTACAATGAGCGCAGGTACAGACTGGTATGCTTTTTGAACCAGCTTTTCCACCTCAAGGGCCCACTGCTGCAGGTTTTCGTTGCTGCGTTGCACGCGATCTTTGAGCTGCGCACGAAAGACGTGTTTCAGGTGAGTGTCGCCATATCTCGCCTCCAATGCTTCAAGGAGCTGCTCGTAAGTCACTTCCTTAACAAGAGCTTCCAGAACAGTTAAGGCCTGGTCGCGCAGGCCTAGGGTGAGAGCAGTCATGGCCTGACTTTTATTCCAGCTGTTCGCCTTCATGACAGCCTCGAACTGGATTTTGTAGGCCAACAGGAAGAAGTCCCGTCGAACGGCGGCACTTTGAACCACGTAGCGAAGGTGTTGTAGCTACCACGGAGCTGTAATTCCATCTCCAATTTTAGGTCGTCCAGCGTTTTCTTCACGTCAGCCATCACGTTGTCAACCTGATTGTTCACTTGGTTGATTCGGGTTTCAGCTTCCGACAGGTGGTTGTCATGTTGAGCAACCCTATCCTTCACCTCCCTTATCTCTTTCCCGAAGGTAGCGTGAAGGTCCTTCATGAGAAGCATCTGCTCTTCCTTATCGCGTTTGAGCTGCTCTTCCAAACGACGGGTCTGTTCCTCCTGTCCCCGCTGCAGTTGCTCTTCCAACCGACGGGCTTGTTCCTCCTGTCGGCGGGCCTGTTCCTCCTGTCGGCGGGCCTGCTCCTGCAGCATCATCATCAGAGCACCTAAGTCAGGTGCTGCAGATGCAGGAGCTGCTGACGGGCCGCCCTCCGTGGTCGGCAGCTGGCCCTCCTGCATCTGCGACGTTGCACCACCAAATTGTCTCTGGTCCGTCTCTTGTTGGCGTTGACTTCGGATACGGATCGGTTACTTGTCGTCATTAGGTAAAATCGGCATGATTGAATCCCACTTCTGACACCAATTGTTACGAGCTTGGGGTTCGAGACAATTAAAAACTGCCGAGTGAATTACCAAAATTGACACTTTAATTACACAACACTAATTACACTTTAAAACCACACTAATAACAAAACACAATTTTCATACAGATCGCTTTAGTTCGCAGTTGTATCGCTTCGGAGTATTCGCTTGTATCGCCAATTCAATACTGACTCGGTCGTGGTCTATACCGGCCTTATATAGCGCCTCAGATACTTTCCAGACCCTTCTACTGTAGAAACATCTAGAATGTTCGAGTACATATCGATCCCGAAATTTCTAGAAGGATCTTGACTCTCCTAGTTCTGCCACTCGATACCAGAGGGCGCTAGTACAAGACTTTAATAGTGGCGCGCAACAATACTTTAATGTTGAAGAAATGATTAGAAAATACTCTATAACCTAGAATAATCAACAACAATATTTATCTTCTCTTACATCTCTCAGACCAATGAGGGCATCCACGACTTTTTCTGCCACCAGGGCGGCGCCACTTAAAAGTGAGGTATATTTGGACAGGATATTTGACAGATTTCATAGTGGGGAAGTTAATTTATTTGAAAATAGTAAAGGTTAATGTTTATTTTTGTACCATTAGTTATATTTTATATTAATTAGATTAAAAAATATTCTTAAAGGTGAAAAATTAAAAAAAAGAGTTAAATATGTGCATAAAATTAAACTAAGGCATTGTTTTGTGTATTAATATAATATTCTAGAAACTGATAACATTTTATTTAAAACCAACTTCACATTTAAAATAACATTGTGAAACAAAAAACTTTACCTCAGTGTCAACTAGCGACATCTGGTGAGCGAAATATTATTAGCCCTCATTAAGAAAAACAGATGGATCGCTGCGTACTTATCAAGTGACGCCGAATACTAGCTGAAAACAACACAGTCTATTGAAAGAACACACACGCACACTCTCTAAAATCATTTGGAACCAAAATATCGTTTCAGATGCACATGAGTGCGTCCAGGAGAGAACTTTTACGGACTGTTAAAGTTAATATTTGTTAAGTGTTAAAGTAAGAAAAGAGAAAGATCTGTGCGTGAGCATGGTTTCAGCGTCGCTTTAAAAATAAAGCAGCGCTCCGTCTATCTTCTTTGTTGGTCTGAGACTTACATTTAATTAAACTGACTGTTTATAACAACCAATTTCAAAAGACTAAAAGAAATTTAACCATCGAAATCAATTGACATGGTAAAGAATTATTCGCCCATTATGTCGTGCAGATGCCTTTGCTATTTGGAAATTTCGATGGTTTTCTCATGGATTCCATCATCAGATCTTGATTAAATTTATATTTGACCACCGGTACCCATTTTACAAGGAATTTAAGTAAAATAGATAACAAAAAATATTGAAATCAGATAACGTGGTAAAGAATTATCGTAAAATATACTAATATTCCGCCGAATACAGAACTCCCTTCTTTATTGAATTTATTTGAAAAGTGACTTTTAGTTTTATAGCGTTTATAGTTGTAAATCTAAGCACTTTTTTTCAGTAATCTTAAAATTAAAATTCCGGTGTGTGTGTTCGTAATTCTTCTCCTAAACGGCTTGACAGATTTGGATTAAATTTTTGTAGGTTCACCTGGATGGTTCTTAGCTATAGTTTGACCAGTGGTGGTGCCGTTGTCGATATCCAGAAATTACCCGGGCGAAGCCGGGGCGGATCGCTAGTAATTTATTAAGAGCTCTCTTACATTTCGGCGTTACGCAAATTTAGGTATTTTACGTACCGAGCGGGCGGCGAGCTACGCGAGCGATACTTTCTTTCATATCTATTCACTCGCTCGCACTATGATACTGTGTGTGGTGACTAAACGATCTTGATCTTCCGTAATACAAGTTTTCTTAGAATGGAGTTCAGTGCATGGAAAAAATTTGGTTTGTCATTTTAATGTTATCTAATTAATTTATTATAATCTATTTTGATATAGTTTTCATTATTTATGAACCTTAGTGTTGAAATGAGTACACATAAATATTTTAATTGTTACGCAGTAATAGATTGTTAACCGATGTCGGTTAATAATAGATTACATCTACTACCGGTAGCATAGTGGTATATATAAATAAATAGTACGGTTGCAACCTGTTTTAATAAATAAAACAACCTTTCATAAAAACCTTGTAACTTGGGTAACATATTAAAAATCCAAAATTGGTCGTCTTTGTAGATTTTTAGTACTGCTTTCTCCAGAAATAGGATATTTCTTTTTTACGTTTACTGACGCATTGATACTTGTATTTATTTTTCCCCATTCCGACTGGTATTAAACCTCAGCTACAATCAAAATACACTATACTAATTGTTAATAATACCGTATATCTTTAACTTAATTTAATACATCACTGTTGGCTAGTGACAAAACGTACCGTCTTTTTAAAAATGTTATAATATGTAAATCAGAATTAGAATTAAAAAAAACAATTATATGGTTATGTTATTTATCCTAAAACACATACCATAAAAAAGGTAAAAACAACTGCACATCATCAAAACAAAATAAAATCAACACATTTTTTCGTGGCAAATGGGAACCCTAATAATATTTGGCAAATAAAAATACCTGCGAATAATAGTCCCATATTGGTAGCATATAATTATAATAATAAGAAAAAATGGGGTAAAATATTTTACTATGCCTACGTCTGTCAAATTTACGATTTAATATTTTGTTTTTATTAATGTTTTTTACAAAAATATAAGATGCTAAGCAGGACTTAACCGTGAAATGAGATTTAAATTTTTTTTCATGATTATGTGATGAGTTGTGACACCCTTTCACAGCACAGTACGTCATTTTTTTGCAAAATTGCGCGAGCTCTTCACACGCCTACGTGGACTCGAGTACTGACGCGCCGAAAGTCGTACTTAGCCTTAAGGACGCGTTCGCAAAATTTATAGGTATAGAATCGAACTATTACACTGACACGGGTCACACAGACAAGTGTACGCACGGTTAGCTACGGGTGCGGGAATCGTAATCAAGTAAAAACATTTTGATAATTTGAAAGATTGTTTTTTTTTTCTCATTTCTTATACCTACAAAAATATACTTACATACGAAATACCAATAGCTGCTCCAGATATTGCTAGGCACTAGAAGCCCACTGCTAGCAGTGAGATGGTGGCTGTGGACTTTGTGCTGGTTTTGTTAGTTATGATGAGACCTAACCGCCGGGCTTGATGGAGAGACCTGATGGTGTACTTTGGTGACTACTACTGGAACTCCTGGACGAGTAGAACTAGGTGTGCCGAGTTTGGGCTCGTTTTGTTAGTTACGATGAGACCTAACCTCCGGGCTTGATGGAGAGACCTGATGGTGTACTTTGGTGACTACTACTGGAACTCCTGGACGAGTAGAACTAGGTGTGCCGAGTTTGGGCTCGTTTTGTTAGTTATTATGAGACCTAACCTCCAGGCTTGATGGAGAGACTTGATGGTGTACTTCGGTGACTACTGCTGGAATTCCTGGACGAGTAGAACTAGGTGTGCCGAGTTTGGGCTCGTTTTGTTAGTTATGATAAGAACTTACCCCCGGACTTGATGGAGTGACAGACACACCTAGTTCTACTCGTCCAGGAGTTCCAGAAATAGTCACCGAAGTACACCATCAGGTCTGTCCATCAAGCCCGGAGGTTAGGTTTCATCATAACTAACAAAACGAGGCGAACTTGGCACACCCAGTTCTACTAGTCCAGGAGTTCCAGTAGTAGTCACCAAAGTACACCATCAGGTCACTCTATCAATTCCGGAGGTAAGCTCTCATCAAAACTAACAAAACGAACCCAAACTCGGCACACCTAGTTCTACTCGTCCAGGATTTCCGTTAGTAGTCATCAAAGTACACCATCAGGTCTGTCCATCAAGCCTAGAGGTTAGGTCTCATCATAACTATCAAAACGAGCCCAAACTTGGCACACCTATTTCTACTCGTCCAGGAGTTCCAGTAATAGTCACCGAAGTACACCATCAGGTCACTCTATCAAGTCCGGAGGTAAGGTCTAATCATAACTAACAAAACGAGCCCAAACTCGGCACACCTATTTCTACTCATCCAGGAGTTCCAGTAGTAGTAACCGTAGTACACCATCATGTCACTCCATCAAGTCCGGGGGTAAGGTCTAATCATAACTAATAAAACGAGCCCAAACTTGGCACACCTAGCTCTACTCGTCCAGGAGTTCCAGTAGCAGTCACCGATGTACACTTTCAGATCACTCCATAAAGTCCAAGACGAATACGCATTTATATATATATAAATCCCACTTACTTTCAGCGAAACAAAATATTATAATAAAAATGTGTGATTATAAAAATAATCATATTATTTTGCCTTGCCAAGTACCTATGTATGAAATTCGAATATTTTGTGTATGTACAGCGATCTTTTTCAGCTGCTGCAATTAGGCAGGCAATACAGTATCCACTCATGACGGCGGCCGAGCGCGGACTGTGTATTTTCATCGAAATTTTTGTACAACAAGTCAAAACAGGCACCAAAAATAAAATAACCCTTATTGCAATCCATTATGATTCATCCATATTAGCAAAATATGTGAAAAAATAAGCATCAGTTTTTATTTTTGTTAAGACTATTTGTGACATTTTGATAAAAAGTAAACACCACTATTTTTTATTGAATATGTCTGCCTACTTATAGTATTTTTAGAAATCTTGATATATGTTGATAATAGAACAAAAAATGTACCTAAACATTATCCGATATTGTTAATTTTGTAGAAAATGGCTAGGAAAGATAATTAATTGCCTTTAATAGAATTTTATTGATTGTTAGCTAAATTATCATTTATGAAATGGAAACAAGGAAAATAATAAAAAACAATAATTTTGCAATTGTTTATTGTCACTGAAATAACACATATTTGTTAAAAATTATCGTTTTCACACTTTAAAAGTTTAGACGATAAATAATTTAGTTACTAATGTAGATCATGATAATGAGATCACTTTTATTTCAGCTTCTTTCCAAAAGTCGTGAGTATTACTAACCTTAAATTATATATATAATTAAATTATATTGTATTTACTTACTTCTCTGGCTTAGCAACCCTAACAAAAGTTCATTCATAGGGTTACCCTATAATTTCGTATATTTTCATTAATATGTTAGTGAATGAACAGGAATGTGATAAAATTTTATCGAAAACTTTAATATCGGCGTAGTCACAACAATATCGCAGCTATTTTTATTCAAAATGTATTTACAGATAAACCTTAGTATAACGAAATAAGGTTGAATATTACTTGTAATAAAGGCAATTTGATATTTTGTCCATGTTTAGTCAAGTTACTATCCCAAAAAGGAAAAAATTACACGTGCCTTTGGTACGAAACACCTCTCTTCGAAATATTTTTCTTTTTACTTTCGTTTTTACACTCCAATATTGCCCAAAATGGCATATTTTCGCATATATCACTTAAGCAGCGATCAGTTAGCTCGCAACAATTTGAGCCTGCGACTGACAGTCAATTACGCTCTTAGATTGTTTACTCTCTAGATAACGCGTCACGCAATGAGCAATGCAACAAAAATGGTCAGTTTTTACAAGCGTGTTGCGTGAGGCACGCACACACGCTTAGCGGTTGCTATGGCCACAGAATAAATAACTATGGCTTACACCAGCGTCATTTGTATCTGGGAGATACCAGCTAATGAATCTATCCCGATAAAATGGGGAAAAATTGTAAAATTATGTCATAAATTATAATATTTTAATACGGTGCTTTCAATTGTGTGTTTAGTTGTCTGTTGAGTTAGAATCATTTTTTTTGTAGAGGAAAATATAATCAAATAAAAATCAATTACGCATTTACAAAAGATGTTTTATTATTTAATGTATACTGTATACTGTCTACTTATAAAAATACTAGAAGTTGGCCGGCGGCTTGCGTCATAGTTAAATAATTTATCCTGCAGGTACCCTTTACCGTAATATTTTTTCCCATAGCGTTTCTACAGTTTAATAGATCCTTTTAAGAAGAATTATTCCGTCCTGCATTGTTGTGCCAGCAAGAGTTGATATATGGGTGCCCCATTGAAGCTTTGCATCTAAGGTCACCCCCAGGAACACAGTAGTCTCTTCTATTTTGAACCTATCATTATTTACCATTAAATGTTTATAACTACTAATTTAATGGCCCTCCCTTTGAATTTGTTTTTTAAATAATTTGCGTTTTGAGGTTGCATCACTTTTTACATTATCTAATTTAGCTATATGATAACAGCGTATGGTCAAATATTTTTCGGCGACCAGTCTTATTAGGTTCACTTGGTGAAGAGAACCACACGCGTGTTCAGTTTCAACTTTAAAATAAGTATTTTTATGACCAATAAATTGTTTTAATATACAAGATAAAATTTTTGTGTAAGTTGGCCTAGTCATTATAAAATTTTGTCTAAGAAACTTTCTGATTACTTTCTCCGAAGTCTTACATGTAGAATATACATCCCTTGAAGCATAAATCAATCCGCCTTCATCCCGTGCGCTAATAGAATAATGAACATACATCAGCTTTTAAGACAACTATACGGGGAAATTCGCAATCCAAGAGTGGCAACTCCAAAAAACGTCGCGTTGATTTTGTAAATAAAATTATAAATTTATTAGCGATGGTAGGAGATTTTTTTAGTTGTTTGTAAACGTCCTTTGTAATTTCTGCAGATTTTGATCGCGCAACTTGTCATTTTCACCAAAATAATCTAACACAAAAAATGAGCCGTGCGTGCGTATCTCTTAGCGTTACAATTGACAGTGAGGAGCGGGGAGCGCTTTAGAGGCTAACAGTTAGCTGATATTTTTTTCGACTCTTTTGAGCCGCCGTTACTCTATCTAGAGAGTAAATAATCTAAGATTACGCTCTACTGTCACTAATTCTGACTCGCCTGCCCCGCCCACTTTGGGCTTCCTCTTGTTTTTTATATTCCGTGGGTACACCTTATACAAATTTCCTTTAAACGTTGAGCAATCATTATATCAAGACTATCAGTACATGATAGATGAGTGATGAGATTAAGGCTCAGCGTCCACTAGGCTCGCCGAGCCGAGTCAAATCGAATCGCAGAAAGTCGCCTCCTATATATTTACTATGAAACTGCGTCCATTAGCGACGAGCCGCGGCGCGCCGAATTGAATCGACCGCGCGAATTGCTTGACAGGCGAACTTCTTTGCCGGTGCGATTAGATTCAACTCGGCGCGCCTCAGTCGACGCGGAGAAGTGGATGCGCGCCAACGTATTTTTATTAATCTCTATTTCGTTTTCGTAAAAATCTCTTTGTTTAAATAAAAATGAATGAAGAACTATTGATATCACTGGTCCAACAATATCCAGAATTGTTTAATCATGAAGATCCACATTATAACGATGAAATAAAAACATCTCTTCATCCGAGCTGTCCATGACGCAAAAATGACCTATTTTGATGAAGAATTTGCGATGAATGAACAATTCGATTCGATTCTTCAGAGATGGACGCACTAGGAATAAATGCGACTCGCTTCGATTCGACGCATTTCTGCTGTAGTCGACGCCAGGCTTTTTGATGAAGAATTTGCGATGAGTGAACAATTCGATTCGATTCTTCAAAGATGGACGCACTAGGAATAAATGCGACTCGCTTCGATTCGACGCATTTCTGCTGTAGTCGACGCCAGGCTTAAAAGTAAACCGCGAACTGCCTATAAGCGTAGCTACTGACCAAAAATATATATCATATAAAATATTTACAAACAACATTATTCTAAGCACTATAATTAGAAATAACTGAATTCTTAAGAAATTGTCCATGCGTAAGAGTTGTTTAATTGTTAAGGGTTATGTTCGAAACCATATCGTTCGAGATAGGATGTCCAGCAGTGAACTGTTGGGAGCTAATAAAGAAAAGATAATTTAATTAAGGATTAATTTATTTAAAATAAAGTTATAATATTCAGCTAAAATTAAAACTAAGTAACTCCGGGTGGCTTGAGAAAAGCCATCACTCCATTTTTTCCAGTGGATATCGTAAGTGCTGACTATGGGAAATACCAAAAAGAACTCATGGTATCTGATAGACGTTGGTATAACCATCTAGTTTAAGCCAGACTTAAAATACTCAGAACAGACCGGTGACGAGGAGCAGTGCCATGGACGCGAGACATCTGGTACAGCGAATGCCAATCCGCCTGCCAAGCGAGGCAATTAAAGCAAATCTTCCCTTTAACGAGAGAGGTAGAAGAGGTCCCTTCATGGACATTTTACGAGCTGTTGATGAATAAACTCCGATACCGTGTATTGTCCGTATATGTCAAATATAATATATTATACAAGTGAAAAGAAGCCGGGAAAATCGCACTAAAACATACGTATGTCAGAAAAATCACATGGGCCGCCCGCCCGCCGTACTACGTCTATTTGTACTGAAGTTTTTAAATAGAAGTATTTACATAACTCACTAGCATCCCGAAATTTACGTACACGCTTGTAGGCGTGGCAACTAACGCGTGTGTTACATCATAAGGTATGTAACCTCCATTATAATTGTAATATATTATATAGCATTAACTACTAAAGTTTAACGGAAATCGCTAAAAATAAATTGAATCTCTAGAAATTGTCGCTCATTCGGTCTATTAAACTTATTTAAAACATTTTTTTACATGTGATACTTATTATACTTCTACTATTAAATACATTAGGTTTAATAAGAATATTGTAATCTGAGTTAAAATGATAAAATTAGCAAGTTTTTTATTCTCAATACAACTGGAATGTTAAAAAAAACATTATTATATTTACTAGATTTTTCATTTAAGATTGAATTATAATATAGGCTTCGCCTGGGTAGGGTCTACTAATTTGGCGTAGTTTATAATTATTTTGTTGTTTCAATTTTATTTATTATGTAGATTAAAGGTTGTTAGTTAGGTTATGAAAAATATTACAAGAGAAAAGTTTATCTCAATTTTATGATAATATATCCTGGCCAATTGCTACCACGGTGGCTAACGAATACTGTCAAAAGTAAGGGATCAAAGGCATTTTTATAAAAAGTAGTTCTATTCCCAAATTTCAAACTTTTATAGTAAACCCTGTCAAATTGTATAAACATCAGCATTGAAATCTTTCAAATAAGGGATATTTTAATACCTTTGAGTAAGTAGGTACGTAAGTGCATCACATACCATCGAAATACCAATAAAAAACGTAGTAAGTCGCTTTGATCATTTCAAAACCTAGCAAGTCTTCAGAAAATGCTAGGATTTTTAATGGTTAATGCGCCCTACTAGGTTTTTGACTTTGAGATTTTCTAACAAATACGCCATGCATTAATACTTACTACATTAATAGTATATTTGTCGCGGCATACCTTGGTCTAATTTTCACAAACGACAAACATCATTACCATCCCCATCACAATCCCACGAACATAGCCCTCCCACAAGAATACCACAAATCACGGTCCTGACCCAGCTGCATCAATCAACTTCCTGCATCTCTTGCCAGAAGTAAGCGAACCACCGTGTATGTCCATAATACTCTACCTTTACTTAATGCTTTTAATCACCACAGCTCAGCTCTAAAAAAAACTAAGAATAAATCAATGCACCCTATTATTTAGAAATAGTTGCGAAAGAAAATGTAAAAAGTGTAGAAGATTTTCAATTGATTGTCACGAAAATGGTAATAATAAAATAAAATTAAAACTATGTATTGAAGGCAAAGTTTTCATAATGCATAAACATTTCTACAGTAGACACGTAAGGTTCAGAGCTCAACTTCTAGTATGATTTTAGTGAAATTGAACCACTTCCAGTATGCCATAAGTTCTTTTGAGAAACCTCGGGTAGCAAAAAAGCAGAGCGATAAAGGAAGGAAGACGGTATGCATCGGTTTGAAAGGAAATAGAGGCGCCAATTAAAGTGAAATGAATGGAAATACCCGTATATTGAGCTTATTTTACATACAGTAATTGTCGTTTTCGTCGATATAATGCTTCTCAAACAAAATGAAGAATTTGAGAATCTTCTTTCTCAAGACATTTGAACTAACATAAAGTACAAAGATTACCAAAAACGTAATCCCGAATTTAAACGTATCTAATCTTGAATCATAGGCAGCAAATAAAAGGATTAAAACATTTTTGCACATGTCCAAAGATGATAGGTGCGAATTAAAGGGAAATTATAAATAAACTAGTTCTATTTATGATATATTTCTATCTACCTCCTTGACCTGAATCTCAGAAGGCAATTCTTAAACGGGTAGCTTCTGGTTGAAACTACCCGTAAATGATTTCACAATTGACTTGGCGGTCAATTAATATCAGCATAAATTCATTAAACTTAATATTACTTTGTTTTTTTTTTTTACTGATTTATTAACCTTTCGACATGCACATACAAAGAATTAGATGAAATAAGGTAGATGACACATGTACTCAAGAATCTTGAGTAGGCTGTACATGTGTCATCTATCTTATTCGATCTAATCAAGATACCAATTCAGAACACATCAAGCGCACGTAATATTGTGTTTTGATAGAGGATATGACAGGAACCCAAGCCAACTTTTATTACCGAATTTTTATGTTACTAGCAACAAAGATTAGTTGACAAAATGATTTCACTATTTGTAAATTTGTAAAGCTCTGGTTTTCTAAGATTGCGATGCCGCTATATGACAGTTGTAATAAAGCGGTGAATGACGTCACTATAACATTGTCGCAAAAAAAGCGGCCGTCTTTGCGGTGAAGATCCGTGGAAATTTTCATCACCGCTACAGTGCTTATCAAAATAATGTTCCATTAAGCTACTCGTATACCATAGCCAAAAGATTAACAACTCAAAAAATCAGTGATCATGATTTATCAAAATGAAACTTTCCAAACTCCGTGGTTGATGATAAATGTATAATATTGAAGGCTCCCATCGCCAGTAGATCGTTATATTATAACGACAAGGAGATTATATTAAAAGTAAAAAAGAGGAACAGAAAGAAATCATACATTCAATATACCTGCACCAAAAGCTCTACCCAAAATAAATAATGTGTGCTTTGGTGGGAGCAGGGGCGTAGCTACCGCCGTATCAGCCGTATCAAAGAGTGTAAGCTCAAATTCTTAAAATGTTATCCACAATCTCACTTGAATTCCTAGGTCCAAAAACATATCATAAAAAAGTGCCCAACGTACCTAAAGAAGTTTTCACTTCAAAAATTACGAAAGTTAAATAAGGAATTTCTTTTATTTCCCGGGTTAAGCGGGCGTTAATTTCAGAATATCGATTCGGGATTTCGAACGCAGCAAATCCATATCAATCAAGGACCTATCACACACGTACAGTAGTTTTCCGTCCGAAATTTTCTTCGATTCGAAATTCCGCATGATTGCCTGTGCGTTCGGAATCCCGCACGGAAAAAAGCCGTTCCGAATGCAAGTCTTCCGCAGTCTTTGTATGAGTCGCATCACACATACGTTAATTCCGTACGGAAAGCACCCAGTGTGCGTCGCACGATCAAAGCGAGTAGGTGTTGTAAGTAATAACTTAAAATCAATATATTATTTTAATTCAATGCGAGCGTTTTTGTTCCTTTTGTGAAAAATCTTTACCCTTCATTTGGGCCGCCAACAAATTTTGATACATCCCATCTAAGGCACGCTACGCCACTGGATAACTTAATGAAACCAATAACGTAAGAACGCTATAATATTAAAAAAATAGCATGGCAACTATGGCGGAAATCGCCCCTATGTGACAATCTATGTTCAGCAGTGGACTGGTTGTAATTAAATGAATAATATCGATAAAGATTCCAAAACAACTGTTCTTGGAAACGTTGTCTGTTTGTGTGTTGGCTCCACTGGGAAAGGTCCCCACGCCCTCACAGAAGTAAAATAGCAGCTTAATGCTGCTGTGTTTCGTGTGGTGGGTGTAGAGAATCAAAGACCCTTTTTACTGGTAACGAGGCGTTTTTGGTCCTCAGGTATGACAACGCATCTACATTTTGATTCTTAATCGAGGATAGACGTAAATATCTATGAGCCTAAGCACTCACCATCCTATAGGCCGTATGCTCCTCTATCACTATTATATTATTAAAATAGTTGCACGTATTAAAATAGTAACTCAGGTTATGTAACTATTAGTTAGTATTAGACAGTATTAAGACAGTATATCAATCCGTGTAAATACTGGGTAGTTATACGTATTGAGATGGTTACACAGATTGTGTAACTACTGTAAGTTAGTCGTATTTAGACAGTAACTCATGCTATTTGACTATACTGGAGAATTAGACATAATATTTAGATAGTAATTTAGGCTACTGAGTAGTTTGACGTGTTCAGACAGCAACTAGAGCTGTGTAATTATTGGGTAGTTAGGCATAGACAGTACCTCAATAATGTAAGTTACAGTAATCTACTAAAGTGATTGTGTAATATAAATTACAGTGATTTACTAAAGTGATAATGTGATTTTGGCAAGGCAAACTGTGTAATGTATACTCTAAGTGTACACGAATTAATTTCGTTCGTGCGGACGAATATAACAGTTTTTCGCAAATTAACACCTGATTCCGTATCTATTTTTATTGTTACAGACACTTCACAATGGACGAAAAAATGGAAACTGTTCGGTTGCAGCCTATGTCGAACAACACTGCTCCTACTAGTCCTAATAAGTAAGTCTAATCCTATTCACTGTTTCTTTATAATAAATTGTATATCTAAATCTTTTTCGAATCCTCATCAAATCCATCAATCTAGTCATAGTCCCGTGGGTATCGTAAGAGGTTATTAGAGATTAGAAAGAAGTGAAAATAGTCAGGAAGATCCTATGCGTTCCAAAAGATGGCGGTATAAAGGAGATTTAAAATATTCAGGCTGGCGTGCAACCCAAAAGGAACAAGAACAAACAATTCTACTAGCACTGCAATCGCTGGGTATGGCGATGGTAGAAAATCCCATAGTCTAGGGAGTTGAGTGAAGAAAATTGTAGCTTTTATCAAACATTTTACGAATTGTAGCACACGCACAGATAAACACTTATTTATGTAAAAGCAACTTATTGAGTCAATACCAATCGGGATTTCGACCTGGACACAGCACACAACACCATAATGATGTAGCTCTTGTTTCATGTCTCATGGTGAACAAAGTCGAGAGTCTTGGAAATATCACAAAATATTCCCAAAGCATCTTCAGAGTTCTCCCATGCATATAAATATGTTTAATCAGCTCAACAAGGGCGTCAGTTGTCGAGTGACCCCTTGTAAAACCAAACAGATTTTTTTGGAATAAATATATTATGTTATTGTGTTTTAAACTATGTTAAGTTTTTTTAAATATAAAATATTTATATTTAAATAAACTTAACCTTTGATATACATTTTTTTCTTTCAATAATTTTCCTGGGCTTTGGCAGTATAGAAATAGGTCTAAAATTATTGAGGTCCAATGTAGGTACTACCAGACTTTAAGGGTAATATGAGTTTACTATGTTTCATTAAATCAGGAAACACACCAGATTCGATATTAGTATTAAAAATAATAAGTTGGGATGCGATTGCATCTATTATAGATTTGCATTTTTCATAATATTAATAGTTTTATAATATTTTTCAATATCATCTGATAACATTTTATGAAAAGCTCGGCGACTGAAGGGGAAAAATTTAATGACTTTGTAGTCAAGATCGGAATATCGGTAAAATATTGCACAAAATATATATCTTCTCACGCCTGGAAACTGGATTCGGAAGGTGCGGCCTCATTTCATCTTTTTTTTTTTCGTGTAGCTCCTCTTCCATTACGTAATTTTAATCGCAAAAAGTTACTAAAATGTAATCGTACAGAGAAGTGTAAATACATAAATAAATAAATGATATAATATAATAATTAAGAAAAAACTATCAAGAAAATTTTTGTGAAAACATATTAATATGACATCTATAAGTTATCTATATTTAAATAAAATTGGAGTGTCTGTCTGTAATATTGAAATAACTGGGTTCTATTTAACTCAAGGGATTATTTGCATGCTATTGAGTCGCAAATAACCATTTCTAATATTTTTGTGTCTGTCTGTCTGTCTGTACGGGCTAATCTTCGGAATAGCTGAACCGATTGTGATGAAACTTTACGAACAGATAGAGAGCAATGCCAGGTTTTTATCCAAAAAACTTGAAGATTTTTGTTTAAAAAAAAAACTGAAATAATGAATTTCATTACCTAAAGTCTAAATAACACCAGATTAATAGATCCCATCCAGGTGAAGCTGTGGGGGGTCGCTAGTTCTTAAATAAAGTTTCTCAAATTCGATTATTGTACAGTTGTACTGTACTTCACTGTTCTTGCAACTGAAATGCCCTAATGAAGCCGTAAGTCGAAATCATTTGTCTTGCACCTTTGACGTTGCTCCGCGTCGTCGTCGTCGTTCTATATATTTTATATCTGGTATATATCCTGTAGTGGCGGTGTGAGAATATCCACTACTCCTAATCGCCTCGTTGGTGTCGTAAGAGGCGACAGAGACAAACAAATCAGCAGATGGGCAGCATTCTTCCTAATAACGACTAAAAATAAAAAGCTGCGGTTGTCAACCCGCTTGCCAAGCGCAGCAACTATGGCAAACGTAACAAAGTAGTAACGGTATCGTTATAGACCAGATCATAAACAGCCATCTGATATTTAAAGTAACCATAATGATGTCTAAAGGCCTATTCAATAAATACTTCAATAAATAATCAGGTAATTAAAAAAAATGCCAATTAAAACCTAGTCTAGTCGTCGGAAATTAATTGGGGTGACGTCAATAGTATGACTCTTAATGCTAACAAAATGCTTCCACTTCAAACTAATAAAATACACCAGGAAGAAAAAACCGCTTGTCTCTAGTTACTCAATCAGTAATTTATTATTGCAAGAGTTACCGGAGATAAAAGACTTAGGGGTTACTATTGACAGAAAGCTTTTTTTTAATACAAGCAATGCTATTTACGTTACTAATATTCCCTGTAAACACTCTTGGTAAGCTTAAAATGCTAGTGTTAGGAGTGGTTCACAACAGTAGTCGAATGGCGAATTCTTTAGAGTTCGCGGTCCGCATCCTGCCATTAGGCTACTGTCGTTTTTCAGTAGTCCGTAGTACCTTTGAATCACATATAAACAATACTGTTAACATAGCCGCAAATTTCTTAGCACTTACGTGCTTTCCGGGGAACGAGGGTGAAACACTACCAACTTCCTAACTCCGGGATGCTAGTTAGTAGTATTCTGTTCGGCGTAGTAAACAGATTCAATTATTAAGTACTACTTACTATAGCTATTATGTGTATTTTTTCTATAATATGTATTCTGACATAATATATTTAATTACATCATAATATATTATATAGGTATTACAACCTACCCTTTAGTAGCAGTGTTAGAATATGTACTACTCAATATCGTACCGTAGGAGTCGTGAGAGGCGACAGAGAAAAATAAACCAAGAGTTGATCAGCAGCGTCTCCGTAATAACGACTAGAAAATAAAAAATGCGGTTGCTAATCCGCCTGCCAAGCGGGCCAATAATGGCAAATGACCCCGTTACGAGGCAATCTATGGGGAATACATCAGTGGACTTTAATAGGCTGAAATGGATGCATTTCAACATCCAAAATTAAAACTGCTTGACACAATCTGTGAGTGGTTTGTATAATATAATTGATATGCATATCGGAGAGCGTAAAATGTGTATTTTTTCGTAACAATCACTAATATGTGTATTATAATAATATAAAAATAAAAAATAGACTTTGTTGACTCCTCGTGCTTACAAGTATAATAAAATAAAAACATTTCGCCTCACTTAAACAGTTTCTTATTTTATAGAGAAAACAATGCAGAAGATTATGACCCACACCTTCATCGACAGCTAGAGAAACCTACAAAGTAAGTTCGTTTTATAATTATTAAAAAATTACTTTTTAACTATATTAAAAAATTTCATAATTCTTGTTTGAAAATATTACAACCCCAATTAAGGCAATAAAATGATCTTAAACTGATTAAAGTTTTAAGTTCGACAATTCGCCCTAGAGGATCGATTGATACGTGCCTACTCCATAGTGAGAGATAAGTCTCTCACTTCGAGTAGTCTCAGTCGCAGGTTGTTAATTTAAGTTTTATTTACTACTTTAAATTTTATATGAAATTTAAATAGATAAAAATATAATATCATTTTTTGTTGACGTAGTAAAGTTGGCGTAAATAATAAAATCAGCTTAACATTACAGTGACCTCGAGACTCTGGTCCATTTGCTCAAGTGCAGTCTTGGTACCGGAATACTTGCAATGCCGCAGGCGTTCGCCCGTGCCGGCTTGATTACCGGCATCGTAGCTACAGTTCTAGTTGGAATCCTCGTCACACACTGCCTCCATGTTCTTGTACGTACGCTACTTTATGATCTTCTAAATCCTCATTAAATTGGGGTTTCAGACTATGAACCCACATATCGGTACTTCTCACTAAGTACATCATCAGTTTATACTTTAGGATTATATCCCATTTAATTTTAACTAAGTTCCTCATGTAGTGGCGGCGTAAATCAATCCACTACCCCATATTATGCCGTGGCTGTCGTAAGAGGCGACAGAGGTAAATTGAACTAGGAGATGGACAGCAGCATCTTCAGTCCAGAGATAAAAATAAATAAAATTTCAGCACGCTTCCGAAGTGTGTCCAGACTATAATCATATTACAGTCCCGCGACAATGGCACCAGTACAGTGCTCTCGCGTGCGTCACAACCAGTTAATATAATACACAGTTTATGTCATCAATATGTTTTTTATTCATAATACTTTCTTATATTTAGGCACATAAAACACAGTATTTTACGTGGTAAAGCAAAGACGTAACTGTAATATAGCTGCAGCACGAATGGGTCAAGTCGACCGGGGAAGAACCGTGTTCTTACAGAATATAAACGCAAATTAGCAGCATAGTACTGCTGTTTTGTATAGCGAGTGTAGAGAATAGGTAATCATTTCTATCAGTAACAAGGCATTTCATCTATGTCCTTAAATGTGACGACACATTTGCATTTTCATTCTTAATCGAGGATAGACGTAGGCCACAGCAACCACTTTACCATGAAGTGGAATGTGTGCCCATTTTCACCTATAATTTATAAAAATCAACAAAAAATCGTTCAAACATACGAATTACACAACGGGCTACAGTTCAAAGACTATAAACAACTTATGATATAATTTGTGATGTTTGTTGACGTTATGAGAAACCTGTATGTGTAAGATATTAAAAATATTTGAAAAATATAATATGAAGTCCCCCAACACGCATAGAGATAAAGCGGCAGACACTGCATCGAAAAATAAAAGTTAAAATCAAAAGTTATGCATGCATTTTGATTCTTAATCGAGGATAGATGTAGATGTCTATGGGCCACAGCAACAATCAGGTGGGCTGTGAGGTCGTTTGTCAACCCCATTCTATAAAAAAAAAGATAAAAAAAATTTATATCAGTTAGCAGGTATTTGCAGAATGCGCTCGATTTGTCTTTCCCCGATCTTCATTGTTCCACGAATTATTCAATGTGTACTTGTAACATGATTTCCTTTAGAGTTCTCATCATTAATTGTGGTACGAACATTGATGTTTATTAACTAGATAATGGCTTATTAGCCTTCATCAGTTCCCACTTGATTTACCAGTAGATTTTTTTTCTTATTTTTCTCGTATTTTTGAAAAATTATATCACAAACTTTGTACTATTTCGTGCTTCAATTTGTCACCTTGAATATTTTTTCCTGTTCCATTTTCCTCGGAACTATTATTTCCATAAATTAATATATTTGTATACTCTGTCTATAATTGGGTCATCGCACTATCTTTGAGCTAATTTAAAATTATATCATCAAATAATTTTACACAAAATCACCCGGGCAATACGAACGGATGAACACTGTAGTGATTTTATAATGTTTGTGTATTTTTTTAGAAATATTAAAACGCTCGCTCTATAAGAAGCTTATTTATATTTTGATGGTCACATGAATGCTAGGAAAAACCTTTTCTGCCCTCTAAATCTTGTGTTCAAAAATAGAACAAGATATTTGAGAATAAGAATACAAATTTGGTTGTTAATTTGAACCTGGACGAATCTTACTAACATCTATAAATTATCAATAAATAATATGTTTTTCATTTGGTAATTATTTGCAACATCGATTTATTATTTAACTAGTAAGTACTAAAAAATTGCTGAATGATTAATTCGACGTACGTTGTAAAATTATGTGTCGCATCATTGATTTGCAATCAATATAATAATTTATACTTGACATTTGCGTTATAATTCCATAGCCCTTGATATGGAAACATAAAGAAGATTAGTAACGTAAGAACAAACAGACACAAAAACGAGTACAGACGCGCATTTTCTCGCGCATCCTTGCGAAAACTGTAAAATCGAACTATTAAGACCCTAAATTAATAGATAATAATATGTATGTCGAAATTTGGACGTTTAGAAATCGAACCTATTACAACAACCCCGAAATGGGAAAATAAAAATTAACTTAATGTTGTTTCAACAGGTGCGGTCACAATATGCTGCCTGTAAAAAGCTTCAAGTACCTTTACTCTCCTATCCTGCAGCAGCGGCCACTGCGTTCAGTAATGGACCTCCATCATTTCGAAGCTTAGCAAGACCTTGCGCTGTCACCGTCGACGTATTTCTTGTGGTCTACCAACTGGGAATATGCTGCGTGTATATTGTTTTTATTGCTGATAACATCAAAAAGGTGTGAATTATTTCGTAGTAGTTTTATTAAGTATTTAGAATTTAAAATTACAAAAAAGAAAACATTTTTTAACAAGTACCATTTTAGCTGACAAAGGACGAGGTTTTCAATTCGACAATATTTTCTTTTTGTATGTATATTAGATAATGTTTTCGTCACTTCTGAACCGATTTTAATGATTCTTTTTTTATTAAAATCGATTATACTTTTGGGGTACCTCCATATAAATTTGTAGAAGAAAATCGATCCCTAAGGGGAAAATAGGGATGAAGTTTTTAATGTAAGAGCCGTTTAGACGACATTGTAGCTGTTGTTACCATAAGTTTGTGATATTCCTAAATTCACAAAAAATATTTTTAATAAAAAGTTAAAGCCAACTTCGGAGAATTAAAAAGAATAAAATTATTTCCACAGAATGGCTTCTGAAGTCGGGGCTTTAATTCTTCTATACACTATGTCTTAGCACCGGCGTCAGAAACCGTTCAGTGGAAATTACTTTATTATTTTTAGTTTGGCTTTATCTTTTTTATTAAAAGTCTAATTTTCATAAATTCATTTTTCTCTTTTATAACGTTATTTTCATGTAAAGTTACTAACGCAATAATTTGGAGATATCTCAGTGTTATTTACAAGTCCTTATATCGAGCGGTGTTTTTGTCTCATTTGTGTATTTATTGACGATCGCATTGTCAGTGTACCTGCCTACTACAACGATAACCCAGAGCGCTCAAATATACAAAAGTAAAAAAAATATGCTTTCAGAAATTGATACTTTTTCAGTGTTGTTGTGATTGTCCCTGTGTCTTTGATATTGCAGCGTTTATTAATGGAGGATGGGTAGACTAGACTATAGGGTGATAGGCAGTACCATAAAAATTTGAAAAACAATATATGACCCCGTTTGAAAGAAATTTAGTAAATATTATTTTGTAGAAAAATATACAAATTAAAAATAAACAAAATTATTATATAGTATAATAATCGTTTTGTTATTTAGGTGTGGGATAGATACTCGTATATCCTTATTCCGAGTGGTTAATTTCCGTTCGCGTCGTCAGGAGGCGCATTGGATACGCCATAATAGAGCTAGAAGCGAACTATGCAATTGGTTAAGTGGGCGGGCGTTGGCGGAGCAAGGTCAGCGATCATCCTCAGTCCTCAGATTACCTATATACGTCAATATTCATCATCTGACATTATGCCGCTTTACACGTGACCTACATATCGTGCAACACCGTAATTGTGCCACTGTGTGATTTACAAACGTAAATGGTACTTCTTGGCTGCCACGTTGATCTAGAGGTCGTAAGTGCGACTGCTGATGGTCAAAAGTTTGAATCGCAGGTCGGGCCTAAATCAGTTATTGAGTTTTACTTTCAAGATATACCTACTCAGTAGCGCTTAGTCATGAAGTTGGCGGTGTTTTACTCCCATGACTTGGAGAACACGTAACGGCGTTGGTCCATCGCCTGATTGCTCTCCGGTTGTATTGGATTGTCGTTCCGTGCCGACTATGAGAGTGAGGGAATAGAGACTGCACCTATGCTTGTGCACGTACTTGTGCAATTTAATCCTGTCTTATGCAGAACGCTAAACGAATATAAACAAAAGAAGATAGATACTACGTGTTATAAGAATATAGGTTAAAAAGATTAAAACTCAGTAAAAAAATAACATTGGAAAAACTTCAATGGTACGTAAAAGGGATATATTTAGTTTTATCTTCAATTTTTCACTCTAACGTTTGTCGGAATATGAAAATTCTAAACGTAATCCGTTTTTCAAATTTATTTACAAGTTATGTATATTGTAGTAATCTATGTTCACAGGTCTGCGATCCTCACTATGAAATGGCCGTTGAAATTCACATGCTGATCATACTGGGGCCTTTGATCGCTTTTAATTTGATCCCTACCCTTAAATTATTAGCACCATTCTCAGCATTAGCCAATGTGATGACCTTGGTGGGCCTTGGGATTGTGATCTATTTTGTAGTCACTGGACAGAAGTCTACAGCGCCATTGGACCTGTGGGGCTCTGCGGAAACCTTCCCATTGTTCTTCGGGACTATATTGTTCGCGTTAACCGCCGTGGGAGTTGTAAGTGTAGTATTTGATAAATAACATTTAACCTGCAATGTTTTTACAAAAGCTATGCGGTATTTGATGTTTGAGAACTAGCATAAGCGATTGCGAAAGTAACATGTTCCGGTTGCGAATTAAATTATGTGCCTATTAAACATGACAAAAATATTTGCTATGACTCATAGCTACGCATGCCGCGTCTAATTTTTTTTTAAATGTGTTTATTATGCCAAACTTATATACAGAATGTTTACATTAAATCCATATGCACATTTAAGATCGTGGTCCGAAATAAATGATCATAAAATAAAATAAAATAGTTTGGAAAATCCAAAAGTGCACGCCTCATTAGCGTTTCATTTAATTTTGATGAAAAAAATAAATTGTATTCCTGACTTTAAAAATATATTATTTACGTGTATTAAGTTTAGCGTTCTATTATTTTAACAACTAGTATTATCTACAGGGAAAAAAAATGTTTACCAAAATAAATCGATTACACAAAGTATAAAATCGATATAGGCTATATGGTACATATTTTGTCCTTTGTCTATCAAATGCTAAAAAAATATATGATATATGAATAAAAGTTGAAAATCATATTATTTACAAACTACGCATACTAGGCTATTGATATGAAATAGAAAACCAGTTGATGTAATTCTGAACCTAATAAAAAACCCGATCTTGATACGTCAATTTTTTCGGGAGTTATCGTGACCACATTCAAAATCAACATCCGAACGTCCACGTAATTTTTTTTCCAACCCGTTTTTTTCAAAGTAGCAATATAAAATGATTTTTTAGAAAATATAAGATGGATTAATTAGAGTGTTTTCTTTATATACGGCTACTCATATTATCGTATAAGTGCAATATGGTTATGATAGAGGCTAGAGGTATTTTAAGCACACAAAATTGCTTGACCTTGACGTATCGAGAGTAGAACACACCTATAACGCTTTGCGTTATGAGGCGTGCAAAAAGATTAAATACAGCGAATGAATCATTAATTTTGGCGTTAGTTTCGCAATACGTTTGAAACTGTCTTTTTAATAAAAAAAAACATATCAAAATTTATATTTATGCAGGTGATCGCGTTAGAGAACAATATGAAGACTCCTAAGTCGTTCGGGCGACCATGCGGAGTGCTGAACACTGGCATGACTTTTATAGTGCTGCTCTACGTGACAGTTGGCGCATTGGGCTACGTGTTCTGCGTATCAAATTGCAGTGACTCAATCACACTAGACTTGCCGAAGGGTGATCCGTCAGTGTTGCTATTTATACTATAATATTTTAAAATAAATGTTTAGTGGCCGCGTAGGATAATCCACCATTCCATCTCGAACAAAGAGTATAATAACTGTTCTAATTGCGAATGTAGGTTTCGTAAGGGGTGACTTAGAGAAATCCCAAAAGATCTTATGACCCCATCTCGTATACCAGATGTATACCAAATAAATGTCCATACCGGCGGGAAGCAGTGTCAAGGTGCGGCGAAACTTCTAGTGCAGTCATCATTATAATTTTTGACAAATCATCCTTGCTATGGCAGAAGTTCTTGCATTGCTTATTTATGTGCATGAATGACAAGACGAAATATATTGTGCAGTTATTCATTTACATTACCTGTATTTTTAATTTCACGTCTTATATAATACTAGCGATTCGCCCCGGCTACGCACGGGTGATTTCTGGATCGCGATCACAGTGCCACCTACTGTCCAAATGTGAATCTAAATCATTCAAACACACACAAAAATTTCATCAAAATCAGTCGAGCCGTTTTTTAAGTTTTAGCGAGACTAAGGGACAGCAATTGATTTTTATATATAGAGATATGATACATACGAGACGATTAAAAACATTTTGAAATACTAATTATAGAGAAGGAATAAGGAGTCCGTTTATGTTACTTAAGGATCTGGTACTATTTCGTTCCGATTTAAAGAGTATGGGTTGACAGGGTGTGTAGCATCCCATTTTATTCTTCAGAATGTCAACGCATCTACAGTTTTCTTTATAAGGTGGTTTGTAAGTAGTCTGCAGTAGTCGTTTATGACAGGTGGATATTTCCACCGTGTCATTTCCTGTGAATCAATAACGACTGCCTTCGTGTAGGTACGTAACTTTGCCCTACATTCGTACGATAAGCGGTTACATTTTCTGAATCCGTGGCGACAAAGTAACAAACGGTGAACTAGTTTCAGCTTCATTATAATTTTATTATATGATAGAGACGGAGTCAATTCTAATGCAGTGAGTCGCATTCCTCATGATTGTTAAAGTATAATAGCGTAGGACAAAGTCCACGACGGCGCGGCGCCGCGATGACGGCAGTACGATTCCCAACAGTCAGGTAGGTACGCAATGCGCATTGTGGCGC
The DNA here is from genome assembly GCA_029286625.1 of Parnassius orleans. Taxonomy (NCBI): domain Eukaryota; kingdom Metazoa; phylum Arthropoda; class Insecta; order Lepidoptera; family Papilionidae; genus Parnassius; species Parnassius orleans. Next base: position 831,647 of record JAGSMP010000022.1, on the reverse strand, counting down.
TGTTCTAACCTACCCGTTATCAATCACCTCCTTATTTTATCTGTGGCTCTATTTTATTCTTCAGCTTACCTTGCCTGATTTATATTATTTTTGGCCATTATCAATAGCATTTTAAATAGGTACCTAAAAGAGAAATAGATATTTTAAGGTAACAAAAAATTTAAATTAGGTCACTAAAAGAAAAATTTCAAAATTATTATCTACTAGCTTTTTACCCGCGGCTTCGCTCGCGTGGTCTCTAATTTGACACAGATTTAATAAATTTTTGGGAATTCTACCGTGGTTTATATTTCTCTTCATTATAATATATTATGCTTTACAGGTTTGAACTTAAATTTACTAACCATTTAATTGCACTTAAAGCTTTTAAATTTAAAAAAAATTGTTACTGCAAACTATTTGCGATGTGTTAATGAATGAATGAATGAGGAATAATTCAGAGTTGTGATTTCAAAATAGAGGCTCTTTTTATTTTAAAAGCTAGCGATTTCCAAATTCAGCTAAGAGCAGGTACATAGCATAGCTTCTTGTATCTTTTTAATCTATACAAATATATAAAATTGAAGTGTCTATTTGTAATGTCAAAATAACAGCTTTTAATTAAATGAATAAGAAAGTATACACGGTACTTAAAACATATTTTTTTGTCTCTCTGTTTCTTTGTTCCGGCTAATCTCCGAAACGGCTTGACCGGTTTCGACGAGATTCCCACTAGCAGACAGCTGATGTTATAACATCAGCTGTCTGCTTGTCTGTCCTTATAAGGAGCAACTTATGCTACTTTTAGTTTAGAAAAAGAATTGGTGTACCGCACAAAAAAAATTGAAACCCATGAAATTTTAACAAAATCCGATTCAAATAGGGATGTACCTATAATTATAAATTGATAAAAAATATTCTATGTGAAAGAAGTCGCGGGCACAGCTAGTTTAAATATAACTTCAGTAATTGCTTCCATAAGTAAATGTACCAGTCTTAGTAATTGTGAACGTGAGTCCAGTATTTAGTAATTGTGAGCGTTTTCCCACAGGTTAGCAACAGCTGTGATATTGATGTTTGCGGTAGCGATCTTCATTAGCTACGGACTGCACTGCTACGTGCCTGTTGAGGTGCTCTGGAAAGGCTATCTCTTACCGTGGCTTGAAGAAACCGGGTCAAGCCGCCTACGCCTCTGGGAATATACGCTCCGTGTTGCGCTTTGCCTTCTTACATGTAAGTCTTATATACTTATATACTATACACATAAATAAAATTTAAGTGTCTGTTTGTAATGTAAAAATAACAGATTTTTACTAAATGCATATGAAAGTATATTATACGGTGACATCATAATCATTACTGCGCATCACAAGTCCACTGCTGAATAGGCCTCCTCCAAAGAACACCATAAAGCACGGGCCTGAGCTACCTGCGTTCATTGACTTCCTGCATCTTTTACCAGGTCGTCACTCCATGTATGCCCCCCGTATATTTTGCTCGCCTTGTTAATATGAAATGGTTAAAATAAATATTTTATTTGCAGTCATATTGGCGGTGACGGTGCCCCGACTTGGATTGTTTATCTCGCTATTTGGCGCCCTTTGTTTATCCGCCCTCGGTATTTGTTTCCCGGCCATCATGGAAGCATTCCTACAGTACCCTCGCAAACCACCCATGCTTCTGGCGAAAGACGCGTTTCTTTTTATCATCGGCATCGTTGGCCTTCTAGCTGGTACCTACACTGCGTTGGTCAGCATCGTGCGTTCTTTCCAACCTACTCCCATACTGGCTGCTGAGGTTGGACCTCATGCGTGACCGTATTGATAAGTAAAAAGTATTACCTAATGACAAAAGCCAACCATAATACATCAAGTAAGTACAAAACAAACGCTTCAACTTAAAGTGCCTTTATGCTTCGTGAATAATTGTGTTCAATAGAATAGTATTAAACTTGGTTTTTATTTTAAAAACAAAATTTAGACGAATATGTAATCTATATATGCACAACAGCGTAAGCTACGATAATTAAGTTTAGGAATGTAAGTACTTTACGAGTATATAAAAATCTTTTGAAATTTCGATACAAGTTATAACGATAATTTGTACTTATCTGTCTCTGTAAAGTCAACAAGTAAAACTTAACAACCTATTCGAAGGACTTAGGTTTTATCCACGTTTATTTGTTGCTAGGCTTGAATGTTTAATTTTTTTAATTACAAAAATAATTGAAGACACTTCTAAAATTTAATAGTATATTTTAATTTCATTCCCGAGTGTTAATTTTATACGAAAACTGTAAATTTTCTTTGCACTGATTGAAATGGCTAATTTGCTTGTTACTGTCTTTTCCATAGTATACAGGGTTATTTTGCAATAACCGGCCAAATTTGCAGAGAAGGTTCAGAATAAGCAATATAAGCAAATGATAAAGAAAAATTAATTAAAAAAATCTCAAACATTGTCCTTTTATCTTTTAAATTCAAAATGCGTGGTAATGCATTATTATAACTGATTTTACTGCGCACGCACACATTCGTAAGGTTCGATCGGTAGGCAAAAACGTTGTTGCCCATAAATCACATTCAATTTGGGATAGTTTCAAATAAAAGTAGAAGCCTTATTCACTCGTATTTTCAAAAACAGCAATAAAGGTATATCATTATTTATATATTTGAACTTAAGTTTAAAAATTGGCTACTCTTTGAAAAATAACCCTGTATATAGTAGGTAGAAACAAAATTAGTCATTTATTCCTTTTTATGGATATTATTGATCAAAAACCTATTAGACTATTTTCATTTGTTAATAAATAGGCCAATTAATAATTGCTGTTAGAGTTAATACTACATTGTGGATGTTATTACATGTATAAGTTTTAAATGAAGCGATACCCTTGAGTACAACGATGATATAGGTCGTGAAAAGTTTACTAGAAACGTAAAATTAAGTTATTTGATAATAAATTTATTAAATCAAAATCCTACAGTTTTATTTCATACCGACAAGAAAAAAGGAATCAATTTTGTAAGGAGGAAATTTATTTTAAGCACAATTATCATGATTCTACCACCGTGTAGTGTCGGTGTTAGAATATCCACTACACCATATTGCGTCCCGTGGGTGTCGTTAGAGGCGACAGAGGGAAACTGAAACATCTTCCTGCTAACAACTCAAAATAATAAAAAACTGTGGTTGCCAACCCGCATGCCAAGCGTGGCATCTATGACAAAATCCCCCTATGAGGCAATTTATAGGGAGGCCTATGTTCAGCAGTAGACTTTAATAGGCTGTAATGGTAATGGATGGACAATTCTTTAAAACTTAGGTTAAAATGAAAGAAAATTTGTATCCCCTTTGATTATCAAAACCTTAACCCTTTCTTCAAACAAATAGAAGCCAAAACAATGAATAAATTGTAAAACAGTGAATGTTAAACTTATTAATTTACATGTGTAAGTAAGTGGATGCACAATAAAACAATGTATTTTCATTATTTATTCCAAATGATTTATTATAATAAATGCAATACACGCAAGATAAAGCTGTAATAATAATGAAACCATCTTGATGTTCATAATGATCAACTATAATATTACAAAAGATATGAGATTAACTTTGAAGTAGACAAAATATTTTTTAGCAAATACACGTCAATTTTTTTTTGAATTTTATGTATTTGATATTATACTCACATCTGATATTTTATAACAGAGTGATTAAAAATAATACAGCGTTTTTTATTGAAATATTCCATTAGCAGATTTACTTTTTAGCCGGTTGATCAGGTACATCGAACTCGCTGACTTGTGCCTCTACCAATTGCTTGCTGCGCAGTTTAATGATGGCATGGCTTGGCACATTCGGGTCCTCGATTTCAAACTCGATCAGTCCTGATATACAAATTGGAGAAAGAAGTGTGTAAAGATCGGGAATCGTATTATCTAATATCACAGCTCTAACATGATATGAATATATAAAATATATAACATGATATGACGTCGTATAGAATAGAATAGATTAGAATAATTTTTTATTCAATATAGATTACATGTGTAATTCTTATTGAAAGTCATTTTTTACTTTACCACTGGTTCGAAAAAAAACCTCTGTCCTGGGAAGAACCAGCAAGAAACCCAGCGGGACTTTTTTTTAAAAGTAAATTTTACATTAATGGTTGTACAAACTATTTAAGTACAAAATTTATTTTAGAAACTGCTTGGAAGCAGTTTCGACCATGGTGGCAACTTTCAATCGGAAGCCATCACTATGTAGGAGATATTGTGCAGAGTAGTGCTGCAACTAAATACGCGCAAACATATCTCGTTCTATTTGTTGTAGCTCACTCGTTCTATTTATGTCTGACATAATGCTAATGTGAAAACGTCAGAAACAGAGTTAAAATAAGATGTACACGAGACACATCATTAATGGCTCAACGGCACAGTGGCTAAGCATTTGGCTGCGGGGCTGTGGGCTGCGGGGTGTAGGCTGCGGAGTCGAAGCCGTACGAACTAAGTACTTATTTATATGACCTGCAAATAATTGTTCCGGATCTTGATATTTGACCATGTAGACTGTATTGTACAATACAAAACAAACAGTTCCAAATAAATAAAATAAAAGAAAAAAATGTGCAATTTATTTATAGAATAATTTACAAGCATCTGTCTTTCCATCCGATTACAATGCGAGTGTCTTCAAGGTGAGAGTAAATAGGCTTTTAGGCTTTTGTTAAGCTAAGTCACATCATCACTCACCATCAGGTGGGATATTAGACAAGCAATGGCTTATAATAGTTTAAAAAATATATAAATTTCCTCCACGATACAGGAACAAATCCTAGTGTGTGGGTAACGTTTAAAAACACCAAATAGGTCTAAAGATGAACGAAGCTCACGAATAATAAATTGAGCTAGAAAAAGGAATCCATCATCCATTATCCATCACAGTCTATTAAAGTCCACTGCTGAACATAGTCCTCCCCCATAGATTGCATCATAATGATTTTGGTGGTGGGATGGATTTTGCCATAGTTGATACGCTCGGCGAGCGGGTTTTCAACCGCTTTTTTTTGTTATTTTCACTTGTTATCAGGAAGATGCTGCTGCCCATCACCTGTTTCAATTTCCCTCTGTCGCCTCTTACCACACCCTCGGGACGATATGGGGTAGTGGATATTCTTACACTGCCACTACAAGTAAAAAGGAATGTTTGTACCAAATACCAATAATCAGATAATCTTTCTTAGATTTTTTGATGACATTTTACATTTTTATAGTACTCCCACTAGTTGATTGCCAATAAACTTCAATTAGTACGGATCAACTAGCTAAACGTAAAGTTTCACTTTGAATATCAAATTATTTTTTCCAGATTATATACTGATATAAAATGTGTATATTTATTGTTATATATAAATGTATATATTTAATATCAGTATATAAGATATACTGATATTAAATATATACATTTATAGGTATTTATAAAAAATAATGAACAAGCTGCAAGGTTAAACTGATAGTGTTTCTTGTAAATACAATTGTAAAATTGCTGTTCTCATTTTATCAATGGTGTATTGATGAAAAGTAGTCAAGATCACTTTATATAAAATATATTTAATTAAATTGGCACATGGCGTATTTGGCCTTCTACTTAAAACTCGGCGGAAATTTGAAAAGAAAGATTTTGTACGCATTTTTTGCCTCTTATTATTGGTTTATTTGTTTTTATTTTTATCTTTCGTCGGTGTACAATAAAGAGTCATGTATTGTATTTTTATATACCAACCTCCTTCCATTACTGCTTCCTCTTTATAGTTATCTCGCATTGACCTTGCCAGTATATTGTGGTAGAAAAGATATGCCTGCTCGCGGATATCCTTTGTCACCTCCATTTTCGATACGGCCTGCATCAAAACGTTCAGCTTTTGCCGAGCGTTCAATATCAGTTTGTCCACTGGTAAACATTAAACATAAAACATTTTAACATTTACTAATAAGTAGTTAGAATGCATAAAATTAGGTGTAAGCTACTCTACTTGCACTTGCTACTTGTTTTTCAAGAGTTATAATGCTAAAGAGACGCCACTACGTTAACTAAGTTGCTCGATTCTACAACTTCTTAGTTTTGAAGTTACTGGACCATTTTGATTCTTGTTTAATGAGTATTTAACACACACGATATTGCATTTTTCACCTATGTACGGAGTGTTATGTATCCCCACATCACCTTCTAACCACTAGAAAGAAATAGAATATAATAGAAAATAATGGAATAGAACATTTTTTTATTCAATATAGACTACAAGTAATTCTTATTGAAAGTCCTTTTTTTTTTTACTTTTACCACTAGTTTAGAAAAAACATCTGACCTGGGAAGAAAAAGCAAGAAATCCAGCGTGACTGTTTAAAATCAAATAAAATATTAGGTCCTAACATATGAAATTAGCGTTTTGTCGTACTGACCACTTTGATCTGAAATATCTCCTCTTTGGTTAAGAATTCCAAATTCAAATTTATAAATTCATTTAGCCGGTACATTTGAATTTTGAAAACAGTAATTCATTTGTTTTTCCTCATTATTTTATTCTTTGGCGTCGCTTATTACCGCACAATGGAAAACATGAAATATCGGTATATTTACGAGTACGAGTTCTACCGTGGCACCAGTGCTGCAGAAACAGCTCGAATGATTAATGATGTATACGGCGCTGGTGTCGCAAAAGAAAGCTCGGTACGTTTTTGGTTTCAAAGTTTTCGTTTTCGAAATTTTGACCTTCAGAACCAACCCCGTGGGCGGCCGGAGACCAAAGTGGAAAATGAAGAATTAAAGGCTATTGTAGAAGCGGATCCATCACAATGCACTTCAGAGATAGCTGCAGGCTTCGGGGTAAGTGATAAAACTGTATTAATCCACTTGAAGCAAATCGGGAAAGTAAAAAAACTTGAACGATGGGTACCTCATGAATTGAGTGAATCGAACTTGCAAACACGCGTCAACTGCTGTGTTACTTTGCTCAACCGACACAATAATGAAGGGATTTTAAATCGAATTATTACTTGTGATGAAAATTGGATACTGTACGATAATCGGAAGCGCTCGTCGCAATGGCTGAACTCTGGAGACCCAGCCAAATCCTGTCCTAAACGAAAATTGACTCAGAAAATGTTACTTGTGAGTGTTTGGTGGACTAGCGCCGGTATCGTTCACTACAGCTTTCTAAAATCTGGCCAAACGATTACGGTAGATATCTATTGTCAGCAACTGCAAAATATGAAGGAAGAACTAGCTGCTAAACAACCGAGATTGGTCAATCGCTCTAGGCCACTGCTGCTTCACGACAACGCAAGACCACACACTGCACAACAAACAACCACTAAGTTAGATGAATTGGAATGTCTGCGACATCCACCGTACTCCCCGGACCTTGCTCCAACAGATTACCATTTTTCCGGAATTTGGACAACTTCTTACAAAGAAAAAATTCAACTCCGATGCGGCAGTCCAAACCGCCTTCAAAGAGTTTATTGATTCTCGCCCCATGGTTTTTTTAGTAAAGGGATCAATGAACTACCTATGAAATGGCAAAGTGCATAGATAACAACGATGCATACTTTGATTAATTAAATATATATACAAAAAAAAATACTTTATATTCCTCCCGTACAAAACGCCAATTTCATATGTAAGGACCTAATAGTAAACAAAATATCCAACCTAAAATTAAATATTATGAAAAATATTTTATTTATCTTCATCGCCGTCATCAGTACAGCCTATCAAATTCCACTGCAAAACATAGCAGCTTAGCAGGGTTGGCAATGGCAGTTTTTATTATTTTTCAGTTTTTATCAAGAAGACGTTCCCTCTGTCGCGTGTTACTTTATGCGGTAATGGAGATTTTATAAAGTTTCATTATTTCCTGCATGGAAGGATGGATACTAAGAGCCGATAATTTTTTTTAAAGTTATACATACTATTATTTTTTTTGGTTTGGGTGGGCCAGCTCCGTTTGCGTTTAATTTTTAAAGATATAAATATTGAAAAAAGAAGCTCTACCGATACAAAAAATAATATGTGAAATTATATGGACATCATGGTTAATTTTATCATTCAGTCTAAGGTAAAATATATTTTTTACTAGCCACTTTCACAATACAATCTCACCAGACGGAAAGCCGAAACACCTATGTAACAAGTGAGTAAACTCTAAAAAATTAGCAACAGAAGTTAAAGCTCTAATCGGCTAAAACACTAAATCTAATATACTTATATTTTGATCTTTTTAAAAACGAATGAATCACTCGGGTACTAACAATCTTCCTCCACTTGGGGGACAGGTTGAATAATCTCATCCAGCGCATACTGGATAGCTGCGGGGATGGCGGTTGCTGGTCTTGGTACATTTGGTGCTCCTGGAAAATTTTACATTTTTTCACATTACAAAAAAAGTACATCTCTTACAAATGCTAGTGGTTATTGATAATGATGATAATTTTCTATTGCATACTAGATACCCGCATGTTTTCGCCTGTATGGGATATATTAATATGGCGATACTAAGATGTAAGATAAAGACCATTTATTTAATTAATACATTTTTCCTTTTTTTTAAATGTTGAATATTTTCTAATAAATATAGCCTAGATTCCTTCTGGATGAAATTGTTCTGTATTTGTTTGTAAAGTTTCATCACAATCGGTTCAGCCGTTCCGAAGATTAGCCCGGACAGACAGACAGACAGACAAATACACTCGTATATGTAGCCTAGCTCGATGTATCGTATATCAATGTATAGCTTAAAACGTACACTATAAAATGCGTATTATTATAGAATACTGCTTATTTATTGCTGTTCATTATGTTCAAGATAAACGAGTAAACTTTTATTACATCAACAGTTTATAAGATCAAAGATTCGTATAATAAGATATTATACCTTTCTTACTAATTAAGTAAGTATAGAAAAGTACTTACTAAACTACACGTTAAAAAAGTTACAAGATTTTGTTTATTTGTGATTATATTAAATATCACCATATGTAGGTATTTTACGTTTTTGTACTCTATATAATGCTCCAAGAAAAACCGGAAAAGTAATAGACTTACTTTCATACATTTTCCAAATAGAGCCTTAAGTTTTACCTTTAAATATTTAAATAGTTATTTTATATTTTATTTATTAAAAAGCTGTGGAGATGTATTACAACATTCTCTTATGAAATAAAAAAAAAACAAATTTGTAGTCTAGTCTAGTTACGCCTTTGCTGTATTTATTAGGTGTGTGTTATGGTAAAAAAAAAACGAGCGTCTTTACGCGCAGTTGATAAAAGTTATTAATATTAAACTTATTTTAAAATTAATAAATGTTTTCTTTATTATAGTCATTTCCCATTGTGACGGCTGTGAATATAATTGCGTGGAAAAACGTACGGAATATGATCAACAACTCTTTTACTCTCAACGGCCCCGAACTGTTAAAAGAGACATTTTAAGAAAAGCCTTAGATCAAATGAAGTTTTTGCAGCCACGCATCGATTGGTTATTTGAGCTTGATGATTTATACTTAAGAAATCAGCTGCTCTCACTGAGTTGTATCAGAAAGTTGCTATTGAATTGCCTGGGGTCAAAAGTCAGCGTAGCGTTAACTTTTAATAATAGAATAAAAAAATTGTAAAATATAAATAACCTTTATATATAAAAATTACGTGTCACATTGTATGTCCGCGATGAGCTCCTAAACTACTGAAATGATTTCAATGAAATTTTGCACGCTGTGTGCAGTTTAGTCAAACTTGCGAGATAGAATAGTTTATATCCCAATAAGTGACCTTCAATATTTTTATTGCGATTTTAAGGATTTTTTATAGGAAGAAAAGGGTCGTCGAAAAGGAACAACGTCTGCCTGGCCAGCGAGTATGTATATATTTTAAGTTTTTTTTTCTAGAGACCCCGGGCGAGGCAGCTCAGGAAGGTCATGAAGTAGGCCATATGAGGTAGGATAGTTAAAAGATAATTAAAAGCTGAATAAAGATACGCATGTGGCAAAGTGTTAACTAAAGTTTACGTAAGATAATTACAATATTTTGTTATATCACAGACCAAAGACAGTCAAAAACATTCACTGACTGCTTTTATGACAAAACCAGCGATCCGCCCCGGCTTCGCACGGGTGATTTCTGGATCTCGACAACAGCGCCACCTACCGGTTCCAATTGTGAATCTAAACCATCCAGGGACCCATTCAAACACACACAAAAAAATCATCAAAATCGGTCGAGCCGTTTTTTAGATTTAGCGAGCCGTTAGTCTTGATCTTGATCAGCAATTGATTTTTTATATATAGAGACTAGCTGTTCCCCGCGACTTCGTCCGCGTGGAATTTATTACTATTGAATTTCATAGGTTTACATTTTTTTTTGCAAAGAACTCTAAATCTTTTTTTTAAATAAAAGTAGCCTAAGTTACTCCTTATAACATCAGCTACCTGCCAGTGAAAGTTCCGTCAAAATCAGTCCAGCAATTTCGGATATTAACCGGAACAAACAGAAAGACAGACAGACAGACGGACGGACAGACAGACAAACTTCAATTTTATTTATTTGTATGTATAGATTAACACACATTTTAAACTTTTGTGACTCTTGGAGTGACGAAATATGCAGCCATATTTTTTCCGATGTTGAAGTCAGCGATACCCGAAAAGATTTATAAGACTGCCAGCTATATCCGAGAAGGTTTTTAGTAGTATAAGTTGTAGCACGAATGGATCGGCTCGATCGGGAAAGGACCACGCTCTCACAGAATACCAGCATAAAATAGCAGCTTAACGCTGCTATTTCATATGGTGAGTGTAGAGAACCGGAGACCCTTTTCACTGGAAACGAGGCATGCCATCTTAGTCCTCACGGGTGACAAGGCATCTGCATTTTGATTCGTAATCGTAGATATATGTAGATGTCTATGGGCCACAGCAATCACTTACCATTAGGTGGACTGTGTTCTCGTTTGTCACACTTATCCTATAAAAAAGCAAAAAATAAAGTTACAAAGTATATAACGTCAAGATTTATTAAATACGAGTGAAAGGAACCACCGAAGTTTTCTCTCTGTGTTATTTGTTCATTATTACAAGGGAATAAACTCGTATACTTTATAGGGTACACATGTGTACGTATGTGCGCGCCAGTCCTCCCCAGATGGCTAGTTTTTATTGAAATGGCCGCTGTGCCCAAAATACGGGTTTGTGGAGTTTAATGTACTCCCATGCGATTTTGTTTATGACGACAAATTTCGAATGGTGGAAAATTTGCGTAAATACAAAGGTTTTATTTTAGCTATAGTTATTTCTAATCTACTTGAGACCAATAAAATTACAATAGAAGTAATTAATACTAGAAGCAGTGACGGAAATGAATACGGTGCAACTGCGATAAATAACATCCGAGTAAGGTACATATTATGTTAACAATAGCTGGGATTCGAGTAATTCTAAGACTTACTAGGCCAAACAATCCTCGTTCGGGCTATAAATACACTTACCCACGCACGACAGTAACTGATTGATTTGTTGCAGTGAAGTTTTCATTTGAATTATAAGGTTTCCCTTCTCGTCCAAAGCATCAATAAGGTTCTTTTGTTCACGCTGTTCCGCCTCCAACGCCGCTCTAAGCTGTCTTTTTTCTTGTATGTACCTGCAGTATTGAATGTTAGTGTCCAACTGAAGCTTCGGCTTCTGCCACCCTCGGTTAAAAGCAACTTCGACCAAATATTCGGCCAAAATCAGCCGATAGTTTGGCCGAAGCCGAGTTTTTGTTTAAACAGCCAAAAACAAAAGAATTTTTGCGAATAAAGTGTGACTCGCCCCGCGCATTGCGTCACAGTTCCCAGAAGTTTCGTGCACGCAAGTGTCAATAGGTATACATTACATTTCATTATTTTATGCAGTGGCGTAATAATAGGGTGGCAGGACGGGCAAAATGCCACGGGTCCCCAGCTGAAAGGGGCCCCCGGCCCGAGAGGGCCGTGAGGCACAGGAGGATCTTAACATTTATTATTACAACATTTAGTAAAATTTATTATGGCTTAATTAAATTTCAGCCATTTTTAAATATATAGGTTATTAATACATAAAATTCAGTCCAGTACGCTATTTAAAAGTTACTAGAAAATCAACTAATTATAATACCGTTTTATGTACCTACTTATTATAAAATAAAATAAAACTATAATTTCAGTTGAGCTTCTTTATATCGCATGGGAGAGGTGGGAGAGGGCCCCATACGATTAATTTGCCACGAGCCTCTGTCTAGTTACGCCACTGATTTTATCATTATTATTGTGTAGGTACTTATAACAAATCACAGGAAGGCCTTGTTATACTGACTAGTGTCTAGTACTACATTAAAGACTGTTAATATCATAATTTTATTGTATAATATATAACTAATTTATTTCTAACTTTTATTTCTACTTTTATTACTACTTTTAAACTATTATTTCTAACCACCGTCGTTTTCTATCACTCGTTGCTACTGCGCTGTCGAAGACAAAATGCTACGAGTATCTATTCTTGTAAAAGTTTTATAGGCTTTGGCAAAATCACCTACAAGGTGGTCTTCTTTTTTAATTTATTTTTTATTTACTAAGTAATGAACTAGAGAAGAAAATCTGTGGTACTTTGAGGGCATAACATCTTTTATTACATGGGGAAATGCCTATGCATACTCGACTCGCGGATGCAAGGACCAAGGACGGGTTATGTCGGACTCGCACCGACTATAACCTCATGGTGTTCCACGGCCGCGGAATCTGTATGTTCTGTATAGAAATGATGAAGTAATTACTGTGCAGTCCGCTCCTGACCAACATTTTTCAGCGAATCAAGCATCAGTATAGCGTGTTTACGATCTTCAATCAAGGCGTCCCTCTTCACGCTGTTTTGAGCCAACTGCATCATAAGGCGCTCGGACTGATACTTTTGCTCCTTCAATCTTAAAAAAAAAAGAATACAAATCTAAAGACATGCAAGAAATTTTTGTATACATATAATATGTTAGAGATAGAAAGTATAAATAGAAGTTAGGGCAGATCTTGAAAACAGCCAGGACTTAGGTTAAAGAGTTGAGATCTGAACAGGCGCCAAGCTTCATAGCAGTTCAATGAACGTCCTATAAATCCTATGATTTGAGTAACGTTTGCACTGAACTTGGCCCCTTTTCACATATTATTTATATTTTTAGTGGAAAGTCATTATTTTTAAAGAAAAAAAATCCTTTTAAAATCTTAATAAATACATGATCTTCAACGTCTTTCCTTGCGTTTACACTTTACTGTTTTTGGTTTTTAATTTAAACTAAATGTCGAAAAAGCTATTAATAAAATTAAATGTCAACAAAGTTATTAGTACGGTACTTGAAACAAACAAACCGCACTTAATAACTATGTCAACACCTGTCGATACCGATTATATGTATGTATATACGCCTAATGACGCCTACCTTGATGTCAAATGATGCCCGTGTAGTGGCGGGTAAGAATATCCACTACCCCATATCTTCCCGTGGGTGTCGTAAGAGGCGACAGAGGAAAACTGAGGCAGAAGATGCGCAGCAGCATCTTTCTGATAACAGCAAAATACAGTAAAAAACTGCGGTTGCCAACCCGCTCGTCAAGCTTGGCAACTATGGCAATAAACCACCCATGGCAAGAGTTACACAGAGACGGCCACCAATCCCAGACGGCCCCGCTATTCCTGGCTACGGTGGCGACCATGGTAACGGCGGGGCAGGGGGTGCTAAGAATCTCCGATGGAGGTTCGGTTGCCATCTAAGACAACTCGACCTGGCAACATATAACGCACGCACCCTGAGGACTGACGAGAAAATCCTGGAGCTGGAAGAAGAGATAGACAAGTTGCGCTGAGATATTATAGGATTATATGATATCCGAAGAGAGCGGGAGGACACTGTAATCCTCGAATCCGGCAACTCGTTCTATCACCATGAGGGCGACCATCTCTCCCATGGAGGTGTCGGATTTATCGTCCACAAGTCTCTCGTTAACAACGTAGTAAAGATTGTGAGTGTGTCGACGCGGGTTGCGTACCTTATACTCAGAATCACCAAACGGTATTCGTTGAAGGTCATACAGGTTTACGCACCAACCTGGCCACATCCCGATAAGGAAGTGGAGGAAATGTGTGAGGATATCTCTAACGTCATGTATTCCTCAAAAACACACTATACGGTGTTACTGGGAGACTTCAACGCAAAACTAAGCATAAGAGAGAACGGTGAGCTGAAGGGAGGGAAATTTGGACTAGGGCAACGGAACCCAAGGGTACAGCAGCTGGCCGACTTCATGGAGAAAGAGGGATTCTTTGTGATGAACTCTTTCTTCAAGAAGCGGCCCCACAGAAAGTGGCCCCGTCGGTTCGACAAAAAATAAGTTTGAATTAATTATGACGACTAGACGGCAACTATACAGTGATGTCTCGTGGAAACTGTCCATGCGGCCGGAGCTAAGTTCTACAAGACCCGTCGCAGAAGAACACAAAAACTCTCCGATCACATTCTTAATCTCATGTTAGACGGGAAATGAGGCTGCAGTCTTTAACAAATTTGACAGCATACAGGCAACTGAAGAGTCAGATCTCCAAATGCATGCGGCGGGACTTACGCAACTTCAATACAGCTCGTATTGAAGAAGCGATCGAGCGGAGCCAGGGCTCCAAAGTCTTTGCCAGAGATCTCTCTGCCAGAAAGAGCCAACTGTCGAAGCTGAAGACCGAATGTGGCATCATCGTGTAGTGGTGTAGTAGTGAGATTAAGAGGTTCTATGGGTAGCTGTACGTGATCGTTGGAGTCACACGCAAGTGTGAGTAACGATTCAAGGGCAAGTCTTATCCGACACTATTCCGATGATACCCGGACGTCAGTCTAAGCGAAATTAGAATGGCTCTCCAGCACCTTAAAAACGTCAAATCCCCCGGCGAGGATGGAATTACAGCGGAACTTCTGAAAACGAGTGGAAAACCGGTACTTGAAGTCCTTCAGAAGCTCTTTATTTACGTCTTCCATGGTTTCGGAGGCGTGGAGCAGAAGTGCGTTGGTCTTATTCTCAAAGAAAGGCGACAACGCTCTTTTGAAGAACTACAGACCGATTTCCTTTCTGAGCCGCGTCTAAGTGCTGTTTTCGAGAGTCATTAAGAATCGTCTTGCTTGCAGACTCGACGAATTGAGCCTCCCAAACAAGTCGGTTTCCGAAAAGGCTTTAAGTACCATAGACCACATACATACCCTTCGGCAAATTGTACAGAAGACAGAATAGTACAATCTGCCACTTTGTCTTGCGTATGTGGACAATAAAATGAAATGCTTTGATTCCGTCAAAATTTGGACGGTGCTGCTGTCGCTTCAGCGGTGCCAAATTGATTTTCGGTATATCGAAGTTCTAAAGTGTTTGTACAGTAGGGCTACGATGGCTATCTGAGTACAGAACCAGAGTAAGAAACCTATCCAACTGCAGAGAGGTTGCATTGGAAGAGTTTTTTAAGCTACTGCACTAGAAATTATACGGTATTAACATAAATGGCGAGTACATCACTCATCTTCGATTTGCCGACGATATAGTCCTTATGGCAGAATCTCTGGAAGAACTAAGCCAGTATGCTCAATGACCTTAATAGTGTCTGCCAACGGATAGGTCTTAAGATGAACATGGATAGGTCTTAAGATGAACATGGACAAAAGAAAGATCATGTGCAACGTCCATGTCACACTTATGCCGGTAGTTGTTGGGAGCACTAAGCTCGAAGTTGTTGACGAGTACGTTTACTTAGGGCAAATAGTCCGACTAGGTAAGTTCAACTTTGAACGAGAGGTCAATCGACGGATTCAACTCGGCTGGGCAGGTTCCGGAGATTACGACACATCTTCTTTTCAGGTATACCTCAAAACTTGAAAACGAGATTATACAACCAATGCGTGTTGCCGTGCGCGTGTGATGACTTATGGATCTGAGACGTGGTTCCTCACTG
The DNA here is from genome assembly GCA_029286625.1 of Parnassius orleans. Classification (NCBI taxonomy): domain Eukaryota; kingdom Metazoa; phylum Arthropoda; class Insecta; order Lepidoptera; family Papilionidae; genus Parnassius; species Parnassius orleans. The sequence continues at coordinate 815,629 of JAGSMP010000022.1, read as the reverse complement.
CTGGTCGTATGAAGAAGCTCAAGGTCGTTCAGCGAGCTATGGTGAGGGCTATGCTCGGGGTTTCTCGGTAGACGAAGTGTGGGGCGGCCCCACACTAGATGGAGTGACGACCTGGTAAGAGATGCAGGAAGTCGATGGATGCGGGTGGCTAAGGACTGTGCTTTGTGGCATTCTTTGAAGGAGGCCTTTGGAGGACTTGTGAACGGCTGTAATGACGATTATGATAATGAAGCCAAATTTAACGAGTTTTTAGTAAACTCGAAGTGGTCTAGGTTTCTGATGAGTGATAAAATGGCACTTTTCATACCTCAAAACCCAAGAACTATAAGATATATTCATGAAATTTTAGATTCTAGATATTCAAGGAGTCCTTATCTACGATGCTCACAACGAGAGCGATTAATACGCCGTCATCTCTTTTAATAATTAGTATGTTTATGATAGACCAAGATCGCACCTGATGTTAAGTGGTGATAAAGTACAATACTATAAACACGTTAGCTCTATAATCTGAGACGTTAGTCCAGAAAATGCCTATTCGATCTAGTCTTAATTATTTTAATTGTTTTGGTTGGGGTCAGCAAAAGTACGTTGAGTCTTGTGCACACACACATATTACAATAGCAAAAATAAAATGTTGAATTTTTTTTTCACATATGACAACTGTCTTTACCTTAATAGTATTTTATCGTAGGACGATACCAGCGTCCCTTGCTGCAGACGTTTACAAATACCCATGACTTCTTCAAGCTCCCAGTGCACGGAATGAAGGCTAACGTTATCTTGTTCTTCGTACAAATCATCCAGATTCGTTGCCTCCTTAAAATTATACAATAAATGATTAATTAAAAATCAAGAAAAGGTACATTATAAATAAATTTACTTAAATACACAGGAAAATTGTAGCGTTATTGGTATCATCGTCATCATCTGTCGGCGACAGTCCACTGTTGGACATAGGCCTCTCCCAAGATGCGCCACTTAGCCAGATCTTCGGCTACACGCATCCAGTTTCTACCAGCCACCTTGCGCAGGTAGCCGCTCCATCTGGTCAGGGGACGTCCCACACTACATTTGCCTAGACGCGGTATCCACTCCATAATATGACTACTCCACCGGTTGTCACTTCTGCGATACACATGACCAGCCCATTGCCACTTCAGTTTTCAAACACGGAAGGCTATCTCAGTAACCTTGGTTCTCCGGCGGATTTCTTCATTACGAATTTTATCCACCAGAGAAACTTTGAGCATAGCTCTTTCCATCGCTCACTGAAAGACTTTGAGCTTGTGAAGTAGCCGTATCGTCGTGTCCACAATTCGGTACCATAAGTAAGTACGAACAGAACACACTGGTTGAAGACCTTTGTCTTCAGACTTTGTGGTATGGGCGATGAGAAAACCCGCCAAAGCTTTCTAAATGCTGCCTAGCCTGACTGAATCTTTCGATCGGCTTCCTTCTCGAAGTTATTCTTAGGTACCTAGTTGCAATATTTGACCGTGGTTAACATCGTCAGTAATTGAAACTGGCATGAAACATACACAGACCAACACGTCGGGAGGATTCATTCAGTCAGTTCGGCATTGCATGAAGTTCTTGCAGCGATTCTATCAAGACGACAATATCATCAGTAAAGCGTAAGTGTGAAATGTACTCACCGTTTACGTTAATACCGCGTCCTTTCCAGTCTAGTGTCTTAAAAACATCTTCCAGTGAATTTGTAAACAGTTTAGAAGGAACATCCCCCTGTCTAACTCTGCGATACCACTGGATTGATTTTGTTTGACTGCCTGTACTTGGACAGACATCGTACTGGTCTTGTAAAGACATCTCAGCACTTCGATGTACCGCCAGTCAATTTAGAAGTCAAAAGCTTTCTAATAGTCCATAAATGCAAAACACAGGAACTGATTATACTCTGTTGTATTCTTTTGCTGCACTGTGTGGTCTATAGTTCTAAATTCTCCTCGAAACCCTATTTCTAGCCCTAACTTCTATTTCTACTCATTAATATTAAAAAATTTAAAACACGCCTTATTGAATTCACGTTTAAAGTGTTTTAAACTGTTACTCTTATGACAAACTGTTGCCATTAAGAAATCCTGATTTTAACTCACTGGACATACGAGTGGGTACATATCGTAGGTTTATCTAACAGTAGTACCTGTGCGACCGCCGTGCAGCGGTGGCGTAAAAGAATCCCCTACGCCATAACATCGCGTGGGTGCCGTAAGATGTAACTGCGGGCTGCGGGAAACCAAACTGGGGATGGGCAGCATCTTTCTGATAACAACTCAAAATAATAAAAATACTGCGGTTGCAACCCGCCCGAAGAGTATGGCAACTATGGCAAACATTCCCCCTATGGGGGAATCTATGGAAAGACTTAATTTCAGTAACGGACTTTTGATAGGCTGTAATTAATAAAAAAATATGACGTGAGCGTCCGAGCTTGGCTCGGCGTTGGAAAGAGGAATTTAACATTCTCTGGGCGACGCTTTTTTAGATAAACTTTGCAATTATCACGATGTGTATTATTATATATATTGTACATCATTATATATAATATACAAGAATTGTTTGCTTAAAGTATTAAGATGAGTATGAATCTTCAGTATTATATTATGCATTGTATGTATTAATGACCCATATTGTAACTCATTAGATAGGAATGAATGTGATGAACGTTTTAACACGTTTAAGTGTTAAAACGTTCTAAGAATCTAAGTATCTATTGCTGTCGCGCTGTGCGTGAACGACCGACCTAGATAACTGAGAGAAACAACCGCAGCTTGGGCTGATAATACCTATAAAAAATTGGTGAAATCATCATTTGGTATTATTTTCCCTTATTTCCCCCTTTTCATTTTTTTCAAGATCAATATAAGAAGGATTGTAGCCACGTCTGTTCGTCTGTGCATATATTTTTTGTTTAAAAAATTTATTGGTTTATGTCGTAAAAAATATCCAAACAGAGGACTCCGTTTGTGTGGACTGAGCGCCGCCTGGATATTCTCTTAACAAAACTTATAGTCCAGATATTTAAAACAAGATTGTTCCGCTGTTCAAAGTTACCTCTTTGCGAATCAGGTTTGGAAAGGAATTCATCAAGTATGCAACTTCCCGACGTACAAGCTTCAACGTTCGTTCCCTTTCTTTCATGTTTGCTTTGATCTCCTTTTCCAATTTGTTGAATTCAAACTTTCTGTCATCTAAATACTCCATGGCGAGTTGGCCCATTTCCGTGGCACCCATTAAGCATTTGCCTTGAGCTCGGCAGTCTAATTTCAAAGCTTCCAATACAACCGTGAAGTAGGAAGAATCCTGTATAGAAAAAGAAAAAATATATATGGATTAGAAATTTACGGATCAAATGTCTTTTTGTGGAATTCCTAAAAGTTGATGGAAAGGAAAGGGAACTGTTTGAAAGATCTAATATAGTATTTGATAGATTAGGATGTCTAACCAAGGAAGGATGAAATGCGTAATATCTGATAGTGCGATAACCTAACCTAACCTAACAAAAGCGATAAGAGTAAATGTTCTTTCTTGATGAAAGAAAGTCATGAGTGCCCCGATTTTTTGACGCAGCACTTGAGCCTCAAGAACGGTTTTTGAATAAAAAAGTTAAAAAAATTGCTGATGGGTGACGTTTTTATTAAATAAATCATCAGGTGAGTGCACACACTAGCCAACAGTCGGCCGATCGTTTGCGAAAAATTGTAGTTAGTAAGCAGCTCTTGAAGTGAGTAGTCGCATAATGAAACCTAAAATATTGTTCAGAAATGTTATTATTATTGCTATTATACAACGATGGAGACGGATCAAGAAGAGAAACCGAGAATACTGGGTGAATCTTATATACCATGACAGATTACTTCTTCCCACAGCTTTTTCTTTAAATTCACATCATATTTCAACTTTCATCAACTGTAAAATAGATGATTCGACAAGCAGCGCCATTTTGATGCATGCGCACTTCTTACACGCGCCAAAATTTTGAGCGAGGTGACGTTATCGACCGGGTCGGCCGACTAAGCAATCGGCGTGTATGCGCGCGTCGAAGAGCGCCGTACCTACTGATTTAGCAATTGGTCGATAGTTGGCCAACAATTTAGTTTGAAGGGAATCGTGTAGCGCATCAAACTGATTCATCGGCCAATAACTAATCGTTATAATATGCGCACTTGCATACATCTCAATACTGATTAAGAAACCGACTAAACGCTCGCCCGATATAAAGTCTGCAGTGTGCGGTCTCATAACACACTCGTCAACAACTTCGAGCGCAGTATTTCCAACAACTATGGTAAATCGACGCCATTGATGTTCAGGCCAGTAGCTTAAAAACGTCTTCTAATGCAGCGGCGAAGTTTCAGGGATATTACGTCACCCTGTCTTACACATCTCCGCAGTTGTAAAAGTTTCGTACTGTTATTCTGTACTCGGATAGCCAATGTAGCCCTTCTGTACAAACCTCGATTATACCGACAGTCAACCTTACACAGCTTACACCGCCAAAGCACTGACAGTAGCACCGCCCAAGTTTCGATAGAATCAAAGGCTTTCTCGTGGTTTCTTCTTTCAATTTGGAGGGGTTTGTATGTAGTCTATGGTAGTAAAACCTTTTCGGAAACCGGCTTGTTCTGGAGGCTGGAAGCAGCTCCGGATCTTCAATTTTTTTAGGCGGGGCAAAAACTGAAAAATGCCGCCCCCGCCCACTTATATTTATTTTTACCTTTATCATCTTTATAATTTCAGCTATCAGATGTCCACTAATTGATTGACATTTGGACATAGGCCTTTCGGAAATAATGTATCCATCGCTGTTCTTTCTGTGTTAAGCCTATTTATTTACAGATATATAGACATGAACGTGTGGGATATATATTTTATACACAGAACAGGATAGAATTTAAAATAAAAATCAAATATATTTCACAACGTTTTATTAAATTTATTCACGCTCCATCATGTTAGTACAGTTAAATGAAACGATATTTCATTAAAAAAAACATGAAAATACTTAAACATAAAACCAGCAGTGAAACTTAAAAAAAAATCAGCTAAAAATAGGGTCAATATCCTCGCGGGCGCCGAACTCTTATCTAGATCGGTACGAAACAATGCATTAGGTATACTACTCACTCTACCCTTCCCTTTCACACACACGCTGCCTCGTGTCGCCTCGCGCTGTGGAATTTACACATGCTTCAAGGACGTTACCTGGTGCGCATTTCTTTTGGCGGGATTGATTAATAATTTGTTTTTGAGACAGTTCGGTGTTGACTATCACGAGCGACAGTTCAATTGTTTTGTTTATTAAATTATTGTCGTTATTACTTGTTATTTATTACTTAATGATATTGTTCTTGTTGTTACGTTTTGGTTTTTTGTTTTGTTTTAATAATGCCTAACACGTAGGTACGTTTATAGTGCTCGTGAATACGGCAACATGTTAATGTGGCTTGGAGAATCTCATAAGGCCACGGAGGATCGGTAAGTTGTTTCATACCTAATTTTTTTTAAATAACTTAGTACTGAACTGATCTGAATAGGTACATAACTGAATACATCAGCATAAAAAACATACCTACACAATGGATAAAAAAGCATGACTCTAACCTTGTTAACATTCTATTTAAGTATTTTTTTCATTAGCGGGCAATCGAACCAGTTATTTGGTTTATTTAACCTAATTTTTTTAAATAACTTAGTATTGAACTGATCTGAATAGGTACATAACTGAATACATCAGAATAATAAACATACCTACACAATGGATAAAAAGCATGACTAACCTGTTAACATTTTATTTAAGTATTTTTTCATTAGCGGGGAATCGAACCAGTTATTTGGTTTATTTAACCTGTGAATTGAATTAAAGTGGCTACGCGGAGACAAGCACAGTGGCAAAATAGTAGGTTAAGTAGATAAGTTAGGTATTTAGACAAGTGTTGTAAGTTATTAGGTATTGTGGTACCATCGCTAGTTGCAGGCCGCGCGAATTCGGCGTTCGCCGAAGTTAATAAAACGAAGAAGAAGAAGAAAGAAGAAGAAGTTAATAAAACGTTGTGAAAAGATGATTGTTTTTCCTCGGGATCGAATTTCTTTGTGACCCATCATCATAGGTATCCTTAGTACTAATCTGTCTTCGTTTTCGGGAGCGTTTCAAAAATACCCAGTATTATTGCATTTGTGAATTGAAATTACAATTTTACTCTTCGAGTTTTTTGTTCAGCAAATAAATAATTTAACTCTTGTCATAATTGAACTCTTGTGCAATTCGATTTTCTATCGCTAAGATTGCAAGACTCGTTAAGCGTTCCTGGCTCATAGAAGATCGCAAATAATTTTTAATTAGTTTTAGTTTGCTAAAACTTCGCTCACAGCTTGCGGATGAAGTAGGAAGCGTAGAGTAAATTCGCAGGGCAATACAAATTTTAGGAAAAGCATCCTGCAAATCATGCGCATAGATCTGTTGCAAGAGATAGGAACCGTTAGCCTTTTCTATATCACCAAATAAAAGCGGAGCTTGCTCTTTAAAAACGTAGAGTTCCTGGCAGAATTCCACGGCGCTTAAATCTCGTTCGTGTTTTCGAACCAGATCTGTTCCATACTTTTGCAGTTCCTCAATTGATATTTTCAAAATATTAGTATCATTAAGAAAAACAAAAAAATTCAAATTCAGCAAGATAGCACAATCAAACCTCTATTTAATTTCTGATATGATTCGATCAAATATCATCATTATTTCTTTAGAAAATAGTTGAACAGGTTGCAGTGTTTGTAAGTCGTCTTCACACATGTCATCGAAATTTTTTTTACGTTTCGAAATTCGTTTGTTTTGCAAAATAGGGTCAACACCAATTTTTTCAGAACTTCTCCAGCCTCTATTATCCAATACTCCATTGGATTTTGTCTCATTTTTTGCAAAATTTTGAGCAGACCATCCATTAGTGCGATGGAACGGTCAAGGATAATATCTTCTTTCTGAATTTCTATATTCACTCGATTTATTTCGCGGTGAATATTCGCCCAAATAGTTAAATCTATACATCTATACAAATAAATATAATTGAAGTGTCTGTTTGTAATGTCAAAATAACAGCTTTTTACTATATGCATATGAAAGTATATACGGTACTTATAACAAAAACACAGTTTTTGAAATTTTTGTCTGTCTGTCTTTCTGTCTGTCTGTTTGTTTGTTCCGGCTAATCTCCGAAACGGCTGGACCGATTTTGACGGGACTTGCACTCGCAGATAGCTAATGTTATAAGGAGTAACTTAAGCTACTTTTATTTTAGAAAAATAATTAGGGTACCGCGCAAAAAAAATAATTAAAACCCATGAAATCCAATCGAAATAAATTACACACGGGCGAAGTCGCGGGGAATAGCTAGTTAAGAATAAATTTGAATTGTTTAAAACAAAACATTGTCGTGGAGAGAGATCGACGAGGGAGTTTTCGAATATAGCTTCATTCATTTCGCACGCACGGTGGTCGGACGCGTGCTGCCGGGATCTGCGATTCCTGCAGGCGAGCGGGCGCGTATTTTGAACTATACCTACGCGCCTCGCAAATAATAATGTTCGTGCAGCGCGTCTCACTCCGCGCTCTCGCCGCACCCGGTCACTTGGTCCGTGTGCTGTACCCCTGGGTATCGGTCGAGTTAATATAGCCACAGTAAAACAAGAGTGAAATTTCTGTACTTGTATTATTATTTATTCTGTGGTCAAAGTTAAGTAAATTCGTCTGTAAAGTGTGAATTTAGCCGCCCTGAACTTGCCGCCCGGGGCATAGGCCCCGGCATGCCCCCCCCCCCAGATCCGGGGCTGGCTAGAAGTGCTCAATACTGCGTGCGAGACGATTCGTATGACTATTCAAAACAGCACCTAGACGCCGCTCAGATGAAATCGGTCCCTAGTTCTTCAATTAGAGCGCTGTCGCCTTTCTTGAAGAACAAAACCACCGCATATCTGCTCCACTCTTACGTACATTCCGGTGCTATACCACCATAGAGGATGGAGTAAAAGAGTTTAAAATATTGGTTTTCCACCCGCTGTCACTTTGAAATCCGGGTTATCACCGGAATAGTAGCGTATAAGACTTGCTCTTGGGACTTTACTTACACTTGTGTGTGGCTCCAACAACAAAGTGTGCGACCGTTTATAGAACCTCTTAAACTTACTCGAAATCTCAGGTGGCCTCGAAATGACGCTGCCAAGGTTCAGTGTATCTTTCAACATTCAGTGATCTCTTCCGGTTTTTACCCTTGCGTTCATGGAGATATCACTGAACAGTTTTCACCTGGTCTTCATCATGATCGTTGCCCTATATTAAATTTCCACAACTTCAGCTCACCGTCCTTTCTTGCATCTACTTTTGCGTTGAAGTATCCCATCAATATTGGGTTTCGGAGAAATGCATGGCTATAAATCACCTTACAGGATCTGCCCTCAATAAATACATTTTATTGATTTTGAGTACTTACACCTCCGACACCTCTTTGAAACACATTGTTCTACCGGTGATAGAACAAGTTACCGAGTTCGAGGCTGAGCGTGTCCACCACCTGTCTTTGAACCTCAAACAACCCTATAATATCCCATCCCCCATCTTGTGTAACTCTTCTTCCAGCTCCAGTAGCTTTTCATCAATCCTTAGTGGGCGTGGGTTAAATGTTGCTAGGTCGAGTTGTCGAAGGAAGCAACCGAACCTCCGCTAGAGATTCTTAGTAGCCCCGACTCCACCGTCAGCATGGTCACCACCGTACCCAGTAAAAAGACGGCCGCTGGGGACTCGGGGCCTGTCTTTTGTCTGTTTCATAGAGGATATATATAGCCATGATCGCCACGTTTGGCGGCGAGTTGCCAACCATAGTTTTTTAATAGAAAATGCTGATGCTAATCTCCTGGTTTGTTTTCCTCTGTCAGCTCTTATGACACCCACGGCACGATATATAGTTGTAGACATTCTTACGCCGCCACTACATATCATTTTTCCTTTGAGAAAGGTTATGATCGCTTCCTTCAAGGTTTTGAAGTTCTCGATTGACAGACTCGTACTGAAAAGCGCAGTGTTGGGCCACTCCACAACGACTCCACGGCCTGATGAAATATGCAGCAGAATAATAAGTAATATCGGAAGCAGAAGGCTAAGGTTCATGCTTTGTGAGAATCGAACATAATTTGCAAATAAATTTTAACTAAAATCTTTGAACTTGGATTTGTATCTATTCTTTAAAACGTAGATGCACAGACCGCGGCCCGCGGGCCAACATGCGGCCCGCCGGTCGAATACTGGTGGCCCGCCGACAGCAAAAATAATACTCTCGTACATTCGAAAAATATTGAATTATATTCCAGAATAAAACCAAAAAAAATATGTTCGAAAAGTAATTTGAATCTCGCGCGCGCGCTCTTAAGTGCGCTTATCGGTGCGCCGTGCATGCGTCGGTAACAGCGGTCGGTAATGTTCGTGCTGATCTCGGTTAAATTCGTTTTTTGAGGAACTGCTGCCGGCGGCGCGGAGACGACGGCAGCGCGGTGGCGGCTTATCCACGGGTCATATTGTTAGAGCAAGCGAGATAGCAATAGTCCCGAATTCCCAATTGCTCGCGTAGGTAGATACACGAAGCTTGCAGAGTCGGTTTCGTGATTTCTCCAGACAGTTTTCGACTCTATACGCGCGGTATAAAGCCACGCTAACCGCAGCGACCGACAGTTCGGTTTAATTTGAGTGAAGTGTCAATAGTTCTAGTGTAGATTTTAACTCGACTAGCCGGTGTCATATATTTTGATCCACATTCAACGTAGATTTCCCGTCAAGTGCCGTGTATAATTGTGTTGTGAAATCGTAAGTAAAACTCTGTTATTAATAAGTTTCACCTATTTAATCAATTATTTTGGTAATTTAAAAAGGATGGGTAATTTTAGGTACTGTAATTGTTTTAGGTGCTGTGTGAACTTAGCCAGGATTAGAAAGCAACATGGACAAGCCAGGACCTAGTAAAAACGTAAGGTTAAAGATAAAATCGGTGTTTCAAGAAATTTGGACTGAGAAATACTTTTTGTATGGTCGCACAACAAAGTCGTTTGTTTAATTTGCAGAATTCTGTTGCATTGCAAAGGAATATAATGTAAAGGCACTATGAAACGCAGCATCCTACTTTTACCAAGTTTACAGGCGAATTAAGGAAGCAAAAAATGTTGTCTTTAAAACGGGAGCTGATTGGTCAGCAAGCTATGTTTATAAAACCATTCATGATTCAGAAACAGCTACAGAAGTTAGTTATGAAATTTCTCGAATGATAGCAGCGAAGTCGCCCTTCAATGATGGGAATATTGTAAAAGAATGCATAGAAATTGCCAAGAAAATGTGTCCAGAAGCAGCAAAAAGTTTGAGAAAATTCAACTGAATCAAGGACTATCCAAAGACGAATATGGTTTGTCAGGTATTGCGGAACAATTAAATGAAAAAACTAAGATCATTGAATTTTTTTCATTAGCACTCGACGAATCCACTGATATTAGTTCCACAGCTCAACTTCTGATATTCATACGAGGTGTTACTCAAGATTTTGAAGTCTTATAAGAGTTATTAGGAATGTGTTAATTGAAAGGTCAAACCAGAGGAGTTGATTACTTTTGGATGAGTGTTCAAAAACTGATTTGGACTTATCAAAATTATCGGGAGTTGCGACTGACGGTGCTCCTTCGATGATTGGTGTCAATTCTGGGCTAGTTACTTTGCTGAAAAAGCATCTGCAAGAAAAAAACATAAACGCTGAAGATCTCATGCACTTTCACTGCATTATACACCAAGAACTGTTCTAAAAAAAATTGAATTTCAAAATGTCATGAAAGTGGTAGTTTCAACTGTAAATTTCATAAAATCACGAGGACTCAATCACAGGCAATTCAAACAATTCCTTGATGACATCGAAAGCGAATATGGAGATTTATTGTATTATACATAATATGGTATAAGTCGTGGATTGACACTGAACGATTTTAAATTTAATAGAAGAAATTGGAATATTTGGTGGAAAGCAAGGGATGTCCCGGAACTTAAAAATCCTGATTGGTTGTGTGATTTGGCTTTTTAGTTGATATTACAAATCATTTGAATGTCTTGAACACACGGCTTCAAGGCAAAAATCAACTGATATCCCAGCTCTACGCTCATGTATCATCCTTTTAATGCAAGCTGACACATTATATACATCATTTTCCGAATTATAAGAAAATGGCTGAAAAATTCAACAAAACTGCGATTAATATTCGTTATATAGAAAAGTTAGATATTTTGATTCAATCTTTTCAAGACAGATTTTCGGGGCTTAAAAAAGTGAAACCTCTGTTGGACATATTCAGCAATCCTTTCACGATTTCAGTTGAAAATGCGCCAGAGTCAATGCAGTTAGAAATTATCGACATTCAAAACGACCAAGATTTACGCAACAAATTCAACGAAGGAGACTTGCTGAACTTTTACCGCTGCATTGATAAAAATACGTACAAAGAGTTGCGCATAAACGCTCTGAAATGTGCCAGCTTATTTGGTTCTACCTATATATGTGAACAAACCTTTTCAATACTAAATAATAATAAAACAATAAATCGAAACTCCTTGCAAATGAAAGTTTGGAAGCAGTTTACGTGTTGCTACAAAGATTGTAAGCACTATGCAGTGCCACGCTTCAAATTAATAAATTCTTTTTCAATTTTAATACATTATTATCAATTCTTTATTGTCTTTTATTACCTATACTTCTGGCAGCCCGCCATCAGTTCATAATTTGCCCGAGTGGCCCCTAGTCTTAATAAGTCTGTGCATCACTGCTTTAAAATGAATTGCTTAAGGCGCCACCCGTTACCTATTTCAAAAGACTATAATACAATAATAATTAAATGTTATAATGGAAGTAGATTCATTTAACAGTTAAATATTGTGTAACTATGTCAAAAATATAAATAACATGATTAACAGTAACCTTTTTAAGAATATCTAGAATCTTCTTATACATGACTTTAATAGCCAAAGCTGCGTTCTTTTTTATATTGGCACGTTGAACATAATTAGCCACAGCTTGCTCCTTTTTTTCAGCCGGCAGTTTTCCGCTCACCTCATACAGTAGGCGATCATGTAGTTCTGCTGATTCAAGCTAAACAATTTTTTTATGTATTTAAATATATTCTGAATGATAAATAGATATGTTTTATATATAGTATATAATGTTTTAAATAATAGTATAAACAATAGTAGAATGATATTAAATTGTAATAATAATATTATATTGGTCGGATTATTTAAATATCTTTTGTACTTGTGTGCGACGAAATTTTTCCATTTTCTTTTTCTTAATATATCTTATTCGATCGAGCTGCTTCCTTTTGTTAAAGTTTTCTTGGTGAATGTTCTCTAAAACTTTCTGAAAATGAAATATAATTAAAAATACGATTTAATATTGATAAAACTAGCTTTAAACTAAATTTCTTTATTCTATAATAAAGACATTAAATAGAGTTACTTAGTCTTTTTTTATTTAAACGCATAATGCAATTTCTTTAGACAACTTTTGGACGGACAGGATTCCAATAGTGCAAAAATATTTATGGTTTGCAAAAACAGTCATATAAATTTATGAATATCTTGGTCTTCTTCGTCATCAGCGCGGAAGAGTTCGCAGCTGGACATAGGCCTTTCTCATTGTAACGATGAAGGTTTGACTTTGGTCTCGGTAGCGCTCCCAAGGCCTACGCACACGAACACAATGTGTATGTGCACGGCTAACAACAACCAAAGTCAAACCTTCATCGTGAAATAGAATAACTATACAGACGTCTCCCACCTCTGAGATTGCTGCCCGTCGCCGGTATGGGTACTCTACGCCTGTTATAGTTATACCACTATGTATCGGAACCGTAAGATATTTTTACCATATCCCATATTACGATGTCCACGCGACGAAATGAGGTGATGGATTTCCTTATGCTGCCATTACTAGACATTGAGTATATTATATCTTATAAAATGTATTATTATTAATAAAATCACTTTTACTTATTATTTAGAATTATATTACTGCAAAAAAATATCTAATTGCAATTCTAAGCACCGGTTTGCAACGTACTCGGCGGTAAAGCAGGCATATCAGGGCTAATTTTTTCCTCTCAGAAATTAGAGGTGCCCAACCGTGGGACTGTTTTACATTACTCTTTTCTACTTTTACACAATTTAAAAAATGTTATAATATATATTATATTCTTATTTTCTCTGGCATACAATAATTTCTTCAAGTGACAAATATTCAACGGTTCACGAAATAAATACCCACCACTCAAGAGATTAAACGATTAAAGTTTCGAAACGATAAATTTTGTAGATAATGTTTTCCAAATTTATTAAGATACAGTAAATATATTAATTAAATTTTACTCTGTAGGAGTAATCACTGAAAATATGTATTCACACAAAAATTAAAATATTTTATAAATCTATCGCTGAGCGAAGATCGGTCAACCAGGTACTCGTATTTATGTGAACATTATTGGTTGAGCTATCAATGCTCGAAATTACAATTTACGGTAAACACGTTGACTACCCTTAAAATTCATAATACGCAATCAACCTGATTCTGAGTTAGATTGTGATGGTGGTACTCCAACACTAGGTGTTTAAACTTAATATGGGCTTTCGTCAATTACGATTAAAAAAATAGAGTTTTACGTTCATATCTACAAAAAGTTTTACTATCCCCTCATCTGCCCGGCCATTTTTCTTTTTTATACGCCAACTGCCGGGGTCCGTATGGAAGGTCGCCCGATACTGGCAGGCGCATTATACAACTCAAAATAATAAAAAACTGCGGTTGCCAACCCGCTTGCCAAGCGTAGCAACTACAGGCGTAACTAGGGTGGGGTAAGTAGGGCACATGCCCCGGGCGCCTTTCAAAGAGCAGCGCAAAATCACAAATTTTAACCAATATTAAATTTAAAAGTCAAAATAAACCACAATAAACCAATTCATATCAAACAATCGTTTCTGTAATTCCCGCGCTTTGCGAATTACCGATAGGAAATGAGTAGTGCGGGCAGGCAGTGCACTTGCGCTTTCGAATTAGACACGAATTTGTAACTCGAGCTGAAAGTTTTCGGGGCTTTGGATTAGAGCACGAGGGGGACGGAGCGTTGACTTCATTAGACGTGACCTCTCTAACTTAACGTTCAGATTCCGTGTGCTACTCACCATTCGGTGATTGCTGCCAGTTTTCACCCTCGCGATCATTGAGACATCACTGAACAATTGCCGTCTAGTCGTCATAATGAAGTCAATCTCATTTTTTGTCGAACCGGCGGGGCTCGACCAGGCCCACTTTCGGTGGGGCCGCTTCTGGAAGAATGAGTTCATCATAAAGAGTCCCTCTTTCTCCCTGAAATCGGACAGCTGCTTGCCCCTTGGTTCCGTTACCTTATCTCGATTTTTTCTACCTTCAGCTCACTGTTCTCTATTGTGCCTAGTTTTGCGTTGAAGTCTCCCATTAAAATCATATTGTGGCTTTTGAAGGAATACATGGCTTTAGAGATATCCTCATACATTTCCTCCATCTCTTCATGGGGATATGCCGAGGTTGGTGCGAAAATCTGTGTGACCTTCAATGAATACCGTCTTGTGTTTCTGAGTATAAGGTACGCAACCCTCGTCGACACACTCCCAATCTTTACAACGTTGTTAACGAGAGACTTGTGGACGATAAATCCGACACCTCCTTGGAACAGATGGTCGCCCTCCCAGGGATAAAACAAGTTGCCGGATTCGAGGATTACCGTGTCCTCCCCGTCTCTTCGCACCTCAGATAATCCTATAATATCCCAGCGCAACTTGTCTATCTCTTCTTCCACCTCCAGGACGTTCTCGTCAGTCCTCAGGTGCGTGCGTTATATGTTTCCAGGTCGAGTCGTCTTAGGTGGCAACCGAACCTCCACCAGAGATTCCTAGCACCCCCTGCCCCGCCGTTAATACCGTATTAGCCACCGTAGCCAGGAATAGCGGGGCCGCCGGAGACTGGGGACCGTATTTTTGTAACTCTCGCCATGGGGGGTATATTGCCATAGTTGCCAAGCTTCCGCTCGCCGGGTTGAGAACCGTAGTTTTTTTATTGTTATTTTGCTGTTATCAGAAATATGCTGCTGCCCATATCCTGCCTTAGTTTCTCTCTATCGCCTCTTACGACACCCACGGGAAGATATGGGGTAGTGGATATTCTTACACCGCCAGTACACGGGATGAACTTTCGTTGTAAAATAGAAAATAAATATATTTTGTAAGATTTTGTCTGTTTTATTTAGTGTATCTGTTTTTTATATTGAAATAATTTACGGGCGCAACTATAATGCGTGCCCTAAGCGCCATTTTCGACTGGTGGCAACTAAGGGATGCTGTGAGACAATCTATGGGGTTTCTGTAACCTAATTCAGTAATGGACTTCCGATAGGCTGTAATGAATGAGAGTGAAATATTATGTTCATTATATTATAATTTATTTAATAAATGTTTCTCCTTACATCAGCTTGGCTGTTCATGTATGTCAATTGTAATCGTCTGTGTTCCTGGAAGGCATTTCTTAAAAATTGTTTGTCTCCATACACAGCTACGCCAAGGTCCTGCCTTTTCTTAGCAATATCTTTACGGAGTTGGCGAATGTCACGAGAATAACGTCGTTTTTGCTTCGCTAAATCTCCTTCATGTATCTTGCGATCTCGTTCTTCATTAAATGAAAATACGTATAAACAAATATAAAAAGTTTATTTATTTATATAGAATATGGTGACAAAGGAGCACTCAGACCTGATGGTATGTGGATGCTGTGGCATATATACATCTACATCTATCTCTGATTAAAAATCAAAATGTACGTGCATTGTCACGCCTAAGGACTAAGATAGAATGCTTCGTTACCAGTATATATGTATATATTATGTTCTCCAATTATCTTCTATTTTCGGTGCTATTAAGCTACTATACTGTTAAGCTGCTATTTTACGGTGCTGGTCCTCCCCCGGTCGAGTCGACTCATAAAGTGCTGCAGTCAATAAAGGGTTACAGCGTGACGCTATTCTCGCGCCGCCTGAGTAACGGAAAGATTTAAATCACGACAATCTATCTTCGGCTTTCTATTCAACTGTATCTCATTCTACAACCTTCTTACTTCTGTTTTTTCTTTACTGTTTTTCCTACCCCTTATAACGATTGTAGGTTTATAATCTTGTTGGCAGTAAATTATATAATATACTTTGAGGACAAGTGAAGAACTTTTATTTGCATAGCATCCATGCCACAGCTCAATTTAATGCATTTTTGTCTAAGAAAATAATCGATCTGTGAATTTTCATAAGGAATCATTCTCTCAACTTGAATAGATGAGCAACCCCGCTAGATGAAGTGATGACCTGATGAAACAAGCAGATAGTCGGTGGATAAAGTGGCTCAGGAACGTACTTTGGAGCACTCTATAGGAGAGGGCTATGTTCATCTGATAGAATTATTGAAGCAGATTTGCAACCGCATTCTTACGGATTATATTAAAGCGTCTAAATTAATAACTAGATAACATTTGCAGTTCAAGGATCTCGGAGTGGATCTCGAACTGAAACGTTGTACGCTAATCTCTAACTGTATGGAGTGACCAATTACATAAGAAGACAGAAACAGCTAAGAAGCGAGCTTTGAAATAGACCTTATGTTAAGCAATGGACTGATGCACGCTCATGGGACTTTTTGATCTCTTGATTGCCATAAAATGCAACAAGGTATTAAGTGCAACTATTTTCAATCGTAAGTGTAAGTGATTGCAATAAAAAAACGGCCATGCTGCAGCTATATTTTGACAGTAGCACGAATGGGTCGGCTCGACCGGGAAAGAACCACCCTCTCATAGAATACCAGCGAAAAATTGCAGCTTTATGCCTAGCTATGAATAATGATGAGGATCGTTATAATTTTAATTGAAATTACCGTTGTCTATGGTCATATAACCTTTACCAAAGCCCCACCAAATAGGAGGTTACAAACATTTACTTAAGCCGTCAACTATTACGATAAACTATAATTCCGCAGTAGCGTACTTATTTATAAATTTAAAATCACTAACAACAGCCCATCATCGCTGAACAATAGGCTTCTTTGACCGCCACAAACTACAGTCCTAAGCATTGACTTAAATATTACTAGCGTGCGACTCTTTGCATTGCTCGTCAGGCCCTCAATCTAACTAATAGGGCATCGACTTACAACTCCGAGAACAAGTAAATAAAAAATGCAATAATTTGGAAAGACATCTTGATGAATAATTACTAACCGTATAACTTAATAAGACCTCGGTATTGATTTATTTTATCCTTTATCACCCAGTTATCATCTTGCATCCCATGGATGCGTACTTTTGCAGCTGAGAGCATTGTTTTTAATAAATACTTATGTTTTTAATAAAGAGTTATGTTTAAATAAATTTTAACAGGCATTCATAACAAATACTTGACAACACAATAAAATCACAATAAAATCACTATAACAACATGAAAACAACTGCTGTCATCGTTTTTTTTTTCTTATGCATATACATAGTGCATCCTGCACCCATGTGCAGAGATGGTCTTCTGCTTTCTCTTTACTTCTCCTTCACATGCATGGACAGCATGCTTGGCAGCAGCTCCTAAACTAAGACTATTGTGTTTACAATTTTATTTATAATATTATATTTATACTATGAATATTTGTGCGATTTGGAACTGTATCTGCGCCTGTTCGTCGCTGCTAGAGATATGCTGGCTGGTGCTTTTGTCGTCCAAAGGTAAATAAAAAAATACTACATTGAGCTATTAGCTAGCTGTAGTAAAGGCGACGCAAGGCGTGTTCGATGTGGGCGACCAGCTATGCCTAACTTCGGTGGTCGCCCACATCGAACACGCCTCGCACCCCGAAAGTTCAAAGAATTTTCATTCCAGAAATATATTAACGATGAAAAGTCAAGACGTCTATAACATATTTATGTCCAGACGTCTATAACTATCTATGTTATGTGCAACTTACACTTATCCAGCAAACCATCCTAAATTTTTAGTCTACTTTAAAATTTGGTGTAGTAACATTTGACGGCCATGAAATGTACTATCTAGCGCCAAATTTCCCATTTCATTTGCTTCACGCTAAGTTCACGTGTTTCAAATCTCAACGGTTGCTGAGTCAATTAGATTGCCGCGGTTTACTATGAAGTGGTCACCTTGTCTTGCCCAATTAGCAATTCGCCGAAGTTGTTTCTGGTGCTATGCTGCAATTATCTAAAGAGTTCGTGTGGTTGGCGAAGCAGAATAGCATGCAGAAGTCGTTATAGACAAAATTTATTCGAATTAGACAGCTGCGCTAATTCAGGGTGAGCGCGGTCTATTAGTTGTTTAAAAACTATAAATAAATAAAAAAAACTAAAGAGAAAGCGGACTTCTCTCTTTGCCTGTAATTCGCGTCTGGACAGTGGCAATAACGTTCCATCTGAATTACCTCACTGCGGGATCTCTATATCGGAGGTTCGTATCACAAATAAGGAGATTCTTGAAACCTTGCGGTGTCTAGACGTGAATAAAGCTAGTTTACCGTTTACCAGATGGTATACTAGCTATAGTTCTAAAGGTTTGTGCACCTGAGTTGTCTCCTGTGCTGACACGCTTGTTCCGCCTCTTATTTAGGACTGGAATAGGGTCAAAATCCTGGAAGCTGGCCATCATGCAGCCTGTTCCAAAAAAAGGCAGCCGGGCCGACCCTGCCAATTATTGGCCAATCTCAATTACCTTCATACATAATCTGCAAGATTATGGAGCGTATATTGAACGTCCGCTTAATGGCATACCTAGAACAGAACTACCGCCTCAGTGAACACCAGTACGGGCTTCGCTGAAATAGGTCAGCTAGGGGTTATTTGTGGAGAGATATCAACCAAGTGCTCAGGCCAGTCGGGATCAAATCCAGTCCGAAAGAGAAGTTATGGTTGAGCGTGTGAATCTCACATTACAGGCAGTCTCCTAATGGGGTAACGCAAATCTTGTAAAATTCAACGCCTCCAAAACACAAGCGTCACTGCAACTGTCTTCACTGCGAAAAGGAGCCAGTTCACATTGGCTCCTTCTTTCCGAAATGTATCACTGGAATACACCGACCGTCTTCAGTTGTTGGGGGTTGAGATATCCTCAAACCTGAACTTCGGTCGGTTCATTAAGTCCAAGGCCAAAGCAGCTGCAAGGAAGCTAGTAGTCCTTGCAAAGTCCTTGTTGACCCGAATCTGATAAAAACCAATCTTAAGAGCCTTTCGTTTTCTACGGGCTGCATTTCGGAGAGTGTGCGCAGGTATTGCATGATTTAATTCTTCTGTGGGGGATTTCTGTTAAAGTTATTGCGTCTATAATAAATGCGATCGCACACCAACTTGCTATTATTTTCAATGCTAGTATCGAATCTGGTGTGTTTCCTGATTTAATGAAACATAGTAAAGTCTAATCTGGCAGTACATTGGACCCCATTAATTTTAGACCTATTTCTGTACTACCAACGCTCAGTAAAATTTTTGAAAAAATTATTCTAGATCAAATGTTAAGTTTTTTAATGTAAATAAATTACTCCATAACAATCAGTTTGGATTTACAAAGGGTAGCTCGACAACTGAAGCCGGTGTTGAGCTAATCAAACATATTTTCTGTGCATGGGAAAATCCAGAAGATGCTTTGGGTACATTTTGTGATCTTTCCAAGGCTTTCGACTGTGTTCACCATGAGACATTAATCAGGAAGCTACATCATTATGGTGTAAAAAACATAGCGCTTAAACTTATTATGTCATATCTAAATAATAGAACGCAAACAGTTGTTATTAATGGATACAGTTCTTCTGGATCGGTAGTATCTATGGGTGTACCTCAGGGCTCAGTTCTTGGTCCCTTTCTGAACAATTCTCACTTCAATTTAATTTATATTTAGATTGCGCAGACTACAAAATTTACCTCTCATAATAAGAAATGGAAACTTACAACGGATGTTAAACTTCTAGGTCTCTGAGTTAAAGCATAAACTAAAGAACATTTTATAAAACTATTTCAATTTTTGTAAACTTCTTACGTTAAGAAAACGACTCGAATCTTCGTTCAGTTTTCAAGTGTGTAGATTTTTGCTGAACAAGTTTGTTAAAGTAACATGGTAGTTGGCAATAGAAAGTATGATCGAGAGGATATTAAAAGGATACTGCGCGGAACGTACAAAGACGTGATACAAAGACGTTATAGACATGGTAGAGCCATGCTGCAGCTATATTAGTAGTATAGTTGTGGCACGAATGAGTCGGCTCGACCGGGAAGGACCACGCTCCCACAGAATACCAGCGTAAAATAGCAGCTTAACACTGCTGTGTTTCGTATGGTGAGTGTAGAGAACCGGAGACCCTTTTTACTGGAAAAGAGGCATTCCATCTTAGTCCTCCCGGGTGAAAGATTATGTGGCTAGAAAGGGGGTAAATACTGAAATGACTGCTGAAAGGGATGTATGGAAAACAACAAACTACGTCAACCCCTAATAAATTGGAATAAGGGCAGGAGGATTATGATAACGATGCATGCTTTAGATTCTGTGATGTTAATGCTGTTAACCGATTTTAGTGCAACGTTGCGGGCGCGACGTTGCACTAAAATCGATAATCTTAGATGAATAATATTGTGTTCAGTTCTGTGATCACA
This sequence comes from Parnassius orleans, assembly GCA_029286625.1. NCBI lineage: Eukaryota > Metazoa > Arthropoda > Insecta > Lepidoptera > Papilionidae > Parnassius > Parnassius orleans. The sequence goes on along the minus strand of JAGSMP010000022.1, from coordinate 794,852 downwards.
TTAACATAACATGGATGAGTTGTCTAACGGCCGTCAGAACAGGGGGTGACGGGCCCCGGCTCTGACGGCTAACTCGTATCGTTCGATGTTCTAGGCGGTGAGAACCGCCCAGGGACGCGGGTGTACGGTGAATACGCGATATGGAGGGGTATACTCGACCGGGGAAGGATCACGCTCTCTCAGAATACCAGCTTAAAATAGCAGCTTAAGGCTACTGTGTTTCGTATGGTGAGTGTAGAGATCCGAAGACCCCTTTTACTGGAAATTAGGCATTCCATCTTAGTTCTCATGGATGACAACGCATCTGCATTTTGATTCGTAGTTGAGGATAGTAAAACCAAGTAAAATATTATCTAAATACAAAATTTCATTCAAATCGTTTCAGCGAATCGTATCCAAGAAACCAATTACATATAATATACAAGAATTTAATAATATATAATCAGGACTGACTCTAACATCGCGCGAACGAAGCGAGCGCTAATAGACGCTCATCCAAGGAGCGTCTCAGTGGTTAAGAAAAATATAGGAAGCATATTTTTTGCTTATCAATATTTTAATTGCCAGTGTGTGGCTAGGATGTTAATGTAAATAACCTTATATGTTAAGATGCGCGTCTTATCTGTTGACTTACCGACATCCTTCAATGTATCCGTAAAGAATGCGGAATGGGGCTGCTATAGTTCGAAGAACCGTCAACCTACGGAGAAGAAAGGTTCCCGAGTGGCAGCCTCCTGGTAAGAGTGAAATGACTCCCCACTAAATGGAGGCCGAACAATCTGGTAAAACATGCAGGATGTTAATGTATTTAGGTGGCTCAAGACCATGATAGTCGTTGGGTTAGGCCTATGTTCAGCAGTGGATTTGTGACGGGTTTTAATGGAAATTCAACTACACATTTATTGAAAATACTTATTTTATAAAATCCAGATTCACGCGAAGGCAGGGGCGCAGGCATGGCTGTTTTTATCGACACATAAGACAGAGTCTTAAGATGTTTTCGGGATCTTCCAAGTTCCATGTGTGCACGCATAACTGGTTTATTTTAGGGACAAGCAAGGGAAGCGCCATAATTGGATCTGGCTCCTTCCTTAAACTTGCCTCGGGACAGCACTGGAAATTACATAGGTAAAGACTTTAGTTATCGATTATTGAGAAAACAAAACTTGAATATAAGAATTTTAAAAACATGTATTTCATTAGTAAGAAATTGAACCAAATTGAAAAATTTTTTGCAAAATATGAGAATGTGATTGGTCATTGCAATATTCGATTGTAAGTAATACCACAGAATAAGATAATAGTACAAGGTAATTCTAATATTTGAAGGTAAAAATAGTACCTCTAGTGTGGTCCTTAAAGTGGCGGTGTAAGAATATCTACTTCCCCATATCATCCCGTGGATGTCGTAAGAGACGACAGAGGGAAACTGAACCAGTAGATGAACAGCAGTATCTTCCTGATAGCAGTTGAATTAAAAACTGCAGTTCTGCCAACCGGCTTTCCAAGCGTGGCAACTATGAGGCAGTCTGTGGCGGAGGTCTATTTCCAGCAGTGGACTTTTGATGGGCCGTAATGGTTAAAGTCTAACTCAGCTTTTTTATAATCTACATAAGAAAAAGTTGAGTATATTTCCAGATATCTCCAGAATTCAAACCTTAAGCTTTTTTACACATCTGTAATCACCAGTTTCCATAATATTATAAGCGTCGGGAATTAAATACAAAATCCGTAAAAGTAGTTTTATTCAATTATAAATTGTTATAATAGACAAAGCAATTTGTTATCTGCTACGTCTTCTAAAGAACTTGGGAAATTCGAGAAATACTAAAATGCCACTTTTTTCATCGCTGTATTTAGGCCAAAGACATTTATATATTTAAAATCTCTTTGATTTAGGCCTTAACTTTATTAACTTTGCTCTTGAAACTATCGTTTTATTCAAATTACGCATAAATATATGGTTTAAATATGGTTTAAATCAGGTGCAAGTGCAAAAATAAGAAAATAATAGTTTGACAGAATGTTCCTTTTCAAAACTTAATTATACAAAATTCTTATGGCGACGTTGCAGTGCTTCTCTTTTGTACCTCTATAAATCTACGTTAATATAACAAAATGATTGTTTAAAACGTTCTAGTCTAACAAGTGTGTCAACCGGTGGGTGGCGGTGAAAGAATCTTACCCATTCAGTAAACGATATTGCGGCTATCTAATACTGCCAGGGCCAAAAAAGTTTCATATTTTACTTAATTGGTGTTTTCTTGTATTATTATATAGGAATAATGACGTTTTTTATACAGGGTATTTTTGAAATGCTCCCGAAAACGAAGACAGACGACGGTACTAACTATATCTTTGATGATGGGTGAAATATAAAATCGATCCTGATGAAAAAAAAAATCATCTTTTCACAACGTTTTATTAGCTTTATTCACGCTCCATCGTGTTAGTATAGTTAAATAAAACGTTAATTTCATTAAAAAAAAATCATGAAAATACAAACATAAAACCAGCAGTGGAATTACTAAATTACAATCAGCTGACTAGGGGTCAATGAACGCGCGAACGCCGAATTCGCGCGGCCCACAACTAGCGATGGTACCACAATACCTAATAATTTACAACACTTGTCTAAATACCTAACTTATCTACTTAACCTTTTGCCACTGTGCTTGTCTCCACGTAGCCACTTTAATTCGAATTCACAGGTTAAATAAACCAAATAACTGGTTCGATTCCCATTCATGAAAAAAAATACTTAAATAAAATGTTAATAAGGTTAGAGTCATACTTTTTATCCATTGTGTAGGTATGTTTATTATTCTGATGTATTCAGTTATGTACCTTTTCAGATCAGTTCAGTACTAAGTTATTTAAAAAAAATTAGGTATGAAACAGCTTACCGATCCTCCGTGGCCTTATGAGATTCTCCAAAGCACATTAACATGTTGCCGTATTCACGAGAACTATAAACGTGCCTACGCGTTAGGCATTATTAAAACAAAACAAAAAACACAAAACGTAACAACAAGAACAATATCATTAAGTAATAAATAACAAGTAATAACGACAATAATTTAATAAACAAAACAATTGAACTCTCGCTCGTGATAGTCAACACGGAACTGTCTCAAAAACTAAAATTATTAATCAATCCCGCCAAAACAAATGCGCACGGAAATAACGTCCTTGAAGCATGTGTAAATTCCACAGCGCGAGGCGACACGAGGCAGCGTGTGTGTGAAAGGGAAGGGTAGAGTGAGTAGTATACCTAATGCATTGTTTCATACCGATCTAGATAAGTCAGCTATCAGATCATATTGTCAATTGATTTTCTTTAATATAATTTTCTTAAGTTTCACTGCTGGTTTTATGTTTAAGTATTTTCATGATTATTCGGGATCGAATTTCTTTGTGACCCATCATCATAGGTATCCTTAGTACTATCATCTGTCTTCGTTTTCGGGAGCGTTTCACAAACACCCGGTATACAAAAAAACTATAAAATCGTTTTTCTCACCTAAGTTTATATTATACTCGTAATATAACATTAGTGCTAAAAGCGAAGTAATAAACTTGTTTAAATGTTTTCGTAAAAAAAAAAAGCAAAAAGGTATGATTAAAATATTTATTTCGCAACAAAAGTGAATGAAATCAAAACTATTATATTTTTTATATTATTTATATTTCTCGATACTCTGATGTTTTCAGCTCGTAATACACAAGAAACACTAAATACGAGATAAAATGAACAAGCGCTGAATTGCAGCGATTTAACTGACGATTTTCGACTGGCAATATCTTCAAATTCGTCAACGAATTTCAGATTAAAAATTATTTGTTATCTAGCTTTGTCTATCAACAAGCCTTTCCAAAAATATGAGCAGGTTAAGAAACCGGCAACACAGTGAATTAATCGACATCCGCGGCGGCTGTATGGACAGTCCGGCAAGGAAGCATCCCGGCTGTTTTTACTTAAGAAATGGTTACTTGTAACGCCTTACTAGCTTTGCTGTTAATTACTCCAACTTCACTGAAAATGCTTATTCTATGTTCGGTTTGTCATGTCAAGTGGTTGTAGTAAGATACGACTATAATAGACGCCAGAAAGATATAATGGCCTTGGACTGTAGGTGTCTTTTGGCGATTGGGAGTCGCATCAAAGGTACCTACATGAAGTATTTACGGACAATCCTTCCGACAATGGAGAGGCTCATGTTTGTGAGGTTGTTTAGCGTAGTTATTTATTTATCCACGAACGAAGGTCCTGTCCCTTATAACATTTTTTTTAAATGAATATAACTGTTTAGAGAAATAAACTATTTATGTAAGTACTTCGAATTTATAATTCCAAATCACCGCCCATGTTGCCCGTCAGGATCGTTTACTACCGAACACAAAGCTCTGTGAGTACGATCCCTGCAGTGTGTGCCTTGGGGACAATTACCACAAGTAGCGCCAGCTTCATAAATTGGAAAACCTTCAATGTTCCCCGCCGGTCCATAATTACAGAATGTAAATGCTACAATTTTTAACTCCCTTCGCCTTCTTTTTGAAATATTATTTAAAACACCACGATATAAAGGCGATTCTGCATCATCATCCCTAACAGTAGTTGCAAAATCTTCAAATCTCGATGATTTTGGTGGTGTCATATATCTCGTCCTTCGAAGAATATTTTCGGTTGTTGTAGTGGTACTGCTAGGTTTTATTTCTTCTGACTCAATATTATTATCGAAACGACGTGTTCGCCTTTTTTTACGAAATAGGACACACGACGGTTTTCTAACAGTACAAAGAGCTTGCGAACATCCTAGTCGCCATGTTGAAGCCCAAGCTGCCGCCGTATACCAGTGTGCATTACATCCACCTGGACCACTACAGTTACTCAATTTAAAAGACCACACGTTTTCCGGTGGCAATGACCTAGATCCTGAAAACCACGCCCCGACAGTGTCAGCAAGTAACTGCGCCTCGGTCACTCTGGGAACTACAGGACGCACATCCATATTCTGTAAGGCATTAAATCTGATCGTGTTTCGGCACTCGTCGTGTCTCTTTTGGCATTGTCGAGCCCAAACCTCAGCCATCTCCTCGAGCTCATAATCCCAGTACATCTTCCGCATATTAGCTGCAGGTGGTTGACCAGCCTCTAATCCCATAGCAATGTTATCACGGTGCCTATTGTGCAGCAATAACACTTGATATCTCATCCAAGTTGTCATCCCCGATGCATACAGTCTGGAACTCTCTTTATTGTTAGCTGCACATAAAGTGTGCTGGTTCTTCATAGAACAATCTGGATGTTTACAGTAATCGAATTTATTAATCGTTTGGTTTTCTTTGCAACATACCAGTCTTAATAAAAATATAAATAATATTAAGGAAATAACATACATTTCGTGTACACTTGATAGAAAGATAAAATTAAATAAAGCGATTTGGATAAAACATTATCAAAGAATAAATCTTGTCATAAGCGATGTCTGAGTGACGTTTAATTTCTAAAGTCAAGCAACAGAAAACTGGACCTACCAAGCAGAATATATAATAATCTATGAAGTAGAACTTATGATATGCAAAGAGAATATAATCACTACGTTTAATGATATGGTTGTATTGATATTTTCTTTTGCATTGCATCGATTTAAGTGCCTTGACTCATTCGATTACATTGGTTTCTCATTTTGAAAATCGATTAAGTGCATGCTCTGCACAATATTATTAAGAGACCTTCGTAGACCTTTTTTCTACTCTCTCTGATTGATCCAACACAATGAATGGAAAAAGGCAAAAATTTGAACTTTTAAATTCAATGATTTCTTATATTTACGCGAACACTACACATTGAATAAAACTATTTTTACGGATTTTATCGCGTTTAATTTACTTATTTAATTCCCGACGTTTCGGGTGCTTTACAGCACCAATGTCATGGGGGGACACCCGTGACCATGCACCATTGGTCATGGGGGGGGGGACCCCGTGACCATGGGTGCTGTAAAGCGATAAAATCCGTAAAAATAGTTTTATTCAATTTTAAACTGAAGTTTTTTTATTATATAAACCGCATTAATAATTATGACTAACTCCAATAATTTAAGTAAAACACTCTCAGAGAAAAATCTCTTCGAAAAAGACAAACAGAGACATAAATCACTTAATTAGACAGACAGCTAGGTGATTTCATTAGTCCTGTTGTGCTGAATTGGTCACGGAACAATAAAGAAAAAATTTCTAATAAAAAATAAAAGTCGACTTATACAATTATAAATAATAAAATAATTTTACATTCTGAAATCGGTGCTAAGACATATTGTTGCTATGGGATCCACATTCTATAGAAGAATTAAAGCCCCGACTTCAGAATGTGATTTTATTTTATTCTATACAGGGTTATTTTGCAATAATCGGCCAAATTTGTAGAGAAAGTTCAGAATAAGTAATATAGGCAAATGGTGAAAAAACATTAATTTAAAAAATCTCAAAAATTCTGTCCTTTTATCTTTTAAATTCAAAATGTGTGGTAATGTATTATTTTAACTGATTTTACTGCGGACGCACACATTCGTAAGGGTCGATCGGTAGGCAAAAACGTTGTTGTCCATAAATCACATTCAATTGGGGATAATCTATACAAATAAATAAAATTGAAGTGTCTGTTTGTAATGTCAAAATAACAGCTTTTTAATAAATACATATGAAAGTATTTGTGGTACTTCCAACAAAAAAATAATTTTTAAAATTTTTGTCTGTCTGTCTGTCCGTCTGTCTGTCTGTCTGTCTGTTTGTTCCGGCTAATCTCCGAAACGGCTGGACCTATTTTAACGGGATTTTCACTGGCAGATAGCTGATGTTATAAGGAGTAACTTAGGCTACTTTTATTTTAGAAAAAGTATTAGGGTTCCGCACAATAAAATTAAAACCCATGAAATCCGTCGTTATAAATTCCACGCGGGTGAAGTCGCGGGACACAGCTAGTTTCAAATAAAAGTAGAAGCTTTATTTACTCGTCTTTTCAAAAACTGCAATAACGGTATATCATTATTTATATATTTGAACTTAAGTTTAAAATTTGGTTACTCTTTGAAAAATAATCCTGTATAGTTGTTTAAAGTCGGCTTTTGTTTATTATCAAAAGTTAATTTTTTTGCTTGGACTAAGGAATATCACAATCTCCATGTCGTCTAAATAATTAATTGAAAACTTCATCCCTTATTTTGCCACCATTAGAGGAGGAATATTTTCTTCAAATTTATATGGGACTATAATCTGAACTATAATCTGTTTAATATTCAATAAAATCAACAAAAATTAAGAAAGAAACAAGAAAAAAAAAGATTGGACATCACGGGATGCCCGGTAGATGTGAAACATCAATAAAGAAATATGGTGTAACATAAATTACATAAATTATAGAAAGACACTCACTCTCTCAGTACCTACACAGCCCACATATGAGAAGCAACGGCTCGCGAAAGTAGCGTCGCTCTAGCACGTATTACGTACCTACGTAGCTACGTAGTAGAACCACGCTGCATCTGTCATATTATGGTTGTAGCACGAATGGGTCGGCTCGACCGGGAAAGGACCACGCTCTCACAGAATACAATAAAATAAAATAGCAGCTTTATGCCACTGGGTTCTGTGTGATGAGTATAGAGAACCGGAGACCCATTTCACTGGGAACGAGGCATTCCATCTTAGTCTTCAGGGGTAATAACTAACAAATCAAAATGAATATTTTGATTATTAATCAAGAATATGTGTAGATGTCTATGGGATACGGCGTCTGTGTCTACGGCTACGGTAGAGAGTAGAGAGTAATTGTGTTCTGTGGTGATGTTTTACGTCAGACGACGTTATGGCATTTGTGTCTCTAAATTTCAATGAAAGTGATTTTCTTACTTTTAACTACATTTTTTTATTAAAATCGTTATATTAAAATGTTCAACGATGGGCCACAAAATTGTACTAATGTTTCTGCGTGGGGCTACAATGCTAATGATGCTTATAGCATTCTTCTTCAATTCTGAACACGACAACCTACGCGCATTTGGGCAGTTTGTAAAATCTGGTGTATACGGGAGTTATTCAATTATAACATTAGGTCTGCTATGTGAAGTCGGCCTTAGCATTAACTCCGATATATGCATTGAAACAACATTCTTGATAGGAGGTGTTTTCTGTAATTTAATATGTGCGACTATAGCTTTTACGGACTGTCATACAACATACCACCAAGAGACATTGGATATGGGAGTGTTGTCAGTGCTTAGCAGCTTTATATATACAATAGATATTCTGCTCCTAATTTTTCTTTAAGATATGCCTCCAATGTGCAGGTAATTCTACATAAATATCAATTAACATTTAGATAAATAAATTAAGATTAACAGTACACGCTGCTCCGAAGCTAAATCTTTAGCCACCTAGCCATCGAACTTGTTTGTAGTTAACAAACAAAGGGAGTTTAGGCAATAGATTTGTAACACATTTAGCAGATTCGTGAAGGCGTTTTTTTATATATGGATATATAATATATACTCGTACCTACTCGAGAAACCGAAAAAATTATATTTGAAACACCATTTTTCGCTCATATGTTGACACTGTGTAACAAGTAACTTCACCCCAGTCTCAACTGGCAACATCTGGTAAGCTTAAAATTATTAGACCTTATTTTTTTTATTACTTTACACTGGCAAAGTATCTACGATCGTACGAGTCCAATGCCTAAGAAAAAAAAAACTTCGATTGATTTCCCGCCATTTTACATTTTATGGTTTAATAATTACATTATTTATGAATATAAAATTGCACTAACCGCTTCAAGAGCTAGGCATCAGCGGTATTTTGTTTTATATTTGTGAAAGACCATAAAATCAGCGCGACCCCGTGTTCTTAGGACCAGACGGTCTGTGAACGTTGTCGAAACCAGAATTCATCAAAACCCTATAGGGAAAAAAATTGCGTGAAAGATTTCCGCTAGTAACGAATCGCGAATTATCAAACGAAACTAGAATCTATGTGTGGTTTCCCCGGTAAGCCTCCTCCGCCATCTGTTATGACGGAGTTTTATGGGAAAATACTGTATTTACTGCATGATGATTATTGATATTGATATTGACATAGGTGATTGATTTAAACTGTAGTTCTGATTTCTGTTAATATTTTAATCTGACTCATACTCTTCAAATTCGACTTCAATAGTCATGTCTTCTTCGGTGTCTTCTTCTTCCTCCTCTTCTTCTCGCTGGATGTTCATAAAGTGTTCAACTGAAGATGAATCAGCTGTCTCTTCATCGATATCACATGAATCTTCGTCTATTGGATTCAATTGAACATTCGTGCACGACTGGCCCTGGCATTTAGTACACGCTGGTGAACACAACAACCCTACTCCTCTACAGCCAGATTTAGCAACAACCTTTTGCAATTGCAAAAAATAGTGTTTAGGAGTTTTTTCGGAGCAGGTGGGAGTATAGTTTGAATCGGTTCCAAAGTACTATCTGTTAATTTCCAACCCCAGTCATCGGGATTCGGTTGATATCCTAGCCATGTCTTAACTTGATAGTATACTCGATACAAGTGTGGATGAGCAGAAGCCGATGTTGGAGGAAGACGAGATAGTTGTACTTGTTTCTTTTTCCGTGTATTTTTTACAAAAGTTAAATATCTATACTTGTCAATACAATCAACTTGTTTTGGAGCTCCATAAACAGCAAGGAGAAAGCGGATTCCTTTTGTGATTACCGTTTGAGGAGAAGAGTCAATTTCTTCAAATACTTGCGCAATCAATTAAATCCTTCTTTTTTTTTCAAATAATTTTAATACTGATGTTTTGCCCCATCTGAATATTGCTGATGTAGTATCGCAGCCGTTTATTCCATGTACAAATGAAATATGGTTTTGGCATTTTGGATAAGCAGATAAACTTTTTGATCAATATATTTCTGTTCGCTGTTGAGCCATCCCAGGTTTTAAAAAATAAATAATTTTATCAATTGGAGTCCGTGCAGTAAGTAGTATTATTATGCATTGAATTGTTCAATTGCTGTTTCAGTTATGAGGACATCAGCGTCATTTTGAGCTTATTTAACTGCAATATTTTCAGTAGTCAGCTTGTCACTTAACATGGATATGAAACGAGATTTATTGTGACTGTTAGCGAGAAATTGTTGCTGATTTGCTGGAACTGTCATAAATTGTTCAAAGATAATTTCGGAACATGAAGATGTTTTTGTAGTCCGACGACGTTGTTCTGCTGCTTTAATGTTTTTTGTTGAGTCACAATAGCCATCAAATACTACCGTCACTCTATGACCATAGTGTCTGCGTAGATACTGAACGTATTTTTCGAAAATAACGTTGAAGGTTCCTTCTCGATCCCACACAACGTGATGTAACAGATACCTCCATCGACAATGTAAGTAGCTTTTGTAGTATCAACTTCAGCATTGACTGATTGAAAGCAATCGTAAATGGCTGACTTTGGTGTTTTGCGCCAGGGCTCGAAACCGGTTTAAAAAGAGCGGTTAATTTCGATTAATTACCGGTAAATATATCGCTCCTTCAATTACCGGTTAAAAAAGTAACCGGTTTTTAACTAAGCTAAACGGTAAAGTTTACCGGTTACTTACGGTTTTTACACCTAAATTAACCGGTTAATTCCGTAAAACGTAAAAGTAATTATGACTGGGATAGGTAGATTCACGTTGTGAGGTGCTTATGCCGTGTCGCCGCATGCGGGCATACTTATGGTCAATTATCTGCTTTTAAGTGACACGTTCTTTCACTCGCGATCAGAGTGTCTAGTGGGAGTTTGGCATTTACGAAAAACGTGAAAGTATTAGAGAAGTATTCGCTTAAAAAAGAGCCCGGTGGAAAGGCAGTTATTGTGTTTGGTTTATTCGTTAAGACTGGACTTGTCTTATACGAAGAATTTATTTTCGTGAATCGGTTGTTTATTTATGATGTTTTATTTATGATGGGGAGAAAAAAAGTAAATAGAATTTGTTCCATGTTTACGTTTTAACAGTGGTAGAGCCACGCGGCAGGTTTTGATGTCGCACGGATGGGCCGGCCCGAACCAGGGTGATACCACGACCTCGCAGAATACCATGAATGGTAGCGGAATCAAACAAAAACTACCCTAGGAGGATACCAACACCCCTGGTGACGGAGAATCCCTCGCTGAGCATCCACGCCCAAGCTACCCTACTCTTCCTGAGCGTGGGTGCTTAGGCTACCCGCGTATACGTGGGGGGGCCGAAGGGGAGGGGGACCAAGCCGACCTTCCTCTTTTTAACCGAGACTCAGGTGTCCTTAAGTGTCGCTTAAAGGCTGATACTTCATATCTCATAGACCTACCCGGGGTACAAATTAAAACACTCCTTTGGGTCCCGGGCTGGAGAGTTTGCGTATGCGTCAGAGAAGACATTTGTTTTCAACTGCTCGGCAGTCTTGAAGGTACGGACCTGTCCATCCTATGGCTGCGCGCAGACAGCGACGACCATCCCCGTGTCTACGGGTGCCTCTATAGGTCCCATAGCGGAATACCGAAACAGACCGACTCATTGAATACGTCCTAATGGCTACAGATTCTTTGCTACGGCAGAGATCGTTATCCTTGGCGATTTTAACGCCCACCACGTCGAATGGCTCGGTTAACGTTTAACCGATCATGCGGGGAGATCTGTTTATGACTTTGCCTTGGCATATGGATTTACACAGCTGGTTACTTCGCCTACGCGGATTCCAGAAGTGGAGGATTATGCACCTTCCCTGTTGGACCTTCTGCTGACCTCTCATCCGGACGGATATCAGGTTTCTGAAGACGCCTCTCTTGACTCCTAGGACCATTGTCTTGTCCGGAGTGTGGTGCAACTCACGCTCCCCTTGCAGTTGCGTTCTGCAGACTGCCGCCATGTTTGGCATTACAGGTCGGCGGATTGGGACGGAATGCGGTCTTTCTTTACATCCTACCCTTGGGTGCGGGTTTGCTTCTCGCTGGACACTCCCAGGGTTGTTGCTGATTCTGTTGCTGTGTGGTACTTTAGGATATGGAACTTTTTATTCCAACTTCTGTGGTGCCCATTGGAGGCAGATCTCAGCCATGGTTTGGTAGCTCCTGTAAAATAGCATCACACTATAAGCAGGAGTGCTACCGGGCATAGACTGACGCATCAACATCTCGGAAACACCAGCGCTCTTAAAAAGAAGTAGAATTCCGCCTCCAGGTCCTTCAAAAAAGTAATTGCCAAGGCAAGGTCAGAGCACATCGGCAGAATTGGCGAGAAGCTAGTTCGCCTTCCTTCGGGAACCCGTGCATTCTGGTCTCTTGCCAAAGCTGTCTAACGGAACTTCTGTCAGCCATCTCTTCCATCTTAGCACAGAGAGGGACTCACTGGCCCATGCCGTAAAGGAGAAAGTCGATCTGTTAATCTTCCTCTTTGCGTCCAACTCGACTCTCGATGACAGGGGGAACACACCGCCGACCATCTTGCGGTATGATTGCTCCATGCCGGATGTACGGTTTACACAGCACACGGTTCGCAAAGCAATCCTCTCCCTGGACGTTAACAAGACGAATGGGACTTATGGAGTCCCACCCATTGTGCTGAACACGTGTGCTCCGAAGTTGGTACCGGTTTTAACGCGTCTTTTCCGGTACTCCTACTTCTAAGGTGTAGTTCCGAATTCATGGAAGACAGCTTTGGTCCACCCAATCCCTAAAAAGCCGTCCGCTCCTCCTTCTTCTTAAAAATAATGGAATATATTGTAAATATATAATAGAGTCTGCGTGTTTATCGCTAAAAGAGCCCTTTGTCGTACCTTCACAGTTTCAAGGCACTCCCTTGCTGCCTTAGCTAGCATCGGAATCGTCGGCGTCAACATATTGAATAGTGTGCAGTTTCGTGGTCACTTGGAAGGGAAAGCAAATTGGCCTCTAAAAAGCTTGACGTGCTCAGCAGAGCGGGGCAGTATTTCATGTCGGCACATCGCTTGCAAGTTTACAAAGTGCAAATTCGGCTTCACATGGAATACTGTTCTCATCTCTAGGCCGGGGCACCCCAGTGCCAGCTCCTTCCATTTGACCGCATCCAGCGCAGAGCGGTTCGAATCGTTGACGTCCGAGTTCTTTCTGATCGGCTCGATTCACTGGCACTGCGTAGGGATGTTGCATCCCTTCGCATTTTCTATCACATCAACCACAGGGAGTACTCTGAGGTTCGAATAATTCCAGCCGCCATATTTCACGAACGCACATCGCGTCAAAATTCACAATACCATCCTTTCTATCTGGATGCTTGACGGTCCACCACTCTGCGTTTTACTAGGAGTTTTCTTCCTTTTTTTTTATAGGATAGGGATAGGATAAGCACACAGTCCACCTGATGGTAAGTGGTTGCTGTGGCCCTTAGACATCTACACATATCCTCGTTTGCGAATCAAAATGCAGATGCGTTGTCACCCTTGAGGACTAAGATGGAATGCCTCTCTTCCAGTAAAAAGGGTCTCCGGTTCTCTAAGCTCACCATACGAAATACAGCAGTGTTAAGCTGCTATTTTACGCTAATATTCTGTGAGAGCGTGGTCCTTCCCCGGTCGAGCCGGCCCATTCGTGCTACAGCTATACTACTAATATAGCTGCAGCATGGCTCTACCACGTATAAAACTAATAATTCCTTAAATAATTCCTTGGTCATCTTCTCTGTGGAATTGTTTACCACCGGCGATTTTTCCGGACTGATACGACTTAGGAACCTTCAAGAAAAGAGCTTACTCCTTTCTAAAAGGCCGGCAACGCACCCAACTTTCATAATATGTATTTAGTAAAAATTTGTTATTTTGACATTACAAACAGATACTTCTATTTCATTTATTTAAATAGATTTAATTCCATATTCGTAAAGTATGAAAGGTTGTAAAAAATTCCAAAGCGATCACTATATTTTATTTACTACCCCAGGATGGTAGCAGCACCCCTGGAGAATCCCTCGCTGAGCATCCACGACCATGCTACTCAACTCCTGAGCGTGGGTGCTCAGGCTGCCCCGCGTATTCTGGGGGGGGGCAAAATTTCGCTCAGAACAATAACTGCTCGGGGCAAACTGAGCAACAAGACCAAGGCGACCCCTGCCACGCTATCCGTGAATTTCTGCAACATCAGGGGACTTCACTCGAACCTAAGCGCCGTCCACTACTATCTCGAGACGGCGAAGCCGGCTCTTTCTGGCCGAGACCCAGCTGTCCTCTCCGGCTGATACTTCGTATCTCTCCTACCCAGGGTACAAATTGGAACACTCCTTTGTGCCTCGGGCTGGAGTTTGCGTATACGTCGGAGAGGACATCTGTTCTCGACGCCTCGGCAGTCTTGAAGGTTCGGACCTGTCCATCCTTTGGCTGCGCGTAGATAGCGACGACCATCCGCGCGTCTACGGGTGCCTCTATAGGTCCCATAGCGGTAATGCCGAAACAGACCGACTCATCGACCACGTCCAAATGGCTACAGATTCCTTACTACAACAGGTCCCATCCGCAGAGATCGTGATCCTTGGCGATTTTAACGTCCACCACGCCGAATGGCTCGGTTCACGTTTAACCGATCATGCGGGAAGATCTGTTTATGACTTTGCCTTGGCATATGGTCTGACACAACTGGTTACTTCGCCTACGCGGATTCCAGATGGAGGATCATGTACCTTCCTGTTGGACCTTCTGCTGACCTCTCATCCGGATGGATATCAGGTTTCCGTCGATGCCCCTCTTGGCTCTTCGGACCATTGTCTGATCCGGAGTGTGGTGCCACTCACGCTCCCCTCGCGGTTGCGTTCTACAGGTTGCCGCCTTGTTTGGCATTACAGGTCGGCGGATTGGGACGGAATGCGGTCTTTCTTTGCATCCTACCCATGGGAGCGGATTTGCTTCTCGCCGGATGATCCCAGCGCTGTTGCTGACTCTGTCACTGATGTGGTGCTACAAGGAATGGAACTATTTATTCCATCATCTGTGGTACCCATCGGAGGCAGATCTCAGCCTTGGTTTGGTCGTTCTGTAAGACTGCATTACGCAGTAAGCAGGAGTGCTATCAGGCCTGGCTGTGGCTTCGGCGGCTCGGGATGTAAACACCAGCATGCTTAAAAGAAGTATAACTCGCCTCCAGGTCCTTCAAAGAGTTATTTTGCCAAGGCAAAGTCAGAGCACATAGGCAGAATTGGCGAGAAACTAGTTCGCCTTCCTTCGGGAACCCGTGCATTCTGGTCTCTCGCCAAGGCTATCCAAGGGAATTTCTGTAAGCCATCACTACCATCTCTGCACAGGGAGAACGACTCACTGACGCACGCCGCAAAAGAGAAAGCCGACCTTTAGGCTCCTTTTGCGTCCAACTCGACTCTTGATGACGGGGAACACACCGCCGACCATCCCGCGGTGTGAGTGCTCCATGCCGGATGTGCGGTTCTCACAGCGCTCAGTTCGCAAAGCACTCCTCCCTGGACATCCACAAGTCGAGTGGGCCTGACGGAATCCCCCCAATTGTGCTGAGGACGTGTGCTCCGGAGTTGGCACCGGTTCTAACGCGTCTTTTCCGGTACTCCTACTCCTAGGCGTAGTCCCGAAATCATGGAAGACAGCTTTTGTCCAACCGATCCTAAAAAGGCGACCGCTCAGACCCGTCCAACTACAGGCCTATCGCCATCACCCCCTTGTTCTCCAAAATAATGGAGTCCGTTATAAACTGCCATCTCATGCGGTACCTTGAGGATCACCAGCTGATTAGTGACCGCCAAGACGGTTTTGGTCGGGTCGATCAGCTGGTGATCTTCTGGTCTACCTGACTCATAGATGGGCGGAGGCAGTAGAGTCCAAGGGGGAGGCATTGGCCGTTAGTTTGGACATTGCGAAGGCTTTCGATCGGGTTTGGCACAAAGCGCTTCTTTCGAAGCTCCCTTCCTATGGGCTTCCCGAGAAATTGTGCAGATCGGAGCATCAAGGTCGTTGTAGACGGTGCATGCTCTGACTACAAGCCTATTAACGCTGGTGTTCCACAAGGCTGCGTGCTATCACCAACGCTGTTTCTTCTGCATATCAATGATATGTTGCAAACCGGTAGCATTCATTGCTATGCGGATGACAGCACAGGTGATGCTCTATACACCGGCCATACCAATATTTCTCGGGAAAACGTCGCCGAGTACCGGAACAAACTTGTGTTCGAAGTCGAGTCTTTGCTGAACAAAGTCTCGGATTGGGGCGACTAAATCTAGTCCAGTGTAATCCTCAGAAGACACAAGTTTGCGCGTTTACCGCTAAAAGAACCCCTTTGTCGTGTCTCCTCAGTTTCAAGGCACTCCCTTGTTGCCTCAGCCGTGCAGTTTCGTGGTCACTTGAAGAGAAGGCCAAATTGGCCTCTAAAAAGCTTGGCGTGCTCAGCAGAGCGGGACAGTATTTCATGCCGGCACAACGCCTGCAACTTTACAAGGCGCAGGTTCGGCCTCACATGGAATACTGTTCCCATCTCTGGGCTGGGGCTCTCCAGTGCCAGCTCCTTCCACTTGACCGCATCCAGCGCAGAGCGGCTCGAATCGTCGACGACCGAGTCCTTTCCAATCGGCTCGATTCATTGGCGAAGAGATGTTGCATCTCTTTGCATTTTCTTTCGCATTTACCACGGGGAGTGCTCTGAGGAATTGTTCGGATTAATACCAGCCGCCAAATTTCACGAACGCACATCGCGGTAGAACTCCCGATACCATCCACACCATCTGGATGATTGGCGGTCCACCACTGTGCGATTTAGAAGATGTTTTCTTCCTCGCACAACTTCCTTGTGGAATAGTTTACCACCAGCGATTTTTCCGGACCGATACGACTTAGGGACCTTCAAGAAAAGAGCCTACTCCTTTTTAAAAGGCCGGCAACGCATCTGCAATTCCTCTGGTTCCCCTGGTGTTGCAGTTGTTCATGGGCGGCGGTAGTCACTTACCATCAGGTGAGCCGCATGCTCGTTTACCCCCTCTCCTATAAAAAAAAAATATTATTTTGATCTTGAGGCGTGAGAAAACTTGGTTGCACTTTTAATCATTCTCTTTTGTAATTCAATACAAGATCGTAAATATCAATGTGATTTATACTGTTGAGTATCTAGTTAATTGGGAGTTATTAATAATTACTGTTAGTAAATGACAGGAATTTTCAGTATATGTATTTGGTGACAGTCGACAGCAAAATATAACCGATTTTAATCATAATGATTTGTTAGATTCAAATTATTATCTTTCTTTATTAACTTCTGTATCAGTAAAGTCAATTTCTTCTATGGGGTTACCTTCTACTCTATTTTTTTTAAAAAACTAATATTTTTAGTAGCATCTTGTACGTATACAACATGGTAAGATTTGCTTCAGTTCCTCATTAATGAGATGTGAAAAATGGTAATTTCTTTTATCCTGTTCGACTTTAGAATTCTCTGAACATGACAAATAAATTTTTTATCGTGTAAAGACACGACTTCTAATTAAACTTTATTTACCTCAGAAGTGGTAATTATTAGTTTTTGCAAAGACCTAGATAGAGGTTGGTTCTAATCACGAGCTTATAAATATAAAAAACCTGGTGATCTGCCTCACTTCAGTCCTAAAAAAAACAAATACATTCATCAACTTTAAAAAAAATCGTGTTTTCTTTTAAGAAAGTTCATCATTTATTGCGATATATTACTAAAACTAAAGGCATTGAATTAAAAATGCAAAGCGTAATTTTTGTAGAAAACTTTCAATTTAATTAAAGTCAATATAAATATATAAGGTAAAATTAAACATGATATCGAAACTTAATTTTAAAGTGGAGATAACGCATAATTAATTGAAAGAAAACTTACCTCTGTTATTTATAATACGGTCATTGCTGAAAGATGAAAAAATATGAGCGATGTCGTTTTAGAGAAGTCACGTTGATGCAATGAATATATCGTACGTGCGTCTAAAAACTTCGTGAATAGACAGAGCGCAGCCGTACAAAGTTGGATACAAGCGGAGTAAGGGAGAGGGCCGGGACATTACAAAGCTTGGTTTTAACCGGTTAATTGTTACTACCTTAACCTAAATTTGTGAAAAACCGGTATTCTGCAAAAACCGTTTTTTGGGATCAATGACCGAAACCGGTTTAGAATTTGAACCGGTTTCCGAGCCCTGTTTTGCGCATTCCAAGTGCATCGAAGAATGATAACGGGTAAAGAGCTGATTCATACTCGAAATTTTTTTCAATTTCATCCTAGAACGTCTTAGTGATAATCATACATTAAAATAATAATACAGGGTCTAATAGGTACCTCCTCTTCGTGAATTTAAGGTGCTACTCACGGCTAAAAGAGGGAGTACTTTTTCAGAGCGTTTTAATTTAATATTATTGAACGTTTGACTTATTATTTTGGACATGGAAGCAACTTCACGAGCTTTATGGCAATTGATATTATTACCACCGACGAACGCACGAACGAACGAACTTCCAACCAATTCGTCACACACACTATTCATTGCATGCATTCCATAAACCCATTTGATTATTACACTTTCTTTCGTGCTTCGTCCCCGAGAAATACCTCCATCTGTCTTCATCGATTTCATCATAGATTGTTCAATTATCATGTCCGTTGAAGTTCCACAACTTAGTTTATCAGAATGTCGAACAGTGAAAAATCCTTCTGTAAACCTTTGATAAACACTGGGATCAATTACCTCCCCTAATTGAAGCATATCTTACAAATATAAGTGTTCTGACATAAGGTAAATGCCCTAATGTATGTATTAATTATCTCCATACCTGTCTTTTTCTATTGTCATATAATGAAGAGAGGAAGCAACTTTAAACATTACTTTAATTATATTACTCTGAGACCTTCTCGGAGAAACAAATTCAACATATTTTAGTTTTTAACATATTTTTACAAATAAGATTATTTTTCCATACTTACAGTTTGTAGATTGGCAAATTAAAGGTTTTAAATACATATTTATAATTTTACTGAAACAGCTTATATTTAGCAATAGGGTATTTTACACCATGTAAAAAAATACGTATTTAAGATAGGTTTTGTCAAAAGTAAACGAGAAATGTTGATTTCTATTCATAAAAATGTATTATAAATCTTATAATTCATTTTAAGAATATTTTTTTTAAATCTGTGCCACAAATGTCCAAAATGCTATCCACCATATTAGATTCCGTCGTGACGTCACTTCGATAGTAAGCAAGCTAATGTGCTGTGTGTTATTTCGAAATTTTTCAAGTTATCATCACGATTGTTGACTTTTATTCCGTATTTTATTGAAATGCCGTCATGGAAGACGGATTCGTAAAAGCAGAAAGTATTAATCCACCAAAGATTGATGGTGGCAATTTTTTTTGCATGTAATCATGATTTTTATTATATGTTCCTGGCCTTTTTTTACTTCATTTGAGATTCCTGGGCTGGTACTACTTGAACGCCTTTACCACACTTATTTTGAGGCATCGGAAAATCTCTAAGTAATAGTGAAGTAAGATTAATTTAGTATTCATCCTGGCGATTTATTAATATCGGCAAAAACTACAAATTAAATCAATGAAAATAAAATTACCTTGACTACAAGATGGTAATGATTTAGCATAATTCTCCTCATTTTCCATGGTCTCTTCAATTTTCTTAATTAGAAACATTCTTGGCTGTTTAATAAGGCTTGCCGAGGTTTGTTCGGAGTGGACTTGCGTTTTCTATCTACCTGACAATCGAAGCTGGATGGTTTGCTGTTCGGTTTCATTCGAATTCGTTTAACAGAACCCATAATCTTATATTGTGTTTAATTCTCCATGTAATTTTCCAATGAAAACATGCAATAATCTTTATGACATTTGAATTCTATTTGACAACATTGAAAATATACTACAAATTGTGGTCATCCTATCAGATAATAGCATAAAAAATATATTTCACTTTATTTTAAACTAAACTATGTATATTTTATGCAAAATAAACGAATATAAAACATAATAATTTTTGAAATTTTATCTGTGACGGGAACGCCCTGTGATTGGTTGCAACTCTGGTGACGTCACACACGAGTAAACATAGCTGCCTTGACTGATTTTAGTTCGCGTTCTAAGTTTTTGGGTGCTATATTCGATCATTGAGCTATTTCTGAAACAGTTTTTTTGATAAATGTTATAACTAGCGGCATAAATATTCGTTCTAAATCTCAAAATGGTGTCAAATTTTGTGCGACCGATGACAGCAACAATAAGTAGAACGTAGGAATTATTTATTTACAGACCTTTATTTATGATCATCATTCAGAAGTTTTGTAAAATCTCATTTTAGGTTATGTTGATATACTCAGAAATTTAACATTATTGCCGATATAAAGATGTTATTAGTTTATATAAAAGATCTTCACACATAAAAACATTGGTATGAGCTAAAACGCTCTTTGGGTCTCTTCGGGCTAATTGTAACCACATTTTTCGTCTTTTGGGATTCGTTGGAACAAAAACGAACAGTTTCTGTGGACTACTTATAGTCGTATTAGTATATTGTGACACTACACACCATTTATACACCATTTTATCGAATAAGTTTGAAGAAAAAATTATAAAATTAACTTCAGCGGCACTGTTTTATTACGGTTATTGACTTGTTTACACGTCTGTGACGGTGACGTCACACATGTCATATAACCAGCGGGATTACAGAATCAGCGTTTTTGGCGCGGTTTTGGAAATTTAAGCTTTAACTTTGATTTTTATTGTTAATACAGCAGATCTACCGGAAATATCAATGCAGTGTGCTTATTATGTAATAAAGAATCACTTAAAATGGTTTTCCAAAATTAGTCAAATAGCCTATTATTAGTCATATCTAAGATAACCAATTCTATTACAAAATTTGACTTGCAATACCTGTCACATCATGTTGTTTTCAAGTTCATCAAGTCATACTTACATCAAAGTGATCTTCACAAAGTATTGTCTAGTTTTTGTAGACAATGTCTTCGGGTCTCTTCTTGCTAGTTTTTACCAAGTATTTCTCATATTTAAATCAGTTGGCACTTGAATCCATAACTTCCCGGCGTTATTATGCTAGTATTTTTGCATTCCGGCACAAAACACCAATAATAAAGATGATAACTCATTATAAAATATGCAAAAATATCTTATTCTTCAATATTCCTTAGCAAATTTGTTTTATTTACTAGCGCTGTGACGTCACTAGTTGAGCAGCATGGCGGCTAGCGTATTCGCGCGAAAATTAAAAACGATGTATTAAAAGTAATTTTTAGCGCACTATTCGGTTTTAAAAAATGTATATAAAAATTATAATCGTTCATTATCACTCTAGGATTCATTTTAAGCACTATTTGAAATTTGGGTGTAATACCCTATTCTGATTTCTTTCTTTTTTGACAGAAATATTTGTATTTATCAGGTGTAGGTGGCATGTGGCAACACTAGAACGTAATGTTTGATTTGTTAGATTAATTTTATGATTTTTTTTAGTTTATTTTTTTGTTTCTTCGTGGTGAAAGCGTACTCCACGTATTCTATTTACCTGAATTTATGTTTAACTTAATATTAAAATGAGTTTGCACAAAGCAAGGTATACATGCATGCACTTTTTATTTAATTTGCAATAATGATTATGTTCCTGGAGGTATTTTCTTTGATAACTCTTATCAATTTGTAGTTAAGGAATAGAGGGCCTACTGCTTGCAAACACCGGGCTATGGTAAAAAAGAAGAGAAGATATAAAATCACGAATATTCTAGTTCTACACCATTTGACATTATTTGACAAAAAACGTTAATTGATTTTACTTAGCTCCATCAGTAAATTTTATCGTAACTCGATATTTTCTACTAAGTCTGGTTATTTTTAATTCACATATGTTATTTTATGTTTATACTTAGAAACAGGCCTGTTACATAGATAGAAGATCGACTTGAAGTTTTAATCATAGTTTGAAAAGCTTTTACCAATGTACCATATGTTAGTATGCATATTAATTTCTCTGCACAATATTTATACCTCACTAGACTAGCTGATGCTCACCACTGAATATAAAAATGTTGTTATTTTAGCAATAATAGCTATCTAGTTCTAAGCTTTACTAAGAAATATCAAATCAGCAACACCTCATTAAAATGTGTAAATTTTTGTTATGTACATAACATGTATAAATGTGTTCAATTTCTAAAAAGATTGTCATGCTATTTACTTGTTACATTGGCTTGTTTCTTGTAGAAAAACAATTTGTTATGCACATTTTAACATTCTAATGTTACTGTGATTTGAATTGTATTTTTCGCAGAATAAAAGCATTTGAAGATATTTTGGAGCAGGATGTTATTGATTTTGAAGTGTTACAAAAGTTGGCTTTCAATGGTAAACATTGTTTTTTTTTAAATTGTATTATATTATGTTTAGTATTGTCATTTTGATATATCTTTCTATTGTTTAATAAACTTATAAATATAAAACATAATTTACAGGTGTCCCGGATGATAAAGGTCTGCGTTCATTAGTATGGAGAATATTGCTGCATTATTTGCCAAAGGAAAAATCTGCAAGAGAGTCAACACTTATAAAGAAAAGGCAACTGTATAAACAATTCATAGGTAATATAATATAATATCATTATTTTATTGTGCATAGTTTAGGATACCAAAATGATGTCAAAATTTATTTAAAGTTTCTAAGAAGTGTTTTTATTTTTAGATGAGATCATAGTATCTCCTGGGGGCCCATCTGATCATCCTCTTAATATAAGCCCTGATAGTTCGTGGAGTACATATTTTAAAGATAATGAGGTTTTGTTACAAATTGATAAAGATGTTCGGAGGCTGTGCCCTGATATTTCCTTCTTTCAATCTGCAACAGAATTTCCCTGCCCAGAGGTAATCTGTTTTTGTCATATTATTTTGTAATCTTTAATGAACATGTAGAACGAAAGAAGTTGCAATATAACACAATTCAGGTGACAGACAACCTGTGACAATCACTTTAACTTTTTGTTTTACTTCACTTCACTTGAATAAATGTATTTGCCCTTTATTGCTTTATCTTTTTGTATACCCATATAATTACAACACAACCTAAATTATTACTCTTTATCATCTGTCCAGTCATAATATGTTATTCAATTATCCCAGGCTAAAATAATGATAAGAACTTTTAATGTAAGATTGTAATTGGTAATTACAGCTTTCTTTAATAAATTATTAAAAAGTAATAACAATATTTATTTCTTTCTCTTTCACAAAGTCTAAGGTCAAACAATCTAATGTAAATGTATTGTTTTTGTGAGAGACTAATATCTGTATAAGATTGTCCTGTCTAACAGATTATTAGGACCTCATCCATCAGTCCAATTACTGTTGTGTGACCGCTAAGTTTTACTGTGCCTTTTAGCAATGTACACTATTAATTTCACTGTGAACAAATTTTCTCTGTTAACATTCCATACTAATGGTACTCAATATTATTTTTGATTATTGAGCTTTGGCACACTAAAACAATGTTCATGTGCACCTACACTACAAGTAAAACTACCTTTTAAAGACTGAGACCATGAACATTATAGACCACGAGTTTAGAAATGCATATATATGATTAAGCATACAATTCTTTTCAGATAGTTAATAGCAATGGAGTGAAACGTTTGCATAAGCGTGTGGAACAGTCAGTTTTAAAATATTCCACTTTGGAGAGACGTGGCCTTGGTGTAGCAAAGGTAGATTTTAAATGATGTTTTACCCACTAATCAATTACATTTTTAATATCTCTTGATCACCTGTGCGAGGAAACACTTGAAGCATCAAGCGGTGAAATTCATAATTATACACTTATTCTAGGTACTACTTATAGTAGGTAAAATCTTTAAAATTAGTATTTTTCTAAAAATATGGTTGTACATACATATATTAGTCCATTGCTGAAAATAAACCAACTTTCATGCACTATCTATTATGATGGCACATTATAGGCAGACCTGTCAGTCTACTATGTTTCATTAAATTGGATGTAGTAATACCAAAAGGTTTCAATACATGGGCCATATATACCACAATAATTCTTAAAAGTCTATACTTTCATATCATCATCATCATCATCATTATCATGACATCTCATCACAAGTCTTCGCATAGCATTGGCTTCCTTTAAGGGAATGGCATAAAGCATAGTCTTGAAACACCTGTATACTTACATAAAAACAATTCCAGCAATAGTCACTACAGTTACTTACAATCCTTATAATTAACTTTTTCAAATGTAAAAACCAACTTTAAAGAACTAAAAAGAATATAATCAATGAAATTGTTTGACACTGTAAATAATTATTTGTCCATATGTCGAATCTTTGCAAATTTTTCTCATGGATCCCGTCATCAGATCTTGACCAAATTTATATGAGATACCACTTTTCTAAAAAAAAACCGTAGCACTGCTGGTTTTTTGTTATAAAATTAGGCGACATTAGTCTAGTTTAGTTTACTACTACTAAATTTTATTATTAGGGTTATATCATGAATGAAATCAAAATATACTTAATTGAACTAATTAAGGATTACAGTTTACTGTAAAACATTTGATTTGCATTTAATTAATATTGATCTATCAATTTATCTTAAATAAGAAGCAATAAATTGCATTTCATTTCGACTTAAAATAATGAGTTATTTAACTCCTTATTTATATTAATTGAAACCAAATAGAGGTATATCACTGTTAATGATATTATTGAATAATATATTCCAATTAAATTTGAAATATATTATAATTAAGCTGCTAATTTAATTTATAGTGATTAAAATCTTAGGGCTAATTTCCGCAACTCCACCTCCAAGCACGTATTTTGCACGTGGGCAGGAATATCACGATTATTAGAGCCATGTAATCTCCTCTAAAGAAGTTGAGTAGAGTCTTGATATTGCGAACAACTTCGGGGAGTGATCTCGGCGTGCCGAGATGTTTAGCCCTGTATCCAACGATTCCTCCAGAGATTCTCCTTCATACATGCCCTGCACAGAAGACTATCTGTAAAGAGCCATGTCTTGTAATATCACTTGTTGGTATCATGATCTGTGGCTTGTTCAATCTCATTAAGACCTTGGTTAAACTTCTGTTTATTGCTGGCAAGGCCTCTCTAGCTTGTCTACAGTCTTCTAGATTTTTCCAAAGTTGAGTGTGTTGATAAGTGAAGTGCTTATGTACCACTGAACGAATGTTACCAAAAGGAATTATTTG
Organism: Parnassius orleans; assembly: GCA_029286625.1. Lineage (NCBI taxonomy): Eukaryota > Metazoa > Arthropoda > Insecta > Lepidoptera > Papilionidae > Parnassius > Parnassius orleans. The sequence goes on along the minus strand of JAGSMP010000022.1, from coordinate 769,568 downwards.
TATGATCGGTTCCGGCCCTATGGTGATCAGTGCCGATCCTCCCCTGGCCAGTTCAGCTGCTGCGTCGTTGCCCCTGGATTCACTTTATCCCTTGATGCAATGTAGAGTCACATTGTTGTATTTACATACCTCATTTAGTCATTGATGGCATTCATATATATTCGCCCCGAGTTCACCACATTGCAACTCAGACCCTGTAGTACTGCCATGCTGTCGGTAAGTATTCTGATGTTGAAGTCTTTTACCTTCCTGGCATCTATTGCTATAGTGCTAGAACGATCTACTGCTATATTACCCATACATTCAATCTGAAAGACTGTGTTGTGGGTGCCCAGAGGTGTATATATTAGGATGTTGAGGTGTTCCAAGAAAATTCCAGATTCTGCACTTTCATTTGTTTTAGAACTATCCAAGAAAATTCAAAGTTCTTTTGGATTCAATCTCTCCGGCTGGTTAGTTTCATTTAATTGTATTTAATATCTCATCAAACACAAATTGTGTGAGGATCTTGTCATATTTGGCTTGTAGGATAGAAATTTTGGTGTAAATTCTATCGATTATACCTATATGAGGAACTCTACTCTTACTCCAAAGGTTTAGGGTCTTGAGTCTAATGGCAACTAAAGTAGCTATTTGTTGTATGTGTAGGTGAAGTGGGGTTAGCTCCAGCATAGCCTTTAAGGCTGCTGTTGGTGTAGTCTCTGATATCGCTGAAGCTTGTTTATATTGGTAGCTTCATTCGTTTTGGTTCACCATACCAGAGCGCCATATGTGATCATGGGCCTAATTACAGTTTTCAGCCACAGTATAATTTTTGGCGCAGGGCCTTTTATGCATTTTTAGGCGACATACTAGCACACGATCCACCTGATAGTAAGTGGATGCTGTGGCCCACAGATATCTACATCTATGTTGAATTAAGAATCAAAATGCAGATACTTTGTCACCCCTGAGGACTAAGATGGAATGCCTTGTTTGCAGTAAAAAGGGGCTTCGATTGTAAAGTTAGAGATATTGTAAAGTATGAGGAATTATTAGACTCATTTAACCTCTGGAGGGTCATAGTTTCCATTTTATGTTAATAATATCAAGACAATGCTCATAAAAAAAGGAAAATAATGTCTCTTGCTTGAAGCAGATTCCAATGCATGCTTCACTAAATTAGACAATAGTGGATCTTTACAGTCACATTCTTTGATTTTTAATGATGAAATAATATTGTCATTTTATAAGTCTTAGTTCATATTTTAACTTAATTTGTCATCACATGATATGATAAATAGATACTTCTTTACTTTCCTATTTCACTGCTATGGTGAAGTAGGTACCCTTGTACGCTCTTCAAAGCTTTTTTATATAGAATAGGGGTGACAAGCGAGCACACAGCCCACCTGATGGTAAATGGATTCTGTGGCCCATAGACATCTACATCTATCCTCGATTAAGAATGAAAATGCAGATGCGTTGTCACCCCTGAGGACTAAGATGGAATGCCTCGTTTTCGGTAAAAAGGGTCTCGGGTTCTCTACACACCATATGAACACAGCAGCATTGAGCTGCTATTTTACACTGGTATTCTGTCAGAGCGTGGTCCTTCCCCGGTCGAGCCGACCCATCCCTGCTACAACCATAATATTATAGCTGTAACATGACTCTACCACGTATATACAGTGTGTTTCACAAGAACGTAACCACTACAAAAAAGTACTCTAGGCTTTTGTGCAAAACAAAAAATACGAGCAGGTAGCCCAACGTTTTGCCTATGACGCATTAAAAACAAATCAGTTCTCGCATTCACTTCGCACAGAGTGTACGTTTCCCGAAATGAGTGCCGCGTATGCCTCGCGCTATAAGCAGTGTTCCTTTGTTCGCATCCCAAAGGATCAAAAATGTCACGCGTTCAGGCCGCTAAGTATATGAAAAAGTTAAAGGCGTTCGTGATCAAGTGGGTGAACCGGTCTTTAGAAGCAAAACACGTCGATGACCTACCAGAACATTTAATGGCGAAGCTAGGGCTCCAAACTAGGGCAAGCCCAATATATGGTTTTGTTGTTTTTAGCAGTTTTATAAAAATACACCAATCTTGATCTGTCTCCACTCTTCAGTTTCATATTCAGTGCTGTCGAGGACGTGTTTAACAAAGCACACAGAAGGCATACTACTGCTAGATAGATTGTATGACATATCAGCAATTGCATACCTTCGGTGGCTTTGAAAAAAGCCGTTTGGGTTTGCTTGAGCGAAAGAAAAAGATATTTACATACAATACAATACATGAACAAAAGAAAAGCATGAACAAAGTACAAACAATGTACAAAAAAAAAAACCAAATTATTTATATTCTAAATCGAATCGTCTCTCTTTCTTAAGGAAATATTTGATTACGTCCGCGTAAAATGTTGGTGAACGTTTTAATTGTACCAATAACTGTTTTTCAATTGCGATAATTGATAAGTCTGAAAGACGCTCTTGACCTTGTGTATTTCTCAAATAAGTATGGATGCGCTTCAGAGATGAGAAAGCACGTTCCGCGGAGGAACTTGTGATAAGATAAGCTAACTTTAAAAGCTGGGGAAAGGCCTCTTCAAGACTATAACTTTTCGTTTATAAAGTCAATGAGTTCGAAAACATTGCGGTATTTTAATTCAGGGGAGGAATACAATGAAATCAATTGGTTTTTCAATGTTTGTTTATCAAAATGGTTTGCGTAATTTTAGAGATACACAGATCAGGCGTTGGTTTCGGCGTGGATATGAGCCGTTTTTTCTCAACAAAGTTTAAAGATTTTACCTTTTCCTCGCCGATTAGCACTTTAACACACTTCAATTCATCACAAGGAACACTATTATCCTCCATTTTCAACTCGCAATATTCATTCGCTCAAGTAAACACACAGAGTAAACATTGAAATGTGAAGTGAACTTGCAAAGGTATCGCCCGCGCTTGACTAATGACTAAATTCACGCTAAAAGCCGGGCTTTTCGCTACGTACAAATTGCTATATAAATAATCGTAGTTATATTTAATTATAGAACATTTTACCACAGGTTAGAAAGGAAGCGATCGTCTTCTCGAAAGCCCGGTAAAAAACCCACGCGTGCGAGAGAGACGACTAATCTCTCAACTCAACTCCTTTTTTATGACAGCAGTGTCGCGCAGTTTTGCCGCGATCGGGGACCATCCATATTGCTTTGCTTTCATTAATTTTGACAGTCCATTGCGTGTTCGCTTTGAGACAGAGAGAACACGAATCAGTGTATTTCGAATTGAAAGCAATCTGCCAAGTGTTGACGTTACATAATAAGGCTACGAGGTCATGACCTGTGTAGAACAGAGGAGCGCGCGGGAAATTTGAAACAGTTTACGAGTTATTTTATTAGTTGATATTATTGATTGAGCAGTTTGATAGGGCAAGCCCGGCTTCTCGGCTTCTATAGAGGCTTCGCTACCGAGAACGTTGTAAAACAAAGACGTCGTCCGCCGAGGATAACGGGATAAATTGTCTATTTTTGAAAAATCCGCGTTTATCTTTGCGATCCGCACAAGAAAAATTAAAGAAAAAAGAGCTAAATATATCTCCAGCTACAATTAGAAGACGTTTAGTTGAGATTAAGTTAAAATATCGAAGCACACTGAAGAAACCGCCCTTTCAGAAAAGCACGTTGAATAAAGAATGGCCTGGGCACTAGAAAACAAATACCGCGATTGGGACAAAATTATCTTTTCTGATGAAGCATCGTTTTGGGCAACTGGTATCACACCTCGTGCTTGGTGAACTGCCGATAACAGACTTGTCTTTGTCTTGTCTTGACCAATAGAACACAAGTACATATGATTAACTACGTGTTTTATTTTTTTCGAACGCTTGTCTTCATTTTTTTTATAACTTATGCCGGTCACGCTCTTTTGTTACATACTGTATATATAGCGAAATAGTGACATTAAAACTTACATCAATAAATTTATTATTTATTATACACCGTTTTTTTAAATTATTTTTTAGTACGATAATACATGATATTCTTATATGATCACATGATCACAATCCGATTAAATATTTTAGGCTATGAATTTAAATATGATTTTGTTAGATTATGCAAAACATAAAATCAAATATTTATTTAGCTCAGCAATGAAATACGTCGCTCGGAAAGTATCGCAAGTGGAGACTACGCTCCTTTGAATGAGGGCTGTGAAGCACATTGGGAGGTTGTGGAACGAATGTTGTTCCTTTATGCTAAGCTGAACCCTGGACAAGGTTATGTGCAGGGAATGAATGAGATCATTGGGCCCATATACCACACATTTGCTATAGACACTAATAAGGAATATCGCCGTAAGTGAAGATCCTATTTCTTATAGCAAACTATTGTATTTAAGATTATCACTATCTTATTATATTTACCAGTTGGATGTTTTTTTTGCCGAGAATTCCGCCTGGGTTCGTACCACCTTTATACCTAATTCTGCTGTCCAGGAGCATAACCTACTATGCTGTGTATGTATTGTTTACTGTATGTATGTTTTCCGGTCTGGGCACAGAGTGACAATATAATTATATGCTGTATGGCATTACATCTTCGTCCTCAGTGGTGGCATTGCATCTGTTGCCATCTTCGTTTAGAGTTGAATGTTAAATAAAAAAATTACTTTCAATAAGTATTATGTAATAATCTATATTGAATAAAAATTATTCTATTCTATTCTATTCTAATGCAGGTCTCCATGGGCTGCAATAGACTTACCCTTAAGTAAACTGCAAGTTTGCTTATCACTTCAACTTTTTTCACCAATTTCATAGTGTTGTAATTATTCATTAATAAACAAGCCACTATAGCACAGAATTCATCATTCTTGTCATCATATAAAAAAGACATGGAATTATGGGGCTTACTTATTATTTGTTATAAATACTGGTATATCAGTAGCTAATGGTGATTTCCAAGGTGGCATGAAATTGTAAGTATGTAATTTGTTCGAATCCAATTGCGGAATTTCACAGTAACAAATTTAAACAAATAGAAATAATTTTTATTCCATTTCAATATTCCCAAGGGTTATTATATCATGTGTTGTTTAATAGCTTTCTTTAATGAGTAAAGTTATACGTGGTAGAGTCACACAGCAGTTTTTGGTGTAGCACGAATGGGCCGGCTGGTAATACCACGGCCTCACAGAATACACCAGCGTGAAGTAGAAGAATTTATACTTCTGCGTTTCGCCTGGTGATTGTTGATATCCAGTAGTGAATCGTCAACGACCAAGTTCTTTCCGATCGGCTTGATCCACTGGCTTTGCGAAGAGACGTTGCATCTCTATGCATCTTCTACCGCATAAATCACGGGGAGTGCTCAGAGGATTGTTTGGATTAATTCCAGCGGCTGAATTCCACAATCGTACACTGCGACAAAACTCGAAATTCCATCTTCATCATCTCGACGGCTGGTGGGCCACTACTGTGCGATTTACGCGGAATTTTCTGTCTCGCACGGCCAAACTGGAATATACTGTCGCCAGCGGTTTTTTCGGACCGATTCGACTTAGGGACTTTCAAGAAAAGAGCATACTCCTTCCTAAAAGGCCGGCAACGTACCTGCGATTCCCCTGGTGTTGCGAACATCATGGGAGACGGTGATTACTTACTGAACAAACGAAAATCCCGATATTGGGCTCCCAGTTGGGCCTTTTTATTGCTACCATCAATTCATTTACCAATTCACGGCTTTTCAGAAATCTGAAATTTGATAATATTTAACTATTTTATGTACCTTTTAACAAAGCTATTCAAAAGTTTTATTTTAAACATTGATCTATTTTAATTCTTAACCAAATATTACTCACCGACGAAAAGAAATATTATTATTCTAAGTTTGCTTCCGTGACTCGTTTTTCGAGTTAGTTACTGCACATTTCACCATGGTAACTTTAAATTCAAGTAAATACCGGCGAGAGAAACTATCAGCATGTCTTTTCGTGACTAATAGCGTCGCTCTTGCAATTTCGAGACTGTTCATACCCATGCTTACTGTTTATACTCCCTAACGCGTGCTCTATAATAGCTCTCTGTATCCTCAAAATTTACACACTTATATCTGAAATAAAATTCAAATCACCTTGACACAGTACGCTCATAAATAATGACAGCGTTTTCATAATCACATTAACAAAATCAGTGTTATATTGTCAAAAACAACGTTCGAGATTTACAAAACATTAGAACTAGTCTTCTTGTGCGCTCGCAGTCGACTAAAGGAGTTACGGAGAATTGACCGTTACTTAGTGCGCAATGTACTAAGGCCGTAGTATACGTAGAAGTCTTTAATACCTATCTAAAAAAAATACTAGTAAAGTAAAACATTATCAATGGTTATGACCTTTTCCGTAAAACCAGTTAACATATAAAATGTATTTATTTAAAAAGGATTAAATCAACAAATAAAGGACAACATACAATTTTTGAAAAGAATCATTAAAAAAAGGACAAATATTATACAAACAAATCTTTATTGTAAAAAAATTAGGTACACGGGAAAGTTATTTTTAAAAAATGAAATCCTCAAGCTGCAAACACTCCTCCAATCTGGACCTTAGATTATCGAAAACTCGCTGGCACATTGCTCTTGGAATAGCCGCCATTTCTTCTTTAATATTGGTCTTCAACTGGGCAATCGTGGTTGGATTGTTGTGGTAAACTGTACTCTTCATGTATCCCCACAAAAAAAAAGTCTGGTGGTGTCAAATCCGGGCTCCTGCGCGGCCACGCAATATCACCTCGGCGCGATATGAGTTTTCCTCTAATCCTCTCGTTTACGACTGCTATCGAGGCATCAGATGTATGGCATGTCGCGCCATCTTGTTGAAACCATGTCGTACGATTATATCCTTCGAATTCTTGCAGTTGTGGAAAGAAAAAGTCTCGTAACATGGCTGTGTATCGGTCCGAATTTACTGTCACAGATTGCCCCCGCTGATTTTCAAAGAAATACGGACCTATGATCCCACGTGCAGAAATGGATGCCCAAACCGTAACTTTTGGCGAATGCTGAGGCTTTTGATGTTTGGAACGTGGGTTTACTGCGGCCCAGTAACGGCAATCCTCTTTATTGACGTGACCATTTAAGTGAAAATGGGGTCTTCAAATCCTGCACTAATTGAATCTTATATGGGTGAAACTTAAGATATTTCGTTAAAATGCGTCGCAAAGTTGTTCTGGATACAGCAAGCTCGGCTGAACGCTGGCGAGTTGATAGACCAGGATTACGTTGCACGGAGGCTCTAACTTCGCTAATTGATTCTTCTGTTCTTGTTGACCTTGGGCGTCCCGAAGGTTTCTGAGTGAGACTCGAACTTTCTGACCGAAGACCTAATCACACTTTCACTGGGATACTGATTTAGGTCGTGTAATCCGTACGAATCGTTATTTTTGTCATAATTTTTTACGCGCATAATTTTGAACGCACGCTGTGCACCAGTGAAGCGCTCCATGGCAACTAAATTTCCGCGAACCGAGCTACTTATTCCGACCTCCCGCGCCCCGCTACCGCAAACCGCTCCAACGTAATAGTTATTCAAAAATCGTACGTCTTTATGGCCCACCCTGCCACCCTGTACTATACCTTACCCATATACTTATCATGCTGGCGCGTTATTCGCTATTATCATATTAATAACGTTGCTCGCCGTCATCAAATACGGGGATCTGGGTAAGAAATATTATACAGATTTTTGCGTTACTCGGCGAGGTGCATTGCGTTGCGTGAGGTAAACACTAAACATTGAAATTAAAAAAGGTAATGTTATATCATATATTATACGTCCAACGGAACACAGGCCTCCTCACATTTTTGAGAGGGTTTTATGGCAAGAAAATGTCCGTCGCGCTACTCCAATGTGTATTGGCCGTACTTCTTCGATTTTTTTTTTAAATCAGTTCTTATAACTGCAATTTACTATATCATTGGTGCCGGTGGGGATCGAACCCGAATTGCTCTCGTGTGAAATTCACGGCGAGCGCCTGAGCTTAGCCCCAGAGCTACCTAGGAATAGGCAACTATATGAAGAAAATATATTCTCTCTTTCACCAAGAATAAATAAAAATCACCCCGACCGCAAAAGACTTCCCTATAGATTATATTGATCGATATACTCGTATTCCTCACAGAGCATGCAGAAGCTGATTGTTTCTTTTGCTTCACTAATCTCATGGCGGAGATCCGAGATTTCTTCATCCGGACTTTAGACGAGACGGAAAGTGGGATCAACTATATGATGTGCAAGTTAAGCGATTGCGTCAAGAAAAATGATCGAGCCGTTTGGGATCAACTGGAAAGACAGGAGTTACGGCCTCAGTACTATAGCTTCAGGTAATCGTACGCAACACTCCAAAATAATTTGTGATGTCTGCTGACATCAAGTTTCATCTTATACGTTAAGAAAAATCGTAAAAAAATTGCCTGCTGTTGAAATATTAAAATACCATCTCTAGCAATCGACAAATCACAGTTTGTCTCATAAATTAAGGACTACGTAAAACATAAAATTTTCCTTTAAAAAAAATCAGTCGGAGAAAATATTGTCTCAAAGCAAATTAAAAAATACATTTGTTTAATATTTCTTAAAGCAAATTGTAATTTGTAACGTTACAAATAAGTCTGTGTAGCGGTCAAGGCGACCGCAGCCACTAGTTCCTAATAAATAAAGGTCAAACAGGACATGATAAAAATTAACGTGGGTTTGAAATTGTTCAATTTTATAAGCTAGTATCGTGCAAATGCTTGTTTCAAATAACTGCTAATAATAAATATGTATACAAGTACTCGACCGGAGTAGGACCACGCTCTAACAGAATACCAGCGTAAAATAGCAGCTTGAGATTGCAGTGTTTCGTATGGTGAGTGTAGAAAACCGGAGACTCTTCTCCTCAGGCGTGACAACGCAACGGCATTAAGATTCTTAATCGAAGATAGATGATGTTTATGGGATACAGAATGTGTGCATTTGTGTGCAAGTGTGTGTGATTTTACGATAAAATGTCACAATGTCGCTTTTTAAAATTTAAATCTGTAATTTTATGGGAATTCCTTTGATTTATGGTAAGGTGTGCTTGCTGGTTATTTAAGCTAAGTCATCACATCATCATCATTACCACCTTTCATAAGTTCACCGTTAAACATAGATCTCACCTAAGGAATAGTTACAAATATTGGTCCTGAGCCACCCGCATCCATCGCATTAATTTTAACATATTTTATGGATGTACATTGAATCAATGATAATTCACGACTTGCAAACTTGTGCTGAAAAATGGATGGTAGAACGACTACTGAATCTTGTGACAACAATGTTTGGTGCAGGTTTTGTTCAATCCAATAGACAGACTCGAGTGTATTATATTAATAATAATATAAATGGCTGTTGTAATGAGGTAATTAATCCGATCACAACGAAAGTTTATTTTTAAATCTTTATTTGTTCCAGGTGGCTAACATTATTGTTGTCTCAAGAATTTTCTTTGCCAGACATTGAGAGAATATGGGACTCTTTATTCGCCGATACCCAAAGATTTGACTTCCTTATTTATATCTGCTGTGCCATGATTTTGTAAGTTATTCATTTTGTTTATTATTCTGTGTTTACAAGTGAATATCTTTATTTATTCTATTTGGAAGTTTTTAACGGGTACATTATTTGCAAGTCCTTGGTGTCTGATTTTACTGTTTTTAAAGTTTTTGTCAGTACAACTACAATCGTACGTTTGTACGTTAGTTAACGTTTTCGTCTCAAGAAGAAATGATGAAATCATCTCGCATCCAATTTTAATGGATATTTAATTGCATAATAATACATTTTATGCAATTAATTACAACATTCTTCAGACCAAGGCAACTTCTTTGATTGTCGACACCCACGCCTATTTAAAATTATATTGTTTTTATACAGGTTAGTAAGAGAAAACCTACTGAACGGTGATTTCGCGTCCAACGTAAAATTGCTGCAAAATTTTCCACCGATGGATGTTTCCTTGATATTGAATAAAGCCGTAGAAATTTCTAATAGGTAATCCAGGAATTCCGTTGATTGTGTTGAAATTTTATGGAACCAATAGTTAGGTATATCAAAATAAAATTTAAGCATTTATGGAAATGTAATAAATATTACAAAACATCGATTTATTAAATTTTAATTAAGATAACGAAATCATATTATTTGGTTTAAAAGCTTTGTTTAAGATGAGGAAATCATATTATTTGGTCATTCCATGTGTTTTAATACAAAATATGTATTATGTGTTAATTTGAATACCTACTATAGGTACATCAATATCTCAAAAGTATAATAGGATAAAAATCTTCAGTAATTAATAATTTTCTTTTGTCTTTTTAATTTTAAGCATTGATAAGTAATCTCTCATGAAAAAGTAATTTAAAAATACATAATTGTGCCGTACATTATAAAAGTTACCATTTACTAAAATCTAATTCAATAGCATTTATTGTTAAAATAGTTATTCACGTCCATAGTGATAAATGTATGCAATGTTAGTAGGTATATGAACTTTATGTTAAATCAAATTAATCGAATGGGCATAGACTTAAAAAATAAACTAGTTCTCTCTGTTAGGTATAGAATTTAGGCTCTAAAGATATACATATAATTTTATAAAGATCTTAATATTTTCTATGAATATTGCGCATAGCCGTTGGAACTGATGTTTAGTTTTGCAATATTATTTTATAATTATGTACATGTTTTAATAAATATATCTACAACAAATAAAAGTATTTATTTATTTCTTTTAAGAACACACACTCGGTATATCATGTCAAGAGTACCTCGATTAGAGTCGAGACATTGAACTGATTAATTTGCGCATCTATGAGTCACACGAGCACACATCATTATTACTTAACCTTTAGCTGTGCAATTAATATTATGTCAGATATTTCAGGATTCACTCTATAAATCGTACACTTTAGAAACACGATTACTTGTAGTTTCCTCGATAGAGAAAAAATCCAAGTAATCTCTAAAAAAATAAAACAAACCTTTAGTACGGCGTAAATTCTTTACGTTAGGTCATCAGTATATGAATAATAACAAAACTAAATTTTCCATAAAGTATATTATACACTTTTCATTTTCAAAATGTGTATTTGTTTTAATAATACTTGCACGCATTCCGCCCGTTTTAACCAGAGACGCCACGCTTCTCTCGTTCTCCTCTGTCCCTGTCCGGTATACGCTTTTTCGCTTTAGTCCAGTTGTAATCTGACGTGGAGCCTGTCGCTTGCGCTTACGTGCGGTTTTAAAAAAGTAGGTAACGAAGAATTTTGTGTTAAGTCACTTTGTTTTAAAGTGGCTAGTCAATCGGCGCACGGTGCGTCGCGTGCGGCACCAGGGCGCGCGCCTTTGCTTACGCACACATACACGCAGTGCTAGAATACCTAAAATCAATTCACGCCAAAACGCCAATTCAATTAGCGCCAGAAGTTCGACGCACTCATAAGTAATATTTTTTAGTTTAAAAATTTTTGAATCCAAAAAATACCTTCTTTGACTACGTAACTTAAATGGCCAATGCTTCTCACTATAATTAAGTTTCAGATGTTGGAGATTTGGCGGGAACTTGACCGCCGGGAGATATTTTTTTTTATATAAAATTGGAAACAAACGCATGCGGCTCACCTGATAGTAATTATCGACCGCTGCCCACGATTGGATTGCTAATTCTGTATTGTTGATTAAATATTGAAGTGGATTTTGATACGTAAACGTATTGCGATTTTGAGTATTAAATGTCTGCACATGTGAACTGTCAGAAGACAATGAAAAAAAGTTCTCCAATGGTGATGCGAACCTCACGTTATTGTCTGTTAAGGCGCCTTGAGATACTATCGTCATCGACTATCTGCAGGCTCAAGCTTCCGTTATAATCTTCCAAAAACTTCGCAATGTGACGAATCAATATATTGTGAATAAGTTTTAAAACTAATTATTATTAAAAAGGATAATTTCATAATATTTGACACCCGCAAAAGTACATCCAAAGAAAAAACATGCGTGAGTGTCGTGGAACACTCGGTTGGAACGAAGTTCCTTTCGTAGTATATTATTATTGATAAACGTATTATATTATTCCTTAACAAATACAAATAAATGAATTACTAGCGTCTATTAAAATGAAGCGTCATTTAAAATAATATTTCTTTCATGGCAAGATGAGAAAAGAAAAGCCGTAGTATGAACTTTTTATGGGAATCGCTGATACAGTTGACAAGTTCAGTGATGAAAATATGATAGACTTTCAGTTTCAAGTAATTTCAATAATTAAAAATATTCAACAAAGACAGTGTACTCAGTATATACCTACATCAAGAAACCAATGGGATCAAGGCCATCAAGGATATTTAAGTGGTACAGCATCCTCAAATGCGCAATCGTCAACATATGGATATTCTACAGCTGCTAGATCGAGCTATGGAATAAGTCGTCCACAGACGTCTTCTCATGATTTTGGACACGGTTCTGGTTTAGAGCCAATCCACTACCGACCCGAATCACAATTATCTGTACATAGTGTAAATGCGGAAAGTATCTCGGCAGATTCTCAAGTTTCTATTGAAGACGAATTCGATTTTAGTACCGCACTTGAGTAGCATTTTCAGCGTAGTGTATTTTTTGATTTACTTGTTCTTAAATTAATAATTATTAAAATTCAATTACATGTAATAATTTTGTTTGTGTGCAATAAACAATTTTAAACTAAAATATGTCATTTAATTTTGTACCTACTTACCTCAGAGTTACAGCCAATCTTTCTGCGGGCGATATACTCTCTCGCATAAAAGTATCTTGATGTTTTAGTTCCTGGGATAATTTTTGGAGCAAGTTGTCGAATGTAGTTTTCTGCATTCTAAAATAATTGTAAAACTTGTCTTCATCTTCTCTCAATTGATTCTTGACAAGTGTATGAAACGCGCCATATTCCTCCCTTTTTTCTAAAATCGGATGTATCCAAAACCTTACTTCCCTTTTTTTTCTATTTTCTTTTCCTATATATGTAATAAGCAACTATAATCTTTTTTTTCGTAAGAAAATTCATGACGCAGCACGTCCTACACAGCCCGAGTAAAAAGCGCTACTAGCCAGTACTTACCAATGTCTCGCGCGGTGATTTTGCCGTATCATGTACAAGCTAGCACGTTTTTTCAACCGTACGGCTTACACACCGTACGTTTGAACAACCGTGTAATGGAAAAGAGGCCTAAGGCGCGGCTAATGCACAATACAAGAAGCCTAAATTGCTTTTTCGCTTGACAATAAGGGTAGCTGACAATTTCCTCCCCAGTGGCGTTTTCCTCGTAGTAGTAGAGTAGAGTTATTTAAGTAATGCAAAAACCATATTAATGTAAGCACATAACTTATCAAAGGTAACAAACTCAATCAGACAATAAAATACATCAGAGTAAGTATGAAATATTTAATAATGTTAGGTAAGGAAACAAATCAGCCTTTATAAGATTTATTATAAATAATAATTACAATGTAATCGATTTGTACATACTCATTGATTGATAATATAATAGAAAGTAAATATTTTATACAAATATAATGTCATTTTTGTTTTTCATTACACATACAGCTACATACATTGAAATATGTATTAAAACAATTATACATATACCTCACAATTACGAATATCTTTTGTGTTTAAAGTAAATTCACACTATTTTAATTTCAATTCTATAATTTGCGAATAATATTGATAATATATGAAACCTTAATGACAGGATTTTACTTGCAAATAAAAAACTTAATTAAGGAACATACATACATGGCAACTTGAGATGATACAATACTATATTTCGAAACACCACCCACATGGTTTTTAAATTTTCATGTTTTTGTAAGCTAAACAATGTACCATTAAAATTTTGACTTAATTTATATCATAAAGAGGTTCTTACGGTTCCTTGCTTTGAAGCGGAATATAAAATTGAATAGAAAAATGTGACTTCAATTACTACATACCTAATATTCAAAGAACATTCGTATTCAAAATGCAACAACAATACTTTTCTATTTTCAATACAGTATGTAAATTGTAAAGAAAACATAAGAACCGCCTGCAATTTCAAAATTAAATTTGTCAATTTAATTATGAGAGTAATAACATCGTGATAAAATTACTAATAAATAATAGCATTTTATTAGAAAAACTTTATAAAGCTTGTAAAATGAAAAATGTCACCTATAAAATATAAAATAAATCACTACTTAAGCACCGTTGTTGAAAAATGATGGCAAATATGTAAATGCTCACAATGCTAAAACTCCCACCTATAGGCGTAATAAAATAATTTTTATTAGGAATTATTACGATCAAACTTTTGTGCCAAGTAAACGCACTTAATACCACAGTGTAAAAATATCAAAATAAAAGTAACAAAGTTCAACAAGCTTCTTAATAAATCCTAGGATACAGTGTTAAAATAATATTACAAGTTTATTGTAAAGGAAAGATCGTACTTTTATATGATTATAGAATGACGTCTGCAATAATTACAGGATCTTATACTTGGTAAATATGTTGATTTAAAAACAGTAAAAGAGTCAAATTATTATTGGTCTAAAATAAGTCTTTAAGTGCAATTAATCTATCTGGACATCAGTGCTAAAAGGTAGAAAATAATTTTAACAAGTTTAAAATGAGATTGTCCTAAACCTAAAGCATAGCACGATAGAAATCCAATCAGACTATTTCTACAAGCATGCATAGGAATAGGAGTGACGAATAATGAAACTATTTCAACTCTAATAGCTATCTATATAGTGGGTGCTCCGATATAGCTATGTAGTGGTTAGTGTTTATTCAATTATTTCTTGCCAACGTGCAACATGCATCCTGCGCCTCGAACGTCATTCTTGTATCTGTATGAATCTTTCTTTGTTTCATTATTTATCCAACCAAACAAAAAGATAAAATAATTAATTGTTTATAACCATCAATAACAAACTCAATAATCTGGATATCCTATTACCTTTCTAAACTCCTATCTACCTAATAAAACTATTCAGCGTACAGGATCATTACTATTCTCATATTTTTACATAGGATTGTTACTCACTGAAATGTTTTAATACTTTGCTATGTTTATTAATCAATCAACTTCACTGTATGTCTACAAATTCAGCACACCACATACTTTAAAGGTAAATAAAATCCAATCATATTCAGCCTATTTGATTATTTGTTATTATTTAGAAATAAAAAATATCATAGGCATAAAATGATTACTTACTTCGCAACATTATTGCGTTACACCATAAAACATATTTTTGTGCTGCATACACATTTAATATCTGGTGATTGTTACAAGCCCATAGCATACAAAAATATTGTTAAACACTATCCTCAAATCATCCGACAAACTAAATACGAGTATATAATACACTTGTTTCATTTTTTTTGAAGCCAAAAAGACATTTCTGAAAACGCTATAAGGTGAGAGATCTTTGGACTAATATCTGGCTAAATGTTTATAACCTTCTTAGTGTTTAACAAGGTTACATGTTTTCGCAACCATATAATATCAAATCAAGTTATTAAAGCCCACCTTCGTCAAAATATATATGTGTGTGTGTCAAAACAAAATACAGTAAACTGTAGAATCACATAATATGCTAAACAATAAAAAAGCTACAATATTTGTTTGCAAATTGATCAGTGATGATCTAGTCACATATAAAAGAAATATTGTGTATCATCTACTGGACGCAAGCATGAAGTCAAGTAAACAAGTCTGTACATAGATCTACGAGTTATATTATGTACCTTAATCAGTATGGTTACCCTCTAATGTAAATGAGAACATAATGTACATCTTATAAAATTTGCTACTGTTGAAATAGCACAATTGGTTAGATTATTAAACATTATATGAATGACTTTCCTAAACATATAAATTATATATTCATCAACCAAAACCTAAAGATGTACATTACTTTAACATCTTCAACATACACAAATAGCGGTTTTTTTATAACCGTCAGTCACTAAAGCATCTACATTAGACATTTATGAACATCAAGATTGTCTATTGGTAAATATATATGTTACAAAATGTTATTAAACATTCTTTATACAATACAGGGAGTTCCTCAGACAAAGTTATTCAACTTGTTATGATTTTAAAAGAAACACATAGTAGATAGTCTTTAAAATGTTAAGACTAAACAGGTTACTGGTTCACAAAACAACATAATGAGAGTAGCCTCACTAAGGATGACATGACCAAACAGTTTTTGATTATGCATCTATTTCAGTCAATAATATTTGTCCAATACTCAATCATTCAAGATTTATAATACTTTATTTTATAAATAAACATATAAAAATATACATTTAAATTATGTTTTTAATATTACTCAACACAGACTCAACTTAGCAACAGTTCTAAAATAAATTACTTTGTTTTCTTTTTAATGTTATAATTTAACATGATTTGTGAAGAAATGAGCAGAATCAGCTTATTAACTTTTACAATTATTGTAAATATGATTTTCAATAATAATTTTTGTTATCTCTTTCTTTCCTTTACCAATCTTATCTCAGGATATTCTTGAGATTCTCTTTTGAAATCCAAGCTTTTTGAAATTCACTTCCTAGCAATAACAACCATTTACTAGATATTAAGCCTGACCTTTTGTATTTTCTCATATCATTTTCTTTTTGCAAGACTAGCTAAAATATAAGAATTTATCACAAACTTGATATAACGTTAGAAATTGTATCATTAATATTTTTTTTGTAAAATTAACAAGACCTGCTACATTTTAAAATACAACTAAGGATATAACTAACAAAAATATCAATAATTTATATGAAAGTACAAGCATGACGTTGTTATAATGTTTGTAGTTGTACAATGAACACATAGACATTCTAAGTAGTAAAATATATGATTCAGTAAACATACGAGTTAGAAGTCAAAAATGAAATAGCACCGAGTAAACACCAAAGTGGGGAGTAATAAATATGCCAGACGTATAAAGCAATGCGTGTTACCGGTGCAATGACTGAGAATCTGTCATAATTATAATCAATTTACTGAACGACGCAGCATTTGCATTTGGGTTTCTTCTTGATGGTGACATGTTCAGGCTGAAGCGGCTCTTGTGGAGGTGAACGCTGAACTTCAACTTGCCCTGGACGATGCTCTGGTACTACGGCACCGTTTTTGGTACCATTCATAGCTTTTGGTGGACTTTGCTGTTGCACTGGACTTGCAACTTTTGTTTGAGGAGATGATGGTGGGCTGGCCTATATAGAGAATTTAGATTAATAGGAATAAAATGTTTTATAACATTCACCAGGGTATAAAATAAATTCTTACGTACTTTGACATTATTCGCATGCACCTTCTCCTCTTCATCGCAAATGGCTAACTGCGGTGCAGCAGTAGGCGTCGGGGTGATGGGCTTTCCGCCTTTTATAAGCGATACAATCTCGTCTGCCTCACGGCTTAAATCGCCGTCAGGACGAAATGGGTTATCCCAACCACTCTCCGTGCTAAAAATTATAATAGACTGTTATATATCATCATCATCATTCATCATTACAGCCCTTCACAAGTCCACTGCTGAACATAAGCCATCCCCAAGGAATGCCACAAAGCACGGTCCTGAGCCATCTGCATCCATCGACTTCCTGCATGTCTTAACAGATCGTCACTCCATCTAGTGGGAGGACTCCCTACACTTCCTCTACCAGTATGAGGCTGCCACTGGAGAACCTTTCTTCACCATTGGTTATCGGTTCTTCAAGCTATATAGCCGGCCCATTGCCTATTATGTAATTAAAAAACAAATAAAGAGTTCGCCCCACAGAACAGAAAAAACAATGTATGACTAATAAGCGGATATAGCCCCATATGCGTGGGCAAATAGCCCTACGAGGACATCTTGAGATATCATTCATAATTTTGAGATTCTTTCAATGCATCAATGGTAATTAAATAAATGAAAGATTAGAAATAATACACAAAAACCATTAGGCGCCATGTTGTTAAGTAAATAGGCGTACATAAAATGTATCAAAAGATAAAATGCTTCACCAATAAGCCCTAATATAATTAATTTTAATGAAATATGTTACAATAATTTTGCAAATAAAAGCAAAAAAGACAAAACTTGACTATAAATCAGTTATCAGTCAGGTCTACTTTCTTCCAACTATGCTTCTTGTAAATACAACTAAGTAGTGAGAAAATAAGTAATTAATAAATTTACACATCAATACTACAAATTTACAGTTGCATTTAATATTAAATATTTTAAATTTTACATTTGAATATTCCTTTAACATATAACAAATAAGCATTTTATTTTATATCGGAAAATAATTATAAGATAAAAAAACATGGGTTGCCCAATAATTTTGACATCAGTTTTATATTTGCCCCAGTTTCCCCAGATTACATTATAACCTTGTAGGTTAGCTATAAATAAATTAATGAAGCATAGGACTCTATGCACTGCTTATTGTCGAGTGTGTGGGCTTATTGCGAATTTGGTTAACACTGGTTTTCATACTAAATTGTTCCCCATACTACTTCTACCTGTTTTTTTATGTTCTGTGGTTCTAAATACATACATGTGGGCGGCATACAAGAATCTATCTAAACGGAATGCGATACGTTAATATTTTGACTGGATCCATCCATTATAGCCTTATAAAGTCTACTGCTGAACACAGGTCTTCTCTACAGATTGTCTCATGAGGGCAATTTTGCCATAGTTTTTATGCATGGTCGCGGGTTGACAACCGCAGGTTTTTATAATTTTGGCTGTTATCAGTAGATGCTGTCGCTTGCTCTCTGTCGCCTCTTACCGACACCCATGGGACGATATTATAGGGTAGTGGATATACTTACACCGCCACTACACAATACAATTTGCTATGTGTGTAGATAACATATGTTCCTGTGGCAAAATTGTTAGATATAGATATGTAATTGTCTTGCCTTTGTTGAACAGTAAACTCCGTATCGTGTTGTATCAACAACTGTTGATTAATTTTAGATTTTTCCAGAGTATAATCACATTATTAAAAAGTTCAGGACAGTTGCAAACTATATTAATTATTTATATATTTTTATGAGATTTTTATATAATGTAAAAGTCGATGAAGTTGAAATGGGAACATGAAGAATGTTTTGCGCTTAAAGGATTTTTAGATTAAAATATTTTTAATCTTAAAATTCAAATCTTTAAACAAAAATAATATGATCCTAAAAGTGTATTTAATTTGAACTAAACTAAAAGGTACTACTTGGCAAGGGCGATTGGCAAGAAACAATTAACATAAATAATACTGTAATCTTGATACTAAGAAAAAATATAGAATACTAGCCCCCGCGACTTCGTGCGCATTGAATTTATTACGATTGGATATCATGGGTTTTAACTTTTTAAGTGCGGAACCCTAATTCTTTTTCTAAAATAAAAGTAGCCTAAGTTACTCCTTACAACATCAACTATCTGCCAGTGAAGGTCCCGTCAAAATCAGTTCAGCCATTTCGGAGATTAGCCTGAACAAACAGACAGACAGACAAAATTTTTACAAATTGTGTTTTTGTTATAAGTACCGTGTATACTTTCATATGAAATTAGTAAAAAGCTGTTATTTTGACACAACAAACAGACACTTCAATTTTATTTATCTGTATAGATAACTCTGATCCAATGTAATCTTCAATTCAAATCACAATCCCATTATAGTGATCTCTATGTGAGTAATCATGGAATAACAATGTAACATGGGTGGGTTCTAGTGGTACATGGTAAAGATGAAGTGATACACAAGTATTGTATTTTAAATAAATCATTCAATTCAATATGCCTTGAAAATTACGTAACATTAATAGGTGAATGAATTGAATGCTATCTAGATATCAAAACTTAAAATGTGACTATATCATCAAATAAGAGAATTATATGTAACAAAATATGTGATCATATTGATCATGCTACTTTCATTGTATTAGTATAAGAGAGAGCAACCTCAAAGTAAAAAAAAAAGTATGTATTGCCAGTTTTTAGATATTTTCATCCTTTATTAAAGTTAGGTAGTGGTGCGATACATCTGGCAGGGAGCTGTAGTTTTTACCTGTAACCATCCTATTCGTACAGGTATAAATTAAGCATTTTGAAATCATTTTAACACTGGTCTCTTCAATTTATTGTGAGAAGTGTCAATAAAGGCATATATGGCAACTGTGTTAGTCCCTACCTTAATGTATGGTAGTGAAAGTTGGGTATGGCAGAAGAAAAATGAAAGTAAAATGAATACTGTAGAAATGCGGTCATTAAGAAGTATTTTAGGGGTGGACTCTGGGTGATTGGGTGAAAAATTGTGGGATAAGAGAAAGGTGGAGTTTGCAAGATGCAGTGACCAGGATTAAGAAAGGATTGCTTCTTTGGTGGTTTTGTTTGTGACTGGTGGAGACAGCAAAGGATGCTCTAGGCGGAAGTTTTTGACCAAATTGGCGATATGTAGATGATAGGCTAAATTAAGGGTAGCCTTAACAGATGAGCAAGTATGCATAGTAAAAGAAGTGAGAGATGTGTGTCAGGATTGTGTCAAATGTAAGTGTGTAGTCTCTGCCTGTTCCTCTGGGTGGCAGGGATGAGAGTTTAGTAGGGTATAGTATTAGTATTTATGTATACATGTATGAGTAAAGTACTGGTAAAATATAATATCAATATAATTTGTTTTAAATTGATAACTCAATTGCCAAAAATTTTAGGAATTGTATCAATATTTTGAGGTATTTCTTTCATGAGATGATTGAGATGTAACACATAGAAGCCATCAGTTATGGAACGCTGTGCCTGTCTGAGTAACTGAATTATTACCAAAATCTATTCAGTCAATTATATCATAAAAGCAAATTTATTTCAATGAAGTCACATTGCCCATAATTGAAGAGTAATAAGGTAATTAGAGTAATGGCCAAACTGACTTACCTGATCTGTCTATTGTACATTGTGTGCTCAGCCATATCGGAATTGGCAGTGGCCGATAGCAAATTTGCGTACAAAATATGTGAATCTGGTTCCAGCACCACAGGCGGTGGAGAGAGACACTGAGGTCTTACTCCTTGATAAAATGACACACGTACTTTTGAGCGCTCTGATCTGTAAATGGAATTTAACTAATAAGACTTCAATGTTAAATAAGAAAAAAAGCATTCATGAGTAACATTTTAGTAACAAAATAGAAACAAATATGACAAAAGAAATAATAAAGAACATTCGCTTTGCTCAAGTTTTTTTTTATTTTTAAACATTATTTCTTTTAATATTAATGAGGTGCTATATTTAGTCAAAATATCAGTTTTCTTTTTTTACTTAATATAAACCAGCGCATGCTGAAGCTCTAGATGGTATATTGCACTGTCTTAGTGCAATAAAAACCTATTCTCATTCTTGCCTTGAAGACACCCACATTGTAATTGTACAGAAAGACAAACACTGGCATATTATCAATACTATGCATTTAGTTTGAATGCATGGAATGCCGACAAACAAAGGGGTTCAAAGAAAATTCTCATAGCAAAATTATCTTTTCACATCATATATTATATTATAAATTGAAATTAATAAATATCTACATATAGCTCAATTCTATTAGGAAGGTACATTGAGCATACATTTGCAGATGAAATTTAAAGTTTTTTTAAATTTATTATTTAAAAAACGAACCCGCGGCCCCAGCGCAACAACTCATTGCTAAGCCACTGCACCACGGAGCCATCAAAGTTGCTTTCATTAAAAGCATTGCATCTTTTATTAGCTGATGACTATATTCAATGCCCACATAATAAGCTTCACAAACACAAGACAAATTATAGAACTCCACTCTGGCTAATTTTTAGTAGTTTTTTTCTTATTTGACACTATTTATTCAACTATATATATATATGGCACCCAAATATTTACTCCATTATTTGTAAATTTTTAGTTTTTTATAATACCTACTATATTACCTACCTATATACCTTTTCTATTTTTATCATTGCACTTTATCATCCATATAATGATTATCATATAAAAATTAGTAAAATCTACCCATCTTATATATATTAATTAATGAAAAAAGGAAAGAAAATAAATTTGTAAAATGTAGCACAGCTGTATTGTCAAACATTAAAGGCCCAGTATTTAGATAATATGTTAATAATTATTACAGCAAAGCAAAAAATTTACAAGTAGTTACTAGGCTTCCAACAATATACCAACTTTTGTAAAATGTCAATGGGTAAAGTATAATATATAGAATAAGTTTAAAAAAATCTGTCAGTTTTTAAGATATTACCATTCAATATGTTAAATTCATAATTCGCTGAGCCAGAGCCACATTCGTCATAGGATAGTAATGCCAAATACCTTTATAAATTAGATATGTTTGAAGACATTTCAATGATGAAAATGAACAGCCACATTGCTATTTACTATAACTACACTATCACTATCTTCACAAACAATAAAAACCAGACGCCGACAACCCACAGGCGGCATGACCTTACAGCGACCACAGGGCGGGTCTTTTAGGGATATGATCTGTGATGCACTCATTATAAATAGTGATTCGAAACGCGTTTGCCAATGTATGTTTATTGAATGTAGGTAGACGCCGAGTGGTGACCTTGTGCTCCAGAGTGCAGGATAGAACTAAAAGTCATTTTATGTTTATAATTCAGTAGACGTGACGTCATACTGACCAAATATTCTCCACCATAAAAACCAAATCTCAATGACAACCCGATATGAAAATTTAAATAATATATCACTAGTTGTGACTGGATGTTTTAAATAATAAATACAACTTTTTAGGCAAGGGCTAAATACAAATTAAGTTTTAATTGACAGGTGAACACCCAATGCGCAACATAACAAAAATGACGTGAACGTTGTAAATAACATTACCTTACAAGTAATCTCGAAAGGTACCGTTGCCACTCAACACTTTTATACAATTAATAATGTTCAAATAAGTACTATAAATAATTATTGGGCATTAAAAATGCGAATTAAACAACATCAGCGCAGTCGGCGACTGCGTAGTGATTGGCCGCACGACGATTCACGATTCACGACACTGTTTCCTTTCCAGTTTCCACAGTACAACGTTTGCTTACTTCACTTCACATTCACACATCGACATCGATATCAGACTCGGAATCGGAAGTCGCGCTCTATCCATAGCGAATGGAGATGGAGCCGGGGCTAGCAGCTCTATTCGTTACTCCTCTAGTGACGTAACTTTAGCACTACTCGTTAAGTCGTTATTTTCTACAACGATCTCGTTAAAGCGCGCGAAATCTTATTTCATAATTTCGGGTTATTGATAAAAATGTAGGTACTGATTAAAGTGAAATAACTGTAAATGTGTAAGAAAGATCATGGTTAATGTTTTATTACGTAAATTAGTCTCCTATCATCGGGCAACCAGACGTTTGAGCAGCGTCAACCCCTTTGTTGTCGACATACGAATACCATGCAATCGAACCAAACGGCTTGCTTTGTTGTTCATAAAGCGTTCGTAAAGCAATGGAGTGGAATAATTGCTGTCTTTCCATTTGACTTTAGAAATAATAATGCTGTAACTGACACGTTAGGATAGATGGATTTATGATGATCATTTTATCATTAAGCGTTACTTGTATATCAGAAAAACACAAAAAAAATAAAAATAAAGTTTAAAATATGAAAAAAGTACATTTTATTTATTATTTTTATACTGTAATTATATTTTTTATATCACTAAATTAAATAACTTTGAACTTTGAATAACCATATTCAAATTTAGCTACTAGGGTTAGGTTTTTGCTTAGTAAATATGTAAGTGTTCATTATTAGTTTTTTTTTATACAACTTTACGTAAACAGAACATAGTAAGTGTATGGAAATGCCTACATTTTCGTGTATCCCGTTTTAGAGACTTTCTGATTTTGCGTTAAGCGTAACTATTAATTGCGTACGAATTCATGGACCTTGCAACAAATCAAGTATTTTTGTGTTTCATATTCAGCCTTGAGTTTTATGTCTTATGGTAAGTGATTTGTGATGTCTTTCTACGACTTCCCAGAGGCTTGTTATAGATCTTTATAGTGGCCATTATGATAAGAATAAATGCTCGGCGGACGGCGGCGTCTGATCGCCGTCGACCGTTACGCGCAACATGAGCGTGATAGTGTATTTAATGGTTTTATCAAAACATAAATTGTTAGTATATTTAAACACGTACAAATAATAAGGACGATAAATGAAATACTTTCAATGTTTATTCTTGACAAAAATAAGTTTTAGTCATAGATATAAGAATATACCTGTACCATTACTTTTACTGGTTATTATGTGATATAAGTTGATTTATTCGTAATTTTTAAATGTGAAAAACGTTTGTTTGAGGTTAAAAATGGGTAAGTTATCCATCCACAAAATACACCTATTGATCATCGGTCATACTTGCGTCATCGTAGAGAGAGTTCCAAATAATGATTACATTAATGAATGTGAACGTATTATTAAAAAATCAGGGGAATGAAACTGAACGCAGATAAGCCGCAAGTGATAGTTTTTGAAAGGGAAGGTAGACAACAAAAAAATAAAGAACGAAGAGTGGATACAGGATACAGAGTAAATGGGCTCTTTTTTCTATTGTGGGAAGTGAGAATGTGTCAAAAAGCCTTTATATGTGCATTATATATGTATGTCAATTCATAATGCTTTGTTATTCCCGGTGAGCATGTATGCGAAGATAATAAATGAATGTGACAGAAGTGAGAGAGGACACCTCTCCCTCGGATCGTGCCGAAAATGAGAAATGAAGTTCGAGAATAATCTCAATTTTCTACATAGACCGTATACAATAGATAAGGTTAAAGTTACAGCCTAGGTTAAAGTTATATCCTTTCATATACGCCCTACAACTGGGCACAGGCCTCCTCTCATTTCTGAGAGGGTTTAGATCGTATACAACATATAAAAAAACGCTGTTCTATCCGTATGGATCACATAGGTACCGTAATGTCATTACATATTGTACATAAACGTTATAGTTATCAATTTTAGCAACGTAAGTTGACAAGCAATGCAGATATTTTTGTTAAAGGGTAATTTTATGAAATTAGTTTACCACTTTTTTGTATCGAGAGAATATTTTCAAACAAACGTGTTTGGAAACAAGAGTGTTCTTAGATACAATATGTTTATATAATATTGTTTTTTCCGCCGCCATAAACGGTTTAGATTTAGCTAAAAAACCAGCGCTTTATTATGATAAAGATAAAATGAAGTATAGAGCTGTTTTTCCACCGGCGAGGTGAAACGAGATGAAGCGAAACGAGAAATAAAATCTCGCCTGCCCATTTCCATCAATAAAATTGCCATTAATAGCTATCGCAAGTTCGCGATTAATACATATCAATAGTAATCGCGGGCTCACGCGATATCGCATCAAGATTGTGGGCTACGTAATGTATAGTGAAGGTACAGTGCTGTTCAGTTCGTATTTCGATAAACACGCAGAGTTCTTTATGTCTAAAGTTATGTTAAAGTTACAGCCTATATACATCCTACTGCTGGGCACAGGCCTACTCTCATTTCGAGAGGGTTATAGGACAATAAAACGTCCACCGCGCTGTCCCTATTCGTGATTGCGAACTTCACATGTCTTCGAAATATTTTTTCTTATTTCTCAGATGTGCAGGCTTCCTCACGATGTTTTCCTTCACCGCCGAGCACTTGTGAGTCCTTTATGTCGATTTTTTTTGAAATATATCAATACAATATAATAAAAAACTTAAAAGGACCGTACAACTATATGTCGCGCACAAATAAAATACTTGTGTATGCCAAGGACAGTGCATGGCTCGCGGTTCTTCCACACTGCTCCACATAATTTTAGCTGTGACATCTACTAAAATGGCTTGTCATGTTAAGTTATACCGACAATAATATCTTTAGTTTGTTTCTTATAATAAAGGGTGCAAACTAACATTCGGTGATCGTTAGTAATCAAGATCACATCAGATGTCCATGAAACTCGTTCTAGGCATATTTTTTTAAATTTTGGCAAAATCACAATAAACTTTGTAAACGAATATTCTCAATGTATGTCACATAAATTAGGTACTAAAATATAAGAAGAACGCAACTAAAGTAGAAATAATCTGTTACAGTCCATTGACATCAAATATGCTAAATATATAATGAATTAAAACAAATTTCGCTATTGCAAAAAGCAAGCTTTTTTAAAAACAAGCTTTAAACAATCTTACTTACAAATAATTGTAAATATTAGGGCCAGGACAACAATGAGCTTTCCACATGAATTTAACTGAGTATGTAGAAATATAGAACTGATTAATCTAGTAATCGATCCGACTAAAATGACGAAGTTATTGCGATTTTAGTGGACCGGTTTCTACAAACTCATTTAAAATAGCGCGCCATTCACGTGACGTCATTATTCACTTCGTTCCTACTCGCGGCCAGCCGCAGCCCGCTGTACGGTATGTTAATCTTTTAATAATCGAAACATTTCATACAAAATTCATTTAGTAAGTAAGTACATGTTTACTACCTATAAAATTAAATAAGTATCATACTGATAATGATGTAAAATGATAGCTACACTTAAGTACCTATTTAATATATATTCTTACCTGTTTATTTTGTCTCCGTGTATTTCTTACAAAATACTGATAGCTAGTTTACAACCGCAAACAGTGAATTTTATTACGATTGAATGCGGTAAGAATGAGTGTTCAGTTCAACGCGAGCAGAACGAGAGTGAATGATGACGTCATCGCTCGTGGCGGCCGGCGGGCGCTGAGTTTTAAATTAAGCGTTTAGAAAACATGTAATAATTTCATAATTTCTGGACCGATTTGTCTCATTTAAAAATTTTAATCGTCTACAAAGCATAATACGCGTAACTAAATAGGTTAAAGTCCAGAATTCTGTTATGTGCGGAAAGCTTATTGGGTAACATTTTCCATTTCAAAACGCAGTGATTATATTCTCTTTGGATGTGCCTTCATCTCTATACTACATATATGTACATTAACCAACTAAAGTATTGGTACTTGGTACCTAAGACCTATATAATAAAAATTAACTGTAAAAGACAAATGTCAGTTCTGTGCTTTCTGTGACTACTATAGAGCAACACGGGCCACCGGCAGACCGGAGGTGAGTACCCATACGCAGGCGTTCCCCTCTGACAAAGTATAAGTA
Source organism: Parnassius orleans (assembly GCA_029286625.1). NCBI lineage: Eukaryota > Metazoa > Arthropoda > Insecta > Lepidoptera > Papilionidae > Parnassius > Parnassius orleans. The sequence goes on along the minus strand of JAGSMP010000022.1, from coordinate 742,259 downwards.
CACGCGGTCCTATTCGTACAATAAAACTAGTTGCAGCTGCACTGCTCACTTGGCTAAATCTAGTTGCGCGGCAGAATCGACGTCCTACAAAAATGCCGAATCTTTTAGTTTTTTGCTGCAAAAAGACATCTGTCACGTCAAATTTACAAAAAGATTTCGTTACCTTTCATATATAAGTAATTTTTAATCACATTATTGCTATTTAGTTCTTTTTAAACTTATAAATTACAATTATAACGGTCGTGTTGTTTCGGATTTGTTTACCAACACAGACCGCTCACCCTCGTACAATACGCAGATCAGTCGAGTGACTGATCCGAGTCTGTATCTGAATTGTCGCTGTCACCGAACATTAGTGTTATAATGTATCTATGTGTGTGTGAAATTGTTAGTTTATTGTTTTAATTGTTATGCGTGAGTTTCATAGTGACAGACGAATGTTTTTCTGTGCGCAGATTTCCCCCCGCAAAAAATGACAGAGAGTTCTGTATCGACAAAAAACGTTGTGGCTACACCTCTCTGGTCCGGCGGTGACCCGTGTTGCTCTGGTGGTTACTCCTACAATTGCACCAAAGAGTAAAGTAAAATTTCACTATAGAGAAATAAAATGTTATTTTTTATGGATAAGTAGCTGTTACACGCGAACGAAGTCATTTATTGCGAATGGATTTTATGGGGTTTTTTTTTCTAAAATTAATGTAGTCAAAGTTACTCCTTATAACATCAGAAATTTGCCGTATACACTTTCATATGCATTTAGCAAAAAGCTGTTATATTTGACATTACAAATAGACACTTCAATTTTATTTATTTGTATAGATAATTTCTTGTTGAAATTATAAGTATTGATAAATAATGTTATTTATGTTTGTATAGGTGGTAAGTTTATGATTATATAATCAGTTAGTAAAGAAATTATTTATAACTGATATTATTATACTGAACCAAAATTATAAACAGGTACATAGTTTTTTTTTTTACATATCTAGATTTATAAAACTAATGTAGAAAGAAGTACAACGTACTGAGGAGTATTACCCAATAATATTGTGTAACAAGTAAAGGCATAAATATTTATTTCATTACAAGGTAGAAAACAAAATAAACTCTGCTAACTTCTTGTTAATCATCATAAGCCCATAAAAGTCTATTGCTGGGCATAGGTCTCTCCCGTAATAGGGAGGATTTCCCTTATCGTTATCCTTGGCAAGCGGATTGACAATCGCATCGATCCCAGATGTCTCGCACCTTGGATGCTGGTGCTAATTTAGGCTAGTTGACGTCTGATGTAAACGAGTTGGTTATATCGCCATCTGTCGTAAGCTTTTTCTGAGACAACCACGGGACTAAATGGGGTGATGGATTCTCTTACGCTGCCACCACACGCCTATGCCAACTATTAGGGACCATTGCGAACTTTTAATAAAAATAATAGGAAGTAATTGAACAATTTTTAAAACGTCATACTCACCTGCTGTACGCAGTGCATCCTTCTAATTGGTTGATAAGGCCTAAGGGACCAACTAATGGAATAAAATCCATCCCAAAACTCTGATCCTAAATTTCACAGATTGGTGATGATACTAAGCAGTAACGTTAGATGTCAGTGCGAGTTGATTAAAAACAAATTCTTTAAGTAATGAATGAATAAAAAATAAAAACGATCAAATTCATTGTTTTTATTTTTTAATCACACATTGTTGCATCAACTCTATATATTATTCTCATAATGTTTTAATTGTTATGACTAATAAAATAAAATAAAATATAAAATAAATCATTAATTCGCTTCGTTTTTTTTTAAATCAAGTTTGTTTCTATTTTCTTTATTATTCGTTTATAATAAACCGTTAATTCGCTATAAATACGCCCATTATTTATTGAAATGAAAATAAATAAAACATACTCATGAAATGAATAAAACGTACTCGTCTTCGACGGGTGTGTAGGGGAACGAAGTCTCTTGCACGTTCGGTGGCGGACTGCTCTCTGGTTCCTCCTGTAGAGGGCTCTCGTAAATTAGAGTCTCCACCATTGATCCTTTTGAACTCCCAAATGACACCCTGTTGAAAAACACAAACTGTACTGATGAATATTAAGAAAAACAACAATTGTCTGTAAAGAACGTTAAACATATTGACGGATAACCACAAACAAATCGGCTTGTGGTTATTTCATTATTATATAGTTATCTAATTAGCCGCTTTCTGTCTGTTATATTATTAACAATTAACAATAATTTTAAAGAATTTTAAGTTGCATTTTTTTTTAAATTTAGTAAGAATGTATTTGATATAACTGCTTGTTTTAGAAAGTTTACGACATTAAACAGCAGACAGGAAGGAACAGAAAGGATTCTTATACCATTAGGATTTGCAATTCGTATTTTTAAAACCTTGTTTATTTGATACCTTTAAGTTCAGTTTAATCTTCTAAGACTTCTAGTGTCTTAACATCTTTTATTTTTTTGTTTCGTGAGACAATAACTTATAACAAGATGTTTTGTAATTTATAGTGACCACCGAACTGAAATACTGTGGGTTTATGAATCCCTGACTAACTGAAACGGGAGATGGGCAGCAGCATCTTTCTGATAACAATTTAAAATAGTAAAAAATCTGCGGCTGCCAATCCACCTGCCCAGCGTGGCAACTATGGCGAATTCCCCGCTATGATACAATCTATGGGGAGGCCTATATACAGTGGACTTTACAAGCTGTTATGAATGGATTGATGTCAATTTCGGGATCTAATAAAACGAAATTTATCAATTTTGTAAATATAATTGTTTAACTGAAATATAGTTTCTTCTTTTGTTCTTAAGGAAATAACGTTATAATGGATATAATAGAAAGAAAAAAAAAGAAAAAAAGAAACTAGATAAAGAACCCTTTTTTATAAAACTGCAGTGACAGACGAACTTACAGTCCGCCTGATGGTAAAGTGGCCACTGCACAGTCCATGGACACAGTAGCCAACTTCGAACAAAGAAGACTACAGTTTCGTCGTCACCTCTGAAGACTCAGATGGAATGCCTCACAGCCTGTAATTATACTGGCTCCCTATACCCTTCAGACAGGAACACAGCATTGCAAGCTACGGCAGAACACGTAAGAGGATGGAACCTACCCAGACGGACACCCAGCACGGCTAGCATGGGCCGGGGACAAAAAATTTATCCCAATATTGCCAAAGCACGGCAACGGGGAGAAGTATATCCCCGTTTGACATAACGAGTAGACATATACCCCCGTCCGTAGCATGGGGCCAAATGAAAGATAAAAAATCATGCTTTTTTAACATTTGAAAGGGGCAATTTTATCCTAGTTCATTAGACGTGGGTTTAAATTTATATTCATACAAAAAATCTATCTAAGTCTAAATCTATCTCCCATTTTATCTACTGTGGATATTATATCCACCGGTATGCCCATGCTCGAAGGGTGGATAAAACTAAGCGAGGCGATAAACATTTTCTCCTTTCCCCGGGGATAAAATTGTCTCCTGCCCATGCTAGCCCTGCAGGAAGGACTCAGGAAAGGTTTCCTACCACCTGTACTTCACCATAAATTAAAGTAGTCAAATACGGCGGCTAAATCTCGAAAATCGCGTCAGTGATTTCAAAACCGCTGCTCCTTTTTTAATAGTTTCTAAGAGACCGTAACCGTAGTTAATCCGTATGAAGATGTATATGAAAGTGCGCATATTGCAGCAATTCGGTATGTGCCGCTAAATAAGTTTGATGGACAATTTAGTTTGAAGGCACGACCCTTTGTACGCGCTATCCATTCCCTCGGAAGGGGTTGCGCCAATTCATGGTGAGGGGCCCTAGTAGCCGTGGTTTAGTCATCCACGGTGAACAAAGAGGTATCTATAGGTATATGGCTGGCTAAGATGTGCTACGAGGTGGAGTCGCGAGGGTAAAGGAGTGTGATATAGCGAGGGGTAACTCGCTCTACCCTGCTGACCCTTGCGGAGCCGCACCGCTGATGAGGTGGTAATGGAGCTGCGTGAGGATTTGAGCATCATTATTGCGAGACGCCGCTCTCCCCACTAAGCAGCGCAGGTGGGTGAGTAATCATAATATTTATTATATAATTTTTTTAACATTATCCCCACACTAGGATTTTCTCCCGTAACGTAGAGGCAGTATATATACATAAATTGCACAAGAACAAACATCCATGAAACAACAATAAAGTATAGGGTTTCAGTGCTATATAACCGATCCGATATAACCTATAATTAATATTAAAACAAAGTGCTACGGGAGCTCTAAGTATTAAAAATGATAAATGAATAACGAACTAGTATAGCTTGTACCTTATATTTAATAAGCAAACATCTATTGGAACACTCATAGAATACTATAATACACAATTGTATTGTGTATGTATTATAGTATTCTATGGGAACACTTATATAAGAGTTTATGTATAGACAAGTGTGAAAAAATAATAGTCAAGTTTAAAATAATGTGAAACTGCCTTGGAATTATTAAAATATTGAATTTTAATAGTATTTTCCAACAATTAAGCAAAATTACATTTGGGATTTTTTTTAACTAAAACATGTTCTCGCCTTGTTCAGGTTTTAATTGACAAAAAAGTACAATGTTAAATAGACTTTTAATGAAACATACTTTTCTAGTTTACAAATCACTTCCTACAAAAATAATAAAAGTACTTGGGTTGCGCTACAGTCCCTGCAGTCGTGCCATGTTGACTGTCGGTGTATCGAAATGTTGCAGCGTTTGTACCAAAGGCATAGAATTCTTTATTTTAGGTTTGTACAGTAGAGCCAAGATAGCTATTCGAGTTCAGATTCAGGACCAGATTACGCTATAGCTAATTCTATGTCTGTTGGTAAATATAAGTCTATGGTATGTTGCTATGGCGATAAATAAAGAGTTTATAATCACTACGATAAAGCGATAGAGATCGGTGTATATTTTTATTAACTGCCATTCAACTGTCACATTTAACATTTAACAAATTAACATGATTTTTTTACTCCTTGCAATTAACCAATAATCTCATAATTCTTCGTAATACACCATTAACACGTATATATTCAATTATATTATACATTATATACTACAGACATTATATTGTCGCATCCATAGATTATTATTATATATTAGGGTCGCATCGAATAGTAAAGTATATTGTATACGAATAATTTATTCATAAATCTAAGAAGGGCGAAAGACCTAAATTTTCTCTTGGCTGTCTCGGCAGTAAAAGTAAGTTGGACGCTTTTTCTGATTTTAAAGGTATTTAGCATAAACGGCCCAATATTTGAAACTATTTATAAAAGATAAATTAATAGCCAAAGACATTTAAGTAATAGTATACAGGGTTATTTTGCAATAACCGGGCAAATTTGCAATAACCGGGCAAATTTGCAGAGAAGGTTCGGAATAAATAATATGGGCAATTGGTGAAGAAAAATTATTTAAAAAAAATCTCAATAATTCTGTCCTTTTCATCTTTTAAATTCAAAATCCGTGGTATTGCACTATTTTCACTGATTTTACTGGGGTAAGGTTTGAAAGTAAGTCGCCTGAATTGGGGGTAGGGGGGGGGGGGGTTGTAGAGTCAACAAAATGGCTGGCCTAGCGATTCATTTTACGCATTTTAAGATCACTTTCACAGATTCAACGTCAAAAACGTTAGAATTTATGTAAATGTACGTTCCATTCCATGCTTAGTTAGTGATTTACCAATATTTTTAAAAAATAATTAAAAATACTTCGACGCTGCTCCGGCAGCAACAATATCATGGGAGTGCTTCAGATAAACCCCCTTGATCCCCCCACAGTGATAGAATCCTCAAATTCAGGCGACTTACTTTCAAACCCAACCCTTTTACTGCGCCCACACACATTCGTAAGGGTCGATCGGTAGGCAAAAACGTTGTTGCCCATAAATCACTTTCAATTTGGGATAATTTCAAATAAAAGTAGAAGCCTTATTTACTCGTATTTTCAAAAACTGCAATAACGGTATACCATTATTTATATATTTGCACTTAAGTTTAAGATTTGACTACTCATTGAAAAATAACCCTGTATATATTTAAATACCTTTGTTAATACCATACATTTTACTGACGCACACAGGCCTCCTCGCATTTCTGTCTCCACATGTCCTTAAAATATGTTAAAAATGCAGAATGCAAAGAAATGCAGGTTACCTCACGATGCTTTTCTCCATCGCTCAGCACGTTTATTATTTATTGAAAAAATATTTTCAATATCAGTTGCTGATTCCTGCAATAATAATCCCTGGGAAATAGCATTATGAAAGTAGCTGAAATAAACTAATCTTGTTATATCCACTTATATTAACAGCCTTTTTTTTTAACTGCATCCACTTATTGATCGAAAACATCCACCGCGGAACTAAGTTTTCTTCATGAGGCTTTATTAAGACATATTCACTGTAGGTAAGAGTCAATAGTGATACCAAAGAAGACTGTAGAATCACTTATTCAAGCATTTCATCGTTTATATAACTTAATATAAGTAGTAACCCGTCATAAATTTGGTACCTCATTTCGTTTTGTTGGCATTTGTTTTTCAGACTGTCACATGACGTAAAACACTTGAGAGTGTTGAACAGGTGACCTGTGACCGAGTCGAGTTTTCTATTTACTCCAGATTTAGTTTAGCTCAGTAATTGTTGAACTAGGATATATCATAATATAAAACATTTGCGTCTTTTTAATTATAGGGACATACATACAACATGTGTGTCCCTATAATTACATTCACGTTTAATGTGAGCAGTGGAAGATTTGTTTGCGAAAGGTTGCTGTTGCGCTGTTGCCAAAATAAACCATCTGTTATATTGACCGAATTTACTTTCTAATCGGCCTACTTTCAGCCTTTAGAGGTAGTGCAGTCGTTAAGTTAACTTTTACACTTATTACAGTACCGTATTAGTGCTGTACCGATACTACTTAACATTCTTTGTACCTAATACATTTGTATTTGGCCTACATTAACAATACTACACTGTTGTTCCGTTTCTCATTTTGTGCATTCGTGTGAGTGTAAATGGAATGTTTGTATTGAGGATCAAATTACTTTACTATGTAAAAGTTAATGACACAATGACTAACGCGATGTAGAAATATTTTATCATGGTACAAAAAAGCAAAACTAAAGCATTGCAATGAATAAACGATATTTTTCATTCTATAGTATTAGATAGAAAGAAAGCTACCTCTTCTGCCTAGAATTGCCTCTGGATGGGTTATATTTATTTGTAACTGCCTCTTTAGTTTAGTGGTTGTAGTAGTGCGACTGCTGATCCATGAGGTCCTGGGTTCGAATCCCGGGTCGGGCCAAAAAAATCAATTATTGAGTTTTTCCGTCAAGAAATTCTCAGTAGCTGCCCGGAGTCAAGAAGTTGGCGGTGTCTCACCCCCGTGCCTCGGAAAGCTCGTAAAGCCGTTGGTCCTGCGCCTGATCTCTCTCCGGTTGTGTCGGTTTACCGTCCCATTGAATTATGAGGGTGAGGGAATAGAGAGTGCACCTGTGCTTGCGCATACACTTGGGCACTATAATCCTATCGTGCGCCGATGGTTAGTCTCCGTTGAGGCAGGCCGCCGTGACAGAAATTCGGTCTGGAGGACATTATTATTATTATTATATTTATTTGTGACAGAGTCAGAAGTTACTGACAGTGGGGCATTCTTTCCTTCCTTAGTTTTCAGGAAAGACAAGCGTCTAGTGGTATTCTTTGTTTGAAATTGATTGCAGATATCCATGTGTTACTGTGGGTATACGTAAGGTGGACTGTTAGCAATTCGAGGAGTGAACGTATTCCTCAAAGCAATTTCGTGGTCTTTGATATACTAACGAAAGGCAAACTAATCGATATCTTTTGACCCAGTCCGCTTGTCCGTCGGACATCGTGATCACCATAATTGCTTTCGCCATCAACATGATTCCGTCATAATTAACTCGGATCAGATAATAATCAACGAAATTATCTTTAAATGAAGTAGGACAGATTAAGAGATTGATTTGCTTTTTATATAAATTATGACAACTGGCACGTTGCAACGAAATGGTCATCTATACATACCTAAAAATAAAATTAAAGTGTCCTTCTGTTATATTGAAAACACAGGCGCTACATTAATAAATCCTATTCAGGCGAAGGTTCGCTAGTTATCTTATAAGATAAAAAATGAATCCACACGTGACATAATATAACTACATCACAATCTTCTAAAAGTCCCTTATTGTGTTATCTGTCAGAATCAACATCAATGGCACGAGAAGCGGGCGTTGTCACTAAATTTGACCCGAACACGGAAGCCTTTCAAATGCGATCGCAATGGAAGAAAGCGGAGATATGCCGCAAGCAGTCGTCTGAACGATGGAGTTGGTTATTGGAAGAGAGAAGGTTATTCAGTTAATCAGATTTGTTTGTTTTTAGATACTAACGTAATATCTATACAATTGCCTATCATTATATTATATATTCATAAATACATTATGTTAGTAGGTTAATAGGAATTTAGTGGTACCGTTACCGAAAAATCGATAGGTTCAGACCATAGGTAAAGAATATAATTTTCCATTAATTAGAAGTTAGCTGTTTCTTTTTTTCGGTCCGTAACGTATTTCAGTTTTGCATGTTGATTAGTATGACTAATTATTATAAGTAAGTCGCTAAACGGGCAATTGGTCGTCTTGTTTGAACATGGTGGAACTATGCTACAGCTATTTTGTGGTTGTAGCACAAATGGAACGGTTCGACCCAGGAAGGACCACGCTCTCACACATAACCAGCGTAAAAAAGTAGCTTAATGCTGTTTTGTTTCTTCAAATTTTGGCAGTCTTCAGTCCCTGCAGCGTTGGCAGGTTTACAGTTGGCTTATTGAAGTGCTGAAGAAATACAAATAAGATGCCTGCGGGCCAGTAAGTATTAAAATACAGGTTCCCATTACCAGTAAAATGGGTTTTCAGTTCTCGCCACCCACCAAAATTTGACTTAATTTTATATTTAATGATGATGATGATATCCTTATGACTAATTTTGACTACAGCGATAAATTTAAAAATATTATTAACTGTTCAAAGGAATAATATTGTCGCAGGTGTACGAGTACACGCTATGACAAAAATCCTTACTCGTCACAGCTACACAACGTTACATTTATGCGATAAAATCGCAGTTAGATTGGAATGCAACCGTGTTACTAGACACCAGATAATAACGACATAGCTAGTCGCGGATTTTTTTTTAACAATCTTCTTTCGTGTTTAAATTAAATTCGCTAAGAATACGCCGAACTTCGGTAGGATTAACAACACTCTATCGTTTTAGTTGTTCAATATTCGGCATAAGTACTTTAATGTGTAATAATTGTATTTATTTTTATACTAATGTTAAAAATATAGAAATACGTAGAAAAAAACAATGGAAGCTTATAAAATTGTGTGGTCTGTACTCAAAATAACACACGGGAACAACAAAGGAACACTTATGCAATCATCTCAGTGTGCCTGCCTTGGTGTCACAGAAAATAAAAAACTCAAAGATATTTTCATGCTAAAGTATTTTCGTTTTACAGATTTATAATCCGAATATTAGGTGGTAAAATATGAAGTAAACACTTTTATCGGTGTGTGTAATAAAAACCCTTTGAGTACCATTCCAAAAAATTATAATTAATTGTTTTGAATTTTGTAAAACGTATAAAATAACCATTTGTTTTATCATACAAAGGCTTGTTTAGAAAAATCTGAAAAAAAAATTAATAAGGTTTAAAAAATATAGGTGTCGATTGAGCATTATCATTGCGATTTTTTTTTGATATTGAAATTGACCAGAAAACTAGATAATATTTCTGGAATATGTAGTTATTTAATAGCTAATAATATATGTAGGTATGTATTTAATGTATGTATATGAGTATTATAATTCCCAGTAAAGTCATATTATAATTATAATGTATTCTATATCTAGCCTACAGTTTACGAGATCGTAAATGCTTGTTTGGTTAACAAACCCAGGTTTAAAGGTCGTTTAAGTTAAACAAGCTCCGCCTTAACTAGGAATTATATCAAGTTTCCAGCAAAACAAACGATAAAAAACCTAAGTTGATTTCCTAATTCTAACGACAAACATCTTTGATTTTTGTCAAACAACCTCACTTTATCTAGTATCTGAATTTTTTAAAGCTCATTAAAAATATAAAGATAAAGTCGGTGCTAAGATATAGTGGTTCTCAGAATTCGAATAAAGCCCCGACTTCAGCAGCTTCAGTAGTCAAGTAGAATCGACTTCAGTTTTTTTTTAATTTTTAAATATTTTTGAATATTTTTTATTAAAGTTTTAATTATTTTATCTCTTTGCGTGGTCTAAGGCTCTCACAATTTCAAGGATAACTACTAGAATGTCGTTGAAATAGGTACAATCAAATCTTGAATACCTATTTATCCACCCTTAGTAATGGAATATTTTCTCTAAATTTATATGGAACCTATTAAGAAAAAAAAAAATCATTTAAATCGGTTCAGCCGTTTCGGAGAAATCGGTAAGCATACATAAAAAACATACCCATCGAATATATTATAACCTTCTCGTTTTATTGAAATCTGTTAAAATATCTTTGGTTTGTTTAGGTTGTTTTTTTTAGAATAATGGTGACAAGTGAGCACACAGTCCACCTGATGGTATCATAGACATGGTACCATAGATAGAAATGCAGATGCGTTGTCACACCTGAGGAAATGGAATGCCTCCTATCCAGTAAAAATGGTCTCCGGTTCTCTACACTCACCATACGAAAAACATCATAATTGACCTGCTATTTTACGCTGGTATATTAGGGTATTTAATGTTCCGTCTTCAACAAAAATGTTACTACTTAATATTAATAGCCAAAATTATTAATGTAATGTCGGCTATACCGGATTAATAACAAATGAAACGAAGACTAGACTGCCACAAATAAGGTTCCATAAATGCTAAACTATACGTTATATTTTGTAACATTTCAAAATATTAAAAGCAATAAAAACAAATATTACAGTTACATAAGGGAATGACGTGTTATTAATCTTTTTTTTTTCATAAATTGCGTGATATCTGCTACACGACCTCATTACGTAGGTAATAATCCATTTACATTTTTATACGTGATAGAGCCATCCTGCAGCTATATTATCGTTGTAGCCCGAATGGGTCAGTTCGACCGGGGACGGACCACGCCCTCACAGAATAACGGCGTTGAAATAGCAGCTTTCAGCTCTTCAGAGTACTTCAGCTCAGTGTTTCGTATGGTGAATCAGAGGGAATCGGAGAATTTTTTTACTGGAATCGTGGCATTTATCTCAGAGGTGACTAAGTATCTACATTTTGATTCTTCCTGGGATAGATGTAGATGTCTATAGGCCATAGCATCAACTTACTATTAAGTGGGCTGAGTGCTCGTTTGCCACCCTTATTCTATAAAAAAAACATAAAAGAAACTTTATGCAACTAATATGTACTTCTGTATAAGGATATGATCAATAATCTTATACAGAGGTAATTTTTATTAATTTATGCTGTACATTCTGCAACATTTAATATTAGGACTAAAGATGGATGGGTGGACCAGCAGGTAGGCTTTGAAAAAGTATATCTGGAACTGTTAATCAGCAATTGATGGTTTTGCACTGGTACTAACTGCAACAACATAATCCGTGGTTCATTAGCCTGTTGCACTGATCATTAATCCAATTCGTGCCCTACATAAGATACAAAATAAAAGTCAAGCATATTATTTCTCATGTCACAGTCGCAAGACTTTTAAAGCAGGACGTTTTATTTACAAGCGAAGTGAATTTGAGTTGCGCAACTACGTGCCCATTTGGCCATGTTGCAAGTTTTTTATTACAGTTCAAGCGAACTTGCAAGCTGTTCCGCTAAACGTGAAATGCAGGTTTAAGAATTTTATTTTTGTATCTTAGACTGAATTATTTTTTTTACAAATATGACAAACTAAGAAATAATTCTTTATACAAGAGCTGATGTAATACGTAATATTATATTTATTGTTTACTTGGAAATCGCTCAATTAGACTTTGTGGTTTTCTACTTAATTGTAATAAAGCAATTGTACTTAAATTGTTCGTTTTAGTATGAAATTTTGATTAGATTTAATTGTCTGAATAGAGCGTTATTTGTTTGAAAATTCCCTAAATTTAATTTCACGTTTAATCGCGGAGCGGACCGGCCGATTGCGCGTACTCTTCATTGCGGTCACAGAACACTATTAGTTGCGGTTTAATATAACTATTAGTTGCGGCTTTAATATAACTATACGTATAAAGATATAATGCATTTTTCTAATTTTATATTATAGGTAATAATAATAAGTTCCTTAACCCGTCATTCAGTTAAGTTTAGTTTTGATTAATCAAGCTTCAAAGTAGGGAACTCATTTGCAATTTTGAAATCTGAAAAAAATGTGAAAATAGTTAGTTTTGTTATGGTTTTTTGGAATGGCTGAATCGATTGAAATGAAACTTTACGAACAGATAGACAACAATGCCAGAAGTGATCTAAGCTACTTTTTATACGAAAAACTTGTTTTTTTTTTTGATAAAACGAAATATTGTTAAAAAATGGTCTTTGATGATCTTAAATCTAAATAACGCCTTATTAATAGATCCTCTTCAGGCAAGGTCAGGGCGAGTCGCTAGTATTAAATATTAAGATCTATTGTAACCCATATATCGCAAACGAAAAACTTTATTTGAATTTGAAGTATTCTAAGCACCCCACGCATGGATACTTGTTTGATCCTAAAGAGTCATATAAAATGTTATGCATACTACACTACCTGTCTATTATATTTCTTTTAATAATATAACTTAAATTAAACATTTTAAAAACCCCTAAAACTAAAAGAGCTGATGATCTTCAAACGGCTGAACAGATTTTCTTGAAACATAGCTATAAACACTCTCGATTAAAACACCTTTCAAACGAAAAATACTTAATCAAAATTGGTTCACGTTCAGGAGCTATGATGCCACAGACAGACACACATACACAGATATACACTACAAACTTATAACACCCCTCTGTTTTCTTCGAGGGTTAAAAACGTACCGTAACACTACGATCTGCTAAAATAATTTATTTGGCTTTTTTAAGTATTTCTTCGTCCCGAACGAGAGTCATATTTTGTCGATTTTCTACCTAATTTAAATTCGTGGTGCAACTGTAGGATACGTCACATTTACTGTTTTTTTAAAATATGTTATAGATAGATATTCCTGCATTACCAGCTAGTATTTACTTTATAAAATTTCAAGGAGTTTGTACCGCATTCTCACTCTTTGTACGCCACTCGTATAATGTAAAAGTATGTGTTACTTCTATATTTACTTTTCTTCAACTTTCAGGCGAGCATTGCTTGAATCAAATGCTATTCGTCAAGAATCAGCCGATGCCCTTCCACGCGCCTCTAGTAGATTGGAAACTCCAAGAACGCTGAAACCAATACCCATAACATCTACTGGTATTATCGGATGGCTTGCTGCCAAGTTTGTGATTAGTTTCCTTATTATTTTTTATTTTGTTACTGATATGAAAGTAATCTTTTGAAATCAGTAATCTTTGAGTTGAAGGAATATTATTTTTCTTATTCAACTCGCTTTAAAAGATTTGTAGCTTAGCAAGAAAAACATTCAAAAGAGCTGTGAATTCAAAATATTTTGTTGAAAAATTTTCTTGATGTTTTGTGTAGAAAATTTTTTGTGAATTTCATATTAATCTTTAGTATTTAGTGAGGCAGATAAAATATTTAGCTAATAACCAAGTAGTTGGTATACTATTTCACTATTTTGCAGGCCCGAATGCCAACTGGAGATATACACGCCATGGATGCCAAAAATTCCATTAAAACTTCCTGAAGCTTGGGACGACAAGAATTATATCACCACGAAGTATTAGATAATAACAAATAAACTATGAATTGAGCCCTTTGAGAACATAATGTTTTTATTGTCTTTATTATAGAATAATATGTCTTTATATGTGATTTGATCATCTTTCATTTGTACTTATTTGATTAAAGTGCATTGTTGCAGCTAGTTGACTAAAACTTCAACAATCAAATAGAACAACAAGCGTTTACCAACATAAACAGGTGTAGATAGAGGTATGTTAGGTCTAGACATGGAGGGTTGGTATTGATCCCCGAATCGTGCATCCTTTCAATCACAGACTTTGAATAACTCTATTACAATCTGTCTCTCTCTCTCTCTCTCTATTAATCTCTAATACGGAAAGGCACCTATTTCCGCAGTATTTTCAGCAAAATTCAAAAGGTAATCAAAAGTTAAGCAGTTATTATACGTTTTGAAGGTTTGACTATTTTTATCAGAAAGTTTATTGTTTTTACTCTTAAAATAAGGTTTGATTATTAAATCTTCATTTCTTTTCAAAATCAAATAAAATACGAAAGAAGCCGAGGCACCTTCTGTGAGTAAAAAAAATTGCTTTTATTAGTATTCCTAATAAAAAATCAATAATAAATACTAAAATAATAAATACGAAAATCAATAATAAATACGAAATAGAAAAGGGAAATAGGTAGGGAGTATTATACATGGTGTTCAAAAATCAATTTATATTTATTATTGCCTACCAGGTGCATAGTAAAATTAATAAAATGATGTCACAATATTCAATTAATTATTAAAATGCCTTTTATATTAATTATTAAAATACTACATTTATTTATTTAACTAATATATTTACTTAACCTAGTTTACGGACACGTGTTTTTAATATTTTTGAAAAAAAAATTTCATGAAAAACAAAAGTGTTAGGAGCTCAAAAACCTTGTGTACTTGAGTGCGATATTTAGGCTTTATTTTTGTGAGTGTTGGTACTACAAATTCTTTCTGCGTCTCAAGTTTGCCGAGTCCCAAAAATGCATCAAAAAGCAGTTGCCTTGATATTTCATCGATCTTATCTTTACATTTTAGCCGACATTTTTCTCCACAGGGGGTCCAACTTTTCTCTGTGGCATTCGTGTCATTTTTATATCTTCGATTTCAACAAAGACTGGTAGACTTAACAGAATCTCTCAGCACTTTTGCAACTTTCTATTTCCACATCGTTAGTTTTCATACTCTCTTTTTAACCTTTTTTTTCTTCTATTAGGGACTCTTGGGCATTAATTTTTTTATAGTATAAGAGTGACAAACGAGCACACACTCCATCTGATGGTAAGTGGTTGCTGTTGCCCATAGACATTTCCATCTATCCTCGATTACGAATAAAAATGCAGATGCGTTGTCACCCGTGAGGACCAAGATGGAATGCCTCGTTTCCAGTAAAAAGGGTCTCCGGTTCTCTACACTCACCATACGAAACACAGCAGCGTCAAGCTGCTATTTTAATCATTTTTGGTGTTCGACGAGCTACTAGAACTTGATAAACTCTTGCTGGTGCTGGACAAAGAAAACGATGAATTCTTACTTTTATGAATCAGTCGGAAATTGGGATCCTTATCTAAGTCGTCAAAGCAACTTTCACCACTTCGGATTGGTGAAATGTAATATTTGTTGCGGTAGCGAAATCTCCATAGAAGCCGAGAAGCCGGGCTTGCCCTATCAAACTGCTCAATCAATAATATCAACTAATAAAATAACTCGTAAACTGTTTCAAACTATTTCAAATTTCCCGCGCGCTTCTCTGTCGCTGTCGCTGACCTGTTCTACACAGGCCATAGATTACTGTATATACACAGGCCTTATAACGTCAACACGTGGCAAAACTGCGCGATTAGGTTATCATAAAAATTAGTCGTTTCTCTCGCACGCGTGAGCTTTTACCGGGCTTTCGAGAAGACGATCGCTCCATTTCTAACCTGTGGTAAAATGTTCTATAATGAAATATAACTACGATTGTTTATATAGCAATTTGTACGTAGCGATAAGCCCGGCTTTTAGTGTGAAGTTAGTCATAAGTCAAGCGCGGACGATACCTTTGCAAGTTCACTTCACATTTCAATGTTTACTCTGTGTGTTTACTTGAGCGAATAAATATTGCGAGTTGAAAATTTATGCTTTTTTATAGATTTTTAGTGTAAATGGAGGATAATAGTGTTCCTTGTGATAAATTGAAGTGTGTTAAAGTGCTAATCGGCGAGAAAAAGGTAAAATCAAAAAAGAGAAAAGGAAAATTTTTATAAAACTGCTAAAAACAACAAAACCATATCTTGGGCTTGCCCTAGTTTGAAGCCCTAGCTTCGCCACTGATTTGTTGCATCATTCTGCTGATTAGACATGCTCGAAATTGATTTATCAATCACGAATAAGGCGGCATGCGTTTCCTTTGATGAGTCTTCATTGCTTAATGATACCTTGAGGTCACCTTCTAGCTGTGGCCTGTTTACTATTTACTAATACAGTCTCCTTCTGTGTTATTTGTTGTAAAGGTGTTAACTCCTGTTCTAAAGGTCTAGTATCAGGTTGCATATTTTCATGTTGAGTCAGTAAGTTAGGACTAATGTTTTCTTTGTCCCTGTCTTCAACCTAAATGAATCGTGGACGGTTTTTAGTAAATATACTAAAAACCGTCCACGATTCATTATTTTCTGAAATAGAAAATGTAAATTTCACTAATCATCAGGTCCGGTACACCACATCGATTTAATAAGCCATCGATGTAACGTGTTCGATCTCATGAGCTTCGATGTAGTGAAATTTGATGTGGTGTACTGGAGCCCATCTAAACAGCTCTAACTTAAAAATTGTTCAGTAAAAACACAACAAGCTGACACAACAACCAGGATGAAAATAATGTATATATTAGGTCCTTACATATGAAATTAGCGTTTTGTCGTACTGACCACTTTGATCTGAAATATCTCCTCTTTGGTTAAGAATTCCAAATTCATATTTATAAATTCATTTAGCTGGTACATTTGAATTTTGAAAACAGTCATTCATTTGTTTTTTACTCATTATTTTATTCTTTGGCGTCGCTTATTACCGCATAATGGAAAACATGAAATATCGGTATATTTACGAGTACGAGTTCTACCGTGGCACCAGTGCTGCAGAAACAGCTCGAAGGATTAATGATGTGTACAGCGCTGGTGTCGCAAAAGAAAGCACGGTACGTTTTTGGTTTCAACGTTTTCGTTCTGGAAATTTCGACCTTCAGAACAAACCCCGTGGACGGCCGGAGACCAAAGTGGAAAATGAAGAATACACTTTGAATGCACTTCAGAGATAGCTGCAGGCTTCAAAAGTGATAAAACTGTATTAATCCACTTGAAGCTAATCGGAAAGTAAAAAACTTGAACGATGGGTACCTCATGAATTGAGTGAATCGAACTTGTAAACACGCGTCGACTGCTGTGTTACTTTGCTCAACCGACACAATAATGAAGGGATTTTAAATCGAATCATTACTTGTGATGAAAAGTGGATACTGTACGTTAATCGGAAGCGCTCGTCGCAATGGCTGAATGGGTCTCCAGGGACCCAGCCAAATCCTGCCCTAAACGAAAATTGACTCAGAAAAAGTTACTTGTGAGTGTTTGGTGGAGTAGCGCCGGTGTCGTTCACTACAGCTTTCTAAAATCTGACCAAACGATTACGGCATATATCTATTGTCAGCAACTGCAAACCATGAAGGAAGAACTAGCTGCTAAACAACCGAGATTGGTCAATCGCTCTAGGCCACTGCTGCTTCACGACAACGCAATACCACACACTGCACAACAAACAACCACTAAGTTAGATGAGCTACAATTGGAATATCTGCGACATCCACCGTACTCCCCGGACCTTGCTCCAACAGATTACCATTTTTTCCGGAATTTGGACAACTTTTTACAAGGAAAAAAATTCAACTCCGATGCGGCAGTCCAAACCGCCTTCAAAGAGTTTATTGATTCTCGCCCCATGGTTTTTAGTAAAGGGATCAATAAACTACCTATGAGATGGCAAAAGTGCATAGATAACAACGGTGCATACTTTGATTAATTAAATATATTTTACAAAAAAAATGACTTTATATTCCTCCCGTACAAAACGCCAATTTCATATGTAAGAACCTAATATTTGAAGAACGTTTACAACAACATACGTTAGTTTTTGAAAGTTAATAAATTATAATATTATAATATATAAAAGGCAAATAGGAAGCTACGTGTAATTGAAACTAAACAAAAATATGGCACAGCAAGCTAGGTTACTGATACCTTTGTACATGGTTGTATCACGTTTTATTATATCGACTTTTTGACTGCCTCGTTGGTCTAGTAGTTATAAAGCTAAATCTAATATCACGGTATTTTTAAATCCTATTTTTACCATAATTTATTCAGAAAAAGACACAAAAGTTAAACGTTTTTGATTAAAAATATAATCCTTGTATTAGTTACACCCAAAGAACTATGCACACAATACAAAAATAACAAGAAATACACTATCCAATCAAACACAGTACATGCACAGGGTCCAAAATGTATGAAGCGTGAATTTAGACCTGCTACTGATGCAAAAATTACCGATTATTTAAAAATATGTACACAGTACCACCCTTTGACGATATAACCACGCAAAAGTATATTATCAATTAATTAAGAGATATTGTTTATTAACATCGTTTCTCTAAATACCTCGGAATATGATGCGAATTTCAGAACCCCGCGGAATAAGGTGCCTTTAATTTACAATGCATACGTAAAACTACCCATCCAATGGAAATTCCATAATTTGTACAGAAAAAGAAAATATTTTAACAGTCAAGAAATGTTTCAAATTTTTCCATTGCACAAAAATATCTCCAAGTTTTTCGGTTATAATATAGCTAAGATCACTCCTGGCATTATACTCTATCTGTTATCTGCTGTAAAGCAGACAATTTCTTTTTCTATGGAGATGGGCCCACCACCGTAACCAGGCGTAACTTAATGAAACACATGTCAATTTATTTCTTATAACCAATAGATTACAATAGTAATATTAGTTTTACCGTGTCTAACGGGAATACTGAGAATTTAACAATTAAAATATGAATATTACAATAAACTAAAAACAAACTAAAAGCGATTGTCTAGTAGTTTTCACCGGTATTATAAGTTAAAATATTGCTCTGGTCAATAATTAATAGTATAAAAGAAAGTTGTAGGTTTATTTAGCATTTATACGTACTTTAAGGATGGATTTTTTTTAGTAGTTTTATTCTTCTTTATACGCATTTTTTTTTCATATTACATTGGCCAATTCACGAATATCAAAAGAACTTTTATTTTCAGATTTTATGATTCCGGTTACATTTTCACAAAATCTTTAGGCCGTTTACTATAATAATTTGGTATATTTTTTTATGTGTAATAAAATTAAGTTACGTTACAATTTCTAGTGGGCCCAAAAACGATTGTCTCCTTTCATCACAATTGGTTTAGCCATTCCGAAGGCAGACCAACAGACAGACAATAA
Source organism: Parnassius orleans (assembly GCA_029286625.1). Lineage (NCBI taxonomy): Eukaryota > Metazoa > Arthropoda > Insecta > Lepidoptera > Papilionidae > Parnassius > Parnassius orleans. Next base: position 722,767 of record JAGSMP010000022.1, on the reverse strand, counting down.
TAACCCCTTGAGCTCGATAAAAGGCAGTTATTTCGATATTACATATAGATACTACAATTTTATTTATACGTATAGATATACATAATAGAGCATTAGATAACGATCACCTGTTCTGAACCATTTCCTATGACAAGCACACGGGCCTAGGTTGAGAGGTTAACGCAAGCTAATAATGTTAATTGCATTGACATAATATATTGTTGCTGACTACGTGATAGTGGAAGTACATGGCTTAATAGCCACGAATTTGATTATATACATAAGATGATGGTTTTAATCTCATATTATAGTCGTTTTGGTTGTAAACTTGTACGAAGTTCAATATTTTGCTAACATTGACATGTCATTGTTTGAGATTTCGGCAAGGCATACGCTCACTCGTTAGATAATGTATCAAAATATTTGTCATGTACGCGCCATTAAACTGTGTAGGTATATATTATAGTACTATTGGAAATTACATAGCCAATATTCTACACATTATTAGTTTTATTTTCTAAATTATAATTCTTTCTTCATTTATTTTATCTTACTTAAAAGGAAAAGTTCCTAAATTGCAACATTTTTAAATGCCACAGGATATATTTTTGTATTTTTAAGGTATAAGACAATTAGATGGTATGCATGTGCTTTTTTTCAACCGCCTTCAAAAAAGGAGGAGGTTCTCAATTCGACTGTATTTTTTATGTGTGTACCTCAGAACTTTTTTCTATGTGAACCGATTTCTATGATTCTTTTTTTATTTAAAACCTGGTGCTTCTCATGTGGTCCCATATAAAAAAAACTCAAAAACTGATCAAGATCTGATCAGTAGTTTTTGAGTTTTCCTTAATAATGCGTATATTTAATTGACTTCGACTACATTGATGATGTTCTCATTTTATTTATATTGAAGTCGGTTGTACAATTTTTTTTTAATTGTACCACTTGTTAGTGACATATTACCGTTACCGTTACAGCCTATTAAAGTCCACTGCTGAACATAGGCCTCCCCCATAGATTGAGTTATAGGGGAATATTTGCCATAATTGCCACGCTTGGCAAGCGGGTTAGCAACCGCAGTTTTTTTTATTTTTAATAGAATGCGGTGGTTTGGACACGTAAAAAGAATGAATAAGTAAAGAGTGACAAAGCAAATTTATGTTGCAGAAGTGAGTGGCAGATTCAGCACAGGACGCTCTAGACGAAAGTTTATCGACCAAATTGGCGATATATCAAAGATGAGCTAAATTAAGAGCACCTATAACCGAGAAGCATGTATGTATATATTATGGATGTGAAAGAAGCGAGAGAGATTTGTCTGGATCGTGCCAAATAATATTACCAAGTGTTTCCACGATCAAACTAATTTGAATTCATAAATTATGACTCAAAAACATACGATAAAATAAAAATCCACACGTGAAAGTCCCACAAGCGTTCAAATTAAATGCATATAGAAAGATCAAAATATCACAGCAAAATTTTTGAAAATCGAAATAACGATTACGATTTCTTTTACTTTCCGAATTGAAAATCGGAATAAATGTTTCGAATTTCCGGAGTTACTCCGGAATGCATCACGCAACATTCGCGTGTTAATCGTTTAATAGAAATATTCATTTCTGATTTTTCATGTCACTAAGTTTTATTTACATGACGATCGGGCTTTTCTATTCTCTAAGGTAAATTTAAATTGCAAATTAGCATCGGTCAACGTGCATAGATAGCTTTTTTATGTGACTGTATTTCTGCTGTGATTTATATACACAGGCATTTTTAATGACAAACGTTAATCTTTTAAATACGTTAATAAATTTATCTCCTACTGTACGTTAATATTACTCTTATTTGACAACATCGAGCAAAAATTATAATCAATGATAGGAATTCACTAACCTTTTCAATGATGTGTGTTTACTGCCATTGCTAAGCAGTTTATGTTTGGGTTTATCATGGGCTCCAGTTGGGGTCGAGGACGACATCGTAAGATCGCTCGCGAAGGAGTTCGTCGAGGAATCCTTAGAGATGTTGCTCCGAGTCTTCCTTACAGTTGATTCAGGGCTCCCGGGGCTGGCAACCAGTTCCAACGCAAGTCGCCCCTTCCCGGGTGCTGGAGGGGGCTTTTCTTCCACGGGAACCATGTACGACAGCATAGCTGTCTGTGTTTATGACTCTTATAACATAGAATTAACAACGTCCAATTTTACGTGTATACGTGAAAGACGCTATTTTCCCGTATGTCCATATTACACACAACTGTATTATCGATATGTTAACGGTTTTTATCACCACACTAGCCCCGCTATCTTTGCCACAGTCTATTGAGATCTGAAAGATAATATAAAACTATAATTTTAGGCAAGATAATACAAAGACGCTGTATAGAAGCGCAGAGGTATAATTCAATACTCTAGTTTCAATAAGGAAGATTAAATGTATTTCATATTATAAATTAACTAAGAGAAGAAAAAAATGATAACAAAACGCTGATAGGTATCTACAATTAACGTAGCGTTAAATTAAGATCGGAATAACATCTCAAGCGGTGTTTTAATCCCCTCTTATTTTGAAACGGCGCGTGTTGTTGTTGTTTTAATCTCCGTTACTTTACAACGAGCGCGTTGTCCTAATTTGCCCTTAACAATTTCACTAGTCAGCGCCCACAACGGGAATCAAACTCGCGACCTCACTTGCCACGACCTAATTAACAACTTCAGCATAATGTATTGGATGGATCCGACTTGAATCATAAAACGGAAAATATAAATATTCTTTATTATACGCATTCGTATGTTTTTCGATCACGTGAAATAACACGTTTTTTATGCATCTTGACCTTGACAGAATGATAACCTTCACGGTGAAGTTATTCGATTAATTTTAATTCACTGGAGAATTATTAGGCGAGACACATTTACTGCAGGAATTGGAATTTGATAGTTTATTAAACAACAAGAATTTTATCTTTCACTATTCATATTATTTTGACGATAGCCGCATGCAGTGATTCGTTATCAATATACGCATCAAGAACTCTAAATTTCTTGTTTCTAGCCAAGGTCATTCAAATAATTCGCATAATATCTGTGAGTCGACAATAACAACATCTATTTTAAACGAGTACATACATACGTACCTAATTTACAATCTCCATGTCATTGAGAACGATGCCAATGTATTTCTTCCAATCATAGCATCCACTTCCGAAACGCTTTTAATCTGAAAATGAAAACAGCGTGTACTTTTCTTAAACAAATAAGGTGCTTAAGTTCTTTTATTACATAAATCCTCTAATATATAACTGTGAATAAAAAGACTAAACAAAATGAAGCGCTAAAACAATGCATTTGTTTATTTATTTAGAAAAAAACATGGTTGGAACAACACACATCCAAATATAAATAATGGTGTCAAGCGATATACCTATACAGACTTTTTAACAACGCATGTAGATACTACGAGAGATTTCGGGCTTTACTCATCTAGTGGCGCCTCGCACAAACCGATTGTATAACATTGCCGGTAGGCTGTAGCCTAAATATAACTATTGCTTTAACGAGTTTATACCGATTCATTCATAAGGTGAACGCGAAAACACACCCAGTTGTTTATTTCTTCCAATTCACGATAGAATACTGGGAATAGAAACAAAAATTTGTACGGAACCGTTATTTCACGACGAATGACTCTCAGAAGAACGATATAGCGAGCTTCAGGTGATTCAGGTCGTGTGGGAATGACAACATAATAGCATTTCTCAGTCGGGGAAAGGTCAGCCGCTTGCGATGAACTCAAGACTTCGTGTGCTCGGTACTACTGATCACAATCGTCTGTTAATTAGAAACATTATTCCATATTATGTAAAAGATATTATAATATTACGTAAAGTTTAAGTTTTTTTTAAATAAAAATCGAATGATAATCCGATAATCGCTTTTTGAATTAAACAGATATAACAGTTTAAAGCATCGTCCTTTATCATGCATTTTATTATTATTATACTGCAGATCTCTCGTATATCAGTTCTCATTCGTTTTTGATTCTTATTAAAAAAGCTCACATAGTAATAAATATCACTTTTCTTACAACGTTTCAAATGTATAGAAAAAGCTGAAGAAATGAATGCGCTGCAATTTTGAACAACAACTGGTAAAATTAGAAACAAATTTTAAAACGCTCGCGGTAATAATTTGGATCAGCAGTCACTTCCACATATCGTAGCAATATCGAACGCAAGACATCTGTCCATACACATACAACTGCAACATCAAATTCCTACTGTAATATTTAATCAATAAATTGTTTGAATTTCTAATATTTTCTATGCCCAAATAACGAACGAGGTTGCCAGATTTCATTCACGCAGAAAGTGTTTTTACAGCGGCTAGAGAACCATTCTATTTGCTCCATGATGACAGCATAAGGCCATAATACCGCCTGGCTTGATTTGATAGTTGAAACTTATTTTATTTTTGATACTGTGTGAATTAAACTACAAGATGTAGTTAAAATGTGAATCGTATTTGTATTTAATTTAAAAAACACGTCCATGTACACTATCATGTCTATATGTACGTCACGTTATTCATAGATGACTCACGACACATCGTATACATTACGCCAGTATATTCTAAGTCTATGGTATACATATTATTTCACGAGCTTCTTCACGCGATTTCGCTCGCGTGGCCTAAGCTTTGCCAAAATCATTAATATTTCATGCCTCCGTGTCTGTCTGTATGCTACAACTATTATAATACATAGGTGATTGAAAATTGGCATAGTTGAAACCATGGAGTTACAAATCAGTGGGATTAAAGTAATTAATTTGGGGTTTGAAAAGCCCATTATTAGAAATACCATTAAAAAAAATATAAAGCATTATTCTCTGGTTAATGCAATAAATTCAACCATGTTTCGGTATTGCTGCCTTCTACCGTATCTTCAAAAGTATTGATACGTAATTCTGAAAAAATCTCGCATAATTTATAGATAAGGTTGCGTTATCGCCATTTTTCTCCTTTTACAAGCTTTTACTTATCTACACACCTGCTAGTATGTGGGTTAAATCTTAATACTGAATTTGAAACCAGTTCCACCTAATCGATAAAGCTAAATTTTTGCACATAGTTTAAGTTATAAGTATTTACAAATTCCTTGATATGAATTCAAATGAATGGGTTTGTCAAGCACAATATGTGAGAAATGAGAATGTTTCTATAATAACAATTCTTAATATTTCGGATGCTCCAAAACGCCACATATATCTAAATGCTTGTTTTTTTTTTGTATATTAAGACTTATTATTCATTTAATTTGACAAAAATAAAATTCTTTTCATTTATTGCAAAATGTTTACTGGCGATATTTGATCCATAATTTGCCCTAATACTAGCTTTTTATTTTTTTCACGTTTCACTCGGTTCAATTCCCGGCTCAGGCAAATGATTTAAAATTAGAGGTGAGACGTATTTATTAGCTTCGGTATGTGATAGATATTTTTCGATGCTAGTCCACGCCTAATCCAAATCGTCAAGAATTAGGTATGGCCAACGAACTCTAAACACTATAGAGTTCGTTGGGTATGGCCGAATATGGCACGGCTGTAATATTCCGTCCATTCATTTGCAAGCTATTTTTAATCTTATGTTTGAAAAATACGTTTCAAATGAGGAATGTTAACAATTTATGACTTGCACACTGGATGTTGTAGGTTCGATCTCCAGATAAGACACAACGTTTAGTGATCGACATATTATATTCTTTGAGTAATTTTTATCAAACATTCGAAAGCCTATTTCTTTTCCATACATATTTACTGGTTAAATTTCTATAATCTCTAGGTAATTTTTTTGTCATGAACTAACAAATACTAGCAAAAATAGCATAAAGTGTTACCTTTAAGTGATTTTACATACCCTGTGCATGTAATGTAAATAATTTAAGAAATGTATGATGTAACCTAAGTAATGTAAAATCGCTGGTAGACCCAATAAATAAAATTTAAAAAAAAATTGAAATTAAAATAAAATAAAAAAAGTCTTTAGTTTATCAAAAACTTGATATAAAAAGCAACATAGGTTACGCATACAATAATAATATTTTTAAACCAAGTCCTAGACAATACTTTAATATCGGCAAAGGAACGCTCTACAATACTTTGGATTAAGCATTTCAAATACGGATGCAAGTGGCTCCGCCCGGTGCTTTGAGAGGCTAGTGCTCAGGAAAATTAAATAAAAGGGTAGGGTAGTAAAAGATTACGATGGACTTGTAATGTCGATCGTAATCTTTTATTTACATAACAGACATTATTTATATATATATAAGATATGTCGTCATCATTACAGCCCTTCACAAGTCCACTGCTGAACATAGGCCTCCCCCAAGGAATGCCACAAAGCACGGTCCTGAGCCATCTGCATCCATCGACCTCTTGCATGTCTTACCCGGTCGTCACTACACTACGCCGCCGCTACACTACACTTCGTCCGCCGGTACGAGGCCGCCACACGAGAACCTTTTTTCCCCATCGGTTGTCGGTTCTTCGAGCTATATGGCCGGCCCATTGCCACTTCAGCTTACTAATCCGTTGGGCTATGTCGGTCACTCTGGTTCTACTGCGGATATCCTCATTTCTAAGTTTATCACGCAGAGAAACTCCGAGCATAGCCCTCTACATAGCTCGCTGAGCGACTTTGAGCTTCCTCATCCGGCCAGCAGTGAAGGACCACGTCTCAGTTCCACAGGTCATCACTGGCAACACACAGGTTGTACAGTCTCGTTTTCAAGTTTTGATGTATACCTGACAAGAAGATGTGCCGTAATTTCCCGAACACTGCCCAGCCGATTTGAATCCGTCGATTGACCTCTCGGTAGAGGTCGGACTTACCTAGTCGGACTATTTGTCCCAGGTAAACATATTCGTCAACAACTTCGAGCTTAGCGCTCGCAACAACTACCGGCATAGGTGTGACATGGACGTTATACATGATCTTTGTTTTGTCCATGTTCATCTTAAGACCTATCCGTTGGGAGGCACTATTGAGGTCATTGAGCATAGTGCTTAGGTCCCCCAGCAATTCTGCCATAAAGACTATATCGTCGGCAAATCGAAGGTGAGTGATGATGTACTCGCCGTTGATGTTAATACCGTATCCTTTCCAGTCCAGAAGCTTGAAAACGTCTTCCAATGCAGCGGTGAAGAGTTTCGGGGATATAAAGTCACCCTGTCTTACACCTCTCTGCAGTTGGATAGCTTTCGTACTCTGGTTCTGTTCTCGGATAGCCATCGTAGCCCTACTGTACAAACACTTCAGCAATTCGATATACCGACAGTCAACTTGGCACCGCTGAAGGGACTGCAGCACCGCCCAAATTTCGACGGAATCAAAGGCTTTCTCATAGTCCACATACGTGCATAACTTAGCTCCGACCGCATGGACAGTTTCTACGAGCTTGTCATTCATATCGTCCACTCCATTGCAATCTTCTAGGCACTGAAAACGGTAACTATTGCATGCCGTAAGCGCTAAGCGCGCAGGTATGTTCTACTAGGGCCTAAAAATTAAGATTCCAACGTTTTGTCGCATGAAAGCGTATCTAGCAATCATATTGTACATATAAGTGACATAAAAAGCACATTGTCAGAAAGATAAATGATTGTTGAACTTATTAATAATTTTTTTAAATAGATTAATTGCTATTTTTACATAAAAAGGGGTTTGAGTGGCTTATGGTGTGGATTTATCAAGTCCGCATGGCTTCGTAAACACGATAACTTTTGAAAATATCAATTATTCAACTCAATCTATTTTTAAAACTCTTCATCTATCATGTGGGAAGCCATTGAATGTAAATGGCAGTTTAATTTTGTTTAGTTTAGTTATAATTATTTTTTTTCGGCTGCGAAATGTCGATATATTCGGTGTTTTAGCAGCCTTGTGTGAATTTATTTTTTACTAAATAGAGACTGCGTCACACAGTTAGTTCGGGGTCAATCGCCGTCGTGAGTGGACACTGTATTGGTTGTTCGCAGCGGCTCAAAAAGATCGCTGCACAAATACACAATATTCGAAAAACCAAATTTCTTACATACTTGATTATAATAATAATCAGAGATTTTTATTACAATATTTTAAAAGCACAGAATAAATAATAATAGTACGTACTAAAAGTAAGTAGGATGTAATATTTATACTTAAATACGTCTTGGACTTGGACCTGAATGATGATATGATGATCATATGAGCATTATGAGTCGTGGACTTTTGGATTTTCCAAAATTATCGGAAAATTGGAAGTATAATAAGGTTATTAGTGAAAACTTGTGTGTATTTAAACTACTTTAAAAATGCCGTATAATCATGTTATACGTAATTTTTTTAATGCGCGTAGGGCATGCCCAATTGGATTTACCAATTTATAGTATATATAGTAACGGAAAACTATAAACATATGTACATAGATTTAAAAGTGTACAAGTACAAATATGTGGGTACAAGTCTACAGTAATGACTACAATGCTCGTTTTATGCTCCAGCTATACTACGCACCCGGGAAAACATCTTACGTTGTAAACGATGTTCTATGAGCTTTTAATTTTTATTTTGGCACAAAAGCTTTTATCTTGTATATCGATTGACATTTATCTTTATCGTGATGATGATGATGATGATGATGATTTTAAATATTAGAATTAGGTGGTAAAGATTACCTATTTTACCTAATCCTACTCATGTATATTTACAATTTCATGATTAATAAATAATAATAATAATAATAAATCATTTATTCTGGACCAAACCTTTAGTACATTTACACCCACCAAACTGCGTAACAGTTTGTCGGCGGTAATTTTGCAATTGCAGTACTACTATGGATATTTTTCCTCACTGTACTTATACTCCAAATCCTGTTTGTATGCGGATTAGAGGAACAATTAAAATGGACTATATTAATCCTAATAATAATAATATGAATGTTAATTTATAGTTTAAAAATGCATAAAAAGAAAAAGTAAGGGCCTACCTACATCTTAAAGATAGGAACAGATCTCTTATCATTGGGTGGGTTTTGGTTAAGGGGGTAATAGAATAAAATAGAATAGAATAATTTTTATACAACGTATTTATAACATAATACTTATTGACGGTTATTTTTTACTTTTACTACTGGTTCGAAAAAACTCTGTATTTGAAATAAAGACAGCGAACTGCTGTCGAAATTTTTACCAGGAAGAGTCTGCCGTCCTGCCTAATTGCGTATGAAAGATTTCACATGTCCTCGAAATATTCTTGTCAGACATGCAGGTTTCCTCACGATGTTTTCCTTTAACACCGAGCATTAACAATTACATTTGCGCTGGCGGAAATCAAACTCGGATCTCTCATGTAGTATTAAATTATTTTAAAGGAAACGCTTTTCCCCAGATCTAATAAAAATGCTAAAATAAAGACGCAAAGTAACTTTACTTTATGCACAGACTTAAGAGAATAGACTTAAGTAGAATTGATTTTAATTTAATAAATTAAGTTCAAAACTGAAAGCTAAGATATCTATGGTATATTCACAGTCATTATAAATGCTGTACTTCTTTAACTTTTACCATACCGATAAACAAAAAACATATTCGCTATGTGTACATTTTGTTTACCTACACATTATCAAAGTTGTGTAGACTCTGATATTATGTTGCAAATTATTATCCTAAACGTATGGTTTAGCAATAAAAAATATAAATAATATTGGTCAATGGAATTGGGTAACAAATCGGACAATATTTGATATGTATCTGATGCTCGTATCGAATTCAAGTGATATTATATTTAACGTTAACAGTTACGGTGAAATATTTTGGTTCGGCTATTGAATCTCAAGCTTTGTAAGTGTCGATTTTAATCCACGCTGTAACAACGTAAGCCGTGGAAAAAAGTTATCTTGACCAATAGAACACGATACACCGAATCGAACCACATAATATTATATGTGTATTATATGTAACTCTTATATGTAAAATATATATGTTATTTATCAAAATATAATATTTGATTATATTTCAAAAATGTTATGTGTTCAATTCAATTCAATTGTTGCAGCAAAAATCGATAGATGAGGCTACCAACTGATTAAATAAAGGGATCAAAACTAAAAAATTATGCATATAAAAGCATATTTTAAATAGTGAGGTTACAAAGACTTCTGCAATTATCGAAGAGAAATGGGAGGAGGTACATACCTCCTCCCATTTCCTATATATAGCCTATACATAGCCTAGGCATAGGCCTATACTATATATAGGCTGTAAGTAACTCATTAACGTGTAAATCTTAATCATCCCCTTGCCTCTGACACTGTATACTCGTCTTAACCTACCTCGGAGCTTATCACTCAGCAGCGACACGGATACAACGGGCACGAGTAGGTAAGGGTGAGTATGTGCACCCCATAGACTTAGGTGCACCCTATGTTAGTGCTACACATGCTACACATAAGGCTCATTTTCACTGGTCGATAGAGACTCCCCGCAAGCGGAAAAACGACTAGTACAAAATTAGCAGATCAATAATGCAGTCGATACACAGCATGCGAGGACACCCCGTGTCATGCGTTTTAGAAATCTCCCGCATTCCGAATGAGTGTCTCTATCAAGAGTGTTTTTGATTATCCACCTGTATTAAAATATTTAATTATTCGTTATTTTGATATAAAAATGCATGTATAGGTAAATTGTTTACGTGAGTCACAATTATAGATGGAGATTGCGACCTTGAATCATGTTTACTTTGTGAGAATGTCAAGCCCCTTTGCCGCCGCAAAAGTTCCGTAACAGTCGTATTTGTATTCTGTATTCGTCACTTTCGTACGTGGATTGAAATTGCGAAATCACTTGTAGAATTCTCTAAAAAGTAAAATCCGAAAATTGAAGTTACAAATTTAAGAAAGTCTTAAAAATGTTTAAATTTTAAATATAAGAAATGGTACGTAACTCTAACAAATTAAATAAGTCTTTAAAATAATTCATAAATGATTTTTAGATAATAAAGCTTACTATCGGTTATGTTGCGAAGAAGAAATACTACTGTGTAGAATAAGTAAACATTTTGTATAATTTTAATTTATTGTCTTTGGACTGTGTATGGTGTGCAAATAAATAAATATTTTATTATTTAAAAAAAAAGATATTTTGGATTATAAAAAATTATTCAATGGAATATGATATGTGATAATTATATTATAGGGCAGTTGCCGGACCCTAGGGTTGCCAAATTTTCAAATACAATATTTTTGAGGCTATTACTTCTAAAAATATAGTAGATAACGTATAAAAACATATACATAGTTTGTTTTACTACTATAGTGAAGAGACGATGTTTTATGGCTTTCTTTGGGGTATGCCTATGTTCAGAAATCGACACGTGAAGGGTTTTAATGATGATGATTAAAATCAATATTTTATTTACGAAAAATATATTCTTCGAAATGTTTTGAGGTTTTAACAGCCTCACGCTATATTAAATTATAGTAGTTTCGAGAAATTTTGTATTCGAAGTTTGAACCGCTAATAAAGGAGGAAACTATATGAGCCTAAGAATTAAGTAAAGATTTTGTTTCTTATGCACATATTTTGTCTGATTGTAAGGATAAATGTGCTAACATCTTCTCCAAATAGCAATTCACATGGTCACACCTTGTACATCTTACAGACCGAGGCATAGCGACTGATGACAGAACATACATACAAAGACGTGGAACCTAAATTTCACAAACTGGTGATAGGAAGCAGCATTATTAGTGCCAGGCTATCGGCTCCGTGTTTAGCAGTTTTTTATCCAGCATGGTGACTTTGATCAAATCTCCAAAACAATGCCTCCGAACTGGAAATGTTTTGGAATAGCCTACGTCCACCTTTAGACTTAAAAGGTTGTTGTAATATAATGTGACGTTTTACCTAATTTTATACTATTTCCAGTCCCCAGACGGAGACATATTTTTATAGAAATTTATTTTTGCAATAAAAGCATTGAATCATGGAACCTGGGATAATGAATATCTACACGACATACCGTTATAATAAAATTATACATCACGCAGCACGCAGTAGTACTCTAGTGCTTTCGAAATGTTTTTCTAAGCAATAAACCGTAACTTGGGTATTGGATGATCCGTCAAATGCATCGATGCACTAGAGCAATTAATGTTGTCCACATCGATATAGAAGTTATTGATCCATTTGCGTTGATAAAACAGTTGACTTCATTGAAGATTTTGTAGACTATGATCATAGGACACTTTTGTAAACCAACCAATTTGGTCCAACAGTTGGGGACGAATTCAGGTAGGTTTTATTATAATTAATAATATTGCCCGGCGAATTGGGGTTGAAAAGTTTAGCGGTTGCGGTTTTTTAGCTCTAGATGCGCAGAGATATCATATTTTGAAAATATAATATACCCAAAAAATCTTTATTTAATAAGTTAACATAATCTTATATTTTAGAATTTCTTGGAACACCGAAAAAAATTCCACATTTTGATTTACAAATACGGCTAGAATGCTGCAAATTTGTACCAAAAATATACCAACAAAAGTATTTTACCACGTTGATTTTTTTCAAGGGTGACATCTATATCTATAATATAGATAAACTAGGACAGTAAAACATTGTCTATGTAAATACAAAATTTCATCCAAATCGTTAGAACCTTTTCCACGAAACCATTTAAAATCTACATTTAAAGTCTGTATTTGTTTATAGAATAAGGGCGTCAAATTAAAATGGAAATTTTATATGCTCTGGTGCATCCTGCCACAATCTTCATTCCATATTCCATCAGAATTTAAAAAAATAATTTATGTTTTGTTTATTTCAGGCTACAAAGGCCTACACCATACAAACTTTCACATAAAAATATGAGTAGGATTGCATTAGACTTGCTATTGTAAAGAATTCCAGCAACAGAAAAAAATACACTGAGAGGATCCCTGAGATTATAAAATATGTCACGACTGGAAAGTAGACCATCTATTGCAGCCAATAAGCCATCGGAAAACAGTTATTAAGACTTCATCTAGAGTCGTTATTAGTTAAACGTTACGGAAATAACTGTATGTTTATGCACGCTCTAAAACGCTCTAATAGTTATAATGTATACCTACTTCACTTATGGTAGGATAATTATTATCTTAATTAATAGAATCAGGCGTTGCTTTGCGGAAATCCATTATATTAAAGTTAGTAAAAATTACTTCGCCTATTATATTTTACTGAGCGGATATAGGCGAAGTAATTTTACTAACTTTAATATAATTATTATCTTTAATAATTTTATATATATATATATATATATAAATATATGCGTGTACATTAAATGTCGCCATCGTTCAATTTCTTTTTGTTTATAAACATTTGTAATCCCATTCAAAACCAATTTAGAACGTTCGTCTTTATAAGTTACTTATAAGACAATATCTGTAGTGTAATAGTTTCCTTGCACACCAAATAACAGCTGTAATACAGCAATTATACATCCTCTTTTATGCTAGTACAGCTACTGTACAGCGCTACTAACGCATAAAGCTGCATAATTTGTGCCAATTTTTTACTTATAAGAACTGTATAAGCGCTTATACAGCTTTTGTATAGCCAGAAAATACAGCCTCTAGTATAAAAACGAACTTCAATACAGCTCGTATACAGCTTGCATGCTGCTTGGGTGTGGAAAGGAAGAGAGAGAGAGAGAGAGATAGAGAACGACGGATATCCCAATCCGCAGCCGGAGGAGATCATATCACGCCTTCGTAATCCCCTAGGATAAAGGCGTAGGCAAGATACGACTGAGGTCCGTCGTTCCTATTTATGTAAAGTATATTGCCACGGGCACCATTATGAAAAAGGAGAGTTGAAAGCTCCAGCTCTAATCACTCAATGAATAGGAGCTCATTGTGGGCTACACCAGTCAGAAGTAGTGCTGGTCTACGAAAGTTTTACTGTAGTCCAGAAAAAGAGCAAAGAGATAAATACCGTCGACTTTTAGCCGGTAGGAGTATGGCATTACCTCTTTGCCGCCCTGGGGAAGGCGTCGTGCGTGTTGCCAGTAATGACATATGGAACTGAGACTTGATGTTTTAATGCTAGCCGTATGAAGATGCTTAAAGTCGCACAGCAAGCGAAGGAGAAGACTGTGCTTGAAGCATCTCATCGGGATAAAATCCGTAATAATAATATCCGCAAAACCAAAATACCGACATAGCCTAGAGGATTAGTAAGCTGAAGTTGTCGGCCGTATAGTTAGAAGAATTGACTATTGATGCGGAAGAAAGGTTCTCGAGTGGCAGCCTCCTAACAGATGAAGTGACGACGTATTAAGACTCGAAGGTCGAAATCGATGGATACTGGTGACTCAAGAATCAGGGCTGTGTTTTGTGGTATTCTTTGGAGGAAACCTATGTTTAGTCGTAGACTTGTAATGATGGCGATAATGATGATGACGACGACGACAGTTAAAATTATGATGATGATTAAAGAGTCCATCATATACAGGAAACTACAATATATAACATGTAACAAAAACCCTGTGCTTCCCGTTAAGTGCGTTATCAGAATCGGTATTCAAAGGTATAGAAAATACTCGACCACTCATAACTTTAATTAAATTTAAATAAATTTTTATTTACATATTGTATGTAGTTTTGTTACCTTTGCATTAGCCGGCAATTAAGAGTATTTTCAAATACCCCATTTACCGATGCGTGTCAGTTAGAGGTAATAATATCAACATACAATTTACAAATAAAAAATTATAAAAAAATATGTTTGAGTTGTCCCATACTATACGTTTGAATACTGATTCTGATAACGCACTTGATGGGAACCACTGGGTTTTTGTTACATGTTGTATATTCACCTTCATTCAAAAACGAGATTCAAGCTTTATTATGTACTTTATGATGTACAGGTATTTGTTTAAACATTGAGATTATCAGTAATAAATCCTGGAAGTCCCGGTAATGACATTAAAAAAAAACTTCTATAAAAGATATCTAAAGACAATGAGTTCCCACGATAGCCTTTATGAAAAGTTTTTACGAAACATCCTAATTCTAAGTTTTTACGTTCCTGTTTTAGGACTTATAGGTACAGTACTGCAGGGTTAATACCTACTGTTATTTTGTATTAAGAAATTTGCGCGCCGTGATCCAAATCAATACAATAGGGCAACATTCTTATATTTACACTAGCAATCCGCCCCGACTTTGCACGAGTGCAATTTATATGATGTGGTATAATTTATGTTTAAAAAGGCACTGTTTATAGTTTGTCGTTTTGGCTTTGATAGTTCATTATTACAAAAGATGCGCTAAGCAAGAAAATATTATAATTATTTATAACGTCAATCAATTATATCAAAATTGGTTAAGGATCACTGTCTCAATATATATAAATAATCAAATCGAATATAATAATTTATATAGTTCATTGTTTTTTTTTTTTCATTCATTAATTTTTTTTATAGATTTATTGTATGTACATGAGAAAAGCACTCAACGCTCAGGTCTAAGTCTAAGCCCTCAATGTTGAATGTTTGACATTTGTTGATTGGTGATGGTTATTGTAAATGACAATTCTATGGGAAATTACAATCGTTTCAATTGGAAAAGCAGATCCGTTGGCATTAATGGAATCCGGAGAAATAAAACGATTTCTGCAGTTCATACCCAGTTAGCATTGTGCACTCTATTTTGAATGTTTTATAGATCTTACCAGCTGCATTGAACCATTGCACAATTTGGGTGGATTAAGGTTCCGTAATAAAATAAACGGACACCCTAATTTTAAAACCAATTTATGTGCAGGCAATACAGAGGACTGCGAGGAATTGAGAAATTCTGTTGGAATATGAACTTTTCCAAGTCGAGCACAGTGTCTACAGAGTAGTATGTTTGTCTCCGTGCATTGATCTTCGGGAGAATTAAGTCATTTTTCTACCATACAAAACTTAGTTAGAAGGTATTGTGTATACTAATCTTCCATAAAAAAAAACTCTAAATCACAGTTTAAACCGTATTAAAATCCGTTGCGTAGTTTAGCAGAAGTATGCGGAGAAATAGAAATGATGAGAACAGAGGCGGATAGCGATGGTATGATTTAGTTATACCTACACTATTACAATGTGGGTGTCTTCAAGGCAAGAGTGAAATGCTTTTCTTAAGTCAGTGCGCTTCACCATCTTAGGTTACATCACCAGTTACCATCAGGTGGGATTGCAGTAAAGCAATGGCTTAAAATAATATAAAAAAAAAGATTTGAAAATATAAAAAAAAGACTGGTGGAGTTGTTTCGGTATTACTCCTGTTGTAGACAATACTATTGGTACTATTGTAACTTTTTGCAGATGCCAGAGTCGGGTTACTTCATCTTTTAATTCAGTGTATTTGCTCAGTTTTTCTGCTATTATTGTCTGCAAGTTATGGGTATTAGGTATAGCGATATCTATTAGATATCCAGTTTTGTTTATCTTGTCATATAATTGTCATATGATAAGACACTTATATGATAATTGTCATTGTCATATAAGTGGAATATCTGGTCATGGATTGTCCGATCGGTAAGAATGGCGCGGTAAAAATATAGTTTTGTTGAGGGGTTCTCTAATACAGTGTCTGGATTGTATTTGTAGTATAGTGTAACGGAATCTATAAGTTTGTACTGGTGTGCTAATTTTTGGTGTATAATGTTGGCTAATTGATCGTGTCCATGTTTTTAGTCTGTTTGGGTTATTGACTTGCACGCGCCTGTGATATGCTGAATCGTTTCTGGAGAGCTATGGCATTTCCTACATGTGTCATTATTTAAATTCTTTATGATAAATTTTCTGTAATTTTTGGTTTCAACTACCTGGTCCTGTATAGCAAGCATGAACCCTTCAGTCTCCCGGAAGAGTTCGCCTCGATTTAAGCATGCGTTCGACGCCTCTTTGTCGACATTTATCTGGCATAAGTCTTGGCGATGTCTTCAGTGTAGAGATTTCTGGGTCCATTCTAAAAGCTTGGTTTTGTCGTCAATTACTTTCTCATTTTTCTGTTCATTTGTATCTTTTTAATTTAGGGGTGTTAAGTTTTGGTCGTTCTGTGATATAATTTTATGAAGAATAGAGGTTTCGGTTATTGAAAAAAATATTGTCTAAGTGCTTTTATTTGTCTATTGTGTAGGTTTAGGATATCAACTAGTCCTCTACCTACTTCTTTCCGCGGCAGTGATAATCTCTGCAGACATGATCGTGGATGGTGTTTGCGGATTTTGGTCATTGTGGTATTAATTTTTCGTTGGAGGTTTTTCAGGTCGGTTTTGGTCCGATTGATTATCCCAAAAGAATATGTGAGAACCGGTATAGCGAAGGTGTTAATTGCTTTGATAGTATTTCGAGAATATAGTTGCGTTTTCAGAATTGTGTTTAGTCTGTGTTGAAATTGTGGTGTTAATTTTTGTTTAGTTTCTTTATAGTGCATCCGTCGTGATTGTGTGTAACCCAGGGTTTTATAGCTTTCTTGTTCCTCTAATGGTTCTATCTGTTCTCCTGTTCCTAAAGCGTATTGATGTTGGTAATTCTGTCCTACTCTAATTGAATTTATTTTACATTTATCTATGCCGAATTCCATTTTAATATCGTTTGAGAATTGTTCTGTCAAGTTTGCTAATTCATAGAGTTGAGTCTCACTTTCGGCGTATAGTTTAATATCATCCATGTACATCAGATGGTTTAATTCTATTTTTTGAATTTCATTTTGTCCTTCGGTAGTTGTATTTTTAACGGAATTCCTAAAGTAGTTGCATTTAATATATTAGATAGGGAATTTAGAGCAAGACAGAACCACAGTGGGCTTAAAGTATCTCCCTGAAAGATCCCTCTCTGAATTTTTATTGGGATGCTATCTACTATTTTAGTAGGGGACGTTAGTCTTAGTACAGTGGTCCAGTTTGTCATCATGACCTTTAGGATTGTTACTATAGTTAGATGCATTTTGTATATCTCTAACATTTTTACAAGCCATGAATGGGGGACAGAGTCGTAGGCTTTTTTGTAGTCAATGTACATGCTAAACAGATCGGTTTTGGTTTTTTGAACTTTTTTAAGGATAACTGATTCTATGATTAATTGTTCCTTGCAGCCTCGGCTGAATTTGCGACATCCTTTCTGTTGTTCAGCTAAGATATTATTAGTGTCGATGTGTTGATATATTAGTTCACATATACAAGATGTGATAATTTTGTACAAGGTCTGTAAGCATGTTATTGGTCGGTATTTTGCTGGATTTGAGAGATCATTACGATCTTTAGGTATCATAAAAGTTGTATTATGAAATCGTCCCGTGCAATAAAAGATGTCGTACGAACTGTAACACCCTTTAACTGTCTTTTGAATTTTGGAAAATCCTTTCTTAGTGGATGGATGCCTATGATTGTGATTAAAGGAATCTATTTTTCCAATTTCACGCTTCTGCTACCATTGGTTTGGACCTTGCGTCTAATTACAATATTTTACATACAAACTTTTGCACCCAAAAAATAAAAACTGCGTAGGTACTTCTATTTATTTATTTATTTAAACTTTATTGAACCTTACACATAAAGTAAAGGAACAAAAGGCGGACTTAATGCTAAAAGCATTCTCTGCCAGTCAACCTTAAGGCAGTGATATAACTACGAAGGCGGATACAAATAAATACACATACACACATACATATACATATTATACATACATGTACATATATACATACATATACACACATACATACATACAATAATATATACATATATCAATATACACAAGTATATAAATTTATATATTGTAAGAAAATATAATATAATACAATACATAAAGATACGTAATATACTAATGATGACGGAAACATTAGCAGTTGTAAAGCAATTTTAGAAAATGATCTCGAATGTTTTTCTTAAATGTTTGTTTGCAGGTAGGTTGTCTTAATTTGTACAAACCTGAATACCTTCTAGCCCTGTAATGGGTAGTTTTGAAAAATAGAAAAATACGTATTCATTTTTATTCTATTAAAGTGTTGTTTCAGTAAGTTTCTAGTTAATTGCTCCGTAAAATAAAAAGTTTCATACAAATTGTAACTCCCTTTCTCACCATCTTAAGGGTTGAATTTTCCAAAATACTTTCTTAGCGGATACTTTTAAAATAAAAGGAAGCTATTGTCTCAATTTCCCGCTTCTACGTCCCGTGGTTTTGGGCTGGGCGTCTTAATAAAATATTTTTCATAAACACTGCACCCTTGTTTTAAAACCTCAAAGATAAATTTAAAAAAAATCGTGGGTATTTTATTATTTTTTATCAAGAGTATTTGCCTCAGTTTAGAAATTAAAAAGACCATTAATTATTTTTATCCATACAAAGTTTAACACCTTTTGGCCCGTCCATAAAGGGTTATTGTAAAAATTACAAAATCCGTTACCGTTACAACCTATTAAAGTCCACTGCTGTACATAGGCCTCCCCCTAGATTAACTCATAGGACTGAGTCAGTCAGTCAGGACATCATCTTTTATACATATTGTTATATATATATAGATGACAACGAATAAAGAGCATATTCTTCATCGTCAGGTCATAAACAGTCTACAGGCTGATATGGTACGGTATTTCCGTAAATGAGTATTATAAATTGTGTAACATACATAGATAACACATGTATACCTGCGTAATATGCTAAAATAGAGTTTTATTAAACAAAAATAAAGCAATAAATTTCTCTTACATTTTTTATTAAAAAATATTATTACATTTTAAAATAACTTTAAGAACAAACATTAATCATGAGCTGTGATGATTCTAGTGACGAGAATACTAGATTATAGTCATTTAAAGAAATTTACCAGTTGAAAATTGTATCATAGAAATTATTGTATTTTCAACGTTTCTAAAATTTTAGTTTATGCCGACGTCTGCAAGTGGGTGAAAATTGAGTTTTAAAATTATATCAATTATATACATACATGCATATACATATATACATACAGATCAAGCATAGTATATAAAATCGTGTAATAACGTGTACTAAAAATAGAGAAAGTTATGGTATGGTATTGGGAAAAAGCTTTTTCTAAAAAAAAAATAACACGCACCTAACAAAATAATAGACATGTTCGGAAAATAGCAATATTTGAAACACATAGCAATGTGTCGAAAGATAGGATTGTTATTAGACTTTTATTCCTTCAGGTACCTATCTGTTTATCATTCTCGAAGTTGCGCTGTTTTGTTATTATAATATCATACGCTGCACTATATACCCAGAATCTAATTTTTCTACTAGACATCATATTATTTTAGACGTTTACCAGGTGTTTTTGAAATAACAGATGGACTGCTGATGCGTTGTCTAATCTGAGGATTGAGATGGAATGCCGCACAGTCTGTATTCTTACGTGGTAGAGCCACGCTGCAGCTTTATTACTGGTATAGATGTAGCACGAATGGGTCGGCTCGACCGGGGAAGGACTACGCTCTCACAGAATACCAGCGTAAAATAGCAGCTTAACGCTGGTGTGTTTCGTGTGGTGTGGAGTGTAGCGAACCGGTGACCCGTTTTACCGGAAACGAGGCATTCCATTTTAGTCCTCACGGGTGACAACGCATCTGCATTTTGATTCGTCATCGAGGATGGATGTAGATGTCTATGGACCACAGCAACCACTTACCGTCAGGTTGACTGTGTGCTTGTTTCTCACCCTTATCCTATAAAAAAAGTCTAACTACTCGTATTATGTCTTTCTTTGCCATTCAGACAGGATGCACTGCTGCTTAGCGGTAGAAATAGGTAAGAAGGTTGTACCTACGCAGACGAACCCTTAGATAGAAAGGAGTCCAAACATGTAGTAATTAAAAACCATTTACACAAAAACCAACTACAATAATATTCTGTTATTAATTAATATTTCTGAATTTTTTTGTCAATTTTCTATGTCCGTATTGAACAATATGTAAGCCACGCAGAAAGTTTTGCAAAAAAAAGGTTTTTCGTATGGTTTTTCGTATCGTTTTTCGTGACGGACCTGTTATAATATATTTTGAAAATATAATCTATATTCGCGAGTTGAATTGAAATATTTCATTAAAAAAATGGATCTGAATAGGGAAAATATACGCAAGATATTTTTTTACGATTTCAAATATCGCCTTTAACTGGATGAATCGTTTGATAGACTTCAAATGGTTAAAAGCTCTTTTAAGGCAATCGAGTACCGCTGGTATAACAAATTTCAGCACGATCGACTTACTTTGAGAGATAAAGAAATAAATGGTCGCTCTTTGACGGATGTTACGGAAGGAAACTTGCCAGTAGTGAAAAACTAATAATTGAAGAGTATAGGTGAATTATGTATTGAACAGATTCAGCGCGTATTGCAAATTGGATCGGGAAGCATTCACGAGATTTCACATGAACACCTTCGCGTGAAGAGGATAGTTTCACATTGATTGTCTCACAACCTCACCGATGTTCAGAAGCATACCCGCGGGCTGGTGCCGTGACATGATTACTAAATTGGAAGCAAGCTCGTTTCGACGTGTTTACGACATTATTACAGATTCATTACCCGTCCTATATATTATAGATTTATTAATACGATCCAGAAACGTAGTCTAGTCGACGGTTTGGCTGTTTGAAAAGGAAGCAAAGTGAAGCCATCGAGAAGGGCGGGGAAGATTTTGATCGTTAATTTTATCGCATTGACGGGGTATCAGGTGTAAAAGAATTGCCTTTACGAAATTGAAGTAGCATCGATGCTGAATGCATCATCAATGAAGAACGTTTATTGCTGTGAGGTTACTACTTCAAGTGACGACGCGCCCGCGCACTCAGCGCTCAAAACGAGGAACTTCCTGAACAGCATACCGGGTAAGCTTTTGAGTCACCCTCCTCACAGCCCTAATTTAGCACTATGTGACCTTATTTTTCCTAAAATAAAAAATGAACTGAAAAAGATACGAACTTCACCACCGGAAGATGCGCTAATAGCATTAGAGCAGGCAGTTGTCTTAGGCGGACTGGAAAAAGTGTTTTGAAAATTAGTTCAGACGCATGGAACTTTGTATAGATGCTGGTGGATAGTTCTTTGAAATGGTTCAATAAAAACAACTAACCACATAATTCTTTTTAGTTTTGCAAAACTTTTTGAGTTGGCAACGTATGTACATAATGCATAACGTTGCTACAAATATTCTGTGAATTCCATTGGGTCAGTCACCACGTTATTCAATGCAGGAAACCCTACTACCTCGCCCATATGGTCATCAAGTTCATCACAATATATTGTGGGTGGGTAGTTCGGCGCGCCCAAGTGACGTGGGCTTGGCTCTGTATTGTTGGACATCCAATGTTATGTTTGCCCATGTGACATCATTCGCAAGGACGTCAAACAAAGCATTTCAAATACCATTCCGCTAATAATAATGCGGGGAGATAATCTGGCAATAAAAGAGAAACGAGCGTATCACGATCACAATCGTCAGCTACGGAACCGATAGGTCACGAGTTAGATTTTACACACGAGCGAATCATGATTGGCTTTTATATAAACTTTATGCCAATTACTTCTTATCGGACTAAAAAAACACCAGTTAAATTTCCCCTTTGCGAAGATTTCAATAGCTGTTCTAGAAACGTCACAGCACGACTTAGAAGTGTTAGCTATACCATTATGCACAGTAACAAAGCTTCGGATAAAATCTTTTCAGCTTCAAAGTATAAACGTGTCCCCTTCTCTTTTAATTTTATCCGATAGATGTACAGCTAGCCTTGTTACATTTAAATTTGTAAAGAATATTTCGACTGTGCCTAATTTCAATTGAGAGAAACGACCCGCTGATACCGCATCAGCAAAAACTTACTATTTTATAAAAGGTAGATCGCTTGACCGATTTTCTACACTTTTTAGTGTAGACTTTATGTCTATTTATTTTAATTAACAAATGGAATCATTATTGTGTTCCGCAGTATAGATAAGAATAATGCAAACGATGCATTAATCCAAATACTAGTATTTACACTTGACGAAAATTAATTATAAATGTTTATATTATCTTTGTTATTTAATTAAAAAATTGGCCGATAATGATGATATTACCGTCCGCATAAATCGATTAGCTCACACAAAATGTACATAAATTTACTAAAAGCCTTGAACTTAAGACTGAGACTATAAATATGTTAGAGTGCCCAATTACTAACTTATGAAGGTCTAGTTTAATTTATTGTACCTCTGTGGGGCGTTCGCTAATACGGCTGATTGCGTTTAAATTGAACATAGTCTCAGGCGCGGCGTAAGAAAATACACATTTCCTGTCTTCAATAACATCTCGAAATGGTACATAGCCTCGTCTATAAAATTTGCTAAAGGAGCGCACATTTTGTCTTTTCAACTAAATTAAATTGAATTTATAAGAAAACAAAAACGCTATTCAGGAATCTAACATAAATATCGGTAACCGAAATCCTATTTGATAGCCCTTTAAATAATTATTTTCCGGACGTGTCTATAATTCGGAGTTGTTTCATTCTAAGTTATATGCATCTATTATCTTAGCATAATACGATTAAATAACTAAGATTAGTATTTCAATTAAATTACGAATTCATATCCCGTTTATTTAGAGTTAGTGATGATAATGTTCGATTGGTAAATTTCAGTCGTGACGCTACTTCGAAAGTCTTCAAAAGTTGTTAAAAGCACAAATATTTAATACATTTTGTAGATACAGTGTCGAAACTAGTGAAAAACGATGATTTATATTTTAAGCAGGGGCTGGGGTGCCTCGGGACTGCAGTCGACGAAGCGGCGCTTCGCGCCGCCCCGCCGCCGGCAGAACCGTTGCACTCAATAGCTCATAGGTCCTCACTTACGAACCTATTTTCGATAAGGCTGTAAGGGCCGCAGGGCCAACATCATACACTTTCAGAGAAAAAAAACCGATTGGGAAGAAAGGTTCGCGAGTGGCAGCTCGTAACGGCAAGCGAAGTGTTGGGCAGCTATTGCTAGGTGGAGTGACGACCTGACAAGAAATGCAAGAAGTCGATGGATGCAGGTTGCTCAGGACCGTCCTTTGTGGTATTCCTTGGGGAAGGCCTACGTTCAGCAGTAGGTTTGTGATCGGCTGTAATAATGATGATGATATTATATCTGGCTGTGGCTTGAATCTGGTAACATCGGAACCAGTAATCAAAGCCTAACCAATAGACCTAACAGTCCTGAAAATTACTGGATTATTTTATTAATACGATAATCCTTCCATATAACTAAATCAATTCAATATAGTGCGCAAATATCAATTTTAGCCCTGTATGCAAAATAAAAAATGTACGTCAGGAAATGAAACTGTTTCGGATTACACTATCAACGCTGCATTTTTATTACACAGACAATGACTAAAAATATAGACCGGTACCTATAATATTTAATAACATTTATTAGATACAGAAAATATATGACATAACATGCTATCTTCTACTATAATATTATGTCGGAATTGACTCCTAACGAGGTGATCGATTGTGCAATAAGTCGCAAACTCGCTATATGCTGTTGTTTGAGTAGACGTAGAGCGATGCGGCATGCACATGCAATATACGCATGTAAGCGTAACTATGGATAAACGGTCTATTGATTTAAACACACATAAGTATCTTATATTTACATCTTTACATTTAATGGCAAGTTATAGCTGTGAAAATATTAACAACAAATATTTTATATAATGAATAAAATATTTAATTATCTATGTACCGACACAATGTTTGTTGTCGTCAGCAAAATGATATAAGATACGCTAATTTGAAATTAAAAAAGGGAATGCATACATACTTGCACCGCGTATTTTCTGAGATGCCGGTGCAGACGGCGCATTCAGGATCAGTGGTCCGGATCGTCCGCAGTCGGGCAAACGTCTCAAAAACAAGAGGGAGCGAATGGATGCGGCCGGCTGTTTATAAACATTGGAACGACCGAACGGGATGCGATCAATACTGCTCGGACGTGTTATACGAACGGGCCCGCGACGATGGCCCGTACTTCACCTGTCGCGAGTGTAGTAGAGGTTCAAAGAGCACAGTGTAGCCGAGCGCAAGTGGCGACGATTGCAATGGCGCGGAGCGTGCTGTACACACGTACTGAACAAGCGGCTGGCGGCGGCCGTGTGTGCGCTGCCCTAGCGGTTACGTCACACAGCTTTGACAGCTAATGCACGCGGAGCACGCCACGCCACCGTAATCCGCGCCGCGGCGCCACTAGCGTCGATCGATAGTGCTGCGCACCGCATCAGCGTCACTTTAACCTCTACCATCGCCTTTCTCTCTATATAACAGTCACACTCACACGCTTCAATGTACGGCTTACATCTAAAGCATCTCAATGCACTTTGCATAAATGATATTAGGCACGTCAATACAAATTTACCCACACAGTACCTATTTTGTAAAATCGAAGCCATGCATGAAATTGAATAGACAAAGAATGAAAAGGAAGTGTTAAACAAGGACTAGTTTACTTTCAAATCAATAACAGTTTTGGAAAAAATAATATTTATTTAAAAAAATACAATTTCTATTGACGAAACAGAAAACTGTAGAAAAATAAACTACAAAGTAACTATCTGAAAGAAAATGTCTCAAATAATACAAGTGGTAGAGTCGCGCTGCAGCTATAATATTATGGTTGTAGCACGAATGGGTCGACTCGACCGGGAAAGGACTCCTTTCCCGGTCCTTTCAAAGGACCACGCTCTCACAGAATACCAACGTAAAATAGCGGCTCAATGTTGCTGTGTTTCGTATGGTGAGTATAGAGAACCGGAGACCCTTTTTACTGGAAACGAGGCATTCCATTTTAGTCCTCAGGGGTGACAAGGCGTCTGTATTTTGACTTAATGGAGGATAGACGTAGATGTCTATGGGCTATCCAGTCCAGAGCGTTTTCTCATCTCATTCGTTTGTCACCTTTATTCCATAAAAAATGTCACTCCCTTTTTGCCTAGGCTAGTAGTAGTACTGCCCTTTTACCTATTTCTGCAGTGTGCGGAGCCAGTATTATTACAGGCTGTTAGGCATACCATCCTCAAAGTCCGTCCTCAAAGGTGACAATGCATCTATAGCCGTTGGTGCAGGTGTCCATGGGCTGCAGTAGTCACTCACCATCAGGTAGGCTGTAAATTGGATTGTCTTAAAATACTAATGTATTTATTAATAAATTTATTAATATAAATAAAAAACAGACACGTTTGCTCTGTTCGCAGGTGTAATTATATCAAGGGGCGATATATTTTTATATTTATCCTACAAAAGAAAAAGACAGCAACATTAAATACAAATATGCAACAATAATTAAAAGTACCTAATATGTAAAAAAAACATGCGTGAGTGTCGTGGAACACTCGGTTGGAACGAAGTTCCTTTCGTAGTATATTATTATTGATAAACGGATTATATTATTGATTAAAAAATACCAAAAATAAATGAATTACTAGCGTCTATTAAAATGAAGCGTCATTTAGAATAAAATAATATTTGGCAAGATAAGACAAAGTGTGAGGGAGATGGATATTATTCCATCTCGCTTCCTTATTGCCGCCAAGGCCATCTACAATACGTCAGAAGGGGTTGTGACGGAAAAATCTTACACTTTTTCTCGCCTAGCCCCCATCCGCCAAATTCGTACCGTCCGATAAGGAACTTCGTTCCAAAAACAAGCAGTCGCATCATTCTCCATAAGACAATTCATCGTCTCATCTCGTCGTTAGTTGACTGAAAGTTGGCTGGCACAATGATTTTATAAATTATCAGAATCAAAAATATTCCGGCCGGTGATTAGTATAAGTTGCAAGGCTGGAGGAGGAAAATATATTTTATTAGGTAGAACTTTTTTGACTGGAAGTCCGCCACAGTGTGTGCCCCCCTTATCTATTTCTGCCGCCAAGTAGAACACATCAACTGTTTTTTTTTATAGGATAAGAGTGACAAACGAGCACACAGTCCACCTGATGGTAAATGGTTGCTGTGGCCTATAGACATCTACATCTATCCTCGTTTGCGAATAAAACGCAGATGCGTTGTCAGCCGTGAGGACTAAGAAAAAGGTTTCCAGTAAAAAGGGTCTCCGGTTCTCTACACTCACCAAACGAAACACAGCAGCGTTAAGCTGCTATTTGACGCTGGTATTCTGTGATAGCGTGGTCCTTCCCCAGTCGAGCCGACCCATTCGTGCTACAACTGTACTATTATATAGCTGTAGCATGGCTCTACCACGTATAAAAAAAGTGTTGTTATCATAATTAAAATATCTTTTAACGAGTATATTTATAGACTATAGGGCATTCCATTAGCCTTCAAGAGTGAAAAAGCGTCTGTGACCTTTTTCATCTTGTTTAAGGTTGCCAGCAGATGCCCTGGACTCAACAGTAGCAACTTGCGACATCAAACTGTAAGATCATTAGTAACAATGTTTAAAAAGGCACTGTTTATTTAAAACGCATACACAGAAACTTTTAGAGAAAAATAATCACAATAGTGACACAACAAATAAATGAAACTAGATAAAAGTCATTAATATATGTAATACAGTATTTCTACTTGTATTTACGTTTTTAATAGTAATTTCAAGAACATATTTAAGACTCTTAGCAGAGATTCATGTTGTTGTATCTAGGCATAATCATGTATAAATGGTAGCTCACAGTCGCCCTCACCCTTCTTAACTCAATAAAACAAATAACCGAAGCAATCGGGGAAGGGTCCGGGATTCGGATGCTACGCGCAGGATTTCCTTTAGCCAATTGTGATTCTTCTTATTCTCTAATCTATTAATAACTTTTACCGATGGCAACATGGATAGTCATTATTTACTATCTCTAATATAATAACTCCTTACTTCTACACACTTGACTTGTTAAGTTTCATTTTTTATTAAAAATTCTAATTAGAGTTTATGTCTAAAAACTAAGAACTCTAACTTTTCTTTGTATTTCTCCATTCTACTAATTGCAATATACCTATTTTAATTGTATTTTCTAGACATTCATCATCTTGTAGGTAATTACTTGCACCACCAGATGAAGATCAAATTAAGATGAGAATTTGGTCGAAGTTCGACTTGCTTAGTGGGATAATTTCTGTATCCCTCCCTCATGAAAAAGAGACCGAAAACATTCTGTGCGATCCAAATATTTACCTACATGATAACGCTCATAATTAATCATTAAAAATTGAAATAAAAACAAAGTAAATGTATCTTCATAAATAAACACAACACGGTATAGAAATATTTTAATAACATTGACCAACTGAAAAAATACTGGCCACTTTAAAATGTTTATTATCAAATTATACGTCATTAATTCCAGATTGATCCCAAATTTTAAAAAAAAGAAAAAATTTAATGCGTTGGCGGTAAAAATTGAGTTGAACTAGATGGAGCTAATTTTGTGGTGGTGGAGAGACCATTTTGCAAATTGCTACGAGAAGGCAACCAAATGTTACGGCGATGCAATTGGTCTGAACACCAGGTGCTTGTGAGTGACCAAACTGTGAAGAGGAGACTGCACGGAGCCAACCTTCGTGCTCGTAGACCACTTCGGGTTCCAACTCTAAGAAGAGAAAATCGTGGATGAAGACTGTAATGGGTTGGAGAACATGTGAACTGGGAACCTCATCAATGATGGTTGGTATTTTTCACCGATGAACCCCTATTTGATTTTCATCCTGATTCGAGGAGAGTATGTGTTTGGAGAATTCCTGGTCGTACAAGCTGGCTTCAACACACCCTCAAGAAGTTCATCCATACCAAGTGGTACAATTATGGTGTGAGCAGGAATTCGTTTTGGTGGAAGAACGGACCTCGTTTAGATACAAGGCACTATGACGGCTCAAAATACCGTAACGAGGTGCTAGAACCATTAGGCCTGCCACATCAAACACAAATGGGTCAAAACTTCCTGCTTATGCACGACATCATCATTTCATCATCATTACAGCCCTTCACAAGTCCACTGCTGAACATAGGCCTCCCCAAGGAATGCCACAAAGCACGGTCCTGAGCCACCCGCATCCATCGACTTCCCGCATGTCTTACCAGGTCGTCACCCATCTAGTGGGGACGCCCTACACTAAATCCGCCGGTACGAGGCCGCCACTCGAGAACCTTTTTCCCCATCGGTTGTCGGTTCTTCGAGCTATATGGCCGGCCCATTGCCACTTCAGCTTACTAATCTGTTGGGCTATGTCGGTCACTCTGGTTCTACTGCGGATATCCTCATTTCTAAGTTTATCACGCAGTGAGACCCCTTAGCAGCTCTCCATAGCTCGCTGAGCGACCTTGAGCTTCCTCATCCGGCCAGCAGTGAGGACCACGTCTCAGTTCCGTAGGTCATCACTGGCAACACGCACTGGTTGTACAGCCTCGTTTTCAAGTTTTGAGGTATACCTGACGAGAAGATGTGCCGTAATTTCCCGAACGCTGCCCAGCCGAGTTGAATCCGTCGATTGACCTCTCGGTCGAGTTGGACTTACCTAGTCGGACTATTTGTCCCAGGTAAACATATTCGTCAACAACTTCGAGCTTAGTGCTCCAACAACTACCGGCATAGGTGTGACATGGACATTAAACATGATCTTTGTTTTGTCCATGTTCATCTTAAGACCTATCCGTTGGGAGGCACTATTGAGGTCATTGAGCATAGTGCTTAGGTCCTCCAGCGATTCTGCCATAAGGACTATATCATCGGCAAATCGAAGGTGGTGATGTACTCGCCATTGATGTTAATGCCGTATCCTTTCCAGTCAGAAGCTTGAAAACGTCTTCCAATGCAGCGGTGAAGAGTTTCGGGGATATAACGTCACCCTGTCTTACACCTCTCTGCAGTTGGATAGGTTTTGTACTCTGGTTCTGTACTCGGATAGCCATCGTGGCCCTACTGTACAAGCACTTCAGCACTTCGATATACCGACAGTCAACTTGGCACCGCTGAAGGACTGCAGCACCGCCAAATTTCGACGGAATCAAAGGCTTTCTCATAGTCCCATACGCCAGACATAGTGGCAAATTGTACTCCTCGGACTTCTGTACAATTTGCCGAAGGGTATGTATGTGGTCTATGGTGCTAAAACCTTTTGGAAACCGGCTTTCGGGAGGCTGGAAGTCGTCGAGTCTGCGTGCGAGACGATTCGTAATGACTCTCGAAAACAGCACGTAGACGCGGCTCAGAAGGAAATCGGTCTGTAGTTCTTCAAGGCGTTGTCGCCTTTCTTGAAGAACAAGACCACACTCTGCTCCACGCCTCCGGTGTAGTGCCACCATGTAGGACGGAATTAAAGAGCTTCTGAAGGACTTCAAGTACCGGTTTTCCACCCGCTTTCAAAGCTCCGCTGTAATTCCATCCTCGCCTGGGGCCTTGCCGTTTTAAGGTGCTGGAGAGCCATTCTAATCTCGCTCAGACTGACGTCCGGGATATCATCGGAATAGTGTCGGATAAGACTCGCTCTTGGATCGTTACTCACACTTGCGTGTGGCTCCAACGATGATGTGTACAGCTGCCCATAGAACCTCTCAATCTCCTCAAAATCTCAGGTGTCCGGAAACGACGCTGCCACACTCGGTCTTCAGCTTCGACAGTTGGCTCTTTCTGGCAGACAGATCTCTGGCAAAGACTTTGGAGCCCTGGTTCCGCTCGATCGCTTCTTCAATACAGCTGTATTGAAGTTGCGCAAGTCCCGCCGCATGCATTTGGAGATCTGTCTGTTCAGTTGCCTGTATGCTATCAAATCTACTGAAGATTGCAGCTTCATTTCCCGTCTAACAGCCATGAGATTAAGAGTGTGATCGGAGAGTTTTGTGTTCTTCTGCGGCGGGTCTTACAAAACTTAGCTCCGACCGCATGGACAGTTTCCACGAGCTTGTCATTCATATCGTCACTGCATTGCAATCTTCTAGGCACTGAAAACGGTTTTGTAACTCGAGCTGAAAGGTTTCGGGACTTTGGATTAGAGCACGAGGGGACGGAGCGTTGACTTCATTAGACGACACCTCTCAACTTAACGTTTAGGTTCAGTGTGCCTCTAACCATTCGGTGATCGCTACCAGTTTTCACCCTCGCGATCACTGAGACATCACTGAACAGTTGGCGTCTAGTCGTCATAATGAAGTCAATCTCATTTTGTCGAACCGTCGGGGCTCGACCAGGTCCACTTCCTGTGGGGCCGCTTCTGGAAGAAAGAGTTCATCATAAAGTCCCTCTTTCTCCATGAAGTCGGCCAGCTGCTGGCCCCTTGGGTTCCGTTGCTAATCCGAATTTCCCTACTTTCAGCTCACCGTTCTCTCTTGTGCCTAGCTTTGCGTTGAAGTCTCCCATTAACACCGTATAGTGGGTTTTAGAGGAATGCATGGCTCTAGAGATATCCTCATACATTTCCTCCACCTCCTCATCAGGGTGTGCCGAAGTTGGTGCGTAAACCTGTATGACCTTCAGCGAATACCGTTTGGTGATTCTGAGTATAAGGTACGCAACCCTCGTCGACACACTCCCAATTTACAACGTTGTTAACGAGAGACTTGTGGACGATAAATCCGACACCTCCTTGGGACAGATGGTCGCCCTCGGTGATAGAACAAGTTGCCGGATTCGAGGATTACGTGTCCTCCCCTCTCTTCGGACCTCGGATAATCCTATAATATTCCAGCGCAACTTGTCTATCTCTTCTTCAACTCAGGATCTTCTCGTCAGTCCTCAGAGTGCGTGCGTTATAAGTTGCCAGGTCGAGTCGTATGCCGTGTAGTGGCGGGTTAGAATACCCACTACCCCATATCTTCCCGTGGGTGTCGTAGAGGCGACAGAGGAAACTGAGGCAGAAGATGGGCAGCAGCATCTTTCTGATAACAGCAAATAATAAAAACTGCGGTTGCCAACCCGCTCGCCAAGCGTGGCAACTACGGCAATATCCCCAATGAAGAATTACGGCATTTAGTCCCCGGCGGCCCGCTATTCCTGGCTACGGTGGCGACCATGGTAACGGCGGGGCAGGGGTGCTAGAATCTCCGGTGGAGGTTCGGTTGCCACCTATGCACGACAATGCCCGTTCAAATACGGCCAGGGTGGTATCAGCCTAGTGCGCGATTATAATGTCACAGCCCTAGAATGGCCAGGGCAAGCCCCATATTTAAATGCCATTGAGCATGCTTGGGATTTGCTCCAAAGAAAAGCTCTGAGGAATTTTCCTGGAAATCTGGTTACAGAAGAACAACTTTTTATGCATCTCCGTAGGACCTGGGACAATATTCCTCGACAGGATATTCACAACCCCTCATTCTGAATATGCCCAACCGATGCAGATGCATTATGAACATCATAGGTGCTTTTACTGATTTTTAACTCTTAATTAATAGCCGCCCTTAAAAGGTTTTTGCTTAACTAAAAAATAATACTTTCATGATGTACAGTTTTCACACTTGCGTTATTCTTCTAATAGGTATCAGTGATAGTAGGGTAAAGGTGTAAAGCCGCGTACATAATAATTATATATTCGTTAACCATAAATAAATTAAAATTAATTTTGAAGGGATTGTACTTTTTAATTTTAAAAATTATCGGACAAATACCTAAGTATTTTTTATTTATATGATTATCGTATGAATAATTATTTTTAAATCATGCAATTATCGTATGAATTATTTTTTAACAACTTTACATTATTAACTTATTGTCTTAAAAGTGATTAACATGGTTAGGTTTGGTTAGGTTAGGTTATATCAAATTGCCCAACAGTTACCTAGCAATATTCATAATGACCAGTCAATGTGATAATGATGCTTAAATCAGTATTAATTACCTACATAGCCCAATATGAATTGTCATTATTCATATTGTCCGGGCATTATAAATAGTGGCTTAATTAATCTCTTAAGAAAATGTTGACATACTCTTTGGAATTATCCTTTACCGTGTTTATGTGTTTTTATATAAAAGATAGAGATTTATAACGTAGAAAGGATTTTGGAAAATTCAACCCTTAAGAGGGAGAAATAGGATGTTTCAGTTTTTATGAAACTTTTTATTTTACGGTTACTCGAGAGTTACTGAAAGTACTCTTAAATAAAATAAATAAAAACCGCAAACTTTTATATTTATATATTATACTTATATATTATAACTATATAGTGTATTATATATAAAAAGTCAAGATATCGACTTTTTATCGTTCTAGCTTACTTAATATTTTACTGGAATATAAATTCTTTGCACTTTCAATTGAAAATCAATTAATTGAACGTCATTTTACTTAGATGGTTGTGATTGACCAAATGTGGTAACTGTTACAAAGTTACTGTATTGCTCTCATCATTACAGCCCTTCACAAGTCCACTGCTGAACATAGGCCTCCCCCAAGGAATGCCACAAAGCACGGTCCTAAGCCATCTGCATGTCTTACCAGGTTGTCATTCAATCTAGTGGGGGTATTGCTCTAGTTTGCTGTAATTACATACACAATGCAAAAAAGCTTCACTTTTTAACGTCTTAAGATGACTAAAGAGGCAACCGTAGAAAGATGTTATGACCGGTGGCAGAAATTTGGAACGTCCGAGAACGTCAAGTATGTGATGCTTATGGACGTATAGCGCCTGCGTTACGTCAAATCCATCATACAATGGGCGAACCTATTTTTTTATGTTGTTTAAGGAGGTTTTCATAATGTAATTTGAGGAGAATGGCAGGTATTGCTAATACAACTTGACCCCTATAAGACTTGGGTGCATGCTTATCCTGGAATGAATTGTTGATAATAAGTAGGTCCACGAATTTTTAACATACTCGTAATTTATATGAAGCCATATTACAAAGATAAAGGCTACTTAAATGGAATTGACGTACCCGTACAGGCGGTTTGTGCGTCAACTTTATGTAATAAAAGCACAATGAGGCAAATATTTACCTATTTTATTTATTGTGATAAGATAATAAAGGTATTAGTTATAGATCTATATATCTGTGGAAACGCTATAACTCTTTGCCCACATATACCTAATCTTAAATTTATGATCACAGCTATGCAATGTAATAGATAAAAGATTATATACATAATAATATGTTCAGCAGTAATATTGTACTGTGGTTCGGCAGATTACATAACGACTTGATTAAAGCACAGTGTGAGTGAAATAGCTGCTGCTGCTCATGCATCAAGCTGGAATCCTCCCCAAAGGTATCCTGAATTTTATTATATTATGTCAAGATTTAGTGAAGAATTGATGACAATTAGTGACTTCAGAAAAAATATGTGACGTAATACTTAAGGAGACGTAACCCCTTTTTGGGAGGATTCTAGCTTGAATTCCAGCTAGCAGCCTCCCCTTGTAAATACCAGTATTGTCTACGTCTGAGATGTCATTCCTATTTTAAGGTTTAGTGACTGAATCATATTGCTTCAACGGAACTGGAGTTATTTATATGTCTTAGGGAGGATTTTGGCTTGAAAATTATTAGGTCTTTAGCTATGAAATTGCCGTTTTGTATGAAATAAGTTAACATATTTTTTATACATATATGTAATCACCCATACAATCGATGCATCTTTGCAAACGCAGTGGCATTTTATTCAACCCTTCTTGAAGAAATCAGCTGGACGGGAGGCAACAACTTCTTCAAAGGCATTTTGTACTGCCTCTCGAGTATTGAATTTTTTTCCTGCCAAAAAGTTATCCAAATTCTGGAAAAAGTTGAAGTCTGTAGGCGCAAAGTCTGGTGAGTACGGCGGATGACGGAGAGCTTCCAACCCCAGCTCTTGTAACTTGGAGACCGTCTGTTGTGCAGTATGAGGTCGCGCGTTGTCGTGCTGGAGCAGCGCGGACGGGCGATTGACCAAAGCTGGTTGGAGCCATCATTGTGTTCAGTTCTTTACAGTACACATCTGCAGTAATGCTCATCCCGTTTGGTAAGAAGCTGTGATGAATCACAACGGCGCTGGACAACCAAACAGTAACCATCACTTTTCTAGGAGTGAGTTTTCGTTTAGGGCATTGTTTAGGTGCTGAATCAGGATCGAACCAACTTGCTGGGCGCTTGCGATTGTGAAACAGAATCCATTTTTCGTCGCAGGTAACAATGCGGTTCAAAATTCCTTCGTTTGTGTGCCTGAGCACGTCTCGACGCGTACTTCGCGCTGGTGATCATTGAGTTCGAGGGCCACCCATTTGTCAAGTTTTTACCTTGCCAATTTGACGCAAATGGACCAATATTGTTTTGATGCTAACGCCGAAATCTGCTGCTAATTCTGCCATAGATTGAGTATCATCAGCTTTCACCACCACCTTTAATTCGTCATTGTCAACCAAAGTTTTAGGACGACCACGGGGTTCATTTTTCAGGTCGAAACTTCCAGAAGGGAAGCGGGCAAATCAATAACACGTGGTGTCTTCGTTTGTAGTATTCGCTCCGTAAACGTCGTTGATGTTGCGTGCCGCTTGTGCCGCTTTGCTGCCACGACCAACGGTACTAATTTTCCATTATTACTCGAATTTTTAACGTATCCATAATGACGAAAAAGATTCAAATGCGATGAAAACATAACTCTAATCAATAAACAAATGATTAATTTTGAAAAAGAATTCCATGATTTTAAAATAAAATTAATTTGAAATTAGCATTCTTAGCCAAACAAAAATTATTTTGATAAGAAATGACTAGTACTGCAGAACGGCAATTTCATGGGTAAAGACCTATTATTATATATCATACAATAATTCCAGAACACCTACAACTTTCGCTGTGAAATGTTATGTGTCAAGATTTAGTGACTAATTAGTGACTGTTAGTATAAACTTTTTCAATCAGAACTTAGTGGAAACATTACCTTAAGTGCTGACTACATATACACTTCTATATGAGTAACTACAGTAATGCATACATTGTACAAATTTTTGTTTCAGATTAACTTAAAAATGTAACACATCTATTTTCGTGTATTTTTCATTGTATATAAATAAAACCAATTTTTGGAACTCCGATAATTTAAAAACCGTAAAGACTGCCGCATAATTTCGACTTATTCCAATTATAAAATCCCGTGCTACTATGTGATAGGAATATGATGTGTGAATTTTAGAAGGAAATCAATGCTACGTGATTAATTCCTTTTGCCTTTTATTAATTTGTCATAAGCGGTTTAATGCTACAACTGTACAAAAGTTGTACCAAAAGTTTGTATGCGTAGCACTTTATTAACTTACTTTTCTATTAAGTTTTACGTGATAAATCATATTGATATTTTCAAAGTAATAGGCACTAATTAGTTACTAAATCTTGACACAGTTCACAGTGAAAGACTTAGGGAGTTCTGGAGTTATTCTATTTTATGTAACCTTCAAGCCAGAAAAATGAGGTGTAATATTTTGACAGATTTTATAGCGGGGAAGTTAATTTGTTCGAAAAATATTAAAGATTAATGTTTCTTTCTGTACTATTAGTTGCATTTTATATTAATTCGATTAAAAATAAATAAACTAAACCACAGATAATCACAAAAGTAGAAAAATTAAAAAAGAGTTAAAAATGTACAAAAAATTTAAAAGCAAACCACGCAGGCATTGTTTTGTGTATTAATACATATAATAGGTACTCTAGAAACTAATAATCTTTTATTTAAAACTAACTTCTCAATCAAATTACATTGTGTAACAAAAAAAGCTTTTTTGAGGGGATGCTAGCTTGAAGTCAAGCTAGCATCCCCTAAAAAAGTGCTATAGGTAGCTCCTAGAGTATTGAGTCACTAATGAGGGCTAATAATCTTCCACTCACCAGATGTCGCTAGTTGAAACTGAGGTGAAGTTTTTTATTACACAATGTCATTTCATTGAGAAGTTAGTTTTAAATAAAAGTTTATCAGTTTCTAGAGTATTATATTAATACACAAAACAATGCCTCCGTGGTTTGCTCTTTATTTTTTTGCACATTTTTAACACCTTTTGTTAATTTTTCTACTTTTATGAATATATGTGGTTTGGTTTATTTATTTTTAATCTAATTAATATAAAATGTAACTAATAGTACAGAAAGAAATATTAACCTTTATAGTTTGGTCGAGAAGTGAGTTTTCTGCGAAAAATCGTTCCAATTCAATAAAAAATATGAGTTATGGCGCATTCGATTCGGAATATTATTATGAAAAAGGCGTTTCTTTTTTATTTTCCTGCAAACAAAACTTGCTATTGTTATTAACAAAAAGCCAAAAATGAGCTCCAGATTTTAAGAAATAACTCTAAAACTATACGGAATAATGAAAATCAAAAAAAAGATTCTTAAAGAGGAGGATATTTGCAACAAAAAAACTTCCGTTTCTCGGAACTCTATCTCCATTATTTATAATTTTAATTTAACGCTGGAAATAGGGCTCCGCGAGGCTATTACGGCATGCGATCGTCGTCGCTAAAGAGAGTACACCAGATAAAATATTTTTTTATAACAGATAATGTTATTTTAAAAATTTGAAAAAAATTCTAGTATCATCTGGACACTTAGTAAATAAATCCTCGTTGGAAAATAATTTTTATCTCGATTTTTCAAAAAGTTATACAACTTTTAACTTACCAATTTTTTTCTAATCTCTGTTTTTAAAGAAGAAATCGAAAAATTTATAGGTCAAACATTTATCAACATAAATGTTTGACCTATAAATTTTTCGATTCTTGGAGCCCTTCTTATATACATACTTAACAAGATCTCGTGATAAAAATTTATTAAAGTTTTTTATTTTGTTTGTGATAATTTGATTAAATCAACCAAAAATGAAATATTCAAGCTTATATACGACCAGGAACTCTCCAAATAGCCAAATACATACTCTCCTCGAATCATGGTGAAAAATAAATCAGGATTCATCGGTGAAAAGCACCAACGACCATTGATGAAGTTCCCAGTTCAAATGTACTCTAACCCATTGCAGTCTTCGTCCACGATTTTCTCTTCTTAGAGCTGGAAAACGAAGTGGTCCACGAGCATGAATATTGGCTTCGTGCAGTCTCCTCCTCACAGTTTGGTCACTCACTAGAACCTGTTGTTCAGACTGTCGCCTTTGGAACAATTACATCGCCGTAACATTTATTTGTCTTCTCGCAGCAATTAGCAAAAAAACACTGTCTTGTCTGGGTCTAGTAATGCGGCTTGGTCCTGGATGTAAGCTGTATCTCCGCCACCTCCCTCTTGGTAAGATAGCGTGACCACAAACCAAAAACGTTTCAAATAAATTAACTATTTTCCATCGAATGTAGCACGCTTACTTCGTACTAGACAAATATAATTATGCATGTAGCGGAGAAGGAAGCGCTTAAAGCCTTGTAACGTCGAAAATCCTCGCCTGTATTTATATAGCTGTATTTTTATATACTTTTTAGGGTTATTTAGTTTAGCCACCCTAAAATTCCACCCCAGACGGAGTGGATAACCGGAATTCACTTTTGCTCTTCTGACTTTTTACCCCAAGTACAGTTCAACAATAAATAATTTCATACACTTTAATTATTAATTAATTTTTAATAACCGCAAATTTAAACGAAAGTTATATTACATTACATGTTACCGTTACCGCCTATTAATATCCATGCATTACGTATTGCATTTAAATCAAATTAAACTTCATAGTTTTAAGTATTATGGGAGAAACAGACTATTATGCGACGCAACGCTCCCACGTTGGTGTGCACACTTGACCTACGTATGCAACGTACGTTTGGCGTCAGACACTCTTGTCACTTCTTAGCGGTCGCACGAGTACAAACTTATAGTATATTTTCTGATTCTGGGAGTGAGTTTGAAAATTATTTACTTAGTCTGATGTTCATAAATGAATATATCCACGCCATAGAGAAAAATTAAAAAGCGAAGATATTGGGTACATGAAATAAATAAACCAAGAGAGGAGTTTAGAGAATACCATACATTAGTTAAGGAACTGGAAAATGATGAGGAACGTTTTAATCTGTACTTTTGTATGACAAAAGTGCAATTTGAGGAGATTCATAAAATTATTGAAAGTGATATAAAAAACAAAATACATATTTACGGAAGTCTATTGGTAGCAGAGAAAGACTCGCAGTGTGTAAAATTAAAAACTATTTTCCAATAACATTTAAAGATATTCAGTTTTTGTCTTCTGAAAAATTAGGACGCAATGAATTCCCTTTTTAAATATATATACGAGTATACTTTAATGGCGCAGGGCAGGATTATGGTTCACGAATGTATGCGCAAGCTCATATGCACTTTTTATTCCTTCACTCTCATAGTTCGATAGGACGATAAACGGACACGATTATAGAGAGATTATACTCAGAACCAACGGCTTTGTACGTTCTTTCTAAAGCACAGGGGTAAAATACTCCGGGTTGCAACTGAGACTTTCTTGATAGAACACCCATCTGACTTTGGGCACGATCACACCTATTACTCAAAGGTTAAAGAACTGTCCTTGGTTGAGTTTAGTTTTATTTTTTATTTG
Source organism: Parnassius orleans (assembly GCA_029286625.1). Lineage (NCBI taxonomy): Eukaryota > Metazoa > Arthropoda > Insecta > Lepidoptera > Papilionidae > Parnassius > Parnassius orleans. Next base: position 683,240 of record JAGSMP010000022.1, on the reverse strand, counting down.
TTTGCAGGTAGAGGCATAATATAAATTCTTACGTAATTTTCTTCATTTAGTTGTAATTAAGTACCTAATTTTTGGTAGGCATTGGATTATAGTTTACATTTAAAATATTTTTCTAATATTAAAGGTAATAAGGTTCATCATTGTAGAACGAATAATTGGTGATTGAGCTTGCTTATTTAGGGCAATCTCTTATCTTTTGTATGGGAAAACAAAACCAAATGCGTTGTGAACTACGTTATTACGGCCATTTTGTTGATTTTTACAATATCAAACACAAGCGTATAGTTTACTCAATAATATTATAAGTACATTCGTACCGCCTTACTGAATCGATGAGCTGTTCATTTCCCATTTTGGCAACAAAACGCGTGCACTGTGCAAGGGTCTATTTGTTTATGACGTGCTACGTGTAAGTTCGAGGAACACACTGGTCCATGGTCATACGCGTGGGATTACGCACGAACAGCCCCTCCACCTTCCCACGCCGATCTAGACATCACCTAGACATCGCAGATCGACGTTGCGTCGGACGCGTGTGATTGCGTTGCATACGATAAGTGTGTTTCTAATGCATAGTTTTTCATACAAAATCAAGAGTCCAGGCGTCATAATACGTTGCATACGTTGCGTACGTGGGACCAGTCTGTCTCTACCTTTATTATTACGTAATTTATAAATTCTGCAATATGTCAAGGAAATTAACAACACTAATTTCATTATCGTGTAGACGTAATGTGATAAATTCGTCCCTTTTTTTGCAATCGTTTTAAACGCGTTAATCGGACGTCAGTCTGAGCGAGATTAGAATGGCTCTTCAGCACCTTAAAAACGGCAAGGCCCCAGGCGAGGATGGAATTACAGCGGAGCTTCTGAAAGCGGGTGGAAAACCGGTACTTGAACTTGAACTTGAACCGGTACTTCTGAGCCGCGTCTACGTGCTGTTTTCGAAAGTCATTACGAATCGTCTCGCATGCAGACTCGACGACTTCCATCCTCCCGAACAAGCCGGTTTCCGAAAAGGCTTTAGCACCATAGACCACACACATACCCTTCGGCAAATTGTACAAAAGACCAAAGAGACCACTTTGCCTTGCGTATGTGGACTATGAGAAAGCCTTTGATTCCGTCGAAATTTGGGCGGTGCTGCAGTCCCTTCAGCGGTGCCAAGTGGACTGTCGGTATATCGAGGTGCTGAAGTGTTTGTACAGTAGGGCTACGATGGCTATCCGAGTACAGAACCAGAGTACGAAACCTATCCAACTGCAGAGAGGTGTAAGACAGGGTGACGTAATATCCCCGAAACTCTTCACCGCTGCATTGGAAGACGTTTTCAAGCTACTGGACTGGAAAGGATACGGTATTAACGTCAATGGCGAATACATCACTCACCTTCGATTTGCTGACGATATAGTCGTTATGGCAGAATCGCTGGAGGACCTAAACACTATGCTCAATGACCTCAATAGTGTCTCCCAATGGATAGTTCTCAAGATGAACATGGACAAATCAAAAATCATGTTTAATGTCCATGTCACACCTATGCCGGTAGTTGTTGGGAGCACTAAGCTCGAAGTTGTTGACGAATATGTTTACCTTGGACAAATAGTCCGACTAGGTAAGTCCAACTTCGACCGAGAGGTCAATCGACGGATTCAACTCGGCTGGGCAGCGTTCGGGAGATTACGACCCATCTTCTCATCAGGCATATCTCAAAACCTCAAAACAAAATTGTACAACCAGTGCGTGGTGCCAGTGAAGTCCTTCACTGCTGGCCGTATGAGGAAGCTCAAGATCGCTCAGCGAGCTATCGAGCTCGGGGTTTCTCTGCGTGATAAACTTAGAAATGAGGATATCCGCAGTAGAACCAGAGCAACCGACATAGCCCAAAGGATTAGCAAGCTGAAGTGGCAATGGGCCGGCCATGTAGCTCGAAGAACCGACAACCGATGGGGAAGAAAGGTTCTCGAGTGGCAGCCTCGTACCGGCAGGCGAAGTGTAGTGCGTCCCCCACTAGATGGAGTGACGACCTGGTAGGACATGCAGGAGGTCAATGGATGCAGGTGGCTCGGAACCGTGCTTTGTGGCATTCGGTGGGGGAGGCCTATGTTCAGCAGTGGACTTGTGAAGGGCTGTAATGATGAATCGTTTTCTAAATTTCTTTGCTACAACACATGTGTTAGCGAAAAACTGGGCGTTTTTGCAAGCATTTCAAAAACGTTACGTTTGGATGTTTGTCTTTACTCCTTTACTACGTACTCCTTTACTACGTACGTACTCCTTTTATTTCAGTATAAATTACTGTACACAGCCGAGGGAGAAAATCGGAAGAAAAAAATTATACCTAGGAATTCCGATTATCCACCCCGTCTGGGGATTTGTTATTAACACGCGTTTCCGAGTATGCACCCTAGGGTGGCTGCCTTAGGGTGGATTAACAAACCCGTTAATCCACGGAATACCCTTTTTTTTTCAAAATCTAGGATTTTCTTTCCATAATTGTTTTAAGTCTACTACTAAATCCTTAGCAATTTATTTTAGCGAATTCCCAACATGGTCACTCAGTGCTCACACATACAAAAATATTAGCTTTTAATGTCATACTTGTTTGCAAGACCACGGAGGTTTTCCATACTTTTTTTACATCTATTACATATAATAAATCTGTAGAAAAGTCGTGTCCGTAATTCTAATATATTCTTGAAAAAAACACACTGAAGCCAAATTAGTAGTTTTTTAAATTTTTGTCTCTCTGTCTGTCTATATATTCACGATTCACGCAAAAACTACTGGACCGATTTCCATGAAATTTAGTATGTAGGTAGTTAGTAACCCGGGGCAACTTATACGCTACTTTTTTTCCGATTACGGAACTTCAAAAAAAGAAGGTAGTATTTTCCTTCCTTTAGATGTTAATTTTCTATTATTTATGATTATGTTAGCTAATAGGCGGGATGACGGGTGTTTTTTCAAATATATACCATATTTACAAATAAAGTTTAAAATTAATTTGACCTTTGCATAAAAATTTGAAACTCCGCCGACGATCTGTTTTAAGTATCAAAACAGCGCCATCTATCATCAAATGGAAAAAGTAGTATATTTTGTCGTCAGTTACGTTATATGTTATATGTTTAAATACATAGATTTAAAAATCCTAACGTTCATTTTTTTCGTTTTATCGTTATTTCATTTAAATAGATCAGTAATCTATCAGACTATCAAACGTATGAAAATTGATATGATTTTTAGTACAATTACTCATCTATATTTAAACCGATTAAATCTGCCTGCAATTATTGCAAAATTTTCATTATCCTTATAATTTGATCAAAGAGATTTTTTATATGTAGTGGTCAGATCGTAGAATTAATCATATATCTTAAGGTGGTCTATCATTTCGTGAAATGGTGTCATTTCATGATATTTAACACTGTTTGTTGACGATGTCATGATATAGCTTGACGAAATCAATAAATAGAGATCGTTAACGCCTTATTCACGGTCCATCTTGACCATAGACTTAGAATATACTAGTATATCCTAAGTCTATGATCTTGACGTACGTCCGCTCAAATTCGCGGTGCTGGACGTAGCACGCGCATCCAGCGAGCTAGATTAGCTTATCTATGGTGCTAGATCACAGAACACAATTACTCTCTACCGAGAGTGCTCTATGAAACATAACTTTAGTAGCGAAAGCACGCAATATTTTTGTAATGCTACCCGTGTTGTCAGAACGCCAAATGATGGGCATGCTGCTTGTTTAATCTTCTTTTTTTTCTTTTTTTTTAAAAAAAACGTTACCCCCACACTAGGATTTTCTCCTGTATCGTGGAGGTAGTTTACAAACACAAATTGCACGATGACAAACATCCAGACCCGGAACAATTATCTGTAGGCCATACAAATACTTGTTCCGTGCGGGATTCGAACCCGCGATCCCCAGCGCAACAACTCATTGCTAAGTCACTGCACCACGGAGCCGTCAAAAACACGAAAAGGAAAAAAAGGGAAAAGATTCTGGATGAAAACAATCTAAAAAACGTGCCCAGTATACACAAAGTAATAATATATGTGATAGATTTCCACACGTATCTCAGATTAGACAACGAAATACTACAAATGTTGTTGGAGATGGTGGGCCCTGAAATTCAACGTAGTGACACACCTATGCGAGAAAGTATTTTAGGGAAGGAACGTTTACTTGTAATCCTACGATAGCTTGGAACGGGAGAAAGTTATCCAGAATTTATGGTTGGGCATGCAATATCAACACAATCGATGAGTCAAATTATTCCAGAAACTTGCTTTGCAATTTACTTTTTTTACAAAAAAAAATTTTTTGTGCTTTGTAATTTATAAAGCATTAAAAAAGATTTTCTCAAGGTAAGTGAATTAAATTCTGATAATTAATTACGTATTTATTTAAAAAAATGTTTATAACTGAAATGTTTTACAATTTCACTCTGCTTATCAAATATTAACAAGTTTTATATCACTAGTGAAATGAAAATCAAATCAATACTTATTCAAAAAGAAACATCACAAAAAAATTATAAAAGGAATACTCATTTTTTAAATTAACATTAAAATTCAACAGTTGGTTCAGCAAGCTGCTATTATCTACGCTCTGTTCTTCAAGCGGAGTGTCAAAAAATTGAGTGCTTGGAAGCACCTGCGATAAGTTTGAAAATTGAACTGGTGTAGAATCCAATATTTGAATATTTTCCGAAGAATGTTTGGATGATGAATGAATAGAACTTATTTTAACAGAATGTTTCCGCGGCAAAGTAACGTATGTAACCGGCGTGGAAGTGTTTTGTTTGGAAGATGAAGGAGTAGAACTTATTTTTACAGAATTTTTTAGTGGCAAAGTAATGTATGTAACTGGCGTGGAAGTGTTTTGTTTGGAAGATGAAGGAGTAGAACTTATTTTTACAGAATTTTTTAGTGGCAAAGTAATGTATGTAACTGGCGTGGAAGTGTTTTGTTTGGAAGATGAAGGAGTAGAACTTATTTTTACAGAATTTTTTAGTGGCAAAGTAATGTATGTAACTGGCGTGGAAGTGTATTGTTTGGAAGATGAAGGAGTAGAACTTATTTTTACAGAATTTTTTAGTGGCAAAGTAATGTATGTAACTGGCGTGGAAGTGTATTGTTTGGAAGATGAAGGAGTGGAACTTATTTTAACAGAAAATTTCAGTGGCAAAGTAATGTACATAACCGGCGTGGAAGTGTATGTGAGGTTGTGAAATAGTGGACGTTCAGTGTTAAGAGGTGGAGTATGACTCTGTGGCGAAGTAATGGAAAGAAATGGAGTATGACGCTGTTTGGAAGGGTATGTGGAGTTGTGAGATGGTGGACATTCAGTGTTTGAAGATGGAGTGTGAATCTGTAGCTATGTAATGTTTGGAATTGGTGTGAAAGAATATGTGAAGTTGTGAGATGGTGGACGTTCAGTGTTTGAAGATGGAGTGTGAATCTGTGGGGATGTAATATTTGGAATTGTCGTGGAAGAATATGTAAATATGTGAGATGGTGAATGTTCAGTGATTGGAGATGGATTGTAACTTTGGGGCGATGTAATGTTTGGAATTGGCGTGGAAGAATATGTGAAGATTGGAGATGGTGGACGTTCAGTGATTGGAGATGGATTGTGACTCTGTGGCGATATAATGTATGAAGTTGGTGTGTACGTTGTGAAGTGTCGTGACGATGTGATGATTTGGGAATTTTCATTTAGTTGACTAGTTCTAACCAGAATCAAAATGTCCGACATCAATTTTTCAGCAAAGATTTTCTGATCGTTTGAAAGACTTTGTAGTTGCTGGCCTAAATATAAACCAAACATATTGTCATGAGTAATGTCTGTATTATCTGAGACCAAAAGTTTTTTTGCAATATTAACCAATTCCTCTTGAATTTTAGTAATTCCTTGTTTCTTTCTTCTAATTTCACTCGAAGTTTCTCCAGTTATTTAAAAGAAAAAAAATTGTTAATACTACTTGCGTAATTGTTTTAGTTCCCATCATCTCCTGAGGAATGGAAACAAATCGCAGAGGACTTCCAAAGTAAATGGCAGTTTCCCCACTGCTTGGGTACAATGGACGGGAAGCATATCCGTATCACGAAACCTTACTCATAATAATAATATATCTATGTCCATGCTGGAATTAATGGTCGAGCAGCAGATTCTGGCGTTTTAAAAAGAACGAAGTTTTACGAAAAACTTATTGATGAATCACTGAATTTGCCAGAAGACAGTATTTTGCCGTTTTCCGTAGTTATGGCTCCGTATATTTTTATTGGTGATTCTGGATTTCCTTTACTGCATAATTTACTCGTGCCTTATAATTTTAAAGATAACGATTACGCAAAACGAGTTTACAACTACAGATTATCTCGTAGTAGTCGTGTAAATGAAAATGCCTTTGGTATTTTAGCAACACGCTTCAGATTATTTTACAAACCTATCAACATTAATGTGTATAATTTAGACTATGTAATATTAGCATGTTGTGCATTACATAATTTTTTATCCCAAATATACAATAGTACTGATTTACCAGAATCATTATTGGATCGAGAAGAAACAATGACGGGGGATGTAATATCACGATATTTTCGTAATTACTACCAATTTTTAAATAATGAAGAAAAAGTAGCTTTTTCTAATGGACAAGGCCATGTGATCAGAGAGGGATATAGAAGATATTTTTGGCATGAAGGAAAAGTTGAGTACCAAGATCGAATTACTGTATAAACCTACCTACGTTATTATGGAAATAAAGAACAATGGCAGACTTTCATACATAAAATTTGTTGAGAAGAAATGGTAGCGTCTATATATATATCAAACATATCTCAAAATGTTAAGCGTCAGCCCCTGAGTAACTTTGTCAAAAAATTTTGTCCTGAGAAGGCGTCAAAAAAAAAGATATTTAGATTTGAACCATTTTAGGTTATATATTATGTCACATGGAAAAAGTCATGCGTCCTGTGGTTGTTTAATGTTAGCTTAATACATTCTCAACATAGTGTACCTACCTACATAATTGAGAGTTTTTAGATTATTGTATCTCTATTATATATTTGCATACGACAAATGTATATTTCTGGCATGGCTTCTGGGCCTTTGTGCCATACAGTGACGTTTTGTTTTAGCTAGTGTTGCCATAACATTAAATGGAATTGTTACATAGTACTATGATTGAGATAATGTATTATTGCAGGAAGTTCTTTGTAAGAGACTTATTTTCAATCATTTCACTTTTATTTTTATTATTACTGATAGTATAGTTATTACTAATAATATTTTGTGTTTGTGCGTTGTGGTAGTCTTACAAAGTGTATACGAAAATAGTATGAATATAGTAAATGGCAACACTTGAATAGTGTAAAATGATTAAAGTCATTTGATATTCCCAAAAATGTATGTTTTTTTCTGTGGCTTTAATTAAAATACATTTTTATTTGAAAAATCATAGAAAAATAATTAAACTCATTTTATATATAAGTTATTTCTAGACGCAATCATTTTTTTTATAGGATAGGGTGACAAACGAGCACACAGTCCACCTGATGGTAAGTGGTTGCTGTGGCCCATAGACATCTACATCTATCCTCGTTTGCGAATCAAAATGCAGATGCGTTGCCACCCGTGAGGACTAAGATGGAATGCCTCTTTTACAGTAAAAAGGGTCTCCGGTTCTCTACACTCATCATACGAAACACAGCAGTATTAAGCTGCTATTTTACGCTGGTATTCCGCGAGAGCGTGGTCCTTCCGGAGCGAGCCGACCCATTCGTGCTGCAACTATACTAATAATATAGCTTCAGCATGGCTCTACCACGTATAAAAATAATTTTTGTCAACTATTTTTCTGCCATTGTTATTCAAAACTTACTCATTAAATTACATCTTACATTTTGTTATTTCACCTAAAATGTATGTAATTGTTTACTCTGCCCCACCAAGTGAAATTTTAAAAATTGTCAAGTCCCCATTGTCCCAATCATTCATTTTAGTGAGATTTAACAAGCGATAAATATTAAAAAACTGTAGCCCGACTACGGAAAATAATTCAGGGACTCCCACTTTTTTAGATGTAACATCCGTAATACAAACATACATACATAAATGCGGATGACGGCTCCGTGGTGCAGTGGCTTAGCAATAAGTTGCAGCGCTGGGGGCCGCGGGTTCGAATCCCGCACGGAACATGTATTTGTACGGAAATCCTGTTGTGGGGGTAACGTTTTTTAAGAAGACAAAAATAAAAATAAATAAATAGACTACTAAACTCATAACTCTTCCTTTCGGCTTTGCCGTAGTTGTGTAAAAATTTTCGAAATTAAAAAAAAAACAATAAAACCCGACTGAAAACTGGTGATACATCATTTTAATAAGCAGTTAGTCAACCCTTTGCAGACAGATACATACCTGTTCTGTGAGGCCATCAGTTCCTGGCTTGGATACTTTTTCAGCTGATAAAAACGACATTAAATTAAAATACCACAAAGTTGGTATGTAAACATCGTTTGTGGACGATCCTGTGGAAGAGCTGTTTTGACCTTTTTCAACTCTCGATAATAACTGTTCCTTAAAACATCAATATTTTTTCGGACGCTATCTACAACGTGTTACAAAATACCCCGTAAAAAATATAATTAATTATCAAAGCCAAAAATTTTGTCAACCCTAGTAAGCTGTCATGTCAGGAAACCAGATTATTTAACAGAAATGCCTACGTACCTATTTTACCTAATAATTGTATACTTTAATAGTTTTTCTATTTTTCATTCATAAATGTTTGCTACCTCAATACAAGGATGTCATTATACTCAAGTACTGGATTCAAAAAATGTCAAGATGGAAAAAAATATGTTGTCAATTTCAAATCTTCTAATCGATATCCTACAACTGTTTCGAGTTTTTTTTCCAACATTTTTTGCAAAATAACGATGTTTTCTAACTCGGAATATTACGATATGAAGTTATGCGTAGGCCATGAAGATAGCAATTTAAATCGTGCTCGCGAACTGTATCGGCAACAATTTATCGATGGTGACCCCCCACTGAACAGCGACAGCTGCCTTCGTACCAGTGTTTTCTGAACATGTCAAGACGACTACATTTCACCGGCTCTTTTCATCGGTCTACTGGAAGTGGACGTCCAAGCACAGTCGACGCCAGGCAGGCTGAATTAGTGTTAGAGCATTTTGAAGAAGAGCCGACCACAAGTACGAGGCGAGCCGGAACAAGATTCGGTATAAACCATACTGCAGTTTGGAGAATTCTTCGTGACGACAATCGTCACCCTTATCACTATCGCCGTACACAGGAGCTGATACCCTCCGATTTTGAACCCAGGAGGAACTTCTGCGAGTGGTACCTCAGGCAGTTAGAGGAAAACCCTAAGTACGTAAACTATGTTCTTTGGACGGACGAGGCAACATTCACGAGGTCAGGACTTTCAAGTATGCATAACGATCACGTTTGGGCTCGCGTGAATCCACATGCTTCACGGCAGGGCAGATTCCAACACCAGTGGCGGCTGAATGTGTGGGCTGGCCTTTATGACGGGCATGTCATCGGTCCCGTCATTATGCCATCACATCTGAACGGTAGCGACTATCTAACGTTTTTACAAACGGAATTCGAAGAGGCAATTGACGACTTTCCTGTGGCTGACTGGGATTACTTTGAGAACCAAAGAAACATAGTGTTTCAGCATGATGGAGCTCCGGCACATTTTGCTCGCAACGTACGAGAACATCTTAATGTTCGCTTTCCGCGAGGATGGATCGGCCGCGGGGGACCGGTGCTATGGCCTGCTCGTTCTACGGACCTCACACCCTTGGACTTCTTTTTGTGGGGTTATGTGAAGGACAGAGTGTATTTCTCCGATTGCCCAACGGTTGCCGAGATGGAACAGCGTGTTAGATCGGTTTTCGCATCAATAACACCGACGATGGTGCGAATCAGGTAGAAACAGTGCGAATAGTGCGAATCCGCTAATTAGGTAGAAATGTAGGTACATTCTGCGTAGTTTACTCTTTAATTTTACTCAAATAGAGTTTGCACATCAGTGAAAATAATAATATTTTTTTATTTTTTTGGGGTATATTATACAGCGTTACTACGGTTCTTAAATATTGTGAATGGACTCGTTATAAGGCCCCATTTAACCTCCTTTCGGCTTTACGGGTAGTTTTGTAACACCCAGTATAGTTGCAGCTTCTCCCAGTAATCTAGTAATGCCTGTGTTCTTATTCTACCGACTTCAAAAAGGAGGAGGTACTCAATTCGACTGTATGTTCTTTTTTTATATGTGTGTACCTCATACTTTTTTCTGCGTGAACCGTTTTCGATGATTCTTTTATATTTGAAAGCTGGTGCTCCTCATGTGGTCTGACCAATAGTTTTTGAGTCATTCTTAATAATTTATATTGAAGTCGGTTGTACAAAATATTTAATTTTAAATTATTGTTTGTTCATGTAGTCCGGACTAGAAGTATTCTACAAACACGTATGAAATTGATATTTTTCAATAAATTGTGTCATATTTTCGCGATCTAACATTTAGATTTTTTTACTTTTGATTTTTGACCTTGTTTTTTTTGTTTAAAATTAAATGTAAATCTTTAGTGAGATATTAAGCTATTTTTATTAATAATATTTTATAAATTTTATAAAACGTAATAAGTAAAATTTTATAAAACGTAATAAAATGTTTTATTTCTTTCATTTACTATGGAATGTGCGTAATGATCTAAATTGATTGACAACAGAGCGAACGCATGCATTGTTACTTTATAATATTACAAATCTGCTATACAGCCAGTATCCACACGATCTAGCATGCTTGATGCACGACAGCTTTGACGTACGTCCGGTCTATTCATTATCCATCAGCACGACACGAAAAGTAGTGGGGAGGCTTGCTGGATACAAAATGCATCCATCGCGTCCAGCAAGTAATTAATAATAATTATTGACGTACGTCAAGCCTACTCCTTGTCGTTTTGTGTCGTGCGTCGTGCATGACTGTGCATGACCTTGAGCGGACGTACGTCAAGATGGACCGTGAATAAGGCGTATAACGATATCAATTACTAAGCACAATATTGCTATTTCATGATATGGTCACACCGTCAAATAGTTTTTCACCATTAGCGGCGCTGATAGCGTATTTTTTAAGAGAAACAGAATTTTTAACAGAATCAACATCACTATATGCCTTATTTATATAATAAATAAATATTCGCGGCTTTGGGGTAACTCTTGAGCTACTCGCACCCCAACCTTCTATCGCTGATATTACTAGATAGTATAGTCTTGGCTTTTATAGTTTTAATCATAGACTTAGGATATACTAGCGTATAGACCAACATAGTGTGCAAGGGAGAAGAAAATTCCTTATGGCAAAAATGCAAGATAGAAAAGGATACCAAATCTCATGACTCTGTAACCGATTTTGAATGACAGGTCGGCACAATTCGGCACGCAAGAAATAGCTCCGAGATATTTTGTAATTTTTTAAAGTATAATAGTGGTTATTTTTAGTAAGTAACTTTTTTCCAAAATGGTTAATTGTTCCGTGAGTGACTGTGCTGTCAATAATAGAAATAATCCTGATAATTTCACATATCACAGGTAAATTCTCAAGACGTCGTCAATGTTATGACGCTTTTATTTTTGGTTAAAATGTATGTTACATACTGTTTAAAATATAGAATATATTCAATTATTTTGTTAATTTTGATATTTTGCAAAGAAAAAAGTCACGTTGTTGATAATTTGCATGAATTTGGTAAATACATTTTTATACAAAATATTTTACATGTACGCTAGGGATTGACTCAACTATATCAAAATTAATGTCGATATTTATCTTGAATGTTTATAATGAATCGATAGACTTGCCTACACAACAAGAAAATAAATCCTCGGTTTCCGTTCTAAAACGTAATTTTATTTTGCCGTTTTTCAAACAGATTCCCCTCCGGATTCTATAATTAGAAAAAGTGGTTAAGGTTCATTGGAAGGGTTGGTTGGAATGCAAAGAAGAACTCAACAATTTGCAGCAAACATTTTCTTGAGAAGTATAAAAGAAAAGTAGAATAAAACAATTTTATTAAAAGTAATTTACATTATTTGTAATAAAATATTGTTATAATAAGACTTCAAAATATAACTTTCAAAACTATAGATAAATATAGAGACAGATTTTTATACATTATAAAACTGTAGTACATTAAAGATAAAAAAATCTTGAGATTATCCTCTTTAAGCCATTATGAACCCAACTAAGTATTTATTTATCAACCAAAATAAATGTATAACCTTGTTTAACCAACCGCACAGCCTCACGGTCACACTAGTACAATATTCATAGCATCATGCTATTTTCTCCAAGGGGTTGAGCGGAGCTTCGGAACTTCCGATTATATTCCCAAATCATAACGATAAAACTTTTAGCGTAGTTAGGTATAGATATTTGGTAATGCTCTTCAAGCGCTACTAGACGACCGCGCATGAGACGTGATAGTATAAATTCCATAGTGTTTGATACTCACAACGGTCAATGCCCGATTCATGCTTGATGGCCGACGATTTAAGCCCTCGCGAACCACGCGATTTAAGCCCTCGCGACGATGTCGCGAGGGCTTAAATAGCGTGGTTCATTCCCTACAGCGTTAGTCGTAGAGAAGAGGAACTCGTGGTTAAGTAATAGCTGCGCAGAGCAATAGATCTGCGAAATTAAGTTGCACTTGCCGCGGTCAGTCCATGAATGTGTGACTATTTTCTTAACATACCGAGATTGAGAGAATAGAGAGTGCATCTGTATCCTCAGACACTTAGTTCACTTTACTGTGTTAAGATCATTATGTTTTTAAAATTCATGCAGCTAAAATGATAATAAGTTTATTATTATTTTATACTTTTCAGGGACAGATGAAAGAATACAAACATGAAGCATGATGAAGCCTCATAAACATATTGGCCTTTAAACAGAGCAATCTTATTTAACAGATTCTTACAAGTTTCCTTCCTTAAATTATTAAGTTTACATTCATACTTAAGTCGAATGTTAAAATAAACTTCTATAATCTATTTAATTATTAATTATTAAATGTTTGTTATTATCACAAGTAATACTTATATGAAAAATAAAGCAGCCATTATGTACTCCGTGTCCCGTTTTGTTTCCCATCAAAACATTTTATAAAATATATAAAATATAAATAGGTATATACTAGTTATGTATCTACCTATTTATGATAACAATATGTTAAAAATAAGTTCCGGGAAACTGCCCACGGCAGTAAATATTTTCTCCAAAGATCATAGCTCGAATACAACATTCTGATCTGATTATTGGGGAGTTTTTTTAAGTTTTTCGGTAGTAACCTGGGATTTTATACATTTGAATTAAAATCCAACAAAAAGCAGGTAGGTTCAGCTTATTCCCAGGAACATGTTATATAAATATTTTTTAATTATTTTAGAACTGTCATGGTAAAATTCAGTTAATTTTTGAAGTTATTCAACTTCATGCACTAAACAATTTTTTATAATCTTCTTACAGCTTCCTTAACAACCATTTTCGATAGTCCTTTTAAGTAAAATATACATCACTAACTAACGCACACAATGACAAATCAAAATTGGTCACGCGTTTTCGGGCTGTCAGGTGGTCTATACGCTAGTATATCCTAAGTCTATGGTTTTAATGTAATAATAGCGCCATCTACTTTCTGATAAATAAACTAATGATAAGTTACTGATAAAATTATATTTGAGAATCCTACTGATTCGTGCAGCAGCAAAAATTGTCACACTTAAAAAATCCAGACCGGTGGCCATTATCGGGATGATTTACCGTAATTACCACGTTTGGTAATATGACTATCGACATTGTTACACTGGATCACAGAGTACAGTATATATAGGGCGTACTGGACACATGTGTTTTGTGTGCACAGTATACAGTACTGTGCACAAGAAACCGAGATTAAGAGAGAAGCTCAGAGCTCTTTAGTTGAATATATTGGGTGCCTATTGACTTAGCTTTAGTTTCAACGACTTCATTTGATCAATTTCATTCAATTATGCAGTTCATATTTTCGGAGATGTTACTTTTTTGTTTTCACTCTACCGTAAATATTAAGGGTAGCAAACATAGAATACTATAATACATACACAATAAAACGGGGGAGTGGGCGGTGACCGTGTAGCCACTAACATGTCAGTTCACACCTATAAATGTCAACACATCTCTTTTGACGTCACAGACGTTGCCCAACTTTTGTGTCAAGCGTTGCTGGGTGCAATTTATTTCAAAAATGTCGAATTGTGCTATATTTACGAGTCGGAAAAACAGCCGGATGTGGAATTTGAATAAAAGTGGTAAATCCTTTCATCAGCAAGTCGAAACTATTTATATTTTGTGAATATTAGAAACAAAAATAAAGAAATAATTATGTGTAAAAACAACAGTACTTGGGATGTAAAAAAATTTTACTGATACCGGTAAACCGAGAAATATTGTCGCTTTTAAAATTGTACTTGGTATAATGACAAGCTAAATAAAAGCGATCAAATACGGTGAAAAATAGTAATTCAATGGCCTACGAATAAATTGTTATAACATTTTTTTTATTAAATTGTAATTTTGTTCCCTCTATAGGTATCATTGAACATTTTCAATAAAGTTTTTAGATTCAATCTTCTGGTTACGTATCATTACTACATACTGTTCACTTCACGCCCAATCACCCAAAAAGGGTTGGGTAGACCTATTTTGTTTGAAAAAAATATATATTTCATAGTATGTATTTTCATACTTTTTCTTCCAATTTTGCTCTTGCCTGGTGTTGACTTACCAAAAGTGTATTATTTATTACTATTGGTATTTTTTTAGATAAGATATATTTTATTTACATAAACCATTTTTGCAGTTCTCCTTGAGATCCGAACATAAAAAATATGGATAGAAACCACGGGAAAACTTAACTGGATGTCTGTGAAAATAGTTACATTCGCTCAAATATATTTTTCAGACTAACGAAAGACAATACAATTCCACGTAAACAAATTGTATACTTAACATTAGCACCGGTAAGTGTGATCTTGTGAAGAGGATTAAGTCAACAACTGAGGATATGATAGCTCGAAAAAACGAGGCTACAGATGACAGCACTGAAGAAGAAGAAGATATAAACTCGAAACGTTGTAATCACTTATATGCTGTAATAACTGTTTCCTGAGATTATATTTAACTTTCTTGGAAAATCTGAGTTGCTAAAAATAACAAACAGCAGTTGTTAAACAAATATATATATTTCCAAAGTTAATGAAAAAACTATTTAAAATTATTTTATAGAACATACGAAAAACGTGCTTTGAAAATTTTCGGCAAACATGAAAGTCGGCAAATGTCTACTAGATCGTTTAATGATTACGGATGTGTTTAATTGGCCTAGATGATTTTCTTATAAATGTTACTATAACATAAACTTTTTAATAAATTTTATTATTCTGTAATTACTATTTTATTTATTACGATTATTATTATTCATAATAGACCAATAATAATTTTTAGTAACTTTTGTATTCGTTGCAACGAATTGCAATTTGTCGATGTTAAACAACGTAGGCAAACAGTTCAACTCATTTTAATGGCAACTAATATTATAGAAATACTAAGAATTCGGTCATACCCATAGATATAGTATACATTAGATTGGCGATAGAGTGATTAGGGTGAGACCAAAAACGAAATGTACCGGTGTGAGTGAAATGTGCATGTATGCGAGACGAATAGTGCTCCGCCATGCATCAACTTCAATTATCGATATAGAGCGCTGTGTCCGTGTCATGAAATGAATATTTTTGTTTGAGGGCATAAAAATAAACCTACAAACGAAAAGTTTGTGATATTTATTTTCCACCAAAAATAATTAATTTATTGTAAAAATGTCGTAAGCTCTCTTTAGAGGTATTTCGCAATTTTGCTCCATACTTCAATCTAATAATCAAATAAGTTTCGATTATTAATTTAATAATTAAGTGTTTATGGTTCGATATTGCTGGCGAATCATACATATGTATGTCAAGATGTAAAAAAATATTTGCAGGACACAAGGCATTCGTTTACTTATTTTCGAAACATATTTTCGTTTACAATTTTTCCTTTCATATGTTTTCGGAAAACTCGTTCAGAATGAATACCTAGCTCATAAACGTCTTGAGAGGGATAAACAGAAATAAACAGCAGTGCTTACACTGCCGCGTTCCGGCCCATTGTGTATAGAGAGCCTTTATAATTATTTAAGGCATTTTGTCTTAGTCCTCAGGGGTGAAAACACATTTGTAGCTTTCTTTGTTTGAAGCTGACTGTGGACGGGTTTTTTTTTAATTACGTTTTTAACCTTTAAGCTTGTTATAATATAAAACTGTATTGACAAACAAACCTACAATTCGATTGATGGTAAGTGGTTACTGCAGTCCATGGAGTACTTGAAGAATGGAGGACTTGCAGCCAACTTCGAACGAAGAAGGCTACAAATTCGTTTTCACCTCTGAGGATAATATGAAATATCTCTTTGTGCACTTGTATGAAACAAATAATTTTTGTTCAAAGTGCTTGCTACATATAGTTGAATATTTTTTGGGAACCCAATCTTCCCTATTTAGCATTTTTAACCATTTTTGTTTAACCTCAATATTTTTTGGAGATCTGAGATATTATAAGAATTTAAATTAGCTCATCAAAGTATTTACTATAATGCCAATTGGCTACGAAACCCTAAAAATTTAAATTAGAAAATTAAAAAAATTACGAAGTTACAAGAGGCTGCATCCAAAGATATGTCTTTGCCTATTAGAAACATATTATCGATAAGATGATATTGATAGTGTCAATCTCTACAAAAATTAGATCAGAAATAGCGGGAATTCACGTATTTGTTATTGTTTTTAATATAATTCTTACGCATTTAGAGCATTATCGTAATAAAATGCGATATTTTTCCCTATCCATTTGTGTATAAAACACTTGTACCAGTTCTAAAATATTGCATTTAGAGTGCTAATATTTTAATTGTACTTACGTGTGAAATGTATAATTTTGTGAATTTTCCTTTCTTGATGAACTGCATTCAGGTACTGCACACGTCAGCATTCACACACACCTTTTAAACTGTTATTAATACTTCAAAATCAAAGATATCGCGAAAATAAGCGGGATTTGTTTCGTTAACGATTGACATCAGCCCGATATAGGCATATAGCGTGTACGTGTATGGTCTAGCAATTTTATCTCGTTCTAACGTAAGCATATGCTATGCCCTTTCTCTTTTACATTGCCAATCTAACGTAAGTATATACTAAATCTATGGTCATACCGGTTTCTCTATGGTAAATTTTGAGGATAAAAGGCAGCCTAGCCTGTTTAATGTTTCTATTCCATAGATAAATAAATATGTAGCAAGCTATTCTATTCTATCTGAATACCAATTATCGTGAAAATCGGTTGAGTGAATTACCATTTCCTTTCAAAGTTTTTTCCCCAAGTTTGCAGTTTAACGGCTAATAACGACCAAATTTCTAAAGCCTACTTTTCTGAAGTAAAATTTAAGATTGACAACATTAAACAATAGATAACAAGATGTTTAGTAATTATATATACATATATATAATTTTGAACCTAATTTTGGATTTTTTAATCGGAAAATTTACTAATTGAGGTGCTGTTGACTCTTAAAACATAAAATAGCAAACGTTATTAAAAAAATTAAAATATACTGGTGGTTACCGGCTACCGGTAAATCACTAAACAAGACTATATCCCTAGCAGTGATACCTTTATGTACTACAGTTTGCTTAAATACACAGATTAATATGATGCTACGCATATTATACGTGTACAACTTTTTATTTACAATTACAAAAAAATAATACTTACTACCATTGTATTTGCAATTAGTTTTCACACTATTTATAAATAAATATGTTTTAAAATTTAAACGATTTTTTTTTGATGATCGTGAACATCGATCAAAAGTCTTAAATTGTGCAGAGGAGACTGATAGCCTTTCATACATTCTTGGGCCCTGATTGTAAAAAGATGAAAGTGGTGTCAATTACTAGCTTATATATTATCAAAACATCACTGAAAATTCTGCGGATTTTGGAATCTGAGAGCAGAGATTTAGTAAAAGTAAGGTTATGGAACAAGTAGGCAACAACCTATACTAAACAGCTGATTTTTGTAGTGCGATTGCTATTTTAGAAGGATCGTAGGCCTAATGTATTACAGCGACTAGTCGCTATGCCACAATTAACACAGCGATCCATTGTGGCAATATCCAATCGATAAAATCCGGGCTGTAAAATCCACAATAACGAGAAAAATTCAAACGAGTAAACGAGATTATCAGTGTCCGATATGGTCAGGTATGATAGCAATGGTCGTAAAAATTAAGTAAGATCAGAAGTCCGTAGAAATAAAACAGTGGTTGAGGAATATAAATCAATAAAACAACGGGAAACTCACTCAAAACACACATACTATAAACCCATAGACTTAGAATATACTGGCGTGTAGACGACCTGACAGCCCGAAAACGCGTGACCAATTTTGATTTGTCATTGTGTGCGTTAGCTAGTGATGTACATTTTACTTAAAAGGACTATCGAAAAATAATTGTTAAGGAAGCGGTAAAAACATTTAAAAAAAATGTTAAGTGCACGAAATTGAATAACTTCAAAATTTAATTAAATAGTTCTAAAATAATTAAAAAATATTCATATAACATGTTCCTGGGAATAAGTTGAAACTACCTGCCTTTTGTTGGATTTTAATTCAAATGTATAAAACCCCAGGTGATTTTACCGATAAACTTAAAAAACTCCCCAAGAATCAGATCGGAAAGTTGTATTTTCGAGCTTATGATCTTTGGAGAAAAATATTTACTGCCGTGGGCAGTTTCCCGGGAATTTCTTTATTAACATATTGTTAATATAAATAGGTAGATACTTAACTAATTATATACCTATTTATATTTTATATATTTTATAATATGTTTTGATGGGGAAATAAAACACGGGGACACGGAGTACATAATGATTGCTTTATTGACGTGACAACGTCTTATAAATTGGTTTGCCGGGTGACACTTCAAGAAACTGCGTTACGCTCCGCTCACGTTATGCGCTCACAATGAGAGCGAGTGAGAGGCACGCGTCCCTTCCACTCGGGCATGGTTAGCCCGCCTAAGAGCGAGAGAGACAGACATAATAAAATTATTTTACCACTCAAAGTCGTTGTCACGTAAAACTTTCGCCCGTATACCGACTTTACAGGCAACCAATTTTTTTTTCATATAAGTATTACTTTTGACAAACATTTAATAATTAAATACATTCTAGAAGTTTATTTTAACATTCGACTTAAATATGAATGTAAACTTAATAATTTAAGTAAGGAAACTTGTAGGAATCAGTTAAATAATATTGCTCTGTTTAAAGGACAATATGTTTATGAGGCTTCATCATGCTTCATGGTTATATTCTTTCATCTGTCCCTGAAAAGTATGAAGTAATAATAAACTTATTATCATTTTAGCTGCATGAGTTTTAAAAACATAATAATCTTAACAGAGTAAAGTGCACCAAGTGTCTGAGGATACAGATGCACTCTCTATTCTCTCAATCTCGGTATGTTAAGAAAATGGTCACTCATTCATGGACTGACCGCGGCAAGTGCAACTTAATTTCGCAGATCTATTGATCTGCGCAGCTATTACTTAACCACGAGTTCCTCTTCTCTACGACTAACGCTGTAGGGGATGAACCACGCTATTTAAGCCCTCGCGATAATGTCGTCGGCCATCAAGCATGAATCGGGCATTGACCGTTGTGAGTATCAAATACTATGGAATTTATACTATCACGTCTCATGCGCGGTTGTCTAGTAGCGCTTGAGGAGCACTACTAAATATCTATACCTAACTACGCTAAACGTTTTATCGTTATGATTTGGGAATATAATCCGAAGTTCCGAAGCTCCGCTCAACCCCTTGGGGAAAATAGCGTGATGCTATGAATATTGTACTAGTGTGACCGTGAGGCTGTGCGGTTGGTTAAGTAAGGTTATACATTTATTTTGGTTGATAAATAGATACTTAGTTGGGTTCATAATGGCTTAAAGAGGATAGTCTCAAGATTTTATCTTTAATGTACTACAGTTTGTAATGTATAAAAATCTGTCTCTATATTTATCTAAAGTTTTGAAAGTTAAATTTTTGAAGTCAACAATTTAACTTTCAAAACAATGTAGAAATGACTCCTTTTAATAAAATTGTTTTTATTCTTCTTTTTCTTTTATACTTCTCAAGAAAACGTTTGCTGTAAATTGTTATGATGATAGAATGATAGATGATAGAATCCGGAGGGAATCTGTTTGACAAACGGCAAAATAAAATTACATTTTAGAACGCAAACAGAGGATTTATTTTCTTGTTGTGTGGGCAAGTCTATCGATCCATTATAAACATTCAAGATAAATATCGACATTAATTTTGATGTAGTTGAGTCAATCCCTAGCGTACAAGTAAAATATTTTGTATAAAAATGTATTTACCAAATTCATGCAAATTATCAACTACGTGACTTTTTTCTTTGCAAAATATCAAAATTAACAAAATAATTGAAAACATTTTATATTTTAAACAGTATACAACATAAATTTTAAACAAAAATAAACGCTTTATAACATTGACGACGTCTTGAGAATTTACGTGTGAAATGTGCAATTATCAGGATTATTACTATTATTAACACCACAATCACTCACATAACAAGTAAACATTTTGGAAAAAAGTTACTTACTAGTAATAACCACTATTACACTCTGAAAAATTACAAAATATCTAGGAGCTATTTCTTGCGTGCCGAATTGTGCCGACCTGTCATTCAAAATCGGTTAGAGTCATGAGATATGATATCCTTTTCTATCTTGCATTTTTGCCATAAGGAATTTTCTTCTCCCATGCACACTATGTTGGTCTATACGCCAGTATATTCTAAGTCTATGTATAAACCAGTATATATACAGTACATTACATAATACATAAACACTCACGCCTGTCACCCAGAGGGGTAGGCAGAGACTACGGACTTCCACTTGGCACGATCCTGGCACACCTCTCTCGACTCCTTTACATCCATATATCTACGTATATACGCTCGTCGGTTAAGGGTACTCCTAATCTGGCTCATTTTCAATATATCGCCAATTTGGTCGATAAACCTTCGTCTAGGGCGTCCCTTTCCGACTCTGCCGTTCACTTCTGCAGCATAAATTTGCTTTGTCACTCTTTCTTCGTTCATTCTTTCTACATGACCAAACCACCGAAGCATTCCTTTCTTAATCCTGGTCACAACGTCATCTTGCAAACCACACTTTTCTCTTATCACACTATTTCTCACCCTGTCATTCAGATTCAGCCCTAGCATACTCCTTAATAACCGCATTTCTACAGCATTTACTCTCATGCTTCTTCTGCCAGACCCAACTTTCACTACCATACATTAAAGTAGGGACTAACACAGCATTGTGAATTGCCAAACGTGCCTTTTTTGACACATTCTGACTCTTCACAATAGCGTGTAGAGCCCCATTCACTCTATTTCCTGCGTTCACTCGTCGTTCTATATCCTTATCATATCTACCATCCCTACTAAATAAACATCCCAAATATACAAACTCATCCACTTGCTCAATCAACCCCCTTCTATTCTTATTTCACATAACGTTTTACTTTCTTCTCTTTCAAAAACCATCACTTTCGTCTTACTTGCGTTCACTTTCATACCTCTTTCTTTTAATGATCGGTTCATTAAAGTAACCATCATTTGCAACTCGGCCGCCGACGATGCAAATATGACTTGATCATCGGCGTACAAAAGGCATTTGACGGTTAACTCACCCATTCTCAACCCACATTCTTCAACTTTCAAAGCGAATTTTTGATGAAAGTATCGTTAAATATACAATGTAACTTCAGGCTCGGAAGGGCTAGAACCCAGAGCCGTTAAGCCAGTTTAAAAAAAACTCCTGCCTGACTCAATCTATGATCACTCGTCTCGTATCGTATAAAGCATATATGGGGCATATAGAATCAAAGGTAGCTAAGTGCCTCTATGTCACATTTTCAGGAACCGAAAAAACGTTTTCTAATTTATTAGTCAGGGTTTCATACTCTCACAGTTTTGATTTTAGGTATGTGATTTTAATATTGGTTTTGGCTACCTTTATTTGGGAGTACTAAATAATAATGAAAAAATAAAAATCAAACGACTTAGCTATCTTTGATACCAACAGCTACACTTAGCTGTGTTTGATTTTTACTCAAGTGAACCTAGCTGTCTTTGATAATGACTGGCGCCATATTGACATTACAATGTTAGTGATGTTCCCTACAGATGTCGATAGCATGGACCAGTAATTAAAACATGTTTTCATGTAGATATTTAAAATTTTCATAAAACTTCAAATAATAATCAAAATCGTTATGAAACAAAACACGTTTTCTCTTTTTAATCAGACTTTCTTTTCCTTTACGAACAATATTCTATTCCTATGAACTTAAAATTTTCCTATTACTAAATTATTCTTATTACTTTTAATCAGCTGTTTCTTCTTTTTCAACAAAAACAAAAGTTAAATTCTTAAATCCAATAATCAACAAGTTAACAAAAAACAACACTTTTCTCGTTTTAATCAGACTTTTCTTTACTCTCGAAACAATATTCTATTCTTATGATAGTTCATAAATTAAACCTTTAAACCTTTTCTTATTACTAATTCAGCTGTTTCTTCTTTTTGAACACAAACAAAATTTAAATTCTTAAATCCACAGTATCATCCCTACATTCACAATAGTTTTCATTATCATCTTCCCCTCTTTCTGAATCCCCCTCTTGAATAACTGGCGATCTTATAATATTTACATAAAACTGACATTCTGCATTGGTTTCCATTCAGCGCCAAATGCTTTTTAATAATGCATCGACGTCAGTTATTTTGCACGATTCATGGGTGCTCCTAGTGGCACTGTGGATGGGATTATCATATTGGTTTTCATTCCAGTTTTGCAAAGATTTACTGCTTTACCTATATCTGAATTAAAATGCAGTTCTCCACGAATAAGCACATTTCCAACAGTTTTGGATCTCTTTAAAATGAATCTTTGCATTCACTTATTTTAAAGCCATCTCGCAGTCGGTTTTAGGACATCTTTGCGGCACTTCTGAAGTCGAACATTTGAATGTCACGCATTTTTGTAATGGTTGCATTTGTTGCAATGATGTCTATGTAATCTTCAGGTCGAATGATTACTTCTTGTTTTTAAGGACTTTTCAATGTTCCGGCTCTGTCTGGTGGCATGAAAGAATGCCCAGTAATGGGAAAACGACTTCAATTTTTCAGAGACGTGTTGTCGAGAAGCCATCTTGACAGCATACATAGCAATATACTATTCTTGTTCTGCCCGCCACATCCATCAGCTACAAGACGAACAGTGTTAATCCCTTCAAAATTAGTTTTATTTAAACGGTCGTACCTGCAGAGGCTATCTGGTTAGATGTTTTGGAAATTCGTTCTCTGTCCACAAATATGCATAAGTTGTGTCTTTATTCAGGTGATCTTTAGAAGAACCCTGAACAATCGTAAAATTGTAGAGATATATTTGGCGACTGTAGTACGCACTTTGGTCAGTACTTTGGGTAGGGGATTATTTTTGACAGTCAGATGAGAAAGTGATCATATCGTCTGATTTTCCCGAAACAATTTAAAGAATGCTTTTGCCCTGAGCCTGTGGACTCTTTTTTCGATCATGAGGTCTTTCTTTTTTCTTGGTCGTTTTCCATTTTAATTTTCCCATCCAATTCAATGCATTTCAGACATCTGTTCTCGGATTACCGAATCTAAATTGAAATCTTGGTTGAATATTGCACGAAAATAAGACTTCTTTACAACAGACTGAGGTTTTCGGTTCTGAACATCTTATAAAGTTTGTTTATACTCAAATCGCTGTGCAGATATTTTCGTTCTCGTGTTGCAGATCGACAGTAATGTGATTCTATGCATTTTAACTTAATAATAAACTGCCTAACTATATCTTTTGATCCTTATACTTGTTTATTTATGATTTCCTCCTGTTTTCTTTAGCAATCTGTCCTGTATAGTAAAAAACACCTTCATAACAAATTCCACTCTATACTTTTTATTTGCAAGAACTCAAAAAAAATGTTGAACAATCATTTATTCTGACTGTTTAAAATCCTGTACTGGATATTAAAATCTCTTCTAAGCCTTTTATTTTGGTTAGGACGCCTTCTTTTAATTTGTTTTATTTGACAGCACTTAAGAAGAAAAGCATCTTGACAGCTTTTTTCTTGAGGCATAAAATGATTGGTGAAATTTTGAAGTTCATTCATTGTCAGGGTTGCACATTTTAGCGTTGGGTTTTATGTGAACAGTTCACTCTTTGAGGTAAAGCAGTTGAGGAGTATCTGTGAAAAAAAACATTTGGTTAGGTACTAGGAACCTGTAAAGAACTTAACTCCTGACGAAAAAGGGTGTTATTAAACATACTACTAGTTTGTAGCTATTATTTTACTTAGTAGGTACAGCACTGGTACTTGTAGGTAGGTTTGCATACATAGTAAAATTATAATAACACATTATTGGGAGATAAATAAAATAAAAACAATAATAAATATTTTAACACTCAAACTTCTCTATCTTAGCACAATTTTAGTTACAGTTAGATCCTCCATGTCCATCCCTCAGTACCTTAACGAAATACATACTGTATTAGCGTTAAAGTACTGGAAATACGATGAAAAATAAATATTGCGAAAATGAATTTAATTCGATTGCAATTATTTATCTTTATCTATACATTATGCAGAGTTAGAAAGCAAGGCATCACTAACCTTTCTCTCTTAGCAATATTTGCCTTCCAGTTTTATTGGTTTCGTGTGCGTTTTCGACCTCTGCCAGTACTTGCCGGTTCTACAGTGACCTCCATAATAGTCGTTTCACAAATTTTTTGAGAACTCACTAAAACACTAAAATACAATAAAATATTAGGTGTGGCTAACGCGGTTGTATAAATCGCCATTTTGTTTTCGAAATTCAGCGTTGTGATTGGTTGTTTTATCACCTAGCTGTCTTTGATTGCGACCTAAGGTGACTTAGCTGTATTTGATCCCAAAATCAATTTTGAACGAAATTTAAAGGGCTTTAGCTGTATTTGTATCATAAAATAAGTATTAAATAAGATTCCATATATTCTAAGGAGGGTCCTTATTGATTTTTGCTATTGAACTGAACACCTTTTAAAAGTTATTTATTTTTTCATCAAAATTAAATGAAACGCTCATGAGGCGTGTATTTTGGAAGTATTTTTTTCATTAGCGGGGAATCGAACCAGTTGTTTGGTTTATTTCACCTAATTTTTTTTAAATAACTTAGTACTGAACTGATCTGAATAGGTATATAACTGAATACATCAGAATAATAAACATACCTACACAATGTATAAAAAAGCATGACTCTAACCTTGTTAACATTTTATTTAAGTATTTTTTTCATTAGCGGGGAATCGAACCAGTTATTTGGTTTATTTATTATGAATTCAATTAAAGTGGCTACGTGGAGACAAGCACAGTGGCAAAATAGTAGGTTAAGTACATAAGTTAGGTATTTAGACAAGTGTTGTAAATTATTAGGTATTGTGGTACCATCGCTAGCTGCGGGCCGCGCGAATTCGGCGTTCACACGTACATTGACCCCTAGTCAGCTGATTGTAATTCAGTAATTCCACTGCTGGTTTTATGTTTCAGTAATTTCATGATTTTTATTTGTGAATCGTTTCAAATAACTGTAATAACATGATGGAGCGTGAATAAAGTTAATAAAACGTGAAAAGATGATTTTTTTTCCTCGGGATTGAATTTTTTTGTGACCCATCATCATAGGTATCCTTAGTACTATCATCTGTCTTCGTTTTCGGGAGCGTTTCAAAAATACCCTGTATATACACGTATATATATATATATATATATATATATATATATATATATATATATATATATATACAGGGTATTTTGAACGCTCCCTGAAAACGAAGACACGACAGTACTAACTATATCTTAGATGATGGGTGAAATATAAAATCGATCCTGATGAAAAAATCATCTTTTCACAACGTTTTATTAGCTTCATTCACGCTCCATCGTGTTGATATAGTTAAATAAAACATTAATTTCATTAAAAGAATCATGAAAATACTTTTAAATATTAAACCAGCAGTGGAATTTAAAATAAATAAATCATAAAATCAGCTGACTAGGGTCAATATCCGCGTCGAAGCCAAACTCTTTATCTAGCTCGTACAGGTCCGTCACGACGCTGAGCGACAGTGGAGGGTGTGTCTGCGCATGGGTACAGTCGCGTTCTAAAGTACTACATGGTACTATAGTATGTGCCAAATCGATTGAGAAAAACGGACAATGACCTTTCGGTCGTTTAACCAGGGTTACAAACCTTCAATATATAGGCACATTTTATATGTAGTACTTTCTTTATTTATAATGATTTTTATAATGATTGATATAATATATATTTATTAACTATTATTAAAAGTTATGTGAGATCGCTGTAGAAGAAAAATCATCTATTGTTATAAAGTACTTTATTCATTTAACAACAAAAACATTAATTTATAATTAGAAGATTCGAGTGATAACGACACCGAATAAGTACGTACTTATGCAAAAGATAAAACTTTATTTTTAATATTATATAAGAACTTTATTTTTATTCGGTGCAATCATCACTGTATTCACTTGATGAACTATCTGTAACATTAATTATAAAGGATCTGCAGTTTGGTCAATTCTATCATCCATGCCACGCATTTTGTTCAACCTTAAGGACATGCTGAACACAGTTTTCCATTTATCTGGCGTGATTTGAGTTAAACCATCTTTAAGTAAATTTTAACATCTTTTAACTTGAAAGTTGTATTTTTCGTGCAACGTACCCTTTCACATCTGCCCACACAAGTTCATCGGTTAGCTCACAGTGATAAGGAGGTAACCACCACTGTGATGCTTTTTCTTTGGCCATCCTCGTCGGTGACGTAACTTCGATAGTTATCTTTAACTGCCTTTATTTTTCCATTAGTGGGTCTTTGTGTCCGAGGCACGTATGCGATCTGTTTAGATTCTAGCCATTCCTGCATATTTTGTTTCCGCCAAGACATTGTTGGGGTTTTTCTAAACGTCTGGGTGGTAACTAGCGTTATCCATAACTATGACATCGCCGCTTTGCAGTTTTTCATTACTTTTCTAAACCAGTCCTCGAAATGGAGGCGTCCATATCTCATGGTAGTCACCAGTAGATGATGATTCAAATACCCAATCACATCCCTCAAAAGCCATTTTCATTGCCAACGTGTACAACTATTAATCGCCTCCTTTACCTGAAGGGCTTTGCGCCAGTAGAGTAGCCTTCTAACCGTGATTGACGAGAAGATTCAATTGTGGTGTCTTCCCATACCTTTCCATAGTATGACCTGCGTTAATCCATGTTTCGTCAAGGTAAAATGTTACGTCCCTCGTTTCTTAATATTTGTATTCTAAATATCTGGTACGCCACAGAACTATCTCTAAGCGATCTATTAGACCACTTTTTTCTGTTTCTTCTTTATATATTTGAATTTTAAATGGCGCAACACACGTCGCAGGAAGTTTTGTCAAGTTTAGCAACTGGTCATCTTGATTTATACTGAGCAAAATTTTGTCTAAAGTCGGTAATTCTCCTGCAAGAAAGAACTGATGCACTTTCGCTCTTATAGCCGATTTATCAAAATCGTCCAACTTGTCAATTACAGACTTTCTTTATTAATTATTCCTTTTCTGGTATTTTATGGGAATCTCTACACGCCAATACGCGATATATAGTGCTCTTGCTGACTCCTGAGATCTCCGAAACCTTTTCTACCATATTAACGTTTGAAGGATACGTCTTCGGGCCAGGTGTTTTTGACATATTGTATACATTAATGATAATCTCTTGTTCCCCGACCGACAAAGTGGTAGGTTTTCTTTTACTGGTGACGTTAAAGGTGCTCCAGAAGATGGGCCTGTAAATAAATGTGACAAAATATACTACCATACTACATCACATAAATACATATTGTTTTAGAAAATAAATAACCACATGGTAACATAAAGAGCTTTTAAGAAATAGAAAGGCTACGTCGTCGCATTTGTACCTTATTTGTACGTACCACATATGTTTATTATGGGTCGGCGACGTCTCTTTCCACTTGATGTTGAAGGGTCCTTCACCAAATTCTCCTGAACTCATGTCGATTTAGTAACGACCGTCACAGTAAAACTATTATAATAGATTCAAAAACAAAACTTAACGATATAACAAATTTAACAGTAAAAACTCAACTAAAACAATGCAATGAATGCTATGAATTACCGAGACGTACACACGCAAGCGCTATCCGAACACGAATGAAAACAAAATGGCGGACTGGTCTAAAAAGGTGACGCATCTCTGGCTGCCATTGTCGTTTCTTTTAGAACGAACTGACGTAACGCGCGTTTTGTTTATTTTAAAGGGATGAATTTATAAAAGCTCAATATGGTGATTATATTACAAATATTTTTAATATAAACTGTTATTAAATGAATTGCTGCGTTACTTAATATAAATTGAAATATAAAATATAACACATTTTGCGATGTACCGTAAGATTTACTATGTTTATAGGAACCACAGACAATATTATTTAAGAAACAAAAAAACAAAACATATGTGCTGACCTAGAAGTGGAATAATATCAATATTTAAATATTGTTATCACATCTAAATTGAGATTTTGTAAGTTACGCCTTTGACACGCTGGCTCATATCTGAGGTCATTGTCCGTTTTTTCAATCGATATAACATACTATAGGCTGTTGTTTTATAATATTATAATAGTAATTAATGGTTTTATTGTAGAATCATAATAGTTACTTTACTAGCTTCTTAGAACTTTGGAAGAGGTTGAAATTAAAATGGATAATGTATGCTTGAGCATTATTTTTATTTCAATCGTAAAATAAAGTAGTTTGTAACAAGAAAACTTTGTTAAGGGTGACACGCCGTCCATTATACCGTTAGAACATGGAACATGGAAGCCGGATGTCGATGGTGTGTTGGTGTTACTGGATGCTACTTCATCAGAATCATCATCATCAATGCGAATGATAAATGTTTCCGTCATCAGGTTGACCACATGGTAATTTTTCGGTATTCTTCCTCAATACATTTAACTTTACTGCACAATTTTCCCATTCACCTTCTATTTACCTTTTCGTTCACTAGTTCAGTCATAAAACAATAGATATAAATAATTTTTCTTTCCTTCCTTTTAAAAACATCGTCGCGCGTCGTGCATAGAAAGCTGTGTGTGCGACTGTCTATTGGAAACATCGCTTTTCAAAGCGCGGCAAGAATGAGGAACCAATAGCGTGCGCACAACAATACTGGCGAGCATTCCCCGTCGCGCCCCTTTGTACCACGCGCTGCCGCCACCCGGCCGACTGTGTGTCACCTCGCGTCAGCGCCAACATATAAATTCCCCAAATTTACCTACTAAGATTTGTTTGCAAGCGACATAAGAATTAGAGGCGGCAATTACAATAAAACTTGCAAGTAATTTGTAATAGTTTTGACGTACCTGTTTTCAAATCAAAGTATTGGAAGCATTAAAACGGAAAGTCAATAAAAGTAAAGTAAAATAATTATTTTTAGATTAATTAACTGTCGATCATAATTGCAATTGATTTTAACTATTAAATTATTCAATACCATTTTATTTCTATTTTCTTGTACAAAATCAAAGATAACCAAACCCAAGTAAGTACGTTTATTAATTTCAATATCATTTTGTAGTAACGAACTGCTTGTTTCGTCAGGGTACAATTGATTGTCTAATTGTATTAAAAATTACAACTATAACTTCTAAATTCCATATGAAAGACTAGTCGTAGGGATCATATGGAAACTAAACTTATAAAATAAAAGTTGGCAATGTCATAACATTTGACGGTCTGTGGAATGTTCAAAGTGTTTACCGCAAGGACGTTAGTTAGGACGCAGTAGGCTTCAGTTTTGCGGGATTCACTATTAATTTTAGTTTTGAGACAGTTCCGCGCTGATTTTGGACATGCACAAAAGCGAGCGACAGTTCATTGGTTTTGTTTATTAAATTTTATTGTTATTACTTGGTATTACGTACTTGTTATTACGTGTTATTCTTGTTGTTACGTTTTGTGTTTCTTTTTGTTTTAATAATGCCTAACGCGTACGTTTATAGTGCTCGTGAATACGGCAACATATTAATGTGCCTTGGAGAATCTCATAAGGCCACGGAGGATCGGTAAGCTGTTTCATACCTAATTTTTTAAATTACTTAGTACTGAACTGATCTGAAAAGGTACATAACTGAATACATCAGAATAATAAATATACCTACATAATGGATAAAAAGCATGACTCTAACCTTTTAACATTTTATTTAAGTTTTTTTTTTCATTAGCGGGAATCGAACCAGTTATTTGGTTTATTTAACCTATTTTTTTAAATAACTTAGTACTGAACTGATCTGAATAGGTACATAACTGAATACATCAGAATAAAAATATACCTACACAATGGATAAAAAGCATGACTCTAACCTTGTTAACATTTTATTTAAGTATTTTTTCATTAGCAGGGAATCGAACCAGTTATTTGGTTTATTTAACCTGTGAATTGAATTAAAGTGGCTACGTGGAGACAAGCACAGTGGCAAATTAGTAGGTTAAGTAGATAAGTTAGGTATTTAGACAAGTGTTGTAAATTATTAGGTATTGTGGTACCATCGCTAGTTACGGGCCGCGCGAATTCGGCGTTCGCGCGTACATTGACCCTAGTCAGCTGATTGTAATTCAGCAATTCCACTGCTGCTTTTATGTTTAAGTATTTTCATGTTTTATTTTAATGAAATTAACGTTTTATTTAACACGATGATTTATACTAACACGATGGAGCGTGAATAAAGTTAATAAAACGTTGTGAAAAGATGATTTTTTTCATCAGGATCGATTTTATATTTCACCCATCATCTAAGATATAGTTAGTACTGTCGTCTGTCTTCGTTTTCGAGCGTTTCAAAATACCCTGTATATATATATATATATATATATATTTTACTCTATATAGTCTATTATAGTCATTGTAACGTATATATATATATATATATATATATATATATATATATATATATATATATATATATATATATATATATATATATATGTATATATATATATATATATATATATATATATATATATATATATATATATATATATATATATATATATAGAATATTTTGAAACAACTAGCAGATGGTGACTGATACTAACTATATCTTAGATGATGGGTGAAATATAAAATCGATCCTGATGAAAAAATCATCTTTCACAACGTTTTATTAGCTTCATTCACGCTCCATCGTGTTGATATAGTTAAATAAAACATTAATTTCATTAAAAAATCATGAAAATATAAATCAAACCAGCAGTGGAATTTAAAATAAATAAATCATAAAATCAGCTGACTAGGGTCAATATCCGCGTCGAAGCCAAACTCTTTATCTAGCTCCGTACACGTCCCGTCACGACGCTGAGCGACAGTGGAGGGGGTGTGTCTGCGCATGGGTACAGTCGCGTTCTAAAGTACTACATGGTACTATAGTATGTGCCAAATCGATTGAGAAAAACGGACAATGACCTTTCGGTCGTTTAACCAGGGTTACAAACCTTCAATATATAGGCACATTTTATATGTAGTACTTTCTTTATTTATAATGATTTTTATAATGATTGATATAATATATATTTATTAACTATTATTAAAAGTTATGTGAAAGATCGCTGTAGAAGAAAAATCATCTATTGTTATAAAGTACTTTATTCATTTAACAACAAAAACATTAATTTATAACACATATAAAGATTCAGTTGATAACGACACCGAATAAGTACGTACTTATGCAAAAGATAAAACTTTATTTTTAATATTATATAAGAACTTTATTTTTATTCGGTGCAATCATCACTCGTATCTTCATGATGAACTATCTGTAACATTAATTATAAAGCGATCTGCAGTTTGGTCAATTCTATCATCCATGCCACGCATTTTTGTTCAACCTTAAGGACATACTGAACACAGTTTTCCATTTATCTGGCGTGATTTGAGTTAAACCATCTTTAAGTAAATTTTAACATCTTTTAACTTGAAAGTTGTATTTTTCGTGCAACGTACCCTTTCACATCTGCCCACACAAGTTCAATAGGGTTAAGCTCACAGTGATAAGGAGGCCACCACTGTGATGCTTTCTTGCCATCTCGTCGGTGACGTAACTTCGATAGTTATCTTTAACTGCCTTTATTTTTCCATTAGTGGGTCTTTGTGTCCGAGGCACGTATGCGATCTGTTTAGATTCTAGCCATTCCTGCATTTTGTTTCCTTAGACTTGTTGTTGGGGTTTTTCTAAACGTCTGGGTGGTAACTAGCGTTATCCATAACTATGACATCGCCGCTGCAGTTTTCTATTACTTTTCTAAACCAGTCCTCGAAATGGAGGCGTCCATATCTCATGGTAGTCACCAGTAGATGATGATTCAAATACCCAATCACATCCCTCAAAAGCCATTTTCATTGCCAACGTGTACAACTATTAATCCTTTCCTTTACCGAAGGAGCTTTCGCGCCAGTAGAGTAGCCTTCTAACCGTGATTGACGAGAAGATTCAATTGTGGTGTCTTCCCATAC
Source organism: Parnassius orleans (assembly GCA_029286625.1). Classification (NCBI taxonomy): domain Eukaryota; kingdom Metazoa; phylum Arthropoda; class Insecta; order Lepidoptera; family Papilionidae; genus Parnassius; species Parnassius orleans. The sequence goes on along the minus strand of JAGSMP010000022.1, from coordinate 650,262 downwards.
CTTTCCCATATATGACCTGCGTTAATCCATGTTTCGTCAAGGTAAAAATGTTACGTCCTCGTTTCTTAATATTTGTATTTCTCAAATATCTGGTACGCCACAGAACTATCTCGGGCGATCTATTGAACCACTTTCTGTTTCTCTTTATATATTTGAATTTTAAATGGCGCAACACACGTCGCAGGAAGTTTTGCTCAAGTTTGGCATGGTCATCTTGATTTATACTGAGCAAAATTTTGTCTAAAGTCGGTAATTCTCCTGCAAGAAAGAACTGATGCACTTTCGCTCTTATAGCCGATTTATCAAAATCGTCCAACTTGTCAATTACAGACTTTTTCTTTTATTCCCTTTTCTGGTATTTTATGGGAATCTCTATACACCTTAATACGCGATATATAGTGCTCTTGCTGACTCCTGAGATCTCCGAAACCTTTTCTACCATATTAACGTTTGAAGGATACGTCTTCGGGCCAGGTGTTTTTGACATATTGTATACATTAATGATAATCTCTTGTTCCCCGACCGACAAAGTGGTAGGTTTCTCTTTTACTGGTGACGTTAAAGGTGCTCCAGAAGATGGGCCTGTAAATAAATGACAAAAATATACTACCATACTACATCACATAAATACATATTGTTTTAAATAAATACCACATGGTCACATAAAAAGGCGCTTTAAGAAATAGAAAGGCTACGTCGTCGCATTTGTACCTATTTGTACGTACCTGCTACGTTTATTATGGGTCGGCGACGTCTCTTTCCACTTGATGTTGAGGACCGGGTCCTTCACCAAATTCTCTGAACTCATGTCGATTTAGTAACGACCGTCACAGTAAAACTAATATAACAGATTCAAAAACAAAAACTTAACGATATAACAAATTTAACAGTAAAAACTCAACTAAAACAATGCAATGAATGCTATGAATTACCGAGACGTACACACGCAAGCGCTATCCGAACACGAATGAAAACAAAATGGCGGACCGGCCCAAAAGGTGACGCATCTCTGGCTGCCATTGTCGTTTCTTTTAGAACGAACTGACGTAACGCGCGTTTTGTTTATTTTAAAGGGATGAATTTGCAAAAGCTCAATATGGTGATTATATTGCTTCAAATATTTTTAATATAAACTGTTATTAAATGAATTGCTGCGTTACTATAAATTGAAATATAAATATAACACATTTTCGCGATGTACCGTAGATTTTACTATGTTTATAGGAACCACAGACAATATTATTTAAGAAACAAAAAAACAAAACATATGTGCTGACCTAGAAGTGGGAATAATATCAATATTTAAATATTGTTATCACATCTAAATTGAGATTTTGTAAGTTACGCCTTTTGACACTCGGCTCATATCTGAGGTCATTGTCCGTTTTTCTCAATCGATATGGCACATACTATAGGCTGTTGTTTTATAATATTATAATAGTAATTAATGGTTTTATTGTAGAATCATAATAGTTACTTTACTAGCTTCTTAGAACTTTGGAAGAGGTTGAAATTAAAAATGGATAATGTATGCTTGAGCATTATTTTTTATTTCAATCGTAAAATAAAGTAGTTTGTAACAAGAAAACTTAAGCTAAGGGTGACACGCCGTCCATTATACCGTTAGAACATGGAACATGGAAGCCGGATGTCGATGGTGTGTTGGTGTTACTGGATGCTACTTCATCAGAATCATCATCATCAATGCGAATGATAAATGTTTCCATCATCAGGTTGACCACATGGTAATTTTTCGGTATTCTTCCTCAATACATTTAACTTTACTGCACAATTTTCCCATTCACCTTCTATTTACCTTTTCGTTCACTAGTTCAGTCATAAAACAATAGATATAAATAATTTTTCTTTCCTTCCTTTTAAAAACATCGTCGCGCGTCGTGCATAGAAAGCTGTGTGTGCGACTGTCTGTTGGAAACATCGCTTTTCAAAGCGCGGCAAGAATGAGGAACCAATAGCGTGCGCGCACAACAATACTGGCGAGCATTCCCCGTCGCGCCCCTTTGTACCACGCGCTGCCGCCACCCGGCCGACTGTGTGTCACCTCGCGTCAGCGCCAACATATAAATTCCCCAAATTTACCTACTAAGATTTGTTTGCAAGCGACATAAAATTAGAGGCGGCAATTACAATAAAACTTGCAAGTAATTTGTAATAGTTTTGACGTACCTGTTTTCAAATCAAAGTATTGGAAGCATTAAAACGGAAAGTCAATAAAAGTAAAGTAAAATAATTATTTTTAGATTAATTAACTGTCGATCATAATTGCAATTGATTTTAACTATTAAATTATTCAATACCATTTTATTTCTATTTTCTTGTACAAAATCAAAGATAACCAAACCCAAGTAAGTACGTTTATTAATTTCAATATCATTTTGTAGTAACGAACTGCTTGTTTCGTCAGGGTACAATTGATTGTCTAATTGTATTAAAAATTACAACTATAACTTCTAAATTCCATATGAAAGACTAGTCGTAGGGATCATATGGAAACTAAACTTATAAAATAAAAGTTGGCAATGTCATAACATTTGACGGTCTGTGGAATGTTCAAAGTGTTTACCGCAAGGACGTTAGTTAGGACGCAGTAGGCTTCAGTTTTGGCGGGATTCACTATTAATTTTAGTTTTGAGACAGTTCCGCGCTGATTTGGACACGCATGCGCGAGCGACAGTTCATTGGTTTTGTTTATTAAATTCTTATTGTTATTACTTGGTATTACGTACTTGTTATTACGTGTTATTCTTGTTGTTACGTTTTGTGTTTCTTTTTGTTTTAATAATGCCTAACGCGTACGTTTATAGTGCTCGTGAATACGGCAACATATTAATGTGCCTTGGAGAATCTCATAAGGCCACGGAGGATCGGTAAGCCGTTTCATACCTAATTTTTTAAATTACTTAGTACTGAACTGATCTGAATAGGTATATAACTGAATACATCAGAATAATAAACATACCTACATAATGGATAAAAAGCATGACTCTAACCTTTTAACATTTTATTTAAGTTTTTTTTTTCATTAGCGGGAATCGAACCAGTTATTTGGTTTATTTAACCTATTTTTTTAAATAACTTAGTACTGAACTGATCTGAATAGGTACATAACTGAATACATCAGAATAAAAATATACCTACAATGGATAAAAAGCATGACTCTAACCTTGTTAACATTTTATTTAAGTATTTTTTCATTAGCGGGAATCGAACCAGTTATTTGGTTTATTTAACCTGTGAATTCAATTAAAGTGGCTACGTGGAGACAAGCACAGTGGCAAATTAGTAGGTTAAGTAGATAAGTTAGGTATTTAGACAAGTGTTGTAAATTATTAGGTATTGTGGTACCATCGCTAGTTACGGGCCGCGCGATTCGGCGTTCGCGCGTACATTGACCCCTAGTCAGCTGATTGTAATTCAGTAATTCCACTGCTGCTTTTATGTTTAAGTATTTTCATGTTTTATTTTAATGAAATTAACGTTTTATTTAACACGATGATTTATACTAACACGATGGAGCGTGAATAAAGCTAATAAAACGTTGTGAAAAGATGATTTTTTTCATCAGGATCGATTTTATATTTCACCCATCATCTAAGATATAGTTAGTACTGTCGTCTGTCTTCGTTTTCGGGAGCGTTTCAAAATACCCTGTATATATATATATATATATATATATATATTTTACTCTATATAGTCTATTATAGTCATTGTAACGTATATATATATATATATATATATATATATATATATATATATATATATATATATATATATATATATATATATATATATATATATATATATATATATATATATTTTTGAACGCTCCAAAAACAATGATTTAGAGATACCTATGATGATGGGTCACAAAGTCGATCCGAGGAAAAAAATCATCTTTCTAACGTTTTATAACTATTCACGCTCCATCATGTTATACAATTATTTGAAACGATATTTCACACAAAAAATCATGAAAATACTGAAAATAAAACAGCAGTGAAACTTTAAAAAGAAAATCAGCTGACAATAGGGTCAATATCCTCGCGGGCGCCGAACTCTTTCCTAGACCGGAACGAAACAATGCATTAGGTTATACTACTTACGCACTCTACCCTTCCCTTTCACACACACGCTGCTTCGTGTCGCCTCGCGCTGTGGAATTTACATTCTTCAAGGACATTACAATAATTTTAGTTTTTGAGACAGTGCCATGTTGACTACCACGAGCGATAGTTGAACTGTTTTGTTTATTAAATTATTATCGTTATTACTTGTTGTTTATTAATTAATGATGTTGTTCTTGTTGTTACGTTTTGTGTTTTTTGTTTGGTTTTAATAATGTCTAACGCGTAGGTACGTTTATAGTGCTCGTGAATACGGCAACATGTTAATGTGCCTTGAAGAATCTCATAAGGTCACGGAGGATCGGTAAGCTGTTTCATACCTAATTTTTTTTAAATAACTTAGTACTGAACTGATCTGAATAGGTACATAACTGAATACTAACTTATTCTGGACTATAATTTTTTTTTATAGTATAGGGTGACAAACGAGCACACAGTCCACCTGATGGTAAGTGGTTGCTGTGACCCATAGACATCTACATCTATCCTCAATAAAGACTCAAAATGCAGATGCGTTGTCACCCGTGAGGACTAAGATGGAATGCCTCTTTTCCAGTAAAAAGGGTCTCCGGTTCTCTACACTCACCATACGAAACACAGCAGTGTTAAGCTGCTATTTTACGGTGGTATTCTGTGAGAGCGTGGTCCTTCCCGGTCGAGCCGACCCATTCGTGCTACAACTATACTACTAATATAGCTGCAGCATGGCTTTACCACGTAATCAGAATAATAAAAATACCTACACAATGGATAACAAAGCATGACTCTAACCTTGTAAACATTTTATTTAAGTATTTTTTCATTAGCAGGGAATCGAACCAGTTATTTGGTTTATATAACCTGTGATTCGAATTAAAGTGGCTACGTGGAGACAAGCACAGTGGCAAATTAGTAGGTTAAGTAGATAAGTTAGGTATTTAGACAAGTGTTGTAAATTATTAGGTATTGTGGTACCATCGCTAGTTGCGGGCCGCGCGAATTCGGCGTTCGCGCGTACATTGACCCCTAGTCAGCTGATTGTAATTCAGTAATTCCACTGCTGGTTTTATTTTCAGTATTTTCATGATTTTTTTTGAAAGATCGTTTCAAATAACTGTAATAACATGATGGAGCGTGAAAAAGTTAATAAAACGTTGTGAAAAGATGATTTTTTCCTCGGGATCGAATTTTTTGTGACCCATCATCATAGGTATCCTTAGTACTATCATCTGTCTTCGTTTTCGGGAGCGTTTCAAAATACCCTGTATATATATATATATATATATATATATATATATATATATATATATATATATATATATATATATATATATACGTTACAATGACTACAGACAAACGCGAGGAGGTGGTGAATGCTTTATGCATACCACGACAGCCGGTCTGTCGTGGTTATGTGGGACTCACTGTGACTAAACCATAACCTAACCACTACCCTAAGTGTACCCACTAAACACCACATGTGGGACTGGCAATTGGCAGATTAAGCCTCTTTGCCGGATCGGAAGCGACCTCCTTTTGGGAGAAGAGGGCGCAGGCGGCTACGAGCCGCTGAGGGAGAGCCTACTTAGGCAAAATTTAAGAAGAATCGGCCTGAGCCGCCAGGAGGCAGTTCAGGTCGGTTGAAATTTTATTTGGCGGGTCCGAGAGAGAGTTTCTCGGCCTGCGGACTCGATAGCGAGAGGGGAGTGGGGCTGCATAAGTAGCTGCCTCACGAATAAAATGATTGGAATTCAAATATTTACTACTACTATAACTATATGGACACCTGTTTTGTTACTATATAATCGATAAGAAAAAAAAGTATAAGGATATAATAACTGGTTTCTTTAAGTGCCGTAGCGTTGACACCAATATGTTAACTTTTAATGACTTTCTGTTGCGTGCCATGGATGATAACCTACAGGTGGATGCCGTTTACACCGACTTTTCCAAAGCTTTCGATAAAATAAATCATGATCTGCTAATAAAGAAGCTTGCGAGTGCCGGTGTGCATGGTATGTATATGTGCATAAGTAATAGGAGTCAAGCAGTCTTTGTAAAGGGTTATTCCTCACGATTTCTTCCAGTGCCTTCGGGTGTGCCTCAAGGGTCTCATATTGGACCTTTACTGTTTTCAGTCTACATAAATGACATTGGTAATGTCCTGAAACATAGACACCATCTCTTGTATGCTGATGATACTAAGTTGTATCGAATCATCAGATCAATTAGTGACTGCCACAAACTCCAAGAAGACTTACACCGATTACATGCATACTGTGAGTCCAACTATCTGTTCCTAAACAGCGAAAAATTTTATACTTCTCTTTTGTCAGATCTTTCCTTGATTTTTGCAGTACTGTTTGGAGCCCTTGTTATGAAGTTCATATTAGGAGAATAGAAAAGTTCAAAAATTGTTTATTAAATCCCTAAATTATCGCCAAAATATTTTAAATCAGTCATACACCGATTCATTAAAAAAGTACAATTTACTTTCTTTTTGCAATAGGCGTAAAATGTTTGACATAGTATTTTTATACAAAATTATTAATAACCTAGTCGACTCCTCGTTGTTACTTAGCAGATTGTCATTTGTTTCCCGAGTCCGTCTGCCAGTGCGCTCCTCACGTCCAAAACCACTTTTCGTAACTCCACGATATCATAAAAATTATACACGTAACTCATTTGTGTATCGTTTCACTAACGTTTACAATAAAAAATTCACAGATATTGATTTATTTAATACTTCAGTATCAAAGCTTAAATCCGCTCTCTTTCAATGTTTGGCTTGTGAATAATCTAGTTACCCATCACTGAAAATGATGCAGCACTCAATTCGCTAATTGAATCTGAATTGAATCTGTCAGTGTTATAATAATCAGATTTTTAACATAGGTTTTTCTTCTCTCTTTTCCTCAATTGCACACCAAATGTTAACTACTTGCCTTATCGTAGAACTTAGTGTATTAATAAATAAATAAATTTATAATGTCCTTTAGTCCTAAAAGTGGCTCAATAAGTTTAAAATATTGTAAAAGTTTAGTTAAAGACACTATAGGTCTTTAGTTATATTAATATTTATCCATGTTACTATCTTTATACATGACTGTTTGTTGCCTTAAATAATAAAAAAAAAACTAATTAATTTCTAAATCAGTAATTATAAATGGGCAACTGACAAATATTTTCGGTTTTTAGATTTAATGGATTTGAAATTTTTATTATTGAACTTAATTATATAAAAAATTCTCATCCTAATAAATAATTTTAACAAATAATTTATTGGGAAGCATGCACATGGTTTGGTGTTGAACTCTATTAGTCTCGAATGCTCAAACAATTTGAACCCAATGTTTCCAGTAAAAGTAAAAATCGACATCAATTCTGTTTCCAAGCTATGTATGTAATCCACAAAATCATCTGGAGGGACTTGTAGTCCTCCGAAACGATCACGGCTAGTATCATAAGCTCTCAGACGGATGTATAAATTTCTCTCATTTGATTCATCGTCATATGATGATGCGTATACTTTTTCGGGGAGTAAAGTCAGTCAATCGTGCTGGTGTCTGAGAACTATAATCTATACCTATATATTGCTTAGTGTTGGTGTGTTCTGAATTTTGTCATGAAGGACCTGCTAATTCATGGTTACTTCGAGCTATTTTTGGTATTACAATATGGCGTTTATCGGAGAGTTCCAATTTTACATCACTTAAAATTTTGACTTTAGGATCAGTCTGTGTATGGATCGAGTCGTTGGTTGGTAAAAATAACGTTGGTATAGATGTTTTCTTCAGTGATTTCTTCCCGTACATACTCTTTTCGAAATGCAAACTGCAAATGTACGTATTCTTTAGGCTTTCGAAAGTTTTTCCTACTAAATCAAGTCTTCCAATAACTTCCAGCCATAATTTGCATCTAAAATTTTTAAATTCAATACTTATTATTAAATTTTCATAATTATCACCCACAAACCTCAAAATTAACATCCCTAACATTAAAAAAATTATGTCCACCATCTTGGATTTAAAAATAAATTCCATTTTCGTTATATATTATATATTTCGCACCCCAAGAAACCTCGAAATTGATACCCATATCATATTATTAAAAAAATGTCAGCCATCTTGGATATGAAAATGGATGCCAGTTTTGTAATAAGCACCCCAAGAAACCCCGAAATTGATACCCATATCATATTATTAAAAAAATGTCAGCCATCTTGGATATGAAAATGGATGCCAGTTTCGTAATAAGCACCCCAAGAAACCCCGAAATTGATACCCATATCATATTATTAAAAAAATGTCCGCCATCTTGGATATGAAAATGGATGCCAGTTTCGTAATAAGCACCAAGAAACCCCGAAATTGATACCCATATCATATTATTAAAAATGTCAGCCATCTTGGATATGAAAATGGATGCCAGTTTTGTAATAAGCACCAAGAAACCCCGAAATTGATACCCATATCATATTATTAAAAATGTCAGCCATCTTGGATATGAAAATGGATGCCAGTTTCGTAATAAGCACCCAAGAAACCTCAAATTGATACCCATATCATATTATTAAAAAAATGTCCGCCATCTTGGATATGAAAATGGATGCCAGTTTCGTAATAAGCACCCCAAGAAACCCCGAAATTGATACCCATATCATATTATTAAAAAAATGTCCGCCATCTTGGATATGAAAATGGATGCCAGTTTCGTAATAAGCACTCCAAGAACCTCGAAATTGATACTCATATCATATTATTAAAAAAATGTCCGCCATCTAGGATATAAAAATGGAAGGCGTTTTCGTAATCATCACCCCAATAAACCTTGAAATTGACATCCATATCCTACATATATAAAAAATGACCGCCATCTTGGATTTAAAAATAAATGCTATTTTCGTAATTAGCACACCGACAAACTTAAAAATTGACCCGTAAATCTTAATATTTTATAAAAAAAACTTCGAAAGACCGAAGACGAGGCACTATAGTATGGTCTAAAACCTTAGCCTGTCCAACCACACGATTTAGATGAAGAAAAATCAGTAATGCCCAGCGACTAGCACCTATTTTTTACGTCCGCCATTTCTTTTACGTTGGCTATTTGGCATGACATGACAAAATATACATAATGTAAAAAATAATAACAATATTTATTTACCTTTCTTCCGTGTGCGGAATTTGGTGAAATCGCAGATCTTTATTTATGCGAGATGACGACTTGCAATCTCTCACTGCACACGTCATATGAACCATTTTAATTATAATTATCAACACTAAATTTAAAAATAATAAAAGCAAGCGCGCGTTAACCCTGGAAGTCGTGTCCCGAGCTACTAATACGATTGGCATAAGCAGATCGGGCTCGTCCTTCCCGCGTCTCACCCCTCACACCCCGCACGATTGCCCCGTCTGGACGTCTTCGTCGGACGACTGTATGGATTTATAGACTGTGTGTGATTGTGATATCTAAGTGCAAAAGAGACAAAAATATTTTTGTTTCCCAAAAGACATTTAAAAACATGTAACATGTGACTGGGTGGTGTTCCCTTATCCGTCACCTGGGGACGCGCCCAATGGGAGCTCTGGCAACTCCACACGGGTCGCGATAATAACCTTTTTTTACATGGGGAAATGCCTACGCATACCCGCCTCGCGGGGGCAGGGACGGGTTATGGCGGACTCGCACCGACTGAAACCTCATGGTGTTCCACCCTCGCCGCATATTGGCAGGGACACTGGAACGCTTTTGCACACATCCGCCCCACCAGCGCCCCATGGCAGCCCCACCTCGGGGGAGAACCTCTCCTCCCCATTCTCCTCCTCAGGCAAGGCGCACCAGGAACACAAGGCCCCCCGCCACGATAAGGTGGGAACCCGTTCCCCGATAGTAACCAAACCTAACCTAACACGATACGATAATAAGTTAATAACATAACTTAACATGAGACACGATAGTAACCTAACCTAACACGAGATACGATAATAACATAACTTAATATGAGACACGATAGTAACTTAACCTAACACGAAATACGATAATAGAATAACTTAATATGAGACACGATAGTAACCTAACCTAAAACGAGATACGATAATAACATAACTTCTTGAGACACGATAGTAACCTAACCTAACACGAGATACGATAATAACATAACATGAGACACGATAGTAACCTAACCTAATACGGGAAACGAAGCGACCCGAGACGACACAGACATACACATAGCATAATCAGCCTATAATGTTCCCACTGCTGGGACACAGGCCTCCTCTCTGTGAGAAGGAGAAGGCCGTAATCTACCACGCGGGCTCAGTGCGGGTTGGTAGATGTCACATGTTTTTAAATGTCTTTTGGGAAACAAAAATATTTTTGTCTCTTTCGCACTTAGATATTACAATCACACACAGTCTATAAATCCATGCAGTCATCCGACGAAGACGTCTAGACGGGGCAATCGTGCGGGGTGTGAGGGGTGAGACGCGGGAAGGACGAGCCCGATCTGCTTATGCCAATCGTATTAGTAGCTCGGGACACGACTTCCAGGGTTAACGCGCTTGCTTTTATTATTTTTAAATTTAGTGTTGATAATTATAATTAAAATGGTTCATACGACGTGTGCAGTGAGAGATTGCAAGTCGTCATCTCGCATAAATAAAAATCTGCGATTTCACCATATTCCGCACACGGAAGAAAGGTAAATAAATATTGTTATTATTTTTTACATTATGTATATTTTGTCATGTCATGCCAAATAGCCAACGTAAAAGAAATGGCGGACGTAAAAAATAGGTGCTAGTCGCTGGGCATTACTGATTTTTCTTCATCTAAATCGTGTGGCTGGACAGGCTAAGGTTTTAGACCATACTATAGTGCCTCGTCTTCGGTCTTTCGAAGTTTTTTTTTATAAAATATTAAGATTTAGGGGTTAATTTTTAAGTTTGTCGGTGTGCTAATTACAAAAATAGCATTTATTTTTAAATCCAAGATGGCGGTCATTTTTTTATATATGTAGGATATGGATGTCAATTTCAAGGTTTATTGGGGTGATGATTACGAAAACGCCTTCCATTTTTATATCCTAGATGGCGGACATTTTTTTAATAATATGATATGAGTATCAATTTCGAGGTTCTTGGAGTGCTTATTACGAAACCGGCATCCATTTTCATATCCAAGATGGCGGACATTTTTTTAATAATATGATATGGGTATCAATTTCGGGGTTTCTTGGGGTGCTTATTACGAAACTGGCATCCATTTTCATATCCCAGATGGCTGACATTTTTTAATAATATGATATGGGTATCAATTTCGGGGTTTCTTGGGGTGCTTATTACGAAACTGGCATCCATTTTCATATCCAAGATGGCGGACATTTTTTTAATAATATGATATGGGTATCAATTTCGGGGTTTCTTGGGGTGCGAAAAAGTGTATATACAGGGTATTTTTGAAACGCTCCCGAAAACGAAGACAGATGATAGTACTAAGGATACCTATGATGATGGGTCACAAAAAAATTCAATCCCGAGGAAAAAAAATCATCTTTTCACGTTTTATTAACTTTATTCACGCTCCATCATGTTATTACAGTTATTTGAAACGATATTTCACAAATAAAAATCATGAAAATACTGAAACATAAAACCAGCAGTGGAATTACTGAATTACAATCAGCTGACTAGGGGTCAATGTACGCGCGAACGCCGAATTCGCGCGGCCCGCAGCTAGCGATGGTACCACAATACCTAATAATTTACAACACTTGTCTAAATACCTAACTTATCTACTTAACCTACTATTTTGCCACTGTGCTTGTCTCCACGTAGCCACTTTAATTCGAATTCACAGGTTAAATAAACCAAATAACTGGTTCGATTCCCCGCTAATGAAAAAAATACTTAAATAAAATGTTAACAAGGTTAGAGTCATTCTTTTTTATACATTGTGTAGGTATGTTTATTATTCTGATGTATTCAGTTATATACCTATTCAGATCAGTTCAGTACTAAGTTATTTAAAAAAAATTAGGTTAAATAAACCAAACAACTGGTTTGATTCCCCGCTAATGAAAAAAATACTTAAATAAAATGTTAACAAGGTTAGAGTCATGCTTTTTTATCCATTGTGTAGGTATATTTATTATTCTGATGTATTCAGTTATGTACCTATTCCGATCAGTTCAGTACTAAGTTATTTAAAAAAAAATAGGTATGAAACAGCTTACCGATCCTCCGTGGCCTTATGAGATTCTTCAAGGCACATTAACATGTTGCTGTATTCACGAACACTATAAACGTACCTACGCGTTAGGCATTATTAAAACAAAATAAAAAACACAAAACGTAACAACAAGAACAATATCATTAATTAATAAATAACAAGTAATAACGACAATAATTTAATAAACAAAACAATTGAACTATCGCTCGTGATAGTCAACATGGAACTGTCTCAAAAACTAAAATTATTAATCAAACCCGCCAAAACAAAGGCGCACATTGTAACGTCCTTGAAGCATATGTAAATTCCACAGCGCGAGGCGACACGAAGCAGCGTGTGTGTGAATGGGAAGGGTAGAGTGAATAGTATACCTAATGCATTGTTTCGTACCGATCTTTCGTAGTTCGGCGCCCGCGAGGATATTGACCCTATTGTCAGCTGATTTTCTTTTTTAAGTTTCACTGCTGGTTTTATGTTTCATTATTTTCATGATTTTTTTGTGAAATATCGTTTCAATTAACTGTAACAACATGATGGAGCGTAAATAAAGTTAATAAAACGTTGTGAAAAGATGATTTTTTTTCCCTCGGGATCGAATTTCTTTGTGACCCATAATCATAGGTATCCTTAGTACTATCATCTGTCTTCGTTTTCGGGAGCGTTTCAAAAATACCCTGTATATATATATGGATTTGATGTCTAGCGATATAAGAGTATAAGAACGATTTTATGTAGCGAAACTGAGGTATGGCCACATATCGAGAGTAGAGCACTCCCTCACGTTGTGAGGCGTGCAATTAGCGTTTTGAGTACTTTCAGGAAAAATGTAAGAACAAATTATTACTTATTCTTTATATTAGTAATCATATTGTTGATCACGATGTAGATCTAAAATAAATAATGAAATTAGTAAAAGTTGTTAATTTGTGACAACCCTAACCTCCATACGCTGTCTAGACGTTATCGGCATTTACCACGAGATCAAAGGCGTCGTCCTAATGTATGTTTTTATTATACTGTGATCACAATTATTGAGATATCTCCAACTCGTGCAGCGCTAACGATGAATCATCGTTAAGCTTTATGTAAAGAGGAGCTACTTGCGTAAAATAAAAATTGTGTCTAAATAGAAAAAGGAGCTAAAAATTGAAAACTAAAAAATATTTTTCATTTGGTCATAACTTTTTACTCACGTTTTTTTTTCCGTGTCATAATGAATGTTACTATTTAGTGGACTATTCGTTAACTTAGGTCTGGTTAGTGGTGGACATTTGGACCAATTCCCATACAATTTTGGTCAATTTTGTTTTTCTCCTTTCCTTCAAAATAAAAAAAAATTAACCGCGCTCGATAATGTCCAAGTAACGTTTTTTTTTGCAACTTTGTGACTCTACCATTCCCCTTTGTCACGCTCAAATTGTCAGATTATTGAAATGTACACTTTTCAATTGCACAAATTGTACTTTTTTCTAACGATCGATTTTTTTTACTAATCGGATCGGCTGCCCTAGACGCTCGACCCTATATAAAAGGCTCAAGTTTGGTGGGAATGGGAATACTCAACAGGGTGCAAGGTTTACCCTCTTGTGAAATTCCGCCGCGCTTCAGTAAATCCCGAAATCCCCGCTTGGGCTCCCCTACTATTACTACTTTTTTTAATGAATATTTACCGCAAAAAATTAAGAATTTCCTCTGTGGTCGTGTTGGAAATTACGACACGTTTTTAGGACTGTTTTGATGAATTTGGTACGGGACACTAAAATTTCAAAAAGACGCAGGTAACAAGATGAGATAATATTAAATATTATATAGATATTAGACATTAGAGAACGAATTAAAACAACAAAGTTTCGAAATAGCCATTGCTTTATTGTTTAAATAACAATGCCACTTGAAAGTTTTATACAAAAAGTAATAAGGACAAGTCTTGTCATTTCCAAATCGTTTGGGAATTAACTGAATCTGATAATTAAACACTGCCAAGCTCACTTTGATTGCTTCGACGCCACTTTAACAACGGTCTGTACAACCATCTACTGGATAGTCTGCGGTCTTACAATACCTAGTTATGATCAAACAGTTAACTCATTTCACTAGGTACTTAGGAAATGTATACTTTAAAACAGAAAAATATCAATAATAAATTGAACAATAAATCCAAGATAAGCGTATTAGTAAAGTAGTATTCTCATTCTGCGTAAAGCATACTATATGAAACAGTTACCGGCTTATTACGAAACATGGTTTATTGATAGTCTTAGATTTAAAATATGGATTAACCGCGGCGCTATCTTCGCGAAATTTGACATTTTGCTGTCAAGTTTCATACATAACATTTTTCCGCGAGACTTCTTTCGTTAAATAGGTTTTAATTCAAACCTCAGACTAAATTTAAAATACTTTTTGTAATATGACCGGTTAATGATTAAAGGCACTTAACACAGTTTCCTACGATGAAGATATTTTGGCGGATTCTTTCATTTATTTGTAAAACAGGTTTTAACATACAACATTGTATATTGACTGTCTAAGATTGGTGCATATAGGATAACTGCATATTGGTATTCCATTTCACAGCAGATAAATAGATATAAAAAATAATAGTTTCATTGCCGATGATCTAACACTTAGCAAGCAACTGTAACCTTAATAACTATGACGCCGTCTATATTAATGTATTCAGATAAACAAAATTATCATCAACTTGGCAGGTGAGTATAAAATCAAAAATGTCAAAACTTCTTTTACTATAGTAACAAATAAAAAGTAAATTTTTGAAGACTTGTCCCTTGGTTTGGAAATCTAAGTGTTAACATAAGCTAACTGGTAAGTTCAGGTTTTACAGTTTTAATATTCTTTACAACAATGCACGATGAGTACAATATTATTCACAAACAAGAGCGTAGATAAATACAGGTTAGTTGATTTAATACACTTTTAGTTGATTCTTGTCATCAAAGCCGGCCGAGTGGCCCGCGTTGCGCACTATAAAGGAGTTGCCGTCGAAATGCATACGCCGTTCTCCACGACTGTTGACAAATGCGTGAAATAAATAAGTATGGTCAAATGAACTTATATCGGGTGATATCATGGGAACAGAATGCATGGGGGTGGTCGTAGAACGAAGTGACCACTCCTCATCGACGCTGTCTTTGGCAAGATGGTTAAACAACCGTAGGGATTCTCTACCGCCTAGTCAGACTACAGAAAGGTTTTTGATTCGGTACCTCCTACACGGTCAATGAGAGTCATTAGAGTCAATTTTGACTGTACAGTTCGAGAATTACTTGGGCAATTTATTGGCAATGGAGTACTGCGGTTTGTCATCTATGCGAGTGAATGACGGATGCCGTAAACTTAATTAGGATACGTAGGCGTATCTTCCAGTGATTTTGGAGTCCGATCTGGTTTTGCCTCTTTCTAAACCCACTCAGCATATTACTTGCGAGATCTAGGAGTGGATTTAACATTCAAAAAGGAGGGACGACTGAAATGGCCTACCTTTTCTAAACCAATCAAATTGTTAGTTGCCTGGAGTGTTTAAGGCCCATATTAATAAACGTTACTAAGTTCAAGTACACGCACTTGAGCACAATCTTGAGGTTATGATTTTATTAATAAACATCAGCTGAGTGCCACACTGATTAATAAACGAAACTCGACTCTTAAGTGTGTATACTTAAGTGCAAGGCACAGAACAGTATTCCTAAGTACAGCGTTTTGAGATACCGTTTTTATGTGTTTATTAATTAGCAACGATCTTGAGATGCTGATTTCGTAATGAGGGCGCATGAAATGATTACGCACTTGAGTTCGTCGTTGAGTAACGTTTATTAATACGGGCCTAAGAGCTTTTTGTCGGGCGTAAATAAAGTACGAACTTGGTTAAGTCATGTCTCCTGTCCTCATGTATACATTTGGCATGCTCAGACTGAACTTAATGCCCTGAATAGAAAAGTCCACATGATTATGACGGCACACAGAATAAAATTGGTTGGGTTTTATTTATTTTAGTACATTTTATTTTATATATTCCTTTAAGTTAGTGTCCGACCGAAGCTTCGACTTCGGCTTCGGCCACCTTTGGCCAAAATGGGCCGAAATTTTGGCCGAAGCAGAAGATTTTTACAATGCGCTGAAATTGATCGAACTGTTTGTTACGAATGAGCGAGAGTGCGATGGACGTGGTGACGCAGTTTTATCATCTCTAGATCAATTTCTGGAGATGAATAAAATTACGTTTTTATTGTGTACGTTTATTATACAGTCTATATAAACCTTTAATAATAATTAAAAAGTTTTACACTACTTTAAGTATATACCTAATATATATATACCCCATACATTACCCCATACAATTGCCACACACGTATGGCGCGAGACAGTCGAGAACAGTGGGGAAGCACTTGCTGTTTCCCTTGATGTCTCGAAGGCCTTTGACAGAGTTTGGCACGCTAGCCTCTTGGGTAAGCTTCCAGCGTACGGCTTATCCCCTGGTCTGATTGAACGGGTAAAGGACTTTCTGAGTGAACGGTCTCTCCGGGTCGTCGTCGATGGCCGCTCATCCGATCCTGTGGCAACTAACGCCGGTGTTCCTCTGGGGTCCGTTCTCTCCGCAGCTATATTAATAGTATAGTTGTAGCACGAATGGGTCGGCTCGACCGGGGAAGGACCACGCTCTCACAAAATACCAGCGTAAAATAGCAACTTAATGCTGCCGTGTTTAGTATGGTGAGTGTAGAGAACCGGAGACCCTTTTCACTGGAAAAGAGGCATTCTATCTTAGTCCTCACGGCTGACAAAGAATCAGCATTTAAATTCGCAAATGATGAAATGATGTAGATGTCTATGGGCCACAGCAACCACTTACCATCAGGTCGACTGTGTGCTCGTTTGTCACCCTTATTCTATAAAAAAAACTCTTTCTACTGCATTTTAATGATCTGCTTATGCCCAGTATCTATGGGTATGCAGACGATAGCACAGTTGTGGAGAGATACCAAGTCCTCGGACCAGTCGGGATCAAATGCAGTCCAAAAGAGAAGCTATGGTAGAGTATGTGAATCTCACACTACAAGCAGTCTCCGAATGTGGCGATGCCAATCTTGTGAAATTCAACGCCTCAAAACACAGCTTGTCTCTTCACTGCAAAAAGGAGCCAGCTCATCTTGGCACCTACTTTCCGAAATGTATCACTGGAATACACCGACCGCCTTCAGTTGTTGGGGGGTTGAGATATCCTCTAATCTGAACTTCGGGCGGTTCATTGAGTCCAAGGCCAAAGCAGCTGCAAGGAAACTAGGAATCCTTGCAAAGGATCACTTATATGAAGCGCAAGTCCGGTCGTGCACGGAGCATTGCTGCAAAATGCCAAATAGCAGCTTTGGACTCAATGGAAAGGCGAGCTATGAGGCTTATTGGTGACCCAAATTTGTTTAAAACCAATCTTACCAGCCTCGAACACAGGCGCAAAGTAGCCAGCCTTTCGGTTTTCTACAGGATGCATTTAGGAGAGTGTGCGCAAGAATTGCATAATTTAATTCCTCCCCCTCCCTTCCACCATCGGACAACCAGATGTTCCGCCAGTCACCACCTTTTCGTTGTTGACTTACCACGCATTCGAACCAATCGGTTTGCTACATCGTTCATGATGCGTACAGCAAACGTGTGAAATAATATGCCAGCATCTGTGTTTCCATCCGATTACAATGTGGGTGACTTCAAGGCAAGAGTGAATAGGCTTTTGATAAGTCCGTCCGCTTCACCATCTTAGGCTACATCACCACTTATCATCAGGTGGGAAAAGCGCTGGCTTGGTATAATATAAAAAAAAATAGACGAATTAAAGTGATATTTAATTATAAGAATATTTTTATTAATAAAGCATAAATGTTTCTGCATAAGCTAACTTCTATGTCCAAAACCTTTCAGTCGTTATCTAAACTTCAATTTTTATGAAATAAATTAGTACGTAAAGAACTTACCGCACAAACAGATGTTGTGTTTGACCAAGCGATGCCGTGCAATGTACAAATGGGCTGGTGATGGAAGCAGAGCCGTTACTAGGACTGGTACGCAACTGGTACTTGTGGCTGCAGCGATGAATGCTAAAGCAAAAACGTGATTTTATTACTTTTCATGTTTATTATCGCTTTTTTGTTTTTATACGAGTAACACAAGTTTATAATAACATGGCCTTGTTGAACGGTGTTCTTTAGGGTGGTCGCAGTGAAACCGTAAGTCAAATAACTCATTTAACGTTTACTAGTGGTAGCCTAGTGGTCGAAATTCAGCCGTAATTCATAAAATTTTAAGCTTGTTTATTAAGCAAGCTATATTTCACTTTTAACTGCATATTTACACAGATATTTCTCTCTACACCACATACAACATCTACAGACTATTGAAAATGGGACTTTTGAAATCACAAAATTAAGAAGCAATTATTAGTTGGCAACATTTTAAAATTCTTTGTCTACAATCTCTATTATGTGCGACTGTTTGACCTAAGACTATTATGTGTTTGACATTGACAGTATGAACGTAAACAATGAATGTTTAATTTTATTTTATTTTATGTAGTTGTAACTATGTATAAATTTTAGATTTCTGCATTCCTTCTCCATATAAACTTTAACTATGCCAAATTGTCATAATCCTCCATGCGCGCAATATGCTTAAAAAGAAATACAAGATTTCCCTTCACGTATTAATATAAAGAAGTTTACAGTAATTTATGATGCATCAGTAAAGTTTCAGCGACTTTTACTAATTCCATTGAAACAAAAATCGAGGTACTAATTATAAATCTATTATCCGCAGAATTAAAATTCAGCTTTGTGTACTTTACGTCTATAAAGAGGAAAGAGGTAAAGTAGGTAGGTATACAAAGCTGAATTACGTGCTGTTTTTTTCTATTTCGTACATAACGATGAAAACATAACTAGCATGCTACTTCAAAATACTGTAAGCTCCTTTTGCGTTGACTGAATCAATATTCAACTTTTGCAATATAGTTTTGTGGTCAATCCTCAATTCTTCGGCTATTTCGTAACTACTAATATCTTGCTCCACTTTTTCAAAATAGGCATCGACTTTATCCGTATGAGGGCGACCAGAGCGAGCGGCATCTTTGACATAAAAATTCCCGGACTGACAACGCTTGAACCAACTTTGTGCTACTCTTACTGACACTGCATTAGGTCCTTAAACGTCACAATTTTTTTTTCGCGATTTGTGTCGCATTTTTCCCTTTTTTGTAATAAAACCTGTCAGGTGAATATAGATTCAGCGCAGGCCGAAGATGATAAAATTAATTAAACACAATATAACGTAGGTTTACAAAAAATACTTTTAAAAGTAAAGCGGACTCCAAATAACTGAAAGGAATGAAATGATTCCACATGCTGAAGTTAGTGTAAGATATAGTGCATAGAATAATTTATCAAACAAAAATTATTAGTTAATTTATTGTGCTATTTTGAATAGACTAAGGAATCACAATCTCATTGTTGTCTAAATAGTTAATTAAGCCCTCTAAAATAATTAAAAAACTTAAACCCTATTCTGTCACATTGTCACATGCATTTAGAGTGCAATTTTTCCCCAAATTTATATAACACCACCCCTGATGTAAAACTATTGAAAAATAAAATCAAAATCGGTTCACAATGAGGACTAATAATCTTACGCTCACCAGATGTCGCTAATTGGGACTAAGGTGAAATTATTTGTTACGCAGATGGTCACATAGTGTCACATCATTGAAAAGTAGCGATTTACTTAAATGTTTTTCAGTTTCTAGTGTATGTAGTTTTTTTTTTCGAATTTTCAACTTAGTTAATAATTCTACTTTTGGGAATATTCGTAGTTTGCTTTAACCATTTCTAATCTAATGAATACAAAAGATATCTAATATTTTAGAACGAAACATTAATTTCTTCACTTTTCTAACAAATTAACTTCCCCCGCTATAAAATCTGTCAAATATTTCACCTCATTTCTAAGTGGCGCCGCCCTGGTGGCAAAAAAAGTCGTAGTTGCCCTCTCATGGACAAGATATCGCGAAACATACATATCTATACAAAAAACATAACAGTCCAATAATTGTAAAACTCCTTTTTTTTGAAGTCGGCTAAGAAGCATTTCTGTGGATTTCAATTATGTTTTTATTTCAACGGCATAATGGATATCCATTTAATAATTATATCGTCCTGTGTTTGCTTTATAACTCTGTTAGTAACAAACTGCACATTTTCTATAAAGTGAGGAAATTGGGTTTGAAGTTTGAACGACCATCGTTATCAATATAACTGAATTGTAGTTAACTTAGTTTTCGAGACTTTACACGCCCATTAAGCACTATTAAACTTTACCTCGGAAGGTAAAATTTGCAAAGGGATGTTTAATTTTTCCATAAAAAGCTTAGTCCACATGACTATAGTAAATGTATGGGAGCCACAAATCAAACACGGTACACGTGGTAGAGCCACGCTGCAGCTATATTATGGTTGTAGCACGAATGGGTCGGCTCGACCGGGGAAGGACCACGCTCTCACAGAATACCAGCGTAAAATAGCAGCTTAATGCGGCTGTGTTTCCTATGGTGTAGAGAACCGGAGACGCTTTTTACAGGAAAAGCGGCATTCCATCGTAGTCCTCAGGGATGACAACGCATCTGCATTTTGATTCTTAATCTAAGAAAAATGTAGATGTCTATGGGCCGCAGCATCCACTTACCATCAGTTGGATTGTGCTCGTGTGTCATTCCCATTCTATAAAAAAACACGTTAATAAAGACGATGATATTTTTAAAAGATAAGCTTTCAAAAGATAGATAGACTTAAGATTTAAGTTTAGGTTTCAACATCTAATACTCTAACTACAGCTTTAATCCATCATTGTAACGTGTGACTCACCGCACAAGGCCGTCGGCAGTCTGGCTGACGCGCACGTTGTTGATGATCCAGTTGTCGATGCCATCATCGGTAAGCCAGTACTGCATCGCTTGAAGCAGTGACATGGCTTTGTTCACGTACGATGGCCCGTGACCAGACTCGCTACATTAAAAATAAATAAATAAATATATATATATATATATATATATATATATATATATATATATAATGTACATGATAATTTGAGTGCAGTAGTTCTCTTTATCTGAACAATAAGTTAATCCGTCAGGCTCGGAGGTAAGGTGCACGCACCACGCACACCCTTGTGAATTCGAAGAGTTCGGGTTCACACCGATTATACTTATAGAATTATTACTTCAATCATATCGTCTTATACCTAACTTCAATCTATGAAATATTAATGTTTGATTCCATCTATGAAATATCAGGTAACATTTGATCTGCTACACATTGTCACTAATATTAATATATAGTGACAATGAGTAGGCTAATATATAAGCTAACATTATTTTTAACGCCATTGAAATAATTATTCAAAAAGTAGTAAGTACGGTCTGAAACAATTTAATAAAGGCTATCCTTATTACAATATATTTTAAAAGAAAGAATTTCGATCTGAACAAGCTTCTGAAAGATAAAATTCAATTATTTTGGACCCAGGATGAAGTAAAAAATATTGATAATTTCTAATTTCACTGGAACCAAGTCATATTAATATTATATGCGTTGCCATGTGCCTAATTTTTTTAAACGGAAGTAACAAACTAACTTCCTGATGGTAAGTGGCTACTGCAGCCCATGGACATGGACATCTGCAAGCAACTTCTTTTTGTGAAGTTGGTTGTCACCTCTAAGGACTAAGTTGAAAAGCCTCACTGCTCCTCTGGCTTACTATCTCCCTATACACTTTATACCGGAACACAGCAGTGCAAGCACTGCTTATTGACGGCAGAAATAGGGAAGAGGCGAAAAAAGGAGCCCTACCACCTAGTACAGTCCGTACGGATAAATAATGGGATTAGAAATGGCGTATAAAAACGCTGATCACAACGTATTTTTGTAGTCTTTACCGGTGGGTATGAGGATAGTTAGCGACAGCGTGCGATCGAGTGGTGAATAAAGGCGACGCCATTTTCAATCCCATTCTTTATCTGCACGGGTAGTACTGGTTTTATTGTATTAAATAAAATATTGAAAGGACTTACTTGTAAAAGACGTTTAGTGTGAAGTCCTGGCTCATGTCAAGGAACGTGTCGGTAGTGGTACGAGTCCCGGCCGCATCCACGAGGTACACAAGGGCACACTGCTCCGCCGTAAAAGAAACTCCCTTGTACCACATCTTTGCATACCTGTTGGGAAGTTACAACTTGTCAATAACATTCTCTTAGTAGATGCATATTTAAGATCAAACGATCAGGTTGAAGTTTTTTATTTTCGGGTTCGGGAATTTGTCAAATCTATTCAAATAAATAAAATTGAAGTGTCTGTTTGTAATGTCAAAATAACAGCTTTTTACTAATTTCATATGAAAGTATATACGGTACTTATAACAAAAACACAATTTTTAAAATTTTTGTCTGTCTGTCTGTTTGTTCCAACTAATTTCCGAAACGGCTGGACCTATTTTGACGGGACTTTCACTGGTAGATAGCTCATATTATAAGGAGTAACTTAGGCTAATTATATTTTTGAAAAATTATTAGGGTTCCGCACAAAAAAAATTAAAACCCTAAATTACACGCGGGCGAAGTCGCAAGGAACAGCTACCCAAGTAACATTTTAGGTTTTAGAATGGTTTTGAAAAGGTTCTAGAACCTTTATATGGAAATCCGCTCGTAAGTCTTAATAGACTCAATGACGTTTTAATAACCTTATATTAGCCTAAAGGTTTGAAGTAGAGGTTTTAGAAATTACTTATAAGCGATTTCAACAATCTACAACCTTATGGTTATATGAAAGTTAAAAATTTTACCTTTAGATCTTACTTAAGTAAAATGCTAGCCTTTTTAGAACTTAATCAGGAGTCAATGGCAACTTTATGATCCTACGACTATATGCTCTTGAAACACATGTCAAAATAACGTTAATTTAAACTCTTGTCAACGGCTCCAAGGTTGTAATAATAAACAATTAGTGTTAGGACTTAATAATCATTCTCAACTACTTGATATGACCAGATAGCAAAGCATTAACCTTTTTACAACCTTTTTAAACCCTAAAGGCATTTTTTACAACCTAGGCCCGGAAAAAATGTTACTTGGATAGTTAGTACAAATATTTTTCGCTGCTCACACGTCCATCCTACTATACGTTTATAGAGTTTTAACCGAGTCTCACTTTTATGTCAGCAACCAGTAAATTAACAAGTTGTAGAAATGAAGGTGAGACATGAATATAATAAATAGAATATTTATATTCAATATTATTTTACAAGTAATTCTTATTGAAAGCCATTTTTAAGGGAAGAACTAAAAAACATTGCGGGACTTTTTTCAAAGTAAAATTATACATTAAAAACATAGGTTGTACAGACTACTTACAAAATATATTTATGAAACAGCTTGTAAGTGATCACCTCTTCCCTTGGGTTTATTACGAGTATTAACCCTGTATTCATTCATATTATAATAACCCTTTTTATAGTACATTTTTATATAATAAAATATTTAAATTTGGCTATAGAGAGACCTTGTATCTTTTCTGAGACTTTCTTGTAATAGCGTATACATTTCCCCATGAATAAATTACTGACTTTATTTAGTCGGGAAAGTGGTATCACTAGCTTGTATTTATTTTTGGTGTTTACAGAGTGTATATCACTTTTTTATAAAAACTACTTTTGTTTATTGAACATACATAAATTTTCGTAAAAATACTGAAAGGCCAAAGTCAATATATTAGGTCCTTATATATGAAATTGGCGTTTTGTACGGGAGGAATATAAAGTCAATTTTTTTTTTTGTAAAATATATTTAATTAATCAAAGTATGCACCGTTGTTATCTATGCACTTTTGCCATCTCATAGGTAGTTTATTGATCCCTTTACTAAAAAAACCACAGGGGCGAGAATCAATAAACTCTTTGAAGGCGGTTTGGACTGCCGCATCGGAGTTGAATTTTTTTCCTTGTAAGAAGTTGTCCAAATTCCGGAAAAAATGGTAATCTGTTGGAGCAAGGTCCGGGGAGTACGGTGGATGTCGCAGACATTCCAATTGTAGCTCATCTAACTTAGTGGTTGTTTGTTGTGCAGTGTGTGGTATTGCGTTGTCGTGAAGCAGCAGTGGTCTAGAGCGATTGACCAATCTCGGTTGTTTAGCAGCTAGTTCTTCCTTCATGGTTTGCAGTTGCTGACAATAGATATCTCCCGTAATCGTTTGGCCAGATTTTAGAAAGCTGTAGTGAACGACACCGGCGCTAGTCCACCAAATACCCACAAGTAACTTTTTCTGAGTCAATTTTCGTTTAGGGCAGGATTTGGCTGGGTCTCCAGGGTTCAGCCATTGCGAAGAGCGCTTCCGATTATCGTACAGTATACACTTTTCATCACAAGTAATGATTCGATTTAAAATCCCTTCATTATTGTGTCGGTTGAGCCAAGTAACACAGCAGTCGACGCGTGTTTGCAAGTTCGATTCATGAGGTACCCATCGTTCAAGTCTTTTTTTTTTGGATTAATACAGTTTTATCATTTACCCCGAAGCCTGCAGCTATCTCTGAAGTGCTTTGTGATGGATCCCCGCTTCCACAATAGCCTTTAATTCTTCATTTTCCACTTTGGTCTCCGGCCGTCCACGGGATTGGTTCTAAAGGTCGAAATTTCCAGAACGAAACCGTTGAAACCAAAAACGTACCGTGCTTTCTTTTGCGACACCAGCGCCGTACACACCATTAATCCTTCGAGCTGTTTCTGCAGCACTGGTGCCACGGTAGAACTCGTACTCGTAAATATACCAATATTTCATGTTTTCCATTGTGCGGCAATAAGCGACGCCAAAGAATAAAATAATGAGGAAAAAACAAATGTATGACTGTTTTCCAAACTCAAATGTACCAGCTAAATGAATTTATAAATTTGAATTTGGAATTCTTAACCAAAGAGGAGATATTTCAGATCAATGTGGTCAGTACGACAAAATGCTAATTTCATATGTAAGGACCTAATATTTATTTCTTTACTCGTAAGTTTTTCTCTAAGAGAATATCTTGGTTTTATGTTGTAAATAGCTCTTATGGCCCTCTTCTGCAAAAAGAAAATAGTTTTTAAATTAGCCGCATTTTCCCATAGCAAAATACCATAAGTGGAATGCTATGGAAATAACTGAAATAAAGTAAAATAGCTGTCTCGGCATTAGTGAGATTTCTAATATTTTTTACAGCAAAAGCAGCAGAGCTCTTTCTTGCTAGTTTAAATTTAGGGGGGGCACTCAAGATTTCCGTAGAGAGTAATGTCAAGAAAAAGAGTGGAATCGACAGGGCTCAGTTCTTCCCCATTTAAAACACATTGAATACACATAAGTATAAGTATATAACACAACTTTCATACAGCACTATTCACTTCGTCATATTTAAATGATTTCCGTATGATTCCGAAGTTTAAAAGTCTATGAACTATCATTATCAAATAATAATTTAACATGATTATCCTACAAGGGAAGGTAAGTCATTAATATAGTCCAGAAATTGAAATGGAACGAGAATTGCACCCTGAGGAACACCCATTAGTACAGGTGATACAGAAGAACTTTACTATTGATATTATCTTTCTGCGTACTCAAATATGAAATAATGTCTGGTGGTCTTAAGAAAGGCCTTAGAAAGGTTACAGGTTATCGGTCATATTATAAAATGTCCATCAGAATATATAATATGTTTGTAGGTTGCTGGGCCTTGCGTCTAGACGGCAAAAAAGGTGTTGACTCAGATTTACTTGACTTTATGCTATAAAGACAGCGGACTGCAAATTTTTCTCAAATGAGTGGTTATAAGATGAGGTGATAGAGTTCTTATTATTGACATAGTGTGTTTTAATAATTTGAGTTATTCCTTAGTGCAAGGCCTGTACGGAGTGCATGTGGTAAACAAAAATGGTAAGATCATTAAGACACTATAACAATTCCACTGGTGTTGCAGTTGTTCATGGGCAGTGGTTCACACTTACCATTGACACTTACCATGAGCAACATGCTCGTTTGCCCCCTCTTCTATTAAAAAAAAATACACAATATCGTGTTTGTCATGCACGCGAAATGCCCTACCCCGTTGCAAGCTCGAACAGAGTCAGCACTCAGTTTCTATACTTACTTATTGTTGCCCTGCTGGTGATGCGCTTGGATCTCAACTCTGGAACGATAGTTGTACACTCTTCCATTGGGGTGGATCAAGGCGGCGGCAGCCCCCGATTGCGATAGCGCTAGTACAATGTTGTACTTAGCGTTTGTTACACGGACGGCGCCGTCTACCGTCATGTCCACTCTTCAATATAAAAGGTGTTTTTATTATTAATAGCTTATAAATTGTACATGAATAACGAATTCATAACTCTTGAGTTTCCATAAGTGCTACGAGGACAACACTTTTATACGTGATATGTATTATTATGGTTGTAGCACAAATGGGTCGCCTCAACCGAGAAAGGATCACGCTGTCACAGAATACCAGTGGAAAATTGCAGATTAATGCTGCCTTGTTCCACATGGTGAGTTTTACTGTAAATGAGGAATTCCATCTTGGTCCTCAAGGGTGACAACGCATTTGTATTTTGATTCTTATTTGAAGATAAATATATGTATCTGTGGGCCACAGTATCCTATTATCATTAGTGTACTATGTGCTCGCTTGTCGCTCTTAATCTATAAAAGAATGCGTAAGTAAAAGTAACAGCATATCGGTCCTATAGCTCATGCATCTTCCTCTTCCTGAGAGGGTATTAGAACATGAAGTGTCCACACCAACACCACGCTGCTCCAGTGCTAGTTGATGAACTTTGTCGTTGAGTATTATGAAATTTACATAAGTACCTACAAAATTATGTACCTACGTACATTAATGACCATCCGTTTTTAATTCAAAATACAATTTTTATACATAATCATTAAATGAGAACTAGGTTTTGTCGGCTAAAATAATGGTCCGAAAGAACTTTAAATAAAAATTACATCAAAAATCATCAACAATTCATTTTTAAAAACAATTTCGTTGACCTGTTTTGAAGATAAAATATTCAAAAATTTAACTATGTAGCATTTTCCCTGTTTTACCCTGAATGCTCACTGATGCGCATAAACACACCAGACTGAATATTTTCTCGAGGTTTTTTCGAACTGTTGTAACAAGATCCCGATCGTTTTGATTCGATTAATAATAATGGACTTACACCTATACCCTTTACCTCATATCTTCCCGTGGTGGGTGTCGTAAGAGGCGACAGAGTGAAACTGAGGCAGAAGATGGGCAGCAGCATCTTTCTGATAACAGCAAAACTACAATAAAAAAACTACGGTTGCCAACCCACTCGCCAAGCGTGGCAACTATGCAAATATACCCCCCACGAATAAAGTTACGAAGAGACGGCCCCAGTCCCCGGCGGCCCCGCTATTCTTGGCTACGGTGGCGACCATGGTAACGGCGGGGCAGGGGTTGCTAAGAATCTCCGGTGGAGGTTCGGTTGCCACCTAAGACGACTCGACCTGACAACATGTAACGCAAGCACCCTGAGGACTGACGAGAAGATCCTGGAGCTGGAAGAAGAGATAGACAAGTTGTGCTGGAATATTATAGGATTATCCGAGGTCCGAAGATAGGGGGAGGACATGGTAATCCTCGAATCCGGTAAATTGTTCTATCACCGGTAGGGCGACCATCTGTCCCTAGGAGGTGTCGGATTTATCGTCCACAAGTCTCTCGTTAACAACGTTGTAAAGATTGAGAGTATGTCTACGAGGGCTGCGTACCTTGTACTCAGAATCACCAAATGATATTCGCTGAAGGTCATACAGGTTTACGCACCAACCTCGGCACAATCCGATGAGAAGGTGGAGAAAATGTATGAGGATATATCTAGAGCCATGCATTCCTCCAAAACCCACTATGCGGTGTTAATGGGAGACTTCAACGCAAAACTAGGCACAAGAGAGAACGGTGAGCTGAAGGTAGGGAAATTTGGAATAGGGCAACGGAACCGTAGGGGCCAGCAGCTGGCCGACTTCATGGAGAAAGAGGGACTCTTTATGATGAACTCTTTCTTCCAGAAGCGGCCCCACAAGAAGTGGACCTGGTCGAACCCCGATGGTTCGACAAAAAATGAGATTGACTTCATTATGACGACCAGACGACAACTGTTCAGTGATGTCTCAGTGATCGCGAGGGTGAAAACTGGTAGCAATCACCGAATGGTTAGAGGCACACTGAACCTAAATGTTAAGTTGGAGACGTCTCGTCTAATGATGTCAACGCCCGAAAATAGAATCAAAACGTAGAAAAATTAAAAAAAAAAAGTTAAAAATGTACAAAAAAATTAAAGAGCAAACTACTGACGCATTGTTTTGTGTATTAATATAATACTCTAGAAACTGATAAACTTTTATTAAAACCAACTTCTCAATTAAATTACCTTGTGTAACAAAAAACTTTACCTCAGTGTCAACTAACGACATCTGGTGAGCAGAAAATTATTAGCCCTCATTAATACAAACACATTTTAAAATATTTGTCTATTTGTTTGCCCGTATGTTCGCGATAATATTCGGAATGGCTGAACCTTCACAGTTAGAGAGCATAATTTTTTTTCTAAAAATTTTTGCTGTCGGCCTTGCGGCCTATACAGCTTTATCGAAATAGACTCGTAAGCGTGAACTTGCGAGCTATTGAGTGCAACGATTCTGCCGGTCGACTGCAGTCCCGAGGCACTCCGGCCCCTGCTAATGGAGTAAGGCTCCTTGAGCTAGTGGAGGGCTCGATGTGATTCAAGGGCCCCTCAGAAGGAAGTACCGATCTCGGCTTGAACCACCATCGAAATGAGAAGAGATCAGGAGTGATCTAGGCTATTTTCACCAAAAACATGGAGGATTTTTGTGAAATCGAAAACTGATAAAATAAACGGCTTTTAATGTCTCATAAACTATAAAAGATAAGTATAGAAAAGTTTGAAACAAAACTTTTGTCACTTTTTCTTGTCTCTTAATGTTTTGATGTACCTACTTACAATCGATTTTCAACATTTTTTTTCTTCAACACTATTTTACTACAAAACTATGAGTATTAAGGATAAAATGACAAGACCTATTTTGCATAAGATTTCCTAATATCTTCATTTTAAATTTAAATTAATTAATTTTCATTTGTTTAAAGTAAAATGAATTTTATGAAAACCATCAAATACAAATATTAGGATTAGTTATACGAATGGAGTTTTCTGGAACCTGTTTATACAGAGCAAAAACCCCACAAATAACCTACGTCGACAGTTTATAATATAAAGTCAGATTTAATACTCACTTCACGCGGTCTCTGAGCCTCAGACATACCGTACCGTGCGGAGTCACCGAAGCGTTATAACGAGCGCCGCCTACTGCATCCGTCACCTGTTTAGTATGTACATTTAATAAGAACATTGTGAGCAGGTGAATAAAAAATATGACTTAATTTGTTGATTGTAATATGTTCCTTATGGATGGATCAAAAATTAAATAATTATATCCACTCCTAACTTACAATATCATATGCTGGGGAAACTCAACAGATATATGATCCACATTCGTTCTCTAGAAAAAACGTCTTAGAACAATATATAACATGCATATAGTAGTACTGGATCGTTAAGAGATATTTTCAGAAGGAAGGGTTTCCTAAGCCGCGTCTCCACCAAAGTTTTGTTACCAACTTTTGTGTTGGCAACAAAACTTGTAAACAATGTCGGGAACCGTGTTTCCATTTTCGGCGGCAACATCAAAGAAATACGCTTGTTGCAAACATTTGTTCCCTCTGTGGAGACGCTTGTTGGAAACATTTGTCGGCAACATGTGTGTCACGTGGACGAACGAGTTAATCGACACATTAATAATTAATTTATGTCGTTTACAAAATATATTATGGGATGTGTTTAATCAAAATTATATTATTATTTATAGGTAGATCTAGATAATTAGGTACTTAGTTACTGACGCCATAGTTACGGATTTATTATTTGATTTTTCGATTTTTTCGCGTCTAATGCCAATGACCTTAAAAATTCGTTCAGTGTAAGTAGACCTCACAGTACTAGTGACTGCCTACTAATGCAAGATCAGCATACACTGGTTACTACTTCTCATTGCCACTCTCAATAATGAAGTCGCGTGTCGCATGTTTGTAAATAGCAAAAAATGTGAAACAAACAAGTGACGGCTCCGTGGCGCAGTGGTTTAGTAATGAGTTGCAGCGCTAAGGGCCGCGGGTTCGAATCCCGGACGGAACAAGTAATTGTATGGCCTACAAATAATTGTTCTAGGTCTGTTCTATGTACGTAAATTATACCTGCGATACAGGAGAAAATCCTAGTGTGGAAGTAACGTTTTTTAAAAAGAGAGGAAGAGAGACAACTAATGAAATTAAAAATTATGCCTATAACCGACTTCAATATTAATACGCATTATTAAGGATAACTCCAAAACTACTGGTGTTTGCTTTTTTGCATAAAATTATAAATAATGCGGCTGCCTGCATAATATCGTCACTTGAAGACATATTGTTGCCAACAAAACTTTGGTGGAGACAGCAAGTTGTCAACTAAAATGTTTCTCAAATTGTTGGCGACATGTTTCAATTCGGTGCGGAAACATCGGAAACAAAAGTTGGTAACTTTTGTTGAGTTGCAAACAGTTGGAAACATAAATGTTGTCAACATTTTCGGTGGATACGCGGCTTAACACTGACTGGAACCTTTATGACTCAAAGAAAGACATTCGCAGACAATATAAATGTGATATAAACTTACCTAATAATAGAAATATGATTTATTATAAAAGTACCACCTATATTACTGGTATTCGTGTATTACAACCAGTTACTACCGGCTATAATTAAACAATTAAATTGAAATATGTTCAAAACAAAATTAAAGAAATTTTTAATTGAAAATGTTTTTTACAATCTAATTGAGTTTTTTAGTAAAAGTAATGTTAGTAAGTAGTTAATTTTAAATTTATTTTCTTTCTTGTTACAAATCCGACATGGGTAGACTGTTGAGCTAAAACTGTATGTTTTTGTATTAAGATCATATTGTACACAGTTATGTAATAAAAGTATCTTTGTCTTTGTCTTTCCTAGGAGTAACCTAAACACATTAAACATTTATCTAATATTAAATAAATTATTTATCTAATGTGCTTAATCTCAATAAAAAGACAGATGCTGAACAGATACTGACAGATGACGGAAGTTGATCACGTTACTTACTAGCGCCATTTTGTTTTTTTTTAACGAATGGTATCATTAACGTCTTTGTTTATTTTAAAAAGTTATCTTTCTTAAAATAAAACTAGAGCAATGTGGATTTTTAATTTTTTTTAATTATATATACAAGAGGGGGCAACCGAGCATGCGGCTCAGCTGATGGTAAGTGACTACCACCGCCCGTGAACAACTGCCACACCAGGGGAATTTCGCAGAATGCGTTGCCGGCCTTTTAAAAAGGAGTATGCTATTTTCTTATTGGTCCGAAAACATTCTAAATTTAAATGTAAAAGAAAACTTCTAGTAAACCGCACAGTGGTGGACCGCCAATCATTCAGATTGTTTGGATGGTATCGCAAGTTTTGTCGCGATATGCGATGGTGAAATTGAGCGGCTAGAATTAGTCCGAACAATTCCTCTGAGCACTCCCCGTGATAGATGCGATAGAATACGCAAAGAGATGCAACATCTCTTCACAGCACCAGTGAGTCAAGCCGATCAGAAAGAACTCGGTTGCCGATGATTCGAACCGCTCTGCGCTGGATGCGATCAAGTGGAAGGAGCTGGTACTGGGGTGCCCCGGCCCAGTGACGAGAACCGTATATCCTGTGAGGCCGTACTTGCGCCTCGTAAAGTTGCAAGCGGTGTGCTGGCATGAAATTCTGTCGCGCTCTACAAAGCACGTCAAGCTTTTTAGCGGCCAATTTCGCCTTCCCTTCCAAGTGACCGCGAAACTGAACGTCATTCGATATGTCGACTCCGA
Source organism: Parnassius orleans (assembly GCA_029286625.1). NCBI lineage: Eukaryota > Metazoa > Arthropoda > Insecta > Lepidoptera > Papilionidae > Parnassius > Parnassius orleans. The sequence continues at coordinate 617,793 of JAGSMP010000022.1, read as the reverse complement.
GGATTTCGATGCTAGCTGAGGCAACAAGGGGAGCGCCTTGAAATTTTCAAGGCACTCCCCTTGTTCAAGTATGTAAGTGTTGTATCTCTTCAATTTCAAGTTGAAATTGAAGGATACAACAAAGGGGTTCTTTTTAGCGGATTGGACTGGACTAGATTTAGTCGCCCCCAATTAGAGACTTTGTTTAACGAAGACTCGACTTCAGACACAAGTTTATTGCGGCAATCGACGAGGTGTTCCCGAGAAATATTAGCACGGTCGGTGTATAAGGCATCGCCAGTGCCGTCATCTGCATAACAATAAATGTTACTGATTTAAAACATATCGTTGATATGCAGAAGGAATAGGGTAAGCCTTGTGGAACACCAGCATTCACAGGATTGGAGCATGCACCGTCGACTACAACCTTAACGCTCCGATTTGAGAGAAAACTGGTAAGTAATCCAATTGTATAATTTCTCGGAAAGCCACAGAACACATAAGATAGAAGCTTCGAAAGAAGCACTTTGTGCCAAACCCGATCGAAGGTCTTTTTGTCTTTGGACTTCCTTGGACTCGACCGCCTGCCCCCATCGGTGTTTCAGGTAAACAAGAAGATCACCAGCTGAGTAACTCCGACGGAAACCGACTTGTTACTGCTATACTCATAAGCCAGATAAATAAAAAACGTTTGAAATATTTAAGTCTTAAATAAATAACTTAGTGCGAACTTTATCGCTCACACACAGTTCACATAAATAAAGGAAATCGTTAAGATTTAAGAATTTATTTCATTAAATAATTTCTTTCTTCTTAGTTCTAAATAATATTGTCAAATTTATGAAGTACCCAAATGAAAATTCAATGACAACCTGCTTGTGTGAAGTATTAACTACCCATTATGAAGGTTATGCCGGACTCCTACCGGCTAAAACCCCACGGTGGTCTCCATCAGCGTGTACGAAGGGTCCCGGGATCTCCGTTCGGAACGCAACCGGGGCCCCTCTCTCGCTTTGCTTTATTGAAAGCACGTCTCAGGGGTAGAACTTACTACCCCCAGCACCCTCGCAGTGCTATCACGATGTCTCGGGACCACTTCCGAGCCATCGTCCTCCTCGGGGGTTACGTTACTAGGCATTCGAGGCCCCCGCTCCAAACGCCTGCAACCCCTGAGGCCCCGTTTCTGGTAGGGGAACACCATCTTCAAAGGGAGGGCCGTGACGAACGCCTTGATGGCGTCGTCTCCGAGTGGGATCTGTCCTCCTCCGATCCCGCTCAGCAGCCTCCTTCTGGACCATTACGGACTCACAGAAGGTGGCTACGGCCCTCCACGCCGAGTCCCCGCTCAACATCGCCGACACGACTGCTGGCAGGGAGAGGTCCCGACCGACCCGGTTTGCCAGGATTATTCACTCCCGTTCCCACGCTGGACATACCGCCAGCGTATGGGACGCAGAGTCCTGGTCCTGTCCACCGCAGTGGAAGCAGTTCGCCGTCGTTTCGCGTCCGATCTTACACAGATAATCACCGAAGCACCCGTGCCCGGTAATTAAGTAGGTAGGTGTAGGTGAGTCTTCCTACTCGTCGCTGCATCCAGGCTTCGAAGACCGGCAGGATTGCGCCAATAACGCGTTTGCGGGCATAGCGCTCCTCGTTGAGTCGAGTGCGCCATATCGCCAAAGCGTTTTGGCGCTCCCGCCGTTTTATAGACTCGAGCGCCTCATCTGGCTCACTGCCACCTCTCTGACGGAGGATGCGGATTCGGTTGTACACCCTCGCATCCATATCCGCCAGTATATCTAGGGGTGGAAAACGAGCCAGGACTGTTGCCGACTCAAACGATATCGTATGGTATCCTCGCGCGATCCGTATAGCCACCCTCCGCTGAACACTGTAGCGCCAGTACAGCGCCGGATGGCTAGCCTTTTCGCCCACACAGGTGCCCCGTATAAGGCTACGGACCGTACTACCCCCGCATAGAGGCGGCGTATTTCCTCCCTCGGTCCCCCTAGATTGGGCAGCAGTCTGTGCTTAGCACCCGCCACCCTCTCAATCCGGGGGACTAGGCGCTCAAAGTGCTCTTCGAAGCCCCAGCGACTGTCCAGGTGGAGCCCTAGGTACTTCATGTACCACCTCTGCCCCACTCTGACTACAGACCCACCCACGTAGACGCACGAGTCGGGTGGTTCCCTGCTCCGAGGTAATTTGTGAAACCATAAGGCCTCGCTCTTATGAGGCGCTATTTCTAGACCCAACTCGTGGATTTTGGCGACGACGACTTCCGTCCCAAGCTCAGCGAGCTCCTTGGTCCCCTCGAAGGTGACCCCGCTGGCAACCACCAGTGTATCGTCGGCATAGCACACGATATTTACGTCAGCAGGAAGGTTGACACGCAGAACCGCATCGTACGCGAGGTTCCACAGTAGCGGACCCAGCACTGAGCCCTGTGGAACCCCACGTTTGATCTCCCTCCGGATATTCCTACCATCTTGCCCCATGTACAGAATGTACCTGTCGCGCAAGTAGTCCCCAATTACGCCTTGCAGGTAGGCAGGCACCTAGTGGTATGCTAGTGCCCTCCTTATTGTACCCCAGGGTAGAGAGTTAATGGCGTTGACAATATCAAGACTTATTGCCAACGCCACACCACCCTCGGATACTGCTTGTCCCGACAGGGAGCGGACGCGCATAATGGCATCTATAGTGGAACGCTCCCGTCGGAATCCAAATTGGCTATCAGCCAGATCGGGACCGACGCGCGACAGATGTCTGTTGAGCCGAGTGGCATCTATCCTTTCGAACAATTTGCCAATCTCGTCCAACAGGCATATGGGACGGTACGCGGAGGGAGAATCGGCGGCCCTGTCTTCCTTCTTCAAGAGGACCAACCTTGCTTCTTTCCATGCTGTGGGGAACTTGGCACTCCGCAGACAGCCGGTAAACAGCTGTCTTAGCCTGTCCCCCAAGGCAGCCAGACTCAGCACCAGAGCCCGACCAGGAATTCCGTCAGGCCCCGGTGCGGTGTTCCGGGCTCTCAAGCGGCTAACGGCTCGGTCCAGCTCCTCCACGGTCACCTCCATCTCATCATGCCACTCCAATGACGACGGCAGGTGACCTGAGGGACTTGATCGGTCCTCTGGGAAAAGCGTGCCGATCACTCTTCCCAGCAGGTCCGGATCGAGAGTTTCCGTCAAGGGCAGCAACCAGGGCCGGAGTTTTCCCAGCACCATCCTGTACGGTCGCCCCCAGGGATCTCCGTTGAGTCCCTCTAGGAGCTCTTTCCAGGACCGAGACCTGGCGTTAGATATAGCAATTTTTAACGCCTTTGTAGCCGCTCGGTATGCCCCGTAGAGTCTGGCTATCTCCTCAAGTGGAGCTCGCCTTCTTCTTCGGGCTCTTGTGTACTGGCGCCGACTCCGCAAGCAGATCGCACGAAGGTGTGCAATTTCTGGCGACCACCAGTACACCGCCCTGCGCTTTGGACGATTGGTTCTAGGCATCGAGACGTCGCATATTTGCGCCATCGTAGCCCAGAACCAGTTCACTTCCACTTCCGGATCGAGCGGAACCTCTTCGGCTTTTTCTGGCCAGGCCGCGACGATGGCGGCAGCTTCGAGCTTGTCTCGGTCTAGCCGCTTGAGACACCAACGCCGCGGTGGGCTGCCTTCTGGACGACTGGAATTACTGTCGAAGTGGCGAAGTGCGACATCGAACACGATGTGGCGGTGGTCTGACAATGTCACCACCTCTGTCGCAACTCGCCATTCCGACAGCATTCGCATTGCAGGAGGAGTCGCCCACGTAAGGTCTACAATGGACTCCCCCTGCCACTGCACACATGTACTCTCTGACCCCCGATTTAATAGTCGAAGGTCCAGACCAGCCGCCCAATACATTATGATCTCTCCCTTTGGATCGTCCCTAGAGTTGCCCCAAGCCCTGTTATGGGCGTTAAAATCTCCTAGGACGATCAACGGACGGGGTAAGCACCTGCGCACGAATTCCGCCAACTGGTCCAGGTACTCCTCATAGTCGGCGAGGGTCCTAACTAACCTAACCTAACCTAACCTAACAGAAAATACAGAAATTATTATTTGCTATGACGCTTGTCTAGTCTTCATTTTCATAACCTATCATAATTAACAGTGTTTATCACAGTTAAAGTGCCTATAGATCCTAAGATATATTGCATTTTAATGATAAGAACAAATTGAAAACTTATTTTTAATCAAAAGTGCATTAAACTTTAAGAGATTTTGCTTTCTTACTGCTTATGAAAACTTATAATAGCATTAAGCCCCGGCGATAGCTGTTGAATTCATGACTGTCTAGTGCATCCTTATTATTTTACAGGCACTATCCATTTAGATAAGCTAATTACAGACAGGCGGTACCAGAAATTAGATTAGTTCGAGCGTTTTCATTATCATCAATATCATTATCATTACAGCCCTTCACAGGTCCACTGCTGAACATAGGCCTCCCCAAAGAATGCCACAAAGCACGGTCCTGAGCCACCTGCATCCATCGACTCCCTGCATGTATTACCAGGTCGTCACTCCATCTAGTGGGGGGACGCCCTACACTTCGTCCGCCGGTACGAGGCCGCCACTCGAGAACCTTTTTTCCCCATCGGTTGTTGGTTCTTCGAGCTATATGGCCGGCCCATTGCCACTTCAGCTTACTAATCCGTTGGGCTATGTCGGTCACTCTGGTACTGCGGATATCCTCATTTCTAAGTTTATCACACAGTGAGACTCCGAGCATAGCCCTCTCCATAGCTCGCTGAGCGACCTTGTGCTTCCTCATCCGACCAGCAGTGAAGGACCACGTCTCAATTCCGTAGGTCATCACTGGCAACACGTACTGGTTGTACAGCCTCGTTTTCAAGTTTTGAGGTATACCTGACGAGAAGATTTGCCGTAATTTCCCGAACGCTGCCTAGCCGAGTTGAATCCGTCGATTGACCTCTCGGTCGAAGTTGGACTCGTCAACAACTTCGAGCTTAGTGCTCCCATCAACTACCGGCATAGGTGTGACATGGACATTAAACATGATATTTGTTTTGTCCATGTTCATCTTAAGACCTATCCGTTGGGAGACATTATTGAGGTCATTGAGCATAGTGCTTAGGTCCTCCAGCGATTCTGCCATAAGGACTATATCGTCGGCAAATCGAAGGTGAGTGATGTACTCGCCATTGATGTTAATACCGTATCCTTTCCAGTCCAGAAGTTTGAAAACGTCTTCCAATGCAGCGGTGAAGAGTTTTGGGGATATAACATCACCCTGTCTTACACCTCTTTGCAGTTGGATAGGTTTCGTACTCTGGTTCTGTACTCGGATAGCCATCGTAGCCCTACTGTACAACACTTCAGCACTTCGATATACCGACAGTCAACTTGGCACCGCTGAAGGGACTGCAGCACCGCCCAAATTTCGACGGAATCAAAAGCTTTCTCATAGTCCACATACGCTAGACATAGTGGCAAATTGTACTCCTCGGACTCGTACAATTTGCCGAAGGGTATGTATGTGTTCTATGGTGCTAAAGCCTTTTCGCAAACCGGCTTGTTCGGGAGGCTGGAAGTCGTCGAGTCTGAGTGCGAGACGATTCGTAATGACTCTCGAAAACAGCACGTAGACGCGGCTCAGAAGGGAAATTGGTCTGTAGTTCTTCAAGAGAGCGTTGTCGCATTTCTTGAAGAACAAGACCACCGCACTTCTGCTCCACTCCTCCGGTGTAATGCCACCATGTAGGACGGAATTAAAGAGCTTCTGAAGGACTTCAAATACCGGTTTTCCACCCGTTTTGAGAAGCTCCGCTGTAATTCCATACTCGCCTGGGGCCTTGCCGTTTTTAAGGTGCTGGAGAGCCATTCTAATCTCGCTCAGACTGACGTCCGGGATATCATCGGAATAGTGTCGGATAAGACTCGCTCTCGGATCGTTACTCACACTTGCGTGTGGCTCCAACGATGATGTGTACAGCTGCCCATAGAACCTCTCAATCTCACTCAAAATCTCAGGTGTCCCGGAAACGACGCTGCCACACTCGGTCTTCAGCTTCGACAGTTGGCTCTTTCTGGCAGACAGATCTCTAGCAAAGACTTTGGAGCCCTGGTTCCGCTCGATCGCTTCTTTAATACGAGCTGTATTAAAGTTGCGTAAGTCCCGCCGCAGGCATTTGGAGATGTTTCTGTTCAGTTGCTTGTATTCTGTCAAATCAACTGAAGACCGCAGCTTCATACCCCGTCTAACAGCCATGAGATTAAGAGTGTGATCGGAGAGTTTTTGTGTTCTTCTGCGGCGGGTCTTGCAAAACTTAGCTCTGACCGCATGGACAGTTTCCACGAGCTTGTCATTCATATCGTCCACTGCATTGCAATCTTCTAGGAACTGAAAACGGTTTCGTAGCTCGAGCTGCAAGGTTTCGGGACTTTGGATTAGAGCACGAGGGGGACGGAGCGTTGACTTCATTAGACGTGACCTCTCCAACTTAACGCTTAGGTTCAGTGTGCCTCTCACCATTCGGTGATCGCTGCCGGTTTTCACCCTCGCGATCACTGGGACATCACTGAACAGTTGTCGCCTGGTCGTCATAATGAAGTCAATCTCATTTTTGTCGAACCGTCGGGGCTCGACCAGGTCCACTTCCTGTGGGGCCGCTTCTGGAAGAAAGAGTTCACCATAAAGAGTCCCTCTTTCTCCATGAAGTCGTCCAGCTGCTGGCCCCTTGGGTTCCGTTGCCCTATTCCGAATTTCCCTACTTTCAGCTCACCGTACTCTCTACCGTGCCTAGTTTTGCGTTGACGTCTCCCATTAACACCGTATAGTGGGTTTTGGAGGAATGCATGGCTCTAGAGATATCCTCATACATTTCCTCCACCTCCTCATCGGGGTGTGCCGAGGTTGGTGCGTAAACCTGTATGACCTTCAGCGAATACCGTTTGGTGATTCTGAGTATAAGGTACGCAACCCTCGTCGACACACTCCCAATCTTTACAACGTTGTTAACGAGAGACTTGTGGACGATAAATCCGACACCTCCTTGAGACAGATGGTCGCTTTCCCGGTGATAGAACAAGTTGCCGGATTCGAGGATTACCGTGTCCTCCCCCTCTCTTCGGACCTCGGATAATCCTATAATATTCCAGCGCAACTTGTCTATCTCTTCTTCCAGCTCCGGGATCTTATCGTCAGTCCTCAGGGTGCGTGCGTTATAAGTTGCCAGGTCGAATCGTCGTAGGTGGCAACCGAACCTCCACCGGAGATTCTTAGCACCCCCTGCCCCGCCGTTACCATGGTCGCCACCGTAGCCAGGAATAGCGGGGCCGCCGGGGACTGGGGGCCGTCTCCTCGTTACTATCATTGGGGGTATATTGCCATAGTTGCCACGCTTGGCGAGCGGGTTGGCATCCGCAGTTTTTTATTTTTGTTTTGCTGTTATCAGAAAGATGCTGATGTCCATCCTCTGCCCACGGGAAGATATGGGGTAGTGAGCATTCTTACCCGCCACTACACGGGGAATTATCATTATCAATTTCATTTTATTATTAATTTTATTGCATGTTTTATACGAAATGTCCTTTCACAATTTTAGGTTTATGTCAAAAGCATAAAGCTGTGAAAATCTACTTTATTTATACTTGATATGCTACAGTGACCAATGAATCGTACATAGTGACAAACATACACAAATTTAGAGTCAGATAATCTGAAATATTTTTAAGTGATTATTATTTTATTTTATTATATTTAATTCTTGTATATTTTATGGATGTTGTTACGTCGAAAAGCCGAAGTTTTGCCGGTACAACTAGATGCAGCCGATTGCGGTTGGTTAAACAGTGTAGACATTGTAGACATTTGTTAAAATCTTTAAAGCACGTATATCAAGAAATATCAGCGACATTAGGTTAAGGTGCGGCGCGGACATTTATCTTTATAGTAAATTTAATAGAATACACCTAAGTTTAACCAAAAGCAATGGGCTGCATTTAGTTGTAGCCGGCTAAACCAACTCACCTGTAAAATACGAATAATAAAATACATATAATAAAATACGTATATTTTGTTGAATGCACTGTTACCTACCTCTAAATCCCTCCAAGTATCAGCATGGTAGATGTCATCGCCGGGATAGAACGGAGCTTTGCGTTGAAGAGGTGCCCGCCACGGTGGCTGCCATGCAGCCGCACCCACAAGCTCGGCTTGCCCCAAGCCTCCTTCCAGAAATTTGCTGTAGTCTTGGAAAGCGGTCAAGTTTGATTCTTCCTACAATAAAAATATATTAATCATCTCATAAAAATAATCTGTAAACTGATAAATATATAAACTTGTGGTAAAGCTTACTACTTCCAATAATTGGACATATAAAAACTAAATGATCTTTTTATAGTTGCTTTAACCAGAAGACATTACTGCTACTGTTACGTCAAAAAAATTCTCGTCTCTTTAAGATCAGAAAAACATCGGAGCGACCTTCATTAGCCGAATGAAGTACTATGGTGTATATGCTCAACCTCTGCCCACCATATCATACCAACATAAATTCAACGGCAAGGCATTATTTGTATGTAATGAATGCAAAATCGGCCTTTCTCAACACCATATATTGCACACCCAGAAGTCATGAGGCTCAGTTTGTTTACAGAAGCGCGTCAGATTTTTTGACAACCGCTTACTTTCTTTTCACGCAATCTGAATTCTTCACAAATAATGTACTCGTCCTTCGATTAAAAGCTTTTGATCATATTACAAAAATTAAAAGTTAAAGTTACAGCCTACTACGTCCTACTCCTGGGCACAGACCTCCTCTTATTTCTGAGGAGGTTTTAGGGCTAGGGAAAGTCCACCGCGCTACCCCAATGCGAGTTGGTAGACTTCACGTCTTTGAAATATTTTTTTTTAATTTCTAAGACATGCAGGTTTCCTTACCATGTTTTCGTTCACCGTGGAGTACCTACTTGGTAAATCAGTACTTAAAATTGTAATTAATAAATTTTTTGGTGCCGGCGGGTTTCGAACCCGGGTACGATTTCCTGAAATAACAAATATTTATACGGCTTACAAATTATTGTTTAGAGTATTGCCACAGCGCAAAAGTTCTTTAGACTGTGGTATGGCTGTTTGTTTATATTATACTCTAAGATTAATTTATTATTTATTTATTTATTTTTGGATTATTACGTCTGAAAAGTTAATACCTACGTCGCAGTTCAGCGAAAGCCATCTATAAGAAATAACATTGTTCTGGTACTTCCCTTAATCACATTTTACGTCACGGGACAAGATTGTGTGATGCTTCACTCTCTCTCACACCGTCACTACACCGGTTGTTTTATTATTGAATTTAAGTACGTGCATACATATTTTAATATTTACAATAAAAAAGTACTGTCATAACCTGATTGTAAGAATGAGCTGTATAAACACTTCTAGGCCGCGCGGGCATAGTCACTTCCTTTCTAAAATCTGTACTACCCATTATGACACTAATTAAACAATTTTTTATACTATTTAGTGTATTAAAAGCGGATTAATAAATACATTAACTATACTGACAAAGGATACTGAAAAATACTACATAATACCAATCATGTTTCACGCGGCTCAATAGAAATGAAAAATGATTTGTCATTTATTTAATTCCACATTTAAAATATTTTTAAATTATTATTTATACTGTTTAATTATATCGGCCAGTTGCAGATTAAACGTCAGTTAAAAACGTAAATAATAGGACTTTATTCAATTCCAGCTTTTAGTTTTAAATCGTTTTAATAGCATAATATAATAAATTAATTTTTATCGTTTCTTAGTTAGCGATGTAAGAATATTCACTACCTACCCCAATATTGTCCCATGGGTGTCGTGAGAGGTATAATATAGTGCCTTTTCGGTAATTTATTATTTTCATACGTAAGGTACGCTGAAAGTTTTGCGTAACACACAAATAAATCAATTTATATGTAAGCTTATATATTTACTGCTTTTCAAATTATTCTCCATTAGTACATTTTTAACACTCAATAATTCGAAACATTTTAAAAACATTACCACCATTGATCTGAGCGAATGTTGTTACGTGCTGGTTGAAAGCAATCACGACCTCTTTTGGCTCCGTAAACATCGATCGTTAATAAAAAACTATTTTTTTTATTAGTGATCGATGTCCGTAAATTGCAAATCTCTCATCAAATCTTTGATTTTTGGGAAAATAAAGAAATCGTATGGTGCCAGGACTGTGTGCGGATTAGCGATGGGTCGTTGACGGTTTTTCCGTTAACGAAACGTTAACGTTGATTTACGTTAGTCAACTGGTTAATCAACTAGTTAAATTCGTCAACGAGTTCATTCATAGGACGGTTTTAATTTAACACTGCGACGTTAAATTTTAGAAACAATTTGATTCAATATATGTATTGGAAAACGTTTGATTGATGGTTCTACTTAGATGACCTTTTCAGATTCATACTTTTTTTTCCTTTTGAGATTCATACTTTTTCTTCAGGCCTAGGACTGACTGAATACAATTAGCTATAAACCATATTCTACTCAGGCGTATTTAAAGGATCATTTGATTCTATGTACACAAATCAATTATTATAATATGTTTTTAATGGGTTTTTTTTATTTATTTTTTTATTTTTTTTCAATTTTTCGAAATGCAGCCACAATTCACTGTTACGCCTAGTATGTCCCGACATTTTCAATTTTGTACCTCAAGTAGTCCTATTTTATGCAAATATACACAATTATATTAACACAAACAAATTAACACTGTTACTATAAACGTAAACATCAATATCGTTCATAAACGTAAACAAACAAACTAGTATTAATCTGTTTCTCTAGGGCGGCACGAGCGGGGTGCGCAATTCCACCAATATCGTCATAAGTACTATTCTTAAAATAAATATTTCAAAAATTAACTCTTTTGTACGTTACTTAGAGTTTAAATTGTATGACATGACCGTCGCTCGCAATCTATGACGTTATTTTCAAAGTAAGTTTTTTAATTTGCTCAGTTCGTTGCTTTGGCGTTCTCGATTATTAAACGAGACGCACGAGTTAAATTCATAAACGTCGTTCACGAATTCAACTAGTTGATTCATAAACAGTTAACGTTAATACGTTGACAGGAGATCAACGGTTGATTCAATTAGTTCAAAAATTCAATTAGTTCAACACTCATCGCTAGTGCGGGTTGAGTCACGAACTCCACCTTTTCAGAAGCCAAAAAGGATTTTGTCTTGTTCGCGGTGTGCGCCAAGCCAAAGCATGGTCATGGTGCATTAGAATTCTGGGTGGTTTATCCCTAACTTTTTCTCTCTCAGCATTTAACTCAGCATTAACTGTCTATTGCTCATTAAGGGAGGTCGTGCATACTGGACCCGTCTCGGAGAATAAAAACGCGAAATTTTTTTCCCCACACTTCTTGCCTGCCCCAATTTTGTTGATTTGATATCGCCTTATACAGAAGACTGTTGCTTCTTTCCGGAATATAACAATATTATATTCATGTTTCATCTCCTATTGCAATGTTCGTCTTCTGTTTGCGTGTGGTTGAAAATTAAAAAATTAAAAAAAAATTTAAATACCTGGAGATTCCACAGGTCGGTGCGCATGCTAACTTCGGTCGATTGAAATTGTGATCGTTGTAAATGAAGGAGTGGTCTATAAGCAGTGATTTGTTGCCTTGGTTAAAGATATGTGGTGCTGCACCAAATTCAGGCTTATATCCTTTGAGTTGTTGAGGGGGTTGTGGCCTAATTCCAAATTGTTTGGGTTGCTGTGTTGGTAATTTAATTTGCTTACTTGATGGTATTCCAAATTTAAATCTTGTCTGAAATTGCATATTATGTTGGGGTAGAACTTGTTGAAGCTGTTGGAAGTGAGGTCTCATGTTTGGTGTACAGTGGCAACTTTACCAATGGATGTTAACTTTGCCATCAGGGGTGTACTGGTACAAAATTACGATTAACACGGAAAACGTAACGTTTTTCGAGATAAGCCAAGTTTTTAATGAAAATATAAATAATAAATTGGATAAAATAAGTGCTCCAGAACTTGTTTTTTTTGTTTGAAATATTGAATGTAGGTATCTATATCTTTGTAGTAATGTAATATTAATGGTTATCAAATGTAATATATCGTTATTAACATGTTGGTTTTAACATTCATAACATTTTTAACCCGTTTATTCTATGCAGAATGGGTTCCAAACGGGTTAACTATGTTTTAACATGAATATCAAAATTAAGCTTTCCGTCCATAAACACACCTAAGTCTCTTATTACATAATATTTTTTTTGTAACGGCGCATTACACAGTAAATAGGTAAAATTGTTTTTTTTTTTTTGATAAAGGGTATGGTTTTATATTTACTACGCAAACTAAGCAAGCTGATACCATGGTAGTTTTTACAGTCCTGCTGTGACCCTTTTCCTTTATATTTTGGGACTATAACGGCTTTGCACCAGTCTTCCGGTACCCGCTTCAGTTCCCAACATAAATTAAATAAGATGTACAGCAGGCCTGCCACCACTCCCTCCCCAGTCCTTAGCATTTCGAGTGATACTCTATCATATCCGGCTGCCTTACCTGCTTTCATGCTTTTCATTGCTTTCATTATTTCATCTACACTTATCTCCCTACCTCTTTCCACTTCTTTCGGAATTTCTATTTCACTTAATTCAGACGACTCTTCACTCATAAACACGCTTTCAAAGTATTCCTTCCATCTCTTTAAATTCGAAACTTCATCATTCAGCATACAGCCATTCTCGTCTCGTTTAGCATTCATTCTAGGCTGTTTTGAATTTCCCCTAGCAGTTCTTACGAGTTTCCAGAACATTTTAATATTTGCCTGGAAGTTATCAGATATCCTTCTTTCATTCTTATCCGTTCTTTCTTGCTTTTTCCTTTCAACAACTTCTTTTACTCTCTTATTTATAAGTCTAAAGTCTGCCTTTTTTCTTTCAATCTCATCATTCATACCGCCAGAATTACCAGCTTTGGTTGCCAGTAAATCTAGCCATGCTCTCTTCTTTGCTTCAACGTATACGTGGTAGAGCCCTGCCGCAGCTATATTAGTAGTATAGTTGTAGCACGAATGGGTGGGCTCGACCGGGGAAGGACCACGCTCTCACAGAATACCAGCGTAAAATAGCAGCTTAATGCTGCTGTGTTTCGTATGGTGAGTGTAGAGAACCGGAGACCCTTTTTACTGGAAAATAGGCATTCCATCTTAGTCCTCACGGGTGACAACGCATCTGCATTTTGATTCTTTATTGAGGATAGATGTAGATGTCTATGGGTCACAGCAACCACTTACCATCACGTGGACTGTGTGCTCGTTTGTCACCCTATCCTATAAAAAAAAAAAAAAAACTTCCATCCGTACCTCATCATCCCACCACAACGTGTTATTTTTCCTTTCATTCGTTCTCTTACTTACACCACATACTTCGGAAGCTGCATCCACCAAAACTTTCTTAACATTATTCCATACAGTCTCCAGGTCTAAATCATTCATACATATTTCATTCAAACCACTTATGTCCCTCAGTCTACATTTATACTTCTCTTTCACACCTTCATCTTGTAACCTCTCTATTCTTATACGCTGTAACGCAGTGGTAGACACAGATGTCCGATGCTGCCAACGCCTGAATAGACCATTAATTCGGCATAAGACCAAGTAATGATCCGTCCCTACGTTGGACCCCCGGTAAACTCTTGTATCTACCACTGCGCTCCGCATTCTTTCATCCACAATTATGAAATCTATCATACTTCTATCATCACCTCTTTCCCATGTATACATGTGAATCCTCTTATGGCGAAAGAAAGTGTTCATCACAAAAAGATTCTTTTCCACACATACGGCGAGGAGGTCTTCACCATTCTCATTTACACTTTTGTCGCCAAACGTTCCTAATATCCTTTCATAACCAGACCTCTTCACCCCTAGCACAAACAACTTCTTCAAGCCCACTTTCATTCGTATCCATAGCAGCCTTGGGCTTACACATTCATACTCTTTCACACATTGACCCATTCTTTCTGAAAGGATGACACCGACTCCCTGGCATGCCCGCTCGGTCTCGTCTACACCAGACCAGTAAGCGGTATACATGCCATGTGCAATGGCATCCTTTCCCTTTCGTTTCGTCTCATTTACACATAACACATCTATTCCTCTATTATTCTTCATTTCGCATACTTCATCCATCTTATCATTCATTACTCCACATACATTCAGCGTAGCCAGACGGGTCTCCGCAATCCACTTTTCGCCTCTCCGGGATACAGAACGTGACGGGTGGCGGACTTCTTCGCCGGTTTTACTCCCGGAGATTCTTCGCACCCCTGCCCCATTAAAGGGGCGCCGGGAGCTCGGGGCCATAAATCAGACAATACAAAACTGCACTTCTTATTAATTGGTGAAGACTGAGAGTCATCTCCAAGCGTGCTGAGTTTGTACACAGATCCAAAAAAGTTCGAAAATAGTTCGAAAATTTTATCAGGGTTGTTCGAATGTACGTCACCATAAATCGTAGAGGATGGAATACCAGACATCTTATTGCAAGTTTTAATAAAAGACCAGATTTTTTTATATCATTTCTTATCCTATTTTCTGAGAAAAATGGTTTCATTGAAGATTTGTTAATAAAGAGATTTTGAGACACTGACTAGGGTTTTGTTGTGCGTGGTTCGGTAATCGTAACATTTTATTTATCGCAATAATCAATCCAAAAAATAAACAAATATCAAATTGGTATAATATGAAATTTACTTCTTTAAGCACTATGCTCAAACCTCAAAGCTTTTTCTAAAGTGTCACCCCCTTTTATCGTAAAATACGTAATAAATCCTCTGGCAAATTATATAATGTGAAAACATTCATAGATATATGGTTAAAGAATGCCTCGTTGGTCTAGTGGTAGTAAACGCGACTGGTGGTTATGAGATCCCGGGTCCGAATCTAGGGTCGAGCCAAAAAAACATCTATAGAGTTTTTCCGTCAAGAAATTCTCAGTAGCTGCCCAGAGTCAGGAAGTTGGCGGTGTCTCACCCCCGTGCATCGGAAAGAAAGTAAAGTCGTCGGTCCTACGCCTGATCCCTCTCCGGTCGTGTCGGTTTACCGTCCCATCGGACTATGAGAGTGAAGAAATAGAGAGTGCACCTGTGCTTGCACATTCACTTGGGCACTATAATACTGTCCTGCGCCGATGGCTAGTCTCCGTTGAGACTGGCTTAGTGATTTTACTATTGCGAAGATTAATATCCACCATTCGATTAACTTTCGCAATTAACATTATCTTTATATATTACATTGTATTGCAGAAATCGAGATATGATAAGCAGTTATTCATTTTTAAAGTTTCCATTTCAAACGCGATACAGTCTTCAAACCGTGGATCACCGAAATGTTGTTAAAAATTTAATTTTAATTCACTCCAGGTTTCAATATCTGGTCTTTCCCTAATAAAAGCGGCAGCTCTGTTAACTTTGAAGTAATTACTTGAAATATATGTGTACAAATCTTGTTCTGTGTTTCCTATTTCTCTATACAACTGTATACGAATAAATAAATTAAGAAAAATTTCATTACAGCTAAACTTTACTACTAGAAAGTTACATGAGAATATTTTATCTTAGGCATTTTTATTAATCTAGCATTCATATTTTCAAAGATTTGTAGTACCTAGAAAAGCAGAAATTGGTTAAATAGGTAGATTATTATGTATTTACTTGTTAACCACTACTTTAAACATTAATTCCATATTGCCGCCAATAAGGAATATTACTAAGGTAGAAGTTTTAACAAAGAGTATTTCTTTTTCCGTGCTACTTTTTTCTTCGTTGTTTTACAATAAATTAAAATTATAAACATGTAATTTCAGAACGCAACATTGATGTGGAAGCGTTGTAATGACATGACATATTCGCCATGCTGGAAGTAGGTAAACGAATTAAAACTAAAATATAGAATATTTATTAATTTAGAAAATTAAATAAATCATAATAATGTATTAAGATTATTTAATTATCCATTTATACTTAAGATAGTAACTGATAAGTTGCAATTATATAGCTAAAATTGCTCTGAGTAAAATTTTGACTCAACAGATTAAAAATTTAAAAAATTTGTCCATACTTTTTCTCAGACAATTTTTTCGATGTGATTGTTTTATAATGAATCAAAGTTCAAAACAAAAAATGTTAAATTCTAGTAAATCTTTATGTACTTTTAACTTGCAGAAAATTTGTTTCATTTAGTGATTGTAAGAAAAATAAACTTCGAGACTAATTGCACAGGTAATCTAGAACTGTCCTTTCGGTACAAAAATTGTAGTGCACGATCCTATCGGTAATCTGTGCTTTTCGATAGTGGAAACACCGGCGGCCCGCCACGTTTCGCCAGTCTTATTAGTTGTTCACTCATCAGTAATATTTAACACCTCAGTCTTTTCTCTCGTTAACAAAATAATTTATTAGAAATGAGTGCTCCTGCACCAGCGCCTGTTTATAAAATAGGAATAGTAAAGCAGGTAATACAATTCTTTCATGTTTTTAATTTTTAATAAAGTAAAGTGGTGAAGTGGTCGTGATATTATGATGCCTCGTGCCCGATTACATATACCTTGCCTTGTTGGCATCACAATCACGTTATGAAGCAAATTTTATCTATTTCTTGTATTAAGTACTTAATTTTTCTTACTTAATGTTGTCTACTGTTTTTTTTTATTTAATTTATTCATATCATATCATAAGCTATTTTTCAGTATTATTCTCAAACCTTTTTACACATTATTTTGAAAGTGAAGTTTTTAAATACACATTCAACTTAAAAATCGTAATAACTCGTAACCCTTCTATTTTCAGGTTTTATCTGGAGACTCGATCGTAATTAGAAAGCAGCCGCAAGGTGGTCCACCCCCTGAGAAGGTGATCGCACTTTCGGGTATCACCGCTCCGAAACTAGCTCGACAAAGAACTGCCAACAAGTAAGTACTTACTTTCACACGATTTTAAATTCCTATTGAGTTTTATCAGCTGTTTTGTGTCAGCATTTTGTTTATTGCATGAAATCTCAACAGTGACCCATTTTTCTATACTGCTACTTTTTTATAACATAAGTGTGATATTGAGTAAAATAATAAAATAATTTAAAGTCATTATATTATTTATCAGTATTTAATATGTCCCATTTAACACAATATTGAAATAAATAATGCACTGCTTATCATATACTTATATTTTTAAATTCATGAATATTGCAGACAACTTCTGTTAAATAGTAAATTTTTTAAAACTTAAGCATAGTAAAAGAAATGTTTATTTAACTATTATAATCCAGTCTTTAAATGCTGTCCTATCTGATGGTAAGTGATGAAATAGTTTCTTGACCTTGGCTGTTGTGGTGTTTGTTGTAACATTTGTTTTGGAAATTCTTTGCTAAGCGAATATTAAGATTTATTTTACATAATCGTAAAATATATTTGAAACAGCCAGTTTTCATAGAAAAGCTTGCATTGTATTATATTTATAAAATCCTATAGAATTCAAAAAGTTAATTACTCCATTACCTCTATTCTTAATACATTAATTATGGTTGCCTTACAAATTATGCTTTTCCAACAATATAACATTATGTAATTAAATAAAACTATTTATATGGATTTTATTGTGTTTAATTATTTGTAGTTCCCGCCGTTTTGGGTTTCGTCATCGGGTCATAGGTCCGGCCCATCTTTGTGCATGGGCACACTGGGCAAGTGCCCAGGGCCCCACTATCCATGGGGCACCTCAGTTCCTACTCCCATTTTTATTGTCTATAGTGTCTAGGGCGCCCAACGGGTGACTGAGGTGATTGATGTTCCAATCTCAAAGTTAACCCAGAGTACCTTCAGCTTACACAAAGCAATTTATATAATATATACATACAATCTTAATTTAGCTTATATTACTTTTTGCTAGGCGAATATACACGTAAAATGATAACTGTTTTCAATTTAAGGGATTAAAGTAATTATTTAAAAAAAATTACTTACTAATTTATAATATAGAGTGGGTATTTCAGTTGTTAATGTTAATAATGTACAATTTTATTTGAATTATTTAAGATCAATCTTTAATATTTATTTCCGTTTTCATATATTTTCATTTCAGTCAATTCAGAAACAATTTAGACAAAAGTTACCAGTTTACATAACAACAATTAAAATATTCCACAACTAAGAAGTTAAGTCTTATGAGTGCAAAAATAATCTTGTCTCACCTAATGGCCGTTTATCTTGTGGATAATTTTCATGAAAACTCATTTGAATGATTTACTATAATAGATTTTTTATATGTTATCAACAAAATATATTTATGCAATGCTCTTTTTACTGCTCAAGAGGCATTTCATATTAGGCATTGGGTTGATAATGCATTTTGATTGTAGGCGATCATAGCAGCATTCGGGACGCTTTATGTGGGCTTCTGGTCGCCCATACCGCAAAGCCTAAGAAAAGTCGAAAGACTTCAACCAGTGTGTCATGCCTGTAGTCACATATGGTACCAAAACCTGGACACTAATGGCATTACAACTCCACAAACTCAAAGTCACCCAACAAACGATGGAAAAAGCTAGCTTGGAGTTTCTCTGGTGAATAAGAATCATATAAAAAACCCAGGTCACCGACATAGCCTTCTGTAATTGCAAGCTGAAGCAAAAAAAAATAGGATGTAACTGCTTCTCTTTATTTGCTACCACTTTTTAGTTGCATTTAATATAAGAAGATGACAATACATATGAAAATGTTCTATAAATCGCAGTCCTTACTTAACCACTTTATACTGTGAGGGAACACCATTTATATAAAGTCATGTACGCAAATGTATGTGTTAGTGATTAATAATTTCCATTTTAGAAATAGTAAAATGCAATAGCGAATATTAAAAACAATTTTAAAACTGCACCTGCGAACATTTTTTTACTTAAAGTCAATTTCAATTAATTTTTACTTACTTAGTGATTTCTCAAAGAAAACCATTGCAGTATGTTTCTATTTCAATGTGAAGTAAACGCGACTGTAAAAATATAAATTTTGACTTGTGGTGGCAATATAAGAAAATACAAACACCCCATTTTATCCCATTAGTGTCATAACAGGTGACTATGGAATATACTAAAAAGGTCTTATGGCTTCCGATAGATGGCATTAACCATCTCGTTTAGACTTCAAATACTCAGATCAGCAATGAAGGGAAGGAGCGTCAAAGGTGCAAACAATCTAGTACTGTAATTGGCAGTCTGCCTGCCAAGTGTGACGCTTCAGGCAAATTCTCCTCACAATGGAGGTCCATGTCCAGCAGAGGACTTTTAATATAAAAATATAAACGATGTTTTTATTACATTGTTTGTTATTTTACGTAAATAATTAGATTTTATAAATAATAAACTTTATTCTATATAATTGTTATTTACACACAACACTATTCTATATTAGTTTGAAATCTTAAAATGGATATGTAGTATTTCTTAAAAAAGTACCTGAAAATTGGTTGCACTTGTACAAATTTGCTTAAGAACACACTTAAAAATACATCAAAAACTTCACATATATCCTTTATTGTTACAGTGACACTGAAACAAAAGATGAGCCTTTTGCTTGGGAAGCTCGTGAGTTTCTTAGAAAAAAGTTAGTAGGCAAAGAAGTTATCTTTACTGCAGAAAAACCTCCAAACTCTGCAACTAGGGAATATGGATCAGTGTGGGCTGGCAAAGACCCCACTAAAGATGAGAACATGACTGAAGCTCTCCTTGCCGAGGGTCTAGCGAAAGTTAGAGAAGGTGGCAGAAATATACCACAACTAAAAAGACTTGTGGAAATTGAAGATATTGCAAGATCTCAAGGAAAGGGTATTTGGGGTTCCGACCTTCAGGTAAACTAAAAAAAGTATTAGTAATCTGAAGTTTTTTTTTAATTTACCACTCTGTTATATTTTATAACTTCATAATCAAGCTAACCATGCTTTGTGGCAACTGTAATGGTGATGAAATATCAAGTTATCCTAACATCTTTCTTTGCATATAAAAGCCATTAGTAAATGAAGTAAGTTACATTCACATTATATACATGCATAAACACAGTATTTCTAATTAAAATAATTAAGATTTCTCATATTTACACAAATATAAAATATTGAAAAAACAAAATTTCTAAATTTACAGGTTAATATAATCTGTAAAATTTGTTTTATTCAAAACTTTTTAAATTAAACGGTTTTATCTACAGGAACATGTAAGAGACATTAAATGGAATATTGAAAACCCAAAGCAGTTTGTGAACAAATTCAATGGTCAGCCTGTGAAAGCAATTGTGGAATATGTTCGTGATGGATCTACAGTTAGACTTTGCCTACTACCTGACTTCTACACTATCATCATGATGCTCTCTGGGATACGAGTAAGTGAAATCTGAAAAGTATACATGACACAAAAACAAAACAAAAACATCTTGGCTTAAAAAAACAGCAAACCTTTTGGATAAAAACTTAATTATGATATAGTTTGTTTGCTTTCTTCCCTCAAATAATTTGAAGTAATTCTTTAGTAACTTTCATGCTAATTTCCGAAACTCTTACATTACATGTTACTTTTCATGGTTCAAGTTATTTGGTATTTACTACATATTATGTGTAAATATGTGCTTTGTGGCATTCCTTGGGAAAGGCCAATGTTCAGCAGTGGACTTGAGAAGGACTGTAATGATGATGATGTTATAAATTGTGTCTAAAATTGTATTTAGTATAAATTATGTACAAAATGACATTTTGTTGAATATTCTGTGACTGTGAATAAATTATTGTGTGAAAAAAGATACAATCTCACTATAAACAGACCAAACAATTAAGTTTTAGATTTAACATGAAACTTTTTCAATACAATAATCTTGAACAACAATATTATTATATTTTAATAATATTTTATAATTAATAATGACGGCGAAAAGTTGACTTGAATTAAGTAAATGGGCTTATTGTTACAGTGCCCTGCAGTTAAACAAGATGGTGAATCAGAGCCATATGCTGAAGAGGCACGTTTCTTTGTTGAGTCACGACTACTCCAGAAGGATGTCGAGGTTATTTTGGAATCAGTGAATAACGTATATTTTGTGGGTACTATCTTACATCCCCAAGGGAACATTGCTGAGGCATTACTAAGGCAGGGTTTTGCTAGATGTGTTGATTGGTCACTAGCAGTCATGAAATCTGGTAAGTATTATACCACCCTCGAAGTGAAAAGGTATTCGTAGATATTATTCATGTACAAAATATAATTAACATTATTAATATACATAACAACAAACGTATATACAACGCTAAAATTTGTCATTTCACCCACAGATCTGATTGAAATTAATAAATTTTTGTTTATTTAGGATCTTCGTCTCTGAGAAATGCAGAGAAAGCCGCAAAAGATGCTAAACTACGTATCTGGACCAACTATATAAGTAATGCACCCATTATTCCAGCTAAGGATAAAGAATTTACTGCAACTGTAATAGAAGTTATTAATGGAGATGCCCTTGTTGTTAAACTTCCCAATAATACACAAAAGAAAATCTTTTTGGCAAGCATTAGACCACCTCGTGAAAAGTAAGCATTGCCACTTTGCATGCCATCTTCATAGTTACATAATTTTCACTAACATTGTTAATTATTTCAAAATTATACAATTTTGTTGAGTAGGAACAGCCCTGATGACGAAGGAAAACAATCACCGAGGCCAAAAGGCTTTAAGCCTTTATATGACATACCATGGATGTATGAAGCACGTGAGTTTCTCAGGAAAAAACTTATTGGAAAAAAAGTTAATGTGACTGTTGATTACATCCAACCTGCTAAGGATAATTTTCCTGAGAAGACTTGTTGTACTGTCATGGCTGGTGCAACGTAAGTAAAAGTAATTCTTTACAAACAATTTTATACAACATATTAATACTTGTTTCAAACTCAAATGTTTGTTTTTGCTTATTTTGTAGCAACATCGCCGAAGCTTTGGTAAGTAAAGGATTTGCGAGTGTAGTAAGATACAGGAATGACAATGACCAGAGAAGCTCACATTATGATAAGTTATTGGAAGCGGAATTGAAAGCTCAAAAGGCACTCATTGGTATACATGCCAAGAAAGATATTCCAACTCATCGTATACAGGATACTAGTGGAGATCCTGCTAAAGCAAGAAAATTCTTCCCATTTCTAAAAAGGGCTCAAAAAACGGAGGCAATGGTAGAATTTGTAACCAGTGGTTCACGAATGAGGTTATACATTCCCAAAGAGTCAGTTCTTGTGACTTTCTTGCTTGCGGGTATTAACTGTCCCCGAGGTGCGCGTCCGACCGCCGGTGGAGGACCTATGCAAGATGCAGAACCTTATGGTGAAGAGGCTCTACAATTCACAAAAGAAAAATGTCTTCAACGTGATGTGGTTGTAACTATTGAAGAAATGGACAAAGCTGGAAGCTTCATTGGCTGGCTTTGGGTTGAAAATGAGAACTTGTCTGTTTCGTTAGTTGAGCATGGGCTTGCCTCTATGCATCATACCGCTGAAACATCTGAATTTGCGCGAGCCATTAAATCAGGCGAGGAGAATGCGAAAAAGAAACGTATTGGAATTTGGAAAGATTATGTTGAAATAGAAAAAGAAAGTGAAAAGGAAAGAAATGCACCGGTTCAAGATCGTATATTGAAATATGAAAAAGTGGTCATTACAGAAGTTACTCCAGAGGGTAGCTTCTATGCTCAGAATATTGATTTGGGATCCAAATTAGAAGCCTTAATGGAAAAAATCCATCTTGAATTTAAGTCAAATGCCCCATTGCCAGGATCCTATGTACCAAGAAGAGGAAATGTCTGTGCTGCACGCTTTACACTGGATGACCAATGGTACAGAGCAAAGGTGGAAAAAATTACAGATGACAAAAAAGCCCACATCTTCTACATTGACTATGGAAACAGAGAGGTAAGATGAAATATATATAATATAATAAATTCCAATAACAGCGACTTCTAAATTTATTATATTTTGGGATATTTGACTATGTAGTTGGAACTGCTTCATTTTCATTCATATGTAACTGAAAAAAAGATAAATGAGAACTGTTTGCTAGGATCTCTACAAAGTTTGTCAAGGCATTTTGAACTGTTTTAGAAGAACAAATTCTTTTTCCTTGCAAGAAATTATCCAAATTGCGAAAAAAATGGTAATCAGTTGTTGAGATAGGTCTGGCGAATTCGAAGGGTGACTTTTGGTTTCTAACTGCAGGTCTATTTACAATGGCTTATTGAGCAGTGTGAGGTTCTGCTTTATTATGGATTAATAATGGTAAAGATCTATCAACGAGTCGGGTTTGTTTCTATGAGAGTTTTGTCAGTTGTTCAATATTCTTCAAAAATTTCTTCACAATAGACATCTGCTGTTATTATCACACCGGATCTCAAAAAGTTATAGTGATTTACACCATGAAATGACCACCAAACAGTTACCATCACTTTTCTATGAGTGAGCTTTGCTTTAGGTCATTGTTCAGGTGTTTAACCTGGGCTTAGCCATTGCGTTTTTTGCTTGCGATTATCATAGAGAATTCTGTTCAAAATTCCTTCATTCTGTACCTAATTTTCAAAGCAAGGCCAGCATCACCATGTTCCTCTATTCAGATCAGTCTTTTTATTTTATCAATTTGGTGCAAATGAGTCAATGTTGTGGTTCATCAAACCATTATACTAATTCCTTGATTATTTGATAAGGAGAGGCTTCCATCATAACTTTTAATCTTAATTTTTACCTTCATCTCTGGTCTCCCTAGTGAAAGTTCCACTATGAAAGCGATTAAGCTAATAAAAGCATAGTGTGTTCATTAGTCGTAACCGCATTTAAGATGTTAAGAATTAATTAGCTAAGATTCGCATAATAAAATAAAATGATGTGTCTTATTTAGTTTAAAGAGCAGCTTGCGCTCTCCGTCAATTGCGTGCACTATCCCCGTCATCACTAATTCCAACACCACTACACTAGGAAAATCATCACCGTCGATAATACGACACGCATTTTGCCTCTAAACGAGGCATCATTAGATAAAATAGACTGCAGTGGTAGACCGGCAAGTCAGTAGAAGTATGCCACAAGAACTGCTCCAGTGTAGTGAACTTCACCTTTGTATCAAGATTTTCAAATCTTTTATCAATGCAGATATAGTTTTTTCGATGGTTTCATTTTCCGCCAAGCATTTCCGCAAGTAATAAATAAACACGTAAAATTGAAATTACAAATGGGATCCAAGACGCTTACTACTTACTCACATATTTGTCATGGTATAAGGAGACCAAAGGTGGCCACTTGACATTGCAAACCATACTCATAAATTACTTGCAACATCTTTAAAAGGAATTGCCCTTTTTTGAATTAGAAATGTTCTTGAATATAGGAATTGGTCATTATTTTAAAACTGAATTAGAATAAGTGAAATCAGTATATTGTCTCCCTATATGTAGAATTGTATGTGTTTTCTCACACTAGGATTTGTTCCTATATCGTGGAGGCAGTTTAGATACATACATAAATTGCACAAGGACAAACATCCAGACCCGGAATAGTTATTTGTTGTCCATTCAAATACAGCAAGTATTCTTTGAGGGATTTGAACCTTTCAGCACGGCAACTCAACCCCAAAACATGGCGCCATGGAGCAGACATTAATCAGTTTAAGATACGCCACATACATACGGAACTCCGTTTCGGGATTCCAAACGTAGCAAGTCCATATAAAATCTATGACGCGTCACACACGTACGATAGTTTTCCATTCGAAATTTTGCGGCCAAAACGGGATTCCGTATGTGTGTGGCCGACCTTCCATATGTATGTGGCCTCCCTAAGTGTTTAATAAACCATAACATTAGTAAAATAAACCATATTATTTCTATTCAAACAGCATGTAATAAATCTATACAGGTTGTTAGTTACACACGTCTGGCTGTTCTCCCCCCGGGCTCAGAAATTGACCCGCCATATGCAAATGAGTACGTGCTTAGCTGCGTCAGATTTCCGTCGGATCCTGATGACCGCTTAGAAGCAGTGCGAGCTTTCTCTTTGGACACGCTCAACAAGAAGCTACTTCTGAATGTGGAGTCACGCGGCTCTCCACCAGCTGTCACACTTGTTGACATGAATACTAATGTCGACATTGGCAAGGTAACCTTTCAAAAACTTATATTTATTCTTTAAAATTTAATTTACGCCATATGTAATTGAACAAAGAAAAAACATACACATTGAAATTTTTATTTTGCAATCAACTTTTGTTTACTTTAATGAATTGTTATTTTATGCAAACACATTGCTAGTGCTGTATTCAAAGTTATGTAGTAATTAATCCCCTGTTTCTTGTATGTTAATTAGCTCCATCTTTCACATGAGAAGTTATATTAAGCTTGAATAAGTGAAAAAAACATGAACACAAAACCAAAGCTTACCAATTTTAAAATTATAAATGGAATGGACGATTATGTCCATTATAAATATACTGGCTAATTTTTAATGTCTGTCTGTCATTCTAAAAAATTATAAAAATCACTTAAACAAGCCAATAACACACTTTCATTCATTTTAAATAAAGTGGTGTTGTTTACCATTAGTTACACATTATTTCATTTTATTGTATTATCAACAAATTTAACAACAAACAAGAAACATTGGAAATAACACAAAAACAGCTCATTCAGTAAATCATAGATTAATTATGTGCTTGACAACTGACATTGTCAGCATGAACGTAAACATTAAATAATTTATAAATTTAATTTATTATATTTTGTAACAAATATTATATCTAAATTGCACCAGTGTGCATTCCTCAAAATAAACATTAACTATCCCAAATCTAACAATCCTCCGTGCGCGATATGCTTAAAAAGGGTTACAAAGTTTTCTCTTCACATATTAATATATATAAATAATACTTACACTATGAGATGCTTGGATGAATAAAAAAATTGATGCGCTATTAAATTGCAGAACCTGATCAAGGAGGGTCTGGTGCTGATGGAGAACACTCGCGAGCAACGGCTCGCCGGACTGGTGAGCGAGTACCGCGCGGCGCAGGAGCACGCCAAGAGCTCGCGGCTGAACCTGTGGCGGCACGGCGACATCACCGAGGACGACGCGGTCGAGTTCGGCGCGCGTCGCTAGCGCACGCTGCCCTGGTACGATGCTACCGCCTCGCCCTCGCACACGCTCAACTGTGCCACGTGCACGGCGCGGCACATCGAAACCATCATACACACCATCATATACGAGTTTCTGTGAAGGCATCAGTATACGTACCGCCGTACCAGCAGTACAACGTTCCACTCCCCTAATTACTCCGATACTGCCTTTAATTGTTCTGTCGATTATTCAGATTAATGTTGTGAATATTAAAAAACTTTTAAAAGTGGATTTACCTTCATAGTTTTATAACACGCAATCGTGTGGGTATTTATTATATGCTGTTATATGAAAATATAGATATATTTAAAATAACTATCATATTTTTGTCAGCATTTGACACTTACTTCTTATCTACTTAATATTATATATCTTGTGAAAAAAAAGTTATTTACATATTTTTATATTTCTGCGATGGTGGAATAAATAGTAATAAATATAAATTAAATGTATTAAATAACAAAAATAAATGTAAAGACATTTTACCTGCTTTTTGCATAATAATTTATTTGCGGACTTTTAAAACTTTCAATCATGTATGTTGGATAAACAATATAGCCTGTATTTCTTTTTATATTTTCTACATACTTTTCTTTTTTATTTACATCCTTTCGCTTAGAATGTATATTTTGCACCTCTTTCAAGATATTCATTTTGACATAATAGTGATAACCAATGTGTAATAAATTAATATTAACCAGGTGTGTTTTCTCTAAATTTTAATTTAGGCCTCGTGACTGATTTTTGTGAATGAACTTACTTTTTTTACATAATAATTATTTAAATAAATTTATGAATAAGTGTTCTATCCTCTTCCATACACATTTTAGTCTTGTATTTCTACTTAGAAGTTATGTGTACGATGAACCTACCTCTCTCCTGAGATGTTAAGATATAAATTTTGTTTTACGTACACTAGAGTACCACACGGTGCGTGGATTGTTAATTGAACTTGGTATATTGAAATAAATATTTTAGGAATTATTATTTTTTTTATTATCTCTATATATTTAAAAATCCATTGCTGTCCGTTTGTCTCGCTAAAACTCGATAATGGCTCGACAGATTTTAATGAATTTTATTCTGTGTGTTTGAGTGGTTCCCTGGACGGCCTAGATTCAAAATTAGACCCGGTAGATGGCGCTGTTGTCGAGATCCAGAAATCACTCATGCGAAGCCGGGGCAGATAATATAAAAGCGTCATTATATAATATGCATAATCATTTATTATATAATAAATGATTACCTTAAAGCAAGTTTTGTTTTCTTAGGAATAAAACCTAGACAAAAATGATTTTTGCGTTTCGCGTAGTGGCGTGGGGGGGGGGTAGAGACGCCTTTTTTCCGTTTTTTCCGGGTGCTCGACGTTTTAGAGAGCGGTAATTTGAGAAAGAAAAATAGCCCTTACTGAATGATTATGATTAATATATAATTTTAACAAACAAAGTAATAGTAATGTAAGAAAGAAAAGAAACTATTTCAGTGGGCAAGTGAAAGTAACATCTTATATCTCGTTAAGTTCCTTTCTCTTTTTTTATCTCGGGGTCCACAAGTTAATCTATTACAATTTCGTAATTTATCAATCTTTAGGTAATGTATAAAATATTGTAATTTATTACATACATTTCCTAGGTATTATATGTAATACCTAGATAATGTATAGAATGCCATGAGAAGATCAGGTAAAGTATGAAATGTAAACAAATAAAACATATTTTGTTGACTCAAAATCAAGTTTACTAAGAATTACAGTCAAATTTGACGAAAAATTATTTACAAAGGTTAAAAGTATCATAAACAAATAGTTTAATTGAATGTCAATCGTTCATAAAGATTATTTGCATTTGTTGGATTTCTATTAATTAATTAAATTAATTTTAAGCAATATTAAACACGAAAATTAAAAAAAAACTTATGCATTTCATTGAAAAGTTTCAAATGAAATGAAATATAAAACATTTCACAGCAAATGATTTATTTCAACCACAAGTTCGGCATAAAATATAACATAAAAGTTTAATTTTATAGCAAATAAATGTTACAATTGTCTTATTTTTAGACATGTAGAGCCTAAAGTGTATTAAATCAGAATATTTTCTTTCGGCTAAAATTGCTTTGTAATAGCAACGTCTACTGAAGTCAATCAATTTTTGTTCAAGCAACAAGTTGACTCTCAAGGTGGTCCGTAAAATAGATTAATTTGATATAAATCGGTAAGATATGAAATCGTGGATTGTTAAGAATGGTTTGGATAATATGATAATATTATTCAATATAACTAATTTCATATAACTGATAATAAATTTGTAATTTTTTAATTCTTTATTTTAACATTTAAAAGTTATATTAGCCATTTTTAAAGCACCACACACAGAGGCGGCCAAGATAATAGGAAACACTTAATACTGAACTAACTGTTCACCTCGTGTATCACCCGCGTATATCACGCTCTGAGCCGCGTGACATGACACCTTGCTTATTCTCTTTAGGTTCTCATCGGGTGGCTAGGCGTCGTTCGCGCGCCGAGTCGAGTGTTGAATTATTTTAATATAACATTATCTCTTAAACTATGCGTCCAAATAACATGCTATAAAGAGCAAAGTTTATCTTCATAAAATTGTCTTGATGATGAAGTAACTTTCGTTCGTAAGGATTAATATGCTATGCCTAATGACGTTCATAAATCACTTTTTAATTTTCTATTTTTTTTTGTCACAAAATACCTAATTGTGGCTTATGTATAAGATATAGGACTATGGTATCACGGACTTTCTTTTAGATGGAGGAAAGATCTATATTTTTTGTAGAACATAGTATTTACGTATCACTAACCATTTCGCCAGCGCACGCGGATTAAGCAGTTCGAGAGTGCTTTTTCTTCGATAGTGGAGGGGGTGTGTCTGCGCATGGGTACAGTCGCGTTCTAAAGTACTACATGGTACTAGGCTATTGTTTTATAATATTATAATAGTAATTAATGGTTTTATTGTAGAATCATAATAGGTACTTTACTAGCTACTTAGAACTTTGGAAGAGGTTGAAATTAAAAATGGATAATGTTTACTTGAGCATTATTTTTTATTTCTATCGTGTAATAAAGTAGTTTGTAACAAGAAAAATTAAGCTAAGGGTGACACGCCGTCCATTATACAGTTGGAACATGGCATGGAAGCCAGATGTCGATGGTGTGTTGGTGTTACTGGATGCTACTTCAACATCACTCATCAGAATCATCATCATCAATGCGAATGATAAATGTTTCCGTCATCAGGTTGACCACATGGTAATTTTTTCGGTATTCTTCCTCAATACATTTAACTTTACTGCACAATTTTCCCCATTCACCTTCTATTTATCTTTTCGTTCACTAGTTCAGTCATAAAACAATAGATATAAATAATTTTTCTTTCCTTTCTTTTTAAAACCATCGTCGCGAGTCGCGCAAAGAAAGCTGTGTGTGCGACTGTATATTGGGAAACATCGCTTTTTCAAAGCGCGGGAAGAATGAGGAACCAATAGCGTGTGCGCACAGTAATACTGGCGAGCATTCCCCCGTCGCGCCCCCTTCGTACCACGCGCTGCCGCCGCCCGGCCGACTGTGTGTCACCTCGCGTCAGCGTTGCCAACATATGGGGAATTCCCCAAATTTACCTACTAAGATTTGTTTGCAAGCGACATAAGAATTAGAGGCGGCAATTACAATAAAACTTGCAAGTAATTTTTAATAGTTTTGTCGTACCTCTTTTCAAATCAAAGTATTGGATGGATTAAAAACGGAAAGTCAATAAAAGTAAAGTAAAATAATTATTTTTTAGATTAATTAACTGTCGATCATAATTGCAATTGATTTTAACTATTAAATTATTCAATACCATTTTATTTCTATTTTCTTGTACAAAATCAAAGATGAAATAGTGTTTATAATTGTGTAAGTGAGTACCCAAGTAAGTACGCTTATTAATTTCAATATCATTTTTGTAGTAACGAACTGCTTGTTTCGTCAGGGTACAATTGATTGTCTAATTGTATTAAAAAAATTACAACTATAACTTCTAAATTCCATATGAAAGACTAGTCGTAGGGATCTTATGGAAACTAAACTTATAAAATAAAAGTTGGCAATGTCATAACATTTGACGGTCTGTGTGAATGTTCAAAGTGTTTACCGCAAGGACGTTAGGACGCAGTAGGCTTCAGTTTTGGCGGGATTCATTATTAATTTTAGTTTTTAAGACAGTTCCGTGTTGACTTTGGACACGCATGCGCGAGCGACAGTTAATTTGTTTTGTTTATTAAATTCTTATTGTTATTACTTGGTATTACCTGCTTGTTATTACGTGTTATTCTTGTTGTTACGTTTTGTGTCTCTTTTTTGTTTTAATAATGCCTAACGCGTACGTTTATAGTGCTCGTGAATACGGCAACATGTTAATGTGCCTTGGAGAAGCTTGTGGGAATGCTTCGCGTGCATTACGAATTTACCGAGAGAAATTCCCGACCGCTCGACACCCAGGTGACTCTCGTCTGATAACAGCAGCATTTCAGCGAGTGTTGGAAAATCGGCCCATTGCTCCGGTAGCGGCAGGAGGTGGAAGTCAAGTGACTGTTCACTCCGAGGAGCGCATTTTAGATGTCGTTCGCCAGTATCCGAACCTAGGTACACGAAGTATCGCTAAATTGTTAAGACGTCGGGATGGAACAAGTGTGTCATACTGTTCAGTTCACAAAGTGCTAAAGCGTAACCGAATGCGGCCATACAAAGTGCACAAAGTGCAAGCTTTAGTTCCCGGCGATCACGACCGCCGACGAGTTTTCTGTCGTTGGTTATTAGACCAACAACAACGTGTGCCTGGTTCCATTGAGCACGTTATCTGGACGGACGAGTCGACATTTACCAGAAACGGCCTGTGGAACCGAAGAAATACACACGTGTATTCAGAGGTTAACCCGCACGCTGTTCAACAAACCGGGCACCAAACCCGATGGTCGATTAACGTATGGGCAGGTTTATTTAAGGATCGCATACTGGGACTAGTGTTTCTGCCACAGCGACTTAACGGACAGCGATACCTAAACTTTATAAATGAACAGTTGGTTGACATTTTAGAAGACCTATCGTTGGATGAATATCGCCGCACATGGTTCCAGCATGATGGTGCACCTCCACATGTGAGGTTCGTCCGTGAGCGCCTTACCGAATTATTTGATGATCGCTGGATTGGCAGACTAGGACCACACGCTTGGCCACCTCGCTCACCAGATCTGATCCCGTTAGACTTCTTTCTGTGAAAGAAAGGGTTTTTAATCGTGAGTGTGATAGTGCTGACGAAATGCGCCAAAGGATCGTGGATGTTTTCGACAAACTACGTGCGGACTGTGTCGAAGACCACACGATGATGCCCCGCCTGCATGAGGAGACGGAACACCGAGCCCACATCTGCCTCGAAATGAATGGAGCACAATTTGAGCCGCATCTCAAAAGACCACGGAGGATTTAGAGCGGTAAGCTGTTTCATACCTAATTTTTTTTAAATAACTTAGTACTGAACTGATCTGAATAGGTACATAACTGAATACATCAGAATAATAAACATACCTACACGATGAATAAAAACGCATGACTCTAATCTTGTTAACATTTCATTTAAGTATTTTTTTCATTAGCGGGGAATCGAATTTGAATTAAAGTGGCTACGTGGAGACAAGCACAGTGGCAAAATAGTAGGTTAAGTAGATAAGTTAGGTATTTAGACAAGTGTTGTAAATTATTAGGTATTGTAGTACCATCGCTAGTTGCGGGCCGCGCGAATTCGGCGATCGCGCGTACATTGACCCCTAGTCAGCTGATTGTAATTCAGTAATTCCACTGCTGGTTTTATGTTTAAGTATTTTCATGTTTTTTTTAATGAAATTATCGTTTTATTTAACTATACTAACACGATGGAGCGTGAATAAATCTAATAAAACGTTGTGAAAAGATGATTTTTTTCATCAGGATCGATTTTATATTTCACCCATCATCAAAGATATAGTTAGCACTCTCGTCTGTCTTCGTTTTCGGGAGCGTTTCAAAAATACCCTGTTACCTGTTATATAAAAATACCCTATTTTAGTGGCATAAATAATAAGGTACAACTCCTAAACTATACTTAGATAGGTAATACCTATCTCTTGTCAAAAACATCTTTATTACATCATTTATGTCAATTAAATGGAAATTATCATATATATTACATTTATTTCTTAATTTATTTACACAATATTGTTTATAACACCTTTATAAAAGGGATTGAGGGTGGACTAAATGTCTCATTGGTAGGCATTCCCAGAGACAGTTTTACAATTATTATTGCATAATAAATTATTCATTTGTGTATTTAGGTCAGTACTTAAAATTATTTATTTATTTATATTATTTAAATCTTTACTTGCATAAAACATGGTAGTACAGATAAAGTTCCTACATTTGTAAATGAGGATTCATGTTTAATCAATCTATCTATAAGTACTTAAATATTTTGTCATTGTCATGCAATCAAATTACACAATGAAAATCAAATAAATATAAATTACAATAAAAAATTATTACAAGTCATAATAATACAGAAAGTCAGTATTTGTAAAAAAAATGTCAAGAACACAGAACACAATTACTCTCTACCATAGACTTAGAATATACTGGCGTACAGTATATTCTAAGTCTATGCTCTCTACCAAGAGAAGAACGCCAACTTCATACTAAAAAACGGAAACACGTGTTTATGAGTGTACACTAAAAGCGCTACTGTGAGCGCCCATATAAAACTTTTTAGCGGGAATTTCAAACCTTTGTATTCTGTAAATTTGAACTTTTTATTTAAGGCATATTTGAGTAATTTTGGCTCAAGCCTCACAAACCTATGGGTAAATTCCCATACATTTGAGAGGTTGCACCAAAATTACTCGAATATACTTTAGATTAGTATGTGAGATAAAATAAAACTATAAATAAGTATAGTTATGTAATTTTATTTTCTGGAAGATAGATTGTTTTATAAACTATGCATTATTATTGATGTTTTTTATTGCTTTGCACATAATATTTCCACGCTTGTTACTGATATATAACACATGTTATTGTCGGAGAGTTATTCTTCACAGAACATTAACGTAAATTTAAATCAGCAAAATTCTCATGGTGAAAACTTAACTCAGTCCAAATACGTGATCTGAAACAGATACAATTCAAGTCAATATAGTAATAATCCCTACAAATAACGGTCAATAAATTCAAAATGTTTATAGACTTACCACAATATTGTCATAAGTTTTTCTTTTCCTATTATAGGAAACCTGCAGAAAGTGATCAGATGATTTTGTGCTTTTTATTTGCACAACACTTAACTTACTTTCGATGATGATCACACATTGTGCATAAAATTTTGAAATAATTAATTCATTTATAGTCAATATCTTATACAGAGTTAACATCTCACAAAAAATCTTTACTGTATATTCACGACGATATTATGACTGCACTATTCGCCTACAAACGAAAATGAAGTATTCTGAGTCCATAATAACTGAATTTAAGCAAAAATCAATAATAAATATTAAAATCTAAACCTATGAAATAAATTTGAATAAATTTCAGAAAATATTTTCAATATGAAAGACGTTGACAAACAAATGTCATTTTTTTTCTTCTATCAATTCATGGCTTCTTTTGATAGAATTCTGCTAATATTTAATAATTTAATTGATCAACAATTAATAGGTAAATTAATTGTGCAAATCTCAGAGTAATATGTTATGAAATTATACTTTAAAGAGTAAACCAAAAAAGTTTAACACAGAATTAACATTTTTAGTTTCTTCCGATATAATATGAATTATTGTATCTAATTTTTAAAATGGCAATCTAAAACAACATGAAGGAAAGAAACAGTGATATTTTTTTCTCGATTTATTTTTACAAGCCCAACATAAACATTGACAAAATCATGATTGTGTGCAGATTTTTCAGCTTTCATACAAAGTTGCATCACCCTGGTCAAGAACATTGAGTTCTATGTACTACGTACTAGAGAAGCTATTCCAAACAAAAAATGCGCACTACTCTGTTTTCGCGCATGCGCGGGAATTAGTAGCTTTTAGTCTATGATTGTAGATGCACGTGGCATATAAATGAAGAAATTTATTTTTTCTATTGTAATATTATTACCTATTTATTCACTTGAACAACGAATAATTTTACTTATTTGACTACTGAATTATTAATTACGTTCAGGTTTAAACTTTAATTTGAAATCTCGTATTATTAGCGCAGCTCCACACTTTGAATATTGAAGCCACAGTACAGTTCATTTGAACATGGTGAATGTTCGGAATGCCAAATCTAGTACGTAGTACATATATATCGATGGTCAAGAATCATAAATAAATTAAGCACTGCTAGTCAATTTTTAATACATAGAGAACAATGTCAAAAATCATAACTACCAACAAGGTCAAACGTATATCACTTATGGAGAAACAACAAGAAATTATAACATTATAAAAATTTTATCTTAATTATATCATAAATTACATAAATTAAGCATATTTAGTCCGTCTAAAACAATGAGGCTCAAAATGTTTTGAGCATACACTGCTAAGTTTTGTTGGTTACCTATAATCACGACCAGTAGCGATTATCCAACAATTACGGATAGCTGATTCCTTAGGAAAGCTGTAAAATAATAAATTTAAAAGAAATTAATATCTTAAATATATAGTACACTTTTATATCAAGGTATTTAACAAAAAACATTCAAGAATGAGTATCTGTGCATAAATACAATACCTATAACAATTAATACAATATAAATAGCAGGTATATGTAAATGTAATGATAATATTATTCATACCAAACATTTAAAAAAATTATGTACATATTAAGCTTTAGATATTGTTCATTAATACATTTACAGCCTAACAAATGTCCTCCACAGCGCTGAACATAGACCTCCCAGCCTCCCACATAGTTTGTCTGCAAAATAACTGCAGTTGCCAATCCTCCTGCCAAGCTAGGCAACTATCACAAAACCAATAACTTTTGATAATGACTAATGGTAACGGTAAGTATATTATCATCAAATTTTTGTCTACATCATTAATTGAGAATATTATCTTAGGTTGTTGTGTTATTGTGTACCTTAAGATTAAGACTTATTTATTTATTTATTATTTTATCTATATTTATATTTATTTTTATATAAATATGACATATTTCTTTATTTTTTTAATAAATATTGTAATGTAATTGCTGCTAATGTTTTGTAGAATTAATGGAATGCAATAAAGTTTTGTGCATCTGATTTCAGGTAATACATATTTTGTGAAATTAAATATACTTTGCCCAATATTTATGTACTTGAACCCAAACATGTTTTCAGGTTGATACTTACACATTATTTGTGACGTCTATATAATATAGGAAATTATTGAAGAGTTGTAGGGCAATAAGGAGTGTTTCGTTTAAAGCTGAACATAAAATTGTATGTATATGTATAACATTATGTGATTCATATTTATGGACATAACTACTAATTACAATAACAATTATTATTGAACAATGGGAAAACATTATTGTACTCGCTGATATCCCTAAAGTTTCCATAATCCTACCAAATCAAAAAGTACACGTTTGCTATGACTTTAAGCTTTCGAATGACCGTTCAAATTAAGGAGCATTATCATGCAGAATTTAGAATTTGGGAGTCAAAATATTTGACAAAATACATCACAAAGGATATTAAGAAGATGAAATGTTACATTTTATATACAAAACAATAGATATTAATCAATACAAGTAGCAAATGTAAGCACAAAAGAAACTTACCGATGAAAGGTAATATTATGCTATTTTCATCGTGTCAGCTTGTTGTGTTTTTACTGAACAATTTTTAACTTAGAGCTGTTTAGATGGGCTCCAGTACACCACATCAAATTTCACTACATCGAAGCTCATGAGATCGAACACGTTACATCGATGGCTTATTAAATCGATGTGGCGTACCGGACCTGATGATTAGTGAAATTTACATTTTCTATTTCAGAAAAATAATGAATCGTGGACGGTTTTTAGTATATTTACTAAAACCGTCCACGATTCATTTTGGTTGACAAAGAAAACATTAGCCCTAACTTACTGACTCAACATGAAAATATGCAACCTGATACTAGACCTTGAGAACAGGATTTAACTAACACCTTTACAACAAATAACACAGAAGGAGAGTGTATTAGTAAATAGTAAACAGGCCACAGCTAGAAGGTGACCTCAAGGTATCATTAAGCAATGAAGACTCATCAAAGGAAACGCATGCCGCCTTATTCGTGATTGATAAATCAATTTCGAGCACGTCTAATCAGCAGAATGATGCAACAAATTATTACATTTCACCAATCCGAAGTGATGAAAGTTGCATTGACGACTTAGATAAGGATCTCAATTTCCAACTGATTCATAAAAGTAAGAATTCATCGTTTTCTTTGTCCAGCACCAGCTCCAAGAGTAGTAGCTCTAAGAGTTTATCAAGTTCTAGTAGCTCGTCGAACACCAAAAATGATTAAAATAGCAGCTTAACGCTGCTGTGTTTCGTATGGTGAGTGTAGAGAACCGGAGACCCTTTTTACTGGAAACGAGGCATTCCATCTTAGTCCTCAGGGGTGACAACGCATCTGCATTTTGATTCGTAATCGAGGATAGATGGAAATGTCTATGGGCAACAGCAACCACTTACCATGAGATGGAGTGTGTGCTCGTTTGTCACTCTTATTTATCTAAGTTTATCATTAAAAAAAATTTAACGCCCAAGAGTCCCTAATAGAAGAAAAAAAGATTAAAAAGAGAGTATGAAAACTAACGATGTGGAAATAGAAAGTTGCAAAAGTGCTGAGAGATTCTGTTAAGTCTTTGTTGAAATGTTAGGAATCTGTCTTTGTTGAAACAGAGAAAAGTTGGACCCCCTGTGGAGAAAAATGTCGGCTAAAATGTAAAGATAAGATCGATAAAATATCAAGGCAACTGCTCTGCAACTGGAATCAACTAAATTCACCAATACAGGTTCAACTCTAAATACCGAAAAAATATACATACATTTGTTAAACAATACGGAAATAACTACAAATATCCAATTTTCAGCCACAATAAAGGATTAAAACACAAGATTCCTGTAACATCTATCTTCTACCTGCATTTAAAAAGCATTGATCAATACAGAAAACTCCTGCAGTGCACAGGAATACGGTAATCAGTTTTTCGCCTTTTCTGAAAAAACAATGCTTTTTTGAGTTAACGCTGTTTAGATCTAGGTGTGCGATACATACGTATGCATAGAGAGAACCTACAATTCTACATAAATTGAGTCAATATACTTGTCTCGCTTTTTCTAATTTAATGTTCAAATAAGGCTAAAAGAGACAAATCTATTGAAAGATGTTGCGTGTAATTCATGCGTGGAAATAGAAATGTCAAGTAATCATCTTTGGTCTCTTTATACTTTGCCAAATATGAGAGTAAATACACTCATAACTTCTGATGTACTAGAAAAATGATATCCCTATTGTAGTAGTATTGTCACGAGCTTAGGGTTCGAGACAATTAAAAACTGCCGAGTGAATTACTGAAATTGACACTTTAATTACACAACACTAATTACAGCTGTAAACCACACTAATAACAAAACACAATTTTACTACAGATCGCTTTAGTTCGCAGTTGTATCGCTTCGAAGTCTTCGCTTGTATCGCCAATTCAATACTGACTCGGTCGTGGTCTATACCGGCCTTATAGAGCGCCTCAGATACTTTCCAGAGCCTTCTACTGTAGAAACATCTAGAATATTCGAGTACATATCTGTCCCGAAATTTCGAGAAGGATCTTGACTCTCCTAGTTCGGCTACTCGATACCAGAGGGCGCTAGTGGCTAGTGTTGCCATGAACAAAACATTAATAGTGGCGCGCAACAGTATTATATGTGACGTTACTTTACAAGACATGATGTCTTTAATTTCTATAGTGATTTCGTTCACAATGTTAGCAACAATTGACATCGATATTCTCGTTATTGTTTAGTTATTTTTTATTTTATTTTAATATATGTCTAAAAATATAAAGAAAATAGGACTAGACTTATTATTATTCTAACGATCGAGTAAATTATTTTCTAAATCAAGTGATGATTATTATATTACATTGCAAATATTCGTTTGGCAAACTTTAAAAACTAATAGTTAGGGAGGTATGAATACTAAGTCCTGACAGATACACGGTACATAAGCGAGTTGAATCCCATTTGTAATCCCAATTTTATACGCTTACTAACGATCCGGCCCGGGTTCGCACGACTGTTTTCTAGATCTTGACAACAGCGCTACTTACCGGGTTCTTATTATAGATTTAACAGGCGTGAGTGTTTATGTATATATATATATATATATATATATATATATATATATATATATATATATATATATATATATATATATATGTATGTATTATATAGATTTAACACTTGCTTAGCGGAAAACCATCGACTATATTCAACAAAGCTTTTTCTGCTGGGATGAAAATATTTCGAAATTATGAAGTTAAGACAGGATCTTGATAATGCCGTGTATCGGCTGCGTAAAAGAATCCACTACCTCCTACCAAATAATATATATTATTACTTAGAAGCTCTAAGACACCATACTATCCCGTGATTATCGTAAAAGACGACAGAGGAAAATAAAACAGGAGATAGGCAACAGTATCTTCCTGATAATAACCTAAAATAATAAAAAATTGCACAATCACTTGCTAAGAAAGGTAACTATGGCAAATATTCCCTCTACGTTCAGCAGTGAACTTTTGATAGGCTGTAATTAATGAATGAATGATGGATAATATCTTGAGGGAGCAGAGAGGAAAACGGGTAATACGTTCGTAATCGATTTATTGGTAGTTGTGATTTAGCGACAAAAAAGAAGGCAGACCGCGGTCGTGCCGCTATTATTGTACTATCGCAGTAGTGCCCTCTGTGTATGTTCTGTGAAGCAAACCCAGTGTCTATTAAACAAACACAGTTATTATTCCCTGTGAAACCCATAATAAGTCTAAGGATAATTTGGCGAAAATATACCAGCTGAATTAAAGTAGATTTGTACGTGGTAGAGCCATGCTCCAGCTATTTTAGTAGTATAGTTGTAGCACGACCGGGTAAGGACCACGCTCTCACAGAATACCAGCGTAAAATAGTAGCTCAACGCTGCTGTGTTTCGTATGGTGAGTGTAGAGAACCGAAGACCCCTTTTACATCTTAGTCCTCACGGGTGAAACGCATCTGCATTTTGATGCGTAGTTGAGGATAGATGTAGATGTCTATGGGCCACAGCAACTACTTAACATCAGGTGGACTGCGTGCCCGTTTGTCACTCTTATCCTATATAATAAAAAACACATTTCATAGTGACTTTTTCACGATATATTTTTAATTTTACAACGATAGTACGAAATTCCGCATTATTCTACTACGTTTTTGTTGTAAGATGTCAGATAAAGCTTTCATAAACTTTCATTGATATACATAAGTATTACGAACCGGACTAATAAAAATCCCTAATTTTACTAAGTCAGACTAAATTAATTTATCGACAACATTTTTTGTTTCGCTAATGGCACATCAATAGAGGTGTCTATGGAATGGAAATACGGCAACAACCTTGTAAAAGAAAGAAGGTGAGAATAATATAGCTATCTTATTTTGTACCATGTTAAACGTCATATGTATAAAGCGTTCAGCTATAAGAATTTTGTTCTTATTTTAGGACTCTATTTTAGTAATTACTCTGCGCTAGCACTTCTTATTAGTTTGTGTAATTACTCTGAGATTATGAGGGTTTTTTAAATTAAGATTTCTGGTTTTTTAAGCCATATCTTCATTTCATTCAGCGTCTTCGTTTTTATAGATTTTCAATGTCAAGTGATAATAATCCTTTATAGTACACTGCTTCACAATATGTTGATGCGTGACATTGCGTAGCCTTTGGGAGATTTTGATGGCACTAGAGCAGTGGTCGTCACACTTATCTATTTATCTTATATATTAAAAATATCTTTGAATCTATTGAGGTCTTCTAAGAACTAAACAAAACCAATAATAAAATCATTAGTGTTTGCTCGTACTACTAATGAATCGTAATCAGATCTTTTTAGAACCCATTAACTAACAAAAGCTTCTAGGCACAATGGATACAAGATTTTGTAGGTCATTAATAATCTCTTAATTAGCAGTAGTTCACAAAAGAGTTAAAGCTCACAAAAGAGTAATTACTAATACTTCTTGTTTTTCATACTACTTAATAAATAAAGTGTCATTAATGGATCATTAGTAAACGGTCATAAATAGGCCAAAAACATTTATGGCGAGGTGACCACCAACCAGTAGACCAGACGTGCCGTCATATTTATAGTTATGCGTAATTATGCGGCATCCTTTGACAAGAGGCGGCACGTGCCAAGGCGGCGCAATATAAAGGCGACCGTATCTAAGCGAATGGACTTTACATAATATCAGTATTTTTATTTTAACATAAATACACCAACATATTATTATTTAGGTATTTTTAACTACTAGTGTCATGTAATTTAAGTGTTATGGTATTTTAGTCTTCTAATTATTTCTTCTATATCTTTGGGGCTACATGCAATTCTCATTGTGTCCACTAAATGAGTAGAAAGGCGATTGCGGTATTTATTTTTTAAGAAGTTCATTTTGGAAAATGAAGCTTCACAAAGATATGTCGAAGAAAATATTGTCAAAATAAATTGTGCGCAGTCTCGTAAACTTTTATAGTTATTAGGCACATTTTCCAAAATTCAATGTGTTTATTATAACAAT
Organism: Parnassius orleans; assembly: GCA_029286625.1. Classification (NCBI taxonomy): domain Eukaryota; kingdom Metazoa; phylum Arthropoda; class Insecta; order Lepidoptera; family Papilionidae; genus Parnassius; species Parnassius orleans. The sequence goes on along the minus strand of JAGSMP010000022.1, from coordinate 576,637 downwards.
AGAATGATTTCGGATTTTAAATGAAAGAACCGTTCTAGAACTTCTCCTTTGATCAACCATCTGACGGCAGTGTGAAGGACTACTTCACCATAATTAGCTTGTAATTCCTCAAGTAGATCTTTAAATTTTCGATGATTTAGTTCACGCGCGCGAATGAAATTGATTATGTTTATGACAGTATTCATTACATCCTTCAATTTACTATGGCATGTCAAATTTCAAAAAATTTGACATGCCAAGGTTTCTTTATGCAGCAAACAGTGAATGGGTATCAAATTAGGTAGATTCCATTCTCTCTTCATTAAGGCAATAAGACCATTATTTGCACCCAACATCGACGGACAACCATCAGTACACACTGATATCAATTTACTCACAGGTATACCGTACTTTTCGACAAATTCTTTCAGAGCGTCCATAAAATCACAACCTCTCGTATGGCCCTTCATGGTTATGACGGCTAAGAAGTCTTCCTCTATGATTCCGTCCATAGTGCAGTACCGCACAAAAAGTGAGCACTGATACATAGAAGATATATCCGTACTAGAATCACACGCAAGACTAAAATATTTGCAGTTTTTCAACCTGTCAATTACTGCCTTTAACATGTTTTTTGACAAATCTTCAACTCGGCGTCGACAGGTTAATTTAGAAAGCGAAAGCTTATTTACTTCCGCCATTGTTTATTATTTGAAAATTTTTGAAACAAAGTCTGAGAAACAGTTATCATGCACTCCTTTATTAATTCAGCATCAGTGAAAGGTTTCATCCTTTTTGCAAGCATGTAACAAACTTGATAAGATGCTTTTGTAACAGCCTCGTCTTGTCCAACTGCTGTCGTCATAATATTTTGTTGACGACAAATTGCAGATTTTAAAGCAGCTACTTTATTCTTCCTTTTATTCGATTCCAAAGGAAAGGCCTCAGTGAATGAATTGTGCTTACTTGTGTAGTGGCGAAATAAATTGTATTTCTTTATTCCGACAACACTTTCCCGGCATATTAAACAAATTGCAGTACCTTCAGTATGTCCACTTATAAAACAAAATTCTACCTCCCATTTTTCTTGAAAAACCCTTTTTTCGTCACTTAACTTCCTTTTAGTAGCAATTTTTGATGATACTCCCGCCATTATAATGTTAATAAAAAAGAATACTTCGCGCGTAATTTATTGACGAGTGTACTACGCAGTAAGTTGAAACAACTGAATTTCCAGTATATATAAAGGTACTCTGTGAACTGAATGAAATTCTAGCCTCACGCACTGAGCGCTTGAGTGATGGTGGGGGCAGAGAGCGCCGGACTTTCCCCTCCCGCAACCCGCTCACTTAGAGCACGTTGCAGGAGGAAGTTTATACCCACCCGCGTACTTCTATTTAGTTAGTTTACTTGATGTGTTTAGTAGATGATATTTTGATATCATCTCCTAAAATTGTTTGCATTGTCGCGGGCCGCACAAATATCGTCCGCGCGCCGCAAGCGGCCCGCAAAGCTTGTTAGGAAGGCTGGAAGTCCTCGAGTCTGCGTGCGAGACGATTCGTAATGACTCTCGAAAACAGCACGTAGACGCAGCTCAGAAGGGAAATCGGTCTGTAGTTCTTCAAGAGAGCGTTGTCACCTTTCTTGAAGAACAAGATCACCGCACTTCTGCTTCACGCCTCCGAAGTAGTCCCATCATGGAGGACGGAATTAAAGAGCTTCAGAAGGACTTTAAGTACCGGTTTTCCACCCGCTTTCAGAAGCTCCGCTGTAATTACAGCCTCGACTAGGGCGTTGTTGTTTTTAAGGTGCTGGAGAGCCATTCTAATCTCGCTCAGACTGACGTCCGGGATATCATCGGAATAGTGTCGGATAAGACTTGCTCTTGGATCTTTACTCACACTTGCGTGTGGCTCCAACGATGAAGTGTACAGCTGCCCATAGAACCTCTCAATCTCACTCAAAATCTCAGGTGTCCCGGAAACGATGCTGCCACACTCGGTCTTTAGCTTTGACATTTAGCTCTTTTTGCCAGACAGATCTCTGGCAAAGACTTTGGAGCCTTGGTTCCGTTCGATCGCTTCTACAATACGAGCTGTATTGAAGTTGCGTAAGTCCCGCCGCATGCATTTGGAGATCTGTCTGTTCAATTGCATGTATGCTGTCAAATCTGCTGAAGACTGCAGCTTCATTTCCCGTCTAACAGCCATGAGATTAAGAGTGTGATCGGAGAGTTTATGTGTTCTTTTGCGGCGGGTCTTGCAGAATTTAGCTCCGACCGCATGGACAGTTTCCACGAGCTTGTCATTCATATCGTCCACTGTCACTGCATTGCAGTTTTCTAGGCACTGAAAACGGTTTTGTAACTCGAGCTGAAAGGTATCGGGTCTTTGGATTAGAGCACGAGGGGGACGGAGCGTTGACTTCATTAGACGAGACCTCCCCAACATAATCTTTAGGTTCAGTGTGCGTCTCACCATTCGGTGATCGCTGCCAGTTTTCGCGATCACTGAGACATCACTGAACAGTTGCCGTCTAGTCGTCATAATCAAGTCAATCTCATTTTTTGTCGAACCGTCGGGTCTCGACCAGGTCCACTTCCTGTGGGGCCGCTTTTGGAAGAAAGAGTTCATCATAAAGAGTCCCTCTTTCTCCATGAAGTCGGCCAGCTGCTAGCCCATTGGGTTTCGTTGTCCTATTCCGAATTTCCCTACCTTCAGCTCACCGTTCTCTCTTGTGCCTAGTTTTCAGTTTTGGGTTTTTGAGGAATGCATGGCTTTAGAGATATCTTCATAGATTTCCTCCACCTCCTCATCGGGATGTGCCGAGGTTGGTGCATAAACCTGTACGACCTTCAACGAATACCGTTTGGTGATTCTGACTATAAGGTACGCAACCCTCGTCGACCACTCACAATCTTTACAACGTTGTTAACGAGATACTTGTAGCCGATAAATCCGACACCTCCTTGGGACAGATGGTTACTCCCGGTGATAGAAAAAGTTGCCGGATTCGAGGATTACCGTGTCTACCCCCTCTCTTCGGACCTCAGATAATCCTATAATATCCCAGCGCAACTTGTCTATCTCTTCTTCCAGCTCCAGGATCTTCTCGTCAGTCCTCAGGGTGCGTGCGCTGTATGTTGCCAGGTCAAGTCGTCTTAGGTGGCAACCGGATCTCCACCGGAGATTCTTAGCACCCGTGCCCCGCCGTTACCATGGTCGCCACCGTAGCCAGGAATAGCGGGGACGCCGGGGACAGGGGGCCGTTTCTTCGTAACTCTCATCATGGGGGGATGTCTGCCATAGTTGTCACGCTTGGCGAGCGGGTTGGCAACCGCAGTTTTTTTATTGTACTATTGCTGATATCACGAAGATGCTGCTGCCCATCTCCTGCCTGTTTCCCATTGTCGCCTCTTACGACACCCACGGGAAGATATGGGGTAGTGGATATTCTTAACCGCCACTACATGGCTTAGGCCAGGTAAAGTATGAAATATGAGTCCTTGGATTTAAAATTGGGGTTAACAAATAGGGGCGACATGGATAACCACTATTGCCCAGGAGTACCATAGGGATAAAATCTCCTCTCTCTAATTGGGCACATAATGGTGAGTCGTTAAAAATTGTACTATCATGTACAGAACCTGGTCATCTTGCAATGATATTTCTTATGCACAATTTCGCATCACATGCCACTTGCACATTTAAGGAGAAGTAACCTTTTCTATTTCGGAAACATTCAGATTGAGCTCCCCCTGCAAATATATTTAATAACAATGAGTGACTATAATTTTTTAATTATATGACAATGTACGAGTATAAATATAGCTCATAATAAGAATAGGTACCTGGAGAATTAATTTTAATGTACGTAGGGTAGACCGAGGCGATTCGGATCACAGGGCGGATCAAAATAAGAAATATTTAAATAAATCAAATATCGAGCCTGTTAGAGCGTTAGTAGTCACCTCTCAAGGTCACACCTCTTCCCTCGCATCTCTTGACACAAACTGCATTTAATTTTGTAAGCAGATCAGTGCAGGCGACGCTCGCCTTTGTCTCGATCACCCAAGCGCGTAACAATTTCGGCGCGAAACTAATGTACGTAATTCAGATTATTGTTTGCCATTTTACAGAATTACGTTGAAGTGTTGAATTTCTTTGTTTGTATTTACTAATAATGTATCTTATTTTAATAATTTACATGCGTTTTAGTATATTTTAGTGCGTATTCGGGTAAAACTGTTGAGTAAGATCTTCTATGATATGGGGCGAATTGGATCACGTTGTACGGGGTGAACTGGATCGCTACAGAATTCTTTTTATCACATTATTGTAGTTATTTATCCAATTTGTTTGTTTTTGTAGATGGTTTGCACATATATAAGGAAGACTTCGACAAAGCAGAGCTTGCTGACAAAGAAATAATAAAAGAAATCCTTCCGTCGCCGTATAAGTTTCCAACTGTGACAAAAAAACATCGGAAAGTAACAAAACCCGTCTTGCATTTGACATCGCCTCAATGTAAGAAAGACCGTTACGAAAAAGATGTAGAGAAGGCAAATTTAGATAAGAAAAACTTGGTAGTTAATAAGAAGGTAGAAGGCAAAGAAAGGAGCAACATTAAACGAAAAAATAAAGCAACACCAGGGCTAAAAATTAAAAATAAAACAGCCTAAAGAGACTGGCATTGCATTTATTGTTCTGAAAAGCTCATTTATTCATTTACCGTCGGAAGATTGGATACAGTGCAATTCTTGTAAAGAGTGGTGCTATGAAACGTGTATCGATAGAGGAGGAAGTAAATGACCATATACGTGTGGTTTATGTGCCTTGTGATCACTGATCTCATAATTTAGGATGTAAATTAGTTTCTAACTGATTTTTAAGTAAATGTTTTGATTTGATTGAGATTTTATTAAGGTTTTTGTTTGATCCGATTCACCCCTGTCATTGGGGCGAATGGGACATTTCTTTATTTTTATCTTTTTGTAATTTCATGGGAGAAAGTTTAAGTTAAATTTAAGTTTGACATTGCTAAGTTGTGCTTTAATATGCAAACAATGTAATGGTGTCAAAAAATACAATGTTTTTAACAAATCAGTTATTGTTTTAAATGCTTCATGAAAAATTGATCCTATTCGCCTCGGTCTACCCTACAGTCAATAGCACCCATCACTCTTGGAAATCCAGAAATTGCGTAAAAGTCATTTGTTACTTCTAGACGTTCCTCTGCAGTTGGCATATTTATAAAAAGAGATCTCATATTCGCTATTTTTTCTGTGACTCTGTGCACGATTCGATGCACAGACGGTTGCTCAATGTGGAATATGTCCCCTATAACTCGCTGATAACTGCCTGTAGCGTAATACCGAAGGGTTATCAATATTTAATCCACGGGCTGGTATGTATATGATCTATTTCTCTTCGTCAATGGTTTTATCGTGCTGCCGAAAACAGAATCCAAATACAAAACAGTTTCTTTGGAAACGCGGAACCGCGCACGAAATTCTTTGTCGTCATATTTTTCGAAAGCGTTAAGCTTGATATAATTTCTTCGACTTCCAGTGAGCGCAACTAATTTGAGACACACTTAAATTTAAGAGATGCTTAAAATTTAAATATGAGAATACGAATAGAGTTTAGGAGCTGCTCAAATGTTTAACAAGCCGTTAAATATTTGAGGGAAGTTTCAGTATTCGGGCATATGAATTCTAATTTTAAATTAATTTTATTTTAAAAACATGGTATTCTTTTTTCAAAATTAGTCATTTGTTTATTGATTAGCGTTATGTTTTCATCGCATTTGAATCTTTTTCGTCATCATGGATACGTTAAAAATTCGGAGTATTCCCAGTAGTCTTACTAGTAAGTCTATTGGGAATCTTCGTGGCGTGTTGTTTTGCCAGTAGTCTTACCAAATAATCTTATAAGTAAAACTACTGGGAATTATTTTACTAAGTAGACTTACACCGCGAAAGAAAATTCTCAGTAGTCCTACTCTATAACAAGTTAAATAAAAAAATTACCACATTTTTTATAATATTCTTGCATTGTCATACGAATTTGAGCTATATTCGAAATAAACTAACTGATAAGACTACTAGGGTAGAAAATACTCAGTGGTCTAGTAGAATATTTTCATCAGTACCTAACTATATTTTTTTTGTTTTGTCTTATTGATGCATTTCGTGTTAACTTGTTTTGGGCTAATTTGACTGATGTTTGTTTTTATAAATAGTAGGAAAATACTAGACAGGCATAAACGTGAAAGAGGCAGTGGAATAGTTCCTCAGACCGTATTTCGGTCGCGGCCAGTGCCAACGCAAACTAGATCTGTGCGGGACAGAATTATAGTGCCAGAATGTATGCGCAAGCACAGGTGAACTCTCTATTCCCCGAGTCTCATAGTTCGATGGGACGGTAATCCGATACAACCGGAGAGAGATTAGGGGCAGAACCAACGGGTGTATGTGCTTTCTGACTCCGGGCTGACTGCAAGAAACAGAAAAATTCAATAACTGATTTTTGACCCGACCCAGGATTCGAACCCGAGACCATATATTTACAATAATTTAGTATGACTTGGTGGACTAGACTGTGGACTTCAGAAATCTGTGTATTGATTAGATCCGGAGGGATATATTCTTCACATTTTTTTTGTGCAGATTTTATAGTGTTACAATCACATTTAAAATCTGTAGTGCTATGCTTTAACATATGGATACAAGCTGTAAAAAGTCCAGTGCTGAACCATAGGCCTCCCCATAAACTGCATCGTAGGGTGGATTGGCAACCGCAGTTTTTCTTTTATTTAATTGAAGCTAGGGAAACGCTGCTACCCATCTCCTGGATAAAGTCCCTCTGTCGCCTCTTACGACACGGAATGATCGATATGGTCATGCGGCAATAACCGTGTAAAATCCCCGATTATATCCCCTGACAAGAGATAAAATTATCTTATCCCTATGCCAAAGCACGGTAACAAGGGAAAGGAGAAGTATATCCCCGTTTGGCATAACGAGTAGACATAATATATCCCCGTCCGCAGCATGGAGCCAAATGAAAGTTAGAAAGGGACAATTTTGTCCTAGTTCATTGGACGTGGGTTTAAGTTTATATTCATACAAAAGATCTATTTAAGTCTAAGTCTATATCCCATTTTATCTATTGTGGATATTATATCCACCGGTGTGCCCATGCTCGAAGGGTGGATAAAACTAAGCGAGGGGATAAACATTTTCCTTCTCCGGGGATAAAATTGTCTCCTGCCCATGCTAGCCCTGCAGGTTGAGATTAGGTATTGTAATAAAAATAAAATTCAAGAAAAGGTTCATCATAATACACCGTTTCTATTTTCATCATAAAAGCGCTTCTCTAAGTATCAGTAAATTATGGGAAAAGGAAACAAGTAAAACTAGTTTTAGAAAAATATTTTTTATAAAATTACAGTTACAACATAAATTTCGGTTTACACAGGATGGACGCAAGTGCGTCACTATAGAACTTAAATTATATTTTGTTAGCAACCCATTCATTACAGTTAATGATATCGCGGGATATTATTTATAAATAAATTCATTTTTCCCTTAATCATTACTCACAAAAACTTTCACAAAGTTGCATAGTAATTTTTAACAATTTAAATTACCAAAGGTTCATTTTACGTTAACTGGAATTAACGTTGATTAAGTAGGTACCACAACAATAAATAGGTACAGCATCTATAGGTCATTGCTCATTGTTATTTTAATCCTCGCAAATTTTTGGCAAATATGTTTCGATATCTTATAGAAACAACTCACTTGAAGGTGATATCTTGACATGGAAAAGCATATTGGCAGAAGATTGTACAGTAATTAACCATGAATTTTAATAACCATGTAATTGCCAATCACAATGGCTGATTTAATAATGAATGTTCACGTAATAAGAATACGACCAAAATATTATTATGTGAAATAAGATATCTACCGATTTTGTCATAAATTACAATTTAGTTAATTTTTCGCAGGGTTTTTCGGTTTGTCCACTCATTTAATTGGATATTATAGCAAGATATTATAGAATGATTTGTGCCTACAAAAATATTAATTATTTTACTATACTCTACCAATATATAATACTTACGCACTTGCTTGTGTACACTCTGTCTATGACGAATTGACTATCTATGTTTTAATCACTCTCTTAAGGCAATCTTTCATATTTCCATTCGACACCGACACCTATCAATAAAAACACCATTGTGCAACAACGTAAACAGAATAAAAATAAGTAATATAATATGATATTTGTCGGGTTCATAATTACTTTGAAAACACAAATTTCATTATACCTCAGTTATCACATTATAATCTCAGTTACAGTATATTTGTCTATAAATATTATTTTTGTAAGACAGAATAATCACACTACACATTTATCACCATTTTGTACTACAAAGTGTTCAAAAATTATTTATAATGTCAAGAAATCACTATAAAACTATCAGATATACTTTATTATTTAATAATAAAAAAAAATTATACTGTTAACACTATAGTATGACCAATGGAGGGAGTTTTATTTGTTGTATCAGAAAATCGATTTGAATCGACTGGCAAGGGCTGGACATTCAATAGGAATTGCTGTATTGATGAGTAGTAGTCCCTGCATGTCCAGGTGTCATCGTGGCCGCCACCTTGTATAACTGCAATCTGCTTATAAATGGCTCCGCACCTCATATAGAGTTCTTTAGCCATACCCGGCGGAACGAGCATATCTTCGGAGCCACAGATAATTAGAGTTGGCGTAAGGACTTGCCCTATTTTTTTCAGTGACATGTACTGTAAAAAAACGTTATCATATTGTTGATAATGAAAAATAATTAAATAAATCGGCCTAAATAGTATACGTCAAAAAACACGGGTTCTAAGTAGACCCAGGTAAGTTTACTATTATGCTGGTATATCCCGTACTATGACTAAATCTAATACACCTAAGTTTAATTAGCAGCAAACGGCTGTACGCAGTTGTAACCGAATAAACCCAGGTGTATTCGCACTTCGGCTTTTAGCCGTAACACCTATTGCTCGTTTTAATATATAGGAAATGTTTAAAATAATTATAAAGGAAAATTAATATGAAATAAATTCCTGATCCATACCTAAGTTTGGATCCATAGTTAAATCCCACGGAGACGATGTTTTAAAATAATTCTAAGCGTACGAGGTAACATGGATTTATTCTTAAGTTTTATGCCCTATTAAATCAGCCAAAAACTTTAACACCCCATCAATACATTTTTTTCACACAACAAACTTTTTAATATCTACCTCCTTTTACGCGGCAAAAAAAAGGTTAAAACAATCGAAAATTTTCAATTCGAAAACGTTTGAAAACATTACATTACGGTTTTGTCTTTAATCTATGTTGTTCAAAGATTAAAACAGCGTTTTATCTTTGAACAACAGAGATTAAAGACAAAGCGTGTTTAATTGAGAAATGGGCACACGGGGTCGGCTGACACATGGGTCAACCCCCTGCGGGCGTCATGAGTCATGACACTTTAGGGGTTATAGTACAGCAACGAGAAAGTCAGCACTTACTGCATAGAAGCAATCTGTCAGTCGATGCGGATTGTTTTTCACAGGCTAAAAACCGACCTAATAGAGCAAACTGTTCTTGCTATTCTGATATTTTAGCAACTTGGGAAAAGTATAAATCTTTTTAAGGAACCCTGTGATAGAAAGTCCCATCTGGTCTTGCAATAAACGACTATTTTCGACAATCACGGGTATTTTTATAAACGAGTAATTTTGAAGAAAATATTTATAATTTTATAATAAGTCTTTCATATTTTTCTAGCAGTAAATACATCTCAGAACTATTGTTTTTTCATTAAGAACTATTCCGAACTATTGTAGCTATTCCTATTTTATTTGAATCTCTGACAAAATCTAGAGCCTCGTGGCCGGCAAGCGGCGCAGCAACGCCTTTAAACACAGTTGTAGGTACCTACACGTTTTAATAAGTAATTCGAACTGTTTTTTAATAAGTGATTCTAACTGCTTTTTAATACGAGTAAGTCAATCTTAAAAACTATCGGCCTTACATATAATCGTTGATTAATGTTTACTTAAATAAATATTAATTATCTCTAATAGACCTGTCCATATCTAATGTTATTTAGTGAAGGGAGAGAGAGGAAATTTAAGCATTTTTCTTAAATTGACGTTGATTTTATGAGTAAGGCGGTAAACTTTTAATAAAAAGTAAAAGCCGACTTCAAAGCTTCCGCGTTCGGTGCTAAGACATTTATAAAAGAATTAAAAACTTCAACCCTTATTTTTCCACCCTTAGGGGTAGATTTGTTCCCAAAAGAAGTAAAACTTTATTATTTAAAAAAGGAATCATTAAATCGGTTCACAATTGATGAAGATATAGCGTAATATAGGTATATACAAACAAAAAGGAAAAACCTTAAAGTCAAATTGAAAACTTCCTGCGTTTTTGAAGTCGGCTAAAAAAATTAATGTCATATTTATTTGTTAGACTGGAAGACTAATTGTGGTCCAGAATAAGTCTCCAGAAAAAAATAGTGCTCTTATTCCATAACTCAATCTCACCTTATTTTTATGACAAATTTGTGGTAACCATGTTAAACATTTCCACTTCAGGATTATCTGTGCCATGTCTGGTATGCTGGTGAAAGTATTCTCTACAATAACAGCCCATATTTTGTTTCTATTTTCCAGTCTAGATGCTAAATCTATAGCAATAGCTCCACCTAGAATTATTTGTTTATTCTTTATTGCACACCATACAAAAATATGCACAAAATACATAAACAAAACACAAAATATACATACAACCAATTGAATGACAGGTTTAGAAGAGGAATAAAAGGGGTAGGGTGAGTTAGTTTAATAAGACTAAGAAATAAAGTAATACCACAGTTTATAGAGACCTTACAGTTGGGAAACGAATGTACTTGTGCAGAGCAACAGTGGGGGCACTGCGGGGCAGGCGGCGGGTCGACTTTGTGCTAGCGCACTTCACTGAGTCTGATAGACAACACATGCGGTTGGCGCGAGCGTGTTTTATAGTATTTATTTCACTAATTTTAAGTGCCGTTTTTGAAAAATATAATATCTATAATGGTGAATTACTGTTATAGTTAAGTATATGAGTTACTAAGTAAAATTGAATTCAAATGACGGCCATGCTTATGCTAACTTCATTTTTTTTTGATAGAATTGTTTATCCGAATGCAAATACACTACATAATTATATTTAATAATCGAAAACTTAAAACATCTATAAAAAGAAAGTGTCAGGAAAATATTTGGCAGTGCAACACTTGTAAATGTGTTTTTTCTTGTAGTAATAAAAAAATTAACTTATAAGTATGTACATAATGTTAATAAATGATAATGAGTATTATAATATCCAAAATTATTTTATTTCCATTTTCGTGACAACCCCTAGCATACCCGCTGGTCACGTAAATACCTACGCGGGCGGCAGCATCGCCTGACATCGAAGGCGTTTTAAGCTGTGGTAATATATAATGAACCTGTAGTTGCGGTGTAAAAATATCTACTACCCCATTTCGTTCCGAGGGTGTCATAAAGGCGACAGAGGAAAACAAACCAGGAGATCAGCAGCAGCATATTCCTAATAAAAACAAGACAAAAAACTGCCAAGTGTGGCAACTATGACAAACATCCCCCTTATGAGGCATTTTGTGGGGTCGCCTATGTTCAGCAATGGAGTTTGATAGGCTGTAATGAATTAATGAATATATAACTTACATACATACATACAAACACGAATCATATTAACACAACAAAAATTTAAATATAATACAGACATTTATAAGTACAAAAATGCACTAAATATACTACTTCAATTATATGCTATTAGCTAGTGCAAAACGAAGCTACATTTTAGCGAGATGATGATTCCTGACAAGTTTTTTAAATACTGGGAGGAATGGTGCGTGTATCGCGGCTTAGGGGGTTTCCTTCCACAAGCGAACAGCTTATACAGTAAAAGACGCGTTCATTAACTTACTAGTGTGTAGTGGTATTTTAATTTCAAACTCTGCTGATCTCAGAGTCCATGAATGGTAATCATGGAGTAACTCAAAGAGCGTATTTTGAGGTTAGTATAGGAAGGTTTGAAGCTAGCGCAGAAGATGAGTTATGAGCATTCCGCTGAAGTCGTATTGGCAACTAGTTGAGTTTAGTACGGAAAAGAGAAACAAAGTCATAATTACGTAATGCTTCGGTGAGATCAAAATAGCTGACAAAAAATGAGAAGAGAAGAGACTTGTCAAGCAGCCTTGGTGGCGATGGGAAAATAGTTACGTAGGAAATCTAAGCAAGGAGCTTGCAGAGGTATATGTATAAACTTTATAGCTAATTCCTTGTATGAAATATCCCCCGACAAATCTTTGTCTGCATGAATCCCTAAATTCTTTACAGTATATTATTGAAAGTGACTAAAGTTTCATCAAACGCTATTTAGGGTTGACAATCAAAGTGGGACTCGACCATTTTTCACTGGCTACCGACAATAATACCTTAAGTTTTTACTCAAGTAACTGATCAAGGTCAGCATTGATGACATTTATAGCACTTGGGGAGATCGTTACGACCAGCCTTTGTGTACATTCGGGGATCATCTGAATAAAGGTAAAAAGAAGTTTAATATATAAGTAATAAACATATATATAATTTATATTGTATTTTATACATAAATCGCCATTTAAAAAAATTAAAATAACATTCCACAACGTTTTCTAACTCATATTGGAAATATTACCTAGAGATCTACCAAATACAACAATTTTACTTCTGTCAATATCTGATCTTTGCAAAATATAGTCAAGAGCCGTTTGTGCATCATTGTAGAGACCACGCTCTGATGGTGATCCTTCGGAAAGTCCATAACCTCTATATTCAACCATAAGAATATTGATATTTAACTTGTGATAAAATCCAGATACATTTGATAACCTGTAAAGTTTAAAAAATGTAGATTTAAGTGTAATATTAGTAAGTATTAGGTCCTTACATATGAAATCGGCGTTTTGTACAAGAGGAATATAAAGTCATTTTTTTTTGTAAAATATATTTATTTAATCAAAGTATGCACCATTGTTATCTATGCACTTTTGCCATCTCATAGGTAGTTCATTGATCCCTTTACTAAAAAAACCATGGGGGCGGGAATCAATAAACTCTTTGAAGGCGGTTTGGACTGCCGCATCGGTGTTGAATTTTTTTCCTTGTAAGAAGTTGTCCAAATTCCGGAAAAAATGGTAATCTGTTGGAGCAAGGGTTAAGGTTTAGAATCAAGTCGCCTTAATAGGGGGGTGTGGGGCGGTGTGAGGGGTAGATTCGCCCCCCACCTTTTCCCCCTGCCGGACGTGCCTATTTTTTTATATTAAATGTTGAAGATTAAAATTTTTATTGAATTATTTCTGAGAAAAATCGCTTTAATAGGGAGGGGGGGCGTCCTCCCTCCGCCGAAGCAGTACCAAAGTGTAGTCGACGAAGCCCCGCTAAGCGGGGCTCATATTTCTGAATGGTTTATAAAAAAATAACCACGAAGCGGATGGAGGGCTCTGTTCGCTCGGTTCGCTCGCTCACTCGACCCCGCCAGCCCCTTCTAACCTAACCTGTCCGAGTCGGGGTGCCCCAAGTCCCAAGCTCGCTTCGCATGCTCTTGCACCAAATAAAACACCAAAATGTTAACTTTTATTACTTTAATAAGTAAACATATTTTATTACTTCCACCATTTCCAAAAATTCGTAAAATAGCAAGCAATCGGTCTCCAGAGGGGTAGCGAAGTCGTCGAAAAACAGAAGGCAGATAATAACAATAAGGAGCACATTCACGTAAACTCGGAAGCAACGGAATGACGCTTATGACGCGAGTCGCGAAGTCGAGTATCATCATCATCATCATCATTACAGCCCTTCACAAGTCCACTGCTGAACATAGGCCTCCCCCAAAAAATGCCACAAAGCACGGTCCTGAGCCACCTGCATCCATCGACTTCCTGCATGTCTTACCAGGTCGTCACTCCATCTAGTGGGGGGACGCCCTACACTTCGTCCGCCGGTACGAGGCCGCCACTCGAGAACCTTTTTTCCCCATCGGTTGTCGGTTCTACGAGCTATATGGCCGGCCCATTGCCACTTCAGCTTACTTATCCGTTGGGCTATGTCGATCACTCTGGTTCTACTGCGGATATCCTCATTTCTAAGTTTATCACGCAGTGAGACCTGAGCATAGCTCTCCATAGCTCGCTGAGCGACCTTGAGCTTCCTCATCCGGCCAGCAGTGAAGGACCACGTCTCAGTTCCATAGGTCATCACTGACACGCATTGGTTGTACAGCTCGTTTTAAGTTTTGAGGTATACCTGACGAGAAGATGTGTCGTAATTTCCCGAACGCTGCCTAGTTGAGTTGAATCCATCGATTGACTTCTCTGTCGAAGTTGGACTTACCTAGTTGGACTATTTGCCCCAGGTAAACATACTCGTCAACAATTTCGAGCTTAGTGCTCCCAACAACTACCGGCATTGGTGTGACATGGACGTTATACATGATCTTTGTTTTGTCCATGTTCATCTTAAGACCTATCCGTTGGGAGGCACTATTGAGGTCATTGAGCATAGTGCTTAGGTCCTCCAGCGATTCTGCCATAAGGACTATATCGTCGGCAAATCGAAGGTGAGTGATGTACTCGCCATTGATGTTAATACCGTATCATTTCCAGTCCAGAAGCTTGAAAACGTCTTCCAATGCAGCGGTGAAGAGTTTCGGGGATATAATGTCACCCTGTCTTACATCTCTTTGCAGTTGGATAGGTTTCGTACTCCAGGTCTGTACTCGGATAGCCATCGTAGCCCTACTATACAAACACTTCAGCACTTCGATATACCGACAGTCAACTTGGCACCACTGAAGGGACTGCAGCACCGCCCAAATTTCGACGGAATCAAAGGCTTTCTCATAGTCCACATACGCCAGACATAGTGGCAAATTGTACTCCTCGGACTTCTGTACAATTTGCCGAAGGGTATGTATGTGGTCTATGGTGCTAAAGCCTTTTCGGAATCCGGCTTGTTCGGGAGGCTGGAAGTCGTCGAGTCTGCGTGCGAGAAGATTCGTAATGACTCTCGAAAACAGCACGTAGACGCGGCTCAGAAGGGAAATCGGTCTGTAGTTCTTCAAGAGAGCGTTGTCGCCTTTCTTGAAGAACAAGACCACCGCACTTCTGCTCCACGCCTCCGGTGTAATGCCACCATGAAGGACGGAATTAAAGAGCTTCTGAAGGACTTCAAGTACCGGTTTTCCACCCGCTTTCAGAAGCTCCGCTGTAATTCCATCCTCGCCTGGGGCCTTGCCGTTTTTAAGGTGCTGGAGAGCCATTCTAATCTCGCTCAGACTGACGTCCGGGATATCATCGGAATAGTGTCGGATAAGACTCGCTCTCGGATCGTTACTCACACTTGCGTGTGGCTCCAACGATGATGTGTACAGCTGCCCATAGAACCTCTCAATCTCACTCAAAATCTCAGGTGTCCCGGAAACGACGCTGCCACACTCGGTCTTCAGCTTCAACAGTTGGCTCTTTCTGGCAGACAGATCTCTAGCAAAGACTTTGGAGCCCTGGTTCCGTTCGATCGCTTCTTCAATACAAGCTGTATTGAAGTTGCGCAAGTCCCGCCGCATGCATTTGGAGATCTGTCTGTTCAGTTGCCTGTATTCTGTCAAATCTACTGAAGACTGCAGCTTCATATCCCGTCTAACAGCCATGAGATTAAGAGTGTGATCGGAGAGTTTTGTGTTCTTCTGCGGCGGGTCTTGCAAAACTTAGCTCCAACCATGGACAGTTTCCACGAGCTTGTCATTCATATCGTCCACTGCATTGCGATCTTCTAGGCACTGAAAACGGTTTCGTAGCTCGAGCTGAAAGGTTTCGGGACTTTGGATTAGAGCACGAGGGGACGGAGCGTTGACTTCATTAGACGTGACCTCTCAACTTTACGTTTAGGTTCAGTGTGCCCCTCACCATTCGGTGATCGCTGCCGGTTTTCACCCTCGCGATCACTGAGAAATCACTGAACAATTGTCGCCTGGTCGTCATAATGAAGTCAATCTCATTTTTTGTCGAACCGTCGGGGCTCGACCAGGTCCACTTCCTGTGCGGCCGCTTCTGGAAGAAAGAGTTCATCATAAAAGTCCTCTCTCTCCATGAAGTCGGCCAGCTGCTGGCCCCTTGGGTTCCGTTGCCCTACTCCGAATTTCCCTACCTTCAGCTCACCGTACTCTCTTGTGCCTAGTTTTGCGTTGAAGTCTCCCATTAACACCGTATAGTGGGTTTTGGAGGAATGCATGGCTCTAGAGATATCCTCATACATTTCCTCCACCTCCTCATAGGGTGTGCCAAAGTTGGTGCGTAAACCTGTATGACCTTCAGCGAATACCGTTTGGTGATTCTGAGTATAAGGTACGCAACCCTCGTCGACACACTCCCAATCTTTTAACGTTGTTAACGAGAGACTTGTGGACGATAAATCCGACACCTCCTTGGGACAGATGGTCGCCCTCCCGGTGATAGAACAAGTTGCGGATTCGAGGATTACCGTGTCCTCCCCCTCTCTTCGGACCTCGGATAATCCTATAATATTCCAGCGCAACTTGTCTATCTCTTCTTCCAGCTTCAGGATCTTCTCGTCAGTCCTTAGGGTACGTGCGTTATAAGTTGTCAGGTCGAGTCGTCGTAGGTGGCAACCGAACCTCCACCGGAGATTCTTAGCACCCGCTGCCCCGCCGTTACCATGGTCGCCACCGTAGCCAGCAATAGCGGGGCCGCCGGGGACTGGGGGCCGTCTCTTCGTTACTATCATGGGGGGTATATTGCCATAGTTGCCACGCTTGGCGAGCGGGTTGGCAACCGCGGTTTTTTATTGTTTTTTTGCTGTTATCAGAAAGATGCTGCTGCCCATCCTCTGCCTCAGTTTCCCTCTGTCGCCTCTTACGACACCCACGGGAATATCTGTTACTGATTATTGTCAATGTCAAAAGTTCTGTTTCAGGTATTAATTAGTGATTTATGAATATTTTTAGAAAATTATATTAAATATTTCGACGCAGCTCCGGCAGCTAAAATTGCATGGGGGCAGTTCAGATAAGCCCCCTTGACCCCCACAGAGTGACAGACTCCTCAAATTCAGGCGACTTGATTCTAAACCCAGCCCGGAGCAAGGTTCGGGGAGTACGGTGGATGTCGCAGACATTCCAATTGTAGCTCATATAACTTAGTGCTTGTTTGTTGTGCAGTGTGTGGTCTTGCGTTGTCGTGAAGCAGCAGTGGCCTAGAGCGATTGACCAATCTCGGTTGTTTAGCAGCTAGTTCTTCCTTCATGGTTTGCAGTTGCTGACAATAGATATCTGCCGTAATCGTTTGACCAGATTTTAGAAAGCTGTAGTGAACGACACCGGCGCTAGTCCACCAAACACTCACAAGTAACTTTTTCTGAGTCAATTTTCGTTTAGGGCAGGATTTGGCTGGGTCTCCAGGGTTCAGCCATTGCGACGAGCGCTTCTGATTATCGTACAGTATCCACTTTTCATCACAAGTAATGATTCGACTTAAAATCCTTTCATTATTGTGTCGGTTGAGCAAAGTAACACAGCAGTCGACGCGTGTTTGCAAGTTCGATTCACTCAATTCATGAGGTACCCATCGTTCAAGTTTTTTTACTTTTCCGATTTGCTTCAAGTGGATTAATACAGTTTTATCACATACCCCGAAGCCTGCAGCTATCTCTGAAGTGCTTTGTGATGGATCCGCTTCCACAATAGCCTTTAATTCTTCATTTTCCACTTTGGTCTCCAGCCGTCCACGGGGTTGGCTCTGAAGGTCGAAATTTCCAGAACGAAAACGTTGAAACCAAAAACGTACCGTGCTTTCTTTTGCGACACCAGCGCCGTACACATCATTAATCCTTCGAGCTGTTTCTGCAGCACTGGTGCCATGGTAGAACTCGTACTCGTAAATATACCGATATTTCATGTTTTCTATTGTGCGGTAATAAACGACGCCAAAGAATAAAATAATGAGGAAAAAACAAATGAATGACTGTTTTCAAAACTCAAATGTACCAGCTAAATGAATTTATAAATTTGAATTTGGAATTCTTAACCAAAGAGGAGATATTTCAGATCAAAGTGGTCAGTACGACTAAACGCTAATGTCATATGTAAGGACCTAATATAATTATATAAAAAATGATTTTTTTATTATGTCGTTCCACGTTGAATTTAGTAATTGATTTTTAAACTAACTTCCCGACGAGCTGGAAACTTGAAATTTTGAATATAACTCAAATTCGGATGATATTGCAAGAATGTGATAAAAAAAGTGGTAATTTTTTTTTAATTTCACTTATTATTTCTTATAACCACACAGACGTTTAAAACAATATGGACGTATTTTTACACAGATGTGTGAAGCACCTTAAAGGTCTAACAATTTTCTTTGTCATACGCGAGATACACGTATTTATATGACAACCGGTGCCTTCATGCAGCGCGCGTCAGTCTTTATTGGGTGCATCACACATTTTCAGTGTAACATTATGTCTGTATTTTTTTCAATTTTTTACACAAATATACAACGTGTTACAAAATACCCCGTAAAAAATATAATTAATTATCAAACCCAAAAATTTTGTCAACCCTAGTAAGCTGTCATGTCAGGGAATCAGATTATTTAACAGAAAGGCCTACGTACCTATTTTACCTAATAATTGTCTACTTTAATAGTTTTTCTATTTTTCATTCATAAATGTTTGCTCAATACAAGGATCTTCTTCAAAGGCTTCAAAAAATGTCAAGTTGGAAAAAAATGTTGTCAATTTCAAATCTTCTAATCGATATCCTACAACTGTTTCGAGTTTCTTTTCCAACATTTTTTGCAAAATAACGATGCTTTCTAACTCGGAATATTATGATATGATGTTATGCGTAGGCCATGAAGATAGCAATTTAAATCGTGCTCGCGAACTGTATCGGCAACGATTTATCGATGGTAGACCCCCCACTGAACAGCGACGGCTGCCTTCGTACCAGTGTTTTCTGAACATGTCGAGACGACTACATTCCACCGGCTCTTTTCATCGGTCTACCAGAAGTGGACATCCAAGCACAGTCGTCGCCAGGCAGGCTGAATTAATGTTAGAGCATTTTGAAGAAGAGCCGACCACAAGTACGAGGCGAGCCGTTGCAGTTTGGCGAATTCTTCGTGACGACAATCGTCACCACTATCGCCGTACACAGGAGCTGATACCCTCCGATTTTGCACCCAGGAGGAATTTCTGCGAGTGGTACTTCAGGCAGTTAGAGGAAAACCCTAAGTACGTAAACTATGTTCTTTTGACGGACGAAGCAACATTCACGAGGTCAGGACTATTAAATATGCATAACGATCACGTTTGGGCTCGCGTGAATCCACATGCTTCACGGCAGGGCAGATTCCAACACCAGTGGCGGCTGAATGTGTGGGCTGGCCTTTATGACGGGCATGTCATCGGTCCCGTCATTATGCCATGACGTCTGAACGGTAGCAACTATCTAACGTTTTTACAAACGGAATTCGAAGAGGCGATTGACGACTTTCCTGTGGCTGACTGGGATTACTTTGAGAACCAAAGAAACATGGTGTTTCAGCATGATGGAGCTCCGGCACATTTTGCTCGCAACGTACGAGAAAATCTTAACGTTCGCTTTCCGCGAGGATGGATCGGCCGCGGGGGACCGGTGCCTGCTCGTTCTCCGGACCTCACACCTTGGACTTCTTTTTGTGGGGTTATGTGAAGGACAGAGTGTATTTCTCCGATTGCCCAACGGTTGCCGAGATGGAACAGCGTGTTAGATCTGTTTTCGCATCAATAACACCGACGATGGTGCGAAATGCCACACAAGCCATATCCCGACGAGCGAGGTTGTGTATTGAGCAAGGCGGAGCACACTTTGAGCCGTTTCTGTAAATTTAACGTTTATTATGAAAAAGTAAGTGTTCGTTTAGGTTGTTTCGTTAGGTTAGGTCTTTTAAAATTTTTGTCGTTCCGCGAATTAGGTAGAAATGTAGGTACATTCTGCGTAGTTTACTCTTTAATTTTACTGAAATAGGATTTGCACATCAGTGAAAATAATAATATTTTTTATTTTTTTGGCGTATGTTATACAGCGTTACTACGGTTCTTAAATATTGTGAATGGACTCGTTATAAGGCCCCATTTAACCTCCTTTCGGCTTTACGGGTAGTTTTGTAACACCCAGTATAATATAGTCTTTCCGATGAGAACCTGACATTTTTTAATAAAGTAAACATATTTTCTTATGCAATGCTTTTATGTTTTATATTTTATCAAATATTTTTATGCAAATACCCTCTCAGCTCAATAAAAGGCAGTTATTGCACGCCTCATAACGCCAAGCGTTATTAGGCAGTGATTACTCTCGAGCTCTCGACACGTCAAGGTCAAGCAATTTTGTTGTCTTAAAATTCATCTATCATAACCATATTGCAATTATACGAAATATATAAAAAACGGTTTGAAAACGTTTTACGTGGACGTGTTGATTTTGTATGTGGTCACGATAACTCCCGAAAAAATTGACATATAGAGACCGTGTTTTCTTTATTAGCTTCAGAAAGTCAACTGGTTCCCTATTTCATATCAATAGCCTAGTACGCGTGGTTTGTTAATAAAATGATGTAATAGTGGTGAATGGTGTCCACTATTAACAGACTCGAGTGGTCTAGGAGCGGAGGAATGAAACTATTTTTCTTGATATGCCTTACTATGTGCAGGCGAATGAAGGTGTTTATTTAGTGAACCCTGCCTATATTTATACTCCCGGCTACATCCCTAGTTACCCAATAGCAATATCTTTATTTAGCCAATTAGAATTTCTACATTTTGACCAATGAAATTAATCAATTACAATATTATATACAACTATTATGGCGCGCTCCATTTGCCGGCGTAAGACTCGTGGATCGCTTCTCGTAGCTGCGTTGCTGGACGGACTATATAGTCATGCAGACCGGCGCGCGCGCGTAATCGGCGAGCGGCGGCGGCGGGACACATCTCCGGAACAGCAAGAAGAAGCGAAGCTGCGGCGTTGAAGAAACGGCTCGAAAATGGTCGACGGATTCACGAAGATAGCCGGCGTGTGAAGACGATGCGGCGCTGATGATATTTGCGACTGTTTCTTGTTTCTATATTAGATCGTTAAATATATACGTCATTATCACGCATCGATATGCAGTCCGCAGTATCTCAGTAGCCGGGGTAATTGGAAATAAATGTTTTCCAGACCTTCACCTTCTGCGTTATGGTAGCACCAGGGTAACGTTATTTACTACCGTTTAGGTTGATTAGCCTGGCTGCTACATCACTCTCCCCCTAGCGAAAGCGTACCGGAGGCTTGACGACTCGCCCATGGCTCGTAATTTTTAAAATAGGTTTGATCTGGGTTGATGTAGGTGATGGGTTTTCAAGCTTCCTCGCTGGTGGTTGAGATGATGATGATGATGATGATGATGAATCCTCTGAAGTATCCTCGTTAATAATATAGGCAGGCTTTAGTCGGTCGATCGATATAATTGTAGATTTCCTTCCGGGTATTTGTAATTTAAAAGTCTTGTTATTTCGCTCTAATACTTTATACGGTCCATCGTAGGTAGGTTGAAATTGTTTCTTCACTGCGTCGTTTCTTACAAAAACTTGCTTGCATGTTTTCAAATCTTGATGAATGAATACTGATTTATTATTTCCGTGTGATGATGTGCGTTTCGACGATAAGACTTTGTTGATTGATTCTCAGTTGGGTTACAAAATCGTAATTCATTTCTTGATTATTTGATGATGTTGAAGTGAAGAAGTCACACGGTAGTCTTATGCTGCAGCCATAGGTTAGCTGAGCGGCGCTAAGACTAGTGTCTGCACGCGGTGTTGCTCGTAGTCCAAGTAGCACTGTAGGTAGCTCATCAATCCACTTTGTATGTTGAGATAAACGAGTTTTGAGTGCGGTCTTCAATGTACGATGCCATCTTTCGACTATTCCATTTGATTGAGGATGGTATGCCGTTGTGCGTGTCTTCTGTATTCCCATAGTTTGAAGAAGTTTGAGGAATAGGTTGCTTTCGAAGTTTCTTCCTTGATCCGTTGTGATGGTTTTAGGTGATCCGAAACGAGTAATCCAATTTTCGTAAATTATCTTCGCGATGGATTCAGCTGATGTATCTTCGGTAGGTATTGCTTCTGGCCATCTTGTTGTTCTGTCGATCATTGTTACGAGGTAACGATGTCCTTGCGGTGAAGTAGGTAATGGTCCAACGATGTCAACGTGCAGGTGTTCGAATCTCTCCGTAGGTGGAAATGAATCTAGGCTGCTTGATGTATGCCTTTGAACTTTGCATTTTGACATTGAATGCATTGTTTCGCCCAGTTGCCAACATCCACTTGTATTGAAGGCCAAAAGAATTTTCCAGTGATGAGTTTTCTGGTTGCTCTAACACCTGGATGACTTATGTTGTGCAGTGCATTGAAGACTTCGCGACGACATTCTTCTGGTACGTATGGTCGCATGGTTGACGCTGATGCTTCGCAGATAGGTAGATGCGTCATTGGCATTGTAACTTGCTTGATGGTCAAGTTACTTTGCTTCGATAGGTGTTTGATGTTGTCGCTATCTCTGTCTTGTGCTTCGGCGATCTGGTGATAGTCAATTGATGTAGGACATGTTACACTGTCTATTGGTATGCGACTGAGTGCGTCGGCGACTATGTTGTCCTTCCCACTGATGTGACGTATGTCGGTCGTGAATTCGCTTATGAAAATGAGTTGTCTTGCTCGTCGTGGTGTTTCCGAAGATGATGGTTTCTTCTGAAGTACATATGTTAATGGCTTGTGGTCGGTAAAAACGATCAGGTTTCGACCCTCGAACGTTTTTTTGAAGTGCTTGATAGCCATGTATATAGCGAGTAACTCTCGGTCGAATGTACTGTAGTTACGTTGAGTATCGGAGAATTTCTTCGAAAAATAGCCAAGTGGTTGCCATTTCCCATTGATGTATTGTTGGAGTACAGCTCCTGCTGAGAGATCGGACGCATCGCTGAAGATAGCAAGGGTTGCTTCGTGTGATGGGTGAGCGAGCAAAGCTGCATTTTGGATCGCAACTTTACAAGCTTCAAATGCCTTCGTGGCTTCATCGTTCCATCTGATTGACGTTTTATCTTTTTTCTTCGTGTTGTGAAGGTAAGCGTGAAGTGGTGCTTGGATTTCAGCGGCTTTAGGAATGTGTTCTCTGTAAAAATTAATCATCCCAAGAAAACGCCTTAGTTCTTCGATTGTTTTAGGTTTCGCATAATCGATGATTGCTCTGACTTTTTCAGTAGGCGGTTTGATTCCTTCCTTGCTGACGGTGAAACCAAGAAATTGAACTTCTTGTTGTCCAAATATGCATTTCGAAGGGTTGATTGTGATTCCATTGTCTTCTAATCGCTGTAGCACGGTGCGTAGATGGGTTTCGTGTTTCTTTATCAGGGCTTGCAACAAGGAGATCATCAATGAATGCGAAAACGAAATCCAGTCCATGAAGTACTTCGTGTATGAATCTTTGAAAGGTTTGACCAGCGTTCTTCAGTCCTGAGTCATTCTTGGGAATTCGAATAATCCCATTGGAGTAATTATTGCTGTCTTCTCTATGTCTTCATCGCGTACTTTTATTTGTTGGTAAGCTCGGTTGAGATCGATGGTGGAAAATATAGTCTTGTCTGACAGTTGATGAGTGAAACTTGACTCGCGGTATAGGGTAGCGGTCAGGAGTGGTAATAGAATTCAGTCTTCTGTAATCTCCACAAACTCGTAATTCTCCATTCTTCTTCGGTACAACGTGAAGTGGTGATGACCAAGGGCTTTTGCTTGGACGGCATATTCCTTGCTCGATCATGTTTTCGAATTCTTTCGAACTTGCTCGTATCGGTGTGGTGCGATTGGACGTGCACGGCAATGAAGTGGTGGTCCATTGGTTTCGATGAAATGCTCAACGTTGTGCTTCGGTGTTAATTTCATTGAAGTTATTCTTGTGATTCCAGGATATTCTTCAAGGATCTTGTGATACGATTGTTGAACGTCTATGCTTCTTATTGTGGGCTGATTGGTTGCTTGGACGAAAGACTGAGATGCAAGATTGGTTTTCCGTCGATGATTCTTCTATTTTGATGTCGACGATCAACTGGTGATGTTGAAGAAAATCAGCACCGATGATTGGTTTGTTGACTTTAGCGACGATAAATCTCCATTTGAATGGTCGGCGTAGGTTTAAATCTAGTTCCATTGTTTTTCTCCATATGTAGGAATCACCGTATTGTTTGCTGCGTAGAGTTGAAAATCCAGTGGCTTCATCTTCTGTCTTTGACTCGGCGGTAAAACTGAGATATTCGCCCGGTGTCGATAAGGAAGGTAAGCTTGCTTTTTATCGGTGACAAAAGACGGTAGGATTTTTCTGTTACGCTGGATCCCGTCGCATCAAGCGTATTAGTTAGTTTTCCGACTTCATATTTTCATTTTGAATGTACACGGTGTTGTGCATTTTCTTGCCTCGGAACCGAAACGTCGATGATAGTAGCAGTAAGGGATCTTGTTCTTGACCTTGTTCGACTTCTACTTGCAGAGCGGTTGCGACGAAAAGTGATCTTCGGTGTTGCTGATTATGCTGGTTGTACTGTTGCTGGTAACAGGTTTGATGCTTGGAAGCTTTGAGCGCGGCGACTTGAATGATATCTTCCTAATTTCTTCGAGAAGAAACTGGGTATCATTGGCCTTGGTTGAAGTGCCTTCGATCATCGATATGTGTGAGCTACCGCTGTTTTCGATCATCTTGTCCGCCAGGAGTGCCAGTTCGTCGAGCTTCGTCTGCGTGCTGAATGTTTCACTCACTGCTAGTACCGATCGAACATGGTGGTAGGTGGTTTACCCATTAGTCGTAGCGTCGAATCTGGGACTTTATCTCGCGCCAAAGTACGCATTCTGCGTAGGAGTTGTGTGGGCTTCTGGTCTCCAAGTTCTATTTCTGATAGAAGTTTCTGTAGCTGGCGACTGTCGGATTCTTCATATGCAGAGATCAGACGATCCTTTAGCGAATTATACTGGTCGGATGCCGGTGGGTTGTACAACAGGTCCGAAATATGTTCGATGTCTTGTTTCTCAAGTTGGGCGATCACCATCTGTGCTAGTTGCGCTTGACTCTTCTTTAAATCATTTGTTACGGCTTCAAAACTGACGAACCAAAGTCGTGGTTTATCTCCAGAACGGTGGTATTCTCAACGATAGAGATATACTGGCGATTTTTGTTCCTTGGCGGGTTTGATGTATACGTCGGATTTCTTCGCTTCGCTCCATAATGACGTCTTGAGTACAATGATTTTATATATACTGAAATCCTCCTTGATATTTGTCCTACTATTCTTGCAGGATCTTCCTTATCGGTGTTCGTAACGGGTCACCAATGTAATAGTGGTGAATGGTGTCCACTATTAACAGACCCGAGTGGTCTAGGAGCGGAGGAATGAAACTATTTTTCTTGATATGCCTTACTATGTGCAGGCGAATGAAGGTGTTTATTTAGTGAACCCTGCCTATATTTATACCCGGCTACATCCCTAGTTACCCAATAGCAATATCTTTATTTATTTAGCCAATTAGAATTTCTACATTTTGACCAATGAAATTAATCAATTACAATATTATATACAACTATTATATGGCGCGCCCATTTGCCGGCGTAAGACTCGTGGATCGCTCGTAGCTGCGTTGCTGGACGGGACTATATAAGTCATGCAGACCGGCGCGCGCGCGTAATCGGCGAGCGGCGGCGGCGTGACACATCTCCGGAACAGCAAGAAGAAGCGAAGCTGCGGCGTTGAAGGAACGGTTCGAAAATGGTCGACGGATTCACGAAGATAGCCGGCGTGTGAAGACGATGCGGGGCTGATGATATTTGCGGCTGTTTCTTGTTTCTATATTAGATCGTTAAATATATACGTCATATTATCTCGCATCGATATGCAGTCCGCAGTATCTCAGTAGCCGGGGGTAATTAGGAAATAAATGTTTTCTTCAGACCTTCACCTTCTGCGTTATGGTAGCACCAGGGTAACATTATTTACTACCGTTTAGGGTTGATTAGCCTGGCTGCTACAATGATTTTCAAGTTTTATAAATTTTATTGCTATTAAAAATTTAAAGACGCTTTCATTATCTTCTTTAGGCCTTGATAGACAAAGGACGAATGTACCATACAGCCTATATCGATTTTATACTTTGTGTAATCGATTTACTTTGGTAATTTATTTTTTCATCAAAATTAAACGAAACGATCATGAGGCGTGCACTTTTGGATTTTCCAAACTATTTTGATATTACAAACAGACACTTCTAATATAGATGTATAATTTGTTTTTGATTTCTCAGACATGCAGGTTGGAGGATTTATGTTATTTGTATTTGGTGTACAACTTCTACTTACCGTTGCCCCATATTGCCCGCATTGCCATGGAAAAATATCATTGTTGGTATGTGGTTGATATTTGTTGTTTGTTTTATAAGAAACATATGTATTTTGAAACCATCCTTATTTTTTATTTTGATGCTTTCATAAGGTAATTTATAGTTACTGGGTTGAAGCACAAATACCCTGGAGTCTGGAGGGTCATTTGGGTAATACAACAAGAGATCTTGTGCGCCATAAAGTATACCTAAAATAAAAGGATTTAATATTAAAAGAAAGGAATTTTAAAATGTTTTATCAT
Organism: Parnassius orleans; assembly: GCA_029286625.1. Classification (NCBI taxonomy): domain Eukaryota; kingdom Metazoa; phylum Arthropoda; class Insecta; order Lepidoptera; family Papilionidae; genus Parnassius; species Parnassius orleans. The sequence continues at coordinate 549,763 of JAGSMP010000022.1, read as the reverse complement.
CATCATCATCATCATTACAGCCCTTCACAAATTCACTGCTGACATTAGACACTGACACTAGATTTTGAATAAAGTGACAAAGAACTGACAACAAATAGGGAAGAAAGTTTCTCAAGTTGCAGCCTCATACTGGCAAATGCATTACTGGAGTTGTCCAGTCCTACTACATGAATTACAACCTGATGTCACATGCAAGGAATTTATGGATGCAGGACCATGCTTTTTGACAATTCATAGTGGAGGCCTATGTACAGCAGTGATCTTGTTATAGTCATAATGATGATGATAACATTACCTCTTACACCACTAAGTGTCTAAGACAAATGTCATGTCAGTGTCATATTTTTTTACAAATGCCGAACTCACTGGCATGTGGTTAACCTTGTTGATTGACGAATGAAGTTTTAACAAACAACTGTTAAAATGGAATTTTAATTAAAAATAAAATAATGTTTATAGATTTTGCTGCATTAAAATTAATAAACTTTTTAAAAGCGTTCTTTACAGTATGTGGCCAGCCGTTGTTGTAATGAAGAGCAGTCTGGTTTGTTGGAGAGCTAGCTTCGCCACCAAGATTTGCAATTCGTAACAATAACATACAGTAGTATCTAACTATAATTAAATAATAACTTATATTAAAAAATAATGCAAATTTTCTTAAAGTCCCTGGCTATATAATATGATATTGCAGAAAAGACAAATACAAAACCAATGAATAACTGATTTTGAATTAAGAATAATATGCCATAAATATAAAATTTCTTTGAATCTAGACTTTCATGTCAAACTATAGGTACAGTTCACGGTAACCAGTCCAACAAAACAACAATTTCATTGGTAAAGCAATCAATTCATATGTAATTCAATTTAATAAGTAAGTCAATTAACAATACATTTGTAGCCAGGGCACTTGCAAGTGCAGAGGAAGAGTTATTTCTTCACATCATTGTCCTCAATATATTAATATATTTTATAGTAGGACTTTAATAACAAAATTTCTCATCTTTTAAAATTTGTCAGTTTGTTGCATTACATTTTGTAAAATAACATAGATATACTTAAAAATTAGTACATAAATGACTATATATAATAATAATAATATAGGTACCCTATCTTAAACAAAAATTTTATGCTAATCCCAAGCCTAAATAAAGCATAAAGTAATGTTGCCCAACTCATTAACCCTTATGCTGCCGTGTCAATCTCTTTGCACGGAGTACTGCATTTAAAGGATGACTGACGGCAGTGTATATGTTAACAAATAAAGCACCTACACTTTTTAGAATAAGGTGTTATCCAAATAACACATCTAAAAAGTACCTATTTCTTGCTTTGCTAATAAAACCTAAACTATGGACTATTGATCAAAACTTATGTCAAGCTGCTCTGCGATCGATTTCTAAAATTAGATTTTGAAATTGGTATCAAAATTTAAAATCAGATATAAAACCATTTACTTAAAATCCTAAATCACCCATATTTAATTATTATAAGTGGGAATAATATGTATAACATAATTACATAAACCAGTTATTGGCCAAAGTGGCAAGTGAACACACAGAATGACTTTTTGCTTTAATATATCCATAATTTCAGTTTCAATATAGTCACTAAGTTAGAAAGAACCAAATGTTACTGTTGCTACATCTGACCTCTATCTACTACCTTCTTTCATATTTTCTGTTGTTTTTTTAGTATATATAGATCATATTTCCATGTAAAAAGCCATAGTATTTTTTAAATGCAACTTAAAAATTAATATTTTAAAAAGAAAAATTGAGTAAGAAGTATAATACAGGGTATTTTTGAAACGCTCCCGAAAACGAAGACAGATGATAGTACTAAGGATACCTATGATGATGGGTCACAAAAAAATTCGATCCCGAGGAAAAAAAAATCATCTTTTCACAACGTTTTATTAACTTTTTTCACGCTCCATCATGTTATTACAGTTATTTGAAACGATCTTTCACAAAAAAAATCATGAAAATACTGAAAAATAAAACCAGCAGTGGAATTACTGAATTACAATCAGCTGACTAGGGGTCAATGTACGCGCGAACGCCGAATTCGCGCGGCCCGCAGCTAGCGATGGTACCACAATACCTAATAATTTACAACACTTGTCTAAATACCTAACTTATCTACTTAACCTACTAATTTGCCACTGTGCTTGTCTCCACGTAGCCACTTTAATTCAATTCACAGGTTAAATAAACCAAATAACTGGTTCGATTCCCGCTAATGAAAAAAATACTTAAATAAAATGTTTACAAGGTTAGAGTCATGCTTTGTTATCCATTGTGTAGGTATTTTTATTATTCTGATTACGTGGTAAAGCCATGCTGCAGCTATATTAGTAGTATAGTTGTAGCACGAATGGGTCGGCTCGACCGAAGGACCACGCTCACAGAATACCACCGTAAAATAGCAGCTTAACACTGCTGTGTTTCGTATGGTGAGTGTAGAGAACCGGAGACCCTTTTACTGGAAAAGAGGCATTCCATCTTAGTCCTCACGGGTGACAACGCATCTGCATTTTGAGTCTTTATTGAGGATAGATGTAGATGTCTATGGGTCACAGCAACCACTTACCATCAGGTGGACTGTGTGCTCGTTTGTCACCCTATACTATAAAAAAATTATAGTCCAGAATAAGTTAGTATTCAGTTATGTACCTATTCAGATCAGTTCAGTACTAAGTTATTTAAAAAATTAGGTATGAAACAGCTTACCGATCCTCCGTGACCTTATGAGATTCTTCAAGGCACATTAACATGTTGCCGTATTCACGAGCACTATAAACGTACCTACGCGTTAGACATTATTAAAACCAAACAAAAACACAAAACGTAACAACAAGAACAACATCATTAATTAATAAATAACAAGTAATAACGATAATAATTTAATAAACAAAACAATTCAACTATCGCCGTGATAGTCAACATGGCACTGTCTCAAAACTAAAATTATTGTAATGTCCTTGAAGTATGTGTAAATGCGACACGAAGCAGCGTGTGTGTGAAAGGAAGGGTAGAGTGAGTAAGTAGTATAACCTAATGCATTGTTGCACCGATCTAGGAAAGAGTTCGATGCCCGCGAGGATATTGACCCTATTGTCAGCTGATTTTCTTTTAAAGTTTCACTGTTGGTTTTATTTTTCAGTATTTTCATGATTTTTGTGTGAAATATCATTTCAAATAACTGTAACATGATGGAGCGTGAATAAAGTTAATAAAACGTTGTGAAAAGATGATTTTTTTCCTCGGGACCGAATTTCTTTGTGACCCATCATCATAGGTATCCTTAGTACTATCATCTGTCTTCGTTTTCGGGAGCGTTTCAAAATACCCTGTATTAGTATAATTTTAATTATTTCTTATATATTGTTTAATTTCTTCATAGATATCAGATTTTTATTTTAAGGCAAGGTTGACCATATAAAGACAGCAATATGGTAGCAGGTTGGTAGGTGACATCTGATTGATAAAGTGCACGAGTCACATTACCTTTACAACCTATAAAAGCCCACTGCTAAACACAGGCCTGCCCTATAGATTGCCTCATAGGGGGATTATTTCATACTTGCCACACTTGGCAGGCGGGTCGGCAAATGTAGTTTGAAAAAAATATTAAGAGATGTTATTAGTGGCGGATTATCCTTAAGGCAAACTAGGTACATGCCTAGGGGTGCAAGGTTACAAAGGAGTGCGCATGGAAGGTTTAATTATAAAATAATAAGTAAGTTAATTAAATAAAATTAGAAATTACTTTTTATAGAGATATAGAGCTTACGAAGCCTGCCCTGTTTTTTTGAATACTCCTACATCGCCCTCACTATCATCCCAGTTTTTATTCATGCCCATTATTATTATTATTGCATTATTATCATTATAGTGCATCCTCATTGCTTTGTTCTATATTGAATGGTGTGCGAGTTCAGTTTAAATTACATGCACATGAGACATTCCACCTTCTCGTCTCGGAGTGATGAGTGCAATGCAATGCAACTTGGGTCTTCTCCTAATCAAGTAGTGGAATATGCATCATATTACTGTTGTTATATGTGTATGATAGTGATGAACATTAGGTGAAACATCTACTTGTTCCTTCATTTAACTCTCAGAACAAACTCAAAAGTAAGTACCTAAGTAAATTACGGAAGAGGGGAAACATTACCATATGGCAATATGGTAGTTAGTGGTTACCATATGAAATTCGCAATTTTATAGAAAAATTAGGGTAGTAACATGAAATTAATTAAAAAACGTGGTAGTATATTTTGTGAAGTGCGTGGATTTTTATTATTAGAACAAACATATGTGTAAATAACTTACCGGTGATTCCAAGAGTAAAAACAGTAAAAGCAATAAAGAATCCATACCACCAAAATACCACAACGCTTGTAAACAGCGTTAGGGTAGACACAACCCACAGTCTATACAATATAACTCTCAAAATATGAAACATGCCTTTAATAAAGACTTATGAACATTACTGAACATATTTTAGTTTAATTTATTTAAGTAATAGAGAGATCAAATTCACTGGAGAAAGTATACATAACTCAGAGTATTTGTAACGCTATTAAACTGTGGTTTAAGTCAATCACGTTTGCCTCCGCTTTTATTACAATTTACAATACTAATAACATAACAATACCAACAATACTCTGCAATAATCTTTGATTTGACGTTTGCTATGCTATATTCAAGCTACATTTATTAGGCCCGCCACATACACACGGAATTCCGTTTCGGAATTCCGAACGGGTCGGCCACACACATACACATACGGAATCCCGTTTTGCCCGCAAAATTTCGAACGGAAAACTACCGTACGTGTGTGACGGGTCATAGATTTTATATGGACTTGTTGCGTTCGGAATTCCGAATTGGAATATCGAAGCGTAATTCCGTTTCGGATATCGAAACGTTTCGGAATATCGAAACGGAATCCCGAAACGGAATTCCGTGAACACGTCACACACATACGTTTATTTCCGTTCGGAATAACAAGGGTCAGTTGAGAGAGGTTAGCCATTGAGTCTAGACATTCTGCCAGCGAATAATGACGACGATTTTCTGATTGCGATTCCATTGTTGCTGTATCATTGTTACTGGGTGCATCCCCTTATCACCCTAAGCTTGCAATATAGTCAATATTATGTAAAAAGATCTATCTATCCAGAGATATGCTTTAAATATGGATGTCTGTAAACTCTTTCGATGAATTATTAAATAAAATAAGATGAAAGGTTACGAAAAGCTATACACCTATAAGATTAAATGTAAAAACATACATAAACACACCTACTCGCTTCGGTCGTGCGACGAACACTGAGCGCATTCCGTACGGAATTTACGTATGTGTGTTGCGACTCGTACAAAATCTATGGAAGACTTGCGTTCGGAGCGGTTTTTTTCCGTTCGGGATTCCGAACGCACAGGCGGTCATACGAACCTCGAAGGCCGGCCCCATACATACGGAATTCCGTTTCGGGATTCCGTTTCGATATTCCGATTCGAGATTCCGAACGCAGCAAGTCCATATAAAATCTATGACCCGCCACACACGTACGGTATTTTTCCGTACGGAATTTTCTCCGATTCGAGATTCCGTATGACCGCCTGTGCGTTCGGAATCCCGAACGGAAAAAAGCCGCTCCGAACGCAAGTCTTCCATAGATTTTGTACGAGTCGCAACACACATACGTAAATTCCGTACGGAATGCGCTCAGTGTTCGTCGCACGACCGAAGCGAGTAGGTGTTTTTATGTATGATTTTACATTTAATCTTATAGGTGTATAGCTTTTCGTAACCTTTCATCTTATTTTATTTAATAATTCGTCGAAAGAGTTTACAAACATCCATATTTAAGACATATCTCTGGATAGATAGATCTTTTTACATAATATTGACTATATTGCAAGCTTAGGGTGATAAGGGATCACCCAGTAACAATGATACAGCAACAATGGAATCGCAATCAGAAAATCGTCGTCATTATTCGCTGGCAGAATGTCTAGACTCAATGGCTAACCTTACTCAACTGACCCTTGTTATTCCGAACGGAAATAAACGTGTGTGTGATGTGTTTATGGAATTCGGTTTCGATTCCGTTTCGATATTCCGATTCGAATTCCGTATGTATGTGGCCGGCCGAATGGAGAAAATTCCGTACGGAAATATACCGTACGTGTGTGGCGGGTCATAGATTTTATATGGACTTGCTGCGTTCGGAATCTCGAATCGGAATATCGAAACGGAATCCCGAAACGGAATTCCGTATGTATGAGGCCGGCCTTACTCTCTACACAGACTTATTCCTATTATACCTAACACCTATTTTTTCTTTTTAATTTATTACATGACTACAAATGGATACAGGGTCATTCAGTCGAAATATTAAATGTCTGGCTGAGTATTTTATTAACGAAATTCTTCACATTGCGAAGTCTTTTTCAATGATAGCTTACTTAACCCAGCGACAGTTGACGATACTATCCCAAGGCGCCGAAGCGCACATTACAATCGAAGCACTTGTAATGTAACAACAAAGCGATCTTCTAGAAGCGACCCCACAAAAATAGGCCTGGTGCCCCGACGAAAAGTGATATAAAATTCATCATCCATACATCCTACCCAGTGCCTGATTTAGAGTTCTGACAGCCTTAGACTAACTATTAATACGAGTATGTGCCCACCTAGTGGCCTGTTCTCACAGTGCCTGGCCAGCCCACGAATATATTTACTAGATTTTCTATTTTACTGGCTTTCCACTCTGCGGTTTCGTCCACATTAAATCAAATTTTCTTATAGTAAATGTCGACCATCGCACATGAACAACGGCAACACCAGGGGAATTACATGTGCGTTGCCAGCCTTTTAAAAAGGAGTAAACTCGTTTCTTGAAGGTCTTTATGTGGTCCAGAAAAATCGCCGATGGTAGATGATTCCACAAAGAAGTCTTGCGAGGAAGAAATCTCTTAGTAAATCGCACAGTCATGGTGGATCGCCAAACATCAAGAGGGAGTGGATGGTACCGTGAGTTTTGTCCTATGTGCGTTGGTGAAATTGGTTGGCGGCTGGAATTAATCCGAACAATTCATCTAAGTACTCCCCGTGGTAAATGCGATAGAAAATACAAAGGGATGCATCATCTCTACGCAGCGTCAGTGAATTGAGCCGATCAGAAAGAACTCGGTCGCCGACTATTCGAGCCGCTCTTCGCTGGATGCGGTCAAGTGGAAGGAGCTGGCACTGGGGTGCCCCGGTCCAGAAATAAGAACAGTACTTTATGTGAGACCGAACTTATGCCTTGTAAAGTTGCAAGCGGTGTGCCCAAGCTTTTTAGAGGTCAATTTAGCCTTCCCTTTCAAGTGACCGCGGTACTGTACATATGTCAATGCCGAGTATTCCGATGCTGCCTGAGGCAGCATGGGGAGTACCCAAAAATTGAAAAGATACGACAAAGTGGTTCCTTTTAGCGCTAAACGCGCAAACCAATCTCTTCTGCAGTTTAAACTGAATTTATTGGAAAGAAGTTCCTTATCGCACGGTACGAATTTGACGAATGGGGGCTAGGCGAGAAAAAGTGTAAGATTTTTCCTTCACGACCTCCTTTCTATAGTGCGAGCGAGATGGAATAATATCCATCTCCCTCGCACTTTTTCTTATCTTGCCATGAAAGAAATATTATTTTAATACACGCTAGTAATTCATTTATTTGTATTTGTTAATTAATAATTCTCGCTCAAAGTCTAAGTACAGCCATTCAGCGAGGAAACGCAGCCAGCGTTCTTGGCACGATACCACGGGGAGTACGACTGTATGATAATTAAGTTATTAGTTTTAGTTATTTTTATTATAGTTTTTTAATATTATATATAATAAAATATTGTATATTATGTTATGTAAATAAATTGTTTAAATCAGTAATACATTTATCAATAATAATATACTACGAAAGAAACTTTTTTCCAACCGAGTGTTCCACGACACTCACGCATGTTTTTATTATAGACTTAGAATATACTATATTCTAAGTCTATGTTTTTATTAAAGACTCGACTTCAGACACAAGTTTGCTCCGGTCGATGACGTGTTCCCGAGAAGTATTAACACAGCCAGTGTACAAAGCATCATCAGTGTTGTCGTTGGTATAGCAATGAATGTTACTGGTTTGCAACATATCATTGATATACAGAAGAAACAGCGTAGGTGATAGCACGTAGCCTTGTGGAACACTAGCATTAATAGGCTTCTAGTCGGAGTTGCACCGTCTACTACGACCTTGATGCTCCGATCTGCAAGAAAACTGAAGATCCAATTGCACCATTTCGTCGTAAGGGAAGGAAGGACCCTTCGAAAGAAGCACTTTGTGCCAAAGCCCATCGAAGGCTTTCGCTATGTCAAAAGTAACAGTCAAGGCTTCCCTCTTGAATCAGGTAAATTAGAAGATCACCAGCTGAGCGACCCCGAGCTGGGCGTTTATAATGGATTCCATTATTTTGGAGAACAAGGAGGTGATAGCGATCCATGAGTTCAGGATTACGCCTAGGGAGTAGGAGTACCGGAACCATCCCCCGAACGGGTTCCCGCTTTCTCGTGCCGGGGGGCATTAGTAGCCGTGGTTTGGTCACCCACAGTGAACGAAGACGAACCTACATGGCTGGCCAGTGGTGAAGGGCCGGCCTGAGGTGGCCACTCTGAGTGGGCTTGGCGAGCCTACTTCGGATGTGCGTTGGTGGGCTCCGGTACGCAGGTGGAGTTAGAGGCCGTGGAAGGAGCAGCGCCATGTGTTCCTGGTGCACCTTACCTGAGAAGGAAACTTGGAGAAGTATAGAAGTAACATAGTGAAAAACTTCCATCACTTTCAAACCAAAATAATACAGATTTTTTGTATCTTATATTATTTAAGCTTATTTGCAACTAGCTGTTCCCTGCGACTTCGCCCGTGGAATTTATTACGATTGGATTTCATGCGTGTTCATTTTCTTGCGCGGAACCCTAATTATTTTTCTAAAATAAAAGTAGCCTAAGTTACTCCTTATAACATCAGCTATCTGCCAGTGAAAGTCCCGTCAAAATCGGTCCAACCTTTTCGGAGATCACCCGGAACAAACAGACAGACAGACAAAAATTTTAAAAATTGTAATTTTGTTATAAGTACCGTATATACTTTCATATCATCATCATCATTACAGCCCCTCACAAGTCCACTGCTGAATATAGGCCTCCCTCAAGGAATGCCACAAAACACGGTCCTGAGCCACCTGCATCCATCGACTTCCTGCATGTCTTACCAGGTCGTCACTCCATCTAGTGGGGGGACGCCCTACACTTCGTCCGCCGGTACGAGGCCGCCACTCGAGAACTTTTTTTCCCCATCGGTTGTCGGTTCTTCGAGCTATATGGCCGGCCCATTGCCACTTCAGCTTACTTATCCGTTGGGCTATGTCGGTCACTCTGGTTCTTCTGCGGATATCCTCATTTCTAAGCTTATCACGCAGATAAACTCCGAGCATAGCCCTCTCCATAGCTCGCTGAGCGACCTTTCATATACATTTAGTAAAAAGCTGTTATTTTGACATTACAAACAGACACTTCAATTTTATTTACAGTGTAAACTCTATATAACGACACTCAGGGGACTGTGCATGTTTTGACGTTATAAAGAGTTGTCGTTAAATGGAACGAAGAAAAATCTATATTAGAAAAAGAAAAAGTTAATTTCAGACACTTTTTGTCAATACACAGTGATTTTCTCTTACTTGCCATGTTTACAGTTTGAAAGTCTGTGAGCAACTAAGAATATGATAACGTATAGATAATCCATGACTCCTACTAACAACAGTCTACACGTGCAAGCAATCCCAATTTGTAAACAAAATAACGGATTTCTTAGAGAGTTTGGTATGTCCGACAGTCGGGTTTATTACGGGCTAGGATAATAAAGTGACAAAAGAACAAAAGAAAATACATAGCTGCGCAGTTTTTACTAATTTTTGCAACTTAAAAAGTACTTTTTATCATTTAATTGTAGTCGTTATTGAGAATGGGTGTAATGCTATATAGAGTGTATCATTGTATAGAAGACAAGCTAAACCAACCAAAGCCGGTTGATTTCAACGCTTTAGGGAGTTTGTCGTTAAATCGACTGACGTTGCATGGAGTTTACACTGTATTTGTACATAGATTAATTTGATAATACTTTTACTTCTAAAATATTCTCCTTGAACAGTCGGACGGCGTTCAATGAATGGACGACAGTAGGAGTACATAAGAGCAGACAAAGTTTATATGAACTTTACCATGAAAGTTCATATTACAATCCTAGCGTCGTATTTAGGGAATATGTAAAAAAAAATATCAAAAATATTTAAAAGAGTTTGCTCCACAGCTATATAATATATATATAATTTCACACCTTCCTCTCCTCACTTATGCCGGGGCCACAGTAACGAGAAACTTCAATGCCCATAAACGCAACAATTATTGCTTTAATTTTAACGCGATAAAGTGAGTGGCTACACTTGAACGGTCAACGTCATTTCAATTTCAATGCCGTTGAACGGCGTTAAAGTTGGCGTTAATGTAAGCTGACCATTTATTTTTTAACTCAAAACGGGACATGGGTTTATTTATACTCCCCAGTTAGCAGGTTAACAATAAAAAAATATTATGTTATTTATTTAAAAACTGTAACTTTATTATAAATTAGTGTTCCCTATAATTATATTCACATTAATTATAATTATTTTTATTATAACAAATTGTGAAAAATAAAAATTAATCACCAGTTCACCAGCATCAATAAAGCAAAGTTCCCCAGACAGTAATTATTAAATGCAACATATTTTTTAATTATACATATTTATATTTGTCAGTGGAACAAATTTGCTTTAATAAAGTTGGTGATGATTTTAATTAAGAATAAAATTCTGGGCAAGTTTTTTTACATTGACCTTTGTTATCAACATCGCCTTTAGAACCTGTAAGTGATTTTTTTTCAGACGTCCACAATTTATTCATAATAGAAAAATAATTTTTCTACTGAAGCATTTGTACCAGGTAGACATAAAATATATTCGATTAAAATGCAAAAGAATTTATGTTGAAGATTGTTGGTGCGAAAGTCTTGGAATACTTCCACCCAACGAGTTTCTGCGAAAACTTTTAAATTATCCCATTCGGTTATTTTTTGGTCGGTCCCGCTCTCGCACCGTTCGTGTCTGACGAATTTCATAGTTTAAAATTTTCGGGCGGTTCAGGAAAACGGGACTATTTTGCGTCCCGGAGCTTTGTTTGGGGACAACGGGACAGGTGACCGAGAAAAGGGACAGTCCCGTTAAAAACGGAACGTGTGGTCACTTTACGTTAATATTCCTTGAATTTCAAGCAAGATGAACGTTGACGCTAATACTCTATATTTGATGAGTGTAAATGTTTATTATATGAATATATTTTATCATAGCCTAAGCATGGCTCTGTTTGCAGAATCTCAAGAAACGTAATAACTTTTTCATTATTCCACTCCATCACAATCATACGTGCGACCCCGTTGCGCTCACCGTGCACAATGAGTCAAACGTAGTGTGGCCGCTTCAACGCGTTAATCTCTTTGATGTACCGCCACTCGAGTTATCGCCAAACGGCAAACGGCATTGTTAATGCCGTTGTCAAATTATCGCGTTAAGTCGTGGCCACACCTACATTCAACGCCCATCAACGGGATAATTAACGGCATTTCTCGTTAGTGTAGCCCCAGCATTAGGCTACGTCTATGACAGCAAGTTGATCCCGATACATTATGTAATAGGGGCGACAGCTTTAATCTTTGGATGCGAGAGGTCGTGGAGAGCCAATGTTACATTCTACAAGCAGATGATGTCGCGGAAGGAGGTTGAGGAGCCGGAGAGCTGCCGGAGAGCTGGAGCTGGAGGAGAGGATATCACGCATTCTTCCACACTACCCCTATAATTGAGGCCTAGATTGCATACACGGGGCAGTCCGCCGAGACAGACATGAGGTATTGTGGTTGCGCGTAGGGTGTTCCCGCGCGCCCCAATATGAAGAAGGGATGGAGAATTTCAAATCCACTTGCTCAATATGAGAAGCTATGTGCTACCGCCATTAGCACTGCGGTATTGTGCATTTCCGTAGCGCCAGCAAAAATAATAGGGCTTTAGCCGGATTTCTCCGCGTACAAAAAATGTAGCCTAAACATTTATTGTTAATTATAATATGTATGTAAGCTCTACAATATAACAAGATCGTGTTTCTTTAATTTAAATTTAAAGTGAAGTTTTTCACTCTTCCCAATTTTACTTTAAACATCTTTCTTTCCAAAAGTTTAGTATCTGTAAAAGTTTGTTTTAATTTATTTAATTATCATTCAGATAAACTGTACCGGAAGGTGTTCATACACTTTTATGAACCTCTCCCGGCGATTACCGATCCACTTTACACTATGACAAATCAAAGGAAATCCGGACAGATATTAGCCCTACTTGTGATCGGCCGTATGTAAGTATTTATGATCTCATCATTACAGCCCTTCACAAGTCCACTGCTGAACATAGGCCTCCTCCAAGGAATGCCACAAAGCACGGTCCTGAGCCACCTGCATCCATCGACTTCCTGCATGTCTTACCAGGTCGTCACTCCATCTAGTGGGGGGACGCCCTACACTTCGTCCGCCGGTACGAGGCCGCCACTCGAGAACATTTTTTCCCCATCGGTTATCGGTTCTTCGAGCTATATGGCCGGCCCATTGCCACTTCAGCTTACTAATCCGTTGGGCTATGTCGGTCACTCTGGTTCTACTGCGGATATCCTCATTTCTAAGTTTATCACGTAGAGAAACCCCGAGCATAGCCCTCTCCATAGCTCGCTGAGCGACCTTGAGCTTCCTCATCCGGCCAGCAGTGAAGGACCACGTTTCAGTTCCATAGGTCATCACTGGCAACACGCACTGGTTGTACAGTCTCGTTTTCAAGTTTTGAGGTATACCTGACGAGAAGATGTGTCGTAATTTCCCGAACGCTGTCCAACCGAGTTGAATCCGTCGATTGACCTCTCGGTCGAAGTTGGACTTACCTAGTCGGACTATTTATCCCTGGTAAACATACTCGTTAACAACTTCGAGCTTAGTGCTCCCAACAACTACCGGCATAGGTGTGACATGGACATTAAACATGATCTTTGTTTTGTCCATGTTCATCTTAAGACCTATCCGTTGGGAGACACTATTGAGGTCATTGAGCATAGTGCTTAGGTCCTCCAGCGATTCTGCCATAAAGACTATATCGTCGGCAAATCGAAGGTGAGTGATGTACTCGCCATTGATGTTAATACCGTATCCTTTCCAGTCCAGTAGCTTGAAAACGTCTTCCAATGCAGCGGTAAAGAGTTTCGGGGATATAACGTCACCCTGTCTTACACCTTTCTACATCTGGATAGGTTTCGTACTCTGATTCTGTACTCGGATAGCCATCGTAGCCCTACTGTACAAACACTTCAGCACTTCGATATACCGACAGTAAACTTGGCACCGCTGAAGGGACTGTTGCACCGCCCAAATTTCGACGAAATCCAAGGCTTTCTCATAGTCCACATACGCAAGGCAAAGTGGCAGATTGTACTATTCTGTCTTCTGTACAATTTGCCGAAGGGTGTGTATGTGCTCTATGGTACTAAAGCCTTTTCAGAAACCGGCTTGTTCGGGAGGCTGGAAGTCGTCGAGTCTGCGTGCGAGACGATTCGTTATGACTCTCGAAAACAGCACGTAGTCGCGGCTCAGAAGGGAAATCGGTCTGTAGTTCTTCAAGAGAGCGTTATCGCCTTTCTTGAAGAACAAGACCACCGCACTTCTGCTCCACGCCTCCGGAGTAGTACCACCATGGAGGACGGAATTAAAGAGCTTCTGAAGGACTTCAAGTACCGGTTTTCCACCCGCTTTCAGAAGCTCCGCTGTAATTCCATCCTCACCTGGGGCCTTGCCGTTTTAAGGTGCTGGAGAGCCATTCTAAGCTCGCTCAGACTGACGTCCGGGATATCTTCGGAAGAGTGTCGGATAAGACTCGCTCTTGGATCGTTACTCACACTTGCGTGTGGCTCCAACGATGACGTGTACAGCTGCCCATAGAACCTCTCAATCTCACCCAAAATCTCAGGTGTCCCGGAAACGATGCTGCCACACTCGGTCTTCAGCTTTGACAGTTGGCTCTTTCTGGCAGACAGATCTCTGGCAAAGGCTTTTTGAGCCTTGGTTCCGCTCGATCGCTTCTTCAAGTTGCGTAAGTCCCGCCGCATGCATTTGGCGATCTGTCTGTTCAGTTGCCTGTATGCTGTCAAATCTGTAGAAGACTGCAGCTTTATTTCCCGTCTAACAGCCATGAGATTAAGAATGTGATCGGAGAGTTTTTGTGTTCTTCTGCGGCGGGTCTTGCAGAATTTAGCTCAGACCGCATGGACAGCTTCTACGAGCTTATCATTCATATCGCCCACTTCATTGCAGTCTTCTAGGCACTGAAAACGGTTTTGTAACTCGAGCTGAAAAGTTTCGGGACTTTGGACTAGAGCACGAGGGGGACACAACACACAACAGTATTCCTAAGTACAGCGTTTTGAGATACTGTTTTTATGTGTTTATTAATTAGCAACGATCTTGAGATGCTGATATAGTAATGAGGGCGCATCAAATGATTACGCACTTGAGTTCGTCGTTGAGTAACGTTTATTAATACGGGCCTTAGAGCTTTTAAGTTTTAAGTGTCGTTTTTTAAGCTTGAAATGGCTTCTGTTCAGTATTACTATGGTCAAAAATGTCACACGAAGTAATTTGGCTTAAAAACTGAGGACTTATGATTTTTTTTACGAAAAAAATGAAATAAATGTATGGAGCAAAAACGAAAAATCAGTATAATCCTGGAATCGCAAAATTACGCATCATATCCTTACAGGGGTTATAGTACTAATTATTTATGATTTTTTAACATACTTCATATTACGGGAAATACTGCACTTTCTTTTTAAATCGTCAAAAATAAAAAATAAATTTTCTTATTTTTCGAACTTGTTTTAAATGCAGAAAGATAACTGATACGGTTTTTTTGCTTAAAATACGTCAGAAGACAGGTTTATTACAACATCAAACCACCCCTCATCCGATGGTAGTAAAAATATTTTTGATTCTACTGAGGTCTTCTAAGAACTAAACAAAAACCAATAATAAAACCATTAGTGTTTGCTCGTACTACTAATGAGTCGTAATGAGATCTTTTTAGAATTTTAGAACACATTAATTAATAATGATTTTTATATTAAAAAATATTATTTATTTACGTTATAATAAGAAAGACTACAGAAATTGTTATACACATGTTGTTTTGTATGTTCGAAAATAAATCAAAATATGTTTACAAAATAAAAGTTATAAAAAGAAATTAAACTCACCCTACCATAGCCTAATTTTCTTTATCGCTTTCATCGGAATCCGATTCCGAATCTGACTCTATGTTGGTCATATCCAAAAATTCAATTTGAGTTTCCTGAATCTCTATTAAGTCTAAAGTCTCACTGAATAGTGACTGTTTTTTTTGGCATCCATATGAGGTCTTCTTGCGCTAATAAAAGGATTGGAAGTTAGGATAAGCATATTAAGGATATCTTCGTTAGAAGATTTTCTACTCTTTTTCCGGGAATGATGTTCCCGAAACCTCCTAAAATCTTTGTTCCGAACTTCTAAAGCTTCTTCTGATAGGCTCCCAATTGGCACAATTGCATTGCGTTCGATGATATCTGCTCCATGAATCAGCAACTTATGAACGGTCGATGACATGTAGTACCAACCATATAATTCCACGTACCTTTGGGCTGTCTTATATGTAAAATCTTTGAATTTGGTGACATCGATTACCTCTCCAGATATTATGGCTTGCAAAATCACAACAAATCTGCGGACAAGCTCTTTGTCCAAACCAGTGATAGTCGCAGTTTTATCGGGAAACTCAAAAAATCTTCTTGCCGTGTTCCCATCGTTTGTGGTTCCCGATCCTTGTTTGACAATGTCCACTGATAGATTAAGATCAGCCTTAAATCTGTCCTGAATAATTTTTTTTCTTGATTCTAACATTTCTTTGTGTTCATCTCCTCTTGCAGCCCACTTTTTAAAATCCAGTCTGTAAGAAATGAGTAGTAGACACTCCATGGAATTAATACGGGCATGAGGTGATGACAATCCGAATTCATATACATCTGTAGATGCGCTCTTGGATGATACCAAATCTAAATTGTTCATTTCTGTTGGTTTGACTAAACAGATGTAGCACGTTGCACTTGATTTTGCTTCTGAGAGATAAGTACAAATCTTACCATCAATCATTGTCAACATCAGTTTATGATCAACTTTGTATGTATCGCACTTGGTGGGGGTTAGAGCTGCAACTTTTTCATCCATTTTTCTTTTTTGATTGATCACCAATGCTTCGCTTTCCTTCACAAAACTGAACTGCACTGGACGACAATATGAAGTTGAATTGGGTTTCGGATTCGCCCAAAGAGTAATATCTCCGTCCGCGTCATCGACAGTCAGTTTAAGAGGCACCAAGGAGGTCATAAAGATACTAGAGTCATCTTGGTCCCCGTCCATTTTCTGCTTATATCGGCTCTGACTGGAAGCACCATCAAATCCCCATTTTGATAGAAGAGTCAACTGCTTGTCTGTACTATTTTTGGAAAAACTGTCAAGGATTCTCTTCACCGTGACATCAAGCAATGCTTGAAGCGTTATCTTAGCTGACGAGTCTGTTACAGTTACAGATTGTTTCGGCGGATAACACTGCAATTTTGTATTATCTATATTGTATGATCTTGTAGTAAGACGGATACATGTCTTCAGCACCTTCCCGAATTGTAGTTTCCCGCAAAGTGATGTATTGCCACTTACTTAATTTTAAAGAAAGCATCAGGCCCAGTGCTTTTTCTGGCGTAAAAGCTGACGAAAGGGGTTTTTTAATCATTTTATTAAATTTTGCAGCTGTTTCAGGATTTTTGGGCATGTGATCAATAGCGGAAGCGATATCGTCACGATCATCTTCTTTCATAAGTTTTGCAGCTGAATGCAGCAATTCTATTGGGTCTTCGCCTGTATGTTCGCTAGACCTTCTCTTTTTCTGCTTTATTCCTAGATCTTTGAAGGGTTTTCGAGATATTTTTGTCATCGTTGCAACTGAGGATGAAGTTGAAGGATTTGCAGTTCATCAATCATCATTATCAATCATCAATCTTTACTAGATGACTCTTCTTGGCGTTGTTGAAGGATAGTATGCACGCAACTTGGCCAATCTACATTAGCCTCTAGCCAATGTTCGTATTTTTTCCGAAATCTATCACTATTTCGACCGGTTGTCTTACACCTCCGTTCAGCAGAGAGTGTGAATCTCCGACAAAATTCTCTGAGAGTAAGAATGTCTTCTTCAGAAAGCGTAATACCTATTCGAGTTAGTACTTCACTAAGCAATACTTCATGATTATATGAAGTACTAGCATTTTACCCGCGGCTTCGCTCGCGTGAACTTGAATTTAGAAACATCATTAAATGCTATTCCGTACCAAATTTAGCAAAATTCGATTACTTTTAGAGTCACCTCGGTGTCTGTGTCTCTATGTCTGTCAAAGATTTTTTTTGAATTCTAAAAGACTATTAGACGTAGATGATTTGTATTTGGCACAGATATAATAGCTACAGGAACACGTGCATATATGTATATGTCTACAAACACCTACTATTTTTTATATCGGGCGTGTCTTCCGATGTATTCAGAAGAAAGCTAAATTGTCTTGGAATCAAAATGTATTATTATTATTTACATTTTACTCTTCACATTCATTCATAATTAGGGTGTACTCATCTTATTCTGTGACAAATCAGAATATTGCAAAAAATCGGGTGAAACATAATAAAAATGTTTTATTTTATGTAAGAGCATCAATCACACTTTTGTTTACGATATGAGCAATACTAATCATATTTTTCAAATAATAAACTTAAAGTAAATGAACTTTAATCGTAGCACGATGATTTGTGTAATTCGGTGACAATCACTTTAATTCGGTGATGGTACTACTCCAATTGTGATATAACAGAATTAGGTGAGTATTTATTATTAATCATCACAGTATTCGCCAAATTTATTCCAATTAAATATCACTAATCAACTAGACGCTAAGAAACAAGGAATAAATTTGTACATTATTTATAATAAAACGTTTATGTAAGAATACAATGAGTTTTTTAATATATTATTACTCATTATTATTATTCATGTTATTTTACTCTTCACCACTAGATTCATCAATGCTGCAACTATCACACATAAAAACTTCTTAGTTATCACCTATAATTTGACTTTGGCAATGGATATGATAAGGGTATATAAAAAGAGCATGTAATCCAGTCGGCTCCATTTTGTAACTTTGCAGTTTACATCTTGTGAGTACAGCCCATTGCAAGATCGGCAAACCCATTCATCATCCGAGATTGAAGATTTTAATCTATTTAATGGTTGAGAAGTTTGATTGACGTTTTCTTTTGCTTGTTTTCTTGAGTTTGGTTTATTATTTGGTTGTGGCGGTGCCGATCTTTCACTTTTTGATCTTCTTTTTTAAAAGTTCTTCGGCGGACATGTCTTAAAGATACGTTTGTAGATGATGTTGTGGCAACCGGTGTTAAGCACTGAGCTTTGAGAATAGAGTTACCTTTTGTCGTGTTTTCATATTAGGTTTCCATTTTGGTAATATTAATATGTCGTGTATTTCAATTTTATTTTTATTTTGGAGGATAGGTCTCAGTACATCGTCAATGGTTATACTCTTTGGTCTTTGTTACAGTATTTATTATATTTTATGTTATTTTTTTTCTAACTTTTATTTTCCTCCATGGTGTCTGAAATAACATAACCACTCACTTAATTTCGCGATAAAAAGAACTAACAAAACGTGATAAAAATTAATAAAAAATTTAAAAAGCTTGAAAACGGACGATAATCTTATATCACAATTAAATATATTTATTTAAACATATATTACTATATTAGTTACAATAACTAAAACTATTAGATTATATGATTAATTAGAAAAACATCACACTTACCTCCGTTAACTCGGTGACACTATTTCGCGCTTAAATCTCGAAAATCGTTAATTTTTGAGTCCAGTAGGCAATTTATTGTTCAAATATTAATCAGAATTAATTAAAACCATTCACAGTGGCTGCAATTATATGTTTTCAACAATTGATTTACCAAATTTCATAAAGTTACACCTATGTTTTTCATTTAAAATTTATTAATTATCACAACTCAAGTCATACGTTGCCGGTGAAAAGCAAAAATGGCCGGTGGAATGACAAATCACGTGACTGTTATTATTTGACTAGCAAGTATTGAACAAAGTTTTATACACAAAAAGAAGCCTTATTGTCCTATCACAAAAATTAATTTAAAATAGTAAATTTTGCTCCTAGTAAATTTTGCTCCAGTGGAAGCTTCAAAACATGTTATCACAGAATTAAGTGAGTCACATATTTATGCTAGTTTACAAGTCAATTTAGTTTTAACAAAATAATGATGAATTTCATGGTCTTCTATCAATTCACGGTATAATGTTTATTTGAAATATTTAATTCATATCATTGGTCCTATTTAATATAGATTAGTATAATAAAATAGATGTAGATATTTTTTTTACGTTCGAGTAGACTTCAAAATTTCATAAATGCAGTTCAATAATAATGTACATACTACTCTTGGAATAAAACTAATGTCACGGATTTTATCACGCTTAATTTTAACTTTTTTAGAAAGAAAGAAAGAAAGAACTATTTATTTGATATACACATTTTACACACATTAAAAAATATATTATATACAAAAGCAAGGGAAAAAATGCATGTACCACTCTAATACTGCTTACGCATTAACAATTGAGAAGCAGTACATACACATACCCATCAATAATTAATAATGAAACAAACAAACAAAATAAAATTTAAACAAAAAAAATCAAAATTAAAATGTGACATCAAATAGGTCTCCAACTCAGCATAATGCTGCAAAGACAGCGCTGGTTTTCAGTTGGAGCCTTGTGACTTCACAGACAAATCGGTGTGTGATCTTCCAACTACAAGTTATATACGAGTTCCTAGTTATCTATTAACAATTACGAGTTAAAAGTAGTGCTAACGTATATAATGTATACGATAATACACACATACACTGAGACTAAACCTAGCTAACAGGTGTGTAAGTGTTATATTACTATATATTTAAATAATACCTACTTATATACTCACACATACAATATTAACATGATATTTGACTATTCTGACTATTCTATGGGGAAGACATCTTTTACTTTTTTTCATAAAAGTAGATAATTTAATATTCTGTAATCAAAGAGACACGCCATGTGACGAGAGCTGCTGGATTTTTAGAGCAAAAAGAAAGAAAAAAAAATGAAAAAATTAAGATTGATACTAATAAATAATAAATAATCATTCATCAAATAACAGAGACACATTAATAATCAATAATATTCGAACATAAAAAAGTGTAGAACAAATATAAATATTGTTATCATCGTACGTTCGAGACAGTTATTACGTATTTTGTACTTCTTGTACCAAATAATGCAACTTTAATTTGTTTTTAAAACTTTCGTCGTTTAAATAAGGCGTTACATGACTTCGAGGCGGGACAGTAAAACAAAACCGACTACACGCATTTTGCACCCGCTGTATAAGCTTCTCTGTTCTTCTCAAAAGTCGTGGTCCATAGGCTGCATCTGCATAGTTTAATTTGGACAGTATTAATGATTCATACAATCGTATCCGCATATCTACACTGAGGTACTGCCGAATTTGGTACAGTAACTTTAAACGGTAAAAGCAACTGCGCACTCCCTCAAGTACATGACTTTCAAAGCGCAAACTACAATCAAATATTACACCTAAATTTCGTGCTTCTGAGACTTGCTGTATAGGTTCATTGTCAATTAGAACTACTGGCTGAAACAGTGATATATTTTGAATATTTTTATTTGTTCCTAGTATTAAAATTTTTGACTTTTGTGGATTTATCACAAGAGAATTTTGCTTGGACCATAACAAAATACGTTTCAGATCTTCATTCAATGATTTGACAGCAGATTCACAATCTCGAGGGTAAAAAGATTTATATATTTGCAAGTCATCTGCGTATAAATGATACTCACATTCTTTTATACAGTTAATGATGTCTGAACTATATAAAATAAATAAAATAGAACCTGTGGGACACCGCGAGGAACTACATATGGATCAGACATAAGTGTTTTGCCATCATGGTTCGTTATATTAACGTATTGCAATCTATCTGTTAAGTAACTATGAAAACATTGAACTGTGGAAGCATCAAAACCATAAAAAGATAACTTGGACAGTAGAAGAGTACAATTTATGGAGTCAAAAGCTCGTGAGAAATATTGTGCCCATTCCCTTATCCTGGGCTGTTAGTATGTTGTCAACAACATCAATAATCGCTGTTGTGGTGCTATGATCTTTACGAAAACCCGACTGTACCCGCGGTAAGATTTTATGTTGCTCTAAGTATTCAGTTAACTGCGTACAGACTACGTAGGTCACTCAATAAGTTTTGAGTTATTAAAAAGTATTCTAGATACTATTAATATTTATTTTAAATCTTTTCAAAATATTCTCCATCATGCTCTATACTAAGTTCCATTCGCATAAACCAACTCGCCAAGTCTTGATCTTCATCATCATCATTACAGCCCTTCACAAGTCCACTGCTGAACATAGGCCTCCCCCAAAAAATGCCACAAAGCACGGTCCTGAGCCACCTGCATCCATCGACTTCCTGCATGTCTTACCAGGTCATCACTCCATCTAGTGGGGGGACGCCCTACACTTCGTCCGCCGGTACGAGGCCGCCACTCGAGAACCTTTTTTCCCCATCGGTTGTCGGTTCTTCGAGCTATATGGCCGGCCCATTGCCACTTCAGCTTACTAATCCGTTGGGCTATGTCGGTCACGCTGGTTCTACTGCGGATAACCTCATTTCTAAGTTTATCACGCAGTGAGACTCGAGCATAGCCTCTCCATAGCTCGCTGAACGACCTTGAGCTTCCTCATCCGGCCAGCAGTGAAGTACCACGTCTCAGTTCCGTATGTCATCACTGGCAACACGCACTGGTTGTACAGCCTCGTTTTGAGGTTTTGAGGTATACCTGACGAGAAGATGTGCCGTAATTTCCCGAACGCTGCCCAGCCGAGTTGAATCCATCGATTGACCTCTCGGTCGAAGTTGGACTTACCTAGTCGGACTATTTGTCCCAGGTAAACATACTCGTCAACAACTTCGAGCTTAGTGCTCCCAACAACTACCGGCATAGGTGTGACATGGACATTAAACATGATCTTTGTTTTGTCCATGTTCATCTTAAGACCTATCCGTTGGGAGGCACTATTGAGGTCATTGAGCATAGTGCTTAGGTCCTCCAGCGATTCTGCCATAAGGACTATATCGTCGGCAAATCGAAGGTGAGTGATGTACTCGCCATTGATGTTAATACCGTATCCTTTCCAGTCCAGAAGCTTGAAAACGTCCGCCAATGCAGCGGTGAAGAGTTTCGGGGATATAACGTCACCCTGTCTTACACCTCTCTGCAGTTGGATAGGTTTCGTACTCCTGTTCTGTACTCGGATAGCCATCGTAGCCCTACTGTACAAGCACTTCAGCACTTCGATATACCGACAGTCAACTTGACACCGCTGAAGGAACTGCAGCACCGCCCAAATTTCAACGGAAACAAAGGCTTTCTCATAGTCCACATACGCCAGACATTGTGGCAAATTGTACTCCTCGGACTTCTGTACAATTTGCCGAAGGGTATGTATGTGGTCTATGGTGCTAAAGCCTTTTCGGAAACCGGCTTGTTCGGGAGGCTGGAAGTCGTCGAGTCTGCGTGCAAGACCATTCGTAATGACTCAAAAACAGCACGAAGACGCAGCTCAGAAGGGAAATTGGTCTGTAGTTCTTCAAGAGAGCGTTGTCGCCTTTCTTGAAGAACAAGACCACCGCACTTCTGCTCCACGCCTCCGGTGTAATGCCACCATGTAGGACGGAATTAAAGAGCTTCTGAAGGACTTCAAGTACCGGTTTTCCACCCGCTTTCAGAAGCTCCGCTGTAATTCCATCCTCGCCTGGGGCCTTGCCGTTTTTAAGGTGCTGGAGAGCCATTCTAATCTCGCTCAGACTGACGTCCGGGATATCATCGGAATAGTGTCGGATAAGACTCGCTCTTGGATCGTTACTCACACTTGCGTGTGGCTCCAACGATGACGTGTACAGCTGCCCATAGAACCTCTCAATCTCACTCAAAATCTCAGGTGTCCCGGAAACGATGCTGCCACACTCGGTCTTCAGCTTTGACAGTTGGCTCTTTCTGGCAGACAGATCTCTAGCAAAGACTTTGGAGCCCTGGTTCCGCTCGATCGCTTCTTCAATACGAGCTGTATTGAAGTTGCGCAAGTCCCGCCGCAGTCTTGATCTGACAGGTCGGAAATCGCTTCTTCGTAGGCAGCCACGGCTTCTTCGGCGCTTGAAAAAAACTTGCCTTTTATTTTTTCTTTGACTCTTGGGAACAAAAAGAAATCACAAGGAGCTAAGTCATGGCTGTAGGGTGGGTGACTTAGAGTTTCAATACCAGATTCTTCAATAAATGCTTTTGTTCTAAGGAAGGTATGTGAAGAGGCGTTATCGTGATGCAGCATGATTCCCCGAAGCCCGGTCTTTGGTCTTCTCTCCCGCACAGCTTGAAAAGCTTTGGGTAATGCAACTGTAGTATACCATTCAGAGTCGACTGACCTACAATTTTCCAGCATTGACAAATGTCCGCTCCGCGAAAAAAACTAGCCACAATTTTTTTCCGACGTTGCGAGGTCTTTGCAGTTTTGTCGGTAACTGTCCTTCTGAGTAGACCCATACCGATGATTGCCTTTTATTTTCCGGATCATATTGATAGATCCACGTCTCTTCACCAGTAACGATTTCTGAAATACGCCTAGATGTCCCGTTTTCAAAACGTAGACGCATTTCATGGCACCAATCCACACGAGTCTGTTTTTCGCTTTCGGAGAGTAAACGGGGGATCCATCGACAACAAAGCTTCCTCACTCCAAGATGTTGATGTAGGATGGTATGAATGCTCCCCGAACTAAATATGGAATTAAATATTTATGGAGTTCTATTTTTAAATAAATTTGCTTTTTAGAAACATATAACACGGGTGCGTTCCATTTTTAAATTTCGAGCATCTCAAAACTTATTGAGTGACCTACGTATTTTCTCTAGTACCTTAGACAAACAAGGCAAGATGCTTATAGGGCGTAGATCTTTTAAACAGGTAGCTTTTTTTTCTTTGGGATAGGATTTACCACAGCTGTTTTTCATTCATTGGGGAAGGTGGAGGTAGTAATAGTGTTGCGCGCCACTATTAATGTCTTGTACATGGCAACACTAGCCACTAGCGCCCTCTGGTATCGAGTAGCAGAACTAGGAGAGTCAAGATCTTACTAGAAATTTCGGGACCGATATGTACACGAACATTCTAGATGTTTCTACAGTAGAAGGTTCTGGAAACTATCTGAGGCCCTATATAAGGCTGGTATGGACCGCGACCGAGTCAGTATTGAATTGGCGATACAAGCGAAGACTTCGAAGCGATACAACTGCGAACTAAAGCGATCTGTAGTAAAATTCTGTTTTGTTATTAGTGTGGTTTAAAGTTGTAATTAGTGTTGTGTAATTAAAGTGTCAATTTTGGTAATTCACTCGGCAGTTTTTAATTGTCTCGAACTCCAAGATCGTAACAATTGGTGTCAGAAGTGGGATTTAATCATGCCGATTTTACCTAAAGATGATACGGAGGGTATCCGTACCCGAAGTCAACGCCAACAGGAGACGGACCAGAGACGATTTGGTGGTACAACGTCGCAAGCGTCGGAGGGCCAGCTGCCGACCATGGAGGTCGGCCCGTCAGCAGCTCCTGCACTGAGTTAGGTGCTCTGATGATGATGATGCAGGAGCAGGCCCGCCGACAGCAGGAACAGGCCCGCCGACAGGAGGAACAGGCCCGTCGGTTGGAAGAGCAGCTGCAGCGGGGACAGGAGGAGCAGATGCTTCTCATGAAGGACCTTCACGCTACCTTCGGGAAAGAGATAAGGGAGGTGAAGGATAGGGTTGCTCAACATGACAACCGCCTGTCGGAAGCTGAAACCCGAATCAACCAAGTGAACAATCGGGTTGACAACGTGATGGCTGACGTGAAGAAAACGCTGGATGATCTAAAAATTGGTGTGGTTTAAAGTTGTAATTAGTGTTGTGTAATTAAAGTGTCAATTTTGGTAATTCACTCGGCAGTTTTTAATTGTCTCGAACCCCAAGCTCGTAACAATAGATTTATTCACAATAGCTGTAATAGCTTTCAAAGTATGTGGCAGTGTCATATCAAGTGTTATCTGATCCACACCTTGGGCGTTAGATTTCAAATTTTGAATAATTTTAGCTACGTGCTCTACATTTGTAGTAGTTAAATGGAAAATACCTGGTCCATATCTATTAAACTCATAGAAAGTTAGTTGTGAAAGGTCTATATCATCATTACCAGGAATATTCAAAAAATGTTTATTTATTATATCATAATAAATTTATCTCAGCCTGTTCCTTAGTAATAATATTACATTTTATACTTTTCCATAGAGCTTTAGGCTTACTTAAGTTTTTATTTATAGACGTTTCAAAATATACTTTCTTTTCAAAATGAATAGCATTAGTTACAAGGTTTTTAAATCTTTATAGGAATTATAATATTTATCGAGTTTAGTTTTCTTATATCGCATAATTATAGGGTTTATACGCATTTTTGGATGAAAGTTCCATAAAAACCCGCGTAAAGGAACATATC
Source organism: Parnassius orleans (assembly GCA_029286625.1). NCBI lineage: Eukaryota > Metazoa > Arthropoda > Insecta > Lepidoptera > Papilionidae > Parnassius > Parnassius orleans. Next base: position 523,729 of record JAGSMP010000022.1, on the reverse strand, counting down.
GTTAATGTGAAGCACCGACGCTCCGGGAAGTCTAAAGTATGTCATGTCATACGTCAGTGATATGTTTACTATCGTCCCAACCATTATATCGAATCTGATAGACAACAAATCTTTGCATTAGAACACCGATTCCTACCAATGATGATTCGCGAGGCTATTGAAATTCAAAAACATCCTAATTTAAATAGGGAAGATGGCTGAGTGCTACCATCTGCTAAGGACTTATACTGACTGTAGTAATTTTTAGCAACTTTAATACTACTGCATCTATTCTATTCTATTGTATTATATTCTTACTATGACATCAGGTGGTCAAACATCTCAGTCCTCCCGTTACCATGGGTGCTGTAAAGTGCCCAAAATATCGGAAATTAAAAAAAGTTAAAATTAAACGCAAAAAAATCCTTAAAATTTGTTTTATTCCTTATAAATTTTATTCACAGTGAACGTGGGAAGCACTAAACTCATGAACGGGAGTAGAAAAATGTTCGCCTTATTGTGGCGGTGAAAGAGAATCTGCAACCTCATACCGTCCCATCGTAAGAGGCGACATAGGAAATAAACAGGAGATGGGCAGCGTAATATATTCCTGACAACATATCAAAATAATAATAGCTGCGGTGGCCAACCCGCCTACCAAGCGTGGCAACTATAGCAAATATCTAGCCACTTGACAATTTATGGGGGAGACCTATGTTAATTTTAGTAGACTTTTGATAGGCTGACGATAATGAGTTCTACTCATCTGTGCAACCCTTGATTTTTACGGTAGAGTAAAAACAAAAAAGAACATACCCGAAAATATGAATGAAATGAATGAAAAGTAAAAAACTAGCAGCTTACATACATGTTACATCAATCAACAGATTCATCCTCGAGGGAATCGTACACGTTTTGCTCCCGTGCCATGATGAAATCTCATGGCGAACTACACGGCTCTCGTATTTGTTTAAATACAATTCATAAAAACTGAAACTAAGGTTTTGCATGATTGTTGACCACATCTACCTACCTAGTTATAATTACACATCCAACGATGCCACGAACGAATTTTCAATTATTTACATTGTATGTTCAGTAGCATTCTATTATTTAATTTTATCATGACTAACCATTTTAGTTTATTTAGAAGTAAGTAGATGGCGCTATTGTTAAATGAAAAATGAAAGCCAAAACTATACTATCTATTAATATCAACGATAGAAGCGAACAATATAAAAATCTCTTAGAGTGTTGAATAAGCAAGCTATTATAAATACTCTAAGAAAAACCTTATCAATTTTCATATCTTTGATATGTAAGTACGTCATTTTTATCTATTGAAATTATTACACTTTTAAAATAAAACAACAAAAATACTAAAAAAATTTACGTTAGAATTTTTAAATAATTTTAAAAATCGAATTATTTAAATTTTTGTAAGTTATTTATATTATTTACTTTATAATTATGTAACTGAAGGCAAAATATACTACATTTTCCATTTGATGACAGATGGCGCTGTTTTGATAATAAATCAGTGTAGTTTCAAATTATTTTACCAAGGCTATAACTATATTTTAATCTTTATTTATAAATATGGTATTTATTTGAAAAACACCAGTCATACCGCTTATAACTAAGATATAATAGAAAATTAACATCTAATGTAAGGAAAATACTTAACCTTCTTTTTTCGAAGTTCCGTAATCAGATACAAAATTTCATGTAAATCGGTCCAGTAGTTTTTGCGTGAATCCGGAATACACAGACAGACAGACAGACAGACAGAGAGAAAGACAGACAGACAGACAAAAATTCTTAAAACCACTAATTTGGCTTCAGAACCCTTTAATTAGTCCCCTGGACTTGTTTTTTCAAGAATATATTAGAATTACAGACACGACTTTTCTACAGATTTATTATATGTATAGACTCTGACTTTTCAGAATTGTAATTAAATCCAGATTAGTAGTTAAACTTTCCATATTGTCAATCACTGATGTTCGTAATTGAGAAGTTCAGAAGAAACTGATGTAATAAATATGATTTTGGCCTATTTATGACCGTTTACTAATGATCTATTAATGCCACTTTATTTATTAAGTAGGATGAAAAACAAGAAGTATTAGTAATTAGCTTTTTGTGAACTACTGCTAATTAAGAGATTATTAATTACCTACAAAATCTCGTATCCATTGTGTCCAGTTTTTGTTAATTAATGAGTTCTTAAAAGATCTCATTACGACTCATTAGTAGTACGAGCAAACACTAATGGTTTTTTTATTGGTTTTTGTTTAGTTCTTAGAAGACCTCAGTAGAATCAAAGATATTTTTTATTACCATCGGATGAGGGGTGATTTGATGTTGTAATAAACCTTTCTTCTGATGTATTTTAAGCAAAAAAACCGCATCAGTTATCTTTATGCATTTAAAACAAGTTCGAAAAATAAGAAAATTTATTTTTTATTTTTGACGATTTAAAAAAAAGTGCAGTATTTCCCGTAATATGAAGTATGTTAAAAAAATCATATATAATTAGTACTATAACCCGCTGTAAGGATATGATGCGCAATTTTGCGATTACAGGGTTATACTGATTTTTCGTTTCTGCTCCATACATTTATTTCATTCTTTTCGTAAAAAAAATCATAAGTCCTCAGTTTTTAAGCGAAATTACTTCGTGTGACATTTTAAACCATAGCAATACTAAACAGAAGCCATTTCAAGCTTAAAAAACGACACTTCAAAGTTAAAAGCTCTATGTCTTCGAAACGCGATTTTCGATCCAGTGTGCGGCACCGCGGTGGAGTTTGTGAACATACACCTGTTCCGCGACGCCTCTAATTTGTTCGCTATGGAGCCGTTTCCATCGGTAAGTACGTCCAGAATTGTCTGCTTGTTTTTCAGAATAGTTTGTTTGAAAGGTACTAATTCAGAAATTACGTATGTATGTGAACAAAATATCTAAGAATGTAGCGAATGGGTCAGCTCGACCGAGAACGACCACTCTTCTATAGAATACCCGGGTGATATAGCAACATAACTGGTGTTCTGTATGGTGTCGTCGACCGGGAAACCTTTTACTGGCAACGCCCCGTTACCATTTTATCTTAGTTCTTAGGGTGACAACGGATCTGCATTTTTATTCCTAATTTGGGATAGATGCAGGTATAGGTGTTTAATTTAAACGATGAGGAAGTTTAGAACAATTAATTTAAATCATTAAAAACTTCACTAAAATAATGCAGAGTGAGCTTAATTCTATCACTGGTGCGTGCAAAACCAGGGATCAGTTGTGGGTGGGTTAGATTTTAAAACATGCCACTTGATTTGCATAAAACTACAACTTAAGTAGTTATGCTTAAGTAAAACTACTACAAACCCAGTGGGTGCCGTAAAAGGCGACAGAGGAGGATAGGACCCAGGATATGGGCAGCAGTATCCTTATTCGTTGACCCGTTTATGTGCACAGTTGTGCATGGGAGAATTTGACCTAGGTGGTAGGTATATTCCTTTTACAATATCATCCGTTTGTGGCACATCAGTTTTTGTAGTGCCGTTATTGATAGGATATGTCCAGATGTGAACAGGCTGATAAAGAAAAATCTAAAGACAAAGGAAATGAATTTATGTAGTTCGAGAACAGCGACTTAGTTTCCTGAGCATGTAATATTAACTGCCCAATGCAAAAAAGTAGAAGAAAGTGTTTCTTTATATTTATATTACTCGAAACAAAAAATGTTAAATTAATACGTATTGTAAAACTTACGAAGGCGACACTGAAAGTTTTTAGAACTGACCACTTATAAACGATATAATAAAAAAATAAGTTCAAATTTTGAAAATGGAACTCTTTGCCAATATTATTGTGTATGTATTTTATTAATTTGTCATTTGTTTAAGATTTGGCGGCAAATTGAAAATTGTCTGTGTCACGTCAGCATGAATTTAACGCGAGAAAATTTTCGTACAATGATTTTTTATGACTTTCGATGTCATTTAAGTCAACAAGAAAGTTATGATAGACTTCGATTGGCCTTTCACGATGAAGCCCCATCTCGTGCCACTGTTTAAAACTGGTTTAATGAGTTTAAACATGGTCGCACTAATCTCACCGATGATCTGTGTGAGGGACGGCCTTCTACGGCGACGAAGATAACATCAGTGTTGTGCAGCGTATGATAGAGACTGACAAAAGAGTGACTTATCAGCATATTCGGACAAGCTTAGGCATCGGTATGAGTCAAGTGCACAAAATCGTCCATGAACATTTAGCGGTCAGGAAATTTTGTGCCCGGTGGATACCTCATGATTTGACAGAGGCCCAAAAACTTCGTCGTGTTGATTGGTGTCGTGAAATGGTTCAAAGATTTAACGGAGGTGACTAAAATGCTGTGTTCAGCATACTTATGGGTGACGAAAGCTGGATTTATTATTATGATCCTGAAACTAAGAGACAGTCTGCTGTCTGGGTGTTTCCTTCCGAGGAGTTGCCAACTAAAGTGAAGAGAGATCGAAGCGTGGGAAAAAAGATGGTGGCCTCGTTCTTCGGAAGGACAGGTCATTACGCAACAATTGTTTTAGAGGATCGAAAAACAGTTACTACAGAGTGGTACACTAACAATTGTTTGCCACTTGTCTTGGAAAAAGTTCGGGAGAAACGACCTCGCAATAGGATCCTCCTTCACCACGACAACGCCTCGTCGCACACCGCCAAGCAAACAATCGACTACTTGGCGACGTCAGACGTGGAATTACTGGGTCACCCGCCCTATAGCCCCGACCTCGCACCTTGCGATTTTTATTTATTTCCGAAAATAAAAGAAAAACTTCGAGGAAAACGTTTTATGGACGCAGAGGAAGCAGTGGCTGCGTTTGAAAATGCCCTCGAAGAGACCCCTAAGGACGAGTGGGCAAAGTGCTTTTCTCAGTGGTTCCATCGGATGCAGCGATGTATTGATGTAAATGGACACTATTTTGAAAATATATAATAAAACTAATAACTTGCTAGTTTGTTCAGTTTTTGATTTTCTAAGAACTTTCAGTGTCACCCTCGTACAGGCATAAGTTTTATTCATTTGTGTTTTCTCTTCATTAGAGCCTATTCGAGGCCTATTTATGGCATTGTCGAGGTGTGCAATAATATAACTGTATCTTCTTAACATTGTAAATGAATTAATTTAATACCTGTCACAGAAATACAAGTAATAATATAACAGTCAGCTTTGATTGAAGCAGGTGTCACATTCGGAGTGGTCGTTCTGACTGGGCTCAGCAAGACCAATGTAAATTATGCTAATCAATGGTCATTGGGGAGAAGAATATCGATGCCCCGAGGCGCGGCTCACCACGTCTTCTGCATCAGAAGTGCAGTAAGGAGATTCGCTGCTTGTACTATTATCTATTCTGTGGTTTCGCTATTAACAATTGTTCTCTGTTCTGGTGTGTCTTGTTACGAAGTAAAGGAAGAGCGTGCAGCGGCAAGCGCATCCTCTTGGAACCGCTTTTCGGTTTCTACCGATATGCCTTGATGATGGGGAGCGGGATTTTTTTTAACGATAAGGGTAACAAACGAGCACACAGTCCACCTGATGGTAAGTGGTTGCTGTGGCCCATAGACATCTACATCTATCCTCGATTACGAATCAAAATGCAGATGCGTTGTCAGCCGTGAGGACTAAGATGGAATGCCTCATTTCCAGTAAAAAGGGTCTCCGGTTCTCTACATTCAGCATACGAAACACAGCAGCATTGAGTTGCTATTTTACGCTGGTATTCTGTGAGAGCGTGGTCCTTCCCCGGTCGAGCCGACTCATTCGTGCTACAACTATACCAGTAATATAGCTGCAGCATAGCTCTACCACGTAAAAAAGGGATTTAAGCAAGCCTGACCATTTTGAGGCTTGAAATCATTTAGTTATATTTCGAAAGTACTTCACGATGTTGATAACTCAACCGCTTTTATCCTAAGGAATTAAATGTTAGATTTTATTAAAAGGACAATCATTGAATATTGCGGTCTAAATCTGTTTATCAAAATATGTTTGATTTAGAGCAATTTAGAAATAAATTAGAGTAACAATTTCTTTGATAAAAGAAACTTGTATGATTTAAAAATATAAGAATATTGAAGGTGAAACTCAAATGTATAGTAGGACCTATGCGTTATTTGCCGTGGTTATTTGTGAAAATACAATAATCAGAAGAGTTATAATTATTTTTAAGCCTTGCAATAGAAGTTCAAAGGTTCAAAGGCAATAGTTACGCAGGCTATGCGCTCTCCGCACTTTAATTAAAGCAACGAGTAGGTACATCGGCGGATACATTCAGTGGGTTCTAGGTTATTTTTGTTCGCATCCTACGTCATACCAGATTTGATACGTATGTATTGTATCAAATCAATCAACCAGTTATATTTAGTCAACAAGAAACGTATTAAAATGTACGTAGTACGCCTATCTACTTAGTAATATGCAGACATTTTAAAATAGTTGTTTGATTTAGGTAGGTATACCAGGCGGCTGAATAGTTCGCGGCCTAGGGTACTTAACTATGAGTAATTAGCTTGTTACTTCTGTCACTAGTTGCAACACTCAGTAGAATTATAAAAGCAATCACTAATTAAGTTTGCACTCATAGTTCAATTATTTATTAAACAACAAACATCACCATGTCAGCCGAATCTGGAAATTCTCGGAATTTTGAACACCGTGCCGTGATAAAAATCCTCTTAAAGAAGGGAAATACACCGAAAGACATTTTTGAAGAGATGTCATCGGTTCTTCAGGATTCTGCGCCTTCATATACGATGGTGTAAAAATGGACCCGCATATTTCAACAAGGACGAGAGAGCTGTGAAGACGACCCTCGCTCGAACCGCCCTGTCACGGTACTGACCGAAGAAAACGATCGAAAAGTCGAAAAAATCGTTCTGGCCGACAGAAGAATTAAATTGTGGCAGATTGCTGAAGAACTCCAGATTAGCAAAGAACGAGTTGGAGAAATTTTACATGAACATTTGAATGTGAGAAAAATTTGCGCGCGCTGGGTACCGAAAATGGTCACACCGCTCAACAAGCAACGTCGACTCGCAAGTTGCAAAGATTTTTTGGAGCTAGTCGGCGATAACTAGGAAGACATTCGGCAACAGATAGTCACCGTAGATGAAACAAGGATTCGCCAATATGAAAAAGAGAAAGGCCTCCGAAGAAATTCAAGCTGGAAAAGTCGGCGTCCAAGCTAACGGCGACTATTTTCTGGAATAGCGACGGAATTTTGCTTATCGACTACCTACCCAGGGGAACTACGATGAATGGCCAATATTACGCCAATTCATTGCTCAGGTTCGCGAGGCTATTGTACAGAAATGACGTGGGAAACTGACGCGCGGCTCTTTCTGCAAGACAACGCGCCCGTTCACACCGCACATGTTGCGAGGCAAGCCCTGAAAGACACGGGGTTCTCAGAGATTGACCACCCTTCGTATAGCCCAGACCTGGTACCTAGCGATTTTTACCTGTTTTCCAATTTGAAAAAGGACTTACGGGGCCGGAGATTTGCAGATGACAACGAAATGAAATCTGCGGTTAATCGTAATTTTGAAGAGAAAGATACAGAATATTTTTGGTTGGGTTAAAGGCATTGTATGCGAGATGTGAGAAATGTATTTCACTTGAGGGAGATTATATTGGAAAATAAAAAATAGAAACCATGTATTTTCTTTCGTTAAGTACCTTAGGCCGCGGACTTATCAGCCGCCCCTCGTGTTTGAAATGTCATTGTACACAAAAGGAGAATATATTAATTACTTAATAGTACAAGGGTAATATATGCATACTACATAATAATTGTAGGTAATAGGTATGTCCCTCGTTTGCCTAGTGGTCGTAAGTGCAACTACTGATCATGTGGTCCCAGGTTCGAATCCCGGGTTGGGTCAAAATCAGTTTTTGTTTTTCTGACAAGAAATTCTCTTCAACCTGGAGTCGGGAAGTTGGCGATGTTGTACCCCGTGCCTCGGAAAGCACGTTAAGCTGTTGGCCTTGCAGCTGATCTCTTTCCGGTTGTGTCAGATTGCCGTCCCGAGGAAATAGAGAGTGCACCTGTGTTTGCTCATACACTCGTGCATTATAATCCTGTCCTGCGCAGATTGCTAGTCTCCGTAGGAACTGGCCGCTGTGACGAAAAATCGGTCTGAAGGACATTATTATTATAGGCACTCAGCGCTGTGCAAGCTAAACTGCACTTTAAGAGCAAAAGTAGCTATTTATTAAAATGTTTTTGCGGAGAGATACCTATTAATTCTTTGCCTCGGGTATAAAAAGACGGCGAAGCGATGTGTGACACCGACCATAATCTCTGGTCAAATAAAGAGATAACTATGCTAAAAACCTCTTATAATTTGATCGCTAGATGTATTTTCTAATAAAATACAAATTTAGTAAAAGAGGCTTTAATAAAAATAAAAGAGACAGAAACATTTTGTATAATTATTTATTTACAGTGTAAAATGTAAGTCAAGAACATATTAATATTATTTTAATACTTACTATAAATAAAAGGAGACAAAAATAGTTTTGAGTATAAAACATATAAATTTCTCTGATTTGTAATATTATATTTATTTCAGGAAATATTACACGCGGAAAATTCATGTTGGTTGCTTTTAATTACTTATTTAGTAAAATTAGTTGCCAAGAAAAATTTAATCAACTAAGATCCTGAACAAATTCTTTCGATAAAATATACAACAAATACAACATATTATTTTAAAAGTATATTAGACTAGTTTCAGATCAGTGCGTCTGCGTAGATTCAGCCTCGCTCCTAGAGTAAACACTTTTAAAGATCGTCTCAAAGTTCTATGGACTGTACTGTAAATATCCTGCATGTGGATATTACACTGCCCGGAGGCTCCGCACCGCTTTGTAACTCGTCTTATATTTTAAAATAAACAAATGAATGATATACTAAACTCACACAAAGACGAAATTGTAAATGAATTATCAAATACAATTGATAGGTATATATAAAAATGATATACAAATTATTAAAAAGGAGTAAGAGCTATATTACGGTGAGTAGTATCACCATAACCATTGTTTAATTGGATTTCGAAAAAATATCGTGGACCGAGAGAAATCATTCATTGGCGTAGTTAAGTCACCCAATTATCACCTGTCTCTGTCTTACCTCAGACTTATATTGATAATAAAGACAAACATTACAATTAAGACATTAGAAAGATGTAGAACAATTAGATAATTCGCTAGTATCGCGAATTATCTAAACACTATCATTCGTAGGCGTGACCATAGTTGAAGTGCAAAAGGTTAATTATGGTCAGTCGCTTCTCGAATAATACAAACAGTGGCATTCATTCGATTAGCGACGAAACATAGGACCAAACCTTTGCGTCTGTCACTTTTGATCAGCGCCACTGTCAACTTGAAGCTAACTCGAGTACATGTGCTTGTATTATGCAATTTTATATATTTTTAAGTGGAACTGCTTGTTAATTCTTGATGGCATCGCAGTAAAATAGCTCTATCTCATCACCAATCAATCAATCTAGTAAAGTTTCCTTAATTAAATCAAGAGTTAACAAATTGAAGATATCGAAGTAATTTTAATATTTTATTTTTACATTATGATCTATGTATTTCATAATAATTAATGTTAACAACAATAAAATGCGTATAAAAGCAAAAGTATTGAAATATCTTTGAGTGTAAATTGTGATTTAGTAGAAATATGCGTATGTATAAATTATTTACTTAATATTAATACAAACAACCAAGCTCGATATTGATTACAAATATTACTTAACTTCTGCCAAGGCTCCAACTCGTAACTGTGATTTCAGCCATTGTATTCAATCCTTCTCTTAACATTAACATGAAACCATCCACTTTATTTATCTCATTATTGCAGACTTAAAATTCAATTATTTTTACAATATAATTTACTGTATATATAATATTGTACTATCTATTCGAGTAAAAACATTTATAGGAAAATAGGAATAATAAGTAGTTGATCAAAGGTAATTTTAAGTAACAATGGACATTAGTATAGGCATCAAGATATTTTATATGTATTGGGAATTGGCACAACTCACAACTTTTGCGCCATAGTATTAATGTATGGGTTATACAAAACAAGTTTGACAAACAATTACTTTATGTGTCCTTTTGATGAAGAATACTTACGACTGTATTGAGTCAAAGCTTAATAATCTAAACAAAAAAAGTCAAATAATTTTAAAAACTACAAATTACAACAACAACAAAATAATTGAATTACTCTATTCTAAAACTATATAAAATGTTTGTTATTGTATTTATTTACTATTTTTGCCATTATTTTTGAGTTTGTTATATTCGGTGAAAAGGTCTCGAATATCTTTTAGAGATCTTTCAACTTGTTTCACGAAGTTACTGGAGCTCTGTAAAAGCACAGAAAAAGGAACAAATTTACTGCTTGAAAAGAACTTAAGTTTTAATATTTTGAAATAGTGTAGTGATGTACAAAACATATTGTAAAGTATTGTAACGTAAATTATACTTTGTTCTGTTTTTATCAAACTGTAATAGTCTCGTGCAGCACATGGAGTCTCTCTTATCTAGAAAGATGCTATAATCACAATTTGGCAGGGGATTTGTTAAAACAGTACTAGACGTCTAGCTTCTCTGATGTAACTTGCAGTCCGCCGGTCTGCATATTATCGGTATACCGCCATATACCGCTAAAGGTATGAGATCTATCCGGCACTTCTTATAGCCGCCTCTTACGACACACCCGGAATGATATAGGGGTGGATGGGTCATCTTACGCCACTAACGGAATTTTTTACTTTAATATCTCTTAAATACATTGATAGATTTATTGTATTATAAAATAACTCCGTCAACTATTAAGGGAGAGATACTGCTATAGTAAGATTGTTATTATTGGCATTATTACTTGTCTTTTTATAAATACAGTGGTTGTTAAAGAGTATCTCTTACCGTTATTGGGCAACTCTTCTTGCTAGATACATGGAAGAATATGGTATCTTCCCCAACAATGATATAGGAAACGCCATAGCCGTCATCAGCCACCGGACCAAAACCTCCACCAGCGCTAACACATTTGGGATATTTCTTCATGTCTAACATGCTGGTTTGACCTAAAAATATTAATATTGTGAGGAAATTATTAAAATACGTTAAAAGTTATCATAAATCTCAAAGTTTTATCATGGTTAAATTCTGTATTAAAAGGAACCTACCATGAGGCGTCTGACTGGTAGAAAGCCGCCAAGGTTCATTGAAAACTTCTTGAAGGAAAGGCGATTCCAATTCTAAATACTTGGAGACGACGTAGAGACAGAATAAGTGGCGGTCGATTCCTCGGCCAGCCATCGCATCCTGATAGCCCAGCTGGTGCCGCTTGCTGGCCTTTATGAATAGCTCCATGCGTTCTTGCAACTAGATTTTAAAAGTATACATGCGGTTATTATACAGCTACTTGTTTATAAATGTCAAACAATTTTGGTAAGTATATTTTGTGCAACATTTATAGAAAAAAAAAAAACATTCAAGAGTAGTAACACTTAAAGAAAACACAATGTGACATAAAAGGCTCTAATGGATCAGAGCCAAGGATTATAATTAATACTTTATATTCTGAAGATTGCAATAAATAAAATTAAAAAGTAATTATTTGGCTATTTTATGATCATTAATAAATAACTTCATATAATTTGGATTTGCTACTTTTATTAGTAAATTACGTTTAGTTGCAAAGTTTTTCAGTTCCATTTTAAGTTAAACAAGGTTTAATTTTCCAGTTTAATCAAATGAGGTTTGTTAACGTTTATTAGATATTTAGACAGTAAAAATATGACTTCATATCACTATATTTTCGTACAATTTCTATAGAAATATATGATTAGACATCTCGTAAAAGTTTTTCAATTGAGTAGTGTCAAATATATAATTACTGAATAAAAAAGTAATCTTACACTAGCATTGGGGTCCTCCATAGCTTTAACCCAAGCCGTACTCTCCACGGTACAAGAGCGTACGGTTTCAGTGCGCCCTTCACGGAATAAACGCGTCATGGACGCTTCGTAAGTGAGGCAGAAGCGACCCGCGTCTCGGTAATACGACAGTTGTAAGAGAAGTTGGATAAAGGCGTCCGGTGACACGCGACAACTCTTCATGAAACCTTTTACAAAATATAATAAATACAATAAAGTTTTCAAACCTAATTCAAATTATTGAGGTGGGTATTGTCTTAGTGGGGACATTAAGTTTCCATAGTAGTACGAGTAGCTAAGCTCTAATACAACAACATAAGCAATTTACTTTAAATTATATTATATTTTAGACAGTAATAAAATCGCCTTTGTCATGGATGGTTGTCTGCTTATTTAAACTGTCCCTACAACTCCACAGCTCATTGTACATTTCCTATTCAATTTGTTAATTCAAATTACATACTTTTATTAAAAGGGCTAATAATCTTCCGCTCACCAGATGTCGCTAGTTGACACTGAGGTGAAGTTTTTTGTTACACATTATCATTTTTATTAAGAAGTTAGTTTTAAATAAAATTTTATCAATTTCTAGAATACACAAAACAATGCCTCAGTGGTTTGCTCTTTAATTTTTTGAACATTTTTAACTCTTTTTTTTATTCTAATTTATATAAAATATAACTAATAGTACAGAAAGAAACATTAACCTTTACACTTTTCGAACAAATTAACTTCCCCCACTATGAAATCTGTCAAATATTAGACCTCATTTTTAAGTGGCGCCGTCCTGGTGGCAGAAGAAGTCGTGGATGCGTTCATTAATCCAAAGCAACATACTCTCATAGGTTATGTACTAATTATACGCGATTTTATTGAACAATTAATCGGGTATTTATTATGCAATCAAGCGTTGATTAAAATTGGTTTAGAGATTTAGAGTCGAAATCTTCTAGAATTTTCTCTCGCGATATGCGAGACGAAAAGTTCATTAACCTACGAATGTACAGATAACACAGATATCCCCTTTAACAGTAGATTTGGACAAAGATATTTTCTAACGTCGAACCCATTACATACAACAATTTCTAAATTGGAAGTCAAAAATTTAAATTGCCTTACTTGTAGTTACAGCCTATGTAATATGTGATATATGTCTCATTTCTGAGCTGAAACTAGCGGCTTATGTTTGGTTAGATGTATAAATAACTATAATAAGCTGTTTTGCTATTTTCAGACTCAATAAATATTTTTTTTTGTTCAGTTTAAACTCAAATTATCTAATCCTCTACACATTCGCCTTTTTACGTTCAGATACTAGCTCTATATTAGATAATGGTTTACTTGTTACATTTTGGAATGAATCGAAGGGTCGTCCTTTAGAAATGTACAAAATTATTAATTGCGTTATAGCCAAAATTAACTAAGACATATTTTGAGAAACCAGTTAAATTGACATAAACTAATGTCCTCATCTTCCATAGCCTAGCCTAGACCCTTATGCCTGCGCAGATGAAGGGTTATTGTTCGCGAAGGAGAAAAGTCCACGAAGCGGGAAAATTTCTGCCGGAACTTACCACGAACTTTACGCACACGATGTACTATCATTTGTTCGATGGAAGTTTAGATAAATGGCTAGCTATGGAAGAAAATATTCTGAGATTACGTTTTGTTACAATGTTCTTGAACTTTAAAAAAAAAGAGATGTTTCCAAAGAAAGTACTGGGTCCATTTCTATATACGCTCAACGCCTGAAATGCCCTGTGTGCGCAGATAGGCGTTGGCTATTCAGTAGCATAATCCCGGGGATTCCTACGTACTTTAGTGCGACCTGGGCTGTAAATGACTGCAGTTCTTTGGAGTTTTTTGTATGTGGTACGTTTAGTCTCTCGTGTGCCTTACGCGATGCAGTTATGACTAATCAATTTGAGGGATAACAAAAGTATGTCGAGGACTGACGAGAGTGATGACCTTGTAAGACATGCAAGAAATCGATGGATGCCTATGTTTAGCAGTGGACTTGTGATGTTGAACATGATAATTTTTGTTTATCGAGTGATGTCTGTAAAAACATCTACATTTAAATTAGCTTACCTTTTCCATATTGCGTGTACATTAGTATCCGTAAGTCGACATCGTTTAATAAGGTCTGTGCTACATTATATGATACATCTATTGCTTTCAGAAGCTCTTCCTTGTTCAGGTCCCATAGCAGTCTGATAGGAGGTGGAGGTGGAGTGTCTATAGTCCCGTGCGTATTGCCCTCTGGTGTATAGCTGTGATAAAACATTCATCTATTGTTAAGTATACTTGCACAATAAGTGTACTGTGTCAGTCAGTCACTAAAACCATTGAATTGCTCAAAGTGATAGATTTCTGGTGCTCTATTTTTCAATACTGACAATTTTGTCAAGCTACAGATGTGAGAAAGAGGGAGGATATTAATTATAGATAGAATTCATACCGACCGACAGTCCTGCCACCGTTAAAGGGACTATAGTAACGCACAATTATCGACGTAATCGAAGGCTTTTTCATAGCCCACATATGCAATACATAGTATCTTCTTTGGTCAGATGCTTTTGTACAAATTACCGAAGAGTATGTATTTGGTCTATATACTATTCGGGAATCGACTTACTCGGGAAGCTAGAAGTCGTTAAGTCTGCGTGCAAACTATTTATGATGACTTTCGAAAAAAGCACGTAAATGCGGTTTAGAAGGAAAAACGGTTCATTAAAAGAGCGCTGTTGCCTTTCTTTGAAAAAAAAAACATGCCATGAAGGACGGAATTAAACAGCTTCTGAATGACTGTAACCTCGCTTATAAAAACTGAAATAAAAATCAGTTTAGACATGTTTGCCAGATTTAGCTTTCATTCGCCAACCAGTCTTGAGACATTTACCAATTAAAAACAAGATCTCTTTCAATTACGTCTCTCTGTTGATATTTAATATTTTGATAAACTTGTATTTTATAATTTTTAGCGACTACATCAACCATAATATAATGCAATGATATTTAACTTAAAAGTCAAAGAAATTCACTAATTTCATTCAGTATCTGACTCAGGATATATAGCTGAAATTGATTTTTCTATTGCTGTATCGTCCGTCGGTTTCTTTCCCTTTCCCTCTAACCCTGCCGAGCGCTTCCATCTGTTTGACTTTTTATTTATTTATGTATTTTTTATTTTACTATAATTAATGTATATTTAAGTATATTTATCAATTTCTTTTGTATACTTATGTAGCCCAACCAGATGAGTAAACTACATTAAACCCCATATAATAGTATATAATAATTTTCATGAAATAATTACCCATGCTGTAATTCCGACCAAATCACATATTCCCAGAGATGGCCCATAACAGGAGCGTCGGCCCTGAAAAATTAAAAGAGATAAAGTACCCTCTATGGCATTTAATTATTATTATGAAATTGACGAGGATTCATATTGTTTGCAAATTATTGAAATACTTCTGTGTGTATATTTTATAAAGTTTATAATATTACCATTACAGCTTATCAAAAGTCCATTAGTCCATAGATTGCCTAATAGCCACAACATATTTACCATAGTCATAATCTGTTCGCTTACACAGGTCGCCTTTGTGGTGCGCTGCCTTGGCACGTGGTGTATTTTATCAAAGGTGCCGCCGCGACATCAAAGGTCGCCGCGTGCGGCGTACACCCGAAGGAGAGTTTGGAATTTTAAAACAAAGCTACTACCTACCTAACTTGTTTTTATTATTTATATTCATATTTTACTACAATAATCATAAGAATAAAATAGAATTCTATTTTATTCTTAGAGTAGAAAAACATTTATTTCACAAACAGTAAAAAATAACAAAATAAAAGCAAAAATAATAAGTGCGCCTCCGGGTGTATTGACACTATCTTAGCGAACAGACTTATACAACGCTTAGCAAAGCTAGCAATCGCAGCTTTTTATTTTTATTCAGCTGTTATGAGGAAGATGCTCCAGCCTATCTCCTGGTTCAGCATATCTATATAGTGGTAGTGGATATTCTTAAATCGCCACTACATAGTTAAAGTTTACAATATATTAAATATTTAAAAGTAATGTGCGAAAAATTTGCTTATAAAATAAGTAACACTAAGTAAGTAGCTCACCAGGTGTGCTCCGCATTAAATCCAACCTGTAACAATTTTTTTTTTATTTATTTAAATTTGTATATATTATTATAAATTATGTTGTCCAAATAAAAACTTGAAATAGATATAGCACTAGGATTTTTTATTCAATTTAGATTATAAATATTCCCTTTTCAGTCATTCCTTATGTTTACCACTGGTTCGGAAAATACTGGTCTTGGGAAGAACCAGCATGAAACCCAGCGGGACATTTTATTGTAAAAAGAACAGTTTACAATCATACAAATAACATTAGAAATAGCTTGGTTATGATTACCAAATAAAACCATATATTTATAAATTAACTTACAAAACCATTTTTACTGAAGCAAAGGTTGAAAGACTTGTCGAACCAACGGTCGTGGCCTTGTCCGTGCAGCAATATGCGGCCATATTCGTCCAAACTGCTTGGGTCGTTTTCATCATAGCCGTAATCTTTGTCGTCTGTAATAATATAATGTGTGTGTTATGGTTGTAGCGCGAATGGGTCGGCTCGACCGGGGTAGGACCACGCTCGCACAGAATACCAACGTAAAATAGCAGCTTAAATGCTGCTGTGTTTCGTGTGGTGAGTGTAGAGAACAGGAGATCCTACACTCACCACACGAAATACTTTTACTGGAAATGAGGCATTCCATTTCAATCCTCAGGGGTCACAACGCATCTGCATTTTGATTTTTAATAGACGATAAATGTAGATGTCTATGGGCCACAGCATCCACTTACCATCAAGTGGATTGTGTACTTGTTTGTCACCCTTATTTTATATTAAAGAATTATAAATATAAACCTCAAATAAAGTAACTCGAAGTGATTATGAGCTGAGTCGGCAATATAGCTCCAAGAACTGACAACGGGAACCTAAGGACCGTGTTTTGTGGTTATCTGTTGGTATCTAATGACGATTAAGATTAGTCTTGGGTTTTTTTCTACACTGTAAAGTTATTTATAGTGAAAACATGATTGTGTTAAATCTGAACAAGCAATGTCAATTTTTACAATCCTGGAACCGACAACCGATGGGGAAAAAAGGTTCTCGAGTGGCAGGCTCGTACCGGTATGCTCAGGGTTTCTCTGCGTGATAAACCAGAACCAGAGTAAGCGACATAGCCCAACGGCTTAGTAAGCTGAAGTGGCAATGGACCGGCCATATAGCTCGAAGAACCGACAACCGATGGGGAAAAAGGTTCTCGATTTGCAGCTTCGTAGCGGTAGGCGAAGTGTACCACACCGAAGTGTATGTGTGTAGGTGAAGGCGACCCCCCACTAGATGGAGTGACGACCTGGTAAAACATGCAGGAAGTCGATGGATGCAGGTGGCTCAGGACCGTACTTTGTGACATTCCTTGGGGGAGGCCTATGTTCAGCAGTAGACTTGTGAAGGGTGTAATGAATGAATAGTTTTTAATTCTCAGAAGTATACAATTATACTATACAAATATAATAATTTCTAAATATATAATAATAAAAATAATCCTTCTTAGGTAAGTTAAGCCAGAAGCGACCTATTTAAAGTTATTACTCACCTAAGCAGACATTGAAAGCAGCCCGTTCAATGCAGTGTAACGAGGTGCGGTTGTGGCCACGATTGAACATGGTCTGTCGTATGTGTGCCCAGTGTGAGCGTTCACCCGCCGTTAGTGCAGCCAAGCGTTCCTCCCCTGTCACCGGCTGAGATTTGTCGTCTAGGATTTGTTGAATTTGCCTGTTGATAATAATAAATAAAAGTAACACAAATTCGAAATGCGGCGCGCCACAATACTGCCCTATCTTTTCCTCTTAGGCCTTGGCAGCCGCACTCAACCGTGTAGTGGGGTAAGAATATATGTTCTACGTGGTAGAGCCATGCTGCAGCTATATTATGGTTGTAGCACGAATGGGTCGGCTCGACCGAGGAAGGACCACGCTCTCACAGAATACCTGCGTAATAGCAGCTCGATGCTGCTGTGTTTCGTATGGTGAATGTAGAGAACAGGAGACCCTTTTTACTGGAAACGAGCCATTCCATCTTAGTCCTCAGGGGTGGCAACGCATCTGCATTTTGATTTTTAATCGAGGATAGAGTAGATGTTTATGGCCCACAGCATCCATTTACCATTAGGTAGACTGTGTCACCCTTATTCTATAAAAAAATCGTCCGTGGGTGTTGTCAAAGGCAACAGCGGAAAACAAAAGAGGAGATGGGCAGCAGCATCTTCCTAATAACAACAAAAAATAAATACAAAACGGTTGCCAACCCGCCCACCAAGCATGGCTACTATGACAAATCCCCCTATGAGGCAAGCTATGGGAGGCCTATGAGCAGTGGAGTTTTAATAGGCTGTATCTGTAACGGTAACTCCCCTGCTAAGAGCCTCTGTTTAATTGAGAATATATTATTTGTTTAGTTATATTCTATTTTATTTATCTATAAAATATATCTTTACTGTATCTTATTTATGTTGATTGTGTACTTTCACATTTTATGAAAACAAATGTAATGTAACATCGTCTCCTTTTATTTTATGGTCTTTCGAACATGGTGGACCGCATTGTTCCAGGGCGAATTAGCAGAAATGTGTAATTATGCAGTGTGGTATATGTATATATATATATATATATATATATGTATATGTATAATAAGTAATAATAATAACAATTTTTGTGTGTAAAAACACATTAGCGTTGTGTTAGAGAAGAACAACGATATAATATCAAAAGCCTTATTGTTGAGTCCATAACTTCTAGTGTTTTTTTGTAATTTATGACCATCCCAAGAACTGGTGAAAGAAATATAAGAATATAAGAAAGAAATATAACTCTATTAGTAAGCGGTGCGGGCATTATATAATAAGTAACTTGAATTCTAGAAATGTGAGCGCCGTCACTTAGCCTTGTTCAATTTTTGAATAGAATGTTGAATCTGCATTGAATTTATAAATTACTAGCTGTTCCCCGCGACTTCGCCCGCGTGGAATTGGATTTCACGGGTTTTTTTTTTTGCGCGGAACCCTAATTATTTTCCTAAAATAAATGTAGACTAAGTTACCCCTTAGAACATCAGCTATCTGCCAGTGAAAGTCCCATCCAAATCGGTACACAGGTTTTTGCGTGATGCGTGTTCAGACAGACGTCGCATTAGAGTTTTATTATAGTTTAGAAGATAGATTATAATACTCTATTAATTTTTCGTATTTTGACATCTAACAGCGTAACATGTCCGTATTTTTCATAGCATACATGATAAGATAAGATTAGTCAAACAAGGAAGTACTTTAGCGTTCAATCAATTCAAAAACTATCGTCATGTTAGCTATATTTAGATTAATTTCAAATTTTTCACCCACGAAAGACAAATAAGATACTTTATAAAAATAAATGTGACAAGTAAAATAACTTGTCTTATCAATATTTAAAATTATTTGTCTTCATACATTACTTAAAATTAAAATTATATATTTGTATTATACACATATATTTTAAAATTAAGACCCATATACAAAAGAGTGACTTTCAATAAGTATTATTTATAATCTATATTGAATAAAAAAGTTTCTGTTTCTGTTTCATATTAAAAATTATACAATTTTATATACCCTTACAGCCTATCAAGAGTGTACTATTAAATAAATAGTTTAAACTGCGGTTGCCAACCCGCCTGCCAAGCGTGGTTTTATTTTATTAGATGTAACTAAGAAGTATATTATGCTGCCCATCTCCTGGTTTGTTTCCCTCTGTCGCCTCTTACGACACCCACAGGACGATATGTGGTGGGTTCATGGTCAATTTTTTATATAATGTGGTCAAAACTTTAGAAGTTATAATGCTGTGGCACTAATATATCAAATAATATCAGGCCATCAATGCTGAAATAATCTTCAACCACCAATGAAAAAACCTATGTCAAAAGCACTTTTAAGACATACATTAAGAAATGGTTATCGCGGGATACTGCCACTTCATAGCTTACTGGTATGTTTGGGTCCTTCACTACTGTAAAGCTCGACACACACGGTCAGTTAAACTGATCAGTTTAACTGATCAGTCAAAACGGATGTAAGCCAAAACGATTTCCTTACTCACTGGCTTCAAATTACAACTTAAAATTTCAGACTCACGGTCAGCTTTTGAATGTATGTCAGTTTAACTGACGGTCCGCCCGTAAAAATCCGTGAATTGCTGTCAGTTAAAAATTTCAGCTTAAGATTTCACACACGGTCAGTTTTTGGATATGTACGTCAGTTTAACTGATCAGTTTAACTAACCGTGTGTGTCGAGCATTAGTACAATTAGTTATCCTTAGGTACCCAATTTATTTAGTAACACTTGTTTCTAATACTTTTTCATTCAGTAGACTTTATGTAGTTTATGCCTCTAACTTGCATGCCCTTAACTACTTCACTTGTTTATTTACACACTATGCTATATTTAAATCTATTTGATAATTTGATATATTTTAGCTCAACATATTATACAGAACTGGACATTTTGGTTGTGATTTTCATAAAATTATTTTATATTAGGTGGGACAGAAAATGTATTTGTAAAACATCGAGCTATTGCTTTTCACTGCTTCAGCAAAAATACTATAAATAGTAACTTGTTTGTTTAGTTTTTTGGAATGTTGTAGTGTGATTAAATGTTTCTTTCTTTCTTTCTTTCTCTCTTTAAATGAAAAGATGAACAGATCGATCGAAATTATAGTGGTTCCATAGGTATGACAGTGGAACCTCCGATAATGACTAAAAATTACATTGTTTTAAATGAGCAATCTTATCATGAGCAGCAATCTTATTGCATCACAAGTCAGGAAGCCCCTTTAAGGCAATATTGTTCGCATGGTAAATATACTTAGATAAATGTATATTTATTTTTCGCTTCAGATTGTTTTGCACTACACGAACCGCGAACACGTGTAGGCTTACGCCCTACGCTACGCAACAGAACTCTTGCGTATTGGTTTCCATGGCCTTGTTGTGGGTTTGGTTTTTATCAGATTGTTTTAAATAGTAAATGATAGTATTTTGTGATCGTATCTTTTTCAACAGTTAGTGATAACATATAGTTGTAGAATCCTGTTTAAAATGCGTGGCATATCAAGTCATAATTGAGATTTTTTTACAATACTGAAGTGACAAACGAACTTAATGTCTACCTGATGATAAGTAGCTACTACAGAGCGTGGTCACGTGCAGCCAACTTCATTTAAAGATTTCAGATATGCGTTGTCACCGCTGGGGACTAAGATGGAATACCTAACAGCAAGTACTCGTAATTATACTGGCTCTTAATACCGCTCAAAGTTGTCACCGCTGGGGACTAAGATGGAATGCCTAACAGCATGTACTCGTAATTATACTGGCTCTTAATACCCGTCAAAGTTGTCACTTCTGGTGACTAAGATGGAATGCCTAACAGCATGTACTTGTAATTATACTGGCTCTTAATACCCCTCAAAGTTGTCACCGCTGGGGACTAAGATGGAATGCCTAACAGCATGTACTCGTAACTATACTGGCTCTTAATACCCCTCAAAGCTGTCACCGCTGGGGACTAAGATGGAATACCTAACAGCAAGTACTCGTAATTATACTGGCTCTTAATACCCCTCAAAGTTGTCACCGCTGGGGACTAAGATGGAATGCCTAACAGCATGTACTTGTAATTATACTGGTTCTTAATACCCTTCAAAGTTGTCACCGCTGGGGACTAAGATGGAATGCCTAACAGCATGTACTTGTAATTATACTGGTTCTTAATACCCTTCAAATTTGTCACCGCTGGGGACTAAGATGGAATGCCTAACAGCATTTACTCGTAATTATACTGGCTCTTAATACCCCTCAAAGTTGTCACCGCTGGAGACTACGAGGGGAGGTCAAAAAGTTCGCGAATTGGCGGGGTTGGAGAGGGTGAGTTTACTCATCCAGGTAGGCGCTAGTTGAGTGACTCATTGTTAGTATACATACCAAGTTTCAGCCTAATCGGGCCCTGCGCCCCCTTATCCCTTAAGGGGGTTGCATAAAATTTCGGCGGAAAGGACGCTATGGCTAAAGCCGTTCTCAGGTGGTGTTTAGTGGGTAGGCACTTCTTCAAAGTGACTCCCACATAACCACGCAGCCGGCTGCGTGATATGCTATGAGCATTCACCACCTCCCTCCCCCGTTTCCAGAGGGTGTCCTTGTATTGGGCGCAAAAAAAACTATTCGGGTCATTAGATTTTGAGTTATCAACGAGTAAACAAGTCAATCGGGAAGAAACTAGCCACTATGGAGAAAATTGAATATCGCGGCGTTATTAAGTTTCTCACCAAACAAGGAAAGACACCTCAAACCATTTTCAAGAGATGTCAGCTGTTTATGGGGACTCCGCTCCTGGGAAAACCATAATTTATAAATGGCACGCCCTTTTCAAACAAGGGAGGGACTCCATTGAAGATGACCCCGACCTGGACGGCCGATTGAGGCTACAACACCAGAAGTAATGGAAAAAGTTGAAAAACTTGTATCGGAAGATGCCCGGCTAAAGAAAAAACAGCTTGAAGAATTAGTTGGAGTATTAGAAACAACCATTTTAAACATCCTACATCAACACCTTGGCATGACTAAAGTCTGTGCAAGATGGGTTCCGAAAATGCTTTCTGCGCATCAAAAACACGAGCGCGTAGAAAGTTGTCGCGAGTTTTTGGACCGCTGTGGAGAGCAAAGGGAGGAAGTTATGGCCCGAATTGTAACTGGCGATGAAACTTGGGTTCACCATTATGAACCTGAATCAAAGCAAGAGTCGATGCAGTGGCATAAAAAAGGCACACCCCCTCCTAAGAAGTATAAGGTGTCTCAATCGGCTGGAAAGATAATGGCGATAAGATAATTGTTGCCTTTTGTTCGGCGAACATATTTATTAAATCATTCATAGCTGAAGACTATTTCCACCACTGGTGTAATCTATTTTTCTTTCACTCATTTTTTTTTCACAAATTAAACTTATTAAGCAATATACATAGTCGGAATTCGTTTCGAAAAAAGTATTTAAAAAATTCTCTGGATAGGCTCGTAATTTGGCTCTTTTTACATAATACTATCTTGCAATCTTAGAATGTTAAGGGGATACCCAGTAACAACGATGCAGCAACAATGTAATCGCAATCAGAAAATCGTCATCGATATTCGCTGGCAGAATATCTGAACTCAATACCTAGCGTCTCTCAACTGAGCCTTGTTAGGCCGGCCACATACAGTCGGAATTCCGTTTCAAAACGCGGTTTCGGAATATCGATTCGGGATTTCGAACGCAGCAAGTCCATATAAAATCAAGGGTCTATATTATAATGTGCCTGTGCGTTCGGAATCCCGCACGGAAAAAAGCCGTTCCGAACACAAGTCTTCCATAGATTTTGTATGAGTCGCATCACACATACGTTAATTCCATACGGAAAGCACCCAGTGTGCGTCCCACGACCGAAGCGAGTAGGTGTGTTTATGTATGTTTGCATATGTAATCTTATATGTTTATTTCTTTTCGTAACCTTTCCTTTTATTTTGTTTAATAATTCGTCGAAAGAGTTTATAGACATCCGATAGTTTTAAAAATTCTCTGGATAGGCTCGTAATTTGGCTCTTTTACATAATACTATCTTGCAATCTTAGAATGTTAAGGGGATACCCAGTAACAACGATGCAGCAACAATGTAATCGCAATCAGAAAATCGTCATCGATATTCGCTGGCAGAATATCTGAACTCAATACCTAGCGTCTCTCAACTGAGCCTTGTTAGGCCGGCCACATACAGTCGGAATTCCGTTTCAAAACGCGGTTTCGGAATATCGATTCGGGATTTCGAACGCAGCAAGTCCATATAAAATCAAGGGTCTATATTATAATGTGCCTGTGCGTTCGGAATCCCGCACGGAAAAAAGCCGTTCCGAACACAAGTCTTCCATAGATTTTGTATGAGTCGCATCACACATACGTTAATTCCATACGGAAAGCACCCAGTGTGCGTCCCACGACCGAAGCGAGTAGGTGTGTTTATGTATGTTTGCATATGTAATCTTATATGTTTATTTCTTTTCGTAACCTTTCCTTTTATTTTGTTTAATAATTCGTCGAAAGAGTTTATAGACATCCGATAGTTTTTAAAAAATTCTCTGGATAGGCTCGTAATTTGTCTCTTTTTACATTATTGACTATCTTGAAATCAGAAAAACGTTATCCATATTCGCTGGCAGAATGTCTGGACTCAATGCATAGCGTCTCTCAACAGCCTTGTTATTCGGAAGGAAAATAAACATATGTGTGTGGTGTACTTACGGAATCTCGAATCGATATTCCGAAACGAAATTCCGAATGTATGTTGCCGGCCTTAAACGGGGGAATCTCGCAATAACTGATGTATACTGACACGCGTCTAGTCTCGCCTCGGATTTAATAATCTGTGGTCGCGGGTCAATCGTGACGTGAGACGTTCTGTGCTGCCAACTTTTGGGCGCCCTCTTAACCCGGGGAAAAATAGATTCCTTTATTGACTTTCGTAATTTTTGAAGTGAAAATTTCTTTAGGCATGTTGGGCACTTTTTTATATGTTTTTTTGTTAAGTACGGCCTAGGAGTTTAAGTGAGATTGTGGATAACATTTTAAGAATTTATGCTTACACACGTTCGGGGGCCTCGTATCATTGATACGGCTGATACGGCGGTAGCTACGCCCCGAGTCAACGCCTTCCAAGCACTAGTCGGAAGCCGAGAGATATTTATGGCGCATGCTTTAGTTAATCCTTACTTACAACATCCAGGTAATCAGATAAAGTATCATAATGTTGACAGCCAGCTGCATAAACTATAAGAGGTATAAAGAAAAAAAAGTTAGTTACAGCCTATATACGGGATATATATAGGCTAACTTTCACTTCTGAGATGTATAAGGAAAAGTTTCGAACAAACGTTTTATTATAACCATTTTTGCATATCGTTTTCGAGATAATACCAAAAAAACTGAGTTTAAAGTAGTTTTTAGATAACTTAACTACTTGCCAAAAGATCACTATTATAGATCCGCAGGTTTTTTTAAGTTCACGCAGACGTAGTCACGAGTCACGAGTTTTACTAATTTACTATTTGGACGTGTGCAAATAATTTTTAAGATAAATAAATATTCATTTTAAAAATATTAACAGTACCTAATAACTAAATCTTTTATTTTATCGCTAACATATTTTATGAAAAGAAAACAATAAAGGGAAACTCACGCTTGTATTTCAACGGGCCTAAGAAGGCGCCCTCTGGAGTAGACCATGAGTTTGAAATAGCGCCCCTTGTGGTACACGGTGACGTGAGTGGAATCCTGGTAGTGGACCAACTTGTCGGTTTCAACACCCGGCACTCGTACCGTATTGAATAGACGCTCGTATTGCCACGAGCATAAGGGCACCATATTTTGAAGCATTATCTGGACAAAAATAAATCTTATAATTTAAGTAAGCAATTCTTGTATATACATTATACATATTATACTATATGTATACATTTAATTGGTTTATCGGAAAGAGTTCTAACGATTTCGATGAAATTACATATTTAGATAATATTCTACATTCCAAGTTTATCTATATTATAGATTTCATGTTTGAGAAACTTACTGATTGTTGAAAAATAAGATTATGAAATTTTAAAATTTTCTTTCCCATTCAATCAAATAAACAAATCTATTCGGATATTTTCCAGTACATGTATTTCACAGATTATTCTCTAAACAATGTAGCAATTATCATTATAATAATGCATTGATACTAGATAAACTAATGTAATTACAAAGACACATTTTTAAAATTATTATGGTATTAACTATTAAGTAAATGAATTTAATTGGTAGAGTAAGTAAAAGACATACCGGTTCCAATTCCTGCCTTTCGATGAGTCGACGGAACTGAAGGCAGAAATGAATGATAGCTCCAGCCCTTGCCGCTTGGCTAGTGGTGGGTCTAAGGAGTATAGCATCGGTTCCATAGAAGTTGGAGTTGACCATTAAGGGAGATCGTCCACGAAGATATACATACTCTTCCCACCAATCTGACACATAGTTACTCGACCACCTAAAATACGGAAATAATCTTTTGTCCTGCAACTCTCTGTGCATGCTCATGAACACATGTTGGCCTGGGTGACAGCTGACAGCTTTATTTGTATATTTATTTAACAAGTACACTTACAATACACATAATATATGACATGTGACATTATTGCAGAAACATACATTTTTAATTCTGATATGAATATCAATTACAAGTTTACATACCATCTCGGATAGTGTCATGCAAAATTTTATTTTTGATTCATTTTGATGTATATATTTACAGTTACAATTTATGTAAATAAATATTTTTCATTAGAATACAGACTTCAATTTTTTTTAATTATCAACTGTGCAGAATATTAGTTTAGTGCTAACTGTAAGTTACACACCCTCGCCCTAAACCCGTGCCCCAGGTAACGCAAAAACAATAAGTTAGGTGTCCAAGACAAGTATAATTATAACACCAACAAACCAAAAATGAAAAAAAAATGTGCACAAATATTGGCTTAGGATTGAAACCAGGACCTAAGACATGGATCTTAGACACGACCATAACCAACACAGTTGTCAAAAATAATAATATAATAGGAAATTATGTTTTATAATCAAAGTAGCGAAAATGACTTGTCGCTATGACATTACCATGACTTTAGAATGAGGAATCGTTGTAACTTCACTGCTATGGTCTCTTCGAATTCTTTTGCTAACCTTTCCACACGCTTATAGTTTTCATCATCTAATAATGGACGGACACTTATCAGGTACTGAAATTAAGACAATTAAATTATCAAATTAAATTCTATATACAAAAAGGAATGTCTAATTGTTTTAGTTCTGTCTGGAAATATGTTAACGTAAATCATTTTTATATTTTTCTGATTGGCAGTAGTGCACCTATGAATAATCCCAGTTAAGTTTGGGTTTTGGTAAAGAGGTTACAGGTTGTGAGTCATTCAATGTTAGTTTTCACTCTTTACGCCGTTAGCACACCGACGCGGCGAACCGCGGTAGCGAAACTGCTGTAAACCGGTAAATCTGTCCTACACAAAGAAAATTATCACGTATGTTGCATCTCGCTCTATCCGTCTGTGATTTCCTAAAGTTGCATCTCTGTCTGTATAGTATCGCTTTAACTCGCAATACTCGTTTCACACGGACGCCGGGGTACCGCTATTTTAGTTTCGCCGTTGGAAGAGAAACGACGTTGTTTCTCAAATTTGACAGAATATCGCGGCGAAACAAATTGGCGGAGGCAGAAACTGAAAAAAAATATTAATGAAATTCGAGGTTATCCCGAATTATACCTCATTCGTCTTTTTCTTAATGTCGATACAAGAAGTAATAATTCTTCTTCTTCAGATTCTGAAAGAGACCAGTCTGGTTTAGACGACATGTTGCACTGAGGAGAAATGCGAAATGGCAAAATTGGTGTGAAACCGACCGCTTAAATTTCGCCAATATTTCGCTTTTTCGTGTAGGAACACGTTTCGCTACCGCGGTTCGCCGCGTCGGTGTTAGGCATGCGTCAGATATATCAAAACGAATCTAAAATCCGATTTCAAACACATATCGAATCGTATCGATTTCTCAAACTAGAAAATCCGATTTAAAAAATCGACCTAAGTTACGATCTTACGATCTGCAAAGGAATCCGAATCGACAATAACCAAATCCAAAGTTTGGATTTGGTTATTGTCGATTCGGATTTGTTTGTCGGCTATGGAAATCTATTGCACATTGAAATATGCGATCAATATTATCCTTACTCCTAAGTACTTAAAGTCTATATTTGCTTTGCGAGATTATGTGTTGATGAATTTTTGGTTCCGTGTTTGGGTGTTTGCTTAAAATCTTTGTAACTGCGTATTCCATAGTTGCAGATTCCATTTCCATCTAGTAGACTTTTTTTACAGTGTGAACAATGTTCAAAGCCATCAAACATTATGACAATTACAAAATCTCAAAAAAAAAACTATAAACGACGTATTTAAATCGTGTATCTAGTTTATAACATGAGTATGTGAGAGTGAATAACCCGGCTAGGGTTACTTATTTCCCTGATACAAAAACCACCAGGCTTTAATTTTAAGCCACGTAATAAAACATTGACTAAAATAATGATCATAACATAACACTTTTATAGACAAGCTTTTTTGTCATCTGAAAAATTAAATCCTGGTCTAATTTTTTTTAATTATTAAAATTAGGTACACAACCTCTAATTCTTCATTTTAATTATGCCCATATTATAACATCACCTAGTTACTACTACATAGTATAAGTAAAATTAAATTTTGAAAATTTATTTAAGTTTAATAAAATTTAAAGACGTCTTACATATAATATTAGAAAGTAAAATTAGTTAGTTTTAGTAAAATGTTTTTTTTTAATATTAGTAAAAAAAAATATTAAGAAATTGTTAGTTAATATTATTTAGGCGGCCATTACACGCCTAGGCAAGCGTCAATCAGTTCGATCAATCATGATTGATGTTTGAATGATAGAATAATTTCGACATTACACGCTCATGCTGACTGATCGTCAGTCAACCCCAAAATTTCAGAGGGATATTCATAAGAAAAAGGCCTGCGCTGCAATTTTGATTACAATTTTGTGTAAAAAACGTATAAGAAGGCGCTGGGTAAAAGACTGGCTTTTAAAAAGGGATCTCTATACCCATATTAACTTAATGACTGACATACGGGTTTCAAAAGAGGATAAAGACTATGCAAATTATTACTAAGCTTAGATGTTATAATTTTTTTTAATTCTCGGCGGTAGTTGGATCTGATTGAATTAATTTTTTTCTTCACATCATCTATGGTAGCGTTTTTCTCTATTTTTCTCAATATATTGGCCAAGTTTTCATTTCTGCAATCAAATCTTACCTTTAATTTTGGTAGCGATGTTTGGTAAATAATACACATACTTACCTATTAAACTAAGTTCATTTTTGATTCACCATTTAACTATAATTTGATATCTTGAAAAGAAAAAAAAAAAAACGAATAGGAAAAATTGTAATATTTAATATCATTTTACCTATTAATTTATGAAAAAAAAATTGAACGTTGCTAACGCTACTTTTACGTAATTTCAAATATCAAAGCGATGTGCTTCTTAAAAGCCGCGTATCGATTACGCACTCCTGGCGCGCGCGCCAAAACTTAAATACGCGGTAAAAAAACCGACTCCAGATAGAGCGGCCCGCTCCACGTTTGAGCGTTCCAACGAACAATTTGGTGCGTACCAAAGCGGTATCCATTTCGCGCGGCTGGTACGCGCGCCAATGTTCGACCTCTTGGAGCGCATAATCGATAAATACGCTGTTTTAGCAGTTTTGGCGGGAACTTGACCGGCGGCGGTTTACTGCTCCTGTATTATTGTTTATATAATGGTTTGTAATGGACTTAGATATGTAAAAGTGGTGCGATTTTGTGTATTAAGTGTCTACGCATGTGAACTATTAGTGGAAACGGTGAAACAAATGCTCTGATGGAGAGCCTCAAAATTTAAAATAAATCTTTTTCTGGCTGAAGCACATTTGGCGGGAGTGGCGACGGGCTGCGCGAGCGCGTGGAAGCCGCCTCTTCAATATATTCTGCGTCCGCGTCCATAGCTGTCTAAGCGTTGACTGACGTGTGATTGACGAAATGCCAATACACGTTCAATCAAAATTCGTGACTGATAGTTGATTGACGTAAAAATCAAAATATCCAAATATTTGTCAATCAATTTCATGCAACCGTCAATCAACGCACTACACGGTAGGTTATTCGTCAATCACAACCGTGATTGTTGTAAAACTGACAACAAAACCTACTGTGTAATGGGCGTCTTAAAATCAAATGTCACTTAACTAGAATTTTTATTTTATTTTAATAGCTAGAACAGCGCAGAGTAATTACTAGCATAGAGGGAATCCTTAAATAAGAAAAAATTCTGTAGTTGATTGAACTCTTTATGCATATGACGTTTTACGTGGTACAAAATAAGATAGCTATATTATTCTCACCTTCTTTCTTTTACAATGTTGTTGCCGTTTTTCCATTCCATAGACACCTCTATTGATTTCGCTATTAGCGAAACAAAAAACGTTGACGATAAATTCATTTAGTCTATGATTTAGTAAAATTAAGGATTTTGATTAATCCAGTACGTAATACTTATTTTTATCAAAGAACGTTAATAGAAGTTTCATCTGAAATCTCACAACAAAAACGTAGTCGAATAATGAGGAATTTCGCACTATCATGGTAACAATAAATAATAACTGTAAACATGTAACCAAATATCTCTTTGAAATATTTTATTTATTTGTGTTTGTCTAATCGACATCGGATTTGCTTGATGAAACTTATACAGAGGCTACTGCTACAATGTTATAATAACCGCGGCACGACCGCAGGTCTATTCTATAGATTGCCTCATAGGGGGAGTACTTGCCATTGTTCTCTATCTAAGCAAGTGGGTTGGCAACAGCATTGTTTTTTATTTGAGTTGTTATCAGGAAGATACTGCTCCCTATCTCCATTTTCATTTCCCTCTATCGCCTTTGACGATACTCACGGGATGGTATCGGGTCTTAGAACATAAAGTAATAATACATATGCTTTAGTAGGGAGGTAGTGGGTTCTCATACGCCGCCGCTACACGTCATTATTAATCCTGCTTTCACTTCATGATTTCGAAATTTTTTCATCCAAGCAGATATAGCTTTCTGGATGGTTTTATTTTTCCACTGAACAAGTGGTAAATCAGCATATAAATTGATATTACAAATGGGATCCGTCTCGCTTATGTACCATGTCTACATAAGCGAGTTGAATCTCGTGTGACTTAGTATTCATATCTTACTAAATATTAGTTTTTAAATTTTGTGACACGAATATTTTCAATGTAATATAATCATCATCACTTGATTTAGAAACAATTACTATTTCACCTTTTATTTTCTTTATATTTTTAGACATATACATAATAATAAAAATAAATAAATAAGCAAATACGACTATATCGATATCGATTGTTGCTAACATTGCGAACGAAATCACTATGTCTTGTGAAATAACGTCACACATAATACTACTACAATAGGGATGTAATTTTTTTAATAAGTAAATCAAAAGATAAGAAAGAGTGCAATTACTCTCATATTTGGCATAGTATAAAGAAGATGACCACTTGTCATTAAAACTACGCATAAATTACACGCAACATCTTTCAGTGCGATTCTCTTTTTTCCTTTTATTTGACAATTAAATTAGAAAAAGCGAGACAAGTATATTCACTCAATTTATGTAGAATTATAGGTTCCCTCTATGCATACATATAATATGTGTGTAATTACTCGTAAGGTCGACTGAAAATAACTTTTTTAAATAAAATCATAGATTTAAATATAAACTAATATAAATTAAATAGAAAAATAAAGTTTCCTTACCCTACTCATAGTATCTTTAACTGACGGTAACGGGAGTCTCGGTAGAGAACCTTGGAAACTGTAAAGCCTGGGTTTGTTCCATCCAGAAAGCACCTTCACAACACTAACCCATAACATTGTTTTTAATGATATTCTAGCTCCGGGTGCACGAGATTCATACATCCAGCCCTATGCAATTGAACAGATCGACCATATAATATTTTACATGATATAACACTAATAGAAAAATAAAAACATTAATAATGTAGGTAATTTAAAAAATTAAAATTAAGGAAACACAAATTACCTTGTACATAAGTAAAACTTTAAGCAGGTACCGCATCAGGAATATAACTGACAACCACATGGTTAAAGCTGCCAATAAGCAAGCAATGACTTGCCACATTGTTGAGGTTCTAAAGGAGAAAGATGTCATTTTTACTTAAGTGTGTGTGTGTTACTTTAAAATCTAGCAATAGCACGGAAGCTACAGAATAATGTTAAATATAAATAAAATCATACAATCTTCCTAGGTTAGAAATATTAAAAAAAAAAACAAAAAAAAAAGTAGTTGATTTTTACCCAGGTAAAATGGCCAAAGCTTTTTGTACTAATCCAAAAGGTATATTAAAGCCACCAAAATGCGCGGCCACCAGTAAAGCCCACAGAAAATAGAGGGATTGTAGGTGACCTGGATATACGCCATTGCTCACGCTGTTCTGTGAAATAATAAGAGATATTTTTGATGTGAAAAAAAAAACTGTCAGTTCTTAGAAATTCTTGTGGAAATTCTACAAAATCAACAATTTAAACAAATAATTAACAATGATCGTAGTCCGCTAATAAGCATTGGGGCTGCGCGGTGGACACTCCGTGGCCTTAAAACAACTCGGTAATGAGAGGAGTTGAATAGTAATAATAAAGCATCTTTTTTTTCTTTATCATTTGCCCTTAACAGTCCTTAGCTGAAAATAGGCTTCCCCCGTGGAATGGAGGATTTGCCTTAATTGCCACGCTTGGCAGGCGTACTGACGATCGCAGTACCAGACGTCTCGCACCTCTGACGCTGCTCCCCGTCTCCTCGGGTTGGAGTATTTGACCCCTGGCGTAAGCGAGATGGTTATGACGTCATCTATCGGAAACCATGAAATCTTTCTTTCTATAGTCGCCTGTAAATTTTTTGAAATATTTCAAGAAAATTACTGGTTCGGACTTAAAATTTACTATATAAAAAAAATAACGTTTATTAGCAACCAAATTTGTATAGAGAGAGAGCGACGCGCATTGGCAGTTCGATGCAATATGCTTGCCCGCAGGTTTTCTAGGTGTACAAATGATGTCAAAATTACCCTCTTCAAGGCATACTGTCAAACATTTTACACCTGCAGCCTGTGGTGTGACTATACGCAGAGGACCTACAATACGCTTCGAATTCAATATAATAATGCCTTCAGGATGCTAATGGGCCTTCCTAGATACTGTAGTGCTTCAAGCATGTTTGCTGAAGCAGGTGTTGATGAGATGAGATTTTTATAGCATCATAAGGAAGCGAACTGCGTCAATGTTATGCAGACTACGGAAGAGCTCAAATGGTGTATTGAGGATATTTCAAGATAAGCTTGACTGTCTCATTCAGAGGCATTGGATCCTAATGCATGTCGGTGGGACATTCAAGTTTCTTAACTGATTGCTCTCGTCCTATTGATATAATTTATTTATCCATTTTTTTTTTTCTCCATGTAGGGCATTATGATGATACGGGCTTTAAGCCAAGTAGTCATCATTTGCTGGTTTTATGTATCAATTGATGTATTGGTATTTGTAAAAATTTTAGTTTATTTATTATTTTATTAATTTCATAAGGGTCTGTGGGTGCTAAAGACATAGAGTGAAGCTGGAAGTTTGATTGCACAGATGCTTGCCTTGCTAAATCGAGCTCCGTTTTTTTGAGTTTCTGTAAGAGGATATCCGCTAGACTTATACCAATAGTTGTAAAGTAGGTATTAATTTTGTTTAATGATTATTTTGTAGTGCTCCCAATCTTAAGCAACTCTGGGGGCACTTCGTTTTTCGTTTTCATATTGCATATGTATGTCCTTTATCACATTCCAGGTCTTTTTAATATTTTTCTCACTTTTTAGTAGTTCCTTTTGATAATACTGCTGCTTCAAAGATTTTATTATTTTATTGCAAGTGTTCCTATATTTTATATATGTGTTAATTGTATCATCATTAGGTCGTAGTTTGGCCTTTTTACGCAACTTATCTCTTTTGCGAATTGATCTCACAACGCCTATCGTAATCCATGGCTTAAGAGTTGCTTTCTTTTTAGATATGTACCTAGTGCTTGTGCACTCGTTAATGATATTTGTAACAATATTGACAAGATGTTCCGCAGTTTGTTTTACATCACGCAACGTAAAATAGTTTGACCAGTCTATGACACTTAGATTATTTAAGCCCGGGCGTAGTCTAGTACCTGTTTGGTGTGTGTGTTTTTTATCTTCGACAATCGAGTAATTTTTATTTGTAATAGGATAGGACTGTGATCTGTTAATGGTGGAAAAACCATGGTTTGCCATTTTTTATTCGTCTTTATCATAAAGTGATCGAGACAGTTGTTAAGCCTCGTTGGATGTGTAACACCTTGTTCTAAGCCATGAGTAGCTAATATGCACAGATATTCATTTAATTGATTATTGTGAATGTCAAAAGACAACGTATTAATGTTTATATCACCTGTAAATATGACGTACCTGCTAGAGGATTTTTGTAATAAGCTATCTAAGGATTCTAGATATCGTCGAGGTTTAGCGTAACAAGATTGTTCGATCGATATGAACAGATAACTGAAAACCTATCAACATCAAGTACAAACAGTTACCCTTTATTAAATTCGGTACAGAAGCGATAACTCTAAAGACGTTACGAACATATACCACAATACCATCATTCTGGTTTAAAAGTTTTTTTGGGGTAATATACACTGTGATCGATTATATTTGGGAGGCATATCCTTTCTTGACCAGCATTCGGTTAAAACTATCATATCCATTGTTTTATCACGTGCCAATAACAGATCGAAATTGCGGTTTATACTACGTATATTTGCAGTAAGGATGCAAAAAGATTCGGAACCATCATCACATTGCAAAAGTTGTGAGCACTGCGACACATCGTCAATCAGAGTACAGTTGGCTTTATTTTTATCCAAGTCAGATGTAATATTATTATTAAAGGGATTGAATTTTAATTGTATAAATAAATAGTTTCATATCTTTGCCATTTTTTTTATTTGCGATTTGGTAATTAGTAGCAAACGTCAAAGCGTCGTAAAAACGGTACACTAATATAACAGCATAAATAACAGTTCGTTTTGAAATGAACACTTGTTTTACAATATGTAAATGTTTATAAATTATATATCTTAGTGATATTATATATATATATATATATATATATATATATATATATATATATAATAAATGCGTAACATTGTGTGGTGTGTGATAGTAGTAGCAGTAGTATTTTGTTTTAGTGTACATAAGAAAATAATTTTGTTTTTTAAAATGTAGTAACCGGTCTGTGAAAAGATAGAATATAGTATAACTAACTTTTATAAAATTAAACTTATTTTCTATTGTAAATACTAACTTAAGCATCTCTGAGCTTTTGCAGATCAGCTTCGCAATCAATACGAATTTGTTTCATACCTTCTTCTTTTCTTAAGTATATGCGTCCAAACGAAACCCAACAGAACATATATTTATGTTCCTTTGCAAATTCTCTACTCATGTAAAACAGCTTTCTAGCGTTTCTGTTCTGGTGTACGAGACTGATAAATTTTAAGTGGGTAGTATTTAATTTATTATTTGCGTTTTCCTTATTAAATGTTTGTTTTTGCTGAGATAACTTTATCCTTTGATATTTTGTTAGTGAACTCGACAATTATAGGCTTATAGTATCTGCCTTAGTATTTACTTGCTTTTGTATTTCTACATTACCAATATTATGGACAATGTTAAATAAGTCATCCGCTGTTTCCGTCTTTTGTTGTTTTGGTATATTCCGAATCTCTATAATGTTCCACATTTTTAAGTTCTCTCCATGGATTCTACCTACTTTTCGAGTTCGTGAATATATTTTAGTTGTTCTCGTTTTTCTTTATCTAGTGCAGCATTTTTTTCCCTTACCTCATCATATTTACTGCTCATAAATTTCACGCTTGTGTGTAATTCCTTATATTCGTTACGAAGCTCGTTTATAGTCGTAAGAATTGTCTCCATCTTATTATCTTGAGAATCCTTCCAAGAGTTCAGGGTGCTAAGGATATCTACTTTAAATGCCTGTAGCTCCTCTTTGAAGTCATGTTTACGTTTAGTTGCACGCGTACTCATGTTAGTGGAGAAATCTCCTAGATCAGAATCTTCTTTACAGGTAGAAATGTTGGGTTCGAAGCCACCATGATATGGTGGATCCCTGTGATCGCATACGCAGGCACCGTTTGGGCGGGCACATTAGTGGCGTGGTGGGCGCTACACCAATGCAGCGTGTGCGCAAATCTTTTTTCTGTTACTATGTAGGGGCGGGGTTATATCACAGCGGGCTATCTTATTCGCTAATTACTCACATAACAGGGTTCACGGAGATAAATTATTATGTTGTTCTTCTTAAAATGTTAACTTAGGATACTTCATGTGCGCCTAGTATTCGATATTTTAGTATTATTTTTAAATCAAGATTAATTAATATTTTAATCAACACGATTCACTATAAACACGTCTGTACTGTACAGTGGTCCGGAGGGAAGGTCCATATAATATTATTATATTAGGAATTAAGCTAGTGTTTGCTTAAAACTTACCCTAAATCGCGCCAATCGCTTCTTCCAGGATCTGAGACCGGACTCCCAAACTAAATACAGCACCTCCCGGTCAAAGTTGACATCCCATCCGTCGTGAGTAATTGCGAAGGAGAACGCAACCGCTGAGTGCGCTTCCGCCATACTGAATTAAGCCCTGCACAGAAATACACAAATATCACTTATATTGATTTTTTTACAAACTAAGCCCTACAGACTTTTTAGAATTAAACCACCCCTTATTTGTAATTTTTTTAATGCTTATGACGTTTTATGACTATTAATCTGGGGTACGGCAGTGCCCCCGCCAAGTCGATAAAAAAGCACGGCCGTACCATCCTTTTCTCGAAGCAGTTCAGGCCATTTTCGACCCCCCTATAACTTCGTTGTGGATAAAACTAGAAGCCTGATTTTTCAGTAACCAAGCAGGCATTGTATAAACACGGTATATTTCAAATTTCATTCAATTTGAACCAGTAGTTTAAGAATTATAACTAGTCAAAGTTTCTTAATTTTGTCACTCACTCACTGACTGACTGACCGATCATCAAAACTCTAAGGCACTTCTAGTAGACATAGAAGCTTCAAGAAAAAACAAATATATTTTGCAATTTCGATCCAGTTTTCTAGATACACCAACTGCATAAATAACTTTGTAATCCCATATAAATATATAGGATTACAAAGTTACATTTACAGTGAATGAATCAGAGTACCTGTATATTATGTATAATATAATGACGGTTCCGTGGCGCAGTGGCTTAGCAATGAGTTGCGGCGCTGAGGGCCGCGGGTTCGAATCCCGCACGGAACAAGTATTTGTATAGCCTACAAATAATTGTTCCGGGTCTGGATGTTTGTCCTTATGAAATTTATGTATGTAAACTGCCCCCACGATACAGGAGAACATCCTAGTGTGGATGTAACGTTTTATAAAAAGAAAACAAAAAAAAATAACAATGGAATAATAGGTGTAGATAGGTACCTAGATATAATTATGTTCAAAGGTAACTTGTAAAATGGTCAATGGAATGAAAAAGCAAGAATGGGACATGTCTTATGAAGTTGTACCAAAATCCCGCAAGTATTAAGTAGACTAAATTGCCCGAAATTTCCATGAAAGAAAGAACACTAATAATCATAATTTACCGTCCAGACTTGTCAAAAATTGTAACATCAAAGCCTCCGAGAAAAACCCATAGAGACAGGGAGTGGGCTGTGAGAAAAACTGTAGCTGAAGCTCAAGAAGTAGTACCGGAAAAGAAAAGGAGGAAGGCTACCTACAAAAATAAGAAAAGCTCATAAGACAGAGAGTGGGCTTTAAGAAAATCCGTTGTTGGTATTCAAAAGTAGAAGGTACCGGAAAGGAAAAAAAGTAGGACTATCTACAAAAAGAAATGAGATGCCATCAAAAACATAACATGTAAAAAAAAACAAATCTCGCAATTCAGTTCTTCTACCGTAAAAAGTAGTGAGATCCATGTAATACCAAGCCGGTTAATAAATAATCTATTTATTTAAAACATAATTTTTTTTAATATTGATATGGTCACTATAAATTGTTGTTAGGTTAGCTAATTACGTAATAACTTAAGACAGAAAGAAAAAAAATATCTTCGTATCTTTTACGTAAGATTGTTAATAAGAAATTTAAAAGTTTATTATTTATAATTAAGCAATTCAGAACTCGGATATCGTAATACTTTTCTTCTTTATTAGCCTTACGATCCGCTCGAGACTTCGCGAAAATGCGTTAAACGATGTACTTATATATTGAAAGATTTGCTCAACGAGTTTGGTAAGTGGATCCAATAACAATATTGCACTAATGTTTTTATCACGGTCAGTATGATATGGTATTTTCCTAATTGTGATGGATTTTCCGCCATTTATCAATCGCCAAAACCTCTTTCGTCAATTAGTAGAACAGGTTCACGGCGTGCGTTTGAGATTGGCACTTATAGATAATCCTATAAGGAGCCCTTAAGCCTAAATTAAAGTTTCTTTTTCGCATTAAATGCGTGTTTGTTTGACATTTAATAACACAAATTCGAATTGGTCAAAACATAGATAGGTACATAAACATATTAAACATACCTGTGTGAATATAAAATATTATCACAGAAACACGAAAGAAAGCAATAAACTATGATTACTTTTGTTTTGCAGAAAAAGCGTGCTATGAATTCAGTTTTATTGTTCTGTCAGTAAAGTAAATTGAATAAAATCAATCATAAAAAATAAATAATCAGCATTGCGAGTAAAGAATAACTTTAATCAGTTTAAAATTTAAAATTACGAACAATGTTATTTAAGCACCTATACCTATATGCGCTATGCATTC
The DNA here is from genome assembly GCA_029286625.1 of Parnassius orleans. NCBI lineage: Eukaryota > Metazoa > Arthropoda > Insecta > Lepidoptera > Papilionidae > Parnassius > Parnassius orleans. The sequence goes on along the minus strand of JAGSMP010000022.1, from coordinate 484,890 downwards.
TATCATTCATTCTTAAGGTTCATTAACTTTGACAAATAGTAAAAACTTTTAATACATTCTAAGAGCATTTTTTCGCGCTTGTTGAATTTCTAGTGAAAGAACACAAAACAAATATTAACTTAAAATTTTACATTACGTACCTACGTAAAAATAGATTTCTTTTATAGTGTAGTACAAGCAACCAGGGCTCGATCCTCAATAATGGAATGAATTAAATTACACACTATCGCCTGCAGTGCTTAAAACTTTTGTAGAACCATACCTGTGAGCTACATCCACGCGCGTGCGTCGGTTAAATGCGGCATATTAATAATTAATCATGAATAACAATGAATATTAAACAAAATAGAATAATTTAAATAATTTAACAAATACAAGTGCTTAGTGGTAACATTATCTTTCATAATATCAAGTGAGTTTGGTGATAGTTAGCTCGCCTCAGTGATTGTCCGAGTCTGAGGCATGCTTCTAGAAAGTACTCAGCTCAAGACAAGTTTTTACTTGTATCACTTTTAAGCATTTAGTTCAACTTCAAGCAAGAAGCTTAAAAGTGTATCTGCCAGTCTTTTAAAAACATCTCATATTTTCTAGTGAATGCTAAATGTCATAAAAATATACGAGTATGTGGTGTGTATACAGGTAATGGTAGGTAGAGCTACACTGTCGTGTATTACGGCTGCATCAGGAATGAGTCGGCTCAACACGGAAAGGACCACGCTGACATAGAATACCAACAGGAAACAGCATAGTGCTACTGTGTTTTGCATTGTGAGCAACAAGCACCGCAGAACTTTTTACTGATATTTAGGCATTCCAACAAGTGTGAAAATGCATCAGCATTTTGATTTCTAATCGAGGTTAAATGTACAAGTCTAGGAACACAGAATTTGCATACCATCGAGTTGGCATGAAATATGTAAAAGAATTAGTAGAACTACACCACTGGTAGGCACCCACCACCCTCTTAGCTGAAGCTGAAAGGTCGTTCAGTTTGCTTCGGTTCAGCCCAATGTGCGGACGAATTTATTAAAATGGATATTAAGGCGCTAACGGCTGCTGCGGTTTATTTATTCACAGCATACCGCTGCTACATGAATGTGTATAAGAAAAGGGTGATCAAAAAGAAATGGAAAAAAAGAAATTTTATTTCTTTTGTTCCACAACCAATTTTCTACTTGGTAGAGCTTATAAAGCGAAAAGTTTCTTCATTGGTCATTATTACTGCCATTTTGTAGAAACTAGTTACGATGCGTGAATATAAAATTTAAATCAGGTGCGTGCGATCACTCTGGGAGCTCGTAGCAAACTAAACGTGCGCCCAACGTGTGGACGCGGCGGCCAATACTCTGCCACAACCCTTTGATCTTTTGTAAAAAACCGACACCACACGGATCTCGCGCCAACTTGTGGGCCATCATTCCAATACATACCAACGTAAGCACAAACACCCGCTCTACACGATGGCCATTGGTATTGGCCAACACATTCGCCACTATGTTGGCCAACGTGAAGAGCCGCCATTACATGGCAATGCCAGTGGGTACCTAATCCAACTACATGGCCAATAGTTACCACATGGATGGCAGGTATGTGACTGCAATATCTGATCTACCACTTACTCCTTTTCCTTCATTCCTTATGGGTCAAAGGTGCCATACTAAACACACATCAACAACTTGTGCTTAAACCTATTTTCATTATATTGTCTTTTATCAGCATTTAATTTCCTACTTGTCACGGCTTTCTTATTTTTAATATCAAATATAAAACTTTTTACACTGATGCAGTCTTAATAATGCTGATAACGATCTATTTTATTACACACAAGCTGCATGTAAAAACAGTTTATATTAGAAATTATAACATTCAGCAACTTAGGATAACTTAAAATGAAAAACTTTAAACACTTCATAAAATAGTTGAACAGCTATTTTATTTTAATAAAGGGATTTTCATGCATTATATTTATTGTGAGACAACTTTTTTTAAACATAGAAACCTGGCATAGGATATGCATGTCCAGACTTCAGATTTAAAGTTAATGAGTAATGACAGCATATTTTTTTTACTTCAGAGTAATTAACTAGCATAGAGGGAATTCTAAAATAAGAACAAATTGAACTCTTTATGCTTAAGATGTTTTACGTGGTACAAAATAAAATAGCTATATTATTCTCACCCTTTATTCTTTTACAAGATTGTTACCGTTTTTCCATTCCATAGACAACACAATTGATGTGCCACTAGCGAAACAAGAAACATTGTCGATAAATTAATTTTGTCTAAGCCTTAGTACATAAATGAGATTAAGGATTTTGATTAACCCGGTTTGTATAATATATATTTATATCAATGAACGTCAATAAAATCTTCATCTGAGATCTTACAACAAAACATAGTTGAATAATACGGAATTTCGCACTATTGTTGTAAGTTAAAATATGTCATTGAAAAGGTCACTATGTATACTTAAACTCAGCCGGTAACTTTATGTGAAGTTACCCCTAGTCATATTAATGAAATAACTGTAATCATTTATCACAGTACCCCATTGAAATATTTTATTTATTGGTTTGTCTAATTGACACCGCTTCTCGGCTTTACGGAACGTACACAGACGGCATTGCTACGACAGTATAAATACGAAGTCTACTTCGTCTTTTCTCGCTCCACTACAACTACCAATAACTCGATTACGAACGTATTACCCGTTTTCCTCTCTGCTCCCTCATAGATATTATCCATCATTAATTCATTAATTATAGCCTATATATTTCATAGATTGCCTCATAGGGGGAATATTTGCCATAGTTCCCTCTCTTAGCAAGTGGGTTGGCAACCACAATTTTTGCTTATTTTGAGGTTTTATCAGGAAAATACTGCTGCCTATTTCCTGTTACATTTTCCTCCATCGGCTTTCACGATCCTCAAGTGATGGTATGGGGTCTCATAGCTTCTAAGTATGAGTTAGTGGGTTCTCTTACGCTATGGCTACATGGTATTTCGTATAATTTTACCAAGATTCTGCCTTTACTTCAAGATGTCGAAATATTTTCATTCAAGCATATATAGCTCGGTAGCGAAGCCTCCATAGAAGCCGAGAAGCCGGGCTTGCCCTATCAAACGGCTCAATCAATAATATCAACTAATAAAATAACTCGTAAACTGTTTCAAACTATTTCAAATTTCCCGCGCGCTTCTCTGTCGCTGTCGCTGACCTGTTCTACACAGGCCATAGATTACTGTATATACACAGGCCTTATAACGTCAACACGCGGCAAAACTGCGCGATTAGGTTGTCATACAAATTAGTCGTCTCTCTCGCACGCGTGGGCTTTTACCGGGCTTTCGAGAAGACGATCGCTCCCTTTCTAACCTGTGGTAAAATGTTCTATAGTGAAATATAACTACGATTGTTTATATAGCAATTTGTACGTAGCGAAAAGCCCGGCTTTTAGCGTGAATTTAGTCATTAGTCAAGCGCGGGCGATACCTTTGCAAGTTCACTTCACATTTCAATGTTTACTCTGTGTGTTTAATTGAGCGAATAAATATTGCGAGCTGAAAATTTATGCTTTTTTATAGATTTTTAGTGAAAATGGAGGATAATAGTGTTCCTTGTGATAAATTGAAGTGTGTTAAGGTGCTAATCGGCGAGGAAAAGGTAAAATCGAAAAAGAGAAAAGGTAAATTTTTATAAAACTGCTAAAAACAACAAAACCATATCTTGGGCTTGCCCTAGTTTGGAGCCCTAGCTTCGCCACTGATATAGCTTTCTCGATGGTTTCGTTTTCCGCTAATCTATTACTAAAATAAAACTCAAACACGACGTCTGTTTGAACACGCATCACGCAAAAACCTGTGAACCGATTTGGATGGGACTTTCACTGCCAGATAGCTGATGTTATAAGGAGTAACTTAGGCTACTTTTATTTTAGGGTTCCGCGCAAAAAAATTCCACGCGGGCGAAGTTGCGGGGAACAGCTAGTCAGCATATAAAATTTGGATTACAAACGGGATCCAACAACAAATGGGATCTAACTCACTTATGTACCGTGTGACTGTTAAGACTTAGTATTCATACTTCACTATTTTTTTTTTAGTCTGCAACACGAATATTTTCAATATAATATAACCATCATTAATTGATTTCGATAACATTTCACTTGATCGCTCTAATAATAATAAGTCCGGTCCTATTTTCTTTATACTTTAGACATGTAATAAAGTAATAAAAATTAATAAAAAAACAAAAACAAGTACATTGATGTCGATTGTTGCTAACATTGAGAATGAAATCACTATGGATTAAAGACATCATGTCTCATGAAATAACATTACATATAATACTACTAGAATAGTGATGCAATTTTTCTAATAAATCAGAAGATAGGAGTGTACTTACTGTCATATTTTGCATAGTATAAAGACCAAAAATGACCACTAAGCTCTTTTTACATATATAAATTACATGCAACGTCTTTCAATAGACTTTTTTTTGCATTATTTAAAAATTAAATGGGAAAAAGCGAGACTAGTATATTGAATCAATTTATATAGAATTGTTGATTCCCTATATGGATACATATGTATGTAATTACTCTGAGCTTTTTACTTACAATAAATTTAAATTATTACAAGATTTTATTTAACTTGCAATGTAACTAACTATGTTTGTTCGGGTGGAATCTTGCAACTCAATTTTGAAGCAAGATACCTTCAACCGATTGAACTGAAATTTTGTATACACGTTAAGTTTGAATGACAATGCATGTTTAGCTGTGTGAAGTCATTCTAAATCCAATATGGCGGAACATCCAAGATGGCGGACTAGCGGTAGCGAAGCCTCCATAGAAGCCGAGAAGCCGGGCTTGCCCTATCAAACTGCTCAATCAATAATATCAACTAATAAAATAACTCGTAAACTGTTTCAAACTATTTCAAATTTCCCGCGCGCTTCTCTGTCGCTGTCGCTGACCTGTTCTACACAGGCCATAGATTACTGTATATACACAGGCCTTATAACGTCAACACGCGGCAATACTGCGCGATTAGGTTGTCATACAAATTAGTCGTCTCTCTCGCACGCGTGGGCTTTTACCGGGCTTTCGAGAAGACGATCGCTCCCTTTCTAACCAGTGGTAAAATGTTCTATATTGAAATATAACTACGATTGTTTATGTAGCAATTTGTACGTAGCGAAAAGCCCGGCTTTTAGTGTGAAGTTAGTCATTAGTCAAGCGCGGGCGATACCTTTGCAAGTTCACTTCACATTTCAATGTTTACTCTGTGTGTTTAATTGAGCGAATAAATATTGCGAGTTGAAAATTTATGCTTTTTATAGATTTTTTAGTGAAAATGAAGGATAATAGTGTTCCGTGTGATAAATTGAAGTGTGTTAAAGTGCTAATCGACGAGGAAAAGGTAAAATCGAAAAAGAGAAAAGGTAAAATCGAAAAAGAGAAAAGGTAAATTTTTATAAAACTATAAAAAACAACAAAACCATATCTTGGGCTTGCCCTAGTTTGGAGCCCTAGCTTCGCCACTGCGGACTAGTTATTTTTAATGCACTCCTACAATATGGGTATCAAATGAAAGGGCTTGCCGAGTATAACTCGAAAAATAAAGTGACGTCACTCTAAATCCAATATGGCGGACTTCTAAAGATGGCGGACTAAGTTTTTATGTTTTCCTATAATATGGGTATCAAATGAAAAGGCTTGCTGAGTATATTTCGAAAAATAAAGTGACGTCTCTCTAAATCCAATATGGCGGACTTCTGAAGATGGCGGACTAAGTTTTTATGCTTTCCTACAATATGGGTATCAAATAAAAGGATACGAATGCGAGTTAAAAAAATAAGACGGTGATCATAAACTCCGTTGCTCCAATCCGTCGGAAATTTTGGTGTACTGGGGTTTTTGGAGTCCTCGATTATGATATTGAGGACGAATTGTTCGAGTCTGTAGCAGCAGTTGGTTAACTTTGACTTGTGTAATTTGGCGAGATAGGCGTCAACAGCATTGGTTTGCAACAGGTTGCAAACCAATGCTGTTGCTAGACAGGTCTAGGAGAAGGGTAACTCCAAAATCAAACCCAGAACTGTGTTTCGTAAGGCACAAGTAAGCTTCGAGCTCAAATAAGTGGCGCATTCCTCCAAACACCCATGTTACACCCTGAGTGGCACCAGGGTGTAACATGATGTCAATCCGTCTGAAATTTTGGTGTACTGGAGTTTTGGAGTCCTCGATTATGATATTGAGATCGAATTATTCGAGTCTGTAGCGTCGGTTGGTAAACTTTGACTGCCCAAAGGTCTGGTGAATGGTGCCATTGGACATATTACAGAAATCATATGGCCCTGCTTCCGGAGAGCACAAATGTAATATGATACTGACATACCATCCGTCCGTATAGACATCGGTAGACGGTATTCATCTTATTCGACCAAAGACTGCAATTTCCAGCAAAATATAGTCACGGCACTTCAGAACGAAGAATGCTGCCAATTATATTATCTCGGGCTTGCACAGTACGTAAAATGCAGGGTAGTACTGTCGACCGTGCCATTGTCTACTTAGGCTCAAAGCTCTTCGCTGCTGGTCAAAAATACGTGGCCTTAATTAGGGTAAAATCATTAGAAGGTCTCCTTATTGAAAAGCTAGACTGTTCGAAATTAACCAACAAACGACCTTGCAACAATGATGCGTTGAATGAGATGAACAGACTGAGAAACCTCTCCAGCGATAACTAAAAGTATAAAATAAATTAAAAGTAAAAAACTTTTTTAAAAACAAGCTTTTATTTAAATGCGCTAAAAAGAACAAAATAAACTTTTCCTTTAAAACTGTTACTATCAACTTATAACGTCATTACACAATTTATATGATATAAAAGCTTGTCGCGAGATTTAAGTACTCGTATTTACTTAGTTTGAAAATTTTAAAAATTAAAATAAATCAGATCCTGTTTATCTACACAGGTAAATTTCGCGACCAGTTTTTACATCATATAAATTGTGTAATGACGTTATAAGTTGATAGTAATAGTTTTAAAGGAAAAGTTTATTTTATTCTTTTTAGCGCATTTAAATAAAAGCTTGTTTTAAAAAAAGTTTTTTTACTTTAATTTTTTAGAATTAGAACACACTTTTGGCATTATAAAATGAGGTTTGATGAACTAGTGCTACATTATTACCACATGAATTATCTGATTTGGCCATCATGCAATATTGTATGACGAATTTTTGTATATTTCTACGTTAAAAAAATTGGTAAAATTTCCAAAATTGTTTCAGAATTAAATCTATGAACCTTGAATAGAATAGAATAAATCAACCCTGACCTTGCAAAGTCTCTTTCGTATCTGTAGTGGTTTTAGAAATCCTGAGGTGTGGAGGAGCAATGTGCCTGCAAATTGTTATGCAAGGACGGGTGTGCTGCACTCTTGCAGAGCCAGAGTATTTGCAATTCTAAGTTGCCTACTGTCATATTTAAAGTTTTTTTGTTATTCTATTTGGGGGTACTTGTTTACTTTGTAATTAATAAAGTAAATTTAATGTAGGTAATTTAATATTCACTTATGACAGTTTGTCTATTGTCACGCTACCAAGCTTAACCACTCAGGCCCCGACATTTTATTGGACCAACTTAGTCAGAGCTATATATAATATATTTTTTAAATAAATGTAAAAATAACGTAGAGTCATTTTTGCCAAATAATTTTACTGTCTTATCTTAAAATAAAAAAAATATCAACCAATAAAATATTGAATTATTTGTATGAAGGTACGATTGCAAGACGTTGTCGATAAATAAAATGTTTTCAGAAATTATCAATTACCGTGTAGTGGCGGTGCATGAATATCCATATCATCTCGTGGATGCCGTAAGAGACTTGGGAAAAAGGGTTATTTTTAAATAACCGTGAACATCGTTCCGGTTACGAAAAAGTCACAGTGAAAAATCTTCGTCACTTTTTCACGTTAGATAACTACTTGTAACATTAGAACGACTTATAACATGACTTTATACGTGCATTTTAGATTTAGTTACAAGTTAAAGTTACAGCCTCTTGTACGTCCCAGTATGGGAACAGGTCTCCTGTCATTTCTGAGAGGGTTTTAGGGCAAGGAAATGTCCGCCGCGCCGCCCCTAAAGCGTGTTGGCGAACTTCACGTTTCTCTAAATATTCTTTTTCTTATTTCTCAGACATGCAGCTTTCCTCACGATGTTTTCTTTCACCACCGAACACGTGATAAATCAGCACTTAAAATTGCAATTAACAATTTCATTGGTGCCGGCGGGGATCGAACCCGGGTTGCTTGCGTACTGTGTAATTTACAGCGAGCGCCAAACATCTGCGCTACCACGGCACAGTATTAAGTTTTATTTCTATAGCCGATTTTTTATTTCCTTTCTTACTTATTATTTTTGAAATATACGAATTTCATCTAACCTAATCGATTAGTCGGTCGGGATGGCGGTTTTTCTAAAAAATATCGATTTTCAGGTGGATTTGAATCGAAATCTGATTCTCAAATAAATCGAGATTTAAAAGATCGATTAAAATTGACCTTCTTTAATTTACTTTTCGAGTTAGTATTTACACTACCAACAAAATACAACAAAGCGATAACAAACGTAAGTTTTTTTAAAATTCATTAATGCATTAAGAAAAGGCGAAAGAAATTGAGCACACAGTCATTTCGCCAGTTTTGACATAATTAAGTGAAAAACTTTATTTTTTGGATATACTCAGCTAATTGTAAATAATTTTATGGTTCTTATCAAAACAGAAAAAAATGGTATCTTGATTTCTAGGGTGAAATAACGATTCACTGCTAAATATCGATTTAAGAATCGAGCTTTTTGAAACAAGAAATCGATTAATCGATTTCAGATCGTCGTGCCTAGTCGGTGTACCGTTCTAGTACACGGTACACGTACCTTGTTACATAGTGGCAGCTATGGAAAATATACCCCCCATGAGGCAACATATAGGAAAGGCCTATGCTTAGCAGTTGACTTAAAATAGGCTGTAACGGGAAGTGTTTGTTATAATAGTAATAAGTTAAATGAGTCGATACATATAAAACGTGCCTAAGTCACGGCTAAACAACTTTTGGGAAAACGATGTTTCTCTTGTCTGGCTTAAATTATACCTTAAAATGAAGTACAGTACTGTCAACACTAATGAAATAATATGCACTGGCAATACTGTGACAAAAAAAGTTAAAACACCAATCAAACATTAAAATAAACAGGTTTTTATTTTGGACTTAAGCAACTTTGATCCTAACACCATGGATTTAGGTTCGTTTGAAATCAACGGTCACTAGACTTAAGCGATAATGAAAAAAACAAATGTGACTTAGGCTGGTTTGATGCAACTGACTAATAGAGGGACGTACTCGGGACCTATCCTACGAAAATAAAAAATAGAAATTAAAAACAAATAAAAATTATCATTTATTAATGTACTGGCATTTAATTATTATTAATCATACAAAATCTAAAGTATTAATGTTTAGTAAGTAGTAATGTTCAAGCTCGGATCAAGATAAACTATTCGTTTGATTTTGCCCCTACAATAATGGCTTTCCAACGGTTGAAATTTCAATATAAATTTCTATACAGCTTCTCTCTTGGAACGGAAAGCATGATGTTTTCTATCTCCTCCACGTTTTTCTGATGGGATTTCTCCTGTGGCTGCATATCGATTCGACACGCCTTATATGCGACCCTGTTTAATTTTTAAAATTCCACAAAATGTAGCTAGACAGACCGGGACTTTTTCTTTAGTCTTGTACTTACAGATGAAATATTGTTTTGAATAAACACGCCCGTTTCGTGTATTATTTCTCGGGCGTTTTCTTTTCACAGGTCCTAAGAGTAAATTTTGCAAAATATAATTATCCTGACTAATTTTGTTAGGTTGGCTGTAAAACCTTTTGTGAAAGTAAAAAATATAATTTGAAGTTAACGTTTCACATTTGTACTACACTCTTTTTGTTATGTTGACACTTGGTTTTTCCGGTAAGGCTTTTGCAGAGTACCTGAAAGTAGGATTTTTTTAATAATAGTTATACATATAATTTATAAAGCACAATATGCGCGAAGTAAACAGGCATACACATGTCATACGGCACGCACGTGTTAGATTATTAAAGATAGTGGGATGGGTAGGTAATTTTATAACTGGTTTGTAAGGTAGTTAATATATTTTATTTAACTACTTGTCCACAAAACGACATTGTTTGTACTTACGATTTAAATTAAGTTTGTATCTTACTTAGAGAATTAGTCAGCCCTTAATTATTCGATAAGCTAGTGAACCAAGAACCGGAAGTAGATAACATGATAAAAACTTAATTTAAATCGTAAGTACAAACAATCTCGTTTCGTGGGCAAATAGTTAAATAAAATATATTACCTACCTTACAAAACAGTTATTAAATTACCTACCCATCGAACTGTCTATAATAATCTAACACATGCATGTATGCTTACTTACATAGGTAAAGGGAATAATCTACTAAAACAATCGATATAGTTATGAATAGATAAAATAAATAGTAATGAACTCAGCACTGAATTACATACAAAAATATTAATTATCGAGTCCATCGGAGTCCGCCTCTGTTTATAATCGGTATGAATAACCACGTGACTATAGTCCTACTTAAAAAGATACAAAATTAAACAAAGAAACTTACAAATCCTGCTGCTTTATCTTCCGTTTTTCCTTTCCTATTAACTTCGCCTTCTTTTTAGCCAATTCAGGTCTCACAACACTTATTTTATTTTCCATAATTTAATAAAAATCTAAGCACACGATACGCACGCCGTGAACTTACGACAACAATGGCAGCCATTACACTGAGCAGAGCAGTCTGTCATTGGTTGAAAAGGACTTTGGCGAGTTTGATTTAAAATGAAATTGTGACTTAGGCGATTATGAAAAGAAAAGTAGTATTTAGAGCCTTATTTCTAAGAGAAATAGTGGACTTAGTTAGAATTGATCTAAAACAACGTTTTTATTTTGTGCACATAAATTACCTTAATAAAAAACATCAAAAAATTTGTTTAGTGGACTTAAGCACGGACTTAAGGACGAATTGTTTAGGAGGAAAAAAGACGGAACATTTTTTTTTATTTTATCTCGGCGGAACGCGGGTGCTCCTTTTGATGTTTAGGGCAGAGTTGCTGTGGTGAGCGATATTTGCGTAAATAAATAAAAATTTAATCATAGGTATATACTTTTATTACGCTATCTTTGACCAACGCCATTTTTATTGAAAACAACTTCGCCATAATATTCACGATATATCGAAATTATAACATAAAACGTAATTTTCGCACATTGGACTTTGTGGAATATCATTTTTTTTTTGCATGATTTATAGTGATAACTCACACTTTATACTTCATTTTCAGTTCCTTCTGATTCCTTTATTTCATACGTGAACGAAATGTATCAAATTGTTACGAGACAAAATATAAGCAAATAACTTTTAAAAACAGTGTAATTATTTACCTTTTATATAAAAAACTAATCAACAAACTTTCTTTTGTACCTACTTAATTTTTTAAAATTGAAGTTGCCTCTTGCACTCACGCGACGAAGGAAATAGACTTAAGTATATGAAGTAAACGGGACGAACGGTAAAGGCGCAAACTCGTCATTTGAAGTACATTCTCTTAATTTAGAGAAGCGTAATTTAGTAACGAATCTAATACAATACAAAAAAACTATTGGTAAATCCAATTGTGCACGACTTAAGCGCATTAAAAAAAATTACGTATAACATATTATACGTAAATTTTTAAAGTAGTTTAGTTACACAAGTTTTCACTAATAACCTTATAATTATTACTATACTTCAAATTTTCCGATAATTTTATGTCAAATTTCAATTGAAAAAAAAGCTTGGAAAATCGAAAAGTGCACGACTCATAATGCTCATATGATCGTGAAAAATTAAAAAAGTAAATTGTAGTTCTAATCGTCAAAGAGTTCCAGTAGCAGTCACCGAAGTACACCTTCAAGTCACTCCATTAAGTCCGGAGGTAAGGTCTATTCATAACTAACAAAACGAGTCCAAACTCGGAACACCTAGTTCTCCTCGTTGAGGAATTCCAGTAGCATTCACCGAAGTACACTTTCAGGTCATTCTATCAAGTCCGGAGGTAAGGTCTCAGCATAACTAACAAAACGAGGCCAAACTCTGCACACCTTAGTACACCTTCAGATTACTCCATAAAGTCCAAGACGTATCAAAAGTCCACTGCTGAACATAGGCCTCCCCCTATGAATGCCACAAAGCATGGTCACGAGCCACCAGCATCCATTGACTTCCTGCATATCTTACCAGGTCGTCACTCCATCTAGTGGGGGGACGCCCTACACTTCGTCTGCCGGTACTTATAAGTATATTTATATATAAATCCTACGTACTTTTACTGACAAAATATTATAATAAAAATCTGTGATTATAAAAATAATAACTTTTAACGTTTTTGGAATATTTTGTATTTCTACAGCGATCAATTTTTTTTGCTGCCTATTACCGCTGCTATAAGCAAACGATACAGCAATCCACTCACGACGGCGGCCGAGTGCGTAGTAAGGCAGACCAATGTGTATTTAGTAAAATAAATTAATACAAGGCTGCTAAAACACCGAAAATTACGATATTTCGCAGCCGAAAAAAATTAATTATTACTAAACAAAACAAAAAAACTGCCATTTACATTCCATAGCTTCCCAAATGATAGATGAAGAGATTAAAAAATAGATTGAGTTAAACAATTGATATTTTCAAAAGTTATCATGTTTACCACTCCATGCGGACTTGATAAAACTACACCATAAGCCACTAAAACCACTTTTTTTATGTAATTTAATCAATAAAAAAAAATTAATAAGTTCAACAATCATTTATCTTTCTGACAATGCTTTTATATAATTTATATGTTCAATATGATTGTTAGATACGATTTTATGCGACAAAACATTGGAATCTTGATTTTTAGAAGCTAGTAGAATATACCTACGTGCTTTGCGCTTTAGGCATGCAATAACTTTTTTTTAACGAAACTAATTCTAATAAAATTTTAGAATTTTAGTTGTATAATTCTTATAAATAACATGTAAAAAAGATTTGTTCTGAGCACTCTTATCTATTGTTTTGAGTAAACATAGTGATTATATACTCTTTGGTTCTGAGGGGTTCTAAATATTACTACTCTTTGGCGGGGTCTACAAAATTATCACGGGGGAGACCGATGTGGATCGATGGGGATTGACAGATTAATACATAACAATATTCAACCACTGTGTTTTATTCTATATTCTGAACATATTACCTACAAATATATTGAAGGTGTAATATAAAAAGTTTTATATAATAGTTTAATATTAAAAAAATATTAAAAACTATAATACATTAAGAACTCAACAACAATTATCTCCCTCCTTTTCTTCACCCTTTTACATAGCAGCAGGATACTAAGAAATGCTTAACAGTTAGTTATTAAAATTAAAACCATTTCTTTCTTTTTTTCCTGCACTTCTTCCTTCACACCAAACCCCCTCCCTCCACACTCAAAAATTGATTACAGGTTTTATATAATACTTCCAAGACAAGAATGGCAACAAAGAGAGAAAATATGAAAGAAAATTAGTTCTTATTTTTTTAATATAATTTAAAATTAAAAATTTTGTACAACTAAAACAACTTCAATATAAATTATTAAGAATAACTCAAAAACTATTGGTCAGACCTTGATCAAATTTATATGGGACCACATGTGAAGCACCAGCTTTCAAATAAAAAAAGAATCATTGAAAGTGGTTCACGCAGAAAAAAGTTATGGAGGTAACACACATAAAAAAAAACATACACTTACAGTCAAATTGAGTACCTCCTCCTGTTTGAATTCGGTAGAAAAACTAAAGAAGGAAGAGTGAAATAAAATCTCTTTCACTCTGTCATAAAAATCTCTGCAGCCAAAGCTCTATGGTGCCAAGTAGAATATATCGCTAAGCAGCTGCACATGCAAATACATTTCTACATGCTATGTTTGACATCACTCGCCATGCTGTTTGCTTTCCTTTTCAATTTAACATAGGATGAATTGGTAAAAGTGTACTACCAAAAAAATAATTGCTACAGCTGAATCTTTATGAAATGATATAACATTTCCTACATTTTGTTAGGTAGGTACAGATTTTCATAAAGGGATATTAATCTGTCAAACCGTAGGTTTAGTCCACATTATGTGTTTACAGAAGAACACAAAAATAATACAATGTTTTTAATAAACATTCCAAACCAAAACACTTTGCAACTGAGTCTGCAAAGCCTGAGTCGGCAAGAGTCTGCTAAGCGCAATGTGGATTATGACTTGAGAAAAATATAAATGAAAGAGTTTTGAGTATGAAGTTTGTTAATATTTTAGAGTATGCAACCTATATGATTTAGAAATAAATAGGTTCGAGCATGACAAAGTTGAACTGACAGAGAATGACTGATCTGGTGAGCTTGCCTTCTGGGAGCATTAAACACTTAAAGCGGGTAAATGTGCATGCCACCTGATAGCATTCAACCATTGCGAGAAAATAAGTTTCAATCATGAAGAGATAAATAGATAAAATTATGTATAAAAATTTATTATCTCTTTTAATTAAATAATAATTATTATGATGATAACTTACACTAATTATAAAATTTATAATAACATAACAATTAATTAATTTAAATAATAGTATAATTTATGACAATGATTATAATAAGTAAATAAGCTTAATAAATCAAACATTAAATATTTTGTTAAGCATATTTTATTTTAAAACCAGTTATATTAACGTAAAGATATGATCATATTAAGTATACTATTTATTAGTTTACACTATTAGTTTGAAAGTAAATAGGAGAAATCGTTTCCACAAACATGCTTCTACAAAGACGTATGATATATACACGTTCGCAGTAGCACACGCACACACGCTTAGCTCGTGTCAAAGTCTAATCCGAACGCCGCAGCGCTCACCCTAAATAAACGTGGATTTTTATGTAATATCGCTTTGTGTGCATAATATTCTTAATGACAAAATCAACATTTATTACACCTACAACAATTACCTCAGCCTCCGGAATTATTTAAAAAATATAAATGATTTAATACGCAATATATTTTATAAAAACTTTAAAATCTCAGCATGTTATATTTAAAAATGGAAAAGAATTGAATTAAAAAGTCTTACCTTACTTACTTTGGGGTAGAATTTGACTTAGAGCACTAATTAATTTTGAGTAGGTACTACAAGTTATGAAATAGACAGATACTGCTATTTAACAGTACCTTTTTGGTTATAATTTATATGCCACTTTTTATCATCATGATAAATAACTATGTTGCGTTTTTCGATTTCGTTACAAACGTCAATATATAAAGTACTAAGTTGAATTATTTTCAAATAGTAATGAAACCCTTAATCTAGGTTGTACTCCGTTCAACTAAAGTAAACTTAAACTGTGCTTCATAGAGTAATTTAACCCGGAACTGCGCTACGACAGCACCACAGATAACCATACTAGTCGCAGAGCTTGCACCATAGACTTAGAATATACTGGCGTATAGACGACCCGACAGCCCGAAA
The DNA here is from genome assembly GCA_029286625.1 of Parnassius orleans. Taxonomy (NCBI): domain Eukaryota; kingdom Metazoa; phylum Arthropoda; class Insecta; order Lepidoptera; family Papilionidae; genus Parnassius; species Parnassius orleans. The sequence goes on along the minus strand of JAGSMP010000022.1, from coordinate 469,224 downwards.
ACGCGTGACTAATTTTGATTTGTCATTGTATGCGTAAGCTAGTGATGTACATTTCACTTACAAGAACAATCGAAAAATGATTGTTAAGGAAGCTGTAAAAAGATTTAAAAAAATTGTTAAGTGCTATTGGTAAATTGAATAACTTCAAAAATTAACTGAATTTTTACCACGATAGTTCTAAAATAATTAAAAAATATTCATATAACATGTTCCTAGGAATAAGCTGAACCTACCGGCCTTTTGTTGGATTTTAACTCAAATTAAAATCCCAGGTGACTCTACCAATAAACTTAAAAAAACTCCCCAATCTTTGGAGAAAAATGTTTACTGCCATGGACAGTTTCCCTGGATTTTTTTAAATATATGTTTAATATAAATAGGTAGATACTTAACTAAGTATATACCTACTTATATTTTATAAATATTTTTGATGGGGAAATAAAAAACGGGGACACGGAGTACATAATGGCTGCTTTATTTTTCATATCAATTTTTGTTACCACTAAATATATCAGGAGGAAACAATAAGGTAGTTTCATTTAAAATTATAACCAATAGATTGAACAAATTTTAGAATGTTCTACTAATTATTGAAAGGTAAAATAATTACAAACATTTAATAATTAAATATATAATAGAAGTTTATTTTAACATTCGACTTAAATATGAATGTAAAACTTAATAATTTAAGTAAGGAAACTTGTAGGAATCAGTTAAATAAGATTGCTCTTCCAATTCACCGTAACCATTTTTTCTAATGATAGAATCCGGAGGGTATCTGTTTGACAAACGGCAAAATAAAATTACATTTTATTTTGCCGTTTGTCAATTTAGAAATTTTAGAACGCAAACAGAGGATTTATTTTCTTGTTGTGTGGGCAAGTCTATCGATTCATTATAAACATTCAAGATAAATATCGACATTAATTTTGATATAGTTGAGTCAATCCCTAGCGTACATGTAATATATTTTGTATAAAAATGTATTTACCAAATTCATGCAAATTATCAACTACGTGACTTTTTTCTTTGCAAAATATCAAAATTAACAAAATAATTGAAAACATTTTATATTTTAAACAGTATATAACATAAATTTCAAACAAAAATAAACGCTTCATAACATTAACAACGTCTTGAGAATTTACGTGTGAAATGTGCAATTATCAGGATTATTACTATTATCAACACCACAATCACTCACAGAAGAAGTAACCATTTTGGAAAAAAGTTACTTACTAAAAATAACCACTATTACACTCTGAGAAATTACAAAATATCTAGGAGCTCATAGAATTATTACGTATAGAAACGCAGTCTAGAACAAAACACGAGCGTTAAAGTGACGCAAGGTCATTATGTTAGTGGGCGCGAGTCGAATGTGCCTACGCTCGTCACACGCACACATACACGCCATTCAGTGATACCAGTTTCTGGCGTTTGCAATCAAATTGTGCAAAATTATTACGTATAGAATACTAGTACGCGCACCGAAAGTGAAGCAAGTAAAACTAACGCGAAACCGCGTAAGTTCACTCAGCGACGCGTCAGTGCGCAACGTTACGTCTTACGGCGAAGTGCTCGCGAAAAATTGTAAAAATTACCGTTTGTGTTGTAAAATATTGACACAACAGTGATGATAAACATAAAAAAAGTGATGGTATTACATTTCACAGGTAAGTTCATATATTTAATTCATTATTAGTGGGTACGTAAAACTAAAAAAATACTTACCTAAGCTATCATAATACAAATGTTGCTAGTTGTGGAGAAAAAAAATCACAATTTTCTTTTAAAAATATTTATTTTCGTTTTGTGTTTAAAACGATTATTCGTAACGCTCTGTAAAACTCAAATGTTTATATGTAGATACCTACTTCTCTAAGTATTAACATAATATTAACAATGGGTGCCTATTTAAAACTAATACGGAGTGATCAGCTGATCGCGATCCGTCGACGCCATTTTAACGCAACTATTATAGCAACTAAATTTATTTTTATTGCTTTGTTCATTGACCAAGTCGACGTTTTAGAGTATAGAATAAAAACTTTTTTTATTTACTACATCAAGAGATTATTAATAATAACGCCTTTACTAAGCAGATGTCACTTTACACCCAAACATAGTCTATTTTTAACCGACTCCCAAAAAGGAGAGGTTATCAATTATGTATGTACGCTGATTTCTAAGACGATTCTAGATCAATTCGTATATACATGCTGTATTTTTAGTGGTAGTTTTCCCGCATTCCTGACTCAATGCAAATTATAATTTTAAAATGTTTAGGTTTATAATGACAATATTGATAATTATTTAAAATTAAAAAAATTATCTTAATAATTATTAAAAAAATTCTTTTAAATCATAAAAGCATTCAATTTTTAACCAATTATACAAATATTTGTTATATAATCTTTCGCTTAATAATTTAAATTTTTAGGTATTTTATTAAACATTTTTACACACATACTCGTATTAAGACAATTTTTGTTATTTAACGAGCCTAGGAATAACATCTAGGACAAGTTGGTCAGGGTCGTGTCGATTTCGAGGATGTATATCCTTGCTTTAACAAATAATGACTTATTTTTAATAAATATTCAGAGCTAAATAAATTCTTACGCGTAGTAATACGGCATAAGCTAGCCTGCACGTCCAACCTACTCGCGAGATATTGCTATTGGTTTGAGGTCGCATTCGAGTTTTGTTTTCTCTATTGTAAATCTGCCATTTTGCATCCTAATAATTTTTATATTAATAAATCTATCGTACTACCAAGACAAAATCATTTGACTTCGGAAAACAACCATTTAAGTTTCAGCGTGTATATGGGATCAATCTGTGTATATCCTTTCAAATAAAAAAATCTAAATCGGTTTAGAAATAACAGAATTCTGAGGTAAAACATTAAAAAAATACACCGAATTGAGAACCTTTTCCTTTTGAAAACGGTTAAAATTAAACATTACACGATGTGCTTCTTGCATTCGAGCAAATTAATTGTGTTTAATAATATTCTTAAATTTTATTACGTCTGCATTTTTGCACCATTAAAATATGTAAAATAAAGTTATATTAGTACCATCATTATCGTGTTTATTTTATTCCATTTATTATTCTCATAAAATACGTCCTCGTATGCAATACGTAATCTTTATTATATCGATTATTTAAAATTAATCAATAAAATAGTGATTTGCACAATTTGATTGCAAACGCCAGAAACTGGTATCACTGAATGGCGTGTATGTGTGCGTGTGACGAGCGTAGGCACATTCGACTCGCGCCCACTAACATAATGACCTTGCTTCACTTTAACACTCGTGTTTTGTACTACACTGCGCTTCTATACGTAATAATTCTATGGCCAGTATATTCTAATGCTGGGGCTACACCTAACGAGAAAGTCAATGCCCATAAACGCAACAATTATTGCCTTAATTTTAACGCGATAAATTGCCCGGCGAGGCTGCCCAACTGAAATATGGTCAGACAACGGCACCAACCTGAAGGCCGCCGACAAGGAACTACGACAGGCGGTCAACGGCGACCGCAGAAGAAGCAGCAAAGAGGACCATCTCCTGGCGACACATACCACCTGGAGCTCCATTTATGGGCGGAGCCTGAGCGAATGGTTCGCTCTGTCAAGACCGCGCTCACCGCAACGTTACATGAACGTCATCCAGCAGAAGGTCCTCACGACATTACTGGTGAAGTAGAATACACGGTCAACAGCCGCCCGCTGACCCACGTCTCAGTCAGCCCAGAAGATCCAGGGCCCTCACTCTAACCACTTTTGTTGGGGGACCGGGGCGTATGCCACAGCCAGGCACTTTCACTGAACAAGATACCATCTCACGGTCAAGTTGGCGAGCTGCGCAGAGGCTGCCGACATCTTCTGGCTACGCTGGGTGAAAGAGTACCTTCCTGAGCTTCAACACCAGCGGGAGCCCCACGGACGAGGCCAAACAGGCGTGTCGACGACCTCGTACAGATCGTCGACCCCAACCTGCCCCGCAACATGTGGATACGAGGAAGAGTCATCGCTACATATCCGGGTCCAGACAACGTCGTGCGGACGGTGGACGTGCTGAACAAGGGAGGTGTCCTACGCCGGCCAGTGAGGAAGTTGGTGATCCTGCCTCTACCTACAGACGTCGAGGCCGCACCGGAAGCTGATGCGACGCGGTCGCACGGCAGGGTGATGTGCGGGACAAGTGAAAATAGTGAAATAGACACTGATAGAACAATGCATAAATAGTCATAAGCGTTTGAGATTATGTAGTATAAAATAAGACAATATAGATTTATCTAAGTAAATAATTAGTGTTCTTCATAAGCAAGATTTATCATACCTTTATATATGCAAAATATATAGGCGGTTGCTCTTTTAAAAATCAAAAATTAGAATTATTATAATTATTGACATAATTTCTTAAATTTTTCACATGCATCAGGTGACAACCCTAACAAAATAGGTATACATTTTCGACGTTGTTAGGAAGCTTCTCCTCTGATTTAATCCTTACTCTGTGGTTATAAGGTGAGCGATCTTTACCTATTTTTTAAAGTGAATACTTCTTTAGAATCGTTGTGATTTGAAACTCGATGAAACGAAAAAGCAACACTAAAAAGAGACAATATGATTTAGTCTACGATAGAATGATATAGAATACAGTGTAGTAAGCGACAGTAACCTAATGGCAGGGTGCGGACCGCGAACTCAAAACGTTGTGGGTTGTAATCCGCCATTCGACAACTGTCATGAACCGCTCCTAACGCAAGCATTTTTAGCTTACAGTGGTTAAAGGGAATATAAGTGGTGTCAACAGTCAATAGCATTGCTAGTATTTTAAAAAATGTTTCCTATTATCTCGGTCTCGTCTTTGTGCGGTGCTTTAAAGATGTTTAACATACATTTTAATTGGCGCTATGATAAAGCAATTTTACTCAAAACAAAATATTCTAATGATTTATTACACTAAAATTTAGGCTCTACATGTCTAAAAATAAGGATTATATCATTTGTTTGCTATAAAATTAAACTATTATCTTATATTTTATGCCGCACTTGTGGTTGAAAATTATAATATAATAATAATATTCATACTTTAGTTACCATAAGCTACTCGTGTCTATTGTTGAAAACTTGAGAGTCTGTTTAATATTTAATGTAATATATTACGTAAAATAAAATTTAAAATAATTTTAAACTTGGTAACAATATTGTAATAAATAAACCTTACAATTATCCTACTCCTGATATTCTGCATTCTCTCAGTTTAGTTTTCTGAAGGTTTTACTTCTACCACGTGTGGCCTGCACACATGTTTTTTTTTTTATAAACTATTATAGGTTATATAATTAATATTTTTGAGACGTTTATTTTTAAAATACGTCTGTTACAATTTTTTTTACATATCCTCCAAATTCGTAGGCTGGGGTAGGGGGTGTAATTAAATTTCATGTCTTGTTGTTGGCAAAGTAGCTTAGCGCCCTTTCATACATTTACTTTTACTAAGGAAGTCCCGCCTATTGAACCGAGTGATTATACACTCTTTGTCGACAATTAACAAATTTAGTTTTACTATCTTTTTGCACTTAATATTGCATTTTATGCATTTTTGACGATGGTTCAATTATATTAAAGCAAGATGCAGTTTTTTCATATTGCATCAAGTACCCATTTCTAATTATTTGAAGCTATATCGATTTTATAAATTGGGCAATATTTACCTATTGTTTTATTTATAAGCTACATGGGTGCAATTTAAATAATTAATATTTTTGAGATGTGCTATTTAAAATACATCTGTCAGTATTTTTATTTTATATTTACTCCTCATTCGTAGGCTGGGGTAGGGCGGGTGCATTTGACACTTAACAAATTTGGTTTAACTTTTTGTGCTTATCATTGCATTTTATGCATTTTAACGATGGTGCAATTATTCGCTTATTCGCTTTGTCCTGGTACCACATCTCTCGTAGGAGAGGATTAATAAAATCCTTGTTCCACTTACAGAAATTTATATTCAAGTAAGGTGCAGTTTTTTTATATTGCAAAAAGTACTCAATTCTAATTATTTGAAGTAATATCGACGTAACAAGGTGAGCGATCTTTAACAATTTTTTATTTCTAAACTACATGGGTGCAGTTTAAATAATTAATATTTTTGAGATGTGCTATTTGAAATACATCTGTCAGTATTTTTTTAATTATATATACACCAAATTCATAGGCTGGGGTAGGGGGGGCTACATATTTACTAGCTTGCTACATATTTATTTATCTATGATCTTAACTCATTCGCCAAAAACAATGAGCTCAAAACATTTTGAGCCTCATTGTTTTAGGCGGACGAAATATGTAACATTGCTTAATTTATATAATTTATAATATAATTAAGATATATTTTTAAAATGTTATAATTTCTTGTTGTATCTTGTTGTTTCTACATAAGTGATATAAGTTTGACCTTGTTGGTAGTTATGATTTTTGACATTGTTCTGTATGTATTAAAAATTGACTAGTATTGCTTAATTTATTTATGGCTCTTGACATTTCATTTTCAAATGCTGACATTCTGTATTTTTATTACTTGTAATAATTTTACTGTAATTTATACTTATTTGATTAATTGTGTAATTTGATTGCATGACAATTACAAAATTTTTACCTATAGATAGATTGATTAAACATGAATCCTCATTTACAAATGTAGGAACTTTATCTGTACTACCATGTTTTATGCAACTAAAGATTTAAATAAAATAAATAAATAAATAATTTTAAGTCCTGACCTAAATATACAAATGAATAATTTATTATGCAATAATAATTGTACAACTGACTCTGGTAATGCCTACCAATGAGAAATTTTAGTCCTACCTTTGTAATCCCTTTTATAAAAGTGTTATAAACAATAAAGTGTAAATAAATTAAGAAATAAATGTAATATGATAATTTCCATTTAATTGACATAAATAATGTAATAAAGATGTTTTTGACATTGACATAAAAAATGTAATAAAGATGTTTTTTGGTATTACCTATCTAAATATAGTTTAGGAGTTGTACCTTATTATATATTTTAGTGGTATAAAACCACTAAAATATATTATATGCAAGACATATATACAGGGTATTTTTGAAACGCTCCCGAAAACGAAGACAGACGACAGTACTAACTATATCTTAGATGATGGGTGAAATATAAAATCGATCCTGATGAAAAAAAATCATCTTTTCACAACGTTCTATTAGCTTTATTCACGCTCCATCGTGTTATTATAATTAAATAAAACGTTAATTTCATTAAAATAAAACATGAAAATACTTAAACATAAAACCAGCAGTGGAATTATTGAATTACAATCAGCTGACTAGGGGTCAATGTACGCGCAAACGCCGAATTCGCGCGGCCCGCAACTAGCGATGGTACCACAATACCTAATAATTTACAACACTTGTCTAAATACCTAACTTATCTACTTAACCTACTATTTTGCCACTGTGCTTGTCTCCACGTAGCCACTTTAATTCAAATTCACAGGTTAAATAAACCAAATAACTGGTTCGATTCCCGCTAATGAAAAAAATACTTAAATGAAATGTTAACAAGGTTAGAGTTATGCGTTTTTATTCATCGTGTAGGTATGTTTATTATTCTGATGTATTCAGTTATGTACTTATTCAGATCAGTTCAGTACCAAATTATTTAAAAAAAAATAGGTATGAAACAGCTTACCGCTCTAAATCCTCCGTGGTCTTATGAGATGCGGCTCAAATTGTGCTCCATTCATTTCGAGGCAGATGTGGGCTCGGTGTTGCGTCTCCTCATGCAGGCGGGGCATCATCGTGTGGTCTTCGACACAGTCCGCACGTAGTTTGTCGAAAACATCCACGATCCTTTGGCGCATTTCGTCAGCACTATCACACTCACGATTAAAAACCCTTTCCTTTCACATACCCCCACAGAAAGACGTCTAACGGGGTCAGATCTGGTGAGCGAGGTGGCCAAGCGTGTGGTCCTAGTCTGCCAATCCAGCGATCATCAAATAATTCAGTAAGGCGCTCACGGACGAACCTCACGACATGTGGAGGTGCACCATCATGCTGGAACCATGTGCGGCGATATTCATCCAACGATAGGTCGTCTAAAATGTCAACCAACTGTTCATTTATAAAGTTTAGGTATCGCTGTCCGTTAAGTCGCTGTGGCAGAAACACTGGTCCCAGTATGCGATCCTTAAATAAACCTGCCCATACGTTAACCGACCATCGGGTTTGGTGCGCGGTTTGTCGAACAGTGTACGGGTTAAGCTCTGAATACACGTGTGTATTTCTTCGGTTCCACAGGCCGTTTCTGGTAAATGTCGACTCGTCCGTCCAGATAACGTGCTCAATGGAACCAGGCACACGTTGTTGTTGGTCTAATAACCAACGGCAGAAAACTCGTCGGCGGTCGTGATCGCCGGGAACTAAAGCTTGCACTTTGTGCACTTTGTATGGCCGCATTCGGTTACGCTTTAACACTTTGTGAACTGAACAGTATGACACACTTGTTCCATCCCGACGTCTTAACAATTTAGCGATACTTCGTGTACCTAGGTTCGGATACCGGCGAACGACATCTAAAATGCGCTCCTCGGAGTTAACAGTCATTTGATTTCCACCTCCTTCCGCTACCGGAGCAATGGGCCGATTTTCCAACACTCCCTGAAATGCTGCTATTATCAGACGAGAGTCAGCTGGGTGTCGAGCGGTCGGGAATTTCTCTCGGTAAATTCGTAATGCACGCGAAGCATTCCTGGCTTTCCAAGGCACATTAACATGTTGCCGTATTCACGAGCACTATAAACGTACGCGTTAGGCATTATTAAAACAAAAAAGAAACACAAAACGTAACAACAAGAATAACACGTAATAACAAGTAGGTAATACCAAGTAATAACAATAAGAATTTAATAAAAAAAACAATTGAACTGTCGCTCATGCATGCGTGTCCAAAGTCAACACGGAACTGTCTCAAAAACTAAAATTAATAATGAATCCCACTAAAACTGAAGCCTACTGCGTCCTAGCGTCCTTGCGGTAAACACTTTGAACATTCCCACAGACCGTCAAATGTTATGACATTGCCAACTTTTATTTTATAAGTTTAGTTTCCATATGATCCCTACGACTAGTCTTTCATATGGAATTTAGAAGTTATAGTTGTAATTTTTTAATACAATTAGACAATCAATTGTACCCTGACGAAACAAGCAGTTCGTTCGTTGATATTGAAATTAATAAACGTACTTACTTGGGTTTGGTTATCTTTGATTTTGTACAAGAAAATAGAAATAAAATGGTATTGAATAATTTAATAGTTAAAATCAATTGCAATTATGATCGACAGTTAATTAATCTAAAAATTATTATTTTACTTTACTTTTATTGACTTTCCGTTTTAATCCATCCAATACTTTGATTTGAAAAGAGTACGTCAAAACTATTAAAATTACTTGCAAGTTTTATTGTAATTGCCGCCTCTAATTCTTATGTCGCTTGCAAACAAATCTTAGTAGGTAAATTTGGAAATTCCCATATGTTGGCGCTGACGCGAGGTGACACACAGTCGGCCGGGCGGCGGCAGCGCGTGGTACGAAGGGGCGCGACGGGGAATGCTCGCCAGTACTACTGTGCGCGCACGCTATTGGTTCCTCATTCTTCCCACGCTTTGAAAAGCGATATTTCCCAATGTACAGTCGCACACACAGCTTTTGCACGACGCGCGACGATGGTTTTAAGAAGGAAGGAAAGAAAATTATTTATATCTATTGTTTTATGACTGAACTAGTGAACGAAAAGGTAAATAGAAGGTGAATGGGGAAAATTGTGCAGTAAAGTTAAATGTATTGAGGAACATTACCGAAAAATTACCATGTGGTCAACCTGATGACGGAAACATTTATCATTCACATTAATGATGATGATTCTGATGAGTGATGATAAAGTAGCATCCAGTAACACCAATACACCATCGACATCTGGCTTCCATGTTCCATGTTCCAACGGTATAATGGACGGCGTGTCACCCTTAGCTTAAGTTTTCTTGTTACAAACTACTTTATTTTACGATAGAAATAAAAATAATGCTCAAGCAAACATTATCCATTTTTATTTCAACCTCTTCATTTGGCCATTGCAGTTTTTTATTATTTTAAGTTTTCATCAGGAAAGTGCTGTGAATATAAATAAACCTATAACGGATGAAATGGAACAATATCTGGTAACGCAGGGAAAGTACCTCCCGCCTATTTCAATCTCAAAAGCATATGCGAATGCTTTACCTAGTCAATCCTCTATCTACGACTTCTTATTACTTTGTGGTCGGAGAGAAAGCATAGCAGAGAGCAAAGAAACAGAACAAGACAGAAGTCGAAGAGTATTTATTCCACAGATTTATTCATTACGTTTTAACAGGTTTTAACAGATAATATGTATGTAATTACTCTAATAAGAAAAATTGCTTCGGCTTTTTGACAGATTTTCTAAATATCCCAGTCACGGTATAAGCACATAATAAATTATAGGTATAAGCATCATATTAGATCCATAAACTTAGTATCCTCTATCTACGATTAGATCCAATTAGATCATATTAGTTAGTCTGTGTTATGCGTACTTGCTACTTGTGCAAAGAGAAGAGCAAGAAAGAAGTGATCAATTTACACCAAGAAAAAAAAACTTATATCAAAAATCGAAAAATTAAAACAAAAGCTGAAGAAAAACAAAAGAAAATACGTAGCTTAGCAGCAAAAACTAAAAGACAGTGAATAAAACTATTTTTACGGATTTTATCGCGTTTAATTTTACTAATTTTGATTCCCGACGTTTCGGGTGCTTTACAGCACCCATGGTCACGGGGGGGACAGAGATGTTTGACGTCCTAATGTCATAGTTAGCGCGGCTACCTTCAGTTTTTTGAATATTAATTTTAATCACTATGGCGATATCACTATGGCATGTAGCAATGAATTAATACAGAATTTAATTAACAGGGTTAATGATAAAAAACGTGGTAAAATAGTGTCTGCATCCAAATATAACGAGGAATTACGAAAATTTGCTGTGACAATACATTTCTATAGTCCAAGAGCATGTAATTATTTACGTGAAAAATTTGATTTGTGTCTTCCACACGTTAACACATTGCGTACCTGGTATGCCAGACTAGACTGTGAACCTGGTTTCACTCAAGAATCTTTAAACACCATTAGAGAAATGAAAAAAAAGAACCCTGATCTAAAACTATGTCTCACTTTTGATGAAATGATTATACGTGAATACACTGAATGGGTAGGCCAGAAGCCTTAGATTATTTATTCTCTAGATAGAGTAATGGCGGCTCAAAAGCGTCGAAAAAAATATCAGCTAACTGTTAGCCTCTAAAGCGCTCCCCGCTCCTCACTGTCAATTGTAACGCCAAGAGATACGCATGCACGGCTCATTTTTTGTGTTAGATTATTTTGGTGAAAGTGACAAGTTGCGCGATCAAAATCGGCAGAAATTACAAAGGACAAACAACTAACAAAATCTCCAACCATCGCTAAGTAACTCAAAACTAATAGTAATTTACAAAAACAAAACGAATAAACTGATAATTTTATTTAGAAAATCAACGCGTCATTTTTTGGTGTTGCCAAAAAATAGAATAGAATAATGAACATACATCTTAAAAGCTGATGTATTTTCATTATTCTATTAGCGCACGGGATGAAGGCGGATTGATTTATGCTTCAAGGGATGTATATTCTATATGTAAGACTTCGGAGACAGTAATCAGAAAGTTTCTTAGACAAAATTTTATAATGACTAGGCCAACATACACAAAAAAATTATCTTGTATATTAAAACAATTTATTGGTCATAAAAATACTTATTTTAAAGTTGAAACTGAACACGCGTGTGGTTCTCTTCATCAAGTGAACCTAATAAGACTGGTCGCCGAAAAATATTTGACCATACCCTGTTATCATGTAGCTAAATTAGATAATGTAAAAAGTGATGCAACCTCAAAACGCAAATTATTTAAAAAACAAATTCAAAGAGAGAGCCATTAAGTTAGTAGTTACAAACATTTAATTGTAAATAATGATAGGTTCAAAATAGAAGAGACTACTGTTTTCCTGGGGGTGACCTTAGATACAAAGCTTCAATGGGGCACTCATATATCAACTCTTGTTGGTACAACAATGCAGGACGGAATAATTCTTCTTAAAAGGATCTATTAAACTGTAGAAACGCTATGGGATAAAATATTACGGTAAAGGGTACCTGCGGGATAAATTATTTAACTATGACCAACCAGGCGAAGCCGCCGGCCAACCTCTAGTATTTTTATATCTCGACACCATACATTAAATAATAAAACATATTTTGTAAATGCGTAATTGATTTTTATTTGATTATATTTTTCTTTACAAAACAAATTAGATTCTCTGATCGATCAACTGACAACTAAACACACAATTGAAAGCACCGTATTAAAATATTGTAATTTATGATTTTATTAACATGACATAATTTTACACTTTTTCCCCATTTTATCGGGATAGATTCATTAGCTGGTATCTCCCAGAACAAATGACGCTGGTGTAAGCCGTAGTTATTTATACTGTGGCCCAAAGAGTATAGTAATTGTCCTATACAGGAAAAGAGAGCCCACTTGTGCGAAATCTGTCAACCGAGGAGTACTAGCGCCGTCTGGTGTCGTATCGGCACAATATAGTGAGAATGTGTGCGTGCGTATAACACGTGTACCTCTACATATACACTACTGTTCATGGTAATTCATTACACTTTATCTACTAGGATTAATTATCAACAACCAACAATGAATTAAACATTAATGATAACTGCATAGTAACTAAATGCTTCAAATGTTTAATTTAACAGTCGGTTGTTGATAATTAATCCTAATACATAAAGTGTGATTCATAATTTGTAAATAGGAATTATCTACGATATTTTTTTTAACATGAATGGAATTAAACACAAATAATTAGTACATTATTCTATATTTTTTGAACTTAAGGGAGATAGATCAAGATTTAACCTAGTTTTGACAATACAACACATGAAACTAATATTTTTATTCTAATGTTTATATCATTAATAGATTAATAACACAGCTATGTCTATACAAAAATAGTAAACATTATTATTTTAATAAATAAATGAGTTTATTTTAGTAAATGAATCATAACAAACTTTAACATTACAAGATATTAAGCTAATACCATAACGGTAAACTTAAACGGCTATAAGGCAATCCAAAGCTGTAACCACACTTGGCAAGTGGGTTTTCAACTGCAGTTATTAGCAAGATCAGTCCATCTGCTGATGTGTTTCCCTCTGTCGCCTCTTACGATGACACCCACGGGATGATAATATGGGGTAGTGGATATTCTTAGACCGCCACTACACGGTAATCTAATATTTTTTACAACAAATGATTCATAAACACAGCTTTGATATAACAAAATATTAAACTAATGTCTAACAATAGAATTTTCACAAGACAAAATATGAAAATAACATTTTTTACAATAAATGATTCATAAACACAACTTTGTTAATACAAAATAAGAAATATTTTTATAATAACCCTCCCCCCTCTATTCTATATATAAAATGGCCGTCTATAAAATATAACAATATTAAAAAGAAAAATATACGTGATCAGATAATCAATATATTGATCTTTCTAAAGGTCTAGATATAGGCCATTACTTATTAATAAATACCTTCCCGCTTGGAAAAGGCTTACAATATTTATATTAAAATACCCGATACAAGGACTTCACTCTCTCATATTTAAAAAAAATGTGGGTGAGGCACACGACTCCACACAGGTCAACGCCGTGTGCAGTGAGCACCAACCAACCAACGCGTTGCGCCCATAGAGGAACTAAAAGTTGGGACTGGACCGTAGTCCACAGCAAAATAACTGGCGAAAAAATAAGAGGGCTTGGTATTCATAACAGCTTTGACAATAGAAAATATGAAATAATATTTGTATAATTAAATAAATGATTCATCATAACACAGCTTTAACCCTTTAACGCATAGGAAACCATATATGGTTTGACTTGTTTACAGTTCATTTATTCTAAAAAATAAAAAACTTGCGTATGAACCTAACGGGGTTTGTTTGTCATATCATTAAAAAAACAAAACGCAACTGTTTTGTCTATGGCTACATGCCATTTGAATATAACCTCACTTTTTCAGACATTGTCAGTGAATGTTTACGTGCACGTGTGACTCTCAACTTAGCAAAATAAATAAAATGAAAAGGTGAGTTTTGAACGAAAAATTATTTTCTTGTGTGTCATATCCTCTAGTTTGTATGCACTGTAATTGATTTTCACTTTTTATTCGATTTCACCCATTTTCAACACAATTGTTTCGAAACCATATATGGTTTCGTATGCATTCAAACATGATTGAACAAGGATGTGGTTTCTTTTAAATTTCCTTTACTTTTCTTAATGCTCAGCTATTTTTTCTAGAGTAAACCCTGAACGCTTTTATGGGCATAACAGGCATACTAACGCAATCCCTGAGAATGGCCTTAGCGATGATGATTTGGCACCGATTCCGATACAGACATGCCTACATCCTCCATACCTTTTAGACGCCCTGTTATTGTACCTGAGACGGACGATGAATTTTCAGGCGAAGACGATGTTCCTTTAGCAAATTTACCTCAACATTACCCTCAACATCAAAGACCAAGAAAAGCAGTCGTTGTAAAGAACCTACCATTAGAATGAACTGGTCAACAGAACATTTGCCTCCTTATAACCCGGATCATTATATTTTCACTGGAGATGTTGAACTACCTGACGATATAAAGAGCTAGATTCGCCAGCCGATTTCTTCTTGTATCTATTTACTGACGAGTTGATAACAATGATAGTAGAACAATCCAATTTGAAAGCTATTCAAGATAACATCAGCAAGCCAGCCTATATCTCGAAGAAGAGATGGAACAGTTTATAGGTATAGTAATTTTATGTCTATAGTGAAACTACCAGCATCAAGACTTTACTGGAATTCGGACATAGGGCAACCTCAAGTAAATGAGGTAATGACATGCAACAGATGGGAAACAATAAAGCGTTTCTTACATTTCAACGACAACTCAAAATTTATTCCATTTGGTAAAGAAGGACACGAAAAGCTATTCAAAGTTCGTCCTCTGATAGAGAGAATTGACAGCGCCTTTTGATAGTTCCCAGGAAGAATATTTGGCGGTAGATGAGCAGATGATACCTACCAAAGGCAGACGAACAAACAGTACCTGTATGAAGCGGATAAATGGGGTTATAAAACCAAGTTTTGAGTGGAGTATCAGGGTTCAGCTATGATTTGAGTTATTTGCTGGCGAACAAAGCAACAAGGTTCCTGATGGCGCACCTGACCTGGAGTTAGTGGCAATGTTGTGACTCGTTTATCGCAGTCGGTACCAAAACACAAGAATCACAAAATCTTTTTGATAATTGGTACAATAGTCCAAAATTACAGGTATATCTAACTCAGAGTGGTCTTTACCTTGGTTTTTACTGCGATTGAACCGTGTGCCAAATGCTCAAATGCCTTCGAAAAGAGTTAAAAAGGAGGAAGAGGCCATATGATTGAAAAACTGCCACAATGGATGGAATTGACTAGGTTTAGTAACTTGGTTTGACAACAAGCCTGTGAATATGCTTTCAACATCTTGGTAGCAGCCTATCACAAAAAGGAAAGATATTGCCGCAAGGACCACCAATACAAAGAAATAGACTGTCCACAAGTTGTTGAAGTCTACAATCACATATGGGAGGCGTGGACTTACTTGATTCAATGCTGGGCTTTACAGGATTCATTTGAGATCAAAGAAGTGGTATAAAGGATTTTTTCCATATGATAGATTTGCGCTTTGTAAATGCGGATTTTGTGGCTAAGAAGAAACGAAGACTTATTTATCTTTGTTCGTCTTCAAACAAGCCATCTCGGAACATTTGCGCAAAGCAGGAAAGGCTTTACCAAACGGGTCGTCCATTGGCCAATTCAGTAACTGGTTCACCATCTACGAGCCGCCATGAAAGTCCATCAATTTGTTCAAACCCTGGGACACCAACCCAGAGGAAGAAAATAAGAAAAGCTCCAAATAAACGTCAGGACTTACCCTGCCCTCTGTGCGGACTGACAATATTGGACACTTGCCAGAGTGGCAGAAAAATCGACAAATTTGTCAAGTTTGTTCAATGAAAACCTATACTAAGTGTCCCAAATGTAAGGTATATTTATGTTATAATGATAAGAGAAATTGTTTAACTAAGTTTCATCAATAATTTAGTATAGCTTTTCTTACTTAATTATCGCCAGTTAAAATAAGGTTTTGATATCACTTATCATATTTGCTTAGTTGCATACGAAACCATATATGTCCAAAGGATTTGAAGCTTTGATGCATACGAACCCATATATGGTTTCTGAAAAAAAACTGAAACTTAGTACTTTTTGAAGAAAAATAATTATAATTAGTTTTGAAAGTTTAATAAAACCATTCACTTAGAAAAATATTTTTTTTCACTTATTTAATATATCATGCAGTAAAGGGTTAACAATCACCTCATAAAAGAGATATTTACTATAGTTGCAATGCTTGGCAAGTGGGTTGCCAAACGCAGCTTTTAATTTTAGTCGTTATTAGGAGACATTGCTGTCCATCTTCTGATTTGTTTCTGTCGCCTTAAGACACCCACGGGATGATATGGGTGGTGGATATTCTTACTGCGTCACACACAAACTAACATTTTTACAATAAACGATTCATATAACACAGCATTCACAATACAAAGTATGAAACTAATATTTTAACAATAAATGATTCTTAACAGCTTAGACAATACAAATTATGAAACCAATATTTCTATAATAAGTTATTCTTAACAGCTTTCACAATACAAAATACAATAATAATATTTTTTACAATAAATGATTCTAAACAGCTATAACAAAACCTTCGCTGCAAATGTAATTTTTTTGGTGATCTTCTCAAATGCTACTTGCTCATTTTTTCTGCATTTGATAGAAAAGTCCCAAAATCTTTTATAGTTTTTCTAGACTTCTTTAATTGAAATTTAAGTCTTCTCGCATGCTTTTGTAACACTTATAATTTTTAGGGTAGTATCCGATTTCATCTGTTTATCTGAAAATGTTTAATTTATGCATTAGCTTTTTCAAATTGAAATTTAAAATTTACAATAAATGTTGTAAAATGATTATATTTTAGTATTTATGATATTCATATACTCGACTATATTTGCTTCCCCTACTAAGCAAATTGTTAGAAAATATTGTTTGATACTAAAATATAAGGAATTAAATATTTAAATCAGAAAACCTTCTATAAAAAAGATTAGAGGCCTTACATGAGCTGAAACAGCTAGATAAGCTAATTTTAGTCATTTCCATAGCGTAATGTCATATGGCATCTTGCTGTGGAGTAATGCGACTGACATTTAAACTATCTTTGTTTTGCAGAAGAGGGTCATAAGAGCGATATATAACTTAGGTCTGAAGAAATCCCTTAGAGAAAAATTTAAATAAATAAGTATATTAACTTTGGCCTCTCAGTATATATTTACAAAAATTGTATGTATGTACACAAGAACAAACATAGTTTTATTAAAAATAGCGATGTACATTCTGTAAATACTAGAAACAAGCACAAATTAGTTATACCAGTTACTCGACTCCAAAGAGCCAGTAATTCCTTCATGGGGCAATGTATACACTTAAGCCCCACAAAATATGCAGGCCTTATCTATCAAAAAGTTTAAAATTTTTATTAAGCAAAAATTGTTTAACAAAGATTTATTATGCCACTAAAGAGTACATGATTGATAATAACCCCTGGCAATGGGGTGATCACTACCATGGTGTTTCTGTTTTCATACTAATTGTATACAATACTTCAAAAAAAAGTCCCACCGGGTTTCTTGCTGGTTCCCCCAGGACAAAGGTTTTTTCGGAACCAGTAGTAATAGTAAAAAATTACTTTTAATAAGAATTACATGTAATCTATATGTTAAAAATGATTCTATTATATTCTATTCTTATATACTATACCTTCATTAACATTTGTCTGTGATGATGAAGGCTAGTCATGTGGATGCAGACTGGGCACTGTGAATATTGAAAATTAAAATATTAATTTAATCACAGAATAACTTGACAGATGAAGATTGTTTCATCACTTTATTTCCTGAATCTTATCCAACCCACCTGCCAAGTGTGGCAATTGTTATAAATATCATCCTATGAGGAAATCTATGGGGAAGCCTATATTCAGCAGTGGTTTTTTTTTATAAAGACATAGATGTTTATCCCAACGCTTAAATCTACATACATGACACATTACAATTAAAGAAAAATAATTATACTGAATCGAGGTGGCAGTAAGTTAGAAAAGGGGTTTCGAGAAAATGGTAATACACTTAAATAGCTACTTAAAACAGTAGTTAGAACCATACTGCCCTTTCGCCAAGGTTTTGATTTTTTTTTTATTATTTCATTGTACGGTAAAGGATGAAGAATAAAATATTTTTGTTAGAACATGATGAGCAGTATGCATTAAATAGTGGAGAAAAGAACAAAAATGTACTAACTAACATATTTTATTTATAAAACTTTGTCAGTGAGATCAAAAATCACATAATGGTTCTTATTATTTGCCATAACAATTCCTAAAAATAGAAAACTTCTCTAAAAATATACTTCTTAGCAAAACTTAAAGACTTAATTATAGAGATCAAAAATTATAATGTTTATAATTATAGTGTTATTTGGCACAAAATTATTCTCATTAACTTACAAAGAATATGAAAAAGCTTTTTAACATAAAATTGTTTCAAAAGGACTTCTATAAACAACAAAAAATTGTATTAAAAAGCACCTTAATGAAAAATAATACTTAAGCTTGATCCTTAATTAAATCACTGGTAAGTCAACTTTTAGAATCAGTGTAAGCTGGGAGATTATATCAACTTATGCTGTTTCAAAAACTAACCTACATTTTATCACATTCACCGATCATATCTATGTTAAATAAATGTGTTAAATTTTCTTTGCTTTATTCCTCGATTGCTAAATTTTCAACATTATTATTAACACAAAATTTTCCCAAAAAAGTCTGCAATTAGCAGATTTACGGACACAGATTTTGAATTATCTTTTTCCTTTTGTCAGTAATGGCTCTTTCAGGAAGTCTAGTACAAGTTTAAGGTATTTCTTTTAATTTAAGGATTTACACTGGTAAAAAAACTTTACTGGAAGTATTCTCTTTGGAATTTTTTTTATACAGAAGCACAGAATACATAATAGTACAGGGCACAGAAAATTCACTCCGTAAAATCATTTAAATAAATAGCGACTCTTGCTATGCATGAGAAAGCACCAGCTTTCAAATAAAAAAATAAAAAAGAATCATCAAAATCTGTTCACCTAGAAAACAGTTCTAAGGTAACTTTTTGAAGTTGATTGAAAAAAGAAATATCTGACATACTGCTCTCTCGGTTACCATGGCAGTATAGGCTGTAATAAATGATATATCTAATAATTATCTATCTGATAACCATCAGGTTTTTTTAAGGCGAAAAGGGAGCATACAGTTTACCTAATGGTAGGTTAGTATTTAATAAAGTTATCAAGTTTATAAATCTCGTAAGAACATTTTGTACACTTATTATATTGTATAACATATAATATGATTTAAGTAGCCACTGCAAGTACTCAATTCGGAATTACCACCCTATAGAGATTATAAAAAAACAGTTAAAACAGAATTTAATTACCTCTTTCACCACTCAACTTCTTTTCTACAGGTTGAGGCTGATTTGTATGATCTGTCAGGTATGCATTAGGAGCATATATTCTTGGGACACAGTAGTTGTGTTCTGTTTCAAGGAAATTTATGTTTTCCTTAAATACACCTGAAAAATAATGCAATGGAAATCTATAAAAATACAAAGATTATTTATAACACCACAACTATTTATTTATAAATATGCTTGACTTTGAGTGGTCATGACAAATTATTGATGAGTAGGGTGGAAGCCTCTAATACCAGCCACGCCCCTAATTCCAGCCTTTTCGATTCTTTACTTTGTAAATAAGATATTTAGTAGTCTTAACTACAAATATTGTTGTTTAAAAAATTCTTCGTAACTAGAGGAAAGTATATTTCAAAAATTACCACATAGTTATAAATCTAAGTGTTAAATTAAAAATCAAAACACGCACGCAACGGAAAACACTCATTTTCCTAATTTTTTGACAAGTTATGGTCCCGATAAAATTAAACATATTTTACATTAGCTCATCTGTAGGCTTTTTGATTTGTATAAATATGACTATAGACATAGTAAAGCAGCTATTTTTTTATATTTACAAGTTTTATGTTTTTTTTTTTAGTGGAATTTAATGGGGCTGTAATTAGATATAGAAAATATACAGAGTGCATAATGACAGAGTGATAAATGAAATTTGGTTTGACGTACCTAATTTCAGCCACGTAATATAAATCAGGGCTGTCATAAACTGGAATAAATACCATTAATTAGAACATAACTTATTTTAAAGTTAAGGAATTTATCACTAATTCGTCTATGTCTTAAATTTGGTTTTTGATTTTAAAGTTTAGCAAAAGGTGTACTTGCTTTTCCATCAGACTTTTGTTATATGTTAAGAACACCTTATATATTTACTTATTTTTTGAGAAAGACAAAAACAAGCAATAAATATAATTAACTATAACTTAGTAATACTAATTTTATTATAAATTAAGAACATAAATGAAAAACTCATAACAAGGAAAGTGATTCAGGAACATGCTTTGCGGCAGTCAATGGAGAAGGATGTTCAGTAGTGGACTTGTGAAGGGCTGAAATGATGAGGAAGATTCGAAAACTTTAATGATTAAATTATAAGAAATCGATGTGCTACATAATTTTTATCATAATTTGCTTTAATTAATTGTTTAGTGTTAAAAGAAAAATGCAACTGCTTAAAGCTAAATTACAGTAAGGTAAGCAGTAAAACATTCAAATAAAATAATTTTTGTCATCTGTCTTAATACATATTCCATGCTTGTGACACAGAGTAAAGAGCTTGTGACATGCATGATTCAAAATTAAAAGTTGTTACAAATTTATTTCTGTGTCCCTAAAACTTACCTACAATAGATACCTATAAAAAAACTCAAAAGGAAGGAACACAAAGGATGACATTCGGTACAGGGTGACTGGAATTTTAGCCATAATGCTTTTTTTGCTTATCGTTGTTTTTAAAATTGTTCTCGAAATTATATGATTGTAAATAAATGTTCATTACATTTTTGGATAAATAACTTATCGATTAAAATAAATGTATAAAAATATTGAGTGCTAATTAAAATAGCAAGAATTTTTAAAGTTGAAATTTGCACTAAAAGGCTGGTAATAGGGGCATCCACCCTAATTACACTGACCCTTTGTTTCTGCGAGATGAATTTAATATAATTAGTATAGAATATAAATCATTTTTCCCCACATACATCAATGACATCTACATACAGTATCTTATTCTACCATTTAAACATATACATGTTAATTATATTGTTTTTAATTTAAAACTCACCTTCAAGATACAAAGTTGGAACAGCTGTTATGGTTGAATGATGACCTGTAGTTTTGTAATTCGATTCAAAGTGATAATCACACATGTTTTTAGTTGTGAAAATTTTCATTGGTTCATTCTATTTCCAAATTGCGACATCCAAATATGGAACATGTCAGACCGCTTTACGGGATAAGGAAACCTATGCATATATGCACCTGAAAATGAACATGTTCTATTAGTTTAACAGCGTGAAATTGTAATTGCAACTAACCTTTCCACAAATTGTTTTGATTGTTTTAAAAATGTTGACCGCATTCGTTGAATTATCAATATGTAAAGTGATAGGTTTTCAAATATTTCTTACCTAATTTGTCGCATCCAAAAACACGAAAATACAGTAATGAATGGAATGTAACAAAAATATTAATAAGAAAGAATAAAGAAAATTATTAGGTTAATAAACTAAATCTCGTAATCGTGAGGGCCACAGAACACCATAGATAAATAGATATATAGCAAGCTACAATTACTCTACCAAGAGAAGAACGCCAACTTCATACTAAAAAACGGAAACACGTCTTTATGAGTGTACACTAAAAGCGCTACGGTGAACGCCCATATAAAACTTTTTTAGCGGGAATTTCAAACCTTTGTATTTTGTACTTTGAACTTTTTAATTAAGGCATATTCGAGTAATTTTGGCTCAAGTCTCACAAACCTATGGGGTAAATTCCCATACATTGGAGAGGTTGCACCAAAATTACTCGAATATACTTTAGATTAGTATGTGAGATAAAATAAAACTATAAATATGTATAGTCATGTAATTTTATTTTCTGGAATACAAATTGTTTTATAAACTATACATTATTATTGATGTTTTTATTGCTTTTGCACATAATATTTCCACGCTTGTTACTGATATATAACACGTTATTGTCAGAGAGTTATTCTTCACAGAACATTAACGTAAATTTAAATCAGCAAAATTCTCATGGTGAAAACTTAACTCAGCCGAAATACGTGATCTGAAACAGATACAATTCGAGTCAATATAGTAATAATACCTACAAATAACGGTCAATAAATTCAAAATGTTTATAGACTTACCACAATATTGTCATAAGTTTTTCTTTTCCTATTATAGGAAACCTGCAGAAAGTGATCAGATGATTTTGTGCTTTTTATTTGCACAACACTTAACTTACTTTCGATTATGATCACACATCGTGCATAAAATTTTGAAATAATGAATTTATTTATAGTCAATATCTTATACAGAGTTAACATCTCACAAAAATCTTTACTGTATATTCACGACGATATTATGACTGTGTATTCGCCTACAAACGATAATGAAGTATTCTGAGCCCATAATAACTAAATTTAAGCAAAAATCAATAATAAATATTAAAATCTAAACCTATGAAACAAATTTGAATAAATTTCAGAAAATATTTTCAATATGAAAGACGTTGACAAACAAATGTCATTTTTTTTTCTTCTATTAATTCATGACTTCTTTTGATAGAATTCTGCTAATATTTAATTTTAATCAACTAATAGGTAAATTAATTGTGCAAATCTCAGAGTAATATGTATGTAATTATACTTTAAAGAGCAAACCAAAAAGTACTTAACACAGAATTAAAAATTTTAATTTCTTCCGATATAATATTAAATTTTGTATCTAATTTTAAAATGGCAATTTAAAACAACATGAAGGAAAGAAACAGCGATATTTTTTCTCGCTTTATTTCTACAAGCCCAACATGTACATTGACAAAAATGATTGTGCAAATTTTTCAGCTTTCATACAAAGTTGCATCGCCTCATTCAATTTCAATGAATGTATTATCATTCCTAATCTATTTTCCAGATATTCCTATATATTTATGTAAAATGTGAAGACTATAAGCTGTACGCTGCGAACGGGAGTGAAATTAAGACTTTTGGTGTTAAAACATTGGACTTAGACCAAGTTACGACGACCATTGCGTTGGTCATTTGTGTGGTGAGGGCACTCTTAGAAAATGGCGCTGTTGACCAAAGAGAATATAATCACTACGTTTACTGTTGACTGAGTGATGAGTGTTGACTGTTGACCATCTGTTGACAATAGAATATCTGTTGACGTTTGGCGCCGCTTTATTAAAAATGGCGTCAAACTTTTTTCGCGAAACGTCTTAAGAGGGAGCCTGTTTCCATACATTTTAGACTTTAAATTTTTAGTACCAACTTTCCTCCCCCTGCTGTGGCCATAGCAACCGCTAAGCGTGTTTGCGTGCCGCACGCACACACGTTTGTAAAAACTGGCCAGTTTTTGTTGCATCGCTCATTGCGTGACGCGTTATCTGGAGAGTAATTAATCTAAGGCCAGAAGCATTATGGATTTTTAAATTTTGGCAACGATTTGGCTATGGATGAAGCTGAAATTGCGAACCAGGTTTTAGTTTTTATGGTGGTGGCATTAAATGCGTTTTGGAAAATTCCAGTAGGATACTTTCCTTGTAGGGGATTTACGGCCTCACAAAAAGCAAATCTTTTAAAAATATGTCTGGATTTATTACATCTTACGGAATGTGAAGTCATTTCCATTAAATTTGATGGCATTGCTTCAAATCTAAACATGGCCCAGCTTTTAGGTACCGATTTTTCTTTTGGATCTAATTTTAAATCACATTTTGTTCATAAAGGTCGAAAATATTTTGTATTTTTAGATGCATGTCATTTATTAAAAATGATTCGCAACTTTTTCGGCGAAAAAAGAGTCCTCATCGATGGATCGTTTAAAAAAATGATTTTGGTTACATAGAAGCTCTTTACCAATTACAGAAAGAAATAGGCCTTCACTTAGCGAACAAATTAACCTTCCATCATATCAATTAATTATAAATATATAAAAATAAATTAAACAGAAAAGGAAGGTTAAACTAGCATCACAGTTACTATCACGTTCAGTAGCAACATCAATAGAGTATTGTGAACAGGATTTAAAATTACCACAATTCCAGAATTCGAAGGGTACTGTCACATTTATTACACACGTTAATGACTTATTTGACATATTTAATTCAAGATTTTTTTGAATTATGGCTATAAAAAACCCCTTTACAAAAAAAAATAGAGATGACATTTTTAATAAGTTGGACGAAATATATGATTATTTTTGCAACCTTAAATTTGAAAATGGTTTCTTAATAATTTATTCACCAAGGGCTACTTGGGTTTTTAATACACATAAGGTCGCTAAAATGGCTTTACCTTGATTTCATAGAAAAAGGTGCATTGAAATTTATCCCTTTTTATAAAATGTCTCACCACCTCGAAATGTTTTTCAGCGCTGTTAGATCTCGCAGTGGAATAATAATAATTCAACGCTTAGAAATTTTATGTCAGCTTACAAGCGTTTGCTTTGTCACACTGATATAAAAACTTCCGAAAGTGGCAACTGTCTGGCCTTAAAAGATATAACGATGTTTTTTGGCGGGATTTCCAAACGTGGCGGTCGATTTAATTATTATTACTGTTTTTCGTTAAAGTATCCTTTGTAAATATTACCAAAACTTATTTTAGTCAGTGTAAATAATTGTACATTTTGTTAATTATTAAAATGAATGAACCGGAGGACCCAGGTGGAACCCCAAAACGATCCAAAATTGTTCGTAAGAGGTACGAAGGAATGTGGACCTGAAGTAGGCGGCGGTGAGGATGACTTTATTCCGTTTTTTAAGCCAGGTTATCTGAGACTTCATCCTGAACATTGTACAAATACGGACTTCAAAGTTTTTGTTGAAAGCCAGGACCAACAGGTTAAACTTGGAAATAAAAGCCCAGTTTATTTAAATCATATTTTTACTTTGGAGGTGAAAGGTGTGGTAGCTTTACATAGAGTTAATGCCAACAAAATTGCGGTTGTTTTTAAACAATACAACACTGCAAATAATTTCATCACAAATACAGACTTTTTAACAAAGCACAACTTGAAGGCGCATATTCCTGCAGCGCAGATAGAAAAAACTGGAATCATACGATATGTGCCTACCAACATTTCGAACAAGGACTTATATACAAAATTGTCTTCGATCTATGAAATTATTTCAGTGAGAAGATTCACGAAAAAAGTCGGTCAAAGTACTGTAGGTCTCGAGACTGTCAATATAACTTTCTTATCAAATGTTCTGCCCGACAACATCCAATATGACCTATTTTCGTTCAGGGTGTTTGAATATGTCCCGCCGTTGCAGCAATGCTACCGGTGCTTCAAGTTCAACCACCCTGCGAAAATTTGTAATGGTAAACAACATTGCTCGATATGTGCTGGGGAGCATAATTTCAGAGACTGCGATAAAAAAGAGAACCTGTGTTGTGTCAATTGCACTGGCCCTCACCTGGCCATTTCCAAATCTTGCCCAATAAAAATGAAACAAATACTTGAAATAAAGGGTAAAATTACTTATGCCTCTGTGGCTAATACAATTAAATCATCTGAATTTCCGTCTTTACCTGCACAGTCGAACAACACTGTTAAGACCCTACCAGCAATAAGCCAAAATGTACATAAATTAAATAAAAATGTAAAAATTGTAAATAATGTAAATAAAACAGTCCCTGAACCCAACTTGAACCAAACTCAACTTAAGGCTCAAATTGCAAACAATAAGAATATTCTGATGGCAATGGTCCCAACTTTAGTTGAATTGGGTAATAAAACAAATAATGAACCTGTGACTACACTGTTCATAAAAGACTTACTTTTAAAAAATCTGTCATATTAATGGACAGTACAGTACAGAACATACAGCAGTTATGTATAGCTCAGTACAATATTCGAAGTATATATAGGAAAAAACCCTTATTGTCTAAATTTTTAGATGAGCAAAACTTGGCTGAAAGATACTCAGCATTTTAAAATTTCGGGATATAATTCCCACTATCATAACGCCCAAAATGAGCACGATGGAGTAGCAATTTTGATCAAACCATATTTTAAATATAATATAATTCAAACCAGATTTTACCAAGACATTCAGACTTTGGCATTATCGTTATATGTAAGTGGTAAACAATTAACGATTTTATGTGTATACTGCCCTCCCTCGAATGGTAACTTCAGAATAAGTAATGTGGCATTTGGGTGTATGACCACGAAAAGTCGGGGTCAACAGTTATACGATCTAATTGATGAATTTGATCTATGTGTCCTTAACAATGGTAGCTTCACTACTATTAATTATCCTAACCGAAATCCATCGGCTATTGATGTCAGCTTTTGTAGTGCTCCAATCACTCCACTATGCGAATGGTGGGTACATGATGATTGTATGGGAAGCTATCATTTTCCTATGCTTACTCGTGTTTTATTGTCCGTTGATAGATACCAAATTAATCCTCCCATTGAAAAATTCTTATACAATAAGACAGACTGGACGAAATACAACGAGCTGTCTATAACTACTTTTTCTAATTTTAAAGTTAATAATGAGAATCCATTACAGTCATATGACGAATTTATCGAAAGGCTTGATACACTTAAGAGGGACACTGTGCCAAAGTTTGTCAAAGCAAATAGCTATTGTTGCAAACCTCCAGCACCTTGGTGGAGTGACACATGTGAACAGAGTGTTATTAAAACTTATGAAGCTTTAAAACTGTACAGAAGGGATCCAACCATTGATAATTACATTAATTACAAAAGACTTAATCCTGTTAAGAAAAGACTATTTCAGAACATAAACGCAATAGTTGGGCGAACATCTGTAATACTTTTAACAGAACTACACCTGTTAGTACTATTTGGAAATACATCAAGTTATTTAAACAAATAAAATGCAATAATAGAACATATAAAGACGAATTTGTTGTCCCTCTCTTAGAAAAATTATCTCAAAATGGATGTAGGGTTATTGATAATCTAGAAATTTATTTTCAAATTAATAACAGCCTTCAGAAGTCCAGTTTCCTCATAGAACCCTTTACTTGGAGTGAGTTTTGTACAAGTTTACAATCCAGACGAAACACAACCCCTGGTTTAGATGATTGTACATACATTTTGATCAAAAACCTATATCAGTCCGTTTAAAAGAAACTATTAGCTAATCTTAATGCTCTTTGGCACTTTAAAAAAATTCCTGAATCTTGGAAAACACAGTGTGTAATCCCTCTACTTAAGCTTGACAAGCCACCTGAAGATCCTAACTCATATCGTCCCATATCATTGTCATCTTGTATTGGAAAGCTTAATGAAAACATGATAAAGATGCGTCTTGAATATTATGTAGAGGTGAACAACATCATTCCACATGTTCAATATGGCTTCCGGAGAGGGAGAAGTTGTGCTGACAGTTTCATCTCTCTCTTGTCAGATCTGAAATATGCCAATAATAATAATAAGTCTAGTGTTTGTGTTTTTCTGGATGTTGAAGGTGCGTTTGATAATGTAGATCCTGGCATTTTGGTTCAAGTTCTTTCTGACACTGGTATACCAGGCATACTTTGTCATTGGTTATATAATTTTTTAACAGATAGAACTTTGTATATAAGGCATAATAATATTCTCCATGGTCCCAGAAGGGTCTCTAAAGGTACAATGCAGGGGGCTACATTATCTCCATTGTTGTACAATATATATACTAGACAAATTCTTAATTTTGTAAACATAGAAGGTGTAAATATTTTACAATTTGCGGATGATATTGTAATATATTGTACAGACCATAATGTAGATATAGCTGTAAATAGTATAAATAATGCTTTAGATCAATTGTACATATATTATAATAACAAGTTGGCTCTACAGATTAACCCCAACAAAAGCAAGGCCATGATTTTTAGTAAAGATTTTCCCTCTAATGGCATACTCTACAACAATCATCCAATTTCAGTTGTATCTAACCATAAATTCCTGGGTGTTGTCATTGATAACAAACTTTGTTTTGATTTACACATCAATCACATTATAACTAACTCTCTTAAGGGCTTAAATATTATAAGATGTTTAGCTGGTGTGACTTGGGGTGCAGACCCCAAAGTTTTAAGTATGCTATATAAATCTATAGTCAGAAGCCACTTCGACTACAGTTGTTTAGCCTACTCAAATAGTAGTTGTGTAAAAAAACTAGACATAATTCAAAACAAAGCTCTGCAAATTATTTCTGGGGCTATGTGTTCAACTCCCATACGAGCTATGGAAGTTGAAACCAAAATAATGCCACTGTGTCTTAGAAGACTTCTGCTAATAGAGAGATATTTACTAAAGCTGTTATCTGGTAATGATAATGTTCTCCAAAAAATAGTACCTTTTCCTGTACAACGCTCGGCCCAGCAGACTTCGGGAGGTGAGCTTTTACGAGGTTATTTCCCAGTTCTGCCTCTCATTGTACAGCAAATGAATGAAGATTTTAAAAATGTAATTAAACAATCAAAGTGGACATGCTACACATACCCATATTCCTGTATTATATTTGAGACCAATATTGTTACTAAAAATTTTTTTAATAATTGTGAATTATTAAGTTTTCTTTCCGACAATAACTGCTATACTTTGTTTACAGATGGTAGCAAAAGTGAGCTCTTTGTGCGCAGTGCTGTTTATGATCCCCAATCCAAGTTTGGTCAAAGTTTTCTTCTGGACCCTAAATGCAATGTTTTCACTGCAGAGGTATATGCGGCCCTCGAGGCCCTGAAGAGGATCGCACATATAAATAGTTTTAATAATTTTTTAATTTTAACAGACAGTTTAAGTATGGTCCAAAGTTTAACCAATCTCAGATTTGACTTTAAAAAAAACTATATTTTGTATAATATTAAAAAATTGTTATTTAGTTATGCACAAAATGATATACAGGTCTCTTTCATGTGGAAACAGAAACAGAAACAGAAACTTTTTTATTCAATATACTTATTGAAAGTCACTCTTTTGTTTAATTACCACTGTTTCGAAAAAAACCTCTGTCCTGGGAAGAACCAGCAAGAAACCCAGCGGGACTCTTTTTTTAAAATAACAGCTTACAATCATATATGTTACACAATTAACCACACAAAACAAATTAGAAATAGCTTGGTAGCGAACACCTCATTCTCAGGGGTTATTATCATCCATAAATTCCTTAATATTATAATAACCCTTTTTATACAAACTATGTTTAATAAAGTTTTTGAATTTTGAGCAGGTCGAATTTTGTATATTTTCTGGGATTTTGTTGTAAAAGCGTATACATCGCCCCAAGAATGAATTACTGACTCGGTGGAGTCGAGTAACTGGTACTACTAGCTTGTGTTCGTTCCTAGTATTTACAGAATGAATATCACTTATTTTTGTATAACTACTTTTATTTTGTGTACGTACATTACATTTTCATAAATGTATTGAGAGGTCAAAGTTAATATATTAATTTCTTAAATTTTGTCTGAGCGACTCTTTAGGTTTTAAATCATAGATTGCTCTTATGGCCTCTTCTGTAAAACAAATATAATTTCAGTGTCAGTTGTGTCCCCATAGCAAAATACCATACGACATTATGCTATGGAAATAGCTAAAGTAAACAAGTCTAGCTGTTTCCACACTGGTAAGATTTCTAATCTTTTTTACAGCATATGCTGCAGAACTAAGTCTGCTTGCTAACTTTGATATATGGGGGCTCCATTGAAGCTTCGCGTCTAGTGTTATTCCAAGAAAAATGGTGGTATCGACAAGACTCAGTTCCTCCCCATTTAAAATTACATCAGTATTTAATTGTCTGACATTTGGAGTCATGAACTTCATACATTTCGTTTTAGTGCTATTTAAATGCAAGTTATTAACATTAAACCAATTTACTAATTTAGATATAGCATTATTTACTTCGTCATATTTTAATAATTGTCGTTTTAATTTGAAAATTAATGTAGTGTTATCAGCAAATAATACTATATTATGTTTATCCCCTACTATGTAAGGTGAGTCATTAATATATACAAGAAACAGAAAGGGGCCGAGAATTGAGCCTTGAGGCACGCCCATTTGTACTATCGACCTGGAAGAGCTCATACTATTAATGACAACTTTTTGAGTTCTGTTACTTAAATATGAAACAATTAATTTAAGAGCATTACTTCTTACACCGTAGTGTTGTAGTTTCCTGATTAATGTTTCATGGTGAATACAATCGAAGGCTTTGGATAGGTCACAGAATATACCCAAAGCATCCTGTGAATTCTCCCAAGCATTGAAAATATATTTAATCAGCTCAACACCAGCATCAGTTGTCGAGCGACCCCTTGTGAAACCGAATTGATTTTTATGAAGTAAATTATTAACATTAAAAAAAAACATTTGATCAAGAATAATTTTTTCAAATATTTTACTTAGTGTTGGCAGTACAGAAATGGGTCTAAAATTGGCGGGGTCTAATGTACTACCAGATTTAAATAAAGGTATTACTTTACTATGCTTCATCAATCAGGAAACACACCATATTCGATACTAGTATTAAAAATAATAGCTAGTTGAGGCGCGATTATATCGATTATAGACGCAATAACTTTAACGGAAATGCCCCACATATCCGCAGTTTTCTTAACATCAATAGTTTTAAAATATTTTAAAATATCTTTTGATGATATTTTATGAAATGTAAAATTCTTTGTACACGCATTTACATTTTGTTTAAGCAATGATTCGGCGACGGCAGGAGAAGAATTCAGTGACATAGTGGTTAAGATCGGAATATCCGTAAAATACTTCTCAAAAACCATTGCAACATCCTGGATTTGTGGATGTTGATTCCATCAACATCCACAAATGTGGATTCCATCACATAGGGGCATAACATGTGGATTCCATCACATAGGGGCATAACAGGAAATGAGATAGTAGATAAAATTGCACATGATGGAACCAACATGTTGGATGTTAGCTCCATAGTAAAAGTACCTTTGACCGACTGTTATCAATCTATTGACAACCAGGTCAATAGTTTATGGGTCGAATTTTGGAAACAAGAACAGCAGGGTAAATGGTATGGAAATGTTCAAGAAAACCTACCTGTAGCACCATGGTATAACAAACTGAAAATGGCCAGTCGGGACTTTATTACGACTATAAACAGACTGTGTTTTGGTCACTCCACCGTCCCGGCCCACCTGGCTCGGTTGGGCATAGTGGAGAGCAGCTACTGCACCTTCTGCAATAATTTTGTTGGTGATATCGAACATTTCATATTTACATCTGAGTGCTTTTCATTTGACAGATTGATTCTTGTCAGTGAAATTAGTGACATAGTGCAAAATCAAGTGACAGTGCAAGATCCCTCCCGCCGCCTGAGTGATATGTTAAAAAATAGATCCTATTACGTGCCTCTATATAAATTCATCAAAAATACAGTGGGGAAATTATAATAAAGCGAATAAAAATACTCAAGACTTGGCCTAAAGGTCTAGATACCAGGCCATAAACTACAAAAAAAAAAGATATAACGATTTTATCAAATTCGAAGTTGACTACCGAGCAGCAAATTAATACATCTTTAATATATAATAAAATAACAAAGGAATTTTGCTTATCTTTGGAAACGCACAGTGAAAATGATTTTGATTTCCTCAATCTACCTCGCAATGAAGAGCCCTTATCAAACACAATATAATGTATAGTAGTGTATATAGCCGGATTTGTGGTAAAAAAGTAAAAATTAAAATTGCTTGTGAATAGTGTTGCAATGCCGTACAGTCTTCCCGCCAATTCAGTAGTGCAAATTCATTTATAAGCAAAAGAGATTTTTCATCTAAGGTCGAAGGCTGTTTAACATATCCTTCACAAGATGTAATTCACCTTTGTCTCAAATGTGAAAAGTTTATTCGAGAATATAATAAAAACACTAAAGGTATTGGAAGACCTATACTGAAAAAAGCTGTGCTCCTTATATTGAGAGATAATTGTGACTTATTTTTATGTTTGGTGCGCCACAGTTTGGACCAAGATATTTTAAGAGGGCACAGATATTTAATAATGAAATATATTATAGATATTTATTTTGACATTCGTCTTAAATATGAATGTAAGATTAATAATTTAAGTAAGGAAACTTGTAGGAACCAATTAAATAAGATTGTTCTGTTTAAAGGCCAATAAGTTATATGAAAGATAAATAATAAGTAATGCTTATTTAAAAATGAAGCAGTCATTATGTACTCCGTGTCTCCGTTTATTTTATTTCACCAACAAAACATTTCAAAATGATTACTTTAAATAAATTAATTACAGTTACTTATTGGCATTTAAACAGAACAATCTTATTTAACTGATTCCTACAAATTTCGTTACTTAAATTATTAAGTTTACTTTCATATTAAAGTCGGATGTTAAAATAAACTTTTATGATGTACTTAATTATTAATTATTATATTTTTTTTATAATTCTGTGTATTTATTAATTATTAAATGATTTTGTTTTTTTTTTGTTTTGTTTCCGATTCTGTTTTGTAAATATTAAAGGTAATAATTATATAAAAATAAAGCAGCCATTATGTGCTCCGTGTCCTCGTTTTTTATTTTACCAGCAAAACATTTTATAAAATATATAAAAAATAAATAGGTAGATACTTAATTAAGTATCTACCTATTAATATTTGATTAACATTAACATTATGTTGAAAAAGAAAGAAATTCCGAGGAAATTGTAAATGGCATTAAATATTTTTCTCCAAAGATCATAGCTCAAAAATATAACTTTGTGATCTGATTCTTGGAGAAAAATGTTTCATTTTATCGGTAGACTTACCTCGCCTCTTCAGATATTATTGCAATTTTGTACATTTTGAATTAAAGTCCAACAAAAGGCAAGTAGTGCCGGTGAAAGAATTTCCACTACCCAATATCGTCCCATGTGTGTCATAAAAGGCGACAAAGGGAAACTGAAAGAGGTGATGGGCAGCAGCATCTTCCTGATAACAACTCGAAATAATAAAAAACTGTGGTTGACAACCCCTTGGACGAGCGATGGCAAATATCCCCCCTATGAGGCAATTTATGGGGATACCTATGTTGAGCAGTGGATTTTTATAGGCTGTAATGGATTATGGATGATGGAAAAGGTGGGTAGGTGCAACATATTCCCGGTAACATGTTATTTGAATATTTTTAGTTATTTTAGAACTATCATGGTAAAAATTCAGTTAACTTTTAATAAAATAGTTTAGTGCACGAAAGTTATTCAGTTC
The DNA here is from genome assembly GCA_029286625.1 of Parnassius orleans. Lineage (NCBI taxonomy): Eukaryota > Metazoa > Arthropoda > Insecta > Lepidoptera > Papilionidae > Parnassius > Parnassius orleans. Next base: position 435,323 of record JAGSMP010000022.1, on the reverse strand, counting down.
TGTGCACTAAATTATTTTTTTAAATCTTTATACCGCTTTCTGAACAATAATTTTTCGATAGCCCTTTTAAGTAAAATGTACATCACTAGCTTGCTACATATTTATTTATCCATAGACTTAGAATATACTGGCGTATAGAACAACATAGTGTGCAAGGGAGAAGAAAATTCCTTATGGCAAAAATGCAAGATAGAAAAGGATTCCAAATATCATGACTCTGTAACCGATTTTGAATGACAGGTCGGCACAATTCGGCACGCAAGAAATAGCTCCTAGATATTTTGTAATTTTTCAGAGTGTAATAGTGGTTATTTTTAGTAAGTAACTTTTTCCAAAATGGTTACTTGTAATGTGAGTGATTGTGGTGTTAATAATAGTAATAATCCTGATAATTGCACATATCACACGTAAATTCTGTAGACGTCGTCAATGTTATTAAGCGTTTATTTCTGTTTAAAATTTATATTATATACTGTTTAAAATATAAAATGATTTCAATTATTTAGTTAATTTTGATATTTTGCAAAGAAAAAAGTCACGTTGTTGATAATTTGCATGAATTTGGTAAATACATTTTTTATACAAAATATTTTACATGTACGCTAGGGATTGACCCAACCATATCAAAATTAATGTCGATATTTATCTTGAATGTTTATAATGAATCGATAGACTTGCCCACACAACAAGAAAATAAATCCTCTGTTTGCGTTCTAAAATGTAATTTTATTTTGCCGTTTGTCAAACAGATTCCCTTCGGATTCTATAATTACAAAAAATGGTTAAGATTAACTGGACGGATTGTTTGGCATGTAAAGAAGAACTCAACAATTTGCAGCAAACATTTTCTTGAGAAGTATGAAAGAAAAAGAAGAATAAAAACAATTTTATTAAAAGGAGTCATTTCTACATTATTTGTACCAGTAAGTAAAATATTGTTATAATAAGACTTCAAAAATTTTACTTTCAAAACTTTAGATAAATATAGGGACAGATTTTTATACATTATAAAACTGTAGTACATTAAAGATAAAAAAAATTGAGACTATCCTCTTTAAGCCATTATGAACCCAACTAAGTATCTATTTATCAACCAAAATAAATGTATAACCTTACTTAACCAACTGCACAGCCTCACGGTCACACTAGTACAATATTCATAGCATCACGATATTTTCCCCAAGGGGTTGAGCGGAGCTTCGGAACTTCGGATTATACTCTCAAGTCACAATGATAAAACTTTTAGCGTAGTTAGGTATAGATATTTAGTAATGGTCCTGAAGCGCCACTAGACGCCCGCGCATGAGGCGCGATAGTATAAATTCTATAGTATTTGATACAACGCTCGATGCCCCATTCATGCTTGATGGCCGACGACATTGTGCCGAGGGCTTAAATAGCGTGGTTCATCCCCTACAGCGTTAGTCGTAGAGAAGGGGAACTCGTGGTTAAGAAATAGCTGCGCGGATCAATAGATCTGCGAGATTAAGTTGCACTTACTGCGGTCAGTCCATGAATGAGTGACCATTTTCTTAACATACCGAGATTGAGAGAATAGAGAGTGTATCTGTATCCTCAGACACTTGGTGCACTTTACTCTGTTAAGATCATTATGTTTTTAAAATTCATGCAGCTAAAATGATAATAAGTTTATTATTACTTTATACTTTTCAGGGACAGATCTACGAATATAAACATGAAGCATAATGAAGCGTCATAAACATATTGGCCTTTAAACAGAGCAATATTATTTAACTGATTCCTACAAGTTTCCTTACTTAAATTATTAATTGAATAAAACTATTTTTACGGATTTTATCGCGTTTAATTTACTATTTTAATTCCCGACGTTTCGGGTGCTTTACAGCACCCATGGTCACGGGGGTGACTGAGGTGTTTGACGTCCCAATGTCATAGTTAGCCCGGCTACCTTCAGTTTTTTGAATAATAATTTTTGGTCCGATCTACGCAGAATGAGCTTACAGTATCTTCAAGTCTTGCAGTGGTATGCTTGGGTTTGGATATAATTTTGTTAATTATAGGATCCCAAGCAGATGGCAGCACCCATCCGTCTTCTCATTGAAATTAGGATGTTTTTTAATCTCAATAGCCTCGCGTATCATCCTAGGTAGGAATTGTATGGGTCACTATTCACATGCTTACCTATTGAAAACTGCATCTCAATTGTAACTAGGAAGCTAGAAGATAACAACATGCTTATAGAATATGCAGTATTACTAAAACACTGCTTCACATCTGGCTATCTATTGTGGAAGGAAGAATTCTACAAGCAAGTAGATGGTGTGGCAATGGGCTCACCTGTATCTCCCGTAGTCGCCGACATATTCATGGAGGACTTTGAGGAGAAAGCCCTTCTTACTGCTCCTGTAATTCCAAGATTCTACAAGCGGTACGTAGACGATACTTTCACAATTTTACCATCTGACAAAGTAACTGCATTTTTAGACCACCTTAATTCCATAAACTCTAAAATACAATTCACAATGGAGTTAGAGGCAAACAATTCTTTAGCTTTCCTAGATGTTTTACACGTAAATAGCACATCTCAAAAATATTAATTATTTAAACTGCACCCATGTAGTTTAGAAATAAAAAATTGTTAAAAATCGCTCACCTATTAACGTTGATATTACTTCAAGTAATTAGAATTGGGTACTTTCTGCAGTATAAAAAAACTGCACCTTGCTTGAATATAATTGCACCATCGTTTAAAATGCATTAAATTTAAATTTACCCGAAAAAAGTTAATAAAACCAAATTTGTTAAGTGTCGACAATGAGTATATAATCACTAGGTTTACGGAGCGGGACTTCCTTAGTAAAAGTAAATGTTTGAAAGGGCGCCAAGCTACTTTACTAACATCAAGACATGACATTTAATTACTCCCCCTACCTCAGGCTATAAATTTGAAGTGAATATAAAAAAATCACTGACCTCTATATATGGACTGGCTATACACCGTGACATAATGAGGCGATTTGATTTTCGCCATTTTGGCTCTGACAGCAGAAGTGAACGTCCACGGAACTAATAATAGAGATTAGACAGTGTGACAAAATATATCGATATAAATTCTATACCCAGGCGTACCCGTAACGTCCGTTCTATTTATGTATCATATTAATATAATGCCATACAATAAATAAATGTATCAACCTTAGACGCAAGCTTTATACCTCATATAAAACCAAGATCGACGCTGCGTTGGTCTATCTTTAGCAAAAATAAAATCGTATAACTTTTATGGAGACAGGAGAACTGTTAATATATTAGCTTCTATTCTAAACGATCTTCCAGAAAACCTTAAGAACGAATTGACAGAAAAAAACTTAAAATATAAATTTAAACATTATTTACTAGGAAAACAGAATTAAGTCTTCTATCACTATTGTAATATGTTTTATGTATCATTAAATAAATAAATAAAAAAATCTATGTTTTTATTAGTAACTACAGAACGGATTTTGTTCCGGGTTTCAAATGAGTAAATGCCTACGCATACCTGCTTCGCGGGGGCAAGAACGGATTATGTCGGACTCACACCTACTAAAACCCCATGGTGTTCCACCGTCGCCAAACATTGGCAGGGCCACGGAAACGCTTTCAAACACATCCGCGGTCCAACCAGCGAGTACCCCTCCTTAGTTGAGTACTTCTCTTCCCCCTTTTCCTTCTCAGATAAGGCGCACCAGGAACACAAGGCGCACTGACCTTCGCGGCCTCTTACTCCACCTGCACAACGGACACCTCGAACCCTATATGTGGAGGCCATGGAGCCAGGAAAAAATGAGCACTTGACATCCAGTGGTACAGCCCCGCCAAAGTAGCGGAGGATAGTCGAGTGGCACAAGGCCATACCAACAATCCTCTTCCCTTGCGACTCCACCTCGGCTGCAGCGATATAGAGAGAGGACTCTCCTCTGGCCGCAGCCCACTAACACACATCTAAGGGCTCGACAAGCCTACTCAGAGTGGCCACCTTGGGCCAGCCCTTCACTTCGGGCTAGCCATGTGAGTCGCCCTACGTTTACCATGGGTTATCAAGGCACGGCTACTAAACCCCCCCCACCCCTAACCTCACGCAAACTCACTAAGGACATTAATAATTTTGCAGTCCCAATATAAATTTATTCCCTTGATATAATAATTTGGTCACATTTAAACAGATTTAACAAATTTACGTCTTTTAAACACAAAGGCGACCTTTCTTTGGCTATGGCCCTTGAGTCTGGGGGAAAACAAGGGGAGAAGAAATAAAACCATTCGAAATAATAATCTAATACTTTTATACTTACTGGTATTGGTACTACCAGAAAATATTGTGGGTATACTGCACTTTTTCAAAGGGGTGCCTTTCTCATATCCAATAAAACAGTCGTATGTGAAGTGTTTAAAACAAAGATAATCATTTTGTTTCGGACGCCAATTCCCAATTGTTGTGCTTTATAGCCATAATTTTCGTCTAGGTTAAGTTGGAAACCTGTTAATTAATAAACATTTGATAATTAGATAATTAATAGAATCAGGGGTTACTTTGCGGAAATCCATTATATTAAAGTTGTAAAAAACAGCTGCTATTTATAAGATTTTCGGGTCGCCGCTCACTTAGCGGTCAGCTACCGTAGAGTCTACTACACCTGAAGATGCCTCGTGTAGAGGCGAAACACGTGTCGTATTGTCGTCGGTGGTGTGTCTTTCCTAGTGTAGTGGTGGTGGGAGTAGTGGTGCTGGGATTAGTGGTGACGGGAACAGTGCACGCAATTGAGGGAGGGCGGGAGGTGCTCTTCAAACTAGGTAAGACACATCATTTTGTTTTATTGAGCGGATATTGGCAAAGTAAATTTTTCCGACTTTAATTTGATAATTATCTGTTGTCGGCGACTTTGGTTGTTAACAGATAGGGGGTAGAAAAGACATCGATAAGTATTATAGACAAGGAACTCGACAACCCTATTGAATTTTATTGTTTATCAAAACTCAGTAATATAAAGCCAAACATGTTGGTAATTACGATATTAAAATTAGTAACAAATTTTTAAGTACCTTCACTTCAGTAAGTAAATTCACTTACTTGTGGAATGTTATCCCACTTTCCTTTTGGTAACGAGTTTTACATATTAAGCACATTCATTATTACTAAAAATAATTCTTATTATGTAACTAAAATCAAACATTATCAAACCACATAAAATACTTATATTTTTTACTTTAAAAGTTCGAAATACAGAGATACGATTTAAATAACACAACAGACTTTGGCATATTATGTCAATTTTAGTTCCCGGTACGTACAATGAGGGCGCTTCAAATCGGCATAAGCATTTTGTATGGTATAGCCTGTCCAGCGTACTTGTATAAATAGAGGTCAGTGAAAAAAATACAGACAGATGTCATTTTAAAAAGCAAATCTCAAAAGTGACTATTATTTAAACTGCACCTATGTAGTTTATAAATAAAAAATAGGTTAAGATCATTCACATTATAATGTTGATATAACTTCAAATAATTAGAATTGGGTACTTTTTACAACATGAAAAAACTGAATCCTGCTTGAATATATAACTGTATCATTGTTAAAAACCCATAAAATGCAATATTAAGTGCAAAAAAATAATGAAACCTAATAAGAGTACAATAGCACACGCATACATCGCTGTGCATGAGTTCTCACCGACAGTCCGTCTAGATACAAACTACAAACCGGTTTGCTCCGTGCCGGCTCAGTCAGGGTCACAGACTAACTAGTAGATTCTACCGAATGGTGTGAAAGAAAGGGCTGTTGGTCGTGCGTATTTGAATAAATAGACTAACAATATTTCGTGATTTTGTAGATCAATGAATTTATTAAGGTTTTTACAGTTTGAGTAAAGTTTAGAGATTTTGTAATAATAAAATAAAATAAGACAATATAGATTTATCTAAGTAAATAATTAGTGTTCTGTATAAGCGAGATTTATCATACCTTTATATTATATGCAAAATATATAGGCGGTTGGTCCTTTAAAAAAATTAAAAATTACTATAATTATAATTATTGACATAATTAACTGCAGTCCCAAGCATAGTTGGAGCGAATCAAATCCACGCTCTTTTATCAAACTTGTATAAGGGCAAGCCCAAAATGGATTGTGGAATTTTATTATAGAAGAGCACGCTCCTTCTCACGAATAACTTTCGGACCTTTTTGAGGCGGACCTCACTGCGGTTTCTAGTTTGTCCATCATGCAGATCACTGATTTTTTGTACTCATGAATAAGTTGTCTTACGAAAATGATATTGATAGTAATATATAATGTGAAGCTTCTGTGAGAATACCTTCGCGAATCTCTTCGAGAGAATCTCCTAGAAATTCTCTCGAAGAGATTCGCGCGGTTTTTAATTGTAACTTGCACGTATTGCCCTTTTCTGTAATACAATAAAAAATCTCAAAACAGTAATAGACATGTTGTTTTATTAATTTAAGTTACAAGGAATACACATGTTGTTTTATACTATACAATATTTTTGTCTTTCCTTAAAATTTTCACATGCATCAGGTGACAACCCTATCAAAATAGGTATACATTTTCGACGTTGTTAGGAAGATTCTCCTCTGGTCCTTACTCCTTACTCTGTGGTTGTAAGGTGAGCGATCTTTTATATTATATTATAATATTTCTTTAGAATCGTTGTGATTTGAAACTCGATGAAACGAAAAAAGCGACACTAAAAAGAGACAAACATTTATGTCTATATGATTTAGTCTACGAGGGAATGAGATAGCATACAGTGTAGTAAGCGACAGTAACCTAATGGCAGGGTGCGGACCGCGAACTCAAAAGGTTGTGGGTTGTAATCCGCCATTCTACAACTGTAGTGAACCGTTCCTAGCACAAGCATTTTTAGCTTACGTTGTTTAAAGGGAATATTAGTAATGTTAATAGCATTTCTAGTATTTAAAAAAATGGTGTGTTTCCTATTATCTCGGTCTAGTCTGTGTGCGGTGCTTTAATGTTGGTTAACATATATTTTAATTGGAGCTACGATAAAGTTTTACTCGAAAGAAAATAAGCTATTGATTTAGTACACTAAAATTTAGGCTCTACATGTCTATAAATAAGGATTGTACCATTTGTTTGCTATAAATTTAAACTATTATCGTATATTTTAAGCCACACTTGCGGTTGAAAATTAACATATTAAAATAATAGTCATACTTTAGTTACCATAAGGTACTCGTGTCAATTGTTGAAATTGAAAACTTGAAGCATTTAATGTAATATACAGGGTGGGCCATCTGTTGGTCCTTTTTTCAATCGATGATTTTTAGCACTTCACGTTATCTGTTCTAAAAAATTATTTGACACATAAAAAGTAAAAAATATGCCATTTATAATCATGGAGTCACTAACATCACAACAGCGCATTTTGATTGTCCTAATTACCTATGAAACTGGTCGTTCAAAAAGAGAACAACATTTCATAAATTACGTGAGAGTTTTGGTCGTTATGGACGTCCTACTGAGCGTGCAGTTGGCAAAATTTTGATGTTCGGGTGCAGGCCTGTAGACGAAGCCGTGGTAGGCGAATGAAAGATATTGTTTTTCATGCATAAATGGCATATAACCACCTTTCATTGTCAATAAAAAAATTGACTGTTCACCTCAATATGTGTGTTTTATTTACAAATGAAAAAAGGACTAACAGATGGCCCACCCTATATTATGTAAAGTAAAATTAAAAATAATTTTAAACTTGGTAACAATATTATAATAAACAAACTCTACAATTATCCTACTCCTGATATTCTCCATTCGTCGCATTCTCTCGAAGTTTAGTTTTGTGCAGGTTTCACTTCTTCCACGTGCGACCTGCACACATGTTTTTTTTTAATAAACTACATAGGTGCAATTTAAATAATTAATATTTTTGAAATGTGCTATTTCGAATACGTCTGTCAATAAAAAAAATTATACATATACTCCAAATTCGTAGGCTGGGGTAGGGGGGTGGGCTTTGCTTTAGTACGTAGCGATCTTCTCCTTCTCTCTAACCTTCTTGCCGTAGACAGTAAACTGAAATAATCTTTGTCTATGATTCTACCGAATGTCGAATGTCAAACCTACTGTATTTTTATATTATTAAATATTTTTAACCCCGGTTTATTGATGAAAAAGAAAATTCAATTATATTAAAGATATAGGAAACAGCAATGGAATTTAGTGAAGTTTGTAGAATTTGTTTATGCGTTAATGTACGCATGTTTGTACTAAAGAAGACTGGTCTCCAAAATTTGTACAAAACATTGACGAACACTTTTGTAAGTTTGTTAATATTTCTCAATAGTGCAAAATGAAGTTCCGGTCATTTGTTGTTATCGCCGGAGAAAGACATTATAAAAAGCCGGGTATAAAATGCGATAGATCGGGGCTAGGCTAAGGTGCAGCGTTAAATATAGTGACAAATACTACCAGAACCTGAAAAACAACAGTTTGCCTGAAGTCCTACCACATACTAGAAGAGACACCGAGACTTAGTTGTCTGCAACACGAGTTAAGAGCCCGTGGGCTCAAAGTTACTGAGTCTATGCCCTAAAAATCTACCTTGTGCCTCCTTCTATGCGACCCGCACTGCTGCATAGATTTCTTTGCAGTGTCTGTTCTAGTACTTATTATCGAGTATTATTGCGATTTTCTGTTAAGAACTTAGCATCCACGCTGGTTTGGTATTTCACCCACTAAAAACCGTTCTATTGGACTATTTAATTGGGAGATTAGAATGCACATGTGCTTACAGACAAAAATTCAATCATTCTCATATTTCTAATATTCCTATGAGACTGAGAAATCAGAGAAGGGAATAATGTGCACATGTGCTTGTTTACACACATATGCAATATAATCCTGTCCCGCGCTGATAAATAGTTTCCATTGTGACCAAAATTCTGTCTGTAGGACATTATTATCATTATTTTATATGTGGTAGAGCCACGCTGCAGCTATATTATGGTTGTATCACAGGTGGGTCAAGCTCTACTGAGGTGGTACCATGCTCGTTAAGCATACCAGCATAAAATAACAGCTTAATGCTGCTCTGATTTGTATGGTGAGTGTAGAGAACCGGAATCCCTTTTTACTGAAGCAAGGTGTTCCATCTTGTTCCTCAGGGATAACAGCACATCTGCATTTTGATCCTTAACTGGGGATAAATTGTAGATGTCTATGGGCATTCACTTACCATCAGTTGAAATAACTGATATGAGCCTGTATTCAGGTTTCAAGTCTGTAGTTGTTCTCTTTTATTTGTTTTTCCAATCTGTTCTTAAATTGGTCTATGGTTTGTGCTTGATATCACTTTTGTTGGTAGCTTGTTCTATACTTCAACCACTCTTTAGCTAAAATAGGTGAGCTATTAGCTGTCATGACTTTAGTCATTTTAAAGTGATGCCCCTAAGATGTGTGGTGTTTGAGTACTAGAATAATAGTTTGTCAAAATTTTGTATATCATAGTGTCCATATATTATTTTATAATATATGTTTCAATCAAGTGTCCTCATTCTCTGTGATTTTTCAGAGTTGTAAGTTTAAGTGTTTTCAGACTTTCTTCATATAGTATGTTCTCAATAATCTAGAAACTTTTGAATATCTGTGTTGAAACTTCTCCAGGTTGAAAATATGTTTTAAATATTTTTAATATCATTTCTGGTATTATTATTATTATTTGCCATAGTTGCCACGCTAGGCAGGCTGGTTGGCAACTGCAGTTTTTTTATTATTCTGACCTGTTACAAGGAAAGTGCTGCTGGCCCATATCTTTAGATGTCCAAACCCACCTGGAAGTTACTTCATACTGCTATTGATATTAAATTGAAACTAAGTGACAGTGGCCTAATAGTTAAGGGTGCAGATTGCAAACTCAAGAAAGTAGTAAGTTTAAATCTACCATTCGAGTATTGTTGTAAATTACTCCTAGCACAAGCATTTTCAGTTTACTTGGAGTAAATAAGAGAAGTGTTTGTAATGTTAATAGTGATGCTAGTAGTTTAATGTTAAAATTTAAAAGTAGGTTTAGTAAGATTGAATTGTGAGTTTGAATCTACTGCTTTTAAAATTATATCTGTTAATGCCATGGAGACTCCTACGAACTTCTAGAGTATTGTGTCCATAAGGCTTGCAAAACTAACAACAGATGGGGAAACATAATTCTCGAGTGGTAGCCTCATACTGGTAAGCAAATTGTAGAGTGGCGCCCCACTAGATAATGGCAATCGGGTAAGACAGGAAGTTGATGGATGTAGGTGACTTAGGACTGTGTTGTTGCAGTGATGATTACTAGGTTGTTGGACTTTTTTCTGCCTTGAAGTCTGTCTGGGTAGTTAACATCCTCTTACCTATTTCTGCCACCAAGCAGCAGTATGTGTTAGTGATGTGAATGACATTGAGTCAGTATAATAACAGGCTGTGAAGCATTACATCTTAGTCCTCAGTGGAAACATCGCATCTGTAGCCTTTGCTTGAAGTTTGCTGCAGGTTCTCATGGGCTGCAGTTGCCACTTACAATGATGTTGATGAAGAGAATTGTGGTAGCCAATTCTCTTCATCAACATCATTTTCATCATCAACATGATTTCATTACAAACTTACATATTTAAGTAGTTTTCCATATTTATTATGAACTTTCATATTTTCAGATGGATGAGAATGAGGGGCCCATAATTGTCTGCTTCACTTGTCATGCAAGACTCAATCGTTGCAGAAGTTTACAACAACAGGCTATTGAATCGAATACAGTTCTGGAGCAGTTGCTTGCAGAAGGATCCACGGTATTATCCATTCCATCCATTAAAACCTATAAAAGTCCACTGATGAACGTAGGCCGTCCTCATAGATTGCTCCATAGGAGGGATTTTGACAAATTTGGTTGACAATTATATTAATCTGAGTTGTTATCAGTAGATGCTGCTGCCCAACTCCTGTTTCTGTTTTCCTCTGTCGCCTCTTACGACACCCGTCCAGTGCATAGGTATATAGGGCAGTGGATATTCTTGTTCTGCTACTACGCGATCAACCATATTATACTACTTACTTCTCACTGCTTGATGGGTCATTCCCATTATAATAAAGTATTTGCTTTAATCATCACTTGGCAGGCACCTTAACGATCACTACCTGTCTCGCGCCTTCTATGCTGCGTCACATTGCCATATGAGTGAATGTTTTTTCTACTGCAAAGTAAAGTTTATCCTTTAATCCAACTTACTTTTTCGTTAGAGCAATGTTCTATATTTTATGAATTTCAGTAAATTAAGTACTTATTTTCACAGACATAATTATCGAACTGCTTATACTGTTATATATTACCCTATTGTATATATACAAAATATTATCTATGGGTAATATTACACAATAAATAAAGATATCTTCAGGATTGTATGGGGTAGTATGGATTCTCCTACGTCACCACTACACTGGCTTTTTTTTTCTTATTTAAAAAAAGAATTTGGTTTCAGTCAATGCCAAATCCGCATGAACCTAGATATGAGATTCAATTCACACCAATTTGTCATATAGATATCAGGCCAGTTGAGTGTGATACAGAAAATGATTGTAATGACGAAATTTTTAGCCTTGAATCTGTTAAAGTTGAGGAAGAGAATATCGAAGATGAGAATTCAAAATTTGAAGAAAATGGGAATCATGAAACAGGTAAGGATATACACATTTTGTGATATGGTTAAAATAAAGTACAGTTTACCTAATGGCAAGTGGCAAGCAATTTGTTACTGTAGCCCATGGACACAAAATAAGAGCGCTTGATATGCAAAGTACTGATTTGTCTTTGCCTAAATTCAAAGTGCATGTAAAAAGCACTCTTATGAGGAAAAAAAATTACACGTTAAATAATTATTTAAAAGATAAGCATGGACATTATAATGAGCTTCGTTAGACAATGCATCTACATTTTGATTCTTAATGGAATGTAGATGTCTTTGGTTACAGCATCCACTTACAGTCAGATGGACTGTGTGCCCGTTAGTCGTAGTCTATAAAATACTATATAAATAAAAATGTCGTCGGCTTACAATCTATACTGATACATTTACATAATCAGTATAACTAAATCAAATGTTGAAAATTAAAACTGTGCTATCCATGATTCCAATCATATTTAATTTTCCACAGTAGCACTGCTGGTCAAAACGCACTTCTGGTTGTGTTGGAATCTAATCAGAAATAATGTTAGTGTAAAAAAAAATGCTGAATCAACAATATTATGGGTGCCAGCGGAAATTGAATCAGGGTACAGTACGTGAGCAGTACTGTGATTTTTTTACAGCAAACACCTAACCCCTAAGCTGCCAGGGCTTTTTTTTTGGTGTTTTTTTTAATGGCTCCATCTTAATCGTCCTGTAAACTTCCACTGCTGAATATGGATGAATCTCTCCCGATTTAGGGAGAATTTGCCTTAATCGTCACGCTTGGCATAGGATTGAGGATCGCAGAACCAGACGTGAGCATCTCTGACAATGTTGCCTGTCGCCGGTCTGGTTATTTTACATCTGAAGTAAACGAGGTGGTTATACCGCCATCTGTCGGAAACCATAAGATTTTTCTGGCAAACCCATAGTCGCCTCTTACGAAACCCACAAGACAAAATGTGACGATGAATTCTCTTACGCCGCACCTACAAGACAACTTCGGCTATATATTCTTAATATCTACAAAAAATATTTGTCAATATGTATGTATGTATAACGCTTTTTCCGTGTGGAATTCGAAACAGCGATTATTAGATTAATGTAATTATAACATGGTCAGAAGAACGTCATTATTATCATTCGAATTTAGTTTTTTTACCAATCATTCCACCCAAAAATGAATATGAGAGACATTATCCAGAGTAATTGGCTAAAATACTTTATATCTAGCAATATTATATGAGTATAGTTATGTAAAATATTAAAATTTCTCTATTTCTCTCTGGGTTGAGTAATAGAGAATGCCATAAGGTATAAACTCCACCCATTGTAAACTGTCTAAGGTGTTGTACAATAAAGATACAATGCTTTAAATTAAAAAATAAAATGTTTAATTTGTGTGTATTTCAGAACAACACTGCATACAAACAAATAAATCAAATTCTACTGATTGTAACATAAACAATGTTCGTAAAGAAAACCTGAAAAAAGATAGTCAACCAGTTATTAATAAAGGAAACCAACCTTCAAAGATTATGAAAAAAAAAATTTTGAAGAGTGTAAATATACTTACGAAAAAAACATCAGAGGCATCAACAAAAGACATTCTCGCCAAACTCATTTCACACAGTCATAAGACGCAAAAGAACTCAGACATCACGGCAGTTCGGACACAAGTTGAACAAACTCCAGTACCACAACTAACGGATATATTTAATTGTGATATTTGCGAATTTAAAACATCTCATAAACGTTACATTATGGCTCATCTTAGAGAGCATGTCGCTAAACAAGTGTACTGTTGTATTAATTGTGATTATAAATGTATAAATAAAAACAATTTGGTATACCATAATATGAAAATACATACGGAGAAAAACCTTTTTCGTGTAATATATGTGAATATAAATGTATAAAAAAAAGTAATTTGCAATCACATATGAAAAAACATACCGGAGAAAAACCTTTTTCGTGTAATGTCTGTGAATATAAGTGTATTAACAAAAGTAATTTGCAAACACATATAAAATTACATACCGGAGAAAAACCTTTTTCGTGTAATATCTGTGAATATAAATGTATTCACAAAAGTAATTTGCAAACACATATGAAATCACATACTGGAGAAAAACCTTTTTCGTGTAATATCTGTGAATATAAATGTATTAGAAAATATTATTTGCAAACACATATGAAATCACATACCGGAGAAAAACCTTTTTCGTGTAATATCTGTGAATATAAATGTATTCAAAAAAGTAGATTGCAAACACATATGAAATTACATACCGGAGAAAAACCTTTTTCGTGTAACATTTGTGAATATAAATGTATTAGAAAATATTCTTTGCAAACACATATGAAATTACATACTGGAGAAAAACCTTTTTCTTGTAATATCTGTGAATATAAATGTATTAGTAAACGTTATTTGCAATCACATATGAAAATACATACCGGAGAAAAACCTTTTTTGTGTAATATCTGTGAATATAAATGTAAAAAAAAAAGTAATTTGCAATCACATATGAAAATACATACCGGAGAAAAACCTTTTTCGTGTAATGTCTGTGAATATAAAAGTATTAGAAAAAGTGATTTGCAATTACATATGAAAATGCATACCGGTGAAAAACCTTTTTCGTGTAATGTCTGTGAATATAAATGTATTCAAAAAAGTAGATTGCAAACACATATGAAATTACATACCGGAGAAAAACCTTTTTCGTGTAACATTTGTGAATATAAATGTATTAGAAAATATTCTTTGCAAACACATATGAAATTACATACTGGAGAAAAACCTTTTTCTTGTAATATCTGTGAATATAAATGTATTAGTAAACGTTATTTGCAATCACATATGAAAATACATACCGGAGAAAAACCTTTTTTGTGTAATATCTGTGAATATAAATGTATAAAAAAAAGTAATTTGCAATCACATATGAAAATACATACCGGAGAAAAACCTTTTTCGTGTAATGTCTGTGAATATAAATGTATTCAAAAAAGTAGATTGCAAACACATATGAACTTACATACCTGAGAAAAACCTTTTTCGTGTAATGTCTGTGAATATAAGTGTATTCAAAAAAGTAGATTGCAAACACATATGAAATTACATACCGGAGAAAACCTTTTTGTGTAATGTCTGTGAATATAAAAGTATTAGAAAAAGTGATTTGCAATTACATATGAAAATACATACCGGAGAAAGAGCTTTTTTGTGTAATATCCATAAATTTAGATCCATAACAAAAAGTCGATTGCAAACTCATTTAAAAATACACACTGGAGAAAAACCTTATTCGTATCGTATATGTGAATTTAGATGTATAAAAAGTAAAGGTTTACAAAACCTTTTCGTGAAAGATCTGGTAAAATGTGTGCATATTATGTAAATATAAAAGTGTACCATATAAAAATCTATTTTTTAGAAATTTCTTATGAAATTATAGGAGTAGAAAAACCCATCCGTGCCTAATGTGCCTGCCCTTATGTGCTAATTGAAACTACATTTATTCTAAAGAAGTTTAATCAAAAACCAAAAAATTACTTTAAAATATGAACGAAATGGGAAGTTAGTGGAAACAGACCAGACCTTCATATTTTTAAGGGATAGCTTACGTTTTTCTTTTCGACCTTTATCGTTACTGTTACAGCCTATAAAAGTTCTCTCCTGGACATAGGCTCCCCACATGGTTTGGTCATGGTCCTCCAAATTTATTTTTAGTTGTTATTAAGAAGATGCTGCTACCTACCTACTTGTTTATTTTCCTCCGTCGCCTCTTACGACACCCACGGGACGCGGTAGCGAAGCATCCATAGAAGCCGAGAAGCCAGGCTTGCCCTATCAAACTGCTCAATCAATAATATCAACTAATAAAATAACTCGTAAACTGTTTAAAACCATTTCAAATTTCGCGCGCTCCTCTGTTATACAATATACACAGGTCGTGACCTTGAACGTCAACACGCGGCAAAACTGTGCGATACTGCTGTCGATTAGTCGTCTCTCTCGCACGCGTGGGATTTTTACCGGGCTTTCGAAAAGACGATCGCTCCCTTTCTAACCTATGGCAAAATTTTCTATAATGAAATATATTTGTTCGATTGTTTATATAGCAATTAATATGGAATGCAGAAGCCAGGCTTTTAGTCTGAAGTTAGTCGAGAGTGGGGGCGTCGGGCGATACATCTGCAGTGCACTTTACATTTCAATGTTTACTGTGTGTGTTTACTTGAGCGAATGAATCTCGCAATATTGAGTTGAAAATTTATATTTTTTTTAAGATTTTTAGTGAACATGGAGAATAATAGTGTTCCTTTTGATGAATTGAAGTGTGTTAAAGTGCTAATCGGCGAGGAAAAGGTAAAATCTTTAAACTTTGTTGAGAAAAAACAGCTCATATCCACGCCGAAATCAACGCCTGATCTGTGTATTTTTCAAACGAGTAAAACCCACAAACGGCAATTTAATAGATCTGTTTACAAAACTCATTGGATTGTTGGCTGCTCACATACCAATAAGTTGTACTGCTGGTGCTGTATATATTTTTCCAACGAAAATACAGCTTGGAATACTACTGGATATGATGATTTAAATAACGTATCTGGAGCCATTAAAAGGCATAAAATATGAATGCGGTAATTTCGTTCAGTAATGAACGAAATTACCGCATACAGAATGTGCTTTCTCATCTCTGAAGCGCATCCATACTTATTTGAGAAATACACAAGGTCAAGAGCGTCTTACAGACTTATCAATTATCGCAATTGAAAAACAGTTATTGGTACAATTAAAACGTTCACCAACATTTTACACGGACGCAATTAAATATTTCCTTAAGAAAGAGAGACCATTCGATTTAGAATATAAATAATTTGTTGTTTTAATTTTGTACATAGTTTGTTTGTACTTTGTTCATGCGTTTCTTTTGTTCATGTATTGTATTGTATGTAAATATCTTTTTCTTTTGCTCAAGCAAACTCAAACGGCTTTTTCAAAGCCACTGAAGGTATGCAATTGCTGATATGTCATACAATCTATCTAGCAGTAGTATGCCTTCTGTGTGCTTTGTTTAACAAGTCCTCGACAGCATTGAATATGAAACTGAAGAGTGGAGACAGATCAAGATTGGTGTATTTTTATAAAGCTGCTAAAAACAACAAAACCATATCTTGGGCTTGCCCTAGTTTGGAGCCCTAGCTTCGCCACTGATGGGACGATATGGGGCAGTGGATATTCTTACACCGCCACTACACGGTTAATTTAGTTATTATTTAAACTTTACAATAACTAGTTTTTCTCTGATGATGCCGTGAGGCGAAAGCGGTCGGATTTTATAGTTATAGTCTGATTTTTCTTTCCGTAGAATTCTGACAGCTATCATTTTTTGACATGTCAGAGAAAGGTTGTAATTTTTGGCCGGGTACATTTTTCAATTTCAATTCGAGTCTGAACATCTGAGTCTATACATACATTTTATTTGTTAGTGAATGTATCCATTTTGTTAAGTGCGGTGCTCCACATTAAAAGTGGTTTTACGGTGAGTGATAATTACGTCCCTTTTCATCACAAACAGTAAAAGACGCACAAGTAAAGATAACATATTTTTATTAAAATCTTTAATCATCATTAATACTTATATCACTATCTTCATCATCATCATCATCGCTGACATGAATTATTAAAGAGTCTGCGACTGTGTCAATCAAATTGTCGAAAGTGCACATCTTATCTTCTTCTTTGATTATATGGCTGATATATTCTTGCCATTTATCAGGAGTAACATTACTTATACTTTCCAGTAATAGTTTTTTAACTTCCACCATTTTAAAACTTCTGTTGTGTCTTGCGACATGCCCCTTCGCTTGAGCCCACACCAATTCAATAGGGTTGAGCTCACAATGATATGGGGGCAGTCTAAGCACAGTAATGCCTTGTGCTGCGGCCATCTCGTCTACAATACACTGTTGGTATTTGTATTTCTCCTGACCCACAATTTCTAATAAATTAACTTTTAGCATTTTTTCTTCAAAATTTAAATTTTTTGAAGTCAACCACGCTTGGATATCGCCTTTTCTCCATGCACTTGTTGGTACTTTTTCGACCTTCCTCGAATGATAGGGAGCATTATCCAACACTACTACCGAGTTTGGTTTTAATTTTGGAAGTATTTTTGTGAACCACTCCTCAAATACTTCCCCAGTCATCTTGTGGTAATCTGTCAAGCCTTTTTTTGCCTCAAAAACCAATAAGCCATCTTCCATAAATCCTTCTTCGCTCCCTATATGGCTAACTATAAGTCGCCTCCCTTTGCCTGTAGGTGCCTTAAGCCCTGTTGTCAAGCCATCGAGGAAAGCTTGTCGTGAAGATTAAATGTTGGTATCACACCACACTTTATTGACGGTATGTCCTGAAAATAAAAATATATTTAATATTTCACTTATACATGAGGACAGTTATATATGCATATAAATTGAAAAATATTACCTATAAATATGGATTTCTTTATTTATTTATTCATTTTGGCAACAGAAATTTATTAACAAAGTTAATTTAAGTGTTACATAAGTACAGAATTTGATTGCCGACTAATACTTTGAAGAAAAAATAGGTTATAAAAAGTTAGTTACCACATTATTCAATACTTGCCTTCGTTTACTCACGTTTAATCCTGGTAATATATAAACCTGCCTTCTCTTCTATATTGTTTAATTTGGTGCAAGTATTTTTGATGCCATAGTACTATCTCCTTGCGATCTGTTAGCGCACTTCACTTTAAAATTTAAATGCTTCAATACTTTTCTTAATGTTGATTTCGACATAACAGGCATGTCTGGATCACCAGCTATCTCTTGGTGAATCTGAAATAAACATTTACATTACAGTTACACATGTAGACAGGCAACACAGGTTAAAGTATAGTTTTAAAACAATGGGGATGTCAGAAACGAGGGGTTAAACAATTAGCAATAACTTTACCTTTTCAATAGTCGGAATCTCGTTCCTGTAGAAAAACGCGGGAACCTTTCGTCGAACTGCGGCGAAAGTAAATTCGTCAAATTTTTGTATGAAAGATAGTCTTTATATTCTTTGGTAATTTTATAGACACTTGACAGACCCACGCCAGTCATCTCAGAAGTCTTTTTAGCACATTCCGTTGCAATCCAATCAGTTGTTTGCGGCCAATTTTCTGTATTATATTTGTAAATATTTAGAATTATGGTCTTTTCGTTGGGCGTAAAAGCACCACGAGGACGCTTCTTTCTGGGAGAAAGAAAGTCTGAATCTTGTGCTCTGTCAGATGGGGCTGCCTCACGGGAAGGGCCAGATTGTGGCTCCATAACGTTTATAAAAATCAACAAACGATCACAACACGAAAAGTCTGCAAGAAAAAACTTAACAAATATAACAAGGTAATAGCAGCAAACACCGAGAACACGAGCACATTCGACATTAAAAGAAGTCGAATCACAGAACACAATTATTTCTACCAAGAGAAGAACGCCAACTTCATACTAAAAAGGAAACACGTGTTTATGAATGTACACGAAAAGCGCCTCGGTTTGCGCCATATAAAACTTTTTAGCGGGAATTTCAAACCTTTGTATTTTGTACTTTGAACTTTTTAATTAAGGCACATTCGAGTAATTTTGGCTCAAGCCTCACAAACCTATGGGGTAAATTCCCATACATTGGAGAAGTTGCACCAAAATTACTCGAATATACTTTAGATTAGTATGTGAGATAAAATAAAACTATAAATATGTATAGTCATGTAATTTTATTTTCTGAATACAGATTGTTTTATATACATTATTATTGATGTTTTTATTGCTTTTGCACTCAATATTTCCACGCTTGTTACTGATACATAACACGTTATTGTGAGAGAGTAATTTTTCACAGAACATTAATGTAAATTTAAATCAGCAAAATTATCATGGTGAAAACTTTACTCAGCTGAAATACGTGATCTGAAACAGATACAATTGAGTCAATATAGTAATAATACCTTCAAATAACGGTCAATAAATTCAAAATGTTTATAGACTTACCACAATATTGTCATAAGTTTTCTTTTCCTATTATAAGAAACCTGCAGAAAGTGATCAGATGATTTTGTGCTTTTATTTGCACAACACTTAACTTACTTTCGATTATGATCACACATCGTGCATAAAATTTTGAAATAATAAATTCATTTATAGTCAATATCTTATACAGAGTTAACATCTCACAAAAATCTTTACTGTATATTCACGACGATATTATGACTGTGTATTCGCCTACAAACGAAAATGAAGTATTCTGAGCCCATAATAACTAAATTTAAGCAAAATCAATAATAAATATTAAAATCTAAACCTATGAAACCTATGAATAAATTTCAGAAAATATTTTCAATATGAAAGACGTTGTCAAACAAATGTCATTTTTTTTCTTCTATTAATTCATGGTTTCTTTTGATAGAATTCTGCTAATATTTAATAATTTAATTTTAATCAATTAATAGGTAAATTAATTGTGCAAATCTCAGAGTAATATGTATGTAATTATACTTTAAAGAGCAAACCAAAAAAAGCTTAACACAGAAATAAAAATTTTAATTTCTTCCGATATAATATTAATTTTTGTATCAAATTTTAAAATGGCAATTTAAAACAACATGAAGGAAAGAAACAGCAATATTTTTCTCGCTTTATTTTTACAAGCCCAACTAGAACATTGACAAAATCATGATTGTGTGCAGATTTTTCAGCTTTCATACAAAGTTGCATCACCCTGAGTCGAATGAATATGAAAGTGACAGACGCGACGTGACAGCTAACTTTTTTTTTTAAAAAAGGTTTAGTTTTTTTTTTGGAGTTTACGGCCTGGTATCTAGACCTTTAGGCCAAGTCTTAGGTATTTTTATACTCTGCTTCTGCTTCACAATATGTTGATGCGTCACATTGTGCAGCCCTTGGGAGATTTTGACGGCAACTTGAGTCAGACCATCAGAGCACTTGTTTCACCGTTTCCACTAATAGTTCACATGCGCAGACACTTAATACACAAAATCGCACCACTTTTACATATCAAAATCCACTTCAAACCATTATTCAAACAATAAATAATACAGGAGCAGCTAACCGCCGCCGATCAAGTTCCCGCCAAAAACTCAAAAGGTTTACTATTAGTAGGCAGTGATGCCAGCTAAAGAATAAAATAAAGTAATTAAAGTTAATTCGATATATTGTTCGTGATATTGAAATATTTGTTATTTTTGTATTAGGTCACTTGAATAAGTAAATAATATTTAGATTTACCTTTTTGTATGTTGCCGTGTAGTGGCGGTTAAGAATATCCACTACCCCATATCTTCCCGTGGGTGTCGTAAAAGGCGACAGTGGGAAACAGGCAGGAGATGGGCAGCAGCATCTTCCTGATAACAGCAATATCACAATAAAAAAAACTGTGGTTGCCAACCCGCTCGCCAAGCGTGGCAACTATGGCAATATACCCCCCAATGAATAAAGTTACGAAGAGACGGCCCCCAGTCTCGGCGGCCCCGCTATTCCTGGCTACGGTGGTGACCATGATAACGGCGGGGCAGGGGGTGCTAAGAATCTCCGGTGGAGGTTCGGTTGCCACCTACGACGATTCGATCTGGCAACTTATAACGCACACACCCTGAGGACTGACGAGAAGATCCTGGAGCTGGAAGAAGAAACAGACAAGTTGCGCTTGAATATTATAGGATTATCCGAGTTCCGAAGAGAGGGGGAGGACACGGTAATCCTAGAATCATGCAACTTGTTCTATCACCGGGAGGGCGACCATCTGTCCCAAGGAGGTCTCGGATTTATCGTCCACAAGTCTCTCGTTAACAACGTTGTAAAGATTGGGAGTGTGTCGACGAGGGTTGCGTACCTTATACTCAGAATCACCAAAGGGTATTCGCTGAAGGCCATACAGGCTTACGCACCAACCTCGGCATACCCCGATGAGGAGGTGAAAAAAATTTATGAGGATATCTCTAGAGCCATGCATTCCTCCAAAACCCACTATACGGTGTTAATGGGAGACTTCAACGCAAAACTAGGAATAAGAGGGAACGGTGAGCTGAAAGTAGGGAAATTCGGAATAGGGCAACGGAACCCAAGGGGCCAGCAGCTGGCCGACTTTATGGAGAAAGAGGATGGGCTCTTTATGATGAACTCTTTCTTCCAAAAGCGGTTCCACAGAAAGTGGACCTGGTCGAGCCCCGACGGTTCGACAAAAAATGAGATTGACTTCATTATGACGACCAGGCGACAACTGTTCAGTGATGTCTCAGTGATCGCGAGGGTGAAAACTGGCAGCGATCACCGAATGGTAAGAGGCACACTGAACCTAAACGTTAAGTTGGAGAGGTCACGTCTAATGAAGTCAACGCTCCGTCCCCCTCGTGCTCTAATCCAAAGTCCCGAAACCTTTCAGCTCGAGCTACGAAACCATTTTAAGTGCCTAGAAGATTGCAATGCAGTGGACGATATGAATGACAAGCTCGTGGAAACTGTCCATGCGGTCGGAGCTAAGTTTTGCAAGGCTCGCCGCAGAAGAACACAAAAACTCTCAGATCACACTCTTAATCTCATGGCTGTTAGACGGGAAATGAAGCTTCAGTCTTCAACAGATATGACAGCATACAGGCAACTGAACAGACAGATCTCCAAATGCATGCGGCGGGACTTACGCAACTTCAATACAGCTTGTATTGAAGAAGCGATCGAGCGGAACCAAGGCTTTAAAGTCTTTGCCAGAGATCTATCTGCCAGAAAGAGCCAACTGTCAAAGCTGAAGACCGAGTGTGGCAGCATCGTTTCCGGGACACCTGAGATTTTGAGTGAGATTGAGAGGTTCTATGGGCAGCTGTACACGTCATCGTTGGAGCCACACGCAAGTGTGAGTAACGATCCAAGAGCGAGTCTTATCAGATACTCTTCCGAAGATATCCCGGAACTACAGACCGATTTCCCTTCTGCGCCACGTCTACGTGCTGTTTTCGAGAGTCATTACGAATCGCCTCGCACGCAGTCTCGACGACTTCCAGCCTCCCGAACAAGCAGGTTTCCGAAAATGCTTTAGTATCGTAGACCACATACACACCCTTCGGCAAATTGTACAGAAGACAGAAGAGTACAATCTGCCACTTCCGTCGAAATTTGGGCGGTGCTGCAGTCCCTTCAGCGGTGCCAAGTTGACTGTCGGTATATCGAAGTGCTGAAGTGTTTGTACAGTAGGGCTACGATGGCTATCCGAGTACAGAATCAGAGTACGAAACCTATCCACCTGCAGAGAGGTGTAAGACAGGGTGACGTCAATCGACGGATTCAACTCGGTTGGGCAGCGTTCGGGAAATTACGGCACATCTTTTCGTCAGGTATTCCTCAAAACCTGAAAACGAGACTATACAACCAGTGCGTGTTGCCAGTGATGACATATGGAACTGAAACGTGGTCCTTCACTGCTGGCCGGATGAGGAAGCTCAAGGTCGTTTAGCGAGCTATGGAGAAGGCTATGCTTTAGGTTTCTCTGCGAGATAAACTTAGAAATGAAGATATCCGCAGCAGAACCAGAGTGACCGACATAGCCCAGCGGATTAGTAAGTTGAAGTGACAATGGGCCGGCCATATAGCTCGAAGAACCGATAACCGATGGGGATAAAAGGTTCTCGAGTGGCGGCCTCGTACCAGCGGACGAAGTGTAGGGCGCCCCCCCACTAGATGGGGTGACAACCTGGTAAGACATGCAGGAAGTCGATGGATGCAGGTGGCTCAGGACCGTGCTTTGTTGCATTCCTTGGGGGAGGCCTATGTTCAGCAATGGACTTGTGAAGGGCTGTAATGATGATGATGATGATGATGATGAGGTAAAACATAAAAAATACGTAGCATTTTATTTTTTATTGCCCTCAAATGGGTCAAATTTGTCCCTTTTTCGGTGGAGAAATTTTTTCATAGCAACAATTATGAAATGTCAGATTTCTACGGAACGAAAAATCAGAGTTTAGTATATTATTAATTTAAAATAAATATTGTGAAACTAGTACAAGTGTTTGTGCAAATCACAAAAACTTTTTTAATCAAAAGCAACCGGAATCAGTTAATTTTAGTCATGAAGAAGTCTAATACATCTAAGTTTAATCAACCGCAATCGGCTGCACCTAACTATAGCCGGCTAAACCTCAGTGTAACCGAATTTCCTATTTTAGCCGTAATATATATGTCGAAACTTAATCACAAGATTCCACTTCTGATGTCGGAAAAACAACAGGAAATTCCACTTCTCATCTCACAAATACATCAGGATGAGGTTAATTGTTAAAAATATTAAAAATGTGAGAGCGGATGTTAAACTTGCTGTCTTGCTTACGCAATTAATCAATATCAGCAATAAAACAGCGTAATGCACTATAAATTCAGTATAGCGCAATCGCAATCACACTGGTGTAAGGCAACCTCTTGCTTCCTCTCGATCCAACCGATATTTTATAGCACAGACCAGATAGAGAAACTAACGTTTTTTATAGACGCGTCGATATATATAGGCAGATTGTATGATTCGTCACTATCATAGACAGAGAATCCAATAGACGGCGGGATCGCGTAACCACTATTCTGCATTTCATTTACGCATCACAGTGCTGCCATTTTAGCAATGTTACCCACAAAATAGAGAGATTTTGTTTGTGAAGCGTACGTAAGTAATTCTAGGCCACTTTATTCACATGTTATTAGGATAGGATAACTAACGCAAATAACACAAATAGGTAATATTAATTACATATATTAAAACACATTTATTTGTCAAGAAAATCATAATAATTACACTTATAGGTCTTAGTAATTCCAATTTAATTATTATTGTCCTTGAAATAAAACTAATTTAGTATGAATATTCCAAATTTTTTCGACGGACTCGCAAATTTTTGTGGTTTCATGATGTATTCTTATTTCAAAATATCTTAAAGCAACAGCTTTAATGAGAAGCATTCTGTGATTGACAATATAAGGAAATCGTTATTGACGGAATTGATCGAGTTAAGTAGTATGGCATCCTCTTCGTTAACGAGAGCTTTGGCCTTCAACTCTTCGAGAATTTGTTCCAGATTTGCCACTTTTATTTTTAGACGCCTTGTTGCCTGACGAAGAGTGCGCATGGTGCGCACTCTTCATCAGACAACAAGGCGTCAACCTCTTCTCCGACAGATTTTGCTGCTGTTTCAATCTCTTGGTAAGACTTCTTGGCGTACCCAGTAGCTGAAACAGAAATTTATCCATTAAACTTATTTTTGCGGCCGTTATTGATCTCAAGCAATAGATTTTCAATTGTGTTCATAACGTTGCAACGTTCATACGTAACGTATTGTACATTTTATATTTTACTTTGCGGAATATGGTATAGGTCCTATACCATATTCCGCAAAGTAAAATATAAAATGTAAACAAGGAAACAAATGACTCAAAAACAACGACAAATAAGGTGTGTGTCAGTGAGCAGTTCAGCTTCTTTTATATATACAAATTTATAGGTAAAGATAACATACGCTACTATTCAGTCTCTGGCTTTAGTGTTTAATCCCTTAGCCCATTTGTATGACAGCTAGGTACTACCAATTTTTGTAACTGGCACAACACAATCTTTTAACAACTTAAAATCTACCGCAAATGTGCTTGGTAGTTTCATAACTACATCATCAATTTGATACCCATTTTTAGTAATTTTAACTTCCTCCTGGAAAAATATCACATATTCTCAATATTATTTAGCATTCAATAAAAAATATAGCAGTATGTTATTACATGATAACTATAACTTTTATATTAACTCTTATCACTATTACTAGTGTTTAGTTAGCAAGGCAATGAAAATTAAAGGCGCACTGTATTTGGGTGTTCCATCACTAAATCATCACTTTCAGGTCCTTCTATGTTTGCAACATCCTCCTGGAAAAATGTTACATTTTCAATTTTCTTCTATATATTCAGTGTAAAAGAAATGATGTCTTTTAAATTCCCTTTTATCCTATCATAATCCATCATATTATAACTTACACACTTTAGTTAACGCATTCATTGTCCGATTTTCAGACACAATAGTAAGACAATACCAATGACCTACATGTAGTGCACGGGACAGCGAAAGGGTTAAATTCTGGTCAAAAACAAGCCCATCCACTACATAAAAAACACAGTTAGAAGATTTAAAATAGGACCACATTTAAGGATACAAACCTTTATTGTATAAAGTGTTGGCACAGCATTACGAAACAATTCAGTTCTTGTCCTTTTTCGGACTGATAAATTCCTTTCAAAGTGCCTGGAGCAAAGTCATGAGTATTTAGTAGTAATATGATATTAATGCAATGCTGAAAAACTTATTTATTCACGTGTTCCTCAATCATCTAGGTCCAATAGTCTTTGGGAATTCAATAAAATTCTTTGACAAACTGACATAGCTACTCAGACACCGAAGTGACTCTAAGAGTGATCGAATTTTGCTAAATTTGGCGCGGAATACAATTTAATGATGTTTCTAAATTCTAAAAAGACCACGCGAGCGGAGCCGCGGGCAAAAAGCTAGTATATAATCGAATAGAACAGAATATTTTTTTTTATTCAATATAGATTACGTGTGTAATTCTTATTGAAAGTCATTTTTTACTTTACCACTGGTTCGAAAAAAACCTCTGTCCTGGGAAGAACCAGCAAGAAACCCAGCGGGACTTTTTTTTTAAAGTAAATTTTACATTAATGGTTGTACAAATTATTTAAGTACAAAATTTATTTTAGAAACTACTTGGAAGCAACCACCTCATCCCCAGGGGTTATTATCAACCATGTATTCATTTATACTATAATAACCCTTTTTATACAGTTTCAGCTTAACAAAACATTTAAACTTGGTAATAGAGAGAGCCTGTACACTTTCCGGGACCTTGTTGTAATAATGTACCAATAGATAGAATGTGTTCGTCTGTCCAGTATTTTCTCCATGACTACCCACTGCCACCCACTTGTGGTTGCAGTGGTAGAAGGCCCCACGTGCGCATTTGCAAGTAAGGGAGTTTGTTTTCTGTGGATGAATGTGGGTGATAAAAATGTGTTATGAGATACTTCTATCCTTTTCTAACACATTGTACGACTCATATAAGCTCAAGACTGTGCTGAATGGCGTAAATTACGTTTGTGCGTGACAATATCGGAATCTTTTCTACAATATTTCAGATTTTTCCAGAATGTTCTACAATATTCTAGGATATTTTACAATTTTTAAAGGAACTATGAAAATGGGTGATTGTAGTTGATCCAGAATGTTCTAAATTGTTATCAAAATTTCACGAATGATCTAAGAAATTCCATCATATATTCAAAAACTGAAAATCATTAATTAAGAATGATTATTATCGATCTAGAATATTATAAATATTTCTAGATTGTTCAGGAAAGCTCTAAAATATATTGAAATGTTCAATATTATTTAAGACGGGTCACACACACAAGTGTACCCACGGTTAGCTGCGGGTGCGGGAATCGTAATCAAGTAAAAACATTTTGATAATTTGAAAGATTGATTTTTTTCTCATTTCTTATACCTACAAAAATATACTTAGATACGACATATGTATAGCTGCTCCAGTGACTGCTAGGCACTAGAAGCCCTCTACTAGCAGTGAGATGGTGGCTGTGGACTTTGGGCTGGTTTTGTTAGTTATGATAAGACTTTAGCTCCGGACTTGGTGAAGTGACTTGAAGGTATACTTCGGTGACAGCTACTGGAACTCCCCGACGAGTAGAACTAGGTGCCGAGTTTGGGCTCGTTTTGTTAGTTATTATGAGACCTAACTCCAGGCTTAATGGAGAGACTTAATGGTGTACTTCGGTGACTACTGCTGGAACTCCTGGACGAGTAGACCTAGGTGTGCTGAGTTTGGGCTCGTTTTGTTAGTTATGATGAGAACTTACCTCCGGACTTGATGGAGAGACCTGATGATGAGCTTCTGTGATTACTTGAACTCCTGGACGAATAGAACTGGTTCTACTCGTCTAGGAGTTCCAGTAGCAGTCACCGATGTACACTTTCAGATCATTCCATAAAGTCCAAAACGAATAGGCATTTATATATATATTTATATATAAATCCCACTTACTTTTAGCGAAACAAAATATTATAATAAAAATGTGTGATTATAAAAATAATAATATTATTTTACCTTGTCAAGTACCTATGTATCAAATTCGAATATTTTGTGTATGTACAGCGATCTTTTTCAGCTGCTGCAATCAGGCAGGCAACACAGTATCCACTCACGACGGCGGCCGAGCGCGGACTGTGGTTTCATCGAAATTTTTGTACAACAAATCAAAACAGGCACCAAAAATAAAATAACCCTTATTGCAATCCATTATGATTCATCCGTATT
Source organism: Parnassius orleans (assembly GCA_029286625.1). Taxonomy (NCBI): domain Eukaryota; kingdom Metazoa; phylum Arthropoda; class Insecta; order Lepidoptera; family Papilionidae; genus Parnassius; species Parnassius orleans. The sequence goes on along the minus strand of JAGSMP010000022.1, from coordinate 407,165 downwards.
AGCAAAATATGTGAAAAAATAAGCATCAGTTTTTATTTATTTACGACTAATTGTGACATTTTGATAAAAAGTAAACACCACTATTTTTTTTATTAAATATAAAAGGCCTACTTATAGTATTTTTAGAAATCTTAATATATGATGATAATAGAACAAAAATGTACCTAAACATGAGCCGGTATCGTTAATTTTGTAGAAAATGGCTAGGGAAGATCGTTTTTACAATATAAAAACTATTATTTTCAACAAAAAAGTTACCACCATTTGAAGATGAAGAACCATTCTATACGTGGTAGCTATTAGCTATGTTTGATTTGGTTTAGTTTTGTCACAAAATGTACCGAAAAACAGCATAATTTTGCCCGATTTGCAAACGCACCCTTAAAAATAATTTTAGTTACCTTAGAATGTTCTACATCAGGGATGGGGAAACTTTATCCTTCGCTTGCCAATATTTACTAACAAAATATATGACTGGCCAAGTTGTTGCATTTTTGACTATATTATTTACTGAAATAAAAATATTGATAAGTATGTATTTTCTGAAACACTAATTTATTGTGCAATATTACAAAATAACCATTGAAATAAGAAACAATTTGAGAATTGCAATTAAATTAAACAAGTTAACTGCAAAGCAGAAGGTTGAGGAGCGCTGGTCTTTGTAGGGACCTGTGCCATGTGGAACTGTTTTTTGTTTCTGCATGATTTCATCGGTAGCGAAGCCTCCATAGAAGCCGAGAAGCCGGGCTTGACCTATCAAACTGCTCAATCAATAATATCAACTAATAAAATAACTCGTAAACTGTTTCAAACTATTTCAAATTTCCCGCGCGCTGCTCTGTTATTTACAGATCATGACCTCGTAGCCTTATTATGTAACGTCAACACGCGGCAAAACTGCGCGATACTGCTCTCATAAAAAAAGAGTTGAGTTGAGCGATTAGTCGTCTCTCTCGCACGCGTGGGCTTTTAACCGGGCTTTCGGGAAGACAATCGCTCCCTTTCTAACCTGTGGGAAAATGTTCTATAATGAAATATAACTACGATTGTTTATATAGCAATTAGTATGGAGCGCAGAAGCCAGGCTTTCAGTGAGAAGTTGTCGAGCGTGGGGCGTGCGGGCGATACGTTTGCAAGTTCACTTCACATTTCAATGTTTACTCTGTGTGTTTACTTGAGCGAATCAATATTGCTAGTTGAAAATTTATACTTTTTTAAAGATTTTTAGTGAAAATGGAGGATAATAGTGTTCCTTGTGATGAATTGAAGTGTGTTAAAGTGCTAATCGGCGAGGAAAAGGTAAAATCTTTAAACTTTGTTGAGAAAAAACAACTGATCAGGCGTTGGTTGGTTAAATAGAATAATCACAAGATTTTTTTATCTTTAATGTACTACAATTTTATAATGTATAAAAATCTATCTCTATTTTTATCTAAACTTTATGAAGTAAAATTTTTGAAGTCTTACTATGACAATATTATACTTACTGGTACATATACAATGTAGGAAAAGCTCCTTTTTAGTAAAATTGTTTTTATTCTGCTTTTTCTTTTATACTTGTCAATAAAATGTTTGCTGCAAATTATTGAGTTCTTCTTTGGATTCCAATTAACTCGCCCAATTAACCTTAACCATTTTTTGCTGTCCTACTAACCTGTCCAATTAATGATAAGCATTTTTTCTAATTATAGAATCCAAAGGGAATCTGTTTGACAAACGACAAAATAAAATTACGTTTTTAGAATATAAATCAGACATTTATTTTCATTCCTTTTTTTTCTGTGTATAAGTGTATCGATTGTTTATTTCTTCTTCATTCAAGATAAATATCGACATTAATTTTGACAAAGTTGAGTCAATCCCTAGCGTACATGTAAAATATTTTGTATAAAAATATATTTACCAAATTCATGCAAATTATCAACAATGTGACTTTTTTCTTTGCAAAATATTAAAATTTACAAAATAATTGAAAACATTCTATATTTTAAACAGTATATACCATAAATTTTAACCAAAAATAAATGCGAAATTACATTGACGACGTTTTAAGAATTTACCTGTAATGTGCAAATATCAGGATTATTTCTATTATTAACACCACAGTCACTCACAGAACAAGTAACCATTTAGGAAAAAAGTTACTTACTAAAAATAACCACTATTACACTCTAAAAAATTACAAAATATCTAGGAGCTTATTTGCTTATATAGTGGCTGACAATTTTGATGACACAATTTCAAATGCTTATAGTTCTTGTCATTCTATTGCAAGAATATATTTTCTTTTAAAAGCCAACTCATTATTTTTACATTTCTCCAGCTGCTTTAATATGGATTTAAGTTTCGTCAAAGGTAAATAAGGACCTGAAAAAACGAAATATAGCTTTATAGAATAAATAAATTAAATAAAAATTCATTTATTTCCTAATAAACTTTTAATAAATTAGTGGTAAAACGACCCCAGAGAGTAATTTAATATTGTCGTGTTGGGGTGTTTCGCCCTTACCCTATTCCTTAACATTTATCGAGATATTAAAATTTAATAATACACATATTAATATGAAACAATAATATCCCATTAGTAGGAAAAGTTGACTAAAATATTTTGTGTTCCAGAATTCACCAATTCCATAAATTTGCTTTTATGTTATTTTTTTTAATCACTTTTGTTCAATAGTTGGCGATAATTATTTTATTTACTTATTTGTGTTTGGCACCCTCCCGGCATCTTAATTATATATTTTATATTATCTTATATTAACTTTTTGCACTTAATATTGCATTTTATGCATTTTTAACGTTGCAGTTATATTCAAGCAGAGTGCAGTTTTTTCATATTGCATGGTACCCAAACCTAATTATTTAGTTGTATCGACGTTATAAGGTGAGCAGGTGCAGTTTAAATAATTAATATTTTTGACATGTGCTATTTGAAATAAGTATGTCAATTTTTTTAAATATAAATACTCCAAATTCGTAGGCTGGGGTAGGGGGGTGCATTCGACATTTAACAAATTTGGTTTTATTAACTTTTTGCACTTAATATTGCATTTTATGCATTTTTTAACGATGGTGCAATTATATTCAAGCAAGGTGCAGTTTATTAATATTGCAAAAAGTATCCAATTCTAATTATTTGAAGTAATATCGACGTTGTAAGGTGAGCGATCTTTAACTATTTTTAATTTCTAAACTACATAGGTGCAATTTAAATAATTAATATTTTTGAGATGTGCTATTTAAAATACGTCTGTCAATATTTTTTGGGAAATTACAATAAACCGAATAAAAATACCTAAGACTTGGCCTAAAGGTCTAGATACCAGGCTATAAACTCCAAAAAAAAAGTCAGTGGCAGTGGTCATTGGTCAATAAGTTTAGTTCAGGCAAAATAATGAGACCCAATATTGACTTAGTAATAATTAAAAAGATAGGTTTTTAATTACAAATTAACCTCGTGGTATTCAGCAAAACAATTTTTCTTTTCATTTACACACAAAAACACGTTGCAATGGGAACATTTACTATGAGGTTTTGACTGAATCTTTTTCATACTACAAACCTCACACCTTCCCCTATTTTCTACAAACGAAGGCCAATGGATGCCTCTATTACCCAAGCGAACGTCTTTTATAGTGGAGTAGTCAGATTTGCGTCTTTTGGAAGGGCCACCTTCCGAAGTATTAGTTGTAGAAGTCTTTCTTTTCTGACTAACATCTTTCATTGTCATCAAGCCTTGAGTAACAGAGCGTCGAAAATCTTTTACGGTAGTCTGTTCCATTATAAGTCCATGAATGACATATGAATTGACAAATGCGATGTCCAGAAGACCCCAAAACAACCTGTGCCACCATTTCGGAGATTTGCGATCTATACAGTAAAGGGCTCTCAAACGATCAGCTGTATCTACGCCGCCCATATAGCTATTGTAATCTTTGACAGCTACAGGGCATGTAATGGTAGACTTGGACCCATTTTTTTCTTTACGTGACACAGTAGCCGTTTCATTCCCATGAAAATTAGATACTAAATGAACCACTTTGTTATCCTTCCATTTCCAATATCCAATGTCTAAATTTGAAAATCGATGATCACTGTCGCCCCTTTTCATTTGAGAATCAGCGAGCATATTTCCGGGCAGTCCTTTTCTATTACTTCGGATAGTTCCACATGCGTAGGTGTTTTCAGTTTTCAGTTTCTCAAGCAAAGCAACAGACGAGAAAAAATTATCAAAGTAAACTATCTTTCCTGTACCCCAATCTTGTTCCGTCAACTCCAAAACAACTTTCTCTCCTAAGCCATAGCCGGTAAATTTTGAGTTCAGTTCTTCGTCTTTTCCTTGGTAAATTTGAAACTTCTTTATATAGCCTCTCTGGTCAGCAAGACACCACAACTTATATCCCCTTTTTATGGGCTTCATAGGTAGATATTGTTTCAAGACAGACCTACCTTTAAATTTGATCATAGATTCATCTACACTCAGTTCGCGAGTACCATGATAAACCTCTTGAAATTTTTTATTGAGTGCATCAATCATCGGTCTAATTTTATATAACTTATCTTTGCAATCTTTAGGCATTTGTGAGTTATCATTGCAATGCAGATGAGATAAAATAATAGCAAATCTGTCTCTTGGCATTGTTTTGCAAATAAGTGCATTGTTGAGATCAGGTGCCGAAGAGTAATGGTCGCTCCACGCCGGACGAGTATTGTAACCCATAAAAAAATTCATACCTATAAATGTTAGAAGTTCCTCCTTTTTTAGGTTCAATACTTTGCCTCTCTGAGTAGCATAAAGGTTACTTTGGTACACAATATTATCAACAATATCTCCAATTAATACTAAAAATATATCAGTTGGGGTGCTACAGTGAGCAAAACAGTCTTATACTACTCCAGTATCTAGAACGTATTCCTGTAAAATTGTATCTAGGTTCCCTCTTTTTCCATTTACGGTTTGGTTCGGGTAATCGCTGATTACTTTTGTGTGAAGACGTATTTGCAGACGGTAGATCAATCTGAACACTAGATCCAGGTATTGGAGATGTTGGTACTTGATTTATAGGGCACTCCAATTCATCTTCTTTGAAGGCGACCATGGCGGATCTTCTGCTAAAATATTTTCTAGAGCTCTTCCAAAAACCTCATCGAAGCCTCTTGGTGAAGGTTGTTGAATATTTTCCACTTCATCATCGGACACACCTGCTTCAGACTCTTCGTCACAGTCCGGAATCTCTTCTAATAACAGGGCTTCAATTAGAGCAGTATTTTTTGAAATATCCATCTCAATGGCTAAAACAATAAAAATAGCTCAGAACAATTATAAAATAAAAAACATTTATTTATGATAAAGCAAAATACCCACTTGATCGAGTATGTGTATTATAAAAGCTTATAATTTTAGACTAAAATCGCCTGACGGTACTTTTAAGTCCACATCAGTTTTATAAAATATTCATATAAAATAAAGTGATATTAAGTTATAACAGCTTTTACGAATGTAGTCCGTGATATAAACAACGTAATTAGTAAAAAATAGCACTTACCTATGATATTTTATTTATAAAACTTTTCAATTACACCGCACAGGAGAGTGATAAAATGTCCGACCGGTTGTAACTCGCTGTTAAAATTTTTCGGAAACATCACACGGTAATTCAAATAACGCTGTGATTGGCTTACGGAAACGGTACTCTAAAGGATCGTCAGTTGTAGTTAGCATAAAGTGATTTCGTACTTAAGTTATTAGACGAAACATGTGGAGGTACTTCTAAGTACCGTAAGGAGGAAAGGGGTTAACAGTCGCAAATCATTTAATGAATGGGCGACAGTAGGAATTTATATAAGTAGGCGAAAGTTATATGAGCTTTATAATGAAAGATCATATAATACTAGTGTTATATTTAGAGATTATGTAAAATATTTAAAAAGTGTGCTCCACAGCTAAGGCTTTACATTTAAGTAACAAAATTAAAACTGCATCCAACAAAATTAAAATGACCTGGAGAATAATAAATAGTGAAACGGAATATTATCAATAGTTTAACTCGATCTTATCAAGAAGTTGCTATGGCTTTTGAGAAACATTTTACTGATGTTCCTTTTTGACAACAAAATCATTAAATTATTCTCCTAATGTCGCCGAATCATTGCTTAAACAAAATGTAAAGGCTTGTTCAAATACTTTTAAATTCCATAGAGTATTGCCAAAAGATATCGTTAAATATTTTAAAACTATTGATGTTAAGAAAACGGCAGACTTATGGGGGATTTCCGTTAAAATTATTTTATTTATAATAGATACAATAGCACCTTATTTAGCCACTATATTTACTACAAGCGTCGAGTCTGGCGTGTTTCCTGATTTAATGAAACATAGTAAAGTCATACCTTTATTTAAATTTGGTAGTACATTAGACCCCTCCAATTTTAGACCAATTTCTATACTACCAACATTTAGTAAATTTTTGAAAAATAATTTAGATCAGATCTTAAGTTTTTTAATATTAATAAATTGCTACATAAAAATCAATTCGGTTTTACAAGGGTCGCTCGACAACTGACGCTGGAGTTGAGCTTATTAAACATATTTTTGTGCATGGAGAATTCGGAGGATGCTTTGGGTATATTTTGTGACCTTTCCAGGCCTTCGACTGTGTTCACCATGAGACATTAATCAGGAAGCTACAGTACTATGGTGTAAAGAACACAGCGCTTAAACTTATTATTTCATATTTAAGTAATAGAATGCAGAAAGTTATTATCAATGGTAAAAGTTCTACCGGGTCACCTGTACTAATGGTGTCCTCAGGGCTCGATTCTCGGCCCATTCCTATTTCTGGTATATATTAATGACTTACCTTCCTTGTAGGGATAATCATGATATAGTATTATTTGCTGATGATACTTACTTGATTTTTAAACTTAAACGTCAATCATTTAAATGTGACGAAGTGAATAATGCTATATCAAAATTAGTGCATTGGTTTAACGTTAATAATCTACATTTAAACGGAAATAAAACTAAATGTATTAAATTTACAACAACGAATGTTAAAAACTTGGGTACCAATGTGTTTTTAAATGGGAAGAACAGAGCCCTGTTGAATCCATTGTTTTTCTTGGCATCACTCTCGATGCAAAGCTTCAGTGGGGCCCCATATATCCAAACTAGCAAGCAGACTAAGTTCTGCAGCCTATGCTGTAAAAAGATTAGAGGTCTCACTAGTGTCGAGACAGCTAGACTAGTTTATTTCAGTTATTTCCATAGCATAATGTCTTATGGGATTTTGCTATGGGGAAATGCAACTGATTCAGAAACAATTTTTGTTTTACAGAAGAGGCCATTAGAGCTATTTACAACCTAAAACCGAGAGAGTCTCTTAGAGATAAATTTAAAGAAATAAATATATTAACTTTGGCCTCTCAGTATATTTACGAAAATTTAATGTATGTTCACAAAAACAAAGGTAGTTTTAGTAAAAAGTGATATACATTCTGTAAACACTAGGAACAAACACAAGCTAGTGATACCAGTTTCTCGACTCCACAGAGTCAGTAATTCATTCTTGGGGCAATGTATACGCTATTACAACAAGGTCCCGGAAAGTGTACAGGCTCTCTCTATTACCAGGTTAAATGTTTTGTTAAGCTGAAACTGTATAAAAGGGTTATTATAGTATAAATGAATACATGATTGATAATAACCCCTGGGAATGAGGTGGTCACTACTAAGCAGTTTCTAAAATAAATTTTGTACTTAAATAGTTTGTACAACCATTAATGTAAAATTTACTTTTAAAAAAGTCCCGCTGGGTTTCTTGCTGGTTCTTCCCAGGACAGAGGTTTTTTCGAACCAGTGGTAAAGTAAAAATGGGTTTCAATAAGAATTACATGTAATCTATATTGAATAAAAATTATTCTATTCTATGTATAATTGGTATTACATTAGTGGATACCGCGAGCCACATTACAATTGTATAAAGGTTAACAAAGTCTGTTGCGAATAAGAAGTGTCTTTTGGCGAAAGACTTGCAGGTGCAATAACTGTAAAAGTAATTTAATTAAAACGTACTTTTTTTCAGATTATTTTCATTACTATGCAACTGACGCAACAATGGCCTCAACAGCTGAAGTTGTTGAATTTCTCGACACACTGACATCGTCAATGGCTACCCGGTGGTGTGCAAGAGGAAAGTTACGGCGAGTGGTTAAACAAAATTCACAACATCACACTTTTGGATAGAAGCCATTAATAAAATTAAAAAAAATGGTTTTGTAGACACCATGCTATATAGTAGCAAACATGCTATACAAGTAGGAAAACCTCGACTTGTGCAGTGCCATCCCGACAAGGATGGATAACTTGAAAGTTTTATAAGGGTCTCCAAATTATTATTTGAACAGTATAATGTAGAATATTATTATCCAAAAAATATTAACCAAGACCCTTTAGAAATTTATTATTGGATGTATAATAGCTATAAATTATAGAAATGTTGACCTAGATGCAAACATATTTATATATGCCTTTAAATATCTGATATTATCTAACATGGTTAGCCAACACTCGAAATTCTCTAATTGCAAAGAGGATTATGGAAACACATTATTAAATGTTATAAAGTGTTCTTTTCAAAAATGTTCATAATCATAAAGAAAATCACTCTGAAAACACTCCCAATGTTTTCCGAGATCTCCTATCCTCTTCACAAGCAAGTTCAAGAGAAAAATTGCTGGTGGGTGATGTAGTCATGGAAAAAATTAAAGACCACTGCTCAGCTTACGAAAATATCTAAAGGTATTCGTTGTAAGGATTGCATCAAAACATTAGCAGTACATAGACAAATATTCATTCTTACATAAAATCTAGAGAGTATAAATTGTTGAAAAATAATAATTTGGCATACCCTAACGAAAAATTACTTATCTTGTACAGGGATGGTACTCACTTTATTCATAAGTATTTGAATTATAGCTGTATTATAGTTTTTCCTGGCTAGGATGTAATAAGCATGCCTTAATTGTAAAAAAACTTTTTCATCAATATTTTAATTAGGTTACATGGGCACAATTGGTGCAACATAAACAATAAAATATTGAAGGGATATTCAGGAAAAATTAAAAATATTAAAATTTTGACAAAGATTGTAACTGACCCTTTAGGTGACTAAGCCTCACAAAGGCTTGCTTAATGTCCAATCTCTGTCAAAATATAGAGAAGTTGAATGTTAAACAAATAACTTTATTATTAATATAATTAAAACAATTTAAAAAAAAACAAAATGGCCAGGTTTACCCTAGATGAAAAATTAATAGGATTTCTACTAATGAAACAAAGCTCCAAACACTACAAACTTTTAGAAAAAATGTTTGTCTTGCCTAACAAACAAATGTTATATAGACCAAATAATATTTAGCATACCCTAGCGAAAAGTTCCTTATACAGGAAAGGTACTCACTTAATTCATAACTATTTGAATTATAGCTGTTTTAAAATTAATATAAAAAGTAACTTGTAAAGTAAAATATTGAGCACTATGATTAAATACGATTCCTGTGGTTTAATTTTTTTAATTTGCTATTTGCTTTATTTAAATATTTCTCTGTTTTCGTCAAATTGTACCTATATACAATGTTATGTACATTTTTAATATAACCTAATGTACCTTTAATTTAATCCTAAGATTACGTGTGTATGTATATGATATTGGTGTGCTTGAATAAAAATAAATGTTTATGTACTATAATTGTTTCGTTAAGTAATATTTTAATAGAACTATATAATGCACCTTCTCGCCTACGTCGATATCGATAAAATGAGAACATCACTAAATATCGATATCGATGATTTGAAGGATGTGTGCTTGCAATCACTAAATTATACATAGCTATACTGAATTTGTATAGTCATTACTCATCTGTCAAAATAGGCGACTGCAGCGCCAAAACGCGTAGTTAGGAAACTTGACTAATAGTCACTGTCGTATCTGTAGCTTGCTACATATTTATTTATCTATGATATAATTAAGTTCTTTTTAATAACAACAAAACGACAAACAATGTAAAAAGAAAACAGTTTTTAAAGTTTTAGTAGGTACTGCCTACTTTACTTTCTTTTCTATTAAAGACTTGTTTTGTGATTAATCAGTTTTTACAAGTTATAATGGTATTACGACTATTGTCAAAAGGGAGGTTATTTTTATGGATTATTAGTATAATAGTTTTAGTGATATTAATTTGTACCTATATAAATAATGTGCCAGAAAATTACGAAAACTCTGTAGGTCGCTGCATGTCCAAATTAACGTCGATAAAATATCAACTAAATGGTGAGAACATATTGAAATAAACCCTGTACGGCCCAAGCATTTTTCTTTACCCTTTTAATTACCGCTGAGGCCCTTCATAGAGGTCATATTAAATGTTAGTGTTATAAATAATTCTCTTTATATTGGAATAAATTAAAATTCAAATATATTGTTGTTTTGAAGTAAGATCGACAATATAAGGTTGATTTTATGTATATTTATTCATTTATTCATGACAGCCTATTAAAAGTTGCACATTTTGCCATAGTTGCCATGAAACAAAATACATTATTTACATTTGCCATAAAATTATGATAAATTAATGTGGTCATTACTTAATACAGTAATAGCTTGTTCTGTGTGATTAAACACTATTTTCATGTAATATAACACTGTTCTTATTATATTAGTACATTAAAATTTGTGGTCAGCAGACATATTTTTTTAATTACTTACACCAACATTATTAAACATCAGATCTGCAGCTTCTACAGTTGACAGTAATATATTAGTTTGAAATTGTATGTAAATTTATATTTTGTAAAGCCAATTCAATAATTTCTTTGCCAGTAAGAGTCAACGGTCTTGGTAATATCATCAACTTGCATTTCAGTAACATTATAAAATGGAATGATGAAACTAGATGACCTAAATCCATACTTATACACATAACATCCAATGTGAATTATAAGGGACAAATTGATGCAATGATTTCTCATATTCTTACAAACACATTAAATGAAAGTTATTTTAATTTTATGGTATCTAATTTCAACCTTAATTTGTTCCATATCAATGTCATATCCATATCAAAGCTAATCCTGGTTTTCAGCTTTAATACTTGAACTAGATATAAATTGCTGGTAGTAGCCAAGAATTCAGAATGTTAATATTAATGTGTTAGGGATTATATAAGTTATAGTATACATATAGTATATAGTATAGTATACATATATTATAGCTTTTTCTGTCATTATTTTTTCAATTAACTCAAAAGGTTTCGAATCCGCCATTTGACTACTGTCAAGCCTCTGTCACTCTTGCTACCTGAGTGAAATAATATCCTACAATCGCGAGGCGCCCCAGTCTACATACACAGTCGGGGCTAGCGCCCCTATATAGTATATTATCTATGGCTAGCGCGTTGTAGGCAATTGAATGTTAAAGTTTTTTAACGCTGTTTATGTAAATAGTTTTTTTGTAAATACTTATTGAAATAGTTTTTGTTTAGTGTTTAGTATATTTAAATAGTTGAAAAAGTATTAATGTAGTTTAAAAATAATATATATGTATATTACCTATCTATTTAATAAATTATAATGGCAAAACGTCGTTCCTACTATAATTGTTGCTTAATGAGTAAACAAAAGGGATTCACATATATCATTTTTTAAGATACCGAAGGATAATGATAGGTGAATTTATTTTTACTTATAGCAAAAAAGAATTAAGTAATAATTTAGCTACAGAAGTAATACCTAATTACTTTATTACAAAACTGTTGAAATTTACTTCACTATCCATGTACCTACTATATACCTGTACTTGTCTTTTGTACTTAATTAAAATGTTTTAAGTTATAATAACACAAAATACTGAAATTAAAACTTTGTTTACAAGATTTTTAACTAAGTAGAATACGAATCGTATTTCGGGTTTATTTGTTGTTTACACTATATTCTATGTCTGGCGTATGTGGACCTTTGATTCTGTCGAAATTTGGGCGGTGCTGCAGTCCCTTCAGCGGTGCCAAGTTGACTGTCGGTATATCGAAGTGCTGAAGTGTTTTTTGTACAGTAGGGCTACGATGGCTATCTGAGTACAGAACCAGAGTACGAAACCTATCCAACTGCAGAGAGGGGTAGAACAGGGTGATATTATATCCCAGAAACTCTTCACCGCTGCATTGGAAGACGTTTTAAAGCTTCTGGACTGGAAAGGATACGGTATTAACATCAACGGCGAGTACATCAATCACCTTCGATTTGTCGACGATATAGTCCTTATGACAGAATCGCTCAGCACTTTGCTCAATGACCTCAATAGTGTCTCCCAACGGATAGGTCTTAAGATGAACATGGACAAAACGAAGATCATGTATAACATCCATGTCACACCTATGCCGGTAGTTGTTGGGAGCACTAAGCTCGAAGTTGTTGACGAGTATGTTTACCTGGGACAAATAGTCCGACTAGGTAAGTCCAACTTCGACCGAGAGGTCAATCGACGGATTCAACTCGGCTGGGCAGCGTTGAGGAAATTACGGCACATCTTCTCGTCAGATATACCTCAAAACTTGAAAACTAGACTGTACAACTAGTGCGTGTTGCTAGTGATAACCTATGGAACTGAGACTTGGTCCTTCACTGCTGGCCGTATGAGGAAGCTCAAGGTCGCTCAGCGAGCTATGGAGAGGGCTATGCTCGGAGTTTCTCTGCGTGATAAACTTAGAAATGAGGATATCCGCAGTAGAACCAGAGTGACCGACATAGCCCAACGGATTAGTAAGCTGAAGAGGCAATGGGCCGGCCATATAGCTCGAAAAACCGATAACCGATGGGGAAAAAAGGTTCTCGAGTGGCGGCCTCGTACCGGCGAACGAAGTGTAGGGCGTCCCCCCACTAGATGGGGTGACGACCTGGTAAGACATGCAGGAAGTCGATGGATGCAGGTGGCTCACGACCGTGCTTTGTGGCACTCCTTGGGGAAGCCCATGTTCAGCAGTGGACTTGTGATGGGCTGTAAGGATGATGATGATGGCACTATCTTCCTATTTCTTCCGAGCCAAGCATCGCGATTCCTGACGAATGGCCTTGCAAGTTGCATGCATTGGGCATCGCAGAACTCACATAGCGAAAATATGGTCAGTCGATCATAGTCGGGATAGGTACTTTACCTAAGTAACTTACTTACTATTTCGCAATGTATTTTTTTACTCTTAAGGCCGGCCACATATATACCGAATTCTGTTTCGGAATTCCGAACGGGACGGCCACATACATACGGAATCCCGTTTTGCCCGCAAAATTTCGAACGGAAAACTACCGTACGTGTGTGACGAGTCATAGATTTTATATAAACTTGCTACGTTGGGAATCTCGAATCGGAATTCCGAAACGGAATTCCATATGTATGTGGCGGGCCTTATTGACAGCCCTTATGCTGTCTACACACCGAAGCCGCCGGCCCGCCAGCATGAACCCGGCGGGCTAGGCCGGCGGCCTGATTTTAACGATCTTGCCGGCGGCGTGCGCCCGCGCGATCTACCCTGCGGCACGCCCCTCTCCGCTCTTCAGTTGCCCAGCGGCTTTTAAGGAATAGTGACGTATCCGTGTTTTTTTATCGACCAAACATTATGGAATAGGACGACGAAAAAGTATTGAAACTAATAGACCTCTATCACTCAAAACCACTGCTATGGAACCCAAAACATAGTGACTATAAAATGCGGCCAAAACGCTTCGACGCTTTTAATGATATTGCGACTGAATTATTTACATCCGTTAATGAAGTGGAGAGAAAAATAAAAAATTTAACAAGTCACTATTACCGCGAAAAGACAAAAGAAAATAGTTCAAATAAATCCGGCGCGGGTACCGACGAAATTTATCAAAGTAATTGGTTTGCCTACAAACCACTAAATTTTCTGAGCAATAAAAATGTGCCTATTGGAACGATGGAAACTGTAAGTATAACATTTTTTACATTAATATAGCACTGTGTAGAGTGGGTGTATGTGTATGTATAGTATGGGTATCTATATGGGTTTTTGGGTGTATTATCATAGTAAAAGCAAAGAAGTAAGTGCTCTTCATACACGCCCAGCGAGCGCGGGGTCTGAGATGGGCTAGTTCTTTGCTTTACTATGATATTAGTGTAGATGGTGTGTTAATGGGAAGTACCTAAATGAGCAGTTAACTTACCAGTAGGGTTATTTCGTGTGCACGGAATAAATCACAGTATTATCAAATTGTCTGTTTTGCAGGATACGCCGGAGGGTCATAATTCGAACAGGATTCACAAGATTTACCAGAGATGCCGACAGAAAATATAACTTCAAAAGCAAATAAACGTCCTAGAAACAATCAAAAAGATGAGATAGTGTCAGAAGCACTGACTATTATGAGAAACATCTCCGGACGACAAAATTCCTCTAAAGAAAAAGATGAGGATGGTTTATTTCGAGATTTTATTGCGAGTCAGTTAAGAAAAATGGATCGCTCAACAAAAGCTATTGTGAGGCATCGGATTAATCGGATATGTTTTCAGATTTTTCAAGACCGTCAAGTGCACACAGTCATCCAGGATACTATACGACGGCTGCTACCCCACCTACAAATTATTCAACACCGACGGCTGATACCCTACCTACAAATTATTCAACACCCGTGTACTCTGAGTACTCTAACCAACTTAACGCAAATCCACAAACAGTTCCACCTCTAGAAACATTGGGTGCAGAAGATGCAGCTGCAAATCCTTGTAATAGTAGTAGCCAGGATATTGAAAATATTTTAACATCCTTTGAAAAATAGGAGTTTAACTACCTATGTAATTGTCTTTTAAAAATTAAAATATTGATTGTATGGAAATGTCAATTTTTTTGAGTTTGTTCATACAAATCGGAAATTTCGTTTTTAATGACCTAAATTTCATTTACTAATATTTAACTCAGTGATTTATAAAAAGTTAAAAACACATTTCATACTTTGTTAAAAGCTTTATTATCCAAACTACAATCAAAATGTTTCTCGTCTGTTCAATAATAATTGTTTATTGGTTAAATTGCCATTCTAATCTTCCGACATCAGAAAGAAAATAACTAGTCAACTCCATTCTTGTTTCCTCTGCGGTGACTATTGCATCTGAGGTGGTATCATTATCTTCTCTGGGCATGTTAACTAAACAATTTTCATGGGGATGCCTTCGCCATTCACCGGGAATGACTTCTCCTTGTTTATTTTCTGAATCGTATTCATTATACTGTAGTGCACCGGTTCGTTTGATAAAATTGAATAAATGTATACACGCCAATGTTACAATCGAAGCTTTTTGGGATTAGCTCAATAGGTTTATGAAAATCTGAAATTTGTTTGTTAACTGCCCAAACACATTTTCAACTACTCTTCTCCTCGACATATACGATAGTTAAAAATCCTCTTTGGAGATATTATTATGTGATTACCATCATAAGCTTTCATAATATGAGTTTGCAATGGAAAAGCGTCATCACCCATAAAAAAGTATGGAACTGGTAAATTCCGTCCAGGTAAAGGATTATTATCTGGTATATTTAAATAATTATCATTTATCATCCTGCATAATGCGGAATTACTGAAGACACCACCATCTGAAATTCGACTCTGACATCCCACATTAGCGTACAAAAAATTGTAATCGGCATCTACTAACGCAAAGAGAACAACACTGAAATAATGTTTATAGTTATAATATTCACTTCCACTCCTTGGAGGGCATTTAAGTTTTATGTGTTTTCCATCCATTGATCCAAGACAATTAGGCACATTCCATTTTTTTAAATATACATCTGCAACTTTTCTCCATTCTTCCGGTGTTCTTGGTATCTGGAATAAAATTCTGAAATTAATAAATATTTTTATACTCTGAACGCAGTGACATAATCCAGATATTTATCATATAAACATTATTGTACAGCTACTTACTTTCACATAATCTGATAATTCTTCAACCAAAGCGTGACACACTTCAGTGATTATACTTGAAATAAGTTGAGGAGATACTTTGAAGACGTCGCAAAGGCTACTGAATGAATTTCCTGAGCTCAGATAGTTTAACGTTATTGACAATCTGTCTACTGGTGGAATGGCTTTTCTGTAATTTGTGTCCTATTTAGCTATTCTGTGTCCAACGATATTAAGTAAATATTCAAAGTCAGTACTGGTTAATGACAAAAATGTTTTAAAAGAAATGGGTTTCTGTAAAACCATGTCGTCTTTTTTTAAATCACTTAATCTATTACTAGTACTGTAACAATTGCGACTCCTTAAACTTGGCCAGATCCAACAGTTTCGTGTTTTGAGGGATCTACCTATAATAACTGCACAAGTGGCTAATATTAGGTCACTTTCATCGTCCACATTCATGTCTAATACTGAAACGTCGTAATAATTCGAAAGACACGCGCGCACTCTCCGAGCACTTGGCAATCACTAATTGTGAACACTGAATGCCGCGACTGGCGTGCCGCCGAGAAAATTGTCCGGCTCGCAACTTCTAAAGCCGCCGGGTCCATCCGCCGGCACTAACCCGCCGGGTTCGTGCCGGCGGGCCGGTGGCTTCGGTCTGTAGACATCATTAGTAACCACGGAAAGTCCGCCGTGACGTAGGAAGGGGAAAAGATACAAAGTAATACAGACACTAGAGCGTAGCGATAAAGTTTTATTTTGCTAGCGTGCGCGATTTATCTAATTAATAATTATTATGTAGGCTATTAAAACGTCCGCAAGCAGTCAACATCAAAGGAGTGCCGTGACCCACTCCTAACACAAGCATTTTCAGCTTACCAGTAGTGGTTAAAGGGAATATTAGTAATGTTAATAGCATTGCTAGTATTCTTATAAAAAAAATAAAAATTAAAAAAAAATAATTACAAAAATAAAAGTAAAAAGAAACAATGCTTATTTGGGATTATTTTGCATTTTTTTCAGGCATATGATAGATAAGAGTTTTTTTTGCATTGGTATCAACCCATACTCAAATACAACAAAGCTCCACTCATAGATTGAAGTGAATGTTTCAAACTCTACAACATCAACTGTTCTTTCTAAGGGATTTGGCTGTAATACATCTGAACTCATTTAAGAGTCGTGTAGTAGGGCATTAGTTAAAATGAGTGCTGAGAGTGAAATATAAAGGATATTGGGCCGTATGAGGTTAAATAGGTCGTTTTTAAATGTACCTATGTGTTTAACCCCTTTTATATTTTAGTGGTTACAGAATATAAAAACCGTATTGATCGACTGTTAACAGAAACACAAAAAGCTCATGAAGCTGACAAGGAGCGATTCAAAGATGTTATGGAAAGTTGTATAGCTATGAAACAACAAACAGTAATATGTCAGGTAACCTTTATAATTATGTGAATTAAGTATATCTAAGTAAGCTGACACATACATCTGACCAAATAACCTGCATCTTTTTTAACCAAACATTTTTCCAACTGTTAACTACTAAATACTCCTAATGCTTTCCTGTTCACTTTGATATTTCCTTTTTTACCTATTAACATAATGATATAGGATGAAGACCCATTTGGATCAACATTTTAATCATTTCTTCTGCTAAGTGGTCTATCCACTACTGTTTTTCTATATGACGGCAACTTTTTTTATTATAGAGCTAATATAATGTGACCACCCACCTATTGCTTACTTTGTGGTCTGTTGTAGGTGTTCATGGTCTACAGTTGCGACTTACTATTACTAAGAAACAATTAAAAATTGTATTTGACTGTTCACTTGTTTCTCAATCTATTATTATTAAAAAAAAAACTTACTATTACTGCTTTTTAATAAGTTTAAAAAATAAAAATTATACATATAAAACACTTTAAGAATAATTTGTCTGCTGCTGCTTTATTTGTAGAACTTATCAAAACATGTCAGCTCAAAACTTTTCTATTCTTATGGGTCTCTATAGATGCAGGGGCGAATTTGGGGGCATGGTAGTAGGAAGGGTAAAAGAGGCTCGAGTTTCAAAGACTTTACAAGGGAAGTGTTTTATCTTATTTTGAATACTTATAAGTAGTATGATATTCAAAATAAATGGATTTTTTTGTCTTAAAATAAATAATAAATAATCTATAAAAGTGTTAAGTTCCAGGGTAACATTCAACCCTGATGAGATAGATTCATATATATATATATATATATATATATATATATATATATATATATATATATATATATATATATATATCTATAATTTACTATTATTCATATATATATATATATATATATACCACAAAGTATATATATATATATATATATATATATATATATATGAATAATAGTAAATTGTAGATTTAAAAAATTATGGCCATTACGCAAAATAAACCTATCCTACATATCAAAGTATCTGTAACATAAAGATAAAAGTATAGAATGCGGGACTTGGATTTTTTTTAAGTTTTCTTATTTAAAAACAATTTTGTTTACCTAAATGTTATTAATTATAGAAGTGAAACTTCTTTAGTATCGTTAGATAGATAGATAAGACTTTATTGTACGCCAAAAAATAAAATAAATGGTGATTTGAAACGCGATGAAACGAAAAAGCAACACTAAAAAGAGACAAACATATACATCTATATGATTAGCCAGCGAGAGAATGAGATAGAATCTATACTAATATAAATGGGTGGTCTGAAAA
Organism: Parnassius orleans; assembly: GCA_029286625.1. Lineage (NCBI taxonomy): Eukaryota > Metazoa > Arthropoda > Insecta > Lepidoptera > Papilionidae > Parnassius > Parnassius orleans. The sequence continues at coordinate 388,437 of JAGSMP010000022.1, read as the reverse complement.
GTTTCCGACCTAACAAAGATACAAATAACATTTTATTTTTCTACATAGTATCCATGTAACTCTACACACTTCTCCCAGCAATGCTCCCATCTCTCTAACCCGTCCAAATAGTACTCGGCGTTTGTCTCTGCCAAATAATTGTTCACGAAGGTGATTGCCTCCTCATTTGACGAAAATCTCTGTCCTCCGAGCGCAGTTTTTACATGAGGGAACAAAAAGAAGTCGCTTGGGGCTAGATCTGGTGAGTAAGGCGGATGGTCAAGCAGTACAAACCGTAATTCGTGGATTTTCGCCATGGCAACCGCTGAGGTGTAAGATGGCGCGTTGTCATGGTGAAACAGGATTTTTTTTCTGCAAATGTGGCCCTTTTTCCGCAATTTCTGCCTTCAGTTTGTCAAGTAATGGTGCGTAGTATGCTCCTGTAATGGTTTATCCTTATTGAAGATAATCGATTAACATAACTCCATGACTATCTCAAAAAACAGTCGCCATCACTATCCCAGCCGAAAAAACAGTTTTTGCTTTTTTTGGAGCCGGTTCCCCCTTTCATCTACAGAAATTAATCGGCGCCAAAACTCGGATTTATTGCGCCTAAACTGCGCCAACAGAACGTTGGAAATGTTCATTCGAATACGTTCTTGGTCTAACGTGAGCAAACGCGGCACCCAACGCGCTGAAAGCATTCTCATGCCTAAATATTGATCTAATATGTGACAAACACGTTCTTTGGACATTTTCATAGCCTCTGCTAACTCTCTCTCTTTAATTCGGCGGTCGTTTAGCACCATTTGGTGAACGTTAGTGATGTTATCGTCAGTAGTTGCAGTTTTTGGACGTACCGAACGTTCATCGTCTCCTAAGCTCTCACGGCCAAGTTTAAATTCTGAAATTTAAACTTCCCTGTGGTAAATGATGGTGCAGAGTCCCCATACACAGAGTCCAACTCATCTTTGATTTGCGTAGGCGTATTGCCTTTCAAAAACAAAAATTTAATGACAGCTCAATACTCAATTTTTTCCATTTTCACATAAACACTCACATCGACTCACTCAAACGACTCAAATAACAACTACGCGTCCAAAATGGCTGAAATTTTGGTGCGTAACTGTCAAAGATGCACAACTACATTCACTAGCTTTTATTTACGAGTGCTGCTATCTTCACGTTGAGGTCGGAAACTATTCAGACCATCCTGGTAATAAAGCGGAAGAGATTTTTATTTGTTTAAACACGCTAATCTCTGGAACTACCAATCCGATTTGATAATTTCTTTTTTATATATGATAGCCAGATTCATGAGGAACCAGTGGCGAAGCTAGGGCTCCAAACTAGGGCAAGCCCAAGATATGGTTTTGTTGTTTTTAGCAGTTTTATAAAAATTTACCTTTTCTCTTTTTCGATTTTACTTTTTCCTCGCCGATTAGTACTTTAACACACTTCAATTCATCACAAGGAACACTATGATCCTCCATTTTCACTAAAAATCTATAAAAAAGCATAAATTTTCAACTCGCAATATTTATTCGCTCAAGTAAACACACAGAGTAAACATTGAAATGTGAAGTGAACTTGCAAAGGTATCGCCCACGCTTGACTAATGACTAACTTCACACTAAAAGCCTGGCTTTTTGCTACGTACAAATTGCTATATAAACAATCGTAGTTATATTTCATTATAGAACATTTTACCACAGGTTAGAAAGGGAGCGATCGTCTTCTCGAAAGCCCGGTAAAAGCCCACACGTGCGAGAGAGACGACTAATTTTTATGACAACCTAATCGCGCAGTTTTGCCGCGTGTTGACGTTACAAGGCCTGTGTATATACAGTAATCTATGGCCTGTGTAGAACAGGTCAGCGACAGCGAGAGAAGCGCGTGGGAAATTTGAAATAGTTTGAAACAGTTTACGAGTTATTTTATTAGTTGATATTATTGATTGAGCAGTTTGATAGGGCAAGCCCGGCTTCTCGGCTTCTAGGCTTCTATGGAGGCTCCGCTACCGTGAGGAACAGTATAGGCTATCTAGCATTAGGCTACACCTCTCAGCTAGCCTTAAATATTGATTTTCTACCGACTTCAAAAAGGAGGAGGTACTCAATTAGATTGTATGTTTTTTTATGTGTGTTACCTCATAACTTTTTTCTGGGTCCCATATAAATTTGATCAAGGTCTGACCAATAGTTTTTGAGTTATTCATAATAATTTATATTGAAGTCGGTTGTACAAATTTTTTAAATTAAAATTATTGTTAATCAAGTCTGAAGAAAAAGCGCTCAAGAACTGCTCTATCCGCGTGCGCTGGCGTAATGGTTAGTGATACGTAAATACTATGTTCTACAAAAATTATGATCTTTCCTCCATCTAAAAAAGTACGCGATACTATAGTCCTATTTCTCATACATAAGCCACAAGAAGGTATTTTGTGACAAAAAAATATTTAAAATTAAAAGTGATTTATGAGTGTTATTATTAGGCATAGCATATAAATCCTTACGAACGAAAGTTACTTCATCATCAAGACAATTTTATGAAGATAAACTTTTCTCTTTATAGCATGTTATTTGGACGCATAGTTTAAGAGATAATGAAAAATTAAAATAATTCAACACTCGACTTGGCGCGCGAACGACGCCTAGCCACCCGATGGGAATTGAAAGAGAATAAGCGAGGTGTCATGTCGTGCGGCTCAGAGCGTGATATACGCAGAGAAAAGCTAGTTCAGTATAAAGTGTTTCCTATTATCTCCTCTGTGTGCAGTGCTTTAAAAATGGCTAATACAACTTTTAAATTTTTGAATAATACATAAAAAATTACAAATTTGTTATCAAATGAATAAAATTAATCATATTGAATAAAACTATCATATCCAAACCCTTCTTAACAATCCACGATTTCATACCTTACCGATTTCTGGACCACCTTGAGAGTCAATTAATTTTTGTTCGATAAAATGACTTTACCTATACAATGAAGTAAACGTCGCTATTACAAAGCAATTTTAGGCGAAAAAAATATTCTTTTGATTTACTATAAACACTAAAATTTATGCTCTACATGCCTAAAAATAAGGCTTATAACATTTATTTGCTATAAAATTAAACTTTTATCTTATATTTTATGCCGCACTTGTGGTTGAAAATTATCAAATTAAATAAATAATAATTTGCTGTGAAATATTTTTGTTTTATATTTCATTTCATTTGAAGATTTCATTTCTACTGCATGTGAACTACACACATGACTTTTTTTCTTTTTGTACGAAGTAGGGATGAAAAACGAATACATAGTTCACATGATGGTAATTCGATGCTGTGGCCCTTATACACAACATCTATCCTAGACTAAGAATCAGAATATAGATGTTTTATCACCCTTGAGCACTAAAATGAAATGCCTTGTTTTCAAGCAAAGTGTACTCATAAGTACACAGTAGCATTATGCTGCTTCTTTCGTTGGTATTCTGGGACAATGTGGCCCGGTGTTTGAGCCAACCCATATGTGCTGCAAACATAATAACTGCAGCATAACTCTTTCACGTAATAATGCGTTTTTACATAAAATACTTTTGTGGACATTGCTTTAGAAGTTTACATTTTTAGAGCCAATTCGAGGATCTCCAAGGAGAATGTAAAAAAGTAAAAGAGGACTTTGATAAATTAAGGACAGACTTAGAGAAGCCTAAAGCAGTTTGATTTTCTACAGCTACTCTAAATTTTACATTGAAAAGCCCTATGAATTATGGAATGTAACAGCAAAGATAAAATCTAGCACTTTTATCAAATGAACATACTGTAAGTACAATTGGAAATTTTTATTTGTGAGATGTAATTTAAAAAAGAATATAATCTAAAATGGCGGTTTGTATTTACAGGTCAGACGGTCAGCAAAAAGTTGATAAGTTTTTTTTTACACATAATAGTAGTAGGTATTAAAGATAACTATATATTATTTTAATTATATGGGTTTGCACCCATTTTCGTAAGCGACGATAGTTCCATCGATTATAAAACACTCAGTGCTGTTGATGGTAGCGTGTATATTATGCACTATCTTGTAAGCGGATCGCTTTCTTAAAATGACCACGTAGCTGTCAACGCGGGCCATTGTGAACATGACCGAGACGCTGCATCGTCACGGTAGCCCCAGCAGCGCCATGAATGCATTGTTATATATTTATTTCATAAAGATCTTACATTATTTAAATTAATATTTTACGGTATAAACATAAGCTATACAATTTTATTGTACACCAATGCCAAATATTGCACACATAGATCGCCGAATACTCGCTGGTTATAACTAACCCACAGATTGCATGTAGAGGAGGACTGGCAGTATGTTTTAAAGCGTTAACTTTATTGACATAAATGCAATGATTATGAAGTGACAATCGACTTAAGTGGCTTCTGCAGCCCATAGACACACCTGCAACAAACTTTAAACAAATTAGGCTACAGATACGTTGTCACCTCTGAAGATCAAGACAGAATGCCAGACCGACACAGGGGTGCATGCTCTGCTTAGTGGCATAAATAGGTAGAGTGGTGCCTACATACCTATTGCCTCATCTCACATTCAAACCCATTCTCCTCTGTGTAAGATCCGGCCCATTATCATCGCCATGATTACACTCTGGAACACTGCTGAACATAGGCTTACCTCCATGTCTGCATGTCTCAACAGGTCGTCACTTCATCTAGTTGGGGACCGTTCTACACTTCGCTTATGGGTACAAGGCTGCCACTTGAGAACCTTTCTTCCCCGTCGGTTGTCGGTTCTTCAAGCGATTAGGTATTAATGTAGTATGAAATGCTAATTAACTAATTAATATTTGTTATAATAATATGTTGTTATTACTAACACGAATGTCAGATGTTAACAGAACTAACATGGTATTATTCTAAGCGAATTTTACTATTATGTAAAGGACAGTGCATAATTAATTTTAAAATTAAATTTAAAAGTCCCAGTAAAGATTGAATCTTGGCAAGAAAGACTGAAGTTCTAAATCATGTTTATTGTGGCTCAATTTTAGATCTACTTTAATTAATATTGTTTAGCACTGTGCAATTTAATATTTAATCTTAAATAATATTTATGTTAATATGCTGATTCAAGTAATTTATGACCTATGTTTATATACCAAATTAATGTATGTGGTTGATTGAAATGAGTATTGGAATGATTATCAGAATTTTATACATTTCTAAGGCGCATGCTACACACTCGATAATTATCACGATATTTAACGTGTATTTTATCTTGCAATATTTTGGATCGAATATACATACTACACACTCGATACTAATCGCGTTAGTACGACGGTAGATTTAATTTCACTAAAGACGTGTACGTTACATACTCCGAAGCCAGTAACGTAATACTGGCTATAAAAGTAAAGCTTGCGTTGCCTTGCCCACTTTGCTGGGCGTCAAACATTTTAACTTGTGATGAAATTATCTTGTGTGGTTCTTAGTACTGAGTGTTTAGGATTTCATTTTCGGATTGATTGACAAATATTGTTATTTCACATTAAAAAATATTATTAATCACAATCAAATATAGCTTATGTCACTCAGGAGTAATGTAGCTTTCTACTTGTGAAAGAATTTTAAAATCGGTTCAGTAGTTCCAGAGATTACTTCCTACAAACAAACTCACAATCTTACAAACTTTACCTCTTTATAGTATTAAGTATAGATAGCATTAAAAAGACGTGTAAAGAGAAAAAAAATGGATGAAGCATTGGCTTTAAGACAGAGATCAATATACACACCTGAATTTATTAAATCAGATTCGGGAATACCAAGAAATTGATGATTATGAAAATTATTTTCGCGTGTCCAGTGCTTGCTTTGAACATCTGCTGGAGTTGATTACGCCATATTTGATTAAACAAGATACAGTAATGAGAAAGGCTATTACTGTGAGAGAAAAGCTAGCTCTGACATTACATTATCTATCAAGTGGAATATATTTTAAAAACAAGAGATTTTCAGGAATAATGTCATCTGAATCAGTGAGTCAAGCAATTATGAGTACTTGTGAAGCACATAATATGTCCTACGGGAATATATACAGGTAAGAAAAAAAATCATGATGAAATCTTTTAATTATTCACTTATTAAATCAACAATTATTTATTTATAAATATTATCATTCACCTTGGTAAGAAGAAAAAAGCGTCCCTGCTCTATAATCTGAGTAATTGTCTTCTTCTGTAATGCTTGATGTAGACGGAATATGCAAAGTGTAACTTTTTTCACTATTTCTGTGTATATAATTCATATTTGTTATGATTAACTGAGAAGGATTGCCAGTAGTCATCACATTTCTGTCATTAATTTGAGTAAAAGGTGGAGGAACATTTGTTTGGGAATAAGTTGCAACACAATTGTCCGGAGATGTTACTGTCTGTACTGATTGTATGGATACAGGATTCGGGTATGTTAGTGACGGCGTTGGCGGATATACGCTATAGGATGCCGGCGACGAGGTAACAGTCGGAGATACATAGTTCAGCCTCGAAAAGAATTTCGTTGATTGCCTTTTCGGCGATCAATCTTTGAGTTGAGTTCAATTTATGTAGCTTCTGAGTCCAATAAAGAGCAGTGGGATCTATATCTGGGAATGATACTGTTGGAGACACAGGGTAATCCGGTGATTGCGACAAATTGTTAGCTTTTTCGATAAACTCATTCTGTCTTGCTACTGGCCCCTTCTCCTTTATTTTCTTTAGCGGCGGAGCAGGTTCTGCCATAGAAGAAAATGAAGGCTCTGTCGACTGTTCTTCTTCGTTTTCGAAATCATTCGGTTCAGAGAACGCGTGCTGAAAAAATACTTACTATTAATTTTCTTATAATCTACGTACTTTCCAGATGCCAACAACTAAAGTAGAGTGGATGGAAATCGCAAAACACTTTGCAACATTCCATGGTTTTTACAATTGTCTCGGCGCGCTTGATGGAAAGAACATAAAAATTCAGCATCCGCCGGATTCTGGGTCTCTTTATTACAATTATAAAGGTTACTACAGTATTGTTCTTATGGCACTAGTAAATGCAAAAAAGAATTCATTATGATTGATGTCGGCTGTAATGGGAGAGTTTCTGACGGTGGTGTCCTCTTTTATACCAAAGTTTGGGAACGATATCAAATCGATATCAAAAAGGACAATTGAATTTACCAGAGACGGCACCACTGCCAAATACTACTGATACATTTCCATTTGTATTTACAGCAGACGAGGCTTTCGCTCTCGGGCCTAATTTGATGAAACCATATCCATTAAAAAGTGCCACAAAAGAGGAACTAACTTTTAATTACCGTTTGTCAAAAGCTAGATGTGTGGTTGAGTGTGCATTTGGGATGTTAACTGCTAAGTTCGGTATTTTTCATAAAGCTATAAGCCTGCAAAAGCTACAAAAGTGACAACTGCATGTTGTTACTTGCACAATTATTTACTTAAAAAGGAACCACACATTTATCTTTCGTCTAGACAGAAATGCATTAAATAGTGCCAAGATGCTGAGAGACAGATTTTGTCGTTATTATAATGACATTGTAATGTAAATTTTAATGAATTAAAAGTATTTTCTAGCTACATATGTAATATGTATTAGGTTAGGCTATACCGTATATGTTAGTTATAAAGATAACGTAAGATTATGAAATAAATTTATATATAATCTTATAAATTAATAAGAATAAGGTAAAATACACGACTTACCATATTCACAGGCTTTTCATTTTTATTCAAAAACTTCAGCATATGAAAAACCCAAGACTTAGGATTGTAAACATTTTCAGCTCCAGCACCGGATCGCTTTGAATCTCTTATATTTTTAAATTTTTTTCTATAATTTGATTTTTTTTTGATTTGATTTTTGCTATTACGTCCTTAGTCGTCGCGGCCGGTTTAATTTTCTTAAAAATTTGAAGCAGCTGCTCATAAGCATTCGCTTTTTTCACTTTATTCAAACTGTTTGCATTTGAGCTTTCCCACACCTCAGGTAGTGTTTCTAACACAAGTATAAATTCTTTCAAGTTTTTTTGGTCGTTCGTTTGAGGTACGGCTGGCGCCGCCCCCGCATCAAGAAGCGCGTCCTCTAGCGTCCTCCTCCATCGCTAACAGAATAAATACTGATTATGTGACCAATACTGACACGATAAATATCGACCAGAGACCGTGGGATTTCTGGATTTTAGAAATCCGTATCGTGATACGCATCACGGATCGTGATCCGTGATACGCTCATAGATTGGCAATGAAGTGATTAGGGCGAGACCAAAATCAAAAGACACAAGTGTGCGTGTAATGTGCATGTGTGGGTGACAAATAGTGCTACACCATGCATTGCCTGCCTCAACTATAATTATCGATACCGATTGCAATATATTCGTGTCTTCTGATTTGACGCAGATGATGTAATTGAATATTTTTATCCCACTTTGGCGAAGCCAAAAGGATGGTTACAATTATAGAACGCTATGTATGTATGTATGTTCATCTGTTCCCTCAGATCTTCTAAACTACTCATCGTAAATTGACAAATTAGATATCTTTAAAAGCATTGTGCCCTTTCGCGTGTTTTAAGCTACATGAAGTCACATAAAAACTAACATGGCGGCTTATTGTGGACATAATGAAACATTGAAATATATACTATTGTAGTACTATTTATGTATTTTTTTAATATTAAAAAAAAACTACCTATATATAAAAAAAAACTAAATACTTAAATTATCATACAGTCCTACTCTTTGTGGTATTGTGCCTAGAACGCTGGCTGCGTTTCCTCGCTGAATGGCTACAATAATGAAATAAATATTGAAATATCGTGTCTGCGATCCAATAAAAGATGTAATTCAGAATATTCTCCACATTCCGAAAATACATGTTGTCAAAAATGTTAAATTTATTAGGATTTATTAGTTAAAATATTTTTATAAAACTGAAGTATCCAACGCACTTACAGTCCACCTGACGATGGTAAGTGGCTACTGCAGCACATGGAAACTTGCAGCTAACTTCAAACTAAGAAGATCATTGTTACCTATACGGACTGAGATGGAATGCCTTACAGCCTGTATTTATACCGTTACTAGGTAAGAGGATACCTACCCAGACGACCTCCCAGACAGAAATAGGGCACCACCACTTAGTTCATACACAAACTTTAAAAATTGTTAATATAAATTCACTGAAAGAAACGCTGTTCTTAAAAAATTATATGCGTGTTATGATGTGTACATAAATTAAAATTTAGTAACTAAAACCAAATTGCGATAGAAAATGTATACTAAAAAGGTATTAAACTGGACTACGATGTCAATTGGATGGAAGGGATGATATGGGCTAGTGGATATATTCTTACACAGCAACTATACAGTGGGCACCTCTATTAGAAAACATTTTTCTTCAAAGTACTTGCTGCATATAGTCGACTATTTTCTTTTGGGAGCTAATTCTTCTCTTTTTATTATTTTCAACCATTTTTGTCGAATATCAATATTTTGTGAAAATCTGTCACAGCATTCACTTACTATCAGGTGAACTTAGTGCTCGTTTATCACCCTAATTTTATTAAAAATAATTTTTCATACGTTAAGAAGAATATTATTTGGCTACGGTAACCTAAAAATTAAAATAAAATATATATTACTAAGTTGAATAAGGCTGCATGCAAGTATATACCTTTGCTTGTTAAGAACATTTCGAAGATATTATCGATAATGTCAATCTCTACAAAAGTGAGGTTAAAATTAGCAGAATTTCATGTATTTGTAATTATTCTAAATTCAATTGCTTTGCATTAAGATGATTATTATTATAAAATGTGATAATATTTCCTATCTATTGAAGTACAAATTGTTTGTACCTGCTCTAAAAGACAGCATTTAGATAGCTATACATTTCAATCGTACCTACGAGTAAAATGTATAATAATGTGGTGTTTCTTTCTGAGGTGAGTTATATTTAGGTACTGTGCACCTAGTCATAATTAACTACACATCTATTAAACACTAATTTTCACTTTAAAACCTGAGATTTTGCAAATACAAGCGGGATTTGTTTTGTTCACGAATGACACAGGCTGATACAAGCTGATAGCGTGTACGTGAATGTCTATCTTTCTATCTAGTCTATCTTTCTCGCTCTAACATACGCGTAAATTAAGCTCTTTCTCTTTTGCTTTGCCAATCTATTCTAACGTTAGTTAGTTACTAAATCTATGGATACGCTACACACTCGATAAATATCGTAATCCTGGATTACGATCCAAATATCGTGATAATTATCGAGTGTGTAGCATGCGCCTAGTAGAGCATGCATGATGATGATCATATTTTTATATAATTGTTTGACAATTATCAATCATATCTTTGTACATATTTATGTGATAAATTTAGATAATTAAAGGTGCAAATATGTACTCGTATGTTGCGTGTTTCATTTTATCCCATTTAAATACTTATTATATTTAATTGGTTTCTAAATAACTTGGATTTGGATAATTTTTTGTATTTGGCAAATGTTTTACGTTCTACTTTTCTAGTTTATCTGGATAGGTGTCATTCCTTAGAAAATGATATTTTCTAACGCCCAGGAAAGTTCGGTCAACAAAATATATTAGGTCTTTACCTACGCAATTGCCATTTTTTTTTTATGAAATAAGTTAACGTAATTTTTTTTCTATATTTTTTTTTTCTATTAATCATAGTACATATCACCCATGCATCTTTGCCAACGCAGTGACAATTTATTGATGCCCTTCTTGACGAAATCAGCTAGACGGGAGACAACAAATTCTTCAAAAGCATTTTGTACTGCGACTCGGGTATTGAATTTTTTTGCCGCCAAAAAGTTATCCAAATTCTGGAAAAAGTCTGTAGGCGCAAGGTCTGGTGAGTAAGGCGGATGACGGAGAGCTTCCAACCCCAGCTCTTGTAGCTTGGAGACCGTCTGTTGTGCAGTATGAGGTCGCGCGTTGTCGTGCAGGAGCAGGGGGGACGAGCGAGTGACCAAAGCTGGTTGGAGATGTGCGAGCTTCTCCATCATTGTGTCCAGTTCTTCACAGTACACATCTGCAGTAATACTCGTCCCGTTTGGTAAGAAGCTGTGATGAATCACACCGGCGCTAGACCACCAAACAGTGACCATAACTTTTCTAGGGGTAAGTTTTCGTTTAGGGCATTGTTTAGGTGCTGAACAAGGATCCAACCAACTTAATGAGTGCTTATGATTGTCAAACAGAATCCATTTTTCGTCGCAGGTAACAATGCGTTTCAAAATTCCTTCGTTTGTGTGCCTGTTGAACAGTGCAATGTACGTCTCGACGCGTACTTCGCGCTGGCGATCATTGAGTTCGTGGGGCACCCATTTGTCAAGTTTTTTTGTCTTGCCAATTTGCCGCAAATGGACCAATATGGTTTTGATTCTAACGTAGAAAGCTGTTACTAATTGAGCCGTAGATAGAGTATCATCAGCTTCCACAATCGCCTTTAATTCGTCATTGTTGACCAGTTTTCGGATGACCACGGGGTTCATTTTTCACGTCGAAATTTCCAGAACTGAAAAGGGCAAACCAATAACAGTTGGTGCGTTCGTTTGTAGTATTCGCTCCGTAAACGTCGTTGATGTTACATGCCGCTTGTACCGTTTGTGCAGCATTGCTGCCACGACGGTACTCATATTCCATAATTACTGGAACTTTTAACGTATCCATGATGACGAAAAGATTCAAATGCGATGAAAAAATAACGCTAATCATTAAACAAATGATTAATTAAAAAGAGAGTTACATGCTTTTAAAATAAAATAATTAGAAATTAGAATTCTTAGCCAAACAAAAATTATTTTGATTTGGAATGGCCTGTACTGCAGAACGGCAATTTCATAGGTATCTATTTATATGATTTATAGGTAGATAATCCCATAAAGGTATGCAAGGGATTGGATTGATTGAGAATAGGCGGACATTATTTTACAAAATCTGAATTTACCGATTACTACGCATTATGCATATTATTTATCTTTTGGATTGGTGCAGGTGAGCTCGGTTTCCTAACCTTCGGCGTTTTAGTATTGGCTTTCTGAGTTGACTGATATGAATTTGTATGATAATGAATATGAACATGTATTTTTAAGTTATGTTCAGGAAATGTTATGTTATTTAGCATTATGTTGTGTCGGTACTCTTTTTGTTGCTGCAATCCATTTTTTTTTATTTAAGTAAAATTACTTTTTGTGTAAGTTAATTTTGTTACTAAAATTTCTTTTTAAGTATACGTAGTGCACTTAAAAAGAAATTTTTAGACTTATAATCTATCGAATACATATTCTCTTTCTTGTATAAGTATTAAAATAAAAAGAAATAGTTAATAGTTAGATATAGACAACTCTGCTGTTACGGATTACGGCTAATACCTACCGGTAATACAGGGTACTTTTTTGTTTATGGTTCTTTGCAGGTGTCAATAAGCTGGAAAAGGCCCTTACCATAAGATTGACTGTTAGTTTGTATTTCAATGAAATATTTACCAGGGATGTTACGGATATGACATTTCGGATCTTAATACGGATTCGGATATGGGAATAATATTATATCGGTTTCGGTTACGGATATAAAATTATTTCGGATTATCCGTTAGTTTGAGATCGGATTAGATTTTTGAGGAAAAATAAAATATAAATAAGTAGGTAGGTAATCATTTGGCTTTATTTCTAGGTTATCGTTTGGTATTACAATCAGTCCTTTACTTAAGTAATTATTATAGCTACCTACACATTTTTTAAGTTATCTACTTAAAATGCTATAACAAAATTATTACCTATTATCAAAAACAATGCTATTAGTTTTTTTTCTATTAGGTATATTCTTCGATATCTTTCTAGGAACTATTTACAACACATCAATCAGTCTTCTTAAGTCCTTGCATATTGAAGAATAAAAACAAAAATCTGAGCATAACATAGTCTCATTTAGATTCTGTCCCTATCCGAAATTATCCGAAACTTTTATATCGGATTCGGTTATGGTTACGGATAGTTTTTTATTTCGGATATCCGATAGTTTCGGTTACGGTTACGGAGCTCCATAACATCCCTGATATTTACCTAATAAAAAAATTATCGGTTACTTTATGCCAATAGAAAATTTCTTTTAATTAACTTTTTATAAAAACTCAACAAAAACTATTGGGGAATTTGAATATTGGTATGGCTCTACATTTTGCGTCATTCATCACGATGTACAGTGATTACATAACAATCTTGTGTAAGCATTACTGTTATTATCAATACCCGTCTGCACAGTCGTCTCGATTAACTCCTCATTTGTGTCGCAGTCTAGACAATAAACCCGGAACTTGATAAGAGAATAATCTTTGAACCAGTTTATCTAATCAATTCCGCTTAAGATGGCGTATAATTGACCTGGCGTTAACAAGTTAATTAATTTTGCACATTGAACTTACGCCACAGATTAGATAAGTTACTGCTTATGTCCTTGGCAAATATACACACAATGAAACAAATAATAAAAAAACAAAAGGGAGATAGGATTTTCCATAGAGCAACACGGGCCAGTGGCGGACCGGAGCGGTGGGGAGTAGTCATAGCGCTTATGCTCGGGCTACACTAACGAGAAATGCCGTTAATTATCGCGTTGATGGACGTTGAATGTAGGTGTGGCCACCACTTAACGCAATAATTTTACAACGGCATTAACAATGCCGTTTGCCGTTGGGCGATAACTCGAGTGGCGGTACATCAAAGAGATTAACGCACGAATTAACGCGTTGAAGCGGCCACACTACGTTTGTCTCATTGTGCACGGTGAGCGCAACGGGGTCGCACGTATGGCTATGATGGAGTGGAATAATGAAAAAGTTATTACGTTTCTTGAGATTCTGCAAACAGAGTCATGCTTAGGCAATGATAAAATATATTCATATAATAAAGATTTACACTAATCAAATAATATAGAGTATTAGCGTCAATGTTCATCTTGCTTGAAATTCAAGGAATATTAAAGTAAAGTGACCATACGTCCCGTTTTGAACGGAACTATCCCTTTTCTCGGTCACCTGTCCCGTTGTTCCCAAACAAAGCTCCTGGACGCAAAATAGTTCCGTTTACCTGAACCGTGCGAAAATTTTAAACTATGAAGTTCGTCAGACACGAACGGTGCGAGAGCGGGACCGACCAAAAAATAACCGAATGGGATAATTTAAAAGTTTTCGCAGAAACTCGTTGGGTGGAAGTATTCAAACACTTTCGCACCAACAATCTTCAACATAAATTCTTTTGCATTTTAATCGAATATATTTTATGTCTACCTGGTACAAATGCTCCAGTAGAAAAACTATTTTTCTATTATGAATAAATTGTGGACGTCTGAAAAAAATCACTTACAGGTTGCAGTTCTCAAGGCGATGTTGATAACAATGTAAAATGGTCAATGTAAAAAAAATTGCCCAGAATTTTATTCTTATTTAAAATCATCACCAACTTTATTAAAGCAAATTTGTTCCACTGACAAGTATAAATATAATTAAAAAATATGTTGCATTTAATAATTACTGTCTGAGGAAATTTGCTTTAATGAAGCAAAATGAACTGATGATTAATTTTTATTTTTCACAATTTGTTAAAATAAAAATAATTATAATTAATGTGATTATAATTATAGTGAACATTAATTGTATAAAGTAACACTTTTTAAATAAATAACATAATTTTTTTTAATTGTTAACCTGCTAACTGGGGAGTATAAATAAACCCATGTCCCGTTTTGAGTTAAAAAATAAATGGTCAGTTTACATTAATGCCAACTTTAACGCCGTTCAACGGCATTGAAATTGAAATGACGTTGACCGTCCAAGTGTGGCCACTCACTTTATCGCGTTAAAATTAAGGCAATAATTGTTGCGTTTATGGGCATTGACGTTTCTCGTTAGGTGTAGCCCCAGCATTAGAGTAATTATATACATACTTACGTATGCAAAGAGGGAACCTACAATTTTGCATAAATTGAGTCAATGTACTTGTCTCGCTTTTCCTAATTTTATTTTCAAATAAGGCACAAAGAGACAAATCTATTGTAAGATGTTGCGTGTAATTCCATGCGTGGAAATATAAATGTCAAATGGTATCTTTGGTCTCTTTAAACTATGCCAATTAAGAGAGTAAGTTCTCGTATCTTCTGATTTACTAGAAAAATGACATCCCTATTGTAGTAGTATTATATGTGACGTTACTTTACAAGACATGACGCCTTTAATCTATAGTGATTTCGTTCGCAATGTTAGCAACAATCAACATCGATATACTCGTTTTTTTAAAGTAATTTATTTTTATTACTTCACTAGCTGTTCCCCGCGACTTCGCCCGCGTGGAATTTATTACGATTGGATTTCATGGGTTTTTCATATATTTTTTCGCGGAACCCAATTTTTTTTTCTAAAGTAAAAGTAGCCTGTGTTACTCCTTATAACATCTGCCAGTGAAAGTCCCGTCAAAATAGATCCAGCCGTTTCGGAGATTAGCCGGAACAAACAGACAGACAGACAAAAATTTTAAAAATAGTTTTTTTTGTTATTAGTACCGTATATACTTTCATATGCATTTCGTAAAAAGCTGTTATTATGATATTACAAACAGACACTGTCTAAAAATATAAAGAATATAGGACTAGACTTATAATTATTCGAACGCAGTGCTGCCATTTTAGCGCTTTGGGCGCTAAATCTAGCGCTCTTTTGGAGTGCTTAGCGCGCATTTCAAACTGTCTGTCATTTTTTACGGGGGGAAATATGCGCATACCGAAACGATCGGCAGTCACTTCGACACACACATAACAATTAAAACAATAAACTGCGCTAGCACTTCTTATTAGTTTATGCAATAAACTAACAATTTCACAGACACATAGATACAATTTAACAGTATCGATCGGTGAGAGCGACAGCTCGGATACAGACTCGGATTAATTCAAAATGTTTATTAAGTATATTCAGGAAGATTAGTCTATACTCTATACCGACCGATCTAGACCGATCTGCATATTGTATGAGGGCTCTTGGTAGAGAGTAATTGTGTTCTGTGTATGAGGGCGAGCGGCCCTCATACAATATATCAAGTGAAAATACTGTAAGTATTAATATATCAAATGAAAATACCGTAAGTACAATTGGAAATAGTTATTTCCTTATATATTAGGTCCTTACTTATGAAATTAGCGTTTTGTCGTACTAACCACTTTGATCTGAAATATCTCCTCTTTGGTTAAGAATTACAAATTCAAATTTATAAATTCATTTAGCTGGTACATTTGAGTTTTGAAAACAGTCATTCATTTGTTTTTTCCTCATTATTTTATTCTTTGGCGTCGCTTATTACCGCACAATGGAAAACATGAAATATCGGTATATTTACGAATACGAGTTCTACCGTGGCACCAGTGCTGCAGAAACAGCTCGAAGGATTAATGATGTGTACGGCGCTGGTGTCGCAAAAGAAAGCACGGTACGTTTTTGGTTTCAACGTTTTCGTTCTGGAAATTTCGACCTTCAGAACCAACCCCGTGGACGGCCGGAGACCAAAGTGGAAAATGAAGAATTAAAGGCTATTGTGGAAGTGGATCCATCACAAAGCACTTCAGAGATAGCTGCAGGCTTCGGGGTAAGTGATAAAACTGTATTAATCCACTTGAAGCAAATCGGGAAAGTAAAAAAACTTGAACGATGGGTACCTCATGAATTGAGTGAATCGAACACGCGTCGACCGCTGTGTTACTTTGCTCAACCGACACAATAATGAAGGGATTTTAAATCGAATCATTACTTGTGATGAAAAGTGGATACTGTACGATAATCGGAAGCGCTCGTCGCAATGGCTGAACCCTGGAGACCCAGCCAAATCCTGCCCTAAACGAAAATTGACTCAGAAAAAGCTACTTGTGAGTGTTTGGTGGACTAGCGCCGGTGTCGTTCACTACAGCTTTCTAAAATTACGGCCAAACGATTACGGCAGATATCTATTGTCAGCAACTGCAAACCATGAAGGAAGAACTAGCTGCTAAACAACCGAGATTGGTCAATCGCTCTAGGCCACTGCTGCTTCACGACAACGCAAGACCACACACTGCACAACAAACAACCACTAAGTTAGATGAGCTACAATTGGAATGTCTGCGACATCCACCGTACTCCCCGGACCTTGCTCCAACAGATTACCATTTTTTCCGGAATTTGGACAACTTCTTACAAGGAAAAAATTCAACTCCGATGCGGCAGTCCAAACCGCCTTCAAAGAGTTTATTGATTCTCGCCCCATGGTTTTTTTAGTAAAGGGATCAATGAACTACCTATGAGATGGCAAAAGTACATGGATAACAACGGTGCATACTATGATTAATTCAATATATTTTACAAAAAAAGAATTGACTTTATATTCCTCCCGTACAAAACGCCAATTTCATATGTAAGTACCTAATATTACTATAATCATTGGATAACGTGGAAGATATTTTAGACTCCCTTTCAACCATCTTTATCTTCTTCTAAAATCAAATGATAGAGGTTTGTAGTTGTGCGCGCATCACGGAAAAACTACTGGATAGATTTCAATTAAGTTTACTAAGTTTTATTTCTTAGACACTTGGCCCTTATCTAAAAAAAAATTATTGCGATATCAAGTTATTAAAGTTTTAAGAAACAACGATTTTTATAAGCACTACGTGTTCAGTGTTGTGTTTTCTTGCCGCGGAAAAGTGGGGTCAGCGTGTTAGCGCGCACGCTTGGGGGGAGGGGGGAAGTCTCTTTCTCTAATATATATACAGTAAGCTATGAGTCTCTTCTACCTCTGCCTCATGATAAAGTTAGGGCCTGATGACCTGATGCTGTTCAGTTGTACCTTGATCAATTGCACCCCGTAGTTTCCTTTAGTTTTCTCAGTCATTTTTTACCGTTGAATTACAAGTTTTCATATAATTCGTTTCCTTACAGTCGAATTTATAATATATATATATATATATATATATATATATATATATATATATATATATATATATCGAAAACGTAGTTAACATATCGAGCAACGCGGGACGAAGTTACTCATTGTTCATTCATAATTCAATAATCTTTATATATAAAAATTACGTGGCAGTGCCTACTTGTACATATATCTAATATATATAAGAAATAATTTTTGTTTGTTCGTATTTTATGCGCTGCCATACCGTTCATCAGATTGTGGTAAAACTTTGTCAACTTATTGCTTGCACTTGCTCGAAGTTTACAGGCATAGTACAATTAACTTTCTTCAGTAGGTGGCGCGCGTATAGTACCGACTTTATTTGAAAGTTATACATCACTCAACTTCGGGTTGCGAACCATAGTGGTACAAGTGATAAGAATTAATATTTTGAGAAAAATGATTTTTGTATAAAAAACAAAATATTATCTTAGGGGTTATAATAAAATATACCATGTATTTGAAGTCAAATTTTAATGTTCTCCATGTTAAAATTACTTTAAAAAAATGATTAGTAATAAATGAAAATTATAAAAGAAAATCACTTATAATCACTTATATCGTTTTGGCATAAAGAAAAAATTGAATAATGCACTTAAATCAGTATGGCACATAATAGTTTATGTACCATACTGATTTGTTTGATTTGATGTTTATACTTGTATTGGTCCAAGAGTTGAATTGTTCAAGTAGGGTGTGTACGTAAACTGGCAAATTGAAACATATTTAAAATTTTGTATTTAAGTTATTACGGTTATACTCTGGGTGAATAATTTGGTAAACCTGTTTAACTTATTCATCTTCACTTAAAGTATAATCCAAAATACTTTCTTCGCCTGTCTCGTGCACGTCATCTTTTCGGGGTCGACCTGGCCCTCTTAAACGACTTGTTGAAGTCGATGCGTTCTCATCACTTTGTAACGTATTATAAAAGTCGTGATTTATCGGTGGTATGAATTTAAGAAGCTCCATCAAATCTTTACGTTTAGCTGCTTTTATTTTGATTTCACTTTCTATGAGTTTTGGAAGGATTTTGGGAATATTTCATTTTTTAGCATCCATTTGAACTTGGCGAAATGGTGAGTCATCCAACGACTCCTTAAAATACATAATTTTCGGTTTTTCTTTTAAAAATGCTCATCCATCTTATTTTTAGCCAATTAATTTTCTTTTTAGCACTGTCAATTTATCTGTCTATGATAACCTTTGAGACAGGGTCCGTAGAAATAAAATCTTCTTGTTGCATTCTATGTACTTTAAATTTCTTTCGTGTTTTTTCAACCAAAGTCATCCAGTCTTTAGGCACATAAATATACGAGTCTTCCTTTTCTGTTTTTCAATGTGCGAAAAATCAGCGTCATTCTCTAAGTAACTGTGCCCCGATACCATAAATTTGTGATTCAAAATAAATTTGTGTTAACAAAACCCAGTATGAGCTACGACATACACCCAAAGCCTGCAAATTATTTAGTTTCGGTTTTGACCACCGCAACTGTCACTGTATGCAATCAAGTGTTTACACTCTCTAGGGACAATGTTTGTGATATATTTTAATAAACAAGAAGCTACTTCTGATGCACCACATGACGCAATATTTTCTCCCCACATATACATATGCGCATCTCCAGTTTTGCAGTCATGAATCCCTAAGTTATAAGTTCAAAATTGACGCTTGTAGTATACCAAATTTGTTCGTAAATATGGAGTAGGTAAGGTTATGTATTTTGCTGTCCACAATGTTGGAACAAATCAAGTGGTTTTGAATAGCTACTTAGAGACAGAGGGTAAAAAAGGCCAAAATGATGTCATAACACTTTTATTAAGATATTTTAGTACCCACGGAATTTCTTCTGATAAATTAGTGCTGATAAGTGATGGATGCTCTGGTCAGAACAAGAATTATGTAATGGTGTACTTTCTCTACTGCTTAGTTCATGAGCTGATGTTGTTTAAAAGTATTAAATATATATTTCCTATCAGAGGACATAAGTACTTATCTCCCAAATGACCAGGATTTTAAAATGACAGCAGAAGTACCAGATGACTGGAATGACTTAATGGAAACTGTAAGAAAAAATCCATCGCCTTTTATTGTGGATAAAATAAACCATACTGATTTTATGAATATAAAAGCAGCTGTTAGTCCTTTTTTTTACGTCAGCCAAAACCTGCAATGAAGCTGAAAGAAGTTAGGATGCTTAAAATAAATAAAGATGTTTCTTATGTTCAAGTCAGGTATAACTTTACTGGTCCATGGCACAGGATACAGATTCGCAATAAAAGAAAACTGCCTAAAGAACTTCAACCTCAACCTACTTATGAATCGAGATTGCTGTTAAATCCTCATAAATATAATGATATACTTAAACTAACCCATTATTTATCAAGCCCTGTAAGTCACAAATTTTATGCAGATTTATAGGGTTCAGTTACTACATCAGCAAGCTACCACCTCATTAGCTAATGAAGTAGATAATGAAGACAATAGTAGTGGCACAGAAGATAATTAGCATTTTTTATGATTATGTACCTAAAAGTTCTAACTTTTTAATAAATACCTGGTTGTTGATTTTAAAATGAGTTTTATTATCAAATTTATTGAACATCTGTTCTTTTTGTTACAATAACAACTTAACTTCAGGAAAATCCAGAAATTTAATTACAAAAACCGCATAACTAACAACATTTGGCAAAAAATAGATAAATGCAAAGCCTATTTTTTTATTTTATTTGACTTGTAGGAAATGTAACTATAAAACATCAGTTTATTATGAATAAATAACCAGAAATACATAATTGAATAAAATATTTAATGACTCTAAATTTAGTATTTAAAAATATATTAAGGTTTTTTCCAATACTGAATGATTATGTGTAACACAGTTATGTTGTTTTTGTAAAAATTGCTTCAATTACTAAGACGCAATTATCCCAACTGACGCATAGATGACGTGGCTTACAAAATCACTTGTATCGGTTTGACACGGCAGGTCTATGGCCTGTGTTTTGCCTCACTTAGATCACGTTTTCCATATTTGGCACTTGTACCACTATGGTTCGCAACCCGTCATTATGAATGTATTATTATTCCTAATTTAAACAATATAACACTTCCAAATTTAAAAAGATATTTCGACAATTATTTCTTCTGCGGTAGCAACGCGACGGGTACTAGAATATAATAAGCCAATTGATCTTTACCTCTAATTTTATAACGCCATCTATTATATCTCCAGAAATATTAAATGTGACGCTGTGGACTAAAACACATCTGTAACTAAAACGGGAGACTATAGATGGCGCTCTTATTTACCATGCTATAGAAATGTATTTCCCCGTTCCTAAAATTCTTCTCATTCATTCATGACTTTTAGGTGGTATATGGTATATTGTAGAATACTACAATATTCCACAACATCGTACAGAAATCTCATTAGCTCTGTGCAGAATGGCCTCTCCAATTTGTTGAACCGAGTAGATTTTTGTCATAGTTACTACGTTTGGCTGGCGGGTTGGCAACCAAAGGTTTTTATTTACTTTGAGTTATTATCAGTATGATCCTGCTGTCCTTCTACAGTTTCTTTCATTTTTCTTTATCGCTTCTTACAACACCCACAGGATGATATGGGATACCCGATTCTTTTACGCCGCTACCACACGGCGAGACATAAAAATTGCATGTCAGTATATTTCTAGCAATTATGGCGTTAGTTTCTATAAATAAATACTTAGTTGTCAGAAAAACGCAAGTTATAGTTGTAGGCAGTCCAAGTATGATCCCTAAAATTGACTGGCTAAGCCTTCCTTAAAGTTAACAAGAACTTGGGAATATTCTTGGATAGGCAGCTATCGTGGCGACCTCAACTGTCAGCGGGAAGCTAAATCACCTTTACGGCAGCTTCTCAGGAAGTTTCGCACTTCGCAAGTTAGTAGACTCTGACCCTGCTCGCATAGTCTCTGCCACCGATGCGTGCCATTGGCGACTATGCCGACTTCTGCTACCTCAACTGAACGGAAGACCATCTTAACAAGCTTGAGCGGCCTCAAAATTTCTCCATCCATTTCATATTTGGTTCACGCAAATATGATCATATTTCCGAATATCGTCGTAATATTATACTGAAGAGTTCCTTCCTACTCGATTTCTCCGGGACGCACACTATTGAAGTTTATTAAATTACTTCAATAACAAATTGTATTCCGAACGTTTTGAGTTTCTCCAAATTTCCTTCTTGCACCTCCTGTCCATTCCACAGTTTTATGGTAACTCTTTCACAGTTCAAGCTATAAACATGTGGAATTCCCTTCCGGCAAATCTCTGCCAAATTGCCAATTTTCAAATGCTTGATACATCGTCTTAATTATTTTTATCATACTTATTTTTGTATTCATACATACATGAATTATTTTGTATGTGCATCTTGTATGGATAATATTATAGATATGATTAGTATATGTATGGCACGTAAGATATTTAAAATATCAAAATATTTAAAACTCACTAATATTATTTGGCTTATTGTTTTTATATTATTTGTTTTTAATGTACACCACCGTCTATGCGTATTTTAATTTTCTGTTCGTCCAAGCAGAAAGAATTCGTTTAAGATAAATAAAAACCATTTATTTTATAAATATTTTTATTTCTCAAAAAAATCATTATTTTCGGATAAATATAGTCTAGATCTCTTCTTGCATTGCTCTCTATCTGTTCGTAAAGTTTCATCACAATCGGTTCAGCCATTCCGAAGATTAGCCCGGGCAGACAAAAGTTAAAAAATGGTTGTTTATGTCTTAATAGCGTGCATATAACCCTTAAGCTAAACTAGCTTATCATAGACTAGTTATTTCTATATTACAGACAAACACTTCAATTTTATTTATAAGTATGGATTAGGTATTAGTATCATACTCTCTCTACTTGTTGGGCATTAGGCATCGATCACTAATAAAAAATCGATGGCATTAGGTAATATGAGTCAAGAAGGTACCTATAAATCGTTTTAAGGACGCGTTTGCAAAATTGATAGGTATAGAATCGAACTATTACATTGACACGGGTCACACACACAAGTGTATGTACGGTTAGCTGCGGGTGCGGGAATCGTAATCAAGTAAAAACATTTTGATAATTTGAAAGATTGATTTTTTTTTCTCATTTCTTATGCATACAAAATATTCTTAGATACGAAATACGAATAGCTGCTCCAGAGACTGCTAGGCACTAGAAGCCCACTACTAGCAGTGAAATGGTGGCTGTGGACTTTGGCCTGGTTTTGTTAGTTATGATGAGCTTACCTCCGGACTTGATAGAGTGACCTGATGGTGTACTTCGGTGATAACTGCTGGAATTCCTGGACGAGTAGAACTAGGTAAGCCAAGTTTGGGCTCGTTTTGTTAGTTATGATGAGCTTACCTCCGGACTTGATAGAGTGACCTGATGGTGTACTTCGGTGATAACTGCTGGAATTCCTGGACGAGTAGAACTAGGTGTGCCGAGTTTGGGCTCGTTTTGTTAGTTATGGTGAGAACTAACCTCCGGGCTTGATGGAGAGATCTGATAGTGTACTTTGGTGACTACTACTGAACTCCTGGACGAGTAGAACTGGTGTGCCGAGTTTGGGCTCGTTTTGTTAGTTATTATGAGACCTAAGCTCCAGGCTTGATGGAGAGGCTTGATAGTGTACTTCGGTGACTACTACTGGAACTTCTGGACGAGTAGAACTAGGTGTGCTGAGTTTGGGTTCGTTTTGTTAGTTATTGTGAGACCCAACCTCCAGGCTTGATGGAGAGACTTGATGGTGTACTTCGGTGATAACTGCTGGAATTCCTGGACGAGTAGAACTAGGTGTGCCGAGTTTGGGCTCGTTTTGTTAGTTATGGTGAGACCTAACCTCCGGGCTTGATGGAGAGATCTGATAGTGTACTTTGGTGACTACTACTGGAACTCCTGGACGAGTAGAACTAGGTGTGCCGAGTTTGGGCTCGTTTTGTTAGTTATTATGAGACCTAACCCCCAGGCTTGATGGAGAGACTTGATGGTGTACTTTGGTGACTACTACTGGAACTCCTGGACGAGTAGAACTAGGTAAGCCAAGTTTGGGCTCGTTTTGTTAGTTATGATGAGAGCTTACCTCCGGACTTGATAGAGTGACCTGATGGTGTACTTCGGTGACTACTGCTGGAATTCCTGGACGAGTAGAACTGGGTGTGCCGAGTTTGGGCTCGTTTTGTTTGTTATGATTAGAACTTACCCCCGGACTTGATGTCTTTTGTTACAAACGCTTGTTGTTACAAAGTCTTTTGTTACAACAAGCGTCATCTAACGACGAACAGCTGAAGATTATCATTTTAACAATTCTAATGAGGGCTAATCATTTTCTGCTCACCAGATGTCGCTAGTTGACACTGAGGTAAAGTTTATTGTTACACAATGTAATTTAATTGAGAAGTCAGTTTTTAATAAAAGTTTATCAGTTTCAAAAGTATTATATTAATACACAAAACAAGGCCTCAGTAGTTTGCTCTTTAATTTTTTGCACTTTTTTAACTTTTTTAATAAATTTCTACTTTTATGAATATCTGTGGTTTGGTTTATTTATTTTTAATCTTATTAATATAAAATATAGCTAATACCACTAAAAGAATAATTAACCTTTAAATTTTCCGAACAAATTAACCTACCCGCTATGAATCTGTCAAATAATATTATATCTCACTTTTAAGTGGCGCTGCCCTGGTGGCAGAAAAAGTCGTGGATGCCCTCATTCGAACCACCATTGGATCAAATTACCTTGAGATCGAATAAAATTCGATTGATTCCGACCTCGATTCTGTTGGCAGCAAAGAGTATAATAAGTATACAGGGTATTTTTGAAACGCTCCCGAAAACGAAGACAGATGATATTACTAAGGATACCTATGATGATGGGTCACAAAAAAATTCGATCCCGAGGAAAAAAAATCATCTTTTCACAACGTTTTGTTAACTTTATTCACCCTCCATCATGATATTACAGTTATTTGAAACGATATTTCACAAAAAAAAAATCATGAAAATACTGAAACATTTTTTTTTTAAATTTATTTATCAGATCAAAAAAAATACAGATATAGGTCTAATTAACATCTAAAAAACCACGGAGGTTTGACTTGATGCTAAATAATTAGTTTAAGTCAGCATATTATGTACCAAACACAGTCTAAGTAAGTATTTAGGTATGTGAGTAGGTAGTAGGTATAGTAGGAATATAAAGACTAAGAATGTAAGTTAACAACTTAGTTAAAGTCAGTAGTTGTAAATAAAATAAAAATAAAAAGTCTGTAGTAGCAAGGTAAAAGTAAGAACTAGGCAGGTAGGTACGTTATTGCTAAGTAAGTAGATATAGTAGGTAATTATAGTTTAGATAGGAAAAGCTTTTGAGTTTAGTTTAATGTTTTGTTGTGATATGTTTTCGCGTACATCGAAAGGTAAGTTATTTATTAAATGCGGTATCTGGTAAGCGGCCGTCCGCTGCCCATACACATTATTAGCAGTGATGTGCCGGAGCCGGTTTTGTGTCATAGCACGCGTACGTACAGGTTGTTCTATGTATGACTTTATATTATCGCAGAAGAAATATTGTTTTAATAACATGAACTTAATTTGGTCATAAACTGGTAAGATTTTACAATGTTTAAAAATCGCATTTTCACCATCATCAATTAGTACAAGCATATTTGGGGATACAATATTTTTAAGAATTCTAAATTGAAGATCATAGATCTGTTTTAAATATGATTTGAACGTCCGACCATAGCTTGACAAGCCATACTGAATATAAGATTCAGCCAGAGAGTTGTAAAGCATAAGTCTTACTTTGAAGGGTATGCGATTTTTTAAGATTTTTATATTGGCTAGAAACTGATGCAACTTATTACACACATGTTCAATGTGGTGGCAAAAAAAAACCAGCAGTGGAATTACTGAATTACAATCAGCTGACTAGGGGGTCAATGTACGCGCGAACGCCGAATTCGCGCGGCCCGCGACTAGCAATGGTACCACAATACCTAATAATTTACAACACTTGTCTAAATACCTAACTTATCTACTTAACCTACTATTTTGCCACTGTGCTTGTCTCCACGTAGCCACTTTCATTCGAATTCACAGTTTAAATAAACCAAATAACTGGTTCGATTCCCCGCTAATGAAAAAAATACTTAAATAAAATGTTAACAAGGTTAGAATCATGCTTTTTTATCCATTGTGTGGGTATGTTTATTATTCTGATGTATTCAGTTATGTACCTATTCAGATCAGTTCAGTAGTAAGTTATTTAAAAAAAATTAGGTTAAATAAACCAAATAACTGGTTCGATTCCCCGCTAATGAAAAAAATACTTAAATAAAATGTTAACAAGGTTAGAGTCATGCTTTTTTATCCATTGTGTAGGTATGTTTATTATTCTGATGTATTCAGTTATGTACCTATTCAGATCAGTTCAGTACTAAGTTATTTAAAAAAATTTAGGTATGAAACAGCTTACCGATTCTCCGTGGCCTTATGAGATTCTTCAAGGCACATTAACATGTTGCCGTATTCACGAGCACTATAAACGTACCTACGCGTTAGGCATTATTAAAACAAAACAAAAAACACAAAACGTAACAACAAGAACAATATCATTAATTAATAAATAACAAGTAATAACGACAATAATTTAATAAACAAAACAATTGAACTATCGCTCGTGATAGTCAACATGGAACTGTCTCAAAAACTAAAATTATTAATCAATTCCGCCAAAACAAATGCGCACATTGTAACGTCCTTGAAGCATGTGTAAATTCCACAGCGCGAGGCGACACGAAGCAGCGTATGTGTGAAGGGAATGGTAGAGTGAGTAGTATACCTAATGCATTGTTTCGTACAGATCTAGGTAAGAGTTCGGCGCCCGCGAGGATATTGACCTTATTGTCAGCCGATTTTCTTTTTTAAGTTTCACTGCTGGTTTTATGTTTCAGTATTTTCATGATTTTTTTTGTGAAATATCGTTTCAATTAACTGTAACAACATGATGGAGCGTGAATAAAGTTAATAAAACGTTGTGAAAAGATGATTTTTTTTTCCTCGGGATCGAATTTCTTTGTGACCCATCATCATAGGTATCCTTAGTACTATCATCTGTCAACGTTTTCGGGAGCGTTTCAAAAATACCCTGTATACAGGAAGTCGGGAGTAGACCGGTTGATGTTAAAAGCTAGAGGTTTCCTGAAATTGATTTAGAGTTCTATTTGATTTTTGATTCAAACTGACGTTGTCTTGAATAAACTTACTCCCAAACCAATTCAAATCGAGAAACAAGATCGAGTTACAATCAATCATTATCAGCGTCGTTAAGCATTTCCGGATATTTTTTTTCTATCCGGAGCATTGTTAATAAATTAATTTTTATTTTTATTAAATCATATAATTAATTTTATTTTTATAGGAGAGGGGGCAAACGAGCATGCGGCTCACCTGATGGTAAGTGACTACTGCCGCCCCTGAACAACTGCAACACCAGTGGAACCAGGGGAATTGCAGATGCGTTGCCGGCCTTTTAAAAAGGAGTAGGCTCTTTTCTTGAAGGTCCCTAAGTCGTATCGGTCCAGAAAATCACTGGTGGTAAACTATTCCACAAGTTAAAGCGAGGAAGAAAATATCTTCTAAATCGCACAGTGGTGGACCGCCAATCATCCAGATGGTGTGGATGGTATCGGGAGTTCTGCCGCGATGTGCATTCGTGAAATTTGGCGGCTGGGATTAATCCGAACAATTCCTCAGAGCACTCCCGTGGTAAATGCGAAAGAAAATGCAAAGAGATGCAACATCTTCGCAGCGCCAATGAATCGAGCCGATCGGAAGGACCCGGTCGTCGACGATCTCGAGCCGCTCTGCGCTGGATGCGGTCAAGTGGAAGGAGCTGGCACTGGGGCCAGCCCAGAGATGGGAACAGTATTCCATGTGAGGCCGAACCTGTGCCTTGTAAAGTTGCAGGCGTTGTGCCGGCATGAAATACTGTCCGCTCTGCTGAGCACGCTGTTTTTAGAGGCCAATTTGGCCTCTTCCAAGTGACCGCGAAACTGCACGTCACTCGATATGTCGACGCCGAGGATTCCGATACTGGCTGAGGCAACAGGAGTGCCTTGAAACTGAGGAGAGATACGAAAAAGGGTTCTTTTGCGGTAAACGCGCAAACTTGTGTCTTCTGAGGATTAAACTGGACTAGATTTAGTCGCCCCAATCCGAGACTTTGTTCAGCAAAGACTCGACTTCGACACAAGTTTGTTCCTGTATCGCGACGTTTTCCCGAGAAATATTCGCACGGCGGCGTATAGAGCATCACCAGTGCTATCATCCGCATAGCAAT